>CM077670.1:69414166-70837500 GCA_039707655.1 Elymus sibiricus
ATGATTCGTAGATGTTTCATTATCTGTGCATTGTAACTGCTTCACTTATGCCGTTGCGGCTGGCATGCGACTAAAACTATTCCTCTCATAGCTTATGGGAAACAGTTCTAGTAGATTAACAATATGTAGTTAGAAAACAGTCCATTTGAAGTTGTGTACATTTAGTATAGTACTATCAGATGTTGAACCTAGTAATAGCACGTCTAATCTAACTAATCGGAAGGTGCAAATTGATACGGGCTCACTTCTGTCTTTTTGGGTCTTATTACTCATATCTTTGCTAGTGTTGAATTGAGCATGAATGGTCAAATCACAAGGTTTAGAATTGGGATGTGATTTCTATCCCCAATAGTTTGGCTCATTTCTTGTAGGGTGAAATACATCTTGATGATTGTGTCCATTCTGATGTTTTTCTTTTGTCTTCCTAATCCTCTCTTATTTTATTTCTGAACTTAATTTCTACTGCACAAATCAGGTTGTGGATATTGCGTCAAGAAAAATTTCAAATATATTTCACCCTACAAGAAAGATGGATGGAACAAAAACTTCTTCCAAAGAACCACCTGTCACAAAAATGTTTGTGAGTGCTGATGGGCAGTGGGTGGCTGCAGCTAACTGCTTTGGGGATGTCTACATATTTAACCTTGAGGTCCAGAGGTATGCTTCATATCAGTCGATTGTGTGTGAACATCTGAATGTGCTTTCATGTCTAGTAAGATACTCCCTCCGTCCCATAATATAAGATTTTATTACATCGAATATACTCACATATTGGATGTAACAAAATCTTATATTATGGGACGGAGGGAGTACTAATTTACTACTGTACAATGTAATCTTGCGATTCACAAGTTCCAGCTTACTGTCCTTTGGCATATGACTTGGCAGACCATCAGTTTTCATGATTATGCATTGGAAGGCATGCTTTTGTACCATATCTAAACCTTTTCTATTATCTGCAGGCAACACTGGTTCATACCGAGAATGAATGGTGGTTCGGTTACAGCTGGTGGTTTTTGTCCCAAGAACAATGCCCTTGTTCTAACTACCTCTAAAAATGAGGTATATGTATTTGATGTGGAAGCAAAAGAACTGTGCGAATGGTCTAAGCGTCGTGATACACACCAGTTACCCCAATTATTCCAAGATTTCCCTGGAGAGGTCATTGGCCTCTCTTTTCATACACTGAGCCCATTTTCAGTCATGGTATACAGTGCAAGGTAATAACTCTCTATTGCTCAGTGTTTCACTAGTTAATGTCGTCTATTGCTGAACTGTTTTTGGCTAGGCCAGTTATGCTGCCTATGTTTTAATGTTCTGAGCCCACCGGGTAACACATTTTTAGTGCTGATTTGATGCATATTCCATGAAGTGCTGATTTGATTGATGGGTATTTCTGAGGAATTCTGATTTCTTGAGGACTAACAGTCTCTGCTAGCTTTTTTTGCCTTGTTACTAGAAGACGGACAATTATTAACATGATGCTGAACGCACAAATGTGTCTTTTCTTTTCCAGGGCAATGTGCAAGATTGATTTTGGATTGCCGGTTGTTCAGGATTTCCAATTGTCAAAATCAGAGAAGGCAGACTCACAAAAGGCTACAAAAACAAAGGTTAAGCGGAAACATCGTGACGAAGATTTGAAACAAGAGAAAAGGAATAACTTCACCTTCTTTGCATTTAAAGATCCGGTGCTGTTTGCTGGCCACCTACTGGACAGTTCACTTCTGGTAGTAGAGAAGCAATGGATGGATGTCGTCAAAGGATTTGGCCCACCGGTCGACAGACACATATACGGGACATGATCCATCCATCCATAGTAGCATTTGAACTTGTGGCCCTCGTAACAGGCAGGCAGCCCATTCTTTTTCATCACCGCCATGAAATGTTTCCAACCCCAAGCAAGTTGTCTGGCATGACACTCCCAAGATATAGCAGTACATAATGTCTGCTATTATCATCTGGGGCGATAGCAGTCTGGGTCAATTTCTCTTTGGTGGCTTTTGTTTCTTGAGTAGCCTCGTTGTATTCTTTTTCTTCACTGAAGTATGTTAGTGGACCCTTCACAGCGCCAGTTTTGTCATACCGTGTCAAAATGCGCAAATTTTGTCATATGTAAACAATGTATCATCTACTGTTATGTCAACATATCTCGTTTGTCTATGCTGTGTGTACGCGAGCAAACGATAGAACATTTTATACCAAGGTTGAAACCCGTATAATACGAGCGTTGTCGGGCAAAATTCTTTGGATTTTAATTTCTTCATCACTCATTGAAAATCATGATAAATCATTGAATCGAAGCCGTCTACTCAGACCTTGCCTTTTTATTTCATCATCAATAATCATGGTAAATCATCAAATCGACTGGATTTTTTCGCACTCATTACCTCAAAATTGCAAGTCTTGATTTCTTCATTTTTTTTGAACATAATCTTGATTTCTTCATTAGGGACAGTAAAAGCATCTATATCTATACCAATATAAAAAGACCCAAAGGGACAGATCCAACAAATCCCGACCGTCAAATCAGGTCAATCTAACGACTCAGGCTACTCTAATGGTGAGCGCTCAACACGTTTAGTGTGCAGTTAATATCATATCAAATATTAATGCCAATGCTAATCACGTAATTAATACGCAAATAATATCCTACCTAATATTTACGTGTAATTAATATATTACCTAATATCAACGTGCATTGCACGTACACATTTACTAGTATATCTCAAAAAGTCAAACCGTAAAGCATAAGAGCATCACTAAACCTCTGGTTTAGAGAAAGTTAGGCTAAAAAGTGCTCCAACAGATCCCTTAAATGTGATTTTTTACAGGACCCCCCTATAATCTGTCTAACTTCTTATATACGTAAAAGGAAGATGACAATTCCCCTAAACCTTTCCATAAAAAGGTCACATCAGCACGCAACCGACCGCCGCCGTCCGCCACGCCACCGCCAAAAATCATTTTTAGGGGAAATATTTACGGGAACTGAGAAAACACCTAACCTAAATTATACGAACACCTCGTAAAACCATTTCTACAGGAATATTTTTATGGGAATTGTTGGAGATGCTCTAAGCAACCAACAAGTTACCATACAAAAGTACTAGCTCAATCTATTTTGTTGTAATCCTCGTTTTTCTGATTGACGCTTTGCAATCAAACTTGGTCCGCCATAATAATAAAATGCCTTGAGGGCGGTTCTAGAAAAAAGAGATGGGATGATGGGTCCCACGCGCTTTCCGGAAGAAGTTTTAGTTTGGCCCGCCGGTTTGCTCGGTTGGCCAAATTGGAAGTTATCATAGGGTAGCTGCAGGATAATTTTATCCGTGGTGACTGCGTAGGCTTGTAAAGACTGACTCTAGCAAAAACTGAACTAGCCGGAAAAGGAAAAATATAGAGTGATAAGGCCACGAGGTCAATGAATGCTTGTGTGTCCTTGATGCGGGATAAGGCCACAGCCTTGAAGGCCGGCATGAGCACGGTGTTCATTTCTGCCCCGGTGGCCGACACATATCGTCCTCGACCCTTCCGAAGTAGTCCCACACCCTCTCTCAGAACTCTCTCTGGGCGGTGCTCTTCAGTCTCGCTGGGAAAAGGCCTGCGAAGTGGGCGGGCCCCACCGACATGGTCGATGGGGTTGAGAGCGGCGGTGACAGGGAAGGGAAAGAGAGAGAACAGGGTAGCGGCCGGCGAAGGGGCCGATGGGGGTGAGTGTGGCAGCGACGTGATGGAGGGAGATAGGGTAAGTGTGGTGGCGCCGGTGAAAGGGGAGGGGGAGACGAGGGTTTACATACCCGCAAATGGGTGCGCCCTGGTGGGAAACAGAGGCGGATTTGTTGCGTGCGGGTGCGAAATGTGGCGGCGACCATTAATTGTCACTCTTCCAAGTGGAGAAGTGATTGTGACATTTGCAGGGGTGGAAGCAGCAGTCATACGGACGACATCATCATTGACCGGGGTGCGTGCGGGGGGAAGAGGCCGGGCTGAAACTTCCCTCCCACGCAAGCAGTCGTGGATGGAGGTTGCTCCATATCAATGCCCCCTAGCCTTGAAATATAGAAGCTCATGGACTTGATTTGATGGGCGCTCCATAAATTATATAGGCCGAGGGGCATATGGCGACGGCTAGAGTGACATTTTTGGTCACAATCGTCGTATCGACAGTTATTACACCGATCGGTCCGATATGATGACTCTGCTAAAGTTTGCTCTTAAACCTATTCCGGTCGGCAACACAATTCATGCTAACTATGCATACCTAATCTTAATTCTGTCGGTATCGCCATGGAAGAAATATGTTCCAAGTGTTTTTTTATCATAATGTTCCATGTGTTTTTACTTTGCTACTACCTCTGTTCGGGTTTGTAAGTTCCTTTTGTATTTTTGGTCAAACTTTGACCTTTGATTTAACTACCAAAAATAAGTTATATACCATAAAAATAATATAATTGGAAACCTGTTTTGAATATAAATCCACCAATACAAGTGTCGTGGCATACAATTTATATTTTGTTAGTCAAATTAACGGTCAAAATTGGGCACAAATTACGAAGGGGACCAATAAATCCGGACAAAGGTAATAAATCATAACGTGTACGATCCTACAATTTCTGATACAGATTGCGAACCTTGTGGCACGCAACATGAGCAGGAATTGACCACAAATCTGCGCCAGAAGGTAGCTCAGCGCATATGAATAGTTTGTGTTTGGGCTGAAGTGCGAAAATGCCAAATGGAGGCCTTAGTTTGAAAACATCAGAATTCAAACATTTCAGTTTTTTTTTTCTGAAAACAAATACACATATGTACCTACAGACATAATGTTACATGTGTGTAAATTTTCAGGTCGAAATACGTTAAAATGAGCGCTAGACTAAAAAGACAATTTTGTAGCCTTTTAGCATATTTATTGTTCATCTTCAAAGCCCATGATTTTGTTTTTTGTGTGCAACTTGCATTTCAAGGTTTTTCAACCTGAAATTTTACAGACATACACATTGCATCCTTGTATACATGTGTATTTTTTTTAGAATTTTTTTAACTGAAAAGTTTACATTTTTCAAAATTAAGGTCTCCATGGAGTTCGGTCTCCGAAAGGCCGAAATGGGCTAATATGTATCGGAAGCTCCCCACACCATTTGAACATGTCGTTGAAGGTTCAAAGCTCCGAGGTGGGTGGAAATGATTTTTTGGTTGCGGAACCATGTGCGGTGTGTATTGAGCGTCAAATTCGAAGAAGTGCAGCAACGCCTTGAATCTCGAAAGTCTTGTCGCTTGTTTTTGGGAAGAATCCACCTACTTTTTTTTTGTGCCGAGTCAATCTGAATTATTTGGCCTTCGCTCTTTTTATCCTTAAAGTTTGCGGAGTCCAGTTTTCTTTTTCATTTATCCCTTAATCCCGCCCCCTCAATAGAGAGCCCAACTCTCTCAAATTTGCTCCCCCGACACTGCTTCAGAGAATTTTTTTGGCCTCCTCTCGCTCTCGTCGAAGGCAACACCACTTCCCGCCACCGGTACCCATTCTCACCACCGCCGCAACCGATGCCCCCGATTTCGCCTAGAACGGAACCACAAGCCTTCTGCCACCCCGACGGCCACCGCCATCGGAATGGACCCCGGCGCCGCCGCCTGCGCAAGAAAAAAGGTTGGGAACAAAAACAGTGGTGCGAGCCGCCGCACCGTCGACCAAGGCCGACGACATGGGCAATTGCCAGGCCGCCGCGGTCCCGGTGACGGCAGGGCAGCATCCCGTTGCTCCGGCCACCGGCAAGAGGGCGAGGAAGTGGTAGTCTCTCGTGGGGGTGGTTATGGTGGACTTGGGGGTGGTGATGACGGTTGATGTCTACTACACAACTTATTCTTGTAGATTCAATTGGGCCTCCAAGAGCAGAGTTTTGTAGGACAACAGCAAATTTCACTCAAGTGGATGACTTAAGGTTTATCAATCCGTGGGTGGTGTAGGATAAAGATGGTCTCTCTCAAACAACCCTGCAATCAAATACAAACAATCTTTTGTGTCCCCAACACACCCAATACAATGGTAAATTGTATAGGTGTACTAGTTCGGCGAAGAGATGGTGATACAAGTGTAGTGTGGATAGCAGATATAGGTTTTTATAATCTGAAATAATAAAAACAGCAAGGTAACAAGTAGCAAACAACGAGAAAAACGGTATATCAATGCTTAGAAACAAGGCCTAGGATTCATATTTTCACTATTGCAATCTCTCAACAGTGCTAACACAATTGAATCATATAACCATCCCTCAACGTGCGACAAAGAATCACTCCAAAGTTCCTATCAATAGCGGAGAACATAAGATGAAATTGTTGTACGTAGCAAAACCACCTCAAAGTTATCTTTCCGATCAAACTATTGAGCCATCCCTATAAGTGTCACCAATAGCCCTAGAGATCGTACTAGAATATATGATACACATCAATCAACTCTAATGTCACCATAAGTATCCGTGAGTTAATTATTTGATATGCATCAAACAATTTCAGATTCATAATACTCAATCCAACACAAAGAATTTCAAAAATTACCCCAAAGTTTCCATCGGAGAAAGTAGGATGAAAATGTGTATCAACCTATGTGCCTAGATTACCTCAATGTCACCTCGAGAATCCGCAAGTTGATGACCAAAACATACATCAAGTGACTCAATAGAATACCCCATTGTCACCATGGGTATCCACATGCAAGACATACATCAAGTGTTCTCAAATCCAAAATATTCAATCCGATAACAATGAAATCTCAAAGGAAAAGACTCAATTCATCACAACAAAGATAGAGAGGGAAGAACACCATATGATCCAACTGTATTAACAAAGCTCATGGTACATCAAGATCGTGCCAAATCAAGAACACGAGAGAGAGAGAGAGAGAGAGAGAGAGAGAGAGAGAGAGAGAGAGAGATCAAACACATAGCTACTAGTAATACCCTCAGCCCCGAGGATGAACTACTCCCGCCTCATCATGGAAGCAGCGGGGATGATGAAGATGGCCTCCGGTGATGACTTCCCCCCTCCGGCAGGGTGCCGGAACGGGGCTCCGAATGAGATCGCTTCGGAATAGAGGCTTGCGGCGGCGAAAAAACTCATCTATGTTAACTTTCGGGGGTTTCTGGATTTATAAGAATTTTCAGCGTTGGAATCACGCCAATCGGAGTTACGAGGGGCCTACAAGCTCAGACGACACTCCCTACCCCCTAGGGTGCGTGGGGTGAGCTTGTGGCCTCCTCGTGGGTCTTCTGGTCCTTCTTCGAAGCTTCGGCGGTCTCTTATGTTCCAAAAAAAAATCACCGTAAATTTTTATCGTGTTTGGACTTCGTTTGGTATGGCTTTTCTGCGAAACATATAAATAGACAAAAAACAGGAACTGGCAATGGGCACTAAGTTAATAGGTTAGTCCATACAAATCATATAAAAGTGCACTAAAACCATATAAAATTGTTGTAAACATGGCATGAATACCTCATGAATTATAGATACGCTGGAGACGTAACAACATCACCAAGCTTAATTCCTGCTCGTCCTTGAGTAGGTAAATGGTAAAAATAATAATTTATGAAGTGTGAATGCTAGCATAGTGCATAAGTTTGAGCAATGATAATTTCAATCACTTTTCCTAGCATCATAAACAACAACTCTTTCTCATAAAACTCATCATGATAAAGTAGCAATCAATCCACATGTTATGGTTCAAACAATGCATTCTCTTGAAACTTAACAACCTATGTTCTTAGTCACCAAACAATGACAAATCATATTATTTTTTGGAAAAGTCTAAGTAAGAGCTCCACATACTCAATTATCATATAGTATTCTATGATTGCTAGTACTCAAAGCATATTTTTAGAACAAATAACATCCATCGAACACAGAGGAAGATAGGGGCTTAATGTTTCACCTCCCAACTTACTTATCATAGAGATAATTGTCAACAATAATAATTCATGATCAAATATATTTGACTGGATATATGTGCCTGGATCTTTCCCCACCACATGATGCTTACCAAGTAGAGAATAATTGAGGTTGGAATAAGAAGTTGACTCAACATGAAAAGTAAATAGATATGCCCTTCGCAGAGGGAAGCATGGATTTGCTAATGTGCCGGAGCTCATTGCTTAAAACAGAGATAGTTTCATTTGAGAGGTGTACTTTTCCTGTCAACGGTTTAACGACAAAGTTTTCAATATCTTCCATGCTAAACGTGTTAATGGCGGTTCCCATGCAAAAGTTTTACTCTCCTTTCCACCATACTAACACAAACCATGGCTAGCCGAATCCACGGGTGCCTGCCAACTTTCAACATTCCAGGAGGAGTATTTTTATAAATAATTCAGGACCGGGCATCCTTTTTACTAGCCTCCTTCAAATTTAATGAGTGAATAAACTCTCGTCGGTAAGTAAAACACTCTTAGCATGGAAGATATTGACTACCCCATCGCTCCATGAGCGGTACGGGTACACAAAACAAATGTTCATTTGAAGATTTTAGAGATGGCACATGCAAATTTACTTGGAAAGGCAGGGTAATACTGTATATAGGTAGGTATGGTGGACACTCATGGAAGAAACTTGGCTCAAGGATTTTGGATGCACAAGCAGTATTCCCGCTTAGTACAGAAGTTTTGGCTAGCAAAGATTATAAACAAGCACCACATGTTGGAGGATCCATAACAATATATCTTCTATGCAAATATACAAAAAGATAACTCATTACGTTGTCTTCCTTGTCCAACATCAACTTATTTGATCAATTTGAAAATAATTAATGGGTATTCACAATCATAAAATATGTCCAAGATAATATATTTGTATGTGAAATTTCTCTTCCTTATACTAATCTTTCATGAATTGCTTGTATGACCAATATTATGATTGTCAAACTTCAATAGACTTTACTTTCTAAACCCAATGTGAAACTACTACTAAGCATATGGAACATAATTTTAGATTTATGATATTCAATTCATTCAACAATTTACTCTTAGGATACAAGTGAAGCACAAGAGTAAATGAAAAACTACTCCAAAAGATATAAGTGAAGAGCAAAGAGTAGCTAAGTAAATAGGTAGCTATGTAAAGACTCTCTCCAACTAAAAACTTTCAGATCTAATGAGCTTATTAAACAACACACAAAACAAAAATACGCTCCAAGAAAAACACATATTATGTGATGAATAAAAATATAACTCCAAGTGAGGTATACCGATAGTGTTGAAGACGAAAGAGGGGATGCCTTCCGGGGCATTCCAAGCTTAGAGGCTTGAATCTTCCTTGAATATTACCTTGGGGTGCCTTGGGCATCCCCAAGCTTAAGGTCTTGCCACTCCTTATTCTCCTTCTATTGTCATCTCACTCAAAACTTGAAAACTTCGATCACACAAAACTTAACGAAAGTCGTGAGATAGGTTAGTATGATAAAGAATAAATCATTCACTTTGGTACTGTCAAGACAAGATCCATAATTGTTCTCACATAATGCCTACCGTATTCTATCATTTCCACAATTTATATATCACTATAAGCTATGGAAACACTAAAACAAGCAAACTATGCAATAAAAAAAGAATCTGTCAAAAACAAAACAGTCTATAATGATCTGAATTAATATCATGCTTCTGTAACTCCAAAAATTCTGAAAAATTAGGACATCGTAAACAATTTGTATGGCAATACTATGTAAAAGTTTCTGTTTTCCACAGAATCAATTCAACAAGTATCCACACTATCCTAAAGGGTTTACTTGGCACATTATTGAAATAAAAGATACAAAACATGATTATTACAGTAGCTTAATCATGTGAACACACAAAAACAGTAGGTATAAATTTTGGGTTGTCTCCCAACAAGCGTTTTTCTTTAAAGCCTTTTATCTAGGCATCGGTAATTTTGATGATGCTCACATAAAAGTAAGGAATTGAAATACAAAGAGAGCATCGTGAATCATATAACAAACACATTTAAGCCTAACCCACTTCCTATGCATAGGGGTTTTGTAATCAATCAATTTATTGCAGCAAGAGTCTACTAGCATAGGAAGGCAAAACAAGCATGACTTCAAAACTTTCAACATAAAGAGAGGAACTTGATGTTGTTGAAATATATATAAGCATATCTTCCTCTCTCATAATAATTTTCAGTAGCATCATGAACAAATTCAACAATATAACTATCACATAAAGCATTCTTTTCATGATCCACAAGCATAGAAATTTTATTACTCTCCACATAAACAAATCTATTC
The DNA here is from genome assembly GCA_039707655.1 of Elymus sibiricus. NCBI lineage: Eukaryota > Viridiplantae > Streptophyta > Magnoliopsida > Poales > Poaceae > Elymus > Elymus sibiricus. The sequence goes on from CM077670.1 coordinate 69,424,437, forward strand.
TCATCAATAATAGTGGGAGAAAATTGAATGAAATAACTATCATATGATACTTGATTTACATAATCAATTTGAACATTAAAATCACGATGATAAGTTTCATGGCTATCATTATTCTTTATAACATACATGTCATCACAATAATCATCATAGATAGCAACTTTTTGCTCATAATAATCAATTGAAACCTCTTCCAAAAAAGTGGAATCATCATTAAATAAAGTCATAACCTCTCCAAATCCACTTTTATCATTATAATAAGATTCAACACCCTCCAAAGTAGTGGGATCACCTAGAGTTGACACTCTTCCAAACCCACTTTCATCATTGTAATCATCATAAATAGGAGGCATGCTATCATCATAATAAATTTGCTCATCAAAAGTAGGGGGACTAAAAAGATCATCTTCATCAAACATAGCATCCCCAAGCTTATGGCTTTGCATATCATTAGCATCATGGATATTCAAAGAATTCATACTAATATCATTGCAATCATGATTAACATTCACACCAAACATTGTGTTAAATTCTTGTTTTAACACTTCATAACAATTAGCGGAATCCATATTTTCAAGAAAAACTTTATAAAGATAAGCAATTTGGCACAACTTCACTTTCATTTTTTTGTAGTTTTCTTTTATAAACCAAACTAGTGATAAAACAAGAAACTAAAGGATTCAATTGCAAGATCTAAAGGTATACCTTCAAGCACTCACCTCTCCGGTAACGTCGCCAGAAATAAGCTTGATGTCTACTACACAACTTATTCTTGTAGACTCAGCTGGGCCTCCAAGCGCAGAGTTTTGTAGGACAACAATAAATTTCCCTCAAGTGGATGACCTAAGGTTTATCAATCCTTGGGAGGTGTAGGATGAAGATGGTCTCTCTCAAACAACCCCGCAATCAAATACAAACGATCTCTTGTGTCCCCAACATACCCAATACAATGGTAAATTGTATAGGTGCACTAGTTCGGCGAAGAGATGGTGATACAAGTGTAGTATGGATAGCAGATATAGGTTTTTATAATCTGAAATAATAAAAACAGCAAGGTAACAAGTAGCAAACAGTGAGAAAAAATGGTATATCAATGCTTAGTAACAAGGCCTAGGGTTCATACTTTCACTAGTGCAATCTCTCAACAGTGCTAACATAATTGAATCATATAACCATCACTAGTGGAAAAACGGCTAGCCACAACTTTCGTTGGTGGCGCGCCATTTTTGATCAACGCCAGCACTAGTTTTTTCAAGTAGCGCTGGCGTAGGCCTAAATCGCACGTCATAGATATGATCTTAGTGCCGGCGTAGGAATTTTAAGAAACGCCACCTGTATGTGGGTCCCAATGTTCTGCCCTGGCCTAACTTAGTGTTGACGTCTCAAAAGTGTCCTACGCCAGCACTAATCCTCATAGCTATGACATGGCTCTTTATGTTACGCCAACAGTATATTTTGCGGATCCACCTTACTGGGTCCACTTTGGGGCAAGTATAACACCGGCGTTAGTAATAGCGGCGCGCCAGGGATATACACAATTGTAATGGCGTTCCGTGATTAGGGCACGCCAGTAATTATGTCGTAGCACTATTCACATGTGCCCTTGTCCATCCATTTAGATATTTTCCTTCTTCTTCCTCCCTCTTGCTCTTCCTCCTCTGTCTGCTCTTCTTCTTGAGAAAAAGACTAAATTCTTTCTCATGATTCTTAATTAGGTAGTTAGATCTACCTAGGTGATGCTTTAATTAACTAAGCTTGCTAGCCTCCACACACTCACTCCCTAAGCTAGCTCTCTCCTCCACCCACTCAAACACACACTTGTATTAAATTTTCCACCACACTCCATTAATGGCGCCTCCAACCTACGTACGGTCGGCCGGCCCCCCTCTCCCCGCCCCTTTGATGAGGTAAATAGACCGAACTTCTCGTTACTTTATGCATATATATGATGCATGCGCATATGGATGGATATGTGATGGAGATATGTGTGTGATTAATTGCTAGCTATATAAATTTCATTGCTCGCGAATTGTCTCATGCTATGTTTCATTTGCACACAATGTCTAGAGAGTTGCCAATGTTTTGGCGAAACATTGATTCATTTCCATTTCGTCAAATTTCTGGCACTCAATATGTCCCTTTTTTAGCAAAGGTCATGCCGAATTTTTTTATGCCGTAATTGGTAATATATGTAATTATTTTTGTACTTATACCCTTTGCAGCGCTGCTTGATCTATCGAAAGATTCAATATGGATCGAAGTGCGAAGGGCTTTCTCAATTTCACGGTGGCAAATATGATACAAAAGGGTGAAGTGCAGATATTATGTCCATGTCCGACATGCGAAAATGGAGTTTTGCACAACCCGTTCGAAGGCAGCGTGCTGGCGCACTTGCTCCGTCGCGGTTTCGTTACAGGTTATACACGATGGAGAAAGCATGGTGAGGAGGATGTTAGCGATGATGAAGGAGGAAACAATGAAGCAGAAAACTCTTTCGATGAAGCAGAGCAGCCAGAAGGAGGAAACAATGAACATGCGCATGGAGGAGAAAATGATGAGATGCCACCGGAACATGAAGAAGATCATGAGACTGTCATGCAGGATATGTCGTTGGCTACAAGGCTGCAAGATCCTCATGTGAAAGATCTGCTTCGGAAGAAGACGACAACTGAGAGAGCTGCTATTAAAGAGGCTCTAAAGTTGGCGCAATTGGAATTAGACGCGAAAACTCCATTGTATGAAGGTTGCGATCCCGAGCACACCCGCCTACACGTCACGCTCAAACTTCTAGACATCAAGGCAAGATTCAAGAGCACAGATGCAAGTCTCGATGCTACATTGGAATATTTACACAAAGTTTTGCCCAAGGGGAATTTGTTGTCTCGTAGTGTCGATGAGGCGAAGAAGATCGTGTGCCCGCTTGATTTGCCGCATGTAAGATATCACGCATGCATAAATGATTGCATCTTATATCGCAATGAACATGAGAACAAAACAGAGTGTCCAACTTGCAAGGAACCCCGATACAAGCCTGGAAAGAAGGAACCTCGAAAGGTTGTATGGTACCTTCCGCTGATACCTCGCTTGCAGCGTTATTTCACTGACCCGAAGGAAGCAAAGAACATGACTTGGCACAAGACTAGAACGTCTAAAAATGATGGCATTCTGAGACATATTGCAGATGGTTGTCAGTGGAAAGCACTCGATAGTTTAGAACCAGAATTCACAGCAGAACCCAGAAACGCCAGGTTGGGTGTCACTAGTGATGGACTAAATCCATTTGGCAACCAGAGTAGCACACATAGTACATGGCCCGTGTTTGTACGGATGTACAACCTCCCGCCTTGGCTCTGCATGAAACAAAAGTACATACACATGGTTATGCTAATTCAAGGGCCAGTCCAACCTGGCAATGATATCAACACATATCTTCAGCTGTTGAAGGAGGAGTTAGAAATATTATGGAAGCCTGAAGGGGTCAAAACCTGGGACGCTAGGACGGGAAATTATTTTCACATGAGAGCAGCATTGCTCACGACTGTTCATGAATATCTGGGTTACGGATATATCTCCGGACAGGCGTGCCATGGACACTGCGGATGTGTTAAATGTATGGATGACACATCTTTTCGGCAGCTATCGAAAAAGGGCAGTAGGAAAACAGTGTTCATGGGCCATAGAAGGTGGCTTGACAAAGAGGACGAGTAGAGAACTCGTGGAGATCTGTTCGACAACACGGATGAGACCCGAGGGCCACCACGTAAGAGGTCTGGAGCAGAAATCCTAGAAATGTTAATGAATTGGAAAGATTGCCCTAAGACAGGAAAGAAAAGAAAGAAGTCCTTTGAGAAAATGCTGCTAAAAGTATGGAAAAGAAAGTCTGTTTTCTGGGGCTTGAAGTATTGGGAAGTACTCAATATGCCTCATTCTCTTGATATGATGCATATCACAAAAAATGTGTGCGAGAGTTTGCTTGGCACACTGTTTGACATGCCAGAAAAGAGTAAAGATGGTCCGAGGGCCAGGCAAGACTTGAAAGATATCGGTATTAGGGAAGAGCTTCAACCCTCATCCCTTAAAACCAAGGAGACGGTCAAGGGCAAAAAAAAGTCATAGCCAACTCAGAGCAGGGCAAAACTGTGTCCAGAACCAAAGATGATTATTGCCCCCCAGCTTGCTTCACTCTCGACGAGGATGAGCTTTCTCAAGTTTTCAACTGCCTCGACGACATGAAAGTTCCTTTCGGTTACTTGGGTCTCATACGCAAGTATCTTGACTCGAAAAAGCAAAGGTTTAGCAACATGAAGTCCCATGACTGTCATGTGATGATGACACAATTACTTCCGGTAGCTCTCAGAGGGATAATGGACGATCATGTCCGCAACACACTTATTGACTTGTGCAACTTTTTCAACGTATGTCTCCGAAGTCGATCAGTGTGCGGCATCTGACACGACTACAAGAGGAGATCATTTCAATACTATGTGAGCTTGAGATATATTTCTCACCGTCATTCTTTGATGTCACGGTCCATCTGCTAGTTCATATTGTTCCGAAGGTTATATACCTTGGACCGACATTCTTGCATACCATGTTCCCGTTTGAACGGATGAATGGAACTGTGAAGGGATACGTTCGTAACAAAGCCCGTCCGGATAGAAGCATCGTCCATGCCTATCTAATCGAGGAGTGTATATCATTCTGCAAGAATGTTATAGATGATGATCAATCTCTTGGTTTGCCCTTGAAGAAGCATGCTGATAGGCTCGAAGGAGTAGGTCACTCATAGTTGAAGCGTGATTTAAATGTGGATATACAAAACCGCTGAGACGACTTCGACAGAGCGCACATAGTAGTGTTACAACACGCAGATATAATCAGTCCTTGGCAGCAAACTCACAAGGACACCTTAAGGAGAAAGCACGCAATGGCAGGGAGTCGGAGGACCGAGGCCCGGATCATTAGAGAGCACAACTCCAAATTTGCGACTTGATTCAAAGAGCGAATTCGAGACAAACCACTGCCAACCGGTGTGGCCAATGCAAATCTCATCTATGCATTAGCAGTAGGCCCCGCATGCACTGTCGCCACTTACCAATTATATGATATAAATGGATACACATTCTATAATGAGGCAAAGGACAAAAACTGTGATTACCAGAACTCATGTGTGATGAATGATGCAGTTGACCGAAAATGAAAATAATAGATATTACGGAAGGATCGAAGAGATATGGGAACTTGAGTACGGCGAAGATTACACGGTGCCACTGTTCCGGGTCAGATGGGCGAAGAACGTTGAGACCGAAGAACGTGGTTTCATTACCATGTCTCTGCCCGAAGCACAACCTGCTGGTGCAAAGGGGGTGAAAGGAATTACCACGAAATATGAGCCTTGGGTATTCGCTAAGGACGTGTCACAATGCTTCTACTTAACTGACCCTACAAAGCCGAGTCGTGTTGTCGTCCGGAGAGGCAAAATGAGCATCGTCGGGATGGACGGAGTCGCCAACGAGGATGATTATGATCAATTTGGCGTGGACCCAACATAAGAGGAGATTTATGAACACACAGAGTACACCACTAGAAGGAGCTGAACTACGTTGCCTGCGACAGGACGTCCCTTCTTGAGAAAGAGTCATAGCGTAGGCCGGAAGTATTCAAGCAAGATTAAGAAGACCCAAACCATCGTTGAGAAGATTGTCAAACAACGTCGTACTACTTGATTTGTTCATTTCTGTGTACCCCTAAAAATGTCTACTTCGATCGAATTATATTAATTAACCGTACCATATTTATGTACTCTAAACCACGAGAAGAATTTGTATCGTTATAAATATCTGTATATGCATGTCGTGCTCAAAATTCCATCTACAAATATGTTATCGATTCTAATTCAAAAAACTACTGCTGGCGTTGTCCACGTCATCCGCGCCGGCACTAACAACCAACCAGCACTTAGCGTGATTGGGGAAAGTAGAACTCATTTTCAGCATCTTCCCCCATCTCGCACCGCCGACGGACACTTCGTCGCCGCCCTCGCCCCCACCCTGCCCCCCGCCGCTCGCCACGCCGTGCCCCCGCCTTCGCTCTGCAGTGGCCCCCGCCTTCGCTCTGCAGTGGCCCCCGCCTTGCCACCGCCGTTCCCCACGCCCCACCTTGCCCCCCGCCGTGGCACCACCGTCCCCCCCGCCCGGCCTTGCCCCCCCGCCGTGGCACCGCCGTTCCGCCCCACAACCCTCCGCCCGGCGACCTAGCTCATCGCGTCCGGCCACTCTCTCCCTCCGTCGTTGTCCCTCTCGATCCGGACGGTATAGGACCTCCCTCTACCAATTTATTTCCATGTAGATTTGTTCTAGTGTAGATATTATTGTGATGAAATGCACACATTATGTGTACCTGTGAATTATTTGATGAAATGCATTACATGTGTACAAATGTGTTTATTGTGAATTGATCGACTTTTTCGGTGTGTGCTTGTTTTAATTTAGTCAATTCAACATTGCATTGTGTTGCTCGCGAATTGTCTCGCGCTATGTTTCTTTTTGCAGGGAATGTCTAGAGAGTTGCCAATGTTTCGGCGAAACGTTGATTCTTTCCGTTTAGTCAAATTTCTGGCACTCAATATGTCCCTTTTTTAGCAAAGGTCATGCCGAATTTTTTTGCTGATTTTAATTATATGAACGCAGCACAAAATGGAAGAGTGCCCCTACTGTTTCAACACTGGGGGTATGTGCGACGATCCTCATCTTGACAACAATAAATGCTTCTCCCTCACGCTTCAAAGTGACTACAAATATTATACGGTAATCAGTTTTAATATTTTTGGCACATATTTCCTTCTTAGGCATGTACTATATAAGGTTTTTGCTTCAAAGTGTAATTTCTGTCTTTTTATATTTCGACTAGTGTATCCCTTGCTATGCAAGACCTTTTGTCCTATACAAGTTTTTTGTCCGCGACATGGAAGAGATCACTGAGATGACTACTTACCTCAAGACAAAAGATGGTTTCAATTTCAAATCTACGATCTATAATGAGGTAGATCACACATATTTTGGTTGTGCTAATTGGAGAGGATTGGCCCAAGCTTACGGATTTGAGCCTGGTATGATAATAACATTTGATATCGGCACCTATTCTCAAAATGATGAGGACATATGGGTCTCTTTAGACGTGATTCCAGTTCTTCCTCCGTGTAAGTTTCATGAACAAACTTGTTAAATAACCTTTAGATTCCAGTTCACCCATAACTTATCTTGTTTATATAAATTTGAGAGCTTATTTTCTATCTCCAAGAAACATACGGAACTTAGTAGATGACACCTATTACACTGCTCGCAGTACGCTTACTTGGCAGGAAAAGAGGTACCTCGTGTCCTTTGTTGCTGATATTGAGTCGCTTAAGAGCACTTACGGAGTTGGTCCAAATGATGCACCATACCTGCCACTAGTGCACACCTTGGACAAGAACAACATTTCTAAAAAATGCATGGTTAGATTTTGATCGCGACTAGTATGTATTTTTCATATACATTATTCTTTCTACTCATAGTATGTGTTACTATTGCTTACTATGTTACTATTATGTTCAGGAACAGAAGCTCCCTAGATGTGTTGTGCCTCACGTGATGGATGACCACCAGGCTGGTGAGATGACCATTATTTCCGACGACAATACCTATTTCAGAGGTACATACTCGATTGCACCATGACGAGATAGACGACTAGAAATTAATGAATGGAGCCAACTACTAAGTGAGTGTGAGTTGAAGATTGGAGATCGGTGGATCTCTGTGCTACACCATGGAGATACAGGGGTTTTCCTATTATTCAAAATTGTTCCTAAAGGAGAGGAGTACCGTGCTAGTAGTTACGATGGTTGATAGTATATATATGTACTACTATCTAGCTAGCTAGGATAACTAATGAACATGTAATATGCATGCATGGTTTAGTTTAGTGGATGTTTAATTAGTCATGATCGATAAGAACTAGCAAGTGTGTGGTTAATGTATGCATGTGAAGAAACGATGTGTATTATGCAAATATCTTATCGAAATCAATGTGGGACAAAAATGTGTTTATATATATTGATAATAAATTACGCTGCCGTGGCGGCGATTTTTTCTGCTTCTGAAAACAATAGTAATGGCATTCGGACGATGCACAACGCCAGTGAAGAGTTAAATTATTACTGGCATTAGAAAGTATCACACGACATAGCTACATATGATACTGCCATCGTGCAACTATGTCCAACGCCATAGGTATCTAAAATACTGCTGATGTGGTCACCAACGCCACCACTATTTCTTAACAATGCCGCCATATTGGTGGCGTCGTGTGTCCACGCCAGCAAGGCCATTTTTGGCACGCCATAGCTAGGCTTTTCTGCACTAGTGCATCCCTCAACGTGCAACAAAGAATCACTCTAAATTTCCTATCAATAGCGGAGAACATAAGATGAAATTGTTGTAGGTAGCAAAACCACCTCAAAGTTATCTTTCCGATCAATCTATTAAGCCATCCCTATAAGTGTCGCCAATAGCCCTAGAGATCGTACTAGAATAACACCATCTGATACACATCAATCAACTCTAATGTCACCTAGATACTCCAATGTCACCACAAGTATCCGTGAGTTAATTATTCGATATGCATCAAACAATTTCAGATTCATAATATTCAATCCAACACAAAGAACTTCAAAGATTACCCCAAAGTTTCTATCGGAGAAAGTAGGATGAAAACGTGTATCAACCTATGTGCCTAGATTACCGCAATGTCACCTCGGGGATCTGTAAGTTGATTACCAAAACATATATCAACTGACTCATTAGAATACCCCATTGTCACCATGGGTATCCACATGCAAGACATACATCAAGTGATCTCAAATCCAAATATTCAATCAGATAATAATGAAATCTCAAAGGGAAAGATTCAATTCATCACAACAAACATAGAGAGGGAAGAACACCATATGATCCAACTATATTAACAAAGCTCATGGTACATCATGATCGTGCCAAATCAAGAACAGGAGAGAGAGAGAGAGAGAGAGATCAAACACATAGCTACTGGTACATACCCTCAGCCCCGAGGGTGAACTACTCCCGCCTCATCATGGAAGCAGCGGGGATGATGAAGATGGTCTCCGGCGATGACTTCCCCCCTCCGACAGGGTGCCAGAACAGGGCTCTAGATGAGAACGCTTCGGAACAGGGCTCTAGATGAAAACTCATCTAGGTTAACTTTCGGGGGTTTCTTCATTTATAAGAATTTTCAGCGTTGAAATCACGCCAATCAGAGTTACGAGGGGCCCACAAGCTCAGACAAGACTCCCTACCCCCTAGGTCTTGTGGCCTCCTCGTGGGTTTTCTGGTCCTTCCTCGAAGCTTCGGGGGTATCTTATGTTCCAAAAAAATCACCGTAATTTTTTATCGCGTTTGGACTTCTTTTGGTATGGTTTTTCTGTGGAACATAGAAATAGGCAAAAAATAGGAACTGACACTGGGCACTAAGTTAATAGGTTAGTCCATAAAAAACATATAAAAGCGAGGTCTAAGCTTGGGGGAGTTGATACGTCCAATTTGCATCATGATTTCCTACTGTTATTTATAATGTATTTAGTCATTATTTCACTTTATGATGCAATTCTTATGCCTTTTCTCTCTTAATTTGCAAGATTTAGATGAAGAGGGAGAATACCGGCAGCTGGAATTCTGGACCTGAAATAGCTACAGCAAAGATACCTATTCTACAGAGCTCCAAATGACCTAAAATTTCACGAGGATTTTTTGATTGAATATATAAAAAATAGTGGAGAAAATAAATAGCAGAGGGGACCCATTAGTTGCCCACAAGGCAGCAGGGCTCGGCCCCCCTGGGCATGCCAAGTTGCCTTGTGGGGCCCACAGCTGGCTTCTGGCCCCCTCCTTCTGCTATATAAGGTCTTTTTCCCTAAAAAATTAATGAGAAGACTTTCAGGACAAAGTGCCGCCGTCTCGAGGCGGAACTTGGGCAGGAGCACTTTTTCCCTCCGGCGGAGCGATTCCGCCAGGGATACTTCCCTCCGGGAGGAGGAAATCAATGCCATCGACATCACCAACGATCCTCTCATCATGGGGGGACCAATCTTCATCAGCACCATCTCATCTCAAACCCTAGTTCATCTCTTGTATTCAATCTTTGTCTCAAAACCTCAGATTGGTACCTATGGGTTGCTAGTAGTGTTGATTACATCTTGTAGTTGATGCTAGTTGGTTTATTTGGTGGAAGATTATATGTTCAGATCCTTAATGATATTCAATACCCCTCTGATCTTGAACATGAACATGATTTGTGAGTAGTTACTTTTGTTCTTGAGGACATGGGAGAAGTCTTGTTATAATAAATCATGTGAATTTGGTATTCGTTTGATATTTTGATGATATGTATGTTGTTGCTTCCTTTAGTGGTGTCATGTGAACGTCGACTACATGACACTTCACCATATTTGGGCCTAAGGGAAGGCATTGTGGAGTAATAAGTAGATGATGGGTTGCTAGAGTGACAAAAGCTTAAACCCTAGTTTATGTGTTATTCCGTAAGGGGCTCATTTGGATCCATATGTTTCATGCTATGGTTAGATTTATCTTAATTCTTGTTTCGTAGTTGCGGATGCTTGTGAGAGGGGGTAATCATTAGAGGGTTGCTTGTTCAAGTAAGAACAGAACCCTAGCACCGGTCCACCCACATATCAAATTATCAAAGTAGCGAACATGAATCAAATGAACATGATGAAAGTGACTAGACGATAATTCCCATGTGTCCTCGAGAACGCTTTGCTTTATATAAGAGATCGATCTGGCTTGTCCTTTGTGTAGGATCGGAAGTATGTCTAGAGGGGGGGTGAATAGACTACTTGACCAAATAAAAACCTAACCTTTTCCCAATTTCAGAAGTAGGCAGATTTTAGCAAGCATACAAGTCAAGCATCACCCTACACATGCAATTCTAAGAGTGTAGCAGCGGAAAGTAAACAATTGCATATGTAAGTAAAGGAGGGGATCGGAGATTTCAAACGCAATGAAGACACGGTGATTTTTGGCGTGGTTCCGATAGGTGGTGCTATCGTACGTCCACGTTGATGGATACTTCAACCCACGGAGGGTAACGGCTGCGCGAGTCCACGGAGGGCTCCACCCACAAAGGGTCCACGAAGAAGCAACCTTGTCTATTCCATCATGGCTTACGTCCACGAAGGACTAGCCTCACTCGGGGTAGATCTTCACAAAGTACGCGATCTCCTTGCCCTTACAAACTCCTTGGTTCAACTCCACATCATGTCGGAGGCTCCCAAGTGACACCTAACCAATCTAGGAGACACCACTCTCCAAAAGGTAATAGACGGTGTGTTGTTGATGAACTCCTTGCTCTTGTGCTTCAAATGATAGTCTCCCCAACACTCAAACAACTCCTCACAGATTTGGCTATGGTGGAAGAAGGATTTGAGTGGAAAGCAACTTGGGAAAGGCTAGAAATCAAGGTTCAAATGGTTGGATTGGAATGACTTGATCTCAACACATGAGTAGGTGGTTCTCTCTCAGAAAATGTATGGTGGAAGTGTAGGCATGTTCTGATGGCTCTCCTTACTGAGAAGGAAGTGGTGGAGGGGTATAAATAGCCTCCACACAAAATCCAACCGTTACACACTTTTGACCCAACTCGGTGGCACCGATAAGAAATCTCGGTGGCACCGAATAGTGTAAAAGATATGAACGTTAGGAATCTCGGTGGGACCGACTAGAACAACTCGGATGGACCGAAGTGCAATGGTTAGGGCAAACATCGTCTCGGTGGCACCGATTGCATCAACTCGGTAGGACCGAAGTGAAGCAATAAGGCAACAGAGAGTTGGCAAGCCATCACGGTGAGACCGATTTGCAAAACTCGATGAGACCGAAGTAAGTGCAAATGATTACAGAGAGTTGGCAAGGCCATCTCGGTGAGACCGAGATCCATATCGGTGGATCCGATTTGTTAGGGTTTTGGCAGTGGCTAAGTCCAGATGAACTCGGTGGCTCCGGATAGGAAATTTTGGTGGGGCCGAGTTGGAATGTAGGTTTTGGACATATTTGGATAGAGAAAGTGGTTGAGGGTTTAGGAGCACTGTCACTAAGCACTTGAGCAAAAAGATCATTAAGCAACACCTCATCCCCTTTTAATAGTATTGGCTTTCCTATGGACTCAATGTGTTCTTGGATCACTAAACCAAAAATGTAGACTCTTGAGTTTTTGCCAATCTTTGTCCTTAGCATTTTAAGGGGTCCACATCTCTAGTCCTTGCCGTGCCAATCATTGAACATCCTGAAATCTTTAACTTGAATGGACATTAGTTCAGTGAGATATATGTTGTTATGAATTACCAAAACCACCAAGGGAGCAAATGTGCTTTCACTTTGCTATAAAAAGGATTGGGCCACTGATACGTCTCCAACGTATCTATAATTTTTGATTGTTCCATGCTATTATAGTATCAATCTTGGATGTTTTTATATGCAATTATATATCATTTTTTGGGACTAACCTATTAACCTAGTGCCCAGTGCCAGTTGCTGTTTTCTGCTTGTTTTTGGTTTTTCAGGAAATCAGTACCAAACGAAGTCCAAATGCCATGAAACTTTTTGGAGATTTTTTTCTGGACAAAAGAGACCCTGGAGACTTGGAGAGGAGGCCAGAAGGTTCACGAAGCCTCCACAAGGCAACAGGGCGCGGCCCTGGGGGGGGGGCGCCCTGATGCCTTGTGGGGCCCTCGTGGCTCCGTTTGACCTAATTCCACTACTATAAATTCTCAAATATTGGGAAACCAATGGAGAGCCACAACGAATAACTTTTACGCCGCCGCAAGCCTCTGTTCTTCCGCGATCCCATCTGGAGGCCTTTTCCGGTACTCTGTCGGAGGGGGAATCGATCACGGAGGGCTTCTACATCAACCTTGCTGCCCTTCCGATGATGTGTGAGTAGTTTACCATAGACCTACGGGTCCATAGCTAGTAGCTAGATGGCTTTTTCTCTCTCTTTGATCTTCAATACCATGTTCTCCTCGATGTTCTTGGAGTTCTATCTGATGTAATCTTCTTTTGCGGTGTGTTTGTTGGGATCCGATGAATTGTGAGTTTATGATCAGATTATTCATGAGAAATTTTTGAGTCTTCTCTGAACTCTTTTATGCATGATTATTATAGCTTTGTATTTCTCTTCGATCTATCGATTTGGTTTGGCCAACTAGATTGGTTTATCTTGCAATGGGAGAGGTGCTTTGTGATGGGTTCAATCTTGCGGTGCTCAATCCCAGTGATAGAAAGGGACATGACATGTATTTGTATTGTTGCCATTAAGGATAAAAAGATGGGGTTTAATCATATTGCTTGAGTTTACTTTGTCTACATCATGTCATCGTGCTTAAGGCGTTACTCTGTTTCATACTTAATACCCTAGATGCATGCTGGATAGCCGTCGATGGGTGGAGTAATAGTAGTAGATGTAGGCCAGAGTCGGTCTACTTGTCTCAGACGTTATGCCTATATACATGATCATTGCCATGAATCTGTCATAATTATTTGCTTTTCTATCAATTGCCCAACAGTAATTTGTTTACCCACCGTATGCTATGTGTTCAAGAAAGAAGCCTCTAGTGAAAACTATGGCCCCCGGGTCTACTTTTATCATATATTAAAATCCAAAAATACCTTGCTGCAATTTATTTACTTTTACTTTATTTAGAATTTTAGTTTATCTATCTACCACTATCAGAATTAATCCTTGCAAATAACCGCTAAGAGGATTGACAACCCTCTTATTTGCGTTGGGTGCAAGTGTTTGCTTTTGTGTGTGCATGTGCGCTTAACAGGATTTTGATTGGTTCTCCTACTGGATTGATAACCTTGGTTCTTAACTGAGGGAAATACTTATCTCTACTATACTGCATCATCCTCTCCTCTTCGGGGAAATACCAACGCAGTCTACAAGTAGCAGCCACCATGCTGCACTTTGTTACACTTGTTACTTGTTGCTTGTTATGAATTATCTTGCTACAAACTATCAGTTATTGCTACTTTCAGTGCTTGCAGAAAACACCTTGCTGAAAACCTCTTATCATTTCCTTCTGCTCCTCGTTGGGTTCGACACTCTTACTTATCGAAAGGACTACGATTGATCCCCTATACTTGTGGGTCATCAAGACTCTTTTTTGGCGCCGTTGCCGGGTAGTGAAGCGCCTTTGGTAAGTGGAATTTGGTAAGGAAACATTATTATTACGTGCTGAAATTTACTGTCACTTGTCACTATGGAAAGTAATCCTTTGAGGGGTTTGTTTGGGGTATCTTCACCTCAACAGGAAGCATTGAGAGTTGCCCCTCAACCTACTGAACCTACTGAAAATATTTATTATGAAATTCCTTCGGGTATGTTAGAGAAACTGCTAGCTAATCCTTATGCAGGAGATGGAACAATACATCCTGATATGCACTTGATCTATGTGGATGAAATATGTGGATTATTTAAGCTTGCAGGTTTATCCGAGGATGGAGTTAAGAGGAAGGTATTCCCTTTATCTTTGGAGGGAAAGGCAATGACATGGTATAGGCGATTGGATGATACTGGAACATGGGATTGGAACCGGTTGAAGCTAGAATTTCACCAGAAATTTTATCCTATGCATTTGGTTCATCGTGATCGAAATTATATATATAATTTTTGGCCTCGTGAAGGAGAAAGTACCGCTCAAGCTTGGGGGAGGCTTAAGTATATGATGCACACATGCCCCAATCATGAGCTCTCAAGAGAAATAATTATACAAAACTTTTATGCTCGGCTTTCTCGTAATGATCAATCCATGCTCGATACTTCTTCTACTGGCTCCTTTATAAAGAGAACTATTGAATTCAAATGGGATCTTCTGGAAAGAATTAAGTGCAACTCTGAAGATTGGGAAATCAACAAAGGTAAAGAGTTAGGTATAAATCTTGAGTTTGATTGTGTTAAATCTTTTATGGAAACTGATGCTTTTCATAAGTTTAGTACTAAATATGGACTTGACTCTGAGATAGTTGCTACTTTTTGTGAATCATTTGCTGTTCATGTTGATCTCCCTAAGGAGAAATGGTTTAAGTTTCATCCACCTATTGAAGTAATGGAAGAAACTATTATAGCTAAAGAGGAAATAATTATTTATAATGTTGATCCAGTTGTGCCTACTGCTTATATTGAGAATCCTGCTTTCCCTGTATGGATTAAGGAACTTCCTAAAGCTTCAACTGTGGTTAATAAGAGTAATATTAAACCAATTAAACCCTCCAAACAAATTAAAGTTGAACCTAATATTGCAATGGTTAAAGATCTTTTGGTTGATAACATTGATGGACATGTCATATATTTCTGTGATGAGGCAACTAGAATTGCTAAGCCAGACCCTAAGGATAAAAATAAACCTGTAATTGGCATGCCTGTTGTTTCTGTTAAAATTGGAGATCATTACTATCATGGTTTATGTGATATTGGTGCTAGTGTGAGTGCTATTCCATTTTCTCTTTATCAAGAAGTCATGAATGATATTACACCTGTTGAGATTGAAGATATTTATGTTAATATTAAGCTTGCAAACATGGATACTATTACACCACTTGGGATAGTTAGAGATGTTGAAGTCTTGTGTGGTAAGATCAAATACCCTACTGATTTTCTAGTTCTTGGATCACCACAAGATGATTTTTGTCCCATTATATTTGGTAGAACTTTCTTGAATACGGTTAATGCTAAGATTGATTGCAATAAGGAAATGGCCAGTGTTAATTTTGGTGAGGTATCTCATGAGTTTAATTTCTCTAAGTTTCATAGACAACCTCATGGTAAAGAATTACCTAATAAAGATGAAATTATTGGTCTTGCTTCTATTGCTGTGCCTCCTACTAATCTTTTAGAGCAATACTTGTTAGACCATGAAAATGATATGCATATGAATGAAAGAAATGAAATAGATGAGATATTCTTTAAACAAGCACATATTCTGAAACATAATATGCCTGTTAAAACTTTGGAAGATCCTCTTCCACCTAAGAGAGATCCCGTGTTTGAATTAAAGAAATTACCTGATACACTTAAGTATGCTTATCTTGATGAAAAGAAGATATATCCTGTTATTATCAGTGCTAACCTTTCAGAGCATGAAGAAAAGAGATTACTTGAAACTCTGAGGAAGCACCGTGCTGCTATTTGATATACTCTAGATGATCTTAAGGGCATTAGTCCACTTTATGTCAGCACAAGATTAATATGGAGCCAGATGCTAAACCGGTTGTTGATCATCAACGACGTTTGAATCCCAAAATGAAGGATGTGGTAAGAACTGAAATATTAAATCTTCTGGAAGCAGGTATAATTTATCCTCTAGCTGATAGTAGATGAGTAAGTCATGTTCATTGTGTCCCTAAGAAAGGATGCATTACTGTTGTCCCTAATGATAAAAATGAACTTATCCCACAAAGAATTGTAACTGGTTATAGGATGGTAGTTGATTTCAGGAAATTAAATAAAGCTACTAGGAAAGATCATTACCCTTTGCCTTTTATTGATCAGATGTTAGAAAGATTATCTAAACATACACACTTTTGCTTCCTAGATGGATACTTTGGTTTCTCTCAAATACCTGTATCAAAAGAAGATCAAGAGAAAACCACTTTTACTTGTCCTTTTGGAACTTATGCTTACCGTCGTATGCCTTTTGGTTTATGTAATGCACTTGCTACCTTTCAAAGATGTATGACTGCTATATTCTCTGACTTTTGTGAAAAGATTGTTGAGGTATTCATGGATGATTTCTCCGTTTACGGAACTTCCTTTGATGATTGCTAAGCAACCTTGATCGAGTTTTGCAGAGATGTCAAGAAACTAATCTTGTCTTGAATTGGGAGAAGTGCCACTTTATGGTGAACGAAGGTATAGTCCTTGGGCATAAGATTTCTGAAAGAGGTATTGAAGAGGACAAAGCTAAAGTTGATGCAATTGAGAAAATGCCATGTCCTAAAGATATCAAAGGTATAAGTAGTTTCCTGGGTCATGCTGGTTTCTATAGAAGGTTTAGAAAAGATTTCTCTAAAATTTCTAGGCCTCTTACTAATCTCTTACAAAAATATGTTCCATTTGTTTTTGATGATGATTGCGTAGAAGCCTTTGAAATACTTAAGAAAGCCTTAATATCTGCACCTATTGTTCAACCACCTAATTGGAACCTACACTTTGAAATTATGTGTGATGCTAGTGATTATGCCGTTTGTGCTGTTCTTGGGCAAAGAGTTGATAAGAAATTAAATGTTATTCATTATGCTAGTAAAAGTCTAGACAGTGCTCAAAGAAATTATGCTACTACTGAGAAATAATTTTTAGCAGTTGTGTTTGCATGTGATAAATTTAGATCTTACATTGTTGATTCTAAAGTAACTGTTCACACTGATCATGCTGCTATTAAATATCTTATGGAAAAGAAAGATGCTAAGCCTAGACTGATTGGGTGGGTTCTTTTGTTACAAGAATTTGATTTGCATATTGTTGATAGAAAAGGAGCTGAAAATCCAGTAGCAGATAACTTGTCTAGGATGGAAAATGTTCTTGATGAACCACTTCCTATTAATGATAATTTTCCTGATGAGCAATTAGCTGTGGTAAATGCCTCTCGCAATAGTCCTTGGTATGTCGATTATGCTAATTATATTGTTGCTAAATATATCCCACCTAGTTTTACATATCAACAAAAGAAAAAGTTCTTCTTTAATTTAAGACATTACTTTTGGGATGACCCACATTTATATAAAGAAGGAGTAGATAGTGTTATTAGATGTTGTGTACCTGAGCATGAACAGGAACAAATCCTACGAAAGTGTCACTCCGAGGCATACAGAGGACACCATGCGGGAGACAGAACTGCACATAAGGTATTACAATCTGGTTTTTACTGGCCTACTCTTTTCAAAGATGCACGTAAGTTTGTCCTTTCTTGTGATGAATATTAGAGAATTGGTAATATTGGTAGACGTCAGGAAATGCCTATGAGTTATTCACTTGTTATTGAACCATTTGATGTTTCGGGTTTTGATTATATGGGACCTTTTCCTAAATCCAACGGGTATACACATATTCTTGTTGCTGTTGATTATGTCACTAACTGGGTAGAAGTTATTCCAACTAGTAGTGCTGATCACAACACCTCTCTTAAAATGCTTAAAGAAGTTATATTCCCTAGGTTTGGAGTCCCTAGATACTTGATGACCGATGGTGGTTCACATTTTATTCATGGTGCTTTCCATAAACTTCTTGCTAAATATGATGTTAACCATATAACTGCATCACCTTATCATCCTCAGTCTAGTGGACAAGTTGAATTGAGTAATAGAGAGATAAAGCTAATTTTTTAAAAGACCATTAATAGATCTACGAAGAATTGGTCTAAGAAACTTGATGATGCATTATGGACTTATAGAACAGCTTATAAAAATCATATGGGTATGTCTCCATACAAAATGGTCTATGGAAAAGCATGTCATTTACCTCTTGAACTAGAACATAAGGCATATTGGGTAATTAAAGAACTTAATTATGATTTCAAACTTGCCGGTGAAAAGAGGTTGTTTGACATTAGCTCTTTAGATGAATGGAGAACCCAAGACTATGAAAATGCAAAGTTGTTTAAAGAAAAAGTTAAAATATGGCATGACAAAAGAATTCAAAAATGGGAATTTAAAGTGGGTGAGCATGTTCTATTGTACAATTCTCGTTTCAGATTTTTTGCAAGAAAACTTCTCTCTAAATGGGAAGGACCATATGTCATCGAAGAGGTTTATCGCTCCGGAGCTATCAAAATCAACAACTCCGAGGGCACTAATCCGAGAGTGGTTAATGGTCAAAGAATTAAACATTATATCTCAGGTACTCCCATTAATGTTGAAACTAATATTATTCAAACAATGATACCGGAGGAACACATAAAAGAGTCCTTCCGGAACGCTCCAGAACCCAGAAAAGGGGTAGGTATGTGATACGGTAAGTAAAGCGACAAGAAAAATTCCATAAAAAATATTTCTGTCTGTTTTGAAATATTAGAAAAAAAATACAAAAATAAGAAACAACCGAGGGGACCCATGAGGAGGTCACAAGGCAATAGGGCGCGACCCCCCCTGGGGGGGCACGCCGGGTTGCCTTGTGGGCCTCTCACGCTACAAGAAAAGACACATGCGTGACATTATGACCCAAACGAAAACTTTTTCTGTCATGGTTGTGACACTTCTATGACAATAATTGTGACTAAAAGACGTATGATCATAGATGTGGTGGGCTCCTACTTCTATGACAAAAAATTATGACAGAAACTGGGCTTTTTGTCCTAGGCGGGCCTGAGACGCACCCGCATGACATTCTTTTGGCCATCCATGACGTAAAAAATCGTGGTAGAAGTGGGCGCGAGTAAATTTTTGGGGAGTTCCCGGTTATGGTGGGTGGTCGGGCCGAGCGATGCAGTGTAGTTTTGCGCGTTTCTCTCTCATACGTGCGCGTGTGTGTGAGGTGCTCGCTAACTGAACCCGAGCGAGGCGCACGTTCGCTTACTGAACCCGAGCGATCGATCGCCTTCGCACTACGTACTGAACACGAGCGATCCATCACTCGCACTATGTACTGAACCCGATCGATCCCTTCGCTGCTAACTGAAGCCAATCGATACCTTCGCTGCTAACTGAACCCACGCGATTCCTTCGCTGCTAAATTGAACCCGACCGATTCCATCGCTGCTAACTGAACCCGAGCGATCGATCGCTGCTGCTGCTTACTGAAGCTGATTGATCGATGCGTTGCATCGAGCCCCCGTGCGAGACGTAGCCGGTTTCGTTTGCCTCTCGATGAATGATAGGTCTCCAACGTATCTATAATTTTTGATTGTTCCATGCTATTATAGTATCAATCTTGGATGTTTTTATATGCAATTATATATCATTTTTTGGGACTAACCTATTAACCTAGTGCCTAGTGCCAGTTGTTGTTTTCTGCTTGTTTTTGGTTTTTCAGGAAATTAGTACCAAACGAAGTCCAAATGCCACAAAACTTTTTGGAGATTTTTTTCTGGACAAAAGAGACCCTAGAGACTTGGAGAGGAGGCCAGAAGGTTCACGAAGCCTCCACAAGGCAACAAGGCGCGGCCCCGGGGGGGCGCCCTGATGCCTTGTGGGGCCCTCGTGGCTTCGTTTGACCTAATTCCACTTCTATAAATTCTCAAATATTCGGAAACCAATAGAGAGCCACCCCGAATAACTTTTATGCCACCGCAAGCCTCTATTCTTCCGCGATCCCATTTGGAGGCCTTTTCCGATACTCTGCCGGAGGGGGAATCGATCACGGAGGGCTTCTACATCAACCTTGCCGCCCTTCCGATGATGTGTGAGTAGTTTACCACAGACCTACGGGTCCATAGCTAGTAGCTAGATGGCTTCTTCTCTCTCTTTGATCTTCAATACCATGTTCTCCTCGATGTTCTTGCAGTTCTATCCGATGTAATCTTCTTTTGCGGTGTGTTTGTTGGGATCCGATGAATTGTGAGTTTATGATTAGATTATTCATGAGAAATATTTGAGTCTTCTCTGAACTCTTTTATGCATTATTATTATAGCTTTGTATTTCTCTCCGATCTATCGATTTGGTTTGGCAAACTAGATTGGTTTATCTTGCAATGGGAGAGGTGCTTTGTAATAGGTTCAATCTTGCGGTGCTCAATCCCAGTGACAGAAAGGGACATGACACATATTTGTATTGTTGCCATTAAGGATAAAAAGATGGGGTTTAATCATATTTCTTGAGTTTACTTTGTCTACATCATGTCATCTTGCTTAAGGCGTTACTCTGTTTCATACTTAATACCCTAGATGCATGCTGGATAGCAGTCGATGGGTGGAGTAATAGTAGTAGATGCAGGCAGGAGTCGGTCTACTTGTCTCGGACGTGATGCCTATATACACGATCATTGCCGTGAATCCGTCATAATTATTTGATTTTCTATCAATTGCCCAACAGTAATTTGTTTACCCACCGTATGTTCTGCGCTCGAGAGAGAAGCCTCTAGTGAAATCTATGGCCCCCGGGTCTACTTTTATCATATATTAAAATCAAAAAATACCTTGCTGCAATTTATTTACTTTTATATTTTTTAGTATTTTAGTTTATCTATCTATCACTATCAGAATTAATCCTTGAAAATAACCGCTAAGAGGATTGACAACCCTCTTATTTCCGTTGGGTGCAAGTGTTTGCTTTTGTGTGTGCAGGTGCTGCTAACGGGATTTTGTGTGGTTCTCCTACTGGATTGATAACCTTGGTTCTTAACTGAGGGAAATACTTATCTCTACTATACTGCGTCATCCTCTCCTCTTCGGGGAAATACCAACGCAGTCTACAAGTAGCAGGAAGAATTTCTGGCGCCGTTGCCGGGGAGACATCACCAAAATTTATCAAGTACCTTTGCACAAACTATCACCCACTTGCATTTATTTTATTTGCCTTTTTATTTGCATTTGCCTCTAATTTTCATCTCCCCCACTTCTATTTTTTTTTACAAAAACACAAAAATATTTTCGTTTGCTTGTTTGCTAGTTTGCTTGCTCTACCACTATGGCTAGTTCTTCACTTGTTACTATTACCCTTGAAAATGAAGTGCTTAATTTTAGACAAAGGGGAGGAGAGAATTTAAAATATGCTTGGTATAGGATTTGTGATGCTCAAAAGAGATCAACTCCTAAGCAATCCACTACAGTTCTTCTTCGCAATTTTTATGTGGGATCACCACCTATCATTATTAATGAAACATCATTGACTTTGGAACATGTTATGCAAAGGTTAGAAGCTATTGAAAATAAAATGCCTACTATCGAACATCTTGAAAATTTATTCAAAAGGGTCCATAATCACATTACTCAATTTGGTTCTAAGGTGGGGATTACATTGAAAACCTTACAGGAGAAAGAACCAATAATTAACGAAAGGGTAGAACAAAGTCCCGCTAGAATCGATAAGTTAGAGGAGATTATCAATAATTTGGGTTCCGCTTTTTCCTCCGCTAAAACCATTGATAGGACTCCTCCCAATAAAAATTGCAAGTTTATGTATGTTCCTAAGAATAAGGGTGCCACTTCTAGCAAAGGGAATGCGGATCTTAAAATGATTAGTGTACACCCCAATTTCGTTGATATAGTAAAGGAACCTATCTATAAAAGTAGGATTCTTAATTTTGTGCCTAGGAGTGTTATGATAAAAAATTCCTATGCTAATTCTCCTAGAAAGAGTGGGTGTGTAATTGAGGATTTGGAAACCAAGGATGACAACACTTGAAACTATGCATTATGCCTAGCTAGGGGCATAAAACAATAGCGCTTGTTGGGAGGCAACCCAATGAATAAAATAATTTTTTGTTTTACCTTCTGTTTTTGTGTGTTTACACAATTATAGCCTCTGTTATGATTGTGTTTTTATCTTTTAATTAGTGTTTGTGCCAAGTAATGCCTTTGGGATGATTTAGATGATAGTATAATTGATGCTGTTTGGAAAACAGAAAGTTTTGCGTCCAGTATTTGATTTTTGATTCTGTACTGGAGCATCAGAAAAATCTGAAATTTTTACACAATATTGGTATATGAAGTTTTTACGTTTTCCTAATTTTTCAGAATTTTTGGAGTTACATAAGTATAGCTTTTAAATAGATCATTACAGACTGTTCTGTTTTAGATAGATTCTGTTTTCGTTGCATAGTTTGCTTATTTTGATGAATCTATGGATCGTATCGGGGGGTATGAGTCATGGAGAAGTTGGAGTACAGTAGCATTATGCCAATATATGAATGATTTTACAATAGTACCTAAAGTTTAAGATTTATTTGTTATACTAACGGATCTCACGAGGTTTCTGTTGAGTTTTGTGTGCTGAAGTTTTCAAGTTTTGGGTGAGACTATGATGGATAAAGGAATAAGGAGCGGCAAGAGCCTAAGCTTGGGGATGCCCAAGGCACCCCAAGGTAATATTCAAGGAAGCTCAAGCGTCTAAGCTTGGGGATGCCCCGGAAGGCATCCCCTCTTTCGTCTACAATCTATCGGTAACTCACTTGGAGCTATATTTTTACTCATCAGATGATATGTGTTTTACTTGGAGCGTCTTGTGCTATAGTTTGTTTGCTTTTGTTTGCGTTTTAGTTTGTCACAATCATCTTTGCTGAACACACCTTTTTGAGAGGGACACACATTATTCGTGATTTGTTAGAATAATCTATGTGCTTCACTTATATCTTTTGAGCTAGGCAGTTGCTCTAGTGCTTCACTTATATCTTTTAGAGCACGGCGGTGGTTATGTTTTAAAGAAATAGTTGCACTCTCATGCTTCACTTATATCTTTTTGAGAGTCTAATGAATAGCAATGGTAATATGCACGGGTTATGAATTTGGTCCTAATATGATAGGTATTCAAGAGGGATATAATAAAAACTTTCATGTAGATCACTGAATATGATAAGTTTGATTCCTTGCAATAGTTTTGCGATATTAAGATGATAATATGCGGGAGGTGCTAGTAGATAATTGTGGTTTAGTAAGAATATTGGTGTTAAGGTTTGTGATTCCCGAAGCATGCACGTATGATCTGTCGTTATGCTAAGAAGTTCGAGCATGATTTATTCTTGATTGTCTACCATATGAGTGGCGGTCGGGGACGAGCGATTGTCTTTTCCTACCAATCTATCCCCCTAGGGGCATGTGTAGTAGTACTTTGCTTCGAGGGCTAATAAACTTTCGCAATAAGTATGTAAGTTCTTTATGACAAATGTGAGTCCATGGATTATACGCACTCTCACCTTTCCGCAATTTGCTAGCCTCTTCGGTACCGTGCATTGCCCTTTCTCACTTCGATAGTTGGTGCAAACTTCGTCGGTGCATCCAAACCCCGTGATATGATACACTCTATCACACATAAGCCTCCTTATATCTTCCTCAAAACAGCCACCATACCTACCTATCATGGCATTTCCATAGCCATTCCGAGATATATTGCCATGCAACTTCCACCATTCCGTTTTTATGACACACATCATCATTGTCATATTGCTTTGCATGATCATATAGCTGACATAGTATTTGTGGCTCAGCCACTGTTCATCATTTTTATACATGTTACGCTAGTATCATTGCACATCCTGGTACACCGCCAGAGGCATTCATATAGAGTCATATTTTTGTTTTAGTTTTGAGTTGTAATTTTCTTTTGAGTTGTAAGTAAATAGAACTATGATGATCATCATTATTAGAGCATTGTCCCAGTGAGGAAATAAAAAAAAAAGGCCAAAAGGAGCCCACGAAAAAAAAGAAAATGAAAGAAAAAAGAGAAAAAAGAAAAAAAAGAAAAAAAAAGAAAATGAGAGAAAAAGAGACAAGGGGCAGTGTTACTATCCTTTTCCATACTTGTGCTTCAAAGTAGCACCATGTTTTTCATATAGAGAGTCTCCTGTTTAGTCACTTTCATATACTAGTGGGAATTTTTCATTATAGAACTTGGCTTGTATATTCCGATGATGGGCTTGCTCAAATGCTCAAGGTCTTCATGAGAAAGCAAGTTGGATGCACACCCACTTAGTTTTCATGTTGAGCTATCATACACTTATAGCTCTTAGTGCATCCGTTGCATGGCAATCCCTACTCCTCGCATTGACATCAATTGATGGGCATCTCCATAGCCCGTTGATTAGCTGCGTCGATGTGAGACTATCTTCTTATTTTTGACTTCCCCTTATTAATCTCTACCACCACACTCTATTCCACCCATAGTGTTATATCCATGGCTTGCGCTCATGTATTGCGTGGGGGTTGAAAAAGCTGAAGCGCGTTAAAAAGTATGAACCAATTGCTCGGCTTGTCATCGGGGTAGTGCATGATAAATATTTTGTGTTAAGAAGATGGAGCATGATAGGATTATATGATTTTGTAGGGATAACTTTCTTTAGCATTTTTATTTTGAAAGACATGATTGTTTATTAGTATGCCTGAGTATTGATGTCTTTATATCAAACTATAGACTATTGCTTTGAATCATTCGAATCTTATTATTCATACCATAAGAGAGAGATTAAATGATGAAACATGTTAGGTAGCATTCCACATCAAAAATTCTGTTTTTATCATTTACCTACTCGAGGACGAGCAGGAATTATGCTTGCAGATGCTTGATACATCTCCAACATATCTATAATTTTTGATTGTTCCATGCTATTATAGTATCAATCTTGGATGTTTTTATATGCAATTATATATCATTTTTGGGACTAACCTATTAACCTAGTGCCAATTGCTGTTTTCTGCATGTTTTTGGTTTTTCAGGTAATCAGTACCAAACGAAATCCAAATGCCACGAAACATTTTGGAGATTTTTTTCTGGACAAAAGAGACCCTAGAGACTTCGAGAGGAGTCCAGAAGGTTCATGAAGCCTCCACAAGGCAATAGGGCGCGGCCCTAGGGGGGCGCCCTGATGCCTTGTGGGGCCCTCGTGGTCCCGTTCGACCTAATTCCACTTCTATAAATTCTCAAATATTCGGAAACCAACAGAGAGCCACCCGAATAACTTTTACGTTGTTGCAAGCCTCTGTTCTTCCGCGATCCCATCTGGAGGCCTCTTTCGGTACTCTGCCGGAGGGGGAATCGATCACGGAGGGCTTCTACATCAACCTTGCTGCCCTTCCGATGATGTGTGAGTAGTTTACCACAGACCTACGGGTCCATAGCTAGTAGCTATATGGCTTCTTCTCTCTCTTTGATCTTCAATACCATGTTCTCCTCGATGTTCTTGGAGTTCTATCCGATGTAATCTTCTTTTGCGGTGTGTTTGTTGGGATCCGGTGAATTGTGAGTTTATGATCAGATTATTCATGAGAAATATTTGAGTCTTCTCTGAACTCTTTTATGCATGATTATTATAGCTTTATATTTCTCTCCGATATATCGATTTGGTTTGGCCAACTAGATTGGTCTATCTTGCAATGGGAGAGGTGCTTTGTGATGGGTTCAATCTTGTGGTGCTCAATCCCAGTGACAGAAAGGGACATGACACGTATTTGTATTGTTGCCATTAAGGATAAAAAGATGGGGTTTAATCATATTGCTTGAGTTTACTTTGTCTACATCATGTCATCTTGCTTAAGGAGTTACTCTGTTTCATACTTAATACCCTAGATGCATGCTGGATAGCGGTCGATGGGTGGAGTAATAGTAGTAGATGCAGGCAGGAGTCGGTCTACTTGTCTCGGACGTGATGCCTATATACATGATCATTGCCGTGAATCCGTCATAATTATTTGCTTTTCTATCAATTGCCCAACAGTAATTTGTTTACCCACCGTATGTTCTGCGCTCGAGAGAGAAGCCTCTAGTGAAAACTATGGCCCCCGGGTCTAATTTTATCATATATTAAAATCCAAAAATACCTTGCTGCAATTTATTTACTTTTATTTTATTTAGTATTTTAGTCTATCTATCTATCACTATCAGAATTAATCCTTGCAAATAACCGCTAAGAGGATTGACAACCCTCTTATTTGCGTTGGGTTTAAGTGTTTGTTTTTGTGTGTGCAGGTGCTGCTAACGGGATTTTGCGTGGTTCTCCTACTGGATTGATAACCTCGGTTCTTAACTAAGGGAAATACTTATCTCTACTATACTGCATCATCCTCTTCTCTTCGGGGAAATACCAACGCAGTCTACAAGTAGCAGTCACCAACATGGATGATTATATTCATGCGACCTTTTTGTGCAGTTCACCTAAAATGATGCAACGTTTGCATCATGCAGTTAGCAAGAAGTACTTGGTCCCATGAGCTGGCAGCTTCTTCAATAGTTGCACTAAAAATGAGCAACATCAAGGTTGGTCGTCAAGCTCGTGGAATGTGCAACTATAATTTGGATATGCTTTTGTGCAGTTCATCTAAAATCAAGCGTCCATGTTCGTTACACAAATATGTGCAAAGTGCCATTGTGGTGACGGTGACGGCTAATCTTGCAAAGGCTAATTAACTGTTGGAGGAGATTAACCGCATAGTTCCACGAGAAGGTTAGGAACTCCAATCACCCTTTGTGCGGTTCCACTAAAATCAAGAGACATTGCCCGTGTGACATTTTAGTAGAACTGCACAAGATAGTCTTTCCAAAAAAGAAGTGTTTTGTGCAGTTCACCAAAAGGTCGCAATAGCAACGAGGTGAAATGTATATTTCTGTTTGCACAAATAGGTAGAAAGGCGGGTGAATAACAAGTGATGAAACATACGTCAAATGAAAAGAAGCATCATCCTTATCTTAATGGCAATCATAGAAGGACGATAGCAATTTCTAAAGCTCCAGCATTGCTTCGTATTACTGGGGGCATTAAGATTAACAATGACAACCGTTAAATTTGACATTACTTTAATGGTGCCATTGCTTGATTTTACCAGCTACATTAGATTAACGGGTGCTAATGAGTTGGTATAAGGGCATGTTACAGTAGGCAGACCAGGACAGTTGCATTTTTAACGAAAAGAAACAACTTACTTATCTTAATGGGAAATATAGCAGGACATTAAAACAGTGCCATTGCTTCATATTACTGGGGGCATTACATTAAAAACAACATTGGTTAAACATGTCCTTACTTTAACAGTGACATTGCTGCATTTTACCAGCGGCATTAGATTAACAACAGCTAAAAAATGCCATAAGGGCACCGGACAGTGGGTGCACTAGCACCATGTACCTCCACCGATGCATAAAGTGGTGATGCAAACAAACATCCAAACAGGATATCTGGGTTGGTCCCGTTTTTTTACACTATAGCCACCTTTTACTATGTGAGGGCAGCAAATCCAGTGCTGGAAATACTCAGTTGACTTGTCCCCCAGTCCCCACTTTCTTTCCTTTTTGAACCAGTAGATCGGTTCTATATCTAGTTTGTACTGTGTTTTCCCTTTATTTCCCTTTTCAACCAAGAGACCGGTTGGGTAGCCAGTCTCTACTACCCCCACCCCCCAATCTTTCCTCTTTCAACCAAGTCCTAAGTCGTGCTAGATCTTTTCCCCCATTTTTCCCGCTTTGAACCAAGTCGTAGATTCGACTGCATGAAGTAGCTTTACCTCTAATAGTAATAATTTAGGTGGCTTTGAAACAGCCGATCGAGCCTATCTACGAGGGGGGCTGAGAAGTAGAAAAAGATCCACATGCAGCGACGTGGGGACCTGGGGTAGTAGAGCAAGGCCGGTTTCGAAGGAAGTTATACCTGAGGTTCGTCGGGATTTGGCTAGGTGGGCGGCGGGAGGCCGGATCTGCCCACACCACGGCAGCGAGGAAGACTGGGTCGAAGGCCCTCCCTAGCCGGCGCTGTGTGGGAGAGAACAGCAAGGCACGCGTATCGGGACGCGCCGGCAGTGGGTTTGCTCCGTCCCCGACGAGGACCGCGTGAACGTTGCACCTTCACCCCTTCCCCGGTGGAGGGGATTCGGCCAGATTTTTTACTAGCGGTGAGCAGAGAGAGAGTGTGGCCACCGCTGTCGTGTTTAGATCTGGAGAGGATGAGTGTGTGAAGGGAGCAACCCTAGCAAGCAAGAGCGGAGGCTCCTGCTTATATACATATAGTGGAGTAGTTTTATTTTTTTCTCTCCATAAAAACAATCATTTAAAATTACGTACGTGTCAGGTCGCACTTTGTATTGTTCACTTCTGGTCCCCGGCCCTCCATTAATTGAACAACCACACGGGTCAAATTATCACGAGTGAAAATATAGAACGAACAAGCTCGAACTCTTTTGAATTTGAGATGTCGATGGCATCGTTTGAACACATTGCATCCATGGACTAAGTAGTTTGAATTTGAGGTAACGTGTGGCTTTTGCAGTTCACATCTAACTGGGGGCACACCATACATTTTGTTTGCTTACCACACTATACTTATAAAACATGCAAAATTTACATTTCGAACAGCTAGCTAGAGCTTGAAATGTATTGTTTCCAACATAAAGAGAAATCAAATTTCTGAAAATTCGTGATCTTAGCATTTGCACAAAAATGTAAGAGTGATACGTCTCCAACGTATCTATAATTTTTGATTGTTCCATGCAATTATAGTATCAATCTTGGATGTTTTATATACATTTACAAGCAATTATATATCATTTTTTGGGACTAACCTATTAACTTAGTGCCCAGTGCCAGTTGCTGTTTTTTGCCTGTTTTTGGTTTTTCCAGAATATCAGTACCAAACAAATTCCAAATGCCACGAAACTTTTTGGAGATTTTTTTCTGGACATAAGAGACACTAGAAGCTTCGGGAGAGGGCCAGAAGCCAGAGGAGGTGGCCACGAGCCACCAGGGCATGCCCTAGGGGGGTGGCGCGCCCTGGTGCCTCGTGGGCCCACCTCTGCTCCATTTGACCTAATTCCACCTCTATAAATTCTCTAAAATCGGGAAACCAACAGAGGAGTCCACGAAATACTTTTTCTGCCGCTGCAAGTTCCTGTTCTCGAGAGATCCCATCTGGAGGCCTTTTCCGGCACTCTGCCGGAGGGGGAATCGATCACGGAGGGGCTCTACATCATCCTTGCTGCCCTTCCGATGATGCGTGAGTAGTTTACCATAGACCTTTGGGTCCATAGTTAGTAGCTAGATGGCTTCTTCTCTCTTTTTGATCTTCAATACAATGTTCTCCTCGATGTTCTTGGAGTTCTATCTGATGTAATCACTTTTTGCGGTGTGTTTGTTGGGATCCGATGAATTGTGAGTTTATGATCAGATTATCCATGAATATTATTTGAGTTTTCTCTGAACTCTTTTATGCATGATTGTTATAGCTTCATATTTCTCTCCGATCTATTGATTTGGTTTGGCCAACTAGATTGATTTATCTTGCAATGGGAGAGGTGCTTTGTAATGGGTTCGATCTTGCGGTGCTCAATCCCAGTGAGAGAAAGGGACATGACACGTATGTATCATTGCTATTAAGGGTAAAAATATGGGGTTTATTCATGCATGAGTTTAGTTTGTCTACATCATGTCATCTTGCTTAAGGCGTTACTCTGTTCTTTATGAACTTAATACACTAGATGCATGCTGGATAGCGGTCGATGTGTGGAGTAATAGTAGTAGATGCAGAATCGTTTCGGTCTACTTGTCTTGGACGTGATGCCTATATACATGATCATTGCCTTGGATATCGTCATGATTATTTGCTTTTCTATCAATTGCCCAAAAGTAATTTGTTCACCCATTGTATGCTATTTTCAAGAGAGAAGCCTCTAGTGAAAACTATGGCCCCGGGTCTACCTTTATCATATATTGAAAATCCTAAAAATACCTTGCTGCACTTTTACTTTATTTATTTTATTTTGTATTTTTGTTCGATCTATCTATCTATCACCATACAATTTAATCTTGCAATTAACCGCCAAGGGATGACAACCCCTTGTTCGCGTTGGGTGCTCGATTTGTTGTTTTGTGTGCAGGTACAGCTAACGAGTTGTTGCGTGATTCTCCTACTGGATTGATAACCTTGGTTTCATAACCGAGGGAAATACTTATCTCTACTGACAGTGTCCTGGAATAGGGGGTGCTAACCGGGCCGACCTGTCTTCTCACTTGGGCCGATATACCCCCGCACATAACCAAGATGGACTTCGGAGGCTGTACGTGGGAGGCGTGATCAAGGCTGTTTCTACCGAAGACTTGACGTATACTCCAAGACCTCTCCTCCACCTCTCTCCTAGCATACCGACTTTGTAACCCTAGATACCCTCCTTGGCGTGTATATAAGCCATAGGGTTTAGCCCGTAATGGGGACATCAACGCAACATTACTTACCTAGCCTTAGAAGTTAGACACATATTACGATCTCGAGGTAGATCTACTCTGTACTCGATACATCTCCATTAATATAAACAAGAGCAGAACGTAGGGTTTTACCTCCATCAAGAGGGCCCGAACCTGGGTAAATCATCGTCTCCCTTGTCTCTGTTACCATCGATCCTAGATCCACAGCTCGAGACCCCCTACCCCGAGGTCTGCCGGTTTTTACACTGACACTGGTGCTTTCATTGAGAGTTCCGCTGTGAGATCACCGGAGGGATCGATGGGATCGCCAGTCAACGGCCTTAAACCCACGGAGCATGGCTCCACATCTGAAGCTTTGGTCTCACAGACACCCCCACGTAACGTGGAGAGGAATCGATGCCCTTCCCCGGCTCCAACGAAGGCCTCCCTCGCCGATGAGGGGGTAAGATACTTCCTGGAGATCGGATCGGACGACGACCCACTGATGACCGACTCCCAGATCGAATTGGCTAAACTGATAACTACGGATCCACCGTCAGGTGAATGGGAAGAGGTCTTCAGCCCGCGGTCTTTAGAGACCGGATCTAGTCCGCCCACCTCTTGTATAGAATATCGCCCCGACGACTCCGGCCCCTCCGACATCTGGGACTTTGCTTACGTACGGCAGATCCTTGGTGAGCCGATCCGGCAATACTGGGCTAGGTTCTTGATCGTCAAGAGCAAGATACTAGAGTACCAAGACTCTGATATAATCGCCGCTTTTGAGCACGGATGCAAGGATGAAGGCGTCTTGAACGCCCTCGCCCGCCGTTGCGTCCTAACACTCCCTGAATTAACCAACTTGGTAGCGCGATTTTGCGCCATTGAAGACGCCTGGCGAACCAAGGAGAATACGGATTCGATCCATGAAGACTACCCGGAACGCGACCGGTTTGCGCCTCGGCGCGAAAATCACTAATGCGATACCTCGGGTGATCAACCCCGGAAGAAGAAGAAGAAGAAAACCGTGCCCGATCCATGCCGTATTAGTTAACTCTTGCCCAACCCACAGCCTTCGGGGCTGCTTGGTGCTAAGGCAGGTGGCCAAAGGTGGACCCGCCCTCTTGGCGGGCGCCTCCAGCCACTCTGGACGGATCTCGGATGAAGACGAGGTCCTAGTGATTTATGAGACATTTACGTCTAAAAACCAACGCAAACGGGCCCTGCGGGAGGTTAACGCCGTCCGACAGGCACCGCCTCGGGATGCGTGGATAGACACGCCGATCTCCTTCACTCAGAAGGATCAGCCGAGGTCTGCCCCGGACAGGTGCCCTGCCGCGCTAGTCCTCGATCCCATTGTGGATCACTGTCGCCTCCACAAGGTCCTTATGGACGGAGGCAGCAGCCTGAATTTGATATACGAGGACACCCTGGAAAAAATGCACATCGATAGATCGCGCATAGAACGGAGCACCACCACCTTAAAGGAATAGTCCCCGGACGAGAGGCACGCAGTGGAAAAATAACCCTAGACGTAGTCTTCGGGACCTCGGATAATTATCGCTCCGAGGAGATTACGTTCCACATCGCGCCTTTCAAGAGCGGATACCACGCCATCCTCGGACGGGACGCCTTCTCTAGATTTCAAGCGGTGCCACACTACGGCTACATGAAGCTCAAGATGCCGGGCCCGAAAGGGATCATCACTATCTCAAGTGACCCGGATAGGGCGCTCAAAGCCGAAAACAAAACTGTGTCCCTTGCCCTCGAGACTCTTGCCGAGGCCTTCACGGCCGAAGAGCAGACCACGTTGTGCGCCGAGGTCGACCGGGACGATATCATTCTCGACAAAAGATCAAAGCCTACCTCTTTCAAACCGGCCGATGAGATAATCAAATTCCAGGTTCACCCAACGGACCCTGCTAAAATGGCGTCCATGGGGGCCAACCTCGATCTGGAAGTGGCCGAGGCCCTACGTGCTTTCCTTAAGGAAAACTGGGATATATTCGCCTGGCACCCATCTGATATGCCTGGGATACCCCGTAGGCTTGCAGAGCACGGCCTAAACATATTGAAAGGCTATAAGCCCGTTAAACAAACTCTTCGGCGTTTCTCCGAGCCCAAGCGTCAAGCAATGGGCGAAGAACTGGCAAAGCTGTTGGAAGCAGGATTCATCAGGGACATAAAACACCCGGATTGGCTGGCTAATTTGGTCATGGTGCCAAAAAAGGACAAGTCTTGGCGGTTGTGCGTCGATTTCAAAGACCTCAACAAAGCTTGCCCCAAAGACCCCTTCCCCTTACCCCGTATTGACCAAATCGTGGACGCCACTGCGGGCCACGACGCACTGTGCTTCCTGGATGCCTACTCTGGATATCATCAGATAAAGATGAAGGAGTCGGACCAGGCAGCAACAGCATTCATCACGCCCTACGGGCCGTTTTGCTTCAACACAATGCCTTGCGGACTAAAGAACGCCGGCGCCACGTACCAGCGCATGATTCAAACATGCCTACAAAAACACATACCGTTGAGGCCTACGTAGACGATGTAGTTGTTAAAACTAAACACGTCGACTAGTTAGTCGACAACCTTCGCGACACGTTTGCCAGCTTACGTGAGTATCAAATCAAACTTAACCCGGAGAAATGTGTCTTCGGAGTCCCAGCTGGTAAACTCCTCGGCTTCATCGTATCTAATCAAGGAATTGAAGCCAATCCTACTAAAATCCGAGCTTTGGATCGTTTGGAGATTCCAACGGAGCTCAAGGACGTACAAAAATTGGCGGGTTGTGTAGCAGCACTGAGCCGCTTTATATCACGACTTGGAGAAAAAGCCTTGCCATTATACAGGCTATTAAAGCCGACTAAAACATTTACATGGACTAAGGAGGCTGTGGCGGCCCTGGAAGACATCAAGGCCCTCCTCGCCACTAATCCTATCCTGGCAGCCCCAGGTGTTTGCGAACCGATGATATTGTACATCTCGGCCACAAACCAGGTGGTTAGCGCAGTCCTCGTGGTCGAACAAGACATGGAAGGTCATAAGTTCCAGGTCCACAAACCCGTATACTACGTGTCCGAGGTCTTAACCCCCTGCAAGACATGCTACCCTCACTATCAAAAGATAGCTTATGCAGTCTTCATGGCATCGCGCAAGCTTCGGCACTACTTTCAAGAGTGCGCGATGACGGTGGCATCCGACGTCCCGTTGAGCGACATAATCAACAATAGAGACGCAACGGGGCGCATCGCCAAATGGGCTATAGAGCTCCTACCCTTTGAAATCACCTACAAACCGCGCCGGGCCATTAAATCCCAGGTGTTGGCGGACTTCGTCGCCGAATGGACCGAAGCCGAACTCCCCCGTGAGTACAGTACCTACTCGCATTGGACGATGTGTTTCGACGGTTCCAAGATGCTTGCCGGCCTAGGGGCTGGCGTGGTGCTCACTTCCCCCATGGGAGATAACATTAAATATGTACTGCAAATCATGTACACAGATTCCAACAACGCGGCTGAGTACGAAGCCCTCTTACACGGACTTCGGATAGCAGTCTCCATGGGTGTCAAACGACTCGAGGTCCGAGGTGACTCTAACCTCGCTATCTCGCAAATTAATGGCGAATTTGACGCCAAAGACCCAAAGATGACAGCTTACCGCAATGCCGTCATAAAGATCTCGGCCAGGTTCGAGGGGCTGGAATTCTACCATATACCCCGAGATGGTAACCAGGCCGCAGATGTACTCGCCCGTATGGGCGCAAAACGGGACAAGGTTCCCGAGAACACCTTCCTCGAGCGGATTTTTAAGCCATCCGAAGTCTGCCTAGACAGCAAAGGAACACCGGACTGAACCGATGTCGGGCAACATGCCCCGCCCAAAGAGGATGACGGTATCATAGGCGGATCAATGATCCGGAAGACCGATTCAGCGCACGAGGTCATGGCAGTCATCGCACCATGGACCGAGCCATTCCTCGCATACCTACTCCGAAAAGAGCTCCCTGATAACCAAGCCGACTCCCGCCGGATTGTAAGACAGTCTAAAGCTTACAAGGTTTATGAAGGGGAACTCTATAAAATGAGTACAACGGGCGTCTTCCAGAGATGTATATCCGAGGAAGAAGGAAAACTCGTATTACGCGAGATACACTCCGGCATGAGCGGACATCATGCCGCTGCTCGGACCCTGGTCAGCAAGGCCTTTCGCGCCGGTTTCTACTGGCCAACGGCAAGTGCCGATGCCTCGGCATTAGTACAGCGTTGCCCAGGCTGCCAGGTGTTCGCCAATCAGAGCCACATGCCCCCCACGGCCCTGCGCACCATCCCCATTACGTGGCCCTTTGCGGTCTGGGGGCTGGATATGGTCGGGCCACTCAAGGGAGGATCACATAAAAACAAATACCTACTCGTCATGGTAGACAAATTCACTAAGTGGATCGAAGCAAAACCAGTCACCTCGGCCGAGGCCGTCCAAGTCATCGGATTCATTTCGGGGGTAGTTCACCATTACGGTGTCCCCCACAGTTTGATCACAGACAACGAAACCAACTTCACGGTGAAAGAGGTCAAGGCATGGTGTAAGAAAATGGGCATCAAGCTCGATTACGCGTCCGTCTACCACCCGCAGTCCAATGGCCAAGTGGAGCGAGCCAATGGACTCATCCTTAGCGGAATTAAGCCACGGCTCGTCCGCTCCCTTAAAAAAGCCAACTGTAAATGGGTTGAGGAACTCGATTCCGTATTATGGGGCTTGCGTACCACACCGAACAGATCCACCGGGTATACCCCATTTTTTATGGTATATGGTGCCGAAGCAGTCCTCCCCTCCGATATCATACACGACGCACCTCAGGTGCGCATGTACGAGGAGTTGGAGGCCGAACTCGATCGGCAAGACGCCTTAGATGCTCTCGAGGAAGAGCGCAACGTCGCACGGGCTCATTCTGCTATTTATCAATAGCAGGCTCGACGCTACCACGGTAGAGAGGTCCGTGCTAAAGAATTTAACGTCGGGGATCTCGTAATGAGATTGCACCCCGAAAAAAAAAACACAAGCTCTCCCCTAGATGGGACGGACCGTTCATCATTGACCAAGTGCTCATCGGAGGAGCTTATCGAATCCGAGATCCAGAGGACGGCCGATTAGAGCCCCACCCGTGGAACGCGGCGCTCCTCCGACGCTTCTATGCATAACTTCGAGTATACGGTCTGTGTAAATAACTTGTGCATTTTCTTTCGATTTAACCTTTTTTCTTTCTTATCTTCTCACCTCGGAAAGTTCTTTTGCGACCCCGAGGACAATCTAGCTGGTTCTTTTCAAAACAATAGCTATTCTGCCCCTTATGTACTATTGTCTTTCGAGCCACTATATGCATCGATTCACTTTAAGATTTGGCCAAGCTGGGTTGCCCGGCTCCTGTGCTTGCCCCTTACGTTCCTGACATTTCGGCTAGGGGGCAAAGGGAGCACCGCTGTGATTGTTACTCCCGTGTCAGCCGGTGTAGTACCTCAGGCGGATAAAGCCGAAAGCTAGCGGTCTTATAATGCGAATTGGTCGGCTATGACATAGGACTAACGT
This sequence comes from Elymus sibiricus, assembly GCA_039707655.1. NCBI lineage: Eukaryota > Viridiplantae > Streptophyta > Magnoliopsida > Poales > Poaceae > Elymus > Elymus sibiricus. The sequence goes on from CM077670.1 coordinate 69,460,887, forward strand.
GGCAAGGGTCTTTTCAAACCCCGACCAGGGGCTTTAACCCCGAGGTCATCCGTCTTCGGACAGGCGTGTTCGACACATTCCCCGCGGAAAGGAACTGTTGGAAGAACTATTTTCCTCGAAAGATGTTTCTTACGTTAAACAGTAATATAACATAACCTTCCGTTACCCTCTCATCTTTCGAGCCGTATAGCCCGATTGCCTGGTCCCTTGACGTATCTGGTTCGATAACTTCGGCCAGTAGGATGGGACACTCCTCGAACTTTGTCCGAGGAGGCTGAAGCCGACGGCTGGCTGACAGAGTTCGGTTACACGGGCGGAATTATTTGACATAGAATACCTCGGTACATAAAGTCATACAACACTTTTCAAGCACGGTCTAACCCGTCTATTAAGGTGTCTAGTGCGCAATCCTTTTGCGAGAATCGGGCGGCGGGCATTACACTATCGTATGCCTGGCTGGTCGGGATCTCTCCCCCATCCGGCTCCAGGGGTCCTACCTCTGCTAATTCTGTTGTCCTCAAACCGGTGTAATGGGTCTTCACCATGGCCTAGGCCTCTCTGGCACCCTCTCGGCAAGCTGATACTTTACACGCTTGTATCCGGCGCCGCGCTCTCTTAAGACGTTCGGCTAGCGCGGCCATGTCCTCGGGGACTGGCGTCACCTCGGGCCATAATGCCTGGTGCACATCCTTCATCGCTTTCCGAGCTCTTTCATGCACCTCGGACAGACGATTGCTCATGTCTTCGGACATCGGACCCCGCGACTCCGGAGGAAGGCCAGTCAGGCACCCTGTCAAACAACAGCACATTTCGAATGATACATTTCCCTGGACAAATTGCATGACGACTATCTTTCATGCTTTCTAAACTTACCATGAATCATATCGTCCGCTCGCCGATTCTTGGCCTCTACAGCAGCCAGGCGAGTTTTTAAGCTCTCAATTTCCTGGGCCTGCCGAGCGTTTTCCGCCCTAAGCGCATTCACGTTGCCCACATGTTGACTTGCCTGGCGTTGCGCTTCCGCATACGCCAGATCTTCACGGGCCTGCTTCAGATCTCTTTCGAGATGGCCCAGGGCCTCCGCTCTTATAAGCAATGCTAGGCGTCAGCTCTGCCTTTTTTTAAACTTACCCACTTCAAGGGGTAAGCACTTACCGTGCGCCTCTCTGGTGAATTTCTTCACCTGCTCAACCTCGGCCAATGCCGCGTCAAGCTGCACCTTTGTTTGGATTAACACCGAGGTCAATTGCTCGTTCTTCAAGCGAGCTTCCTGTTAAAACAGTGATTGTGGGTTACTATTCAAGTCTTGATTCGACCCTAGGGGCTCGTATCAAGCCTTAGGGGCTACTACTATACTTGGTAGTCATATTCATCTTTGAAAATCTTACCCGCAGCCCTCGCGCCAGTACATCCAGCGACTCGTCAAAAGCACCTCGGGTCGCCCCAAGGTATGCGTCCACTGCGCTGAGAGCCTTCTGCTCCCTGTCCGAAAAGGCTGGATTATTCAAGGAAGCCTTTCGTCGATGATAATTCGCGGTGCATTGAATTTCGGACGGAGTGGCCGATGTCGCTGAGTCTTCGGGCTGGGCGGCTCCGGGGTCAACCCTTGCAGTATTTCGGACCTCTGCCTTCTTGAGCGGGGCCGCGCCTTCCTCGGCCTCCACATGTGCGGTGGAAAGTGGAGGCTGTCTGCAAATATTCGGCAGTGTTAGAACCCGAAATGTCTTTTCTATGACATAAAGCTAAATAGTACCTAATGACGGATGGAACACTCTCGCTTGCCCTCGTCGGAGCTTCTTGACCTTCTGGCCGAGCCCTTGCCAGTGGAGCCGTTTCTTTGAGGAGGCGTTGGGAGCGCCGCCCCTTTGGAGGAGAAGTCAGAAGACTAGAGACTGGGGGACGAGGGGCTCTCTTTCGCTTAGAGGAAGGGAGAGTTACCGATGAGGCTGGTCTTGTCCCCGGTGTATCAGGGACGACCGCTACCTTTGAGCCGTCAAAGCTCTCCAGGAAAAAGCTCTTCCCTTCGTAGATAAGCCCCAGGTCTTCGTCCTCGTGATAGAGAGGATCTTCTGCGCGACTGTGTAACTCCGGTTCTGGAGCTGGACTGCTCACCCCTTCGAGCCAACGCCACCACCGCTGATCAACCAGTATATAAAGGATTAATGATAAGGATTCCGAGGTAAAACAAGAAAACTCGGAATAAAGACCTATGATGTCGTCTAGGTTGTAGTACGACAACCCATCCTGGAACTGGCGTTTGGCAAACTCCTCGGCTGACCCTTGATACATACTGGCTAGTACAGCTCCGAGGGTCATTTGGTCCATAAAAGCCCCCTTGATGGATCGAGAGGCGTCCTCGGACCCGTTATACTCGCACAATAAATGCTGGCGCTGCCGAAGAGGCTGGACTCTCCGGTCTAGAGCCACCGCCATCACATCGATGATGGTGAGACCTGCGCTTGACAGGAGCTTTACCTTGGCCACTAGCCTAGTCACGGCTTCGTCTTCCTCTTGAGCCGAACTCAGTGGCCTCCAGCTGTAACGCTTCCTCGGCGGATCTAAGGAAAAGGGTGGAAGGCCTGGCCGGACTGGCTCGTACAATAGGACGTCGGTGATATAGAACCACTCGGAAGTCTAGTAGTCGGCCTCCTCCCGAGGTGTCCCCGCTGGGTAGCCGGTCTTGTCGATTCAGCAGACTTTGGCTCCTCCGACCTCGAATAACTTGTCTGTCGAAGAGCGGGGCACGATGCAGAAGAACTTCCGCCATAATCCGAAGTGTGCCTGACAGCCGAGGTGTAGCTCGCAGAGCGCGACAAACCCCGCAATATGTAGCACCGAATTCGGAGAAAGATGATGTAGCTGTAACCCGTAGAACTCCAACAAGCCGCGGAGGAATGGGTGGATTGGAAACCCTAAGCCGCGGAGGAGGAAAGGTACGAAGCATACGCGCTCATCCCCTTGTGGCGAGGGGTAGTTTTCGGCGTGGGCTTGACCCTCGATGGATGTTAATCCGGGGCGGGTAGCGGCTAGATCCGCATCCGGCAGGTATCCCTGCGTCGCCAAACGCTCCAGTTGAAGGCGCGCGACGGAGCAGCTCCCCCAGTCCCCCCTATCCGGGCCGTGAGGACGCCTTGACGATCCCTCGCCGCTCGCCATTTTTTGGGCACCTAAGCTGGGGCTGGAGGGAGGGGGAATTTCTCGCTGCGGTTGCAAGGGCGCACAGCCACAAGCAAGGGTCGAGCGTCTATTAAGTAAGGGTAGAAAGGGCTGAGGCTTTGACGTTTTCCCATAAAGGGGCCCAATTCCCTAAGTGGCACGAGTTTCAACATCTGATACTGAGCTCTCGGTGAATTCTAAAGGTCGGCCGAGGTCTTTAATTCCGTTCAGAAAATGAAAGCACAGGAACTTGTCTGTCGAGCCAAGACTCCGGAATGTGAAGGACGACGACTTCGGCATCGAAGACCAATTCAGGGGCTAGTGATGGTGTCCTGGAATAGGGGGTGCTAACCGGGCCGACCTGTCTTCTCACTTGGGCCGATATACCCCCGCACATAACCAAGATGGACTCCGGAGGCTGTACGTGGGAGGCGTGATCAAGGTTGTTTCTACCGAAGACTTGACGTATACTCCAAGACCTCTCCTGCCGCTTCTCTCCTAGCATACCGACTTTGTAACCCTAGATACCCTCCCTGGCGTGTATATAAGCCATAGGAGTTACTTACCTAGCCTTAGAAGTTAGACACATATTACGATCTCGAGGTAGATCTACTCTGTACTCGATACATCTCCATTAATATAAACAAGAGCAGGATGTAGGGTTTTACCTCCATCAAGAGGGTCCGAACCTGGGTAAATCATCATCTCCCTTGTCTATGTTACCATCGATCCTAGATCCACAGCTCGGGACCCCCTACCCCGAGGTCTACCGGTTTTTACACTGACATCTACTGTACTACATCATCCCCTCCTCTTCGGGGAAATCCCAACGCAGCTCACAAGTAACATGAAGAATTTCTGGCGCCGTTGCCGGGGAGACATCATCAACATCTATGAAGTACCTACGCATAAAACTTTCATCTCCTTGCATTTATTTTATTTGCCTTTGCCTCTCGTTTTCATCTCCCCCACTTCTAAAAAGTTTTTACAAGAATACAAAAATATTTTCCGTTTGCCCTTTTGCTTGATTTGCTCACCTTGTCATCATGACTAGCATAACTATCCCTCCTTTGTCACCGGATTTTGAAGTGCTTTACTTCAAACAGAAACAAGGAGAAAATCTTAAGGATGCTTGGTATAGGTTAATGGAATCCTACCGCATTTGCTCTATAAAAGGGGATTTAAAAATTTTGCTTCGCAATTTCGATATAGGTTTAACCATGCATCATAGACTTTATTGAAAGTGAATTTTATTGAAAGTGAGGCCAATACTGCCTATGAAATAATAGAGGGTATATTGGGGATTCCACCACCACAAAAGGGTTTTGCTTTTACTCAAGAGGGGGCTCAAATATTGGACTAATTGGGTGACATGCAGAAAAATTTGGTTGAGTTGCAAAAGTCTAACGAACCTCTTAAAAATATTAGTGGAAACCTCAATCGCATGAACACTTTGATTACTCTATGCAATAAGCGATTGGATATTCTAGACCTTAAAATTTTCTCATTCCCTGAGAATAATGGGAAGCGTAAGGAGCCTCTCGGGTTTGAGAAAACTCCTATAAATATTACTAAAACCAAGGATGACAATACTTGAAACTATGCATGATGCCTAGCTAGGGGCATAAAACAATAGCGCTTGTTGGCAGGCAACCCAATGAATAAAATAAATTTTTGCTTTTTGTTTCTGTTCTTGTGTGTTTTCACAATTATGCTACTGTTGTGATTGTGTTTTTATGTTTTAATTAGTGTTAGTGCCAAGTAATGCCTCAGGGATGATTTGGAAGATAGTATAATTGATGCTGTTTGGAAAACAGAAAGTTTTGCGTCCAGTGCTGGAATTTTAATTCTGTACTGGAGCGTTATAAAAATCTGAAATTTTTACAAAGTATTGGTATTTGAATTTCCCACGTTTTCCTTAGTTTTCATAATTTTTGGAGTTACAGAAGTATAGATTTTAAATATATCTTTACAGACTATTCTGTTTGAGACAGATTCTGTTTTTGTTGCATAGTTTGCTTATTTTGATGAATCTAAGGATCGTATCGGGGGGTATGAGTCATGGAGAAGTTGGAGTACAGTAGCATTATGCCAATATTAAATATGAATAAATTTACTACAGTACTTAGGGTTAAGGATTTATTTGTTATACTAACGGATCTCATGAAGGTTTTGTTGAGTTTTGTGTGATTGAAGTTTTCAAGTTTTGGGTGAGATCACGATAGATGAAGGAATAAGGAGTGGCAAGAGCCTAAGCTTGGGGATGCCCAAGGCACCCCAAGGTAATATTCAAGGAAGACTCAAGCGTCTAAGCTTGGGGATGCCCCGGAAGCCATCCCCTCTTTCTTCTACCAACTATCGGTAATTTTACTTGGAGCTATATTTTTATTCATCACATGATATGTGTTTTACTTGGAGCGTTGTGTATTATATGAGTCTTTGGTTTGTTTGCTTTTTAGTTTGTCACAATCATGTTCGCTGGACACACCTATTTGAGAGAGCCACACGTTAATCATGATTTGTTAGAATACTCTATGTGCTTCACTTAAATCTTTTGAGCTAGGCTGTTGCTCTAGTGCTTCACTTAAATCTTTTTTAGCACGGCGGTGGCTATATTTTGAAGAAATATTTGAACTCTCATGCTTCACTTATATTATTTTGAGAGTTGATAGGATTAAATTTTGAAGAAATATTTGCACTCTCATGCTTCACTTATATGTTTTTGAGAGTTGAGAATAGTAATGGTAATTTGCACAAGATATGAATTTGGTCCCAAAGTGATGAATATTCAAGAGGGATATAATAAAAACTTTCATGAAAGATCATTGGATATGATAAGTTTGATTCCTTGCAATAGTTTTGCGATATGGAGATGATAATATGTGAGTCATGTTAGTGAATAATTATGATTTAGTAAGAATATTGGTGTTAAGGTTTGTGATTCCCCATGCATGCACATAAAGTCAATAGTTATGCAACGAAATTATATCCTATTTATGGTGCATTATTCGGTGTTAGTTATGTTCAATGCATGTTTATGACCATTTTGTCTTTTTGGTTGGTTGCTTCTCAATCTATTTGCTAGCCTTCATTTGTACTAAGCGGGAATACTGCTTGTGCATCCAACTCCTTAAACCCAAGTTGTGCCAAATGAGTCCACCATACCTACCTATATGCGGTATTTCCATGCTGTTCCAAGTAAATTTGCATGTGCCAACTCTAATTTTTCAAAATAATTTTCCATTTTGTGTGCCCGTACCGCTCATGAAGCGGCAGGGGGTGGCCAATATTTTCCATGCTAGGTGTGTTATTCTCACGATGAGTGTTTATTCACTTGTCATTGCACGAGAGAGTGGCAGGTAATAGGGATGCCCAGTCCCAAAATGAAAAAAATTTAATATGATGATAATAATAAATTCCTTGGAAAGTGTTGGTATGGAGAGCACCCGTGGATACGGCTAGCCATGGATTATGAAAGAATGGTGGAAAGGAAATAAACTTTATTTTCTGTTTGGGAACCGCCTATAATGCATCTAGCATGGAAAATATTGGGAATTCTCGGTCGTTTTCGTTAACAGGAAAAGCATGCCTCTCAAAATAATTTTATCTGTCTAATTTAAGCCTTGAGCTTTGGCACATTTGCAAATCTCTGCTTCCCTCTGTGAAGGGCCTATCTATTTATTTTTATCAATTTTTATTTTTATTTTGAGTCTCCATCTTCTCATACAAAGCACCAACTAGAGAGCACTATTGTCATACTTGTGCATTGTGTGTAGCTAATATTGAGTGTGTTTCATGAATGGATCAATGATTGAGTATAATGGGCTAGGGATAACTTTCTTTAGCGTTGATATTTTGAAAGACATGGTTGCTTGTTAGTATGCTTGAGTATTTATATCTTCATGCCAAATTATAGACTATTGCTTTGAATCATTCAAGTCCAAATGTCCATGCCATAAAGAAAAGAATATATGATGAATATGATAGGTAGCATTCCACATCAAAAATTCTGTTTTTATCATTTACCTACTCGAGGACGAGCAGGAATTAAGCTTGGGGATGCTGATACGTCTCCAACGTATCTAATTTTTTTGATTTCCATGCTATTATATTATCAATCTTGGATGTTTTTATATACCTTTACATCAATTATATATCATTTTTTGGGACTAACCTATTAACTTAGTGCCCAATGCCAGTTGCTGTTTTTTGCCTGTTTTTTGGTTTTCCAGAATATCAGTACCAAACGAAGTCCAAATGCCACGAAACTTTTTGGAGATTTTTTTTCTGGACATAAGAGACACTAAAAGCTTCGGGAGAGGGCCAGAAGCCAGAGGAGGTGGCCACGAGCCACCAGGGCACGCCCCAGGGGGTAGCGTGCCCTGGTGCCTCGTGGGCCCACCTCTGCTCCGTTTGACCTAATTCCACCTCTATAAATTCTCTAAAATCGGGAAACCAACAGAGGAGTCCACGAAATACTTTTTCCGCCGCCGCAAGTTCCTGTTCTCGAGAGATCCCATCTGGAGGCCTTTTCCGGCACTCTGCCGGAGGGGGAATCGATCACGGAGGGGCTCTACATCATCCTTGCTGCCCTTCCGATGATGCGTGAGTAGTTTACCACAGACCTTTGGGTCCATAGTTAGTAGCTAGATGGCTTCTTCTCTCTTTTTGATCTTCAATACAATGTTCTCCTCGATGTTCTTGGAGTTCTATCCGATGTAATCACTTTTTGCGGTGTGTTTGTTGGGATCCGATGAATTGTGAGTTTATGATCAGATTATCCATGAATATTATTTGAGTTTTCTCTGAACTCTTTTATGCATGATTGTTATAGCTTCATATTTCTCTCCGATCTATTGATTTGGTTTGGCCAACTAGATTGATTTATCTTGCAATGGGAGCGGTGCTTTGTAATGGGTTCGATCTTGCGGTGCTCAATCCCAGTGACAGAAAGGGACATGACACGTATGTATCGTTGCTATTAAGGGTAAAAAGATGGAGTTTATTCATGCGTGAGTTTACTTTGTCTACATCATGTCATCTTGCTTAAGGCGTTACTCTGTTCTTTATGAACTTAATACACTAGATGCATGCTGGATAGCGGTCGATGTGTGTAGTAATAGTAGTACATGATCATTGCCTTGGATATCGAAATGATTATTTGCTTTTCTATCAATTGCCCAACAGTAATTTGTTCACCCACCGTATGCTATTTTCAAGAGAGAAGCCTCTAGTGAAAACTATGGCCCCCGGGTCTACCTTTATCATATATTGAAAATCCTAAAAATACCTTGCTGCACTTTTACTTTATTTATTTTATTTTTTATTTTTGTTCGATCTATCTATCTATCACCATACAATTTAATCTTGCAATTAACCGCCAAGGGATTGACAACCCCTTGTTCGCGTTGGGTGCAAGGATTTGTTGTTTTGTGTGCAGGTACTGCTAACGAGTTGTTGCATGCTTCTCCTACTGGATTGATAACCTTGGTTTCATAACTGAGGGAAATACTTATCTCTACTGTACTGCATCATTCCCTCCTCTTCGGGAAAATCCCAACACAGCTCACAAGTAGCAAAGAGCCATCAATCGTTGTTCTGATTTTGAACATAAACTATATGTGATACGTCTCCAACGTATCTATAATTTATGAAGTATTCATGCCATATTTATAATAATTCTATATGGTTTTGGTATGATTTGATTAGAACTAACCCGGACTGACGCTGTTTTCAGCAGAACTACCGTGGTGTTGTTTTTTGTGCAGAAATAAAAGTTCTCAGAATTGGATGAAACTTTTTGACGATTTTTTTTGGACCAAAAGAGACCCCCGAAGCTTCGTGGAAGCACCAGAAGCCTCACGAGGTGCTCACAAGGCACCACGGTGCGGCTTGGGAGGGGGGGGTCGTGCCGTGCTGCCTTGTGGGGCCCTCGTAAGTCCGTTTTGCGTGATTCCAACGCTGAAAAATCCTATAAATAGAGAAACCCCCAGAAATAAACCTAGAACTTCGACGCCACCGCAGCAAACCTCTATACCAAAGAAATACCATCTGGAGCCCTGTTGCGGCACCCTGCCGGAGGGGGGAATCATCACCGAAGGCCATCTTCAACATCCCGGCGGTCTCCATGACGAGGAGGGAGTAGTTCATCCTCGGGGCTGAGGGTATGTACTAGTAGCTATGTGTTTGATCTCTCTCTCGTGTTCTTGATTTGGCACGATCTTGATGTATCGCGAGCTTTGTTAATATAGTTGGATCATATGGTGTTTCTTCCCTCTCTATCTTCTTGTGATGAATTGAATCTTTCCCTTTGAGGTTTCGTTATTGTCGGATTGAATATTTCAGATTTGAGAACACTTGATGTATGTCTTGCATGTGGATACCCGTGGTGACAATGGGGTATTCTATTGAGTCACTTGATGTATGTTTTGGTGATCAACTCGCGGATTCCCGTGACCTTGGGGTGATCTAGGCATAGGGGTTGGTTGCACGTTTTCATTATCTTTTCTCCGATAAGAAACTTTGGGGGTACTCTTTGAAGTTCTTTGTGTGGATTGAATATTATGAATCTGAAGTTGCTTGATGCATATCGAATAATCAACTCATGGATACTTGTGGTGACATTGGAGTATCTAGGTGACATTAGAGTTGGTTGATGTGTATCATATGGTGTTATTTTAGTACGAACTCTAGGGCTATTTGTGACACTTATAGGGATGGCTCAATAGATTGATCGGAAAGGATAACTTTGAGGTGGTTTCGTACCCTACAACAATTTCTATCTTATGTTCTCCACTAATAGGAATTTTGGAGTGATTCTTTATCGCACGTTGAGGGATTGTTATATGATCCAATTATCTTAGCATTGTTGAGAGATTGCACTAGTGAAAGTATGAACCCTAGGCCTTGTTTTCAAGCATTGCAATACCGTTTGTGCTCCGTTTTATTACTTGCTACCTTGCTGTTTTTATATTTTCAGATTACAAAAACCTATATCTACTATCCATACTACACTTGTATCACCACCTCTTCGCCGAACTAGTGCACCTATACAATTTACCATTGTATTGGGTGTGTTGGGGACACAAGAGATTTCTTGTATTTGATTGCAGGGTTGTTTGAGAGAGACCATCTTCATCCTACGCCTCCCACGGATTGATAATCATCCACTTGAGGGAAATTTGCTACTATCCTACAAAACTCCGCACTTGGAGGCCCAACAACGTCTACAAGAATAAAGTTGCGTAGTAGACATCAAGCTCTTTTCTGGCGCCGTTGCCGGGGAGGTGAGTGCTTGAAGGTATATCTTTAGATCTTGCAATTGAGTCTTTTAGTTTCTTGTTTTATCACTAGTTTGTTTTATAAAATAAAATTACAAAAAAAATGGAATTGAGGTTGCCTCAAATACTTCATCTTTATAATATCTTTCTTGAAAATGATGGATCGGAAAATTGTGCTTAATTGTGTAACACCCCGATTTTTGGCCCTTTCTTTTTCTTTTGGATTTCTTCGAATTTTTTATTTGGAGTCCTTTTTTCCGTGGCTATGTGGTCTTGAAACCTGGGAAGATCTTCTCTCCTGCCACTTCCTAGTGGCTTGTCATTATCAAATCTATCCCAAGGCCATGTCATTTCCATCTTAGCCCAACCCCAATATTTATTGGGAATATTCCTTTTTTTCTATTAAAGGAATAACCTTGTTTGCTTTCGGTTGTGAAGCAACCTATATTTCTGCCATTCCAAAAATTCCCAAAAAATTCTCATAAATTATTTGGATAATATCTTCCAAAAATATGTCAAAACCCATCCCTGCCTAGTTCAAAAATAATTCAGGAATATTCATTTCCTATTCTGTCCAGTATGGCACTTTGTGAAGGAAGTGCTATTTATCTTTTCTTGATTGCCTTCAAAATTTTTGGGCACTCTCTCATATATAAATAATTGCCACATGCCAAAATTAAGCTTCATTTGCCTAGTAAATCTTCCTTAGCAAATTCCCAAAGTTTCTGTCCAGAGAGAAGCTTTGTGAAGGAAGTACTAGCTAGGCTAATCTAAATGAGTTGAAATTTTGGTCGATCATTAATATGATAAAAGCATTACTCTCCACCAAATTTCATCTCCATACAACAATCTATGTGAGCACACCCTCAAATTCTTTCTTTTGGTCATAATTTCAGGTTGTGAAGCAACTATACTTTATATTGCTTCAAAAAAATTGAAATTAATCCAGGCCCTAAATATCCCTATATACATTGAGAATGCAAAAATACACATATTTTTGTTAAGCCATTTTCTCCACAAAATTCCCCCAAGTTTCTGTCCAGTATGGAGCATTGTGAAGGAAGTACCATTTATATTTATCCAACTGGGATGAAATTTTTATGGTGCCTTCATATGCCCAAATCATCAACCTCCACTAATTTTCAGCCCAATCCAGTCATCCGTGTGAGTGCTACTTCTTGATCTAGCTTCTGGACCAGATTTGGCATTTGTAAAGCAACTATGTTAAATTCTGGTCCAAATCTCTTCAAAATCCACAGGATCATAGTCCTTCCTACCCTAAACCCCTGAGACATCCTGGTTAGCTCTTATCCCCTCCCATTTGATCACTATTTCATGCTCCAGTTTGCTACAGCAAACTTCAGTCGATCACTCCCATCAGCACACAGTCGATTTATTCGATCCATCACCTCAGGGAGGTCCCACTTAGGACGGACTACTCGGTAGACATCTTGTGGTTGGCCAGAACGCACCGCGTGCGCCTGTGCACGTGGTGACCACGTGGTCTGGCAGGCCAAACGCGTGCTCTGGCTGCCGAGACCCCTCTGCCGCCGCCCAAACGCCGCCCTCACGACACCGCACCATGTCCACTACGTTGCACTCACTCTCCTCCGTCCACGCGTCCCCTCTGGACCGCTCCCCCTCTCCTCTTTCCTCTCCGGTGAGCCACGCCGCCCCGGGATGCCCGTGGCCGCCGTCGCCTTCCTTTTGTATTCTTCCTCCCCCGCGGCATCTTCGCACCGCGTGCACTCCCCCTGGCCTCTCTCTTTCCCCCGCGCGTGCGCGCGCGCACGTGGTCGCGCCAGAGCATCAACCGCAAGCTCCCGTCGTCGTCCGGCCGCGAGCATCCCCGCCATGGCTATTTAAGCCCTCCCAGAGCGCGTCTCTCCTCACCACTGGCTTCCTCCACCTCCCAGAACCCTGCCTAGCTACTCTAACTAGCTCGAAGAGCTCTGCTGCTCCTCCTATGGCCGAGCGGCCGCCGCCGTCGTCCACCTAAATTCTGGTGAACCGGAGCTCTTCCCCTCCTCCTTCCTCCACCAGAGCTCCTCCCAGACCTCCACTAGCCTCCCCAGTACCCCGCGGAGTCTTCCCCACGGCCGGAGCACCGTGCCCAACTCCGGCCATAGCCGTCGTCCGCCGTGGCCGAAGCCCGGCTCACCCCGCTGCTTCTCGGCAAAAATGGATGGCCCAGGCGGGTGCGCGTCGTCCCACCGAGCTCGCCGGTAGCCGGGGCGTCGCCGGATATGGCCGGTAGCTCTCTCTCGTGTTCTTGATTTGGCACGATCTTGATGTATCGCGAGCTTTGTTAATATAGTTGGATCATATGGTGTTTCTTCCCTCTCTATCTTCTTGTGATGAATCGAATCTTTCCCTTTGAGGTTTCGTTATTGTCGGATTGAATATTTCAGATTTGAGAACACTTGATGTATGTCTTGCATGTGGATACCCGTGGTGACAATGGGGTATTCTATTGAGTCACTTGATGTATGTTTTGGTGATCAACTCGCGGATTCCGGTGACCTTGGAGTGATCTAGGCATAGGGGTTGGTTGCACATTTTCATTATCTTTTCTCCGATAAGAAACTTTGGGGTACTCTTTGATGTTCTTTGTGTGGATTGAATATTATGAATCTGAAGTTGTTTGATGCATATCGAATAATCAACTCACGGATATTTGTGGTGACATTGGAGTATCTAGGTGACATTAGAGTTGATTGATGCGTATCATATGGTGTTATTTTAGTACGAACTCTAGGGCTATTTGTGACACTTATAGGGATGGCTCAATAGATTGATCGGAAAGGATAACTTTGAGGTGATTTCATAACCTACAACAATTTCTATCTTATGTTCTCCGCTGATAGGAACTTTGGAGTGATTCTTTATCGCACGTTGAGGGATTGTTATATGATCCAATTATGTTAGCATTGTTGAGAGATTGCACTAGTGAAAGTATGAACCCTAGGCCTTGTTTTCAAGCATTGCAATTCCGTTTGTGCTCCGTTTTATCACTTGCTACCTTGTTGTTTTTATATTTTCAGATTACAAAAACCTATATCTACTATCCATACTACACTTGTATCACCATCTCTTCGCCGAACTAGTGCACCTATACAATTTACCATTGTATTGGTTGTGTTGGGGACACAAGAGATTTCTTGTATTTGATTGCAGGGTTGTTTGTGAGAGACCATCTTCATCCTACGCCTCCCACGGATTGATAAACCTTAGCTCATCCACTTGAGGGAAATTTGCTACTATCCTACAAAACTCTGCACTTGGAGGCCCAACAACGTCTACAAGAATAAAGTTGCGTAGTAGACATCAATATGCAACCTTTTTTGAGGGAGACCGAGTCTATTGTAAATGTTTGCAAGTGGTACATAGCATCTCTGATAAAAATACATCCAAATTCCGAGACCAGCGAACAACCAACTGCAGTCAGAAAGAGCCGTCGACGCGTCATTGTCGCTGCTATCCTACCGGAGCCGGCTTGAACTCGTTAATGACTGTTGAGGAGTCTTCATGCACGTGCCCCTAAGGAGCAGCACCCCGGAGGCATAGTTTTCATCATTGATCTGAAGCACCTAATTAATATAACACCAAATTTTCTCATATGACAGGAAACACTAACCTCACTGCCCCAAGGAGACAACATGAATCTACGCCGGAGCTCCATCGACTACGTCTCGACAGACAAACTCGATGAGGATCAAAGCTCAAAAAGCAAACTCGTAGAGAAGGTGTCAATCGATGTCCTCGATGTCCTAACGTAACCGGCTTCACCTTCTTGATGGCAGCCGAGTAGTCTTCGTGCATGTGCCCCTAATAACCAACGCCCTGGAGGAACGCAGTTGTCGTTGTTTAACTCTCGCATTTATCCGAAGCACATGACACCAAATCTCGCCGGATGACAAGAAACCTTAACCTCACCGCCCCAAAGGAGATGGTAAGAATCTACGCTGGAGTTCCATCGACTATGTCTAGACGAATGAACTCAAGGAGGATCAGAGCTCGGAAGACAGACTCGGGGAAGAAGCGCCGACATCGTCCACCTGAGCATTGCGTGTGCGAGGACTAAAACCCCTAACATAAACTAATAACCGGAGTATAGGCAGCGGGATTCCCCTCCCCGCCACCGGCCGACGGAGTGGTGGGAAGAGGGGAGGGGTGAATCCACCGGCTCATCGGTGAAGCATGGAGGGTAGAGGTTGCCCTAGCCACCTAGGGTGAGTGGACTAGATTTGTATTCATACCGAGAATGGATTCAAATTTTATTGGTATTGCAATATACTTAGTGCTCCTACTTTTTTTTAGATTTATCAACAGAACTACAGCCGTATGTTAGTACGACACAGCCTGCACGATATGTAGACAATAGTCAATCTAGCCGTCTGCTGGACTCTGGTCACATGGATGGACGAACTGGTCTCCCCTGTGTACAGCACTACTCTAGTAATATCGCTGGTGTCTCTCTTCTAGTACAACTCAGCTGACGCGTGGGGCCTGAGGGACGGGGGAGAGTGTGCCTATGGTTGGCTGCTCAATTGCAGTCCCACATGTGAGTGCAAACGCAAGATGACTCGCGTTCCATTCCGTGAGCGGCGTGCCGGACCGACCGACCATGTGGGGTGCAACGCGAACGCGACATGCGTGCTGTATACATGTAGTACCACCGTTTTCTTTTTGTTTTGCTCCATGGAGCAATCCATCGATACAAAATCATATTTAAAAGTGGAGGGCGGGGCTTTTCCCGCATGTTAGGCGGGACAGTTTCGCCTAGTCGGCTCGACAGAGAGGCGAGGAGGATGAGGGAGTAGCGGATTCAACTTACTGCTGGAAAGGTGGGGCTGTGTGATTTGACAGCTCATTACTGCTGGAAAGGTGGGGTCTCGTGATTTGACTGCTCATTATAGTCATTATTACTACGGCGCTACGACTGGGGTGAGTCTCCCCTCCATGGTGTACATGTGCTAAGCATGCCACATATGCAAAAAAATCTGATGTGACAAGGTAGGAGTAAAGAGTAGAGAGAGGTATTTGGTGACCCCAGGAAGAACGAATGCGAAGCGCGCGGACCTATGCAAAACACTTAAATGAGAGAACTTTACGCAACGCATGAAGGAGTTTAGTTGTCAAAGAAAGACTTTAGCACCCAATCTAAGCACGTAGTACTATGCATAATTTGGTGCATGAAATGTTGATCCAGATGCTGGCTGTCCCACATCCAGCATCATATACTAGTATAGTAGTACTACGTACGTACTGTACTAGTATCGTTGTTCCCTCTTTTCTACTTTAGTAGTAACTCAGCCGACGCGCGTTCCATTTCATGAGTGGCGTGCCGGACTGACCATGTAGGTGCGACGCGAACGCGACGAGCATGCTGTATATGTCCCACCTTTTTCTTTAATTTGAGCTTGTTAGTTTTGCTCCATGGCGCAATCCATCGATACTTACAAAACGATATTTAAAAGGCGAGGGCGGGGCAAGTTTCGCCTGGTCGGTTTGACAGAGAGGCGAGGAGGACGAGGGAGTAGCGGATTCAACTTACTGCGGGAAAGGTGGGGCTTTGTGACTTGACGGCTCATTACTGCTGGAAGGTGGGGCCTTGTGATTTGACTGCTCGTTATAGTCATTATTACTGCGGGGGGTAAGTCTCCCCTTCCGTTCCCCACTCTAATCTGGTGCATGACACGTCGACCCGGATGCTGGCTGTCCCACATGTCGGCGAAAGGAGGTATAATTGTTGCCGACGACCGAAGGAGGAGCAAAGAACCGTGCGGTATACTCTAGTTTTCCACTGGAGTACTAGCCCGACGCGGAGGAGTGCGAAACACGGCAGCCCAGTGCGATATGGCGATAAAAAATGATCTACTTTGCTTGTGATCCCACAGCACCACTCATCGTTAGCACTGTTTTATTCGTGCCTCGCAGTCTAGTACAAACAAAATAATATGATGACAATGGCAATGGATAATAATTGTTTTACCTATTCAGGATAATTTAGAAGGACACATGCGGAAATGCCCGAAAGACACAGTGGCAAAATAAGAAGACACGGGGGTAAAAGAAGAAGGAAGATTACCCACAAAAAAAGAAGAAGGAAGACATAGACAACAATCTGGGTGCTGCTCTCTACTTCATGAAGGGTTGCTGGGCGCGGAGTTCTAACTTCTTCTTCATCGCCTCCACGACCTTCATCTCATCTCGCCTCTCATCCACCATCTTCTTCATTGCTTCCATGGCGCGGGATTTCTCGAGGCGAGCATGGATGATCTCTTTCATGTCCGCATGATGTTGCTTGACAGCAGCCACGCTCTCGGTGCGGAGCTTCGCCATGTAATCCCTAAGTTCCCCGATGACGGAGGTCAGCATCTTCACCGAGGCACCGCTCTTCTCTTGCAGCTTCTCCCAGCCGACGATCTCCTCCTTCGGCAGGTCAAGCTCAAGGCAGAGCTTCGCTTTGTCCTCCTGAAGTTCCACGATTTCGCCGGTCGCCTTATTAGCCGAGGCATTGCTCTCCTTCACCAGCTTCAGCAAGCCGGCGATCAACTCCTTCTGCTTGTTGAGTGCTACTTGTAGTCTGCGTTGGTATTTCCCTGAAGAGGAGAGAATGATGCAGTATAGTAAAGATAAGTGTTTCCCCCAGTTAAGAACCAAGGTTATCAATCCAGTAGGAGAACCAAGCAAAATTCCGTTAAGCGCACCTACACACACAAGAGCAAACACTTGCACCCAATACAAATAAGAGGGTTGTCAATCCTCTTAGCGGTTATTTGCAAGGATTAAATCTTATAGAGATAAATAGATAAACTAAAATACTAATTAAAATAAAAGTAAATAAATTGCAGCAAGGTATTTTTAGGTTTTTAATATATGATAAAGTAGACCGGGGGCCATAGTTTTCACTAGAGGCTTCTCTCTCGAACACATAGCATACGGTGGGTAAACAAATTATTGTTGGGCAATTGATAGAAAAGCAAATAATTATGACGGATTCATGGCAATGATCATGTATATAGGCATCACGTCTGAGACAAGTAGACCGACTCCTTCCTGCATCTACTACTATTACTCCACCCATCGCCGCTATCCAGCATGCATCTAGGGTATTAAGTATGAAACAGAGTAACGCCTTAAGCAAGATGACATGATGTAGACAAAGTAAACTCAAGAAATATGATTAAACCCCATCTTTTTATCCTTAATAGCAACAATACAAATACGTGTCATGTCCCCTACTATCACTGGGATTGAGCACCGCAAGATTGAACCCATCACAAAGCACCTCTCCCATTGCAAGATAAATCAATCTAGTAGGCCAAACCAAATCGATAGATCGGAGAGAAATACAAAGCTATAATAATCATGCATAAAAGAGTTCAGAGAAGACTCAAATATTTCTCATGAATAATCTGATCATAAACTCACAATTCATCGGATCCCAACAAACACACCGCAAAAGAAGATTACATCGGATAGAACTCCAAGAACATCGAGGAGAACATGGTATTGAAGATCAAAGAGAGAGAAGAAGCCATCTAGCTACTAGCTATGGACCCATAGGTCTATGGTAAACTACTCACACATCATCGGAAGGGCAGCAAGGTTGATGAAGAAGCCCTCTGTGATCGATTCCCCCTCTGGCAGAGTATCGAAAAAGGCCTCCAAATGGGATCGCGGAAGAACAGAGGTTTGTGGCGGCGGAAAGGTTTTCTCTTCTGGCTCTCTGTTGGATTTGGAATATTTGGAAATTTATAGCGTTGGAATTAGGTCAAGAGGTGCCACGAGGGGCCCACAAGCCTGGGGGCGCGCCCTCCAGGCTTGTCGCCTCCTCGTGACTCTTCTGGTCTTCTCCCGAAGCTTCCTAGGTCTCTTCTGGTCCAGAAAAAAATAATCCAAAGTTTTTTTCTCGTTTGGACACTTTTTGATATTGATTTTCTGAAAAGGCAAAAAACAAGCAGAAAACAGCAACTGGCACTGGGCACTGGGTTAATAGGTTAGTCCCAAAAAATGATATATAATTGCATATAATTGCATATAAAACATCCAAGATTGTTACTATAATAGCATGGAACAATCAAAAACTATAGATACGTTGGAGACGTATCAAGCATCCCCAAGCTTAATTCCTGCTCGTCCTCGGGTAGGTAAATGATAAAAACAAAAAATTTGATGTGGAATGCTACCTATCATGTTTCATCATATAATCTCTCTTACGGTATGAATAATAAGATCCGAATGATTCAAAGCAATAGTATATAATTTGATATAAAGACATCAATACTCCGGCATACTAATAAACAATCATGTCTTTCAAATAAAAATGCTAAAGAACATTATCCCTACAAAATCATACAATCCTGCCATGCTCCATCTTCTTAACATAAGATATTTATCATGAACAACCCCGGTTTTAGCCAAGCAATTGGTTCATACTTTTTAACGCGCTTCAACTTTTTCAACTCCCACGCAATACATGAGCGCAAACCATGGATATAGCACTATAGGTGGAATAGAGTTAGGTGGTAGAGATCAATAAGGGGAAGTCAAAAATAAGAAGATAGTCTCACATCAACGAGGCTAATCAACGGGCTATGGAGATGCCCATCAATTGATGTCAATGCGAGGAGTAGGGATTGCCATGCAACGGATGCACTAAGGGCTATAAGTGTATGAAAGCTCAACATGAAAACTAAGTGGGTGTGCATCCAACTTGATTGCTCATGAAGACCTCGGGCATTTGAGGAAACCCATCATTTTAATATACAAGCCAAGTTCTATAATGAAAAATTCCCACAAGTATATGAAAGTGACAAAATAGGAGACTCTCTATATTTAAAACATGGTGCTACTCTGAAGCACAAGTGTGGAAAAAGGATAGTAACATTGCCCCTTCTCTCTTTTTCTCTCATTTTTTTCATGGCTCTTTTTGGCATTTTTTCTTTTTCTCTTTTTTTTTATTTTTGTCCGGAGTCTCATCCCGACTTGTGGGGGAATCATGGTCTCCATCATCCTTTCCTCTCTGGGACAATGCTCTAATAATGATGATCATCACACTTTTATTTACTTACAACTCAATATTACAACTCGATACTAGAACAAAAATATGACTCTATATGAATGCCTCTGGCAGTGTACCAGGATGTGCAATGATGCTAGCGTAACATGTATAAAAATGATGAACGGTGGCTGAGCCACAAATACTATGTCAGCTATATGATCATGCAACGCAATATGACAATGACGATGTGTGTCATAAAAACGGAACGGTGGAAGTTGCATGGCAATATATCTCGGAATGGCTATGGAAATGCCATGATAGGTAGGTATGGTGGCTGTTTTGAGGAAGATATAAAGAGGCTTATGTGTGATAGAGCGTATCATATCACGGGGTTTGGATGCACCGGCGAAGTTTGCACCAACTCTCGATGTGAGAAAGGGCAATGCACGGTACCGAAGAGGCTAGCAAATTGCAGAAGGGTGAGAGTGTGTATAATCCATGGACTCACATTAGTCATAAAGAACTCACATACTTATTGCAAAAGTTTATTAGCCCTCGAAGCAAAGTACTACTACGCATGCCCCTAGGAGGGAGGTTGGTAGGAGTTAACCATCGCGCGCCCCCGACCGCCACACAAAGGAAGACAATCAAGAATAAATCATGCTCCAAATTCTTAGCATAACGACAGATCATACGTGCATGCTTCGGGAATCACAAACCTTAACACCAATATTCTTAGTAAACCACAATCATCTACTAATACCTCCCACATATTACCATCTTAATATCGCAAAACTATTGCAAGGAATCAAACTTATCATATTCAGTGATCTACATGAAAGTTTTTATTATATCCCTCTTGAATACCTATCATATCAGGACCACATTCATAACCCATGCATATTACCATTGCTATTCATTAGACTCTCAAAAAGATATAAGTGAAGCATGAAAGTGCAACTATTTCTTTAAAATATAACCACCACCGTGCTCTAAAAGTTATAAGTGAAGCACTAGAGCAACTGCCTAGCTCAAAAGATATAAGTGAAGCACATAGAGTATTCTAAAAAATCACGAATAATGTGTGTCCCTCTCAAAAAGGTGTGTTCAGCAAAAATGATTGTGACAAACTAAAAAGCAAACAAAAGCACACAAACTATATCACAAGACGCTCCAAGTAAAAACACATATCATGTGCTGAATAAAAATATAGCTCCAAGTGAGTTACCGATAGATTGTAGACGAAAGAGGGGATGGCTTCCGGGGCATCCCCAAGCTTAGACGCTTGAGTCTTCCTTGAATATTACCTTGGGGTGCCTTGGGAATCCCCAAGCTTAGGCTCTTGCCGCTCCTTATTCCTTTGTCCATCGTAGTCTCACCCAAAACTTGAAAACTTCAGCACACAAAACTCAGCAGAAACCTCGTGAGATTCGTTAGTATAACAAACAAATATTAAACTTTAGGTACTGTTGTAAATTGATTCATATTTAATATTGGCATAATGCTACTGTACTTCATCTTCTCCATGACTCATACCCCCTGATACGATCCATAGATTCATCAAAATAAGCAAACTATGCAACAAAAACAGATCTGTCTAAAACAGAACAGTCTGTAAAGATCTGAATGATCGTCATACTTCTGTAACACCAAAACTTCTGAAAAATTAGGTCAACATGGGTAATTCATATATCAATACTGTGTAAAAAATTCAGAACATTCTGACGCTGGACGAAAAAGTTTCTGTTTTCCAACATCATCTATCATACTATCTTCCAAATCATCCCAAAGGAATTACTTGGCACAAACACTAATTAAAACATAAAAATACAAACATAACAGAGGCTATAATTGTGTAAACACTCAAGAACAGAAGGTAAAAGCAAAAAAATTATTTTATTCATTGGGTTGCCTCCCAACAAGCGCTATTGTTTTATGCCCCTAGCTAGGCATAATGCATAGTTTCAAGTGTCATCCCCAAGTCCTTTTTGATTAAATCTTCCAAAACTTTTCTCATTAATTCTCTACTCTCATGCTTTTCTTTTCTAGTGGGTGAGCTTAGGTAATTGAAGGGGCTTTTATTAGTAACTTTAACATTCATAACTTCAAACTCAGGATCATCACCATAAACGTCCTCATATAAAACATGTATCTCATCATCTATAGGATCTCTAGCCGTACCCTCAAACCATTCTTCACTAAATACCTCATCAATTCCTTTAGTAACCCACTCAAATTTATCACAAGCATGGTGGTACATAGTTTTAATTATTTCGGCGTATGGAACTCTCCTTCTAATATTTTTACCATAAGCAAAGTAATCTTTAGATTCCAACCTACGAATAGTATCTTTATCATGAAGAATCTCCTCTATAGGAGGATGCTCAAAGTTAATTTTTGTAAATGGAAAAAATATCCCTAGCTTCTCGGATTATATAATCAAATTCATGCATAAGGATTATAGTGGCAATTTTCTTAGCCCTAGGATCATGGATGTTGGGAAACTCATAAAATATCTTTTGCAAGGTGGGGTGGACATGTAAAAAAATTCTTTCTAATTTAATCACGAGCATGGCAATAGCATCCACATAACAATTTGTTTTATCAAGAATAGATCCACTAATTATTGGTATAACTCCCGCGCAATTAAAGAAATCTTGAATAATGTTTTTCCCAATAATATTACCACTTCACACATGGTAAACTTTAGTCTTAGAATTAGTGGGGGGATTAGTCTCCGAAGGGTCATGATTAAGATCAAAAGAGTGTGCTTTATCCCCAAGAGATTCACTACCACTATCCTCACTAGCACTTTCAACCACAACTCTCTCAAATTCAGACATGATAACAATTTCAAGCAAAGCAAGCAAACAAGCAAATAAAAATATTTTTGTGTTTTTGTAAAAAAAAATTAGAAGTGGGGGAGATGAAAATGAGAGGCAAATGCAAATAAAATAAATGCAAGTGGATGATAGTTTGTGCGAAGGTACTTGGTAATTTTGATGATGTCTCCCGGCAACGGCGCCAGAAATTCTTCCTGCTACTTGTAGTCTGCGTTGATATTTCCCCAAAGAGGAGAGGATGATGCAGTACAGTAGAGATAAGTATTTCCCTTAGTTAAGAACCAAGGTTATCAATCTAGTAGGAGAACCAAGGAAAATTCCGTTAAGCGCATGTCGGTGTATAAAACATGGGTATTTTATACCCTGACTTATGCACAGACGGTAGCAGCCTCCTTGCCGGCCAAGGCTTGCCGGGAACCGCCATGACCAAGGTTCCAGGCCCAGTTACAGAAGCTACTGGGGAGAAGTCCAAATCAAAGCACTCAACTAGTAACGAAGATGGAGATATTTCTTGCTGGCAAGGCTGAACCAGCAAGATGATGACCCGCCAAAGCTCCGTGCCGGCAAGCCCTCGCCAGCTCATCAGCGCTCCACCTCACCGGGCAGCTAGTCACTGATCAGTGAGGTGTCGACCGCGCAGGCTGGTTGGTGAGGTTTGTCGGGCACGTGTCAGCACGCATGGAGAAGATTTACCTTTAATGACACCCGTCCAGGAGGCGTGTCAAAATAATACGAGGTAGCTGGGCGAGCGATGCAGGAACCTTGCCGGGGCTGCCTCTCCACATGACACCTAATGGTGCATTTAATGCTTTTGTCCTAAACTGGCAGAGTTAGGTATGATAGCACTGTTTGCTATCTAATCGCTATGTAATTACGGTTTTGCCACTATGGTAACCCCTTGGGCTATAAAAGGAGGGCCAAGGCAACAGTTAGAGGGATTCGGACCCCTTTTCAAACACCAGCACGTCTCGCGTAGCAGCTCTCTCTACGCCTTGCCGGGAGAAGTGCTCCTTGTACTTGTGCTCTCACACAACCAGTACACCAAAAGCAGGAGTAGGGTTTTACGCTTCTCAGTGGCCCAAACCTGGGTAAATCCCTTGCGCCTTCCTCTGATTCTGCTATTTGTGCACGTCGATCTCCCCTGCCGAACCACAAAGGGGCTGGATGGCCCCATAGATGGTCGGGGACTCCTGTCGGTGTATAAAACATGGGATTTTATACCTTGACTTATGCACAGACGGTAGCAGCCTCCTTGCCAGCCAAGGCTTGCCGGGAACCGCCATGACCAAGGTTCAAGGCCCAGTTACAGAAGCTACTGGGGAGAAGTCCAAATCAAAGCACTCAACTAGTAACGAAGATGGAGATATTTCTTGCCGGCAAGGCTGAACCGGCAAGATGATGACCCGCCAAAGCTCCGTGCCGGCAAGCCCTCGCTAGCTCATCAGCGCTCCACCTCACCGAGCAGCTAGTCACTGATCAGTGAGGTGTCGACCGCGAAGGCTGGTTGGTGAGGTTTGTCAGGCACGTGTCAGCACGCAGGGAGAAGATTTACCATTAATGACACCCATCCAACAGGCGTGTCAGAATAATACGAGGTACTGGGCGAGCGGTGCAGGAACCTTGCCGGGGCTGCCTCTCCACATGACACCTAATGGTGCATTTAATGCCTTTGTCCTAAACTGCAGAGTTAGGTATCATAGCACTGTTTGCTATCTAATCGCTATGTAATTACTGTTTTGCCATTGTGGTAACCCCTTGGGCTATAAAAGGAGGACCAAGGCGACAGTTAGAGGGATTTGGACCCTTTTTCAAACACCAGCACGTCTCGCGTAGCAGCTCTCTCTGCGCCTTGCCGGGAGAAGCGCTCCTTGTACTTGTGCTCTCACACAACCAATACACCAAAAGCAGGAGTAGGGTTTTACGCTTCTCAGCGGCCCGAACCTGGGTAAATCCCTTGCGCCTTCCTCTGATTCTGCTATTTGTGCACGTCGATCTCCCCTGCTGAACCACAAAGGGGCTGGATGGCCCCATAGATGGTCGTACCCACGACATCTTTGGCGCGCCAGGTTGGGGAGTCTCTTGCGCGAACCTGAATCAGCGGATTGCACGTCATCTTCATCACCTTCATCAACTTCATCATCGTCCTCCTCGCCGTCGATGGCGCCCAAGAAGAAGGGCATCACGATGACAGCCCCCTCGCACGGATCCGCAGGCGGCGCGGCCAATGCGGGCGGTGCGGATACTGCGGTTCGCACAACCAGCGCAGGCGGCGCGGTCGCCATGCCCACCGCGGTCGGCGCAGGAGATGAGCGTGCTAGAGGCAGTCGACTTCCTAGATCCTCTGGTGAACGAAGTCGCGATAGCATGAGCGGGGCAGACGGACGCTTTCCTCCTCCTCCTCGCCGCGCCGACGAACGCAGCCACCGGAGCGGTAACACCCGGGCCGGCGCGAGCCAAGATCCCGCTGCGGCGGCATCCAAGAATGCAGCTTCGGGACAGACACCGCGCCCCTCACACAACGGGCGCGGCACCGCTCCGAGCGGCGCCAACAACTCTGGGCAGCGGCGACCTCATGGCAAGACTCCTGTTGATCAAATCCCAGATCCTCAGGCACCACCTCCGCCACAACGACCCGCTGCTGACCATGTGTCACGGCAGCAAGACCGCGATGGCGCTCCTGCTGGCTCTGCCAGGAGTAGAGCGATGTCACGCTCTTCGCTTCCGGCCATGCCAGCCATGGCAGCGGAAGCAATGGCGCGAGCCCAGATGCTGCTAAATTTCCCTCCAGCGGCAGAGAAGATGGATGAGTGGAGAGCCACCATCCAAAGCTTGATTGGGTTGCCGAGGCTAGCAAATCACAGCAAGCGGAGCCCTCACGGCGCCCGCAAATAGCACCAGCAACCCCAGTTGGTGGCCGCACTGACGGTGCTGCGCTAATGGTGCAATCACCCCGGCGGCAACAATCTCAGCAGCAGCAACGCCAACAACCGCAGCAAGCTCGACGATCCTTCGAGCCCGACGAGGTGTTGATGGCCTCTTCGGATCCGCAAGCACGGCAAGATCAGTGGCAAGTGTTGTGAGACAGGCGGGCAGAAGACGCCCGCACCACCATCGAACGGCGCTGGGAGGCGCGCCGTCAATCCGACGCGCGCAACGGCCCCATCGTTGATGAGCCTGCGCCAGGGGTTGGCAGGTATCTACCTTACGAGGTTGGATGTCCTGCCTTCACCCGTGAGCTGTGGCAAGTCCGATGGCCGTCCGTTCGAGCCTTCAAGCCAGAAGTACCGGAAATGCATGACGGCAAGCTGAACCTGGCAGAGTTTCTGGGCATCTACACGATTGCCATACAAGCTGCCGGGGGAAGAGATGAGAAAATCATCACCAACTACTTCCCGTTGGTACTGAAACCCAACGTGAGGTCTTGGCTGATGAACTTGCCGGAGAACTCCATTTCTTTGTGGTCAGACCTAGCAACGAGTTCGTTGGTGCCTTTACCGGAGGCCACAAGGCCCCTGGACAGCCCGTAAAGAGATGGTGAAACTTTACGCAAGTATATCCAGAGGTTCAGCCGTGTGCACCATAACATTCCAGATGTGCACCCCGCAGCCGTCATTGCCGCCTTTCACACGAATGTGCGCAATCGAAGGATGCAGGAGAAGATGAACGTCAAGCTACCCAAAACCGTCAATGAGCTCTATACGTTGGTGGATAAGTGCGCGCGCGCCGAGGAAGGAAGAAGGCTTCCCGAGGAGGACGCTGGTGCCAAGGTAGATTCCGAGGATGATGATGCTACCACCCCGAGGAAGAAGGGCCGAAAGCGCAACAGGAAGCGCAAAGGCAAGACTGTCATGGCTGTCAAAGGCTCCGGCAACTCTGAGTCCGCCAAGAAAGCCAAGACTGAGAACTCCGGCAAGGAGGCAGCTGTATGCGCCGCTTGCCAGGAGGCGGTGGCGAACGAGAAGGCCGGCAAGTCTGATGGGCCATACTGCAAGATTCACCGCACCAAAGGCCATGATCTCCAAGAGTGTCGACAAGTCGAGCACCTTGTTGAGAAACAAAAGGTTGAATACGAAAAGAGTGACAAAGAGAAGGGTCAATATGGTGCCGGTGGATCCGGCAAAAAGGGCCGTGGTGGTCGAGGAGGCCGCCGCGGCAAGACCAAGCAACAGAAAGAAAAGCCTGCTAGAGGCCGCGAGAAGAAAGGGGAAGATGATGGTAGTGAAGAAGAAGAGGACGATGAAGAGTCCAGTGAACAAGAATTCCAGAAGGCAACCGAAGCCATGTGCGTTGACGGAGGGGCATCTTTGCACTCCTCTCACCGCCAACTCAAGCAGTGGGCTCGTGAGGTTAATGTGGCAGAACCGGCAATGGGCTCTCAAAAGCCACTCAAGTGGTCACACACGCCTATCATTTTCGATGCCGAGGATCACCGTGATCGCTCAACCGCGGTCGGGTGTTTGCCGTTGTTGGTTTCCCCAACAATTCGCAACCTCCAGGTCACGAAAATGTTAGTTGACAATGGGGCTGGCCTGAACTTCATTTCTCCAGAGGTAATCAAGAGGCTGCAAATTCCTGACGAGGAGCTCGAGAAGACAGGCACTTTTCAAGGGGTAAACCCGGGAAGGAACCAGCCCAAGGGAAAGATCACATTGCCGGTGACATTTGGCGGGGAATTGAACTACAGAACAGAAAAGATCGTCTTTGACATTGTCAAGACCCCCTTGCCGTACAATGGAATTCTTGGCCGCCCTGCCTTGGCAAAATTCATGGCAGCATCTCACTATGTCTACAACACATTGAAGATGCCAGGGCCAATGGGTGTCATTTCCATCAACTCCGACAAGAAAGATGCAGTCATTTGCGTCGATAAGATGTACAGAGACGCGGTCGCAGCAGAGGCCGCCAAGGCGCCCGCTCCTGCCAAGAAGAAAGAAAACAAGAAGTCCGGCAAGATCTCTATCAAGGATTCCGGGAAGCGCACCTCGTCGGAGTGTTGCGCACCTGTTGAAGACTTGTCGGAGTGCTCTACCGACAAGAAGCCCAGAGCCACTACACCGGCAACCAAGAAGGTGCTTGCGAGGGAGGATGGCGCTGACGGTACCTTCACCATCAGTGCCACCCTTGACAGTAAATAGGAAAGCGCGCTCGTTGCCTTCCCGCGGGCGAATGTCGATGTGTTCGCATGGTGGCCATCTGACATCCCCGGCGTTCCCAGGGAGGTAATTGAGCAAAAAGTCCGGAAGCAAGCTTTGGAGTGGCAACAATTCATTGCCGAAGAAATCAAGAAACTTGAAGCAGCAGGCCTGGTCAGAGGTGTACTACATCCCACTTGGTTGGCAAATCCAGTGGTGGTGCGCAAAGCAAACGGAAAGTGGAGACTTTTTATTGACTATACTGATATTAACAAAGCTTGTCCAAAGGATCCTTTTCCCTTGCCGCGCATCGATCAAATTGTAGACTCCACTTCTGGCTGTGATTTACTTTCCTTCCTTGATGCATATTCTGGATATCATCAGATATTCATGGCCAAGGAGGATGAGGAGAAAACCGCATTCATTACTCCATGTGGCACATACTGCTTCCTGCGTATGCCTTTCGGGTTAAAGAGTGCCGGTTCAACCTTTGCAAGGGCAGTCCAGATTGGTTTTGAATCCCAGCTGCACAGGAATGTGGAAGCATATATGGATGATATAGTGGTCAAAACCAAGGACAAGTTAACCCTCATTCAAGACTTAGAAGAAACATTTGTGAACTTACGCAAAATCAATCTGAAGCTCAACCCCGAAAAGTGTGTGTTTGGCATTCCATCCGGCAAGCTTCTCGGGTTCTTTGTATCTCAACGAGGAATTGAAGCAAATCCCGACAAGATCAAAGCAATTGAGCAGATTCAAGCACCAAAAAGCGTCAAAGATGTGCGACGTCTTGCCGGCTGTGTTGCTGCTTTGAGTAGGTTCATTTCAAGATCCGCTGAGCATGCCCTGCCATTTTTCAAGATTTTGAAAAAGGCAGGTCCGATGAAATGGACTCCGGAAGCGGAAGCCATGCTGCAGGACTTGAAAAGATACCTCTCCTCCGCGCCAACACTAGTTGTGCCTAGACCGAGAGAGTCGTTGTTACTATACGTAGCGGCAACGAATCAAGTGGATAGTGCTGCATTAGTGGCGCAGAGGGAAGTCGATGACGAGGAAGTAACCGCGGCAAGCTCGTCTAGCGACAAACCGGAATCTTCTCCGGCAAGGCCCGACGCCAACAAGTCAGAAACAGCGCAAGCAAATGAAGCTAACCAACAAGTGATGCCTAAGAAGAAAGTGGTGCAGCGGCCCGTCTACTTTGTTAGTTCCCTCCTGCAGGGGGCTAGGTCAAGATACTCGGGGGTGCAGAAATTGCTTTTCGGCCTTCTTATGGCCTCGAGAAAGCTACGTCACTACTTCCAAGCACACGAGATCACCGTCGTCACTCGCTTTCCATTGCAACGCATTTTGAGAAATCTGGAATCAACCGGCAGGATAGTAGAGTGGGCGTTGGAATTGTCAAGCTTTGCACTTAAGTTTGAAAGTACTTCAACCATCTAGAGCAGAGCCTTGGCGGAGTTCATTGCAGAATGGACGCCAACGCAAGACGAAGAAGTTCAAGAAACAGCTCTCCTCCGCAAATAGACAGCCAAAGAATGGATCATGTACTTTGACGGTGCCTTCTCGCTGCAGGGCGCCGGTGCCGGAGTGCTGCTCATCGCACCCACCGGAGAGCACCTCAAGTATGTGGTTCAAATGCACTTTCCCAGGGAGCAAGCTACAAACAACACTGCTGAGTACGAAGGACTCCTTGCCGGTCTTAGGATCGCAGTGGACCTTGGGATCAGAAAGTTGATCGTCCGCGGCGACTCGCAGCTCGTTGTAAAACAAATGAACAAAGATTACCAGAGCCCATTGATGGAAGCATATGTGGAAGAAGTGAGGAAATTGGAAGAACACTTTGATGGGTTGCAAACAGAGCACATCCCTCGTGCGGAAAACAGCATTGCTGATAGCCTGTCAAAGTGTGCCGCTCAAAAGCTTCCCGTGGAACCGGGAACTTTTGTGCTCCATTTGAATCAACCTACAGTCACTCCATCAATGCAGGCCGGTAAGAGAAGGAAGTTGAATACCGGCAAGTACTTTCCGACAGGGCTCCCAGAAGCCGCCGGCAAGGATGTTGCCGGGAACAACGACACGGTTGTCGGTGAGCAACAGCTCAGCGCAGAGCCTCAGGTTCTTGCCGCAGAGGCAAGCGCTCCCATAGCCGAAGAGATGCCTTTAGTCCGTGTCGTCGAGCCGCAGGCTCCGGCATGGGCACAACGGATAGTTCATTTCCTTCAAATAGGGGAACTTCCCGATGAGCAAGAAGAAGCTGAGAAAGTAGCCCGTCAGTCAAGTATGTATCAGTTTGTGGATAGCATTCTATACAGAAAGCGACCAAACAGCGTGAAATTAAAGTGTATTTGCCGGGAAGAAGGACTGAAGCTGTTGGCAGAGATACACGGAGGCATATGTGGCTCTCAGATAGGATCAAGGGCACTTGCCGGCAAAGTTTTTTGGCAAGGCTTCTATTGGCCCACTGCCCTCCAGGATGCGACTGAGCTAGTAACCAAGTGTGAAGCATGCCAGTTCCATTCGAAGAACATACATCAACCAGCTCAAGCTCTCCAAACAATTCCTCTCTCCTGGCCTTTTTCGGTCTGGGGGCTCGATATCTTGGGCCCCTTCCCCCATGCCGCCGGGGGCTTTGAGTTCTAGTATGTCGCCATCGACAAGTCCACAAAGTGTCCTGAAGTAGAGCCGGTGAGAAAGGTGACAGCGCAATCAGCCGTCAAGTTCTTCAAAGGATTAGTTTGCCGTTTCGGGGTTCCTAACAGGATCATCACCGACAATGACACACAATTCACGAGCCGCACCTTCATGCAATATATCCAAAACCTTGGCAGCAAAATCTGTTTTGCATCTATCGCTCACCCGAGAAGCAACGGCCAAGCGGAAAGGATGAATGCTGAAGTGCTGCGTGGCCTCAAGACAAGAACCTTTGACAGGCTGCGCAAATGTGGAAGGCGCTGGAATGATGAGTTGCCGGCGGTTCTTTGGTCACTCAGGACGACACCAAATCGAGCTACCGGCCAAACACCCTTCTCCCTAATCTATGGTGCAGAAGCGATGCTCCCCACGGAACTCATATACGGGTCACCTCTAGTGCTCGTTTACGATGAAGCAGAGCAAGAGCAGCTGCGGCAAGATGACGCAACGCTCCTTGAGGAAGATCGTCTTAGGGCGGCTGTGCGAGCTGCACGCTACCAGCAAGCCTTGCGCCGCTATCATAGCCGCAAAGTGCACGCCCGAAGCCTTGAGGAAGGCGACCTTGTTCTTCGGCGCGTTCAATCCGCCAAGAGAACAAACAAGTTGACGCCGAAGTGGGAAGGCTGATAACCCACAAGTATAGGGGATCAATCGTAGTCCTTTCGATAAGTAAGAGTGCCGAACCCAACGAGGAGCAGAAGGAAATGACAAGCGGTTTTCAGCAAGGTGTTTTCTGCAAGCACTGAAATTATCGGTAACGAGTAGTTTGATAGCAAGATAATTTGTAACAAGTGACCAGTAGCAATAGTAACAAAGAGTGCAGCAAGTTGGCCCAATCCTTTTTGTAGCAAAGGACAAGCCGGAACGATCTCTTATAGTAAGTAAAGCGTTCTCGAGGACACATGGGAATTTCATCTAGTCACTTTCATCATGTTTGTCTGATTCGCGTTCGCTACTTTGATAATTTGATATGTGGGTGGACCGATGCTTGGGTGCTGTTCTTACTTAAACAAGCCTCCCACTTATGATTACCCCCTCTCGCAAGCATCCGTAACTACGAAAGAAGAATTAAGATAACTCTAACCATAGCATTAAACATATGGATCCAAATCAGCCCCTTACGGAATAGCGCATAAACTAGGGTTTAAGCTTCTGTCACTCTAGCAACCCATCATCTAATTACTACTCCACAATGCATTCCCTTAGGCCCAAAGATGGTGAAGTGTCATGTAGTCGACGTTCACATGACACCACTAAGAGAATCAACAACATACATATCATCAAAATATCGAACGAATACCAAATTCACATGATTACTTATGACACGACTTCTCCCATGTCCTCAAGAATAAAAGTAACTACTCACAAATCATGTTCATATCCAAGATCAGAGAGGTATTGAATAGTATAATAGATCTGAACATATAATCTTCCACCAAATAAACCAACTAGCATCAACTACAAGATGTAATCAACACTACTAGCAACCCACAGGTACCAATCTGAGGTTTTGAGACAAAGATTGAATACAAGAGATGAACTAGGGTTTGAGATGAGATGGTGCTGGTGAAGATGTTGATGAAGATTAGTCCGCCCACGATGAGAGGATCGCTGGTGATGTCGATTGCGACGATTTCCCCCTCCCGGAGGGAAGTATCCCCGGCAGAATCTCTCCGCCGGAGAGCAAACGTGCTCCTGCCCAAGTTCCACCTCGAGACGGCGGCGCACCGTCCCAAAAGTCTTCTCTCTATTTTTTTCTAGGGCAAAATGACTTATATACCAGAAAATGGGGCCCAGAGGACTGCCAGGGGCCCCACGAGGTACCAGGGCGCGTCTGGGGGGTGGCACGCCTTGGTGCCTCGTGGGCACCTGGGTGGCCCCCTCTGGTACTTCTTGATTCCAGTATTTTTTATTTATTCCAAAATAATTCTCTGTGAAATTTCAGCTCATTTGGAGATGTGCAGAATAGGTATCTCTGACAAAGCTTTTTCAGGTCCAGAATTCCAGCTGTCGGCATTCTCCCACCTTGTGTAAATCTTGCATATTAAGAGAGAAAAGGCATTAGAATTGCTCCACAAAGTGTTATATTGATTAAAAACATTATAAATAACAGTAGCAAAACATGATGCAAAATGGACGTATCAACACCCCCAAGCTTAGACCTCGCTTGTCCTCAAGCGAAAGCCGATATCGATAATCATGTTCACATGTTTAGAGAGAGAGGTGTCGATAAAAACAAAATACGAACATAGTAGCATCATGATCATTATTATAACAGCAATATTTATTATTATAAACTTCTCATGAGCAAGTAACAATTCATCACAACAATGGAGTATAAGTCATAAACTTTCAACTAACAAACTATATTCTCAGTCAACAATGCAATTGCAATTCATCATATTTTCAGGATGGGTCTCATGTAGGAGCTATTTAGCAAGTCCACATACTCAACCATCATTTAGTCTTCTATGATTGCTAACACTCACGACATATATACGGAGCAAAAAGTTTCAGCCAGACACATAGAAAGATAGGGGCTTGTGATTTCGCCTCCCAACTTATTCACCTCAAGGGTGATGTCAACAATAATAACTCATGATTACTCATATCCAACTGGATATATGTGCCTAGATCTTTCCCCACCACATGATGCTTGCAAAGGAGAAAAATAAAAAGGAAGTAGAGGAGAACACTATTGACTCTTGCATAAAAAGTAAATACATAAAAGTAAAGGATAGGCCCTTCGCAGAGGGAAGCAGAGGTTGTCATGCGCTTTTTGTTGTTGGATGCAAGAGCTCTTAATGCAAAGGAACATCACTTTATATTACCACTTGTGATAGCAACCTTTATTATGCAGTCTGTCACTTTTATTTCTTTACCATCACAAGTTCGTACAAAGCTTATTTCCCTTACAATAAAAGTTTCATACATATTTAGAGGCAATTTTTATTGCTTTTTGCACCGATGACAACTTACTTGAAGGATCTTATTCAATCCGTAGGTAGATATAGTGGACTCTCATGACATTAAATTGGGTTTAAGTGTTTTGGATGCACAAGTAGTATCTCTACTTGGTGCGGATTTTTGGCTAGCAAAGATATTGGGCAAGCACCACATGTTGGAGGATCTATAACAATATAACTTCTATGTGAATATGAACAAACATAATTCATTATGTTGTCTTCCTTGTCCAACGTCAACAATTTGACATAAAATACTTAATGGGGGCTCACAATCATAAAAGATGTCCAAGATAGTATATTTGCATGTGAATCTTCTCTTCCCTTATTAACTTTTTCATGAATTGCATCATTGACTAATGCTATGTTTGTTAACTTCCAATAAATTTTACCACTTATACTTTTCTTTATGTAATGTCATTACTTTCCATAAGATTAGCGTATGATCTTTTTCATTATTTTCATTGCTAGAATTGGAACATGAAAGTAAAGAAGCAAAAACTCAAACTACTCTTTATTATATAACTCTCAACTCGATTACAAAGATAGATAGATCACGAAGCTAACACTCGAAAATAGATCATACTAAACTTTTATTCAACTAGATCACGAAATAACTAAGGATATAACTAAAATAGGTAAAGATAATAAAAGTGATGGTGATACGATACCGGGGCACCTCCCGCAAGCTTGGCACAAGCCAAGGGGAGTGCACATACCCGTGTGCTCAAGTCTCCTTCTTCGGTGATGGTGAAGTGGCGAGCTTGTCTAGCTTACGCTTGAGGATGAAATTTTCCTCCCTCAAATCATCGACTTCTTGCTCAAGGTTCAATACCGTCTTACGTAATGCCTCCTTGCTTTCCTGCAGAAAACGGGACGGGATAAATTGGATCTTAGGCTTGTTTACTGTGTTTGGGAGGCTCGACTTCTTGAACTCCACATGCATATCTCCAGGTTGAGGTAGAGGGGCATCGTCTTCCGCCCCCTTTATGTTGGCATCTTGCTCCTCCTCCTCGGACCATCCATAGGGGTCTATATCCCCATAGATCTTTGGATTTGCAACATAGTGTGATACGAAGCTCTCCCCATCTGAGTCTTGAGACGACATACTTTCGGATCTGTCAGAAAAATAGCACGAAACAAGAACAAAAGAGATTTCTGCGATGCGGTGGTCAAAACGTCTGGGAGTATATATAAAGATTTTTTATCTTGCAAAACAAGTAATCCAGGAGAAAACGGAGTCGGGAAGGGTCACGTGGGGCCCACAAGGTACCAGGGCGTGCCTGGGGGGTGGCGCGCCCTGGTGCCTCGTGGGCACCAGGTGGGTCCCCCCGGCTATTTCCTATTTTTGTATTTTTCTAAATATTCCAAAACTGACAGAAAATATTTTTATGTAATTTTTGGAGTCGGCTTACTTAACGTATCACATACCTCTTCCTTTTCAGGGTTCTGGAGTGTTCCGGGAGGTCTCTCTTATGTATTCCTCCGGTGTAATTGTTTCAATAATATTAGTTTCAACATTAATGGAGGTACCTGAAATATAGTGCTTAATTCTTTGCCCATTCACCACTCTCGGATTAGTGCCTTCGGAGTTATTTATTTTGATGGCTCCGGAGCGATAAACTTCTTCGACGATATACGGTCCTTTCCATTTAGAGAGAAGTTTTCCTGCAAAGAATCTCAAACAAGAATTGTACAATAGAACTTGCTCACCTACTTTAAATTCCCATTTTTGAATTCTTCTATCATGCCATCTTTTAACTTTTTGTCTAAACAATTTGGCATTTTCATAAGCTTGGGTTCTCCATTCATCTAATGAGCTAATATCAAATAACCTCTTTTCACCGGCAAGTTTAAAATCATAATTCAATTATTTAATTGCCCAATATGCTTTATGTTCTAACTCAAGAGGTAAATGACATGCTTTTCCATAAACCATTTTATAAGGAGACATACCCATAGGATTTTTATAAGCAGTTCTATAAGCCCATAATGCATCGTCAAGTTTCTTAGACCAATTCTTTCTAGATCTATTGACGTTTTTTTGCAAAATTAATTTTATTTCTCTATTGCTCAATTCAACTTGACCGCTAGTTTGAGGGTGATAAGGAGATGCAATTCTATGGTTAACATCATATTTAGCGAGCAATTTACGGAATGCACCATGAATAAAATGTGAACCACCATCAGTCATTAAATATCTAGGGACTCCAAACCTTGGGAAAATAACTTCTTCAAGCATTTTAATAGAAGTGTTATGATCAGCACTACTAGTTGGAATAGCTTCTACCCACTTAGTAACGTAATCAATAGTAACTAAAATATGAGTATACCCATTGGATTTAGGAAAAGGTCCCATATAATCAAATCCCCAAACATCAAATGGTTCAATAGCAAGTGAATAATTCATAGGCATTTTCTGACGTCTACCAACATTACCAATTCTCTGACATTCATCACAAGATAAGACAAACTTATGAGCATCCTTGAAAAGAGTAGGCCAATAAAAACCAGATTGTAATACCTTATGTGCAGTTATGTCTCCCGCATGGTGTCCTCCGTAAGCCTCGGAATGACACTTCCGTAGGATTTGTTCATGTTCATGCTCAGGTATACAACATCTAATAATGCCATCTACTCCCTCTTTATAAAGATGTGGGTCATCCCAGAAGTAATGTCTTAAATCAAAGAAGAACCTTTTCTTTTGTTGGTATGTGAAACTAGGTGGTATGTATTTAGCAACAATATAATTAGCATAGTCTGCATACCAAGGAGTATTACGAGAAGCATTTATGACAGCTAATTGTTCATCAGGAAAATCATCATTAATAGGTAGTGGGTCATCAAGAACATTTTCCATTCTAGACAAATTATCTGCTACGGGATTATCAGCTCCCTTCCTATCAGTAATATGCAAGTCAAATTCTTGTAACAATAAAACCCACCTAATGAGTCTAGGTTTAGCATCTTTCTTTTCCATAAGATATTTGATAGCAGCATGATCGGTGTGAACAGTTACTTTAGAATCAACTATGTAAGATCTGAATTTATCACATGCGAACACAACTGCTAGAAATTCTTTTTCAGTGGTAGCATAATTTCTTTGGGCACGGTCTAGAGTTTTACTAGCATAATGGATAACATTTAATTTCTTATCAACTCTTTGTCCTTGAACAGCACCAACAGCATAATCACTAGCATCGCACATAATTTCAAAAGGCAAGTTCCAATCAGGTGGTTGGACAATAGGTGCGGTGGTCAAGGCTTTCTTAAGTGTTTCAAAGGCTTCTAGACAATCGTCATCAAAAACAAATGGAACATCTTTTTGCAAAAGATTGGTAAGAGGCCTAGAAATTTTAGAGAAGTCTTTAATAAATCTCCTATAGAAACCAGCATGACCAAGGAAACTTCTTATACCTTTAATATCTTTAGGACATGGCATTTTCTCGATAGCATCAACCTTAGCTTTATCAACTTCAATACCTCTTTCAGAAATTTTATGCCCCAAGACAATGCCTTCATTCACCATAAAGTGGCACTTCTCCCAATTCAAGACAAGATTAGTTTCTTCACATCTCTGCAAAACTCGATCAAGGTTACTTAAGCAATCATTAAAAGAAGTTTCGTAAACGGAAAAATCATCCATGAACACCTCAACAATCTTTTCACAAAAGTCAGAGAATATAGCAGTCATACATCTTTGAAAGGTAGCAGGTGCATTGCATAAACCAAAAGGCATACGTCTATAAGCATAAGTTCCAAAAGGACAAGTGAAGGTGGTTTTCTCTTGATCGGGTTGTGATACGGGTATTTGAGAAAAACCAGAATAACCATTCAAAAAACAAAAGTGTGTATGCTTAGACAATCTTTCTAACATTTGATCAATAAAAGATAAGGGGTAATGATCTTTTCTAGTAGCTTTGTTTAATTTTCTAAAATCAATTACCATCCTATAACCAGTTACAATTCTTTGTGGAATGAGTTCATTTTTATCATTAGGAACAACGGTAATACCTCCTTTCTTAGGGACACAATGAATGGGACTTACCCATCTACTATCAGCTATGGGATAGATTATACCTACTTCCAGAAGCTTTAATATTTCAGTTCTTACCACCTCTTTCATCTTAGGATTTAATCGTCGTTGGTGGTCGACAACTGGTTTAGCATCAGGCTCCATATTGATTTTGTGCTGACATAGAGTGGGACTAATGCCCTTAAGATCATCAAGAGTATATCCAATTGCAGCTCGGTGCTTCCTTAGAGTTCATAGTAATCTCTTTTCTTCATGCGCTGAAAGGTTAGCACTAATAATAATAGGATATATCTTCTTTTCATCAAGATAAGCATATTTCAATGTATCGGGCAATTGCTTCAATTCAAACACAGGGTCACCTTTAGGTGGAGGAGGGCCTCGAAGAGTTTCAACAGGCAAATTATGTTTAAGGATAGGTGGTTGATCAAAGAACATCTTA
The DNA here is from genome assembly GCA_039707655.1 of Elymus sibiricus. NCBI lineage: Eukaryota > Viridiplantae > Streptophyta > Magnoliopsida > Poales > Poaceae > Elymus > Elymus sibiricus. The sequence goes on from CM077670.1 coordinate 69,498,437, forward strand.
TCTATTTCGTTTCTTTCATTCATATGCATATCGTTTTCATGGTCTAGCAAATATTGTTCTAACGGACCAGTAGGAGGTACGGCAATAGAAGCAAGACCAATAATTTCATCTTTACTAGGCAAATCTTTATCATGAGGTTGTCTACGAAACTTGGAGAAATTAAACTCATGAGATATATCACCAAACTTAACTCAAACCTTTTCTTTAACACAATCAATTTCAGCATTAACGGTATTCAAGAAGGGTCTACCAAATATAATGGCACAGAAATTATCTTGTTGTGTGCCAAGTACTAAGAAATCAGTAGGGTATTTGATTTTGCCACACAAGACTTCAACATCTCTTACAATCCCAAGTGGTGTAATAGTATCTCTAGTAGCAAGCTTAATAGTAACATCAATATCTTCAATCTCAACAGGTGCAATATCATGCATTACTTCTTGATATAGAGAAAATGGAATAGCACTCACACTAGCACCCATACCACACAAACCATGATAGCAATGATCTCCAATCTTAACAGAAACAACAAGCATGCCAACTACGGGCTTGTTCTTATCTAACTTATCTTGTTCATTTCTAACAGGTTTAGCAATTCTAGCAGCCTCCTCACAAAAGTAAATAACATGCCCATCTATATTATCGACTAAGAGATCTTTAACCATAGCAACATCAGGTTCAACTTTAATTTGTTCAGAGGGTCTAGGTGCTCTAATATTACTTTTGTTAACCACAGTTGAAGCTTTAGCATGTTCCTTAATCCTAACAGGAAAAGGTGGTTTCTCAATATAAGCAGTAGGCACAACATGGTAAACAATTGTTTCTTCTTTAACACTAACGGGTTCCTCAATCTTTTCTTTAACAGGGGGATGATATTTAAACCACTTATCCTTAGGGAGATCAACATGGGTAGCAAATGATTCACAAAAGGAAGCTACTATCTCAGAGTCAAGTCCATATTTAGTGCTAAACTTATGAAAAGCATCGGTGGCCATAAAAGATTTAACACAATTGAACTCAAGAATTATACCTGACTCATTACCTTTGTCGAGTTCTCAATCTTCAGAGTTGCGTTTAATTCTTTCCAGAAGATCCCATCTGAATTCAATAGTTTCTTCATAAAGGAGCCAGCCGAAGAAGAATCGAGCATAGTTCGATTATCATGAGAAATCCGAGCATAAAAATTTTGTAAGATAATTTCTTTTGAGAGATCATGATTGGGGCATGTGTACATCATGTACTTAAGCCTCCCCCAAGCTTGAGCGATGCTTTCTCCTTCACGAGGCCAAAAGTTATATATATAATTCCTATCACGATGAACCAAATGCATAGGATAAAATGTCTGATGGAATTCCAGTTTCAATCGGTTTCAGTCCCATGTATCGGTATCATCACATAGCCTATACCACATTAATGCCTTTCCCTCCAAAGATAAAGGAAATACTTTCTTCTTTACTCCATCTCCGGATAAACCTGCAAGCTAAAACAATCCACAAATTTCATCCACATAGATCAAGTGCATATCAGGATGTACCGTTCCATCTCCTGCATAAGGATTAGCTAGCAGTTTCTCTATCATACCCGGAGGAATATCATAATAAATATTTTCAGTAGGTGCAGTAGGTTGAGGAGCAACTATTTGTGTTTCTGGTCGAGGTGAAGATACCCCGAACAAACCCCTCAAAGGATTACTTTCCATAGTGACAAGTGACAGTAAATTTCAGCACGTAATATAAATGTTTCCTTACCAAATTCCACTCACCAAAGGCGCTTCACTCCCCGGCAACGGCGCCAGAAAAGAGTCTTGATAACCCACAAGTATAGGGGATCAATCGTAGTCCTTTTGATAAGTAAGAGTGTCGAACCCAACGAGGAGCAGAAGGAAATGACAAGCGGTTTTCAGCAAGGTGTTTTCTGCAAGCACTGAAATTATCGGTAACGAGTAGTTTGATAGCAAGATAATTTGTAACAAGTGACAAGTAGCAATAGTAACAAAGAGTGCAGCATGTTGGCCCAATCCTTTTTGTAGCAAAGGACAACCGGAACGATCTCTTATAGTAAGTAAAGCGTTCTCGAGGACACATGGGAATTTCATCTAGTCACTTTCATCATGTTTGTCTGATTCACGTTCGCTACTTTGATAATTTGATATGTGGGTGGACCGGTGCTTGGGTGTTGTTCTTACTTGAACAAGCCTCCCACTTATGATTACCCCCTCTCGCAAGCATCCGCAACTACGAAAGAAGAATTAAGATAACTCTAACCATAGCATTAAACATATGGATCCAAATCAGCCCCTTACGGAATAGCGCATAAACTAGGGTTTAAGCTTCTGTCACTCTAGCAACCCATCATCTAATTACTACTCCATAATGCATTCCCTTAGGCCCAAAGATGGTGAAGTGTCATGTAGTCGACGTTCACACGACACCACTAAGGGAATCAACAACATACACATCATCAAAATATCGAATGAATACCAAATTCACATGATTACTTATGACAAGACTTCTCCCATGTCCTCAAGAACAAAAGTAACTACTCACAAATCATGTTCATATCCAAGATCAGAGAGGTATTGAATAGCATAATAGATCTGAACATATAATCTTCCACCAAATAAACCAACTAGCATCAACTACAAGATGTAATCAACACTACTAGCAACCCACAGGTACCAATCTGAGGTTTTGAGACAAAGATTGGATACAAGAGATGAACTAGGGTTTGAGATGAGATGGTGTTGGTGAAGATGTTGATGAAGATTAGTCCTCCCATGATGAGAGGATCGATGGTGATGTCGATGGCGACGATTTCCCCCTCCCGGAGGGAAGTATCCCCGGCAGAATCTCTCCGCCGGAGAGCAAAAGTGCTCCTGCCCAAGTTCCACCTCGAGACGGTGGCACACCGTCCCAAAAGTCTTCTCTCTATTTTTTCTAGGGCAAAATGACTTATATACCAGAAAATGGGGGCCAGAGGACTGCCAGGGGCCCCGTGAGGTACCAGGGCGCGCCTGGGGGGGGTGGCGTGCCCTGGTGCCTCGTGGGCACCTGGGTGACTCCCTCTGGTACTTCTTGATTCCAGTATTTTTATTTATTCCAAAATAATTCTTCGTGAAATTTCAGCTCATTTGGAGATGTGCATAATAGGTATCTCTGACATAGCTTTTTCAGGTCCAGAATTCCAACTGCCGGCATTCTCCCTCCTTGTGTAAATCTTGCATATTAAGAGAGAAAGGGCATTAGAATTGCTCCACAAAGTGTTATATTGATTAAAAACATTATAAATAACAGTAGCAAAACATGATGCAAAATGGATGTATCAAACATGTATGTGAATTATGGCATGCCAACCTTTTTAATAAAGACATCATATTTGAATTATGTCATTCTATCCTGTTTAGTTAGCCATCATATATGTGAAATTGTGTCATGATATCCTGTTTAGTTAGCCATCATATATGTGAAATTGTGTCATGCTATCCTGTTTGGTAGACAACATATATGTGAATTATTTCATGCCTTCTTTTATTCCCCACTATCCATTGCACCTGTCTATCATACAATGTCTATACATTCAGTTACATTTCTTGTTTATCAGCCGTTTGAATTGGAGGGGGTGATGGCAGTATCTAAGGGAGTAAAAACACGGTCTTCAGAAAAGACAGTGCTACCCGTCGATGCAGATAGAACCACGGTTGTACTTGCCCAAGAACCAGCCCCACCACACATAACCCAGACTCTCAAAGATTGTACCCCTACCCAGTTGGACAGAGAACCAGCTACACCCCATCTAGCCCCAACCCCAGCAGATAGTAACCCAGTTCCACTTGACACGTCACCATCTCCACCACAGAGCACACAAACACGAGCAGTTAGTAAGGCAATTGCAGTGCCCAAAGCACGAGGACCAGCACCGCTAACCTCAACTCAACGCTTAAAGTAGAAGAACAACTGTTCTCAGGTCAGATTCCGTAGCTATGGTGCATACTCCTTTGTTCTTGCATCACTGTGTTTACTCATACCAACTAATTTCAAATTTGAAGGATCCAATTGAAACTCCAATGGCAAAATAGGTATGTTTTAAACCTGTTTCTTTAACTGATTTGCTGTTGTAACTTCTTGCTCTATGTTGATTTCAGTTTCAATTGTATAAACAGTTATGTTCTCATGTCATGCACATTACAAGTGTTGTTAGTGCTGTTAGTTTCCCACACTTATATTCAGTCTATGCCACTTTGTCTTAAACATATATGATTTGAACTGCGTCTCTATCTCTATTTGGCAACATAAACTAGGATGATATAGACAATACAGTGACCATAGTACATAAATATATGTTTGTTTCATGTTTTTATCCTGTCAACATTATCACTGAACTGGTTTACCAAAATGAGTTTCATATACTACATGCTAAACCTGTGATGTGTCTGCTTGTTCCTTTTTTAGAATGCCGGCAAAATATTGGAGAAGAGTACCCCATTATGCAATGGTAAAGGAAGTAATGCAGACAAGGTTCAAGATAGTGAGACAACCATGTTGGTCTCCAAGAAAGCTGATAAAAACTATCTTCAAGACAGTGAGACAACCCCAAAGTCCTGCCTTGATGTAGTGTTCGAGTTACTGGCCACTACCGCTGGCACAAGCTCTTCGAATTCGCTGCCTGAATCAGTTTGGCTTCTTGAGTCTCAACTACAAGTTGAAAGACAACGATCAGCTGTGCTGCGACAAGAAGTCGAAGGACTGAGGAAGTCCCTGCAGAATTCAGATGCACACTTTTTGGTGCAACAGCAAGAGTTGGAGGAGTTTAGCGCCAAACAAGAGAAAGCTAATAAGCTTGCTAAGCTTCTTGCCAGCATGGTGGGTGCCCAGGATATCGTTTCTTGAGCTCTTCTGAAGTGGTTTCATTTCTGGACTTGTTTTGCTGCCGCATTTATTTGCACTGGTGGCCAACTTAGTCGCCCGGTGTTTGTAATATGCTGCTTTGTTGTTCCCTTTATTTGCACTGGTGGCGAACTTTGATTCCCAGTGGATGTAATGTATGTAATCGCCGTAATAGCCTAGCGTTAGTTGCTTGCTTATTTATTTACTTATAGTCATGTTTATTGCTTGTAGTCACTGCAGTTCATTTTCCTCGGTTTGGTAGTGGCCGCAATAACCATGGGCCAAATACGGGCCGTAGGATCCATGGCCTCCTACGGGCCTTAGGATTCATGGGCCTCCTACGGGCCGTAGGATCCATGGGCCTCCTACGCGCCGTATGATCCATGGGCCGTACTGTTCGTGGGCTAAAACCGGACCGCAATATGGGCCGTCAAAGGGCCAATTTGGGAACGGTCGGTTTAAGGGCCCATAGCATAAGGGCCGTTAACAGGCCAAAAGTCATCACAGGCTTAATTCTATCGAGAGGTATAACGGGTTATTAATGGGCCAGAAAACATGACGGGCTGAAAATGGCCCAATGGGTTAACAAACCACAAACGGGCCGATTGTAACCACATGCTGAATTTGGCCCATTAGCATAACAGGCCAGTAACGGACCATAAGTAATCGAGGGCCGAAAATGAGCCCAAGAATTTATGGGCCCTTAGAAGGCCGAAAAAGAACACGGGTTGGAAACGGCCCAACTGAATCATGGGCCCTTAAATGGGCTCAAAGCAGTTTACAGTTCATGATGGGCCAGAATCACCACGGGCCGTCAATGGGCTCAAAGATACAAAAGGCCTCATATGGGCCGAAAGACGTCACGGGCCATAGATGGGCCGAAAGTGAGAACGGGCTAGAATCATATGGGACGGCCCACATGACGCTACTAGGCCGAATTTTGAATGGCCATAACGGGCCGTGAGTACCCGGGCCGTAAATGGACTGTATGCGAACAGGCCGTTAACAGGCTTTCCATGGGCCGGCCTGCTAACTTTTGACCAAGTCAAACGGGCCGGCCTTTTTAACCTAACTGGGCCACTATTGGGCCATGCCACGTGTCGGCGTATCATAGGCGTCTCTCGTCCAATGAATGGACGACATCTATCGCAACGTCGACCTGACACGTGGTTCCGTTAGCGAATGAGAATTTTACACGTGGAAAATCCCCATTGGTCCGGGCTGATAACAGGTTATCGGATCCAAATCCGCACCCGATAGCTTAACGGCGACCCGTTACGGTGGATGCCACGTGTCGGTTACCCTTGACAAAAACACTTCCATGACGTGACATTTATCGTCATGGAAGTGGACACTTCCGTGATGATAATTTCAGTATTGTCATGGAACACTTCTACGACAGCACAGGTATGACTATCTTGATTCTGTCATAAAATCGTCACGAATGTACATGCATGACAGAAAACGTGACCTACTGTGACAAAGACGTATCATCACGGAAGTGTTTTTTTAGTGTCGTGTGCCTTCTTGACTCCGTTTTTCTCTCGTATGCTTGTTTTTCAAGATAAAAATTCTTTATATATACTTCCGTATGTTTTGACCACCGTATCACAAGTTTCTCCTCTGTTCTTGTTTCAGGCTGTTTTTCTGACAGATCTAGATCGCCATGGCGCTCCCCAATTCGCCCAAGGACAAGTTCTACGAGAAGGTCATCAGTCCTTACCTACCGGAGGTGATGAAGCACCCTCAAGCCATTGAGATGCGTGAGGGGGTGCTCCACATCCGGGGCGTTCAAGGACCTAAGAAGACCGGAAGCGAGAAGGCCAGCCTTGAAGCAGTGGAACAGGAGATCTTCAAGTGCCAGGGGATGGTGGAGCGCGGACTCAACGCCAATCACTCCATGATCACGGAATTCATCCGTGAGCACAAAGTGAACATCAAGGATCTTGGGAACATCATCTTCAAGCTCGATGACCGGATTGATCATCTTCAGGCGCAAATTTATGACTTACAAAACCAGAATTTTAAGTATGAAGCCAGGTTTAAAGGTATGAGTTTAGCTGCAAGTGTCAGGACTCCGAAAACATATTCATCCTTTTATGATGGAGAGCCTATGCCGTGGAAGACGAAGGAAAAGCCCACTACTTCATCACCACCATCACCGAAGAAAGACACTTGAGTAAATGGGTATGGGCACCACCCTTGGCTTGTTCCAAGCTTGGGGGAGGTGCCCCGGTATCGTATCACCACCACTTTTTATTATCATTATCTATCTTAGTTCGATCCTTAGTTATTTCGTGATTTAGAAGAATAAAGTTTTAGTATGATCTAGTTTCGAGTGCTTGGTTTCGTGATCTATCCATCTATGTAATCGTGTGTGAGAGTTATATAATATATAAAGAGTAGTTTGAGTTTTGCTTCTTTACTTTTATGTTTCAATCTAAGCAATAAAAGAATGAAAAGATCATATGCTAATTCCTTGGGGAGCAATGACTTTACATAAAGAAAAGTATAGTTGATAAAATTTATTGGAAGTTAACAAGCATATCATTGGTCATTGATGCAATTCATGAAAAAGTTAATAAAGGAAGAGAGGATTCACATATAAATATACTATCTTGGACATCTTTTATGATTGTGAGCCCCCATTAAATATTCTATGACAAATAGTTGACGTTGGACAAGGAAGACAACGTAATGAGTTATGTTTGCTTACATTCACATAGAAGTTATATTGTCTTATATCCTCTAACATGTGGTGCTTGCTCACTATCTTTTGCTAGCCAAAAATCCGCACTAAGTAGAGATACTACTTGTGCATCCAAAACCCTTTAACCCAGTTTCATGTCATGAGAGTCCACTATATCTACCTATGGATTGAATAAGATCCTTCAAGTAAGTTGTCATCGGTGCACAAAGCAATAAAAATTGCCTCTAAATATGTATGAACTTTTATTATAAGGGAAACTAAGCTTTGTATGAACTTGTGATGGTGAAGAAATAAAAGCGACAGACTGCATAATAAAGGTTACTATCACAAGGGGCAATATAAAGTGACGTTCCTTTACATTAAGAGTTTGCACATCCAAAAATAAAAAGCGCATAATAACCTCTGCTTCCCTCTGCGAAGGGCCCATCTTTTACTTTTCTGTATTTACTTTTATGCAAGATTCAATAGTGTTCTTCTCTATTCTGTTCTTATTTTCTCTTTTGGCAAGCATCATATGGTGGGGAAAGATCTAGGCACATATATCCAGCTGGATGTAAGTGATCATGAGTTATTATTGTTGACATTACCCTTGAGGTAAATTTGTTGGGAGGTGAAACTATAAACCCCCATCTTTCTATGTGTCTGATTGAAGCTTTTGCTCCATAAAAATATGCCATGAGTGTCAGAAATCATAGAAGACTAAATGATAGTTGAGTATGTGGACTTCCTAAAACAAAAATCTCTTACATAGACTCTTCCTGAAAATATGATGAATTGTAATTGTTTCATTGACCGAGAACACAGTTTGTTAGTTTTCAAGGAAGTTTATGCTTTATACTTCAATATTGTGATGAATTATTACTTGTCCATGGGAAGCTTTATGATAATATATTGCTGTTATGAAATTAATCATGATGCTATCATGTCCGTATTTTATTTTATCAACACCTCTCTCTCTAAACATGTGGTCATGATTATCGATTTCGGTTTTCGCTTGAGAACAAGCGAGGTCTAAGCTTGGGGGAGTTGATACGTCCAATTTGCATCATGATTTCCTACTGTTATTTATAATGTATTTAGTCATTATTTCACTTTATGATGCAATTCTTATGCCTTTTCTCTCTTAATTTGCAAGATTTATATGAAGAAGGAGAATACCGGCAGTTGGAATTCTGGACCTAAAATAGCTACAGCAGAGATACCTATTCTACAGAGCTCCAAATGACCTGAAATTTCATGAGGATTTTTTATTGAATATATAATAAATATTAGAGAAAATAAATAACAGAGGGGACCCACCAGTTGTTGGAAATATGCCCTAGAGGCAATAATAAATTGGTTATTATTATATTTCCTTGTTCATGATAATCGTTTATTATCCATGCTATAATTGTATTGATTGGAAACTCAAATACATGTGTGGGTACATAGACAACACTGTGTCCCTAGTAAGCCTCTAGTTGACTAGCTCGTTGATCAAAGATGGTTAAGGTTTCCTAGCCATTGACATGAGATGTCATTTGATAACGGGATCACATCATTAGGAGAATGATGTGATGGACAAGACCCAAACTACGAACGTAGCATATGATCGTGTCAGTTTATTGCTATTGTTTTCTGCATGTCAAGTATCTGTTCCTTTGACCATGAGATCATGCAACTCCCTGACATCGGAGGAGTACCTTGTGTGTATCAAACGTCGCAACGTAACTGGGTGACTATAAAGGTGCTCTACAGGTATCTCCGAGGATGTCTGTTGGGTTGGCATGGATCAAGACTGGGATTTGTTACTCCGTGTGACGGAGAGGTATCTCAGGGCCCACTCGGTAATACAACATCACAATGAGCCTTGCAAGCAATGTGACTAAAGTGTTAGCCACGAGATCTTGTATTACGGAACGAGTAAAGAGACTTACCGGTAACGAGATTGAACTAGGTATAGAGATACCGACAATCGAATCTCGGGCAAGTAACATACCGAAGAACAAAGGGAACATCATACGGGATTAACTGAATCCTTGACATAGAGGTTTGACCGATAAAGGTCTTCGTAGAATATGTAGGAGCCAATATGGGCATCCAGGTCCCGCTATTGGTTATTGATCGTAGAGGTGTCTCGGTCATGTCTACATAGTTCTCGAACCCGCAGGGTCTACACACTTAACGTTTGGTGACGATTAGTATAGTTGAGTTATTTTGTTGGTGACCGAAGGTTGTTCGGAGTCCCGGATAAGATCCCGGACATGACGAGGATCTCCGGAAAAGTCCGGAGGTAAAGATTGATATATGTGATAATAGTGTTTTGATCTCCGGAAGGGTTCCGGAATTCATCGGAAGGGGTTCCGGATGTTTACCGAAGTGTTCGGGTGCAGCAACACTTTATATGAGCCAAAGGGGTAAAGCCCATGAGGTATTGGAAAGTGCAAAAGGAAGTTTTGCTGCTGCCTTAAGCGGTACTGCCGCTGGTAAGGCAGTACTACCGCGTAAGCGGTACTACCGCTTGTGTGAAGCGGTACTACCGCTTGTGTGAAGCGGTACTACCGCTCAAGCGGTACTACCGCTCGTGAGCGGTACTACCGCTTGTGCGCGGGACTGCTGGGATCCGAGTTGGACTCTTTCCCTGCGGGCCAAACCGACCTTGTGCGGGCAAAACCGACCTGGAGGAGGCTTTTAGTCCAAGTTTAGACCCCAAGGCTCAACATATAAATAGAGGGGCAGGGCTAGCACACGACATACATGAAGATTTCCCAAGCCGTGTGTCGGCAACCCTAACCCTCTAGTTCTCCCGTCATAATCTCCGTAGTGCTTGGCGAAGCCCTGCAGAGATTGTTCCTCACCACCATCACCACGCCGTCGTGCTGCCGGAACTCATCTACTACTTCACCATCGCTCACTGGATTGAGGAGGTGAAGGCGTCATCAAGCCGTACGTGTGTTGAACGCGGAGGTGCCGTCCGTTCGGCACTAGTTCGTGATCGGATCGAGGGACGACTTGCGATTTGGATCGCGGAGACGTTCGACTACATCAACCGCGTTTCTTAACGCTTCCGCTTAGCGATCTACAAGGGTATGTAGATTCACTCTCCCTCTTGTAGATGCTCATCACCATGGATAGATCTTGTGTGTGCGTAGGAAAATTTTTGTTTCCCATGCAACGTTCTCCAACAGTGGCATCTGAGCTAGGTCTATGCGTAGATGAGATCTCGAGTAGAACACAAACGAGTTGTGGGCGTGGGTGTATACATATTGCTTGCCGTTACTAGTTGATACTTGATTCGGCGGTATTGTGAGATGAAGCGGCCCGGACCGACATTACGCGTACGCTTACGCGAGACAGGTTCCTTCAACTGACACGTAACTTCGTTGCAGAAAGATGGCTAGCGGGTGTCTGTCTCTCTCACTTTAGTTGAATCAATTTAAATGAAGAGGGTTCTTTTATAAGATCAAAAAGCAATCACTACACCACGTTGTGGTTTTGCGTAGGTAAGAATGGTTCTTGCAAACCCGTAGCAGCCACGTAAAATTTGCAACAACAATTAGAGGACGTCTAACTTGTTTTTGCAGGGTATGTTGTGATGTGATATGGCCAATTACATGATGAGATATATGTGATGTATGAGATGATCATGTGTTGTATAGAATATCACGACTTGCATGTCGATGAGTACGGCAACTGGCAGGAGCCATAGAGTTGTCTTTAATTATTGTATGACCTGCGTGTCAATCATTAAGCGCTATGTAATGCTTTACTTTATCGCTAAACGTTAGCAATAGTTGTGGAAGCAACAGTCGGCGCGACAACCTCATGGCGACACGTTGATGGAGATCAAGATGATGGAGATCATGGTGTCATGCCGGTGACGATGGAGATCATGCCGGTGCTTTGGAGATGGAGATCAAAAGCACAAGTTCATGGCCATATCATGTCACTTATGATTTGCATGTGATGTTAATCTTTTTTTTTGCATCTTATTTTGCTTAGGACGACGGTAGCATTATAAGGTGATCCCTCACTTAAATTTCAAGATAAAATTGTGTTCTCCCCGAGTGTGCACCGTTGCGAAAGTTCGTCGTTTCGAGACACGCCGTGATGATCGGGTGTGATAGACTCTACGTTCACATACAACGGGTGTAAGCCATGTTGCACGTGCGGAACACTCGGGTTAAACTTGACGAGCCTAGCATGTACAGACATGGCCTCGAAACACAAGAGACCGAAAGGTCGAACATGAGTCATATAGTAGATATGATCAACATGAAGATGTTCACCATTGAAACCACCTCAACTCACGTGATGATCGGACTTGAGTTGGTGAATTTGGATCATGTTACACTCGAATGACCGGAGGGATGTCAATTTGAGTGGGAGTTTTTAAGTAATATGATTAACTAAACTCATTATCTTGAACAATAGTCTAAGTTGTCTTTGCTATATTTATGTTGTAGATCATGGCTCGCGCAGTAGCACCCCTGAATTTTAATGCGTTCCTAGAGAAAGCTAAGTTGAAAGATGATAGAAGTAACTTTATGGACTGGGCCCGTAATCTAAGGATTATCCTTACGGCTTCCCAGAAGGCTTATGTCCTTGATGCACCGCTTGGTGATACCACCCGCTCCAGTTGAGTCTCTAGACGTTGTGAACGCCTGGCAGGCTCGTTCTGAAGATTACTCAATAGTTCAATGTGCAATATTGTATGGCTTAGAACCGGGACTTCAAAGATGTTTTGAACGTCATGGAGCATATGAGATGTTCCAGGAGTTGAAGTTTATCTTTCAGAAGAATGCCCGAATCGAGAGATATGAGATCTCCGATAAGTTCTATGCTTGCAAGATGGAGGAGAACGGGTCTATCAGTGATCACGTACTCAGAATGTCTGGGTACTCCACCCGTCTGGCTGAATTGGGGATGCCCCTTCCGCCAGAGGCTATCACTGACAGACTTCTTCAATCATTGCCACCTAGCTACAAGAGCTTCGTGTTGAACTATAACATGCACGGGATGAACAAGTCAGTCGCCGAGCTGTTTGCGATGCTGAAAGCCGCTGAGTCTGAAATTCAGAAGGAGCATCAAGTGTTGATGGTCAATAAAACCACTAGTTTCAAGAAAAATGGCAAGGGTAAGAAGGGTAACTCCAAGAAGAGTGGCAAAGCAGTTGCTCCTCTCGTGAAGAAACCCAAGGCTGGACCCAAACCAAAAACTGTGTGCTTTCATTGCAAGGGAACTGGACACTGGAAGCGGAACTGCCCCAAGTATTTGGCTGACAAGAAGGCGGCCAATAACAAACAAGGTATATATGATATACATGTTATTGATGTGTACCTTACCAACTCTCGCTGTAGTGCCTGGGTATTTGATACCGGTGCGGTTGCTCATATTTGCAACTCAAAACAGGAACTGCGGAATAAACGGAGGCTGGCAAAGGACGAAGTGACGATGCGCGTGGGAAATGGTTCCAAGGTTGATGTGATCGCCGTCGGCACGCTCTCTCTTCGATTACCATCGGGATTAATGATGAACCTGAATAATTGTTATTTAGTGCCTGCGTTAAGCATGAACATTATATCTGGATCTTGTTTATTGCGAGACGGTTACTCATTTAAATCAGAGAATAATGGTTGTTCTATTTATATGAGTAATATCTTTTATGGTCATGCACCCGATGTGAGGGGTTTATTCTTATTGAATCTCGATAGTAATGATACACATGTTCATAACATTGATGCCAAAAGATGTAGAATTGATAATGATAATACCACTTTCTTGTGGCACTGCCGTTTAGGTCATATTGGCGTAAAACGCATGAGGAAGCTCCATGCTGATGGTGGAGTCACTTGATTTTGAATCACTTGACACATGTGAGCCATGCCTCATGGACAAGATGACTAAAACGCCGTTCTCTGGAACAATGGAACGGGCAAGTGACTTGTTGGAAATCATACATACTGATGTGTGCGGTCCGATGAGCATTGAGGCGCGCGGTGGTTATCGTTACTTTCTCACCTTCACTGATGACTTAAGTAGATATGGGTATATTTACTTAATGAAACACAAGTCTGAAACATTTGAAAAGTTCAAACAATTTCAGAGTGAAGTTGAGAATCATCGTAACAAGAAGATTAAATTCCTACGATCTGATCGAGGAGGAGAATATCTGAGTTATGAGTTTGGCAGTCACTTAAGACAGTGTGGAATTGTTTCACAATTGACACCGCCTGGAACACCACAGCGTAATGGTGTGTCCGAACGTCGTAATCGAACCTTATTGGATATGGTGCGATCTATGATGTCTCTTGCCGATTTTCCACTATCGTTTTGGGGTTATGCATTAGAGACAGCTGCATTCACTTTAAATAGGGCACCATCGAAATCCGTTGAGACGACGCCTTATGAACTTTGGTTTGGCAAGAAGCCAAAGCTGTCGTTTCTTAAAGTTTGGGGATGTGATGCTTATGTCAAAAAGCTTCAGCCTGAAAAGCTGGAACCCAAAGCGGAGAAATGCGTCTTCATAGGATACCCAAAAGAGACAGTTGGGTATACCTTCTACCTCAGATCCGAAGGCAAAGTGTTTGTCGCTAAAAATGGAACATTTCTTGAGAAAGAGTTTCTCTCGAAAGAATTGAGTGGGAGGAAGATAGAACTTGATGAGGTTGTTGAACCGTTACTTCAACCTGAGAGTAGCGCAGCGCAGAAAGATGTTTCTGTAGAGCCTACATCAGCTGAAGAGGAAGTTAATGATGATGATCATGAAGCTTTGGATCAAGTTGCTATCGAACCTCGTAGGTCGACAAGGACGCGTACTGCTCCTGAGTGGTACGGCAACCCTGTCTTAGAGGTCATGTTGTTGGACAACGATGAACCTACGAGCTATGGAGAAGCGATGATGGGCCCGGATTCTGAGAAGTGGTTAGAGGCCATGAAATCCGAGATGGGATCCATGTATGAAAACAAAGTGTGGACTTTGGAAGTATTACCTGAAGGGCGTAAGGCCATTCAGAACAAATGGATCTTTAAGAGGAAGACGGACGCGGACGGTAATATCACCGTCTATAAAGCTCGACTTGTGGCAAAGGGTTTTTCACAAGTTCAAGGAGTTGACTACGATGAGACCTTCTCACCCGTAGCGATGCTTAAGTCCGTCAGAATCATGTTAGCAATAGCTGCCTTTTTCGATTATGAAATTTGGCAGATGGATGTCAAAACAGCGTTCCTTAACGGTTTCCTTAAGGAAGAGTTGTATATGATGCAACCAGAAGGTTTTGTCGATCCAGAGAATGCTGACAAAGTTTGCAAACTCCAGCGATCCATTTATGGACTGGTGCAAGCATCTCGGAGTTGGAATCTTCGCTTTGATGAGGTGATCAAAGCGTTCGAGTTTATACAAGTTTACGGAGAATCTTGTATTTACAAGAAAGTGAGTGGGAGCTCTATAGCGTTTCTAATATTATATGTGGATGACATATTACTGATTGGAAACAATATAGAAATGTCGGAAGGCGTGAAGGAATATTTGAACAAGAGTTTTTCAATGAAGGACCTAGGAGAAGTTGCTTTCATATTAGGCATCAAGATCTATAGAGATAGATCGAGACGCTTAATAGGACTTTCACAAAGCACATACCTTGACAAAGTTTTGAAGAAGTTCAAAATGGATCAGTCCAAGAAGGGGTTCTTGCCTGTATTGCAAGGTGTGAAGTTGAGTAAGACTCAATGCCCAGTGACTGCAGAAGATAGAGAAAAGATGAGTGTCGTCCCCTATGCCTCAGCAATAGGCTCTATCATGTATGCAATGCTGTGCACAAGACCCGATGTCAGCCTTGCCATAAGTATGGCCGGAAGGTTTCAAAGTGATCCAGGAGTGGAACACTGGACGACGGTCAAGAATATCATGAAGTACCTGAAAAGGACTAAGGACATATTTCTCGTTTATGGAGGTGATCAAGAGCTCGTCGTAAAGGGTTACGTCGATGCAAGCTTTGATACTGATCCGGATGCTTCTAAGTCGCAAACCGGATACGTATTTATTCTTAATGGGGGTGCGGTTAGCTGGTGCAGTTCCAAGCAAAGCGTGGTAGCTGATTCTACATGCGAAGCGGAGTACATCGCTGCCTCGGAGGCGGCGAAGGAAGGTGTCTGGATGAAGGAGTTCATGACAGATCTTGGAGTAGTGCGTAGTGCGCTTAACCCAATGACTCTGTTTTGTGATAATACTGGTGCCATTGCTCTAGCCAAGGAACCAAGATTTCACAAGAGGACCAGACACATAATGCGACGTTTCAATTCCATCCGCGATTACATCAAGGAGGACGACATAAATATTTGCAAAGTACACACGGATCTGAATGTTGCAGATCCGATGACTAAACCTCTTCCAAGGGCTAAACATGAACAACACCAGAACTGCATGGGTGTTCGATTCATTACAATGTAAATCACATAGTGATGTGAACTAGATTATTGACTCTAGTGCAAGTGGGAGACTGTTGGAAATATGCCCTAGAGGCAATAATAAATTGGTTATTATTATATTTCCTTGTTCATGATAATCGTTTATTATCCATGCTATAATTGTATTGATTGGAAACTCAAATACATGTGTGGGTACATAGACAACACTGTGTCCCTAGTAAGCCTCTAGTTGACTAGCTCGTTGATCAAAGATGGTTAAGGTTTCCTAGCCATTGACATGAGATGTCATTTGATAACGGGATCACATCATTAGGAGAATGATGTGATGGACAAGACCCAAACTACGAACGTAGCATATGATCGTGTCAGTTTATTGCTATTGTTTTCTGCATGTCAAGTATCTGTTCCTTTGACCATGAGATCATGCAACTCCCTGACATCGGAGGAGTACCTTGTGTGTATCAAACGTCGCAACGTAACTGGGTGACTATAAAGGTGCTCTACAGGTATCTCCGAGGATGTCTGTTGGGTTGGCATGGATCAAGACTGGGATTTGTTACTCCGTGTGACGGAGAGGTATCTCAGGGCCCACTCGGTAATACAACATCACAATGAGCCTTGCAAGCAATGTGACTAAAGTGTTAGCCACGAGATATTGTATTACGGAACGAGTAAAGAGACTTACCGGTAACGAGATTGAACTAGGTATAGAGATACCGACGATCGAATCTCGGGCAAGTAACATACCGAAGAACAAAGGGAACAGCATACGGGATTAACTGAATCCTTGACATAGAGGTTTGATCGATAAAGATCTTCGTAGAATATGTAGGAGCCAATATGGGCATCCAGGTCCCGCTATTGGTTATTGATCGTAGAGGTGTCTCGGTCATGTCTACATAGTTCTCGAACCCGTAGGGTCTACACACTTAACGTTTGGTGACGATTAGTATAGTTGAGTTATTTTGTTGGTGACCGAAGGTTGTTCGGAGTCCCGGATAAGATCCCGGACATGACGAGGATCTCCGGAAAAGTCCGGAGGTAAAGATTGATATATGTGATAATAGTGTTTTGATCTCCGGAAGGGTTCCGGAATTCATCGGAAGGGGTTCCGGATGTTTACCGAAGTGTTCGGGTGCAGCAACACTTTATATGAGCCAAAGGGGTAAAGCCCACGAGGTATTGGAAAGTGCAAAAGGAAGTTTTGCTGCTGCCTTAAGCGGTACTGCCGCTGGTAAGGCAGTACTACCGCGTAAGCGGTACTACCGCTTGTGTGAAGCGGTACTACCGCTTGTGTGAAGCGGTACTACCGCTCAAGCGGTACTACCGCTCGTGAGCGGTACTACCGCTTGTGCGCGGGACTGCTGGGATCCGAGTTGGACTCTTTCCCTGCGGGCCAAACCGACCTTGTGCGGGCAAAACCGACCTGGAGGAGGCTTTTACTCCAAGTTTAGACCCCAAGGCTCAACATATAAATAGAGGGGCAGGGCTAGCACACGACATACATGAAGATTTCCCAAGCCGTGTGTCGGCAACCCTAACTCTCTAGTTCTCCCGTCATAATCTCCGTAGTGCTTGGCGAAGCCCTGCAGAGATTGTTCCTCACCACCATCACCACGCCGTCGTGCTACCGGAACTCATCTACTACTTCACCATCGCTCGCTGGATCGAGGAGGTGAAGGCGTCATCAAGCCGTACGTGTGTTGAACGCGGAGGTGCCGTCCGTTCGGCACTAGTTCGTGATCGGATCGAGGGACGACTTGCGATTTGGATCGCGGAGACGTTCGACTACATCAACCGCGTTTCTTAACGCTTCCGCTTAGCGATCTACAAGGGTATGTAGATTCACTCTCCCTCTCGTAGATGCTCATCACCATGGATAGTTTTTGTGTGTGCGTAGGAAATTTTTTGTTTCCCATGCAACGTTCTCCAACACCAGTTGCCCACAAGGCAACAGGGCACGGCCCCCCTGGGGCGTGCCAAGTTGCCTTGTGGGGCCCACAGCTGGCCTCTGGCCCCCTCCTTTTTCTATATAAGGTCTTTTGCCCTGAAAAAATTAATGAGAAGACTTTCGGGACGAAGCGCCGCTGTCTCGAGGCGGAACTTGGGCATGAGCACTTTTGCCCTCCGGTGAAGCGATTCCGCCGGGGATACTTCCCTCCGGGAGGGGGAAATCGAAGTCATCGACATCACCAACGATCCTCTCATCGTGGGAGGACCAATCTTCATCAACATCTTCACCAGCACCATCTCATCTCAAACCCTAGTTCATCTCCTGTATTCAATCTTTGTCTCAAAACCTCATATTGGTATCTGTGGGTTGCTAGTAGTGTTGATTACATCTTGTAGTTGATGCTAGTTGGTTTATTTGGTGGAAGATTATATGTTCAGATCCTTAATGATATTCAATACCCCTCTGATCTTGAACATGAACATGATTTGTGAGTAGATACTTTTGTTCTTGAGGACATGTGAGAAGTCTTGTTATAAGTAATCATGTGAATTTGGTATTCGTTCGATATTTTGATGATATGTATGTTGTTGCTTCCTTTAGTGGTGTCATGTGAACGTCGACTACATGACACTTCACCATATTTGGACCTAAGGGAAGGCATTGTGGAGTAATAAGTAGATGATGGGTTTCTATAGTGACAGAAGCTTAAACCCTAGTTTATGCGTTATTTCGTAAGGGGCTGATTTGGATCCATATGTTTCATGATATGGTTAGATTTATTTTAATTCTTGTTTCGTAGTTGCGGATACTTGCTAGAGGGGGTAATCATAAGAGGGTTGCTTGTTCAAGTAAGAACATCACCCTAGCACCGGTCCATCCACATATCAAATTATCAAAGTAGCGAACGCGAATCAAATGAACATGATGAAAGTGACTAGACGATAATTCACATGTGTCCTCGAGAACGCTTTGCTTTATATAAGAGATCGTTCCGGCTTGTCCTTTGCTATAAAAAGGATTGGGCCATCTTGCACTCTTACTTATCGAAAGGACTACGATTGATCCCTATACTTGTGGGTCATCAGCCGTGGGGGTGGTGATGGTGGACTTGGAGATGATGATGGTGGTGGCCGTGGGGGTGGTGATGGTGGACTTGGAGATGATGATGGTGGTAGTCGTGGGGGTGGTAATGGTGGACTCGGAGATGATGATGGTGGTGGCCGTGGGAGTGGTGATGGTGGATTTGGAGGTGGTGAGATCATGTAGTATACATTCGATCCACGGCAAGACATGCTATGTTGTGGTGATTTTGGATCAAACTTGATTGATGTGGTGGCTTTTGGATGAACTCTATGCATGTTTCAATTTGGATTGCTCGTTTGATGAACTATATGCATGTTAATTGTGGATTTGTTGTGAATGTTCAATCTAAAGTATTTGAATTCTTATTGAACATATGTGCAATTGTTTGATATGTATGTGAGAAGAGCTAAAAGAATTAAGAAAATAATTATAAGAAGTTAAATATAAGGGATCGGCTAGGATTGGCCACCCTTTAACTCTTTAAATTTTTGAGGAGTTAAAAATAAGGGGCCAAAAAATTAAGTTTTAAGGGATTAGTTAAGATGCTCTTATAAGCCACCCCAACACATACCGCCCCTACCCTTGACGGTAGGGTACAAAAGGCTACTGCCACCAGCTACATCGGTAGATCTCTGCCATGAGCACATGTCGTTTGGACGTTGACCAAACCCTACCGCCAGAGATTCCGATGGTACGTGATAAAACCTTACCGCCTGCTTGACTCGCGGTACCAAAACGTTACATCCGGGTAAAGAGGGTCAAATCGCACTGAACTTAAAAAAAACCCAGTGATTTTGGCTATAGCGGGGTGAGGAGGGGGGTGTTTAGAATTGACCCTTTTTGACGGGGAGGTGGAATTGACCTTTCTTTAAAAGTTTATCCGTATTTTGCCCTTTTGGCTACCGACAACCCGTCGGTATGATTGATGGAGTGCCAGTATAGTCAATGAAGATATTCATTGGTCAATGTTCAAACGCCGCGTGCTCATGGCAGAGGTCCGTCGCCAGGGATAAACTTTGACCAAAAGGTCAAAATAGTGATTTTGACCGTAGCGAGGGTGGCCCGTGGCTGTCTGTCGGGTGATCGTTTCGTATTCCAACAAAGCTTTGTAAAACTTCGATCCCACCGTGCTACCATGCTACAGGGACCGACATGAAAGACTCGAGGCTTGACGGGAATCGCTACGGACTCAAAGTGCGTATGTCTTCGCAAGAATCGCTGACACGCTTGCTTGTTCTACGCGTGCACGTCCGCACGATGATTAAATAAGGTATATAGGCAGCGCTGCTCTTGTGAGTGAGTGTGTGCGGACGTGTGTGTATCAGTTGTAGCATCTCCTTGTGATCCTACCGAAGCAATTACACTTGCGCGAAATCCAGTGCGCGCGAACCACAGACCGATCTCGGTTCCAGAGCTCGTCGTGTCCATGGCCGGCGGGCAACTTGCAGTGGATGATGATTCCAAGCTGCTATGCTACCCCACGTGATGTCAGTCACGAGATCCCCGGGCGACTCCGACTCGTGCGCACCACTACGGTTACACAACCAGGCGTCATCAGTTCAATTATTAGTACCCGTACGCGAGCAGGCGAGGCAACACGGCGATCCGATCGACCAAAGAAAATAAATCATGCACACCGATCATGATGGAGCCATCGGCCGCGAAATGAATGAATATATGAAAACTCTCGGCTTCACGATCCACATGAAGGAATACTTTACTGCCCTGCCTGCAGCTACGCCATCCTGATCCTTCCTGGTAAAGAAACACGAAAGAAGGGGCGTAAGGTCGACCTTGACAGGATCGATCAACAAACCAACCATGCATTTAGGCCAACTCCTACACACGATCCCAAATGGTCCGACCGCGTCCGTTTGGGACTAAAGAACAGAAATCGCGGCCCAACACGCGGGAGCAAACGGACAAACGTTCATTTTTTGTGCGCTTTCGATCCATTTTTAACCTAAATTTGGGCTGTGTTTGCTTCAAAACGGACACGGGTGGATGGGCGGGACGCGCGCCCTTGTCCTCCCCTGGCCCGCCCGTCGGAGACACAACTCCCTTTTTTCTTCCCTTGCCCCTCTCCCCGCCCCCCGCCATAGCCGCCCCACGCCCGCGTTTCGGGGGATTTTTTGCCGGCGTTTGTGGCTCTTCGTCGCTGCATCCGGTACCAGGGAAGCTACGGCCGCCGGCGACGCCCATCGACCCCAACACCTTCCTGCAGGCGCTGCATAGCCTTTGGCCGCCGGCCAGCAACGCCAACCTTGCCTGCTGCCTGTGAGGGGAGCCCAAGGTGCTCTTCCCGGCGGCGTCTCCACCACGACCGCAAGGTGTTCGACACTTTCCTCACAAGGTACCATGGATAGTGGGGACGAGTATTTTTCCCACAACTTCATTTGTTCATCGGATGATTCGTCCTCGGATGACGAAGACCTTGTGGTTGCTGCATTGGTCATCAATGACCACATAGCTAGGCAACGACCTCGGTTCAGGGGATCAATCCCGGGTCATGCTCCGGCCTTGAACCTCAATAGGGAGAGCGGCCACGCTCTGCTCTATGTCGATTACTTTGAGAATGTCGTGCTCTTCAAACCACATCAATTCCGCCGTCGCTTCCGTATGGCGAGACATGTGTTCAATCGTATTCGGGAAGGAGTGGTAGCATATGACGTATACTTTGAGTGCAAAGAGGATGCCCTTGGCAAGCTTGGCTTCTCCTCTTACCAGAAATGCACTGCGGCTATTCGCATGCTTGCATATGGAATTCCAGGCGATCTTGTGGATGAGTACGTACGTACGAGTGAGTCCACATGTCTCCTATTAATGTACAATTTCTGTAAGGCCGTCGTGGAAGTGTTTGGCCCTGAGTACTTGAGAGAGCCAACTGTCGATCAATGCTGATAGGGGCTTTCTGGGCATGCTTGGTAGCATAGATTATATGCACTGGAAGTGGAAAAACTGTCCATTTGATTGGCAGGGGCAGTACAGGGGCATGTGAAATGTGCGACTATCATACTAGAAGCGGTGGCTTCACAAGATCTTTGGATATGACATTCTTTTTTCGGCATGGCTGGTTCTCACAATGATATCAACGTGCTTCAACGTTTTTCAGTGTTCGCAAGGTTTGCAGAAGCCCACTCCCCAGAGGTCAACTTTGAGATCAATGGTCACCATTACAACAAGGGATACTACCTAGCTGATGGTATCTATTCTCAGTGGTCAACTTTGTGAAGACAATACCCAATCCGCAAGGAGAGAAGAGATAGAGATTTGTCCAAATGCAAGAGAGTGCTAGGAAGGATGTGGAGCATGCTTTTTGTGTGCTTCAATCTCGATGGGGTATCGTTCGAAACCCTGCACTGACATGAAGCGTCGAAAAGCTTTGGGAGTTGATGACTACTTGTGTGCTCACGCACAACATAATCGTGGAGGATGAGCGTGATGACAGCATCTATGACCAAGGGTTTGATTTTCAGGGTGAAAATGTTGAGCTTGAGCACCAAGAACCGGCAACGTTTGAACAGTTCACCCAATCCTATCGTGAAATGCGTGATTGGCATACTCATATGCAGCTCCAAGATGACTTGGTTGAGCACATGTGAAATCACATTGGCAACCCGTAGATGTATCGGTTCATTTTTTTTCCCATCTATTCAAGACAATTTCGATTGAGTTGTAAAACTATTTGATTGTGTTTTTTTTATGTGAAACTATTTGTTTGTAAAACTATTTGCAATATTTTATTTATTTGGTTGTAAAAAATATTTATAATGTGTATAGTTCATACATAGTGGCATCAGCCGGTCGTGACGAACGAGCTGCATCCACGTGTTGGATGCACGGCCAACGCATTAAGGAAAACGGCCGGACGCCGTCTCGTCCACGCGTTGGATGCACGGCCAGCGCATTCAGAAAAACGGCCCGACGCCGGCTCATTGCTCTATCCAAGCGGACACAATCCGGACGTCGGTGGTTGTGCGTTGGAGTTGCCCTTATGTTTGGGGATCTGCCCCCGGCGTCAAACTGATTAGATTGGGAGTGCTTTCACGTGAAGCCGTCTGGGTAAGAGGTCTTCTTCCGTGCGCATCTGGACTGGTGACGATGGCTATAATCCAGAGGGGTTGACGCGTACGCTGTCGAGTTTGAATGCAGTGACCCGCTGGAGGAGTAAAGAATCGTCATCTTCTGGAGTGCTTTCGGATGAAATGGTGGACGGAGCTTGGATCTTTTGCCCCGCACGCCACCACCTCCTGTAACAAAAGCAACGCTGTTGATAATTATATGTTTATTAAATAGTAGTATTAAAGAAGGGGGGAGAAAGAAAGAAGCGCAAAGGCTCCTGGATCTTGAATTCTTGATAAGTTAAAGAAATAGTAGTAGGTCTATCTAGATCCTCTGAGCTCTGGAAACAATAGTTCTTCAGTCATACAACTGTAGATGTAGAAGAAGAAGAAGAGAGGAAAGTTGAGAAGGGAAAACAATTGCACCGAGCAAGGCTCCCCTTCCCCTGTCTCTGCCTGCCAACAAGAACCTCCCTTTTACAGCGCCTGTCTCTTCTCTCCTTCTATGACCCAATCCCCAACTCTAACTCCCGTTTCTTTCCATTCTCGGTAACGCACACCAGCACCACCACCAGACCAGAGTAGGCACAGTAGCCAGCAGTGACAGTATAAAAATAGTCTCATTCACATGACGTGGCGGCTGACATCATACAAAGAAACCAGCCCGAACCAGACCTCCCTTTTCTCCCCCAACAGAAAACAGAAAACAAAGCCCAATTATCGGTTCCTTTTTGTCTTGTCTTTTTTTTTGTCTTGTCTTTTGGTTTGTTGGTCCTGGGTTGTGGGCCTTTTGTCCTGGGTTTCAGGGCTTTTTTGGGTTGTGGGTTTGTCAGCCATGTGCCTCTTCTCTCTACTGATCAAAAAAGAGGACAAAGAAAAAGAGGGCCCGGTGGACACAGAACAGAAAAGCTGCTCTTAAAAGAGGACAAAAAAAAAGAGGGCCCCGGTGTACAGACAACAGAAAAGCTGCTGTGCTTTTCTCCCACCCTCTGCTCTTCCTCCCAGCTGATCACGCATGTCGTGGGGGTGAAAACCAAACCCTAGAGGGACTCCAAGACTTATCCCTAATCGAGTAGGCGCTGGGAAGGATACCTGCTCCTTGCCGCGCGAGCACGCCGGATCTTCGGGCTCGTCGTCGGGCATCTCCAAGCCGCTGAGCCTTGCCTCCCGAATCTTCGACGACCCGGCGCCCGTGTTGAACCTTCTCTCGTCCCTCCCCTCTGTTTCTCTGTTTTGTCCCTAATTTGAAACAGTAACGTAAAGAGAGATAAATGCTCCTCCCTCCCACTGCCCCCAACATGATTTATTGGTCTGTGGACAAATACGTTATAGTGAGGGCTCACCTGCTACATTACTGAGAAAAAAAAAAGAATAAGAAGAAAACAAAAACAAACCGTACCCCCTATTTTACAGAAAATATAAAGAAAATGATTATTTGTGTTGGAAAAAAATGTGACTATTTTACCGCAACTAGTACAAATAAAAAGGAAAATGCTAAAAAAAGATAAAGGATGCCGTTCCATTCCCCCCTCCCCCCCCTCCGGTTGCGGTCGTGCCTTACTTCATGCGGTTGCGGGTGGTTGTGCTGGGTTGCAGTTGCGGCCGCGTCAGGTCGGTTGCAACTAGTACAAATAAAAAGGAAAAGGCTAAAAAAAAGATAAAGGATGCCGTTCCATTCCCCCTCCCTCCGGTTGCGGTCGTGCCTTACGACTTGCGGTTGCGGTTGGGTGTGATGGGTTGCAGTTGCGGCCGCGTCAGGTCGGTTGCAACTACTACAAATAAAAAGGAAAATGCTAAAAAAAAGATAAAGGATGCCGTTCCATTCCCCCCCCCCCCTCCGGTTGCGGTCGTGCCTTACGTCATGCGGTTGCGGGTGGTTGTGCTGGGTTGCAGTTGCGGCCGCGTCAGGTCGGTTGCAACTAGTACAAATAAAAAGGAAAATGTTAAAAAAAAGATAAAGGATGCCGTTCCATTCCCCCCCACTCCGGTTGCGGTCGTGCCTTACGTCATGCGGTTGCGGGTGGTTGTGCTGGGTTGCAATTGCGGCCGCGTCAGGTCGGTTGCAACTAGTACAAATAAAAAGGAAAAATGCTAAAAAAAAGATAAAGGATGCCGTTCAATTCCCCCCCCCCCCCTCCGGTTGCGGTCGTGCCTTACGTCATGCGGTTGCGGGTGGTTGTGCTGGGTTGCAGTTGCGGCCGCGTCAGGTCGGTTGCAACTAGTACAAATAAAAAGGAAAAATGCTAAAAAAAAGATAAAGGATGCCGTTCCATCCCCCCCCCCCCCCCGGTTGCGGTCGTGCCTTACGTCATGCGGTTGCGGGTGGTTGTGCTGGGTTGCAGTTGCGGCCGCGTCAGGTCGGTTGCAACTAGTACAAATAAAAAGGAAAATGCTAAAAAAAAGATAAAGGATGCCGTTCCATTCCCCCCCCCCCCCCCCTCCGGTTGCGGTCGTGCCTTACGTCATGCGGTTGCGGGTGGTTGTGCTGGGTTGCAGTTGCGGCCGCGTCAGGTCGGTTGCAACTAGTACAAATAAAAAGGAAAAAAATACAGATCAACTCGGGTTGCGATCGTGCCTTACGTCATGCGGTTGCGGTTGGGTGTTATGGGTTGCAGTTGCGGCCGTGTTAGGTCGGTTGCGACTAGTAGAATATAAAAAGGAAAAAAATAAAAAGATAAAATGATGCCCTTCCATCACCCACTCGGGTTGCGGTCGTGCCTTACGTCATGCGGTTGCGGGTGGTTGTGCTGGGTTGCAGTTGCGGCCGTGTCAGGTCGGTTGCAACTAGTACAAATAAAAAGGAAAAAATACAGACAACTCGGGTTGCGATTGTGCCTTACATCATGCGGTTGCGGTTGGGTGTTATGGGTTGCAGTTGCGGCCGTGTTAGGTCGGTTGCAACTAGTAGAATATAAAAAGGAAAAAAATAAAAAGATAAAATGATGCCCTTCCATCACCCACTCGGGTTGCGGTCGTGCCTTACATCATGCGGTAGCGGGTGGTTGTGCTGGGTTGTAGTTGCGGCCGTGTCAGGTCGGTTGCAACTAGTACAAATAAAAAGGAAAATGCTAAAAAAAGATAAAGGATGTTGTTCCATTCCCCCCCTCCGGTTGCGGTCGTGCCTTACGTCATGCGGTTGCGGGTGGTTGTGCTGGGTTGCAGTTTCGGCCGTGTCAGGTCGGTTGCAACTAGTACAAATAAAAAGGAAAATGCTAAAAAAAAGATAAAGGATGTCGTTCCATTCCCCTCCCCCCCCCCTCCGGTTACGGTCGTGCCTTACGTCATGCGGTTGCGGGTGGTTGTGCTGGGTTGCAGTTGCGGCCGTGTCAGGTCGGTTGCAACTAGTACAAATAAAAAGGAAAATGCTAAAAAAAAGATAAAGGATGCCGTTCCATCCCCCCCCCCCCCTCTGGTTGCGGTCGTGCCTTACGTCATGCGGTTGCGGGTGGTTGTGATGGGTTGCAGTTGCGGCCGCGTCAGGTCGGTTGCAACTAGTACAAATAAAAAGGAAAATGCTAAAAAAAAGATAAAGGAGAGGCCCTCCATCACCCCCTGGTTGCTGTCGCGCCTTGCGTCTTGCAGTTGCGGTTGGGTGTGATGGTTTGCAGTTGCGGACGTGCTGGTGTCGGTTGCAATTACTAGAAATAAAAGGGAAAAAGCTAAAAAATAGAGAAATGAGGCCTTGCATCACAACCTAGTTGAGGCCGGACCTTACGTCTTGCAGTTGCGGTTAGGTGTGATGGGTTACAGTTGCGGCCGTGTCGGGTCGGTTGCAACTACTACAAAGAAAAAAGGGGAAAAAGTGTCGAGCAGCAGTTGCTCTCGGGTTTTGGCGGTTGCAACTACAAATAAAAGAGACAAAACTACGTCAACGATGACAACCCTCTCCCCTTACCCTCAATTACGGTCATGTTGCAATTTTATGTGATTGCATTTCGTTGTGACGAGTTGTAGTTGGCACTCTAGTTGGGGCGGTTGTAGCTACAAAAAAAAACCCCGAGAAAACCCAAGAGGGTGCCAAGAAACCTTCCCCCGCAAAATCCCGGATTGCGGTTGGATTTGGGGAGGTTAACACACTGATTCCCACAAACAAAAAAGCATTCCAGTTCAGGCTCACATTCACCACATTTCTCTCAAAAATTCAGTTAACACACTGCATTCCCACAAACAAAAAAAGCATGCCGGTTCAGGCTCACATTCACCACATTCCTCTCAAAAATTCAGTTAACACACTGATTCCCACAAACAAAAAAGCATGCCAGTTCAGGCACACATTCACCACATTCCTCTCAAAAATTCAGTTAACACACTGATTCCCACAAAACAAAAAAGCATTACAGCTCAGGCTCACATTCACCACATTTCTCTCAAAAATTCAGTTAACACACTGCATTCCCATAAACAAAAAAGCATGCCAGTTCAGGCTCACATTCAGGCACAAAAAATGTAAAATTCAGGAACATATGTGACACAGCACTAAGAATACTTTCTTACTGCGCTTAGATTCAGCACATACAATAAAAAAACGTAAGAAACTGTGCCTGGAGTACACATCCATCTTCATCCCAGGAAAGGGAACACATGATTTCAGAAAAATAAAACTGAAATAAAATTGAATCCTACGCTACTCCACATACATTTCTCCTGTTTTGGTGGGTGAACCCCCAAAAAATACTAGCATTCCTACGGATCTGGCCAGAAAAATAAAGAACAACACTAAAAGAAAACCCTAGAACACCAAACTCTACAAAAAGAACGTGCGTGAAGCAGAGGCAACGCCGGCTGCTTCCGGCGCTGCGTCGCGCAGACGAGGTGATGCAGGGGCGAGGCCAGGGGATGGACAACGCGATAGAGAGGTGGCCAGACGAGGCGGATCAGGTGGTCCTTGGGCAGGGGCATGACGGGGTGATGCCGTGGCGTCGGATCCATGCGGGCGGCGACAGCAGGGAGCTCGCACGCGCGTCCATGGATAAAAGGACACCGGGAAAGATAACTTACTTCCAAGCCAACAGCCGCCGCCGTCGCCGATCTTCTTGCACCAGTAGCCGTCGCCGCCGTCGCCGCCCGATCTCCCGCACCGGGCTGTCTCTGTCGCCAGCCAAAAAACAAGATAAGAAAACGGGCTGGTCCAAGCAGGGGAGGGAGTGCACAAAAGGAAAAAAAACAAAATGGGCTGCGAGCGGGACAACAGATGGGCCGCGCGTCGCCTCTCCACGTGGACAAAAACACGAATCGCGGCGCGGCTCGATCCAACGGCTGGAAAACTGAATGAGACCAATCTATTTCTCGTTCGACTGAGTTTTAGCAAATCCGATAAAAATACTCTCCTCACCCTCCTCCTAGCGAACGAGCGAGCGCGGCAACACCGGTAGAAGCAGAGCAGAAGTCAGATCCGAAGCCGCCGCCGCCTCCGAAGAACCCGGACAAGAACAACAATCTCGCCGATGGATATGGAGCTCGACGCCGCCCGCCACGGGTTCGCCAAGATGGGCTTCGGGTCCGTCGGCCTCTCCTCTCGCCGCTGCTTGTCTGTAGTACTAACCAGCTAGTACTATCCTTGGCTGACGGGGAGACTGCTTGGTCGCAGGTGCAAGCACTACAGGAGGCGGTGCAGGATCCGGGCGCCCTGCTGCAACGACGTCTTCCACTGCCGCCATTGCCACAACGACTCCACGGTCTCTGCTCTGCTCTACCTCTCTTCTCTTTGGTTGGGTTGGTGGTCCTCACATTTCTTTCTTTCTTTCTTTCCATAATCTCTGCCTTTTCATCTGCATCTTCTTCTTCTTGCTTGGATTGGGCTTAGAAAGACGGGCACGAGCTCGACCGCCATGCCGTTGAATCGGTGCGCATTTCTCTGCCTCCACGTCTTCATTTCTTGTACAATCATGCTCCCAATGCCTGGATATCTTGTTTCTTGACTTCACCTTCTTCAACTTAATTTCTCGCTAACAAAACAACATTTTCCTTGTTCCATAGGTTATATGTCTCGTCTGTGACACCGAGCAGCCGGTTAGCATCTGATGGCGATTCCCTAGTTTCTTCTTTCTTGTGCTGCTAGTAGTTTCAAAGTTTGGGCATAACATTAACAGATTGGTTGGTGATCATCAGGTGGCGCAAGTGTGCAGCAACTGCGGCGTGTGCATGGGGGAGTACTTCTGCCGGGCGTGCAAATTCTTCGACGACGATGTGGGAATTAAGATCCCTGTCCCTGCGCTGGATTTGGATTTGGATTTGGTGGTGAATTGGTGATTGGGTTGTTGATGGGATCTTGCTGCTGTTGTGCAGGTTGACAAGGAGCGATACCACTGCAAAGACTGCGGCATCTGCAGGTAGGTACTCCTGCCTATCATATCTTCACAACTGATGCTTAATTGGGAGATTGAGAGCATATGAAACCAGGCCAAATTATGCAAGATTGTACAAAATTCACAAATGAGTTTCCACTTTCAGTTGTTGTACTTTGACATATCGGCCTGAAACTGAAAGTTGCCGAGCTGACTGAAACTGTGATACATGCATATCTATCTTTCAACAGAGTTGGAGGGAAGGACAATTTCTTCCACTGCCACAAGTGCGGTAAGCAAGCATGATCCTTCCACGACACAGTCCGAATTTCAACGATTCACTCCGATTCCAACTATGTATCTCAATCCGTCGGGTGACGCAGGATCGTGCTACTCGGTTACCCTCCGGGACAAGCATTTCTGCATCGAGGACTCGATGAAGAACAACTGCCCAATCTGCTACGAGTACCTGTTCGATTCTCTGAGGGAGGCGTCGGTGCTGAGATGCGGCCACACGATGCACTTGCAGTGCTTCCACGAGATGCTGAAGCACGACAAGTAATCGCCCATGCCCCTACCCACACAAGCCATCCCTTTCGTGTGATCTTGTTCTTCTTGCTTAGATAGATAACGCTATCCTCAACGTATTTGCAGGTTCACTTGCCCCATGTGTTCCATGTCTATCTTTGACATGGAAAAATTCTTGAGGGCCTTAGATGCCGAGGTAAGTACTTTCTCAGTAAGATCCACAGCATCAGCATGATTTCATCTTGGGTTCCTTTTCGTGTGAATTTTCTCTTCATGTTCTTGGCCCCGGCCTGAGATTTTTTTTTTTTTTGGTATTCTTTTTTTTTTTCTTCAGATTGAGGCGAAGTTCTTACACATGGGAAAGGTCAGTGCCACATTTGCAACTAGTAGTAGCGTGGTACCAGGAGAGGCGTTTTGGCTCACAGGACCCTCAGGCTCTGGAATTTTCAAAAATAAATAAATTACATTTAAAGTTTCAGAAATAAAAAAGCAAAATCCACTTGTACATCTAAGGTGTGATCTATGTATTTGTAAACTTTCGTGAATCAATGTAATTTGTGGGCCACACGAAAGAAACCCTGAATCTACAATCTAGTGAATAACATACCTATTTATACATCCACATTTTTTTTACGTAGCCGGTAGCCCTCAAATAAACATATTTCTTTATGAGATTTTATAGGAACATAATAAGAATGCATATGTACTTGTGGAAAACAGTGCATAATTTCTGAAAATTTGAAAATATACTTCTGATTTCTTTTTAAGAAAAGGGCTCCAACTGACTCAGACTCATTATCAATATTCTTCTAGTAGTAGGCAGTTACTCACTCTGTAAAGAAATATTTCTCTACGGAGGGAGTACTATAGTAAATCTGATGGTTTCTGATGTCATTATTCCTGGCATGTGTTTGTTGGTTGGTGCAGGGATGGATCGTGTGCAACGACTGTTGGGACACGACCCGAGTGTATCCGGGCATGGCGGGACAGAGAAAGTGTTGCCACTGCCAGTCCTACAACACCTGCAGGGTCGCTCCATCGGTGTTGCCGGCCTAGTAGCCACGATACCCGCTTGCTTCAGTGACTACTACGATTATTTAGTAGCTGCGATTGATGTATTATTTCCAGTTCAACATGAACTGTGCAGACTGCAGAAGCATTATATACGGTACCAATTTATATGTACGTATGCTCGCAAAAAAAAATTATATGTACGTACGGTACCAATTTGCGAGAAAGAAAGATGAATGGAAAAACGCCGTCTCGTTGCAGTTTTTAGGGGAATTTGATTGATGATATATAAGTAAGATGTTGGGTTGTTGGTCAAAGTTGGTCATCTTTTGAGAAAAGATCCCACAGAAACTGGTTCCTGAAAAATGATTGGTTTCATATCACACATTCGTCCCTATGCATGAATGTATTATACCTTGTAAATATTGATGTGAATGTAAAGCTTCTTATAATAGTTTATGCTTACCGTCATAAATCTTCAAGAATTATGAGCCAAAAGAACCTATAATGGGTTGTTTTTAGTTGCAAAGAATTATGTATACTGCACACACAGCTCACAATTATGAAAACATTTTTTTAATTTTTTGGAAAAGGAGGTTAAACCCCCTGTCTCTGCATCAATCGATGCATACAACCATCTTTATTAATTATTCAACAAAGGTCAGACAAGAACATACATCAAGCCACCCGAAGCCACCACTCACACCTACAAACGCGATAATGTGGAGTGCTCTCACTCCCCATATCTAAAACCGGTGTCGTCGCCGATCCATCCGTATAACGTATCGGAACCTACAGCCGGTGCAGCAAACCTAAAACATACACCACATGCACACGTTTTAGAAGCCGTCATCATCATGGAACCCATCTTCAGGAAAGAGATCCGCATCATCCTTACCAGTCCGGCCATTCGTCGACGCCTCCACGGCGCCCAACAGCACCACCTCCCTGCGCGCAAACTGCTGAGCACGTCGCAGTCACCGCCGGTACACCGCAACACCATGCCGCCAAGTACCACCAGCCGACACAGTTTGAAGTCTCTAGAAGATTTGTCGTGCGTAGCACCTGCCGAACAGGCATGACACAACGTAGCACCTGTCGGCCAGGCATGACTTGACATCTCCACCGAAGCTCCATGCAAGACGAAGCCGCTCCACCTCCTGCCTCTATCTTCCAGCGCTGCTCCACAAACGATGCTCCCAAGAGAGAAACGACACCGCAGTGTCGTCATCGTCCGATCTAGAAGACCAGATCCTAGGGTTTCCCCCGGAGTAGCACGAGTGGGTCGACAGTAGTTACACGACGATGCCTTCATCAAGGTAACGATGCAGAACGCCGCCATCGCCCGCCGTCGGTTCGGTTTTCACCTGCAACTGTCTCCCCAACTCGCAGCCGGGACTAGATGACGGATCTCGAGATCCGACCACCCAGCCTCAGGACAACCACCTCCGACGGAGGATATGACCACCACCGCCAAGCCCAGGGTCGCCGCCCCGGGCGCCCGCGTGATGCAGATCAAGACCAGGAGCGCCACCGCAATCCGAAGCCGAACCGGAGGTTGAGTGGCTACAACATGGCCGCCGCCGCCACCTGCCGCTGCGGCTACAAACCCACCGCCACACTCCAGCCGCCGTTGTCCGCCATCACCGCCGAGGAGATCAAGATCGGAACAGCCGCAGCGATCTTGAACAGCTGAAGCGCGAGAAGAAGGCCGCCGCCGCCGAGCCGCTCAAGCTTTGCCTTGGCGGCGGAGAGGAGAGTGGTGGCGGGGGGGGGCGGAGGAGGGAGGCGGGGACGCCTCGGTGCGGCGCGACGGCGCTGCACGGGAGTGGGGGTAGGGTCGGATGAGATGGCGGCGGAGGAAGGAACCGGCGGCGGCGCTAGTCCCTTCCGATCCTTTTTTCACGGGAGCGGTGGAGTCGCTAAAGGTGATCCCCTTAAAATTGGAGGAGAATTTCACTTGCCCGGCCTCTGCACCAACTAGGGATGCATACAACCATTTTAGTATGAGTACCAAGATAAACATGGTCCTCAAATTTTTTTAAATGAGTATCAAGATATTTTTTGATGAGTGGTTTCACCACACACCAAACTTGATCCTCAATAAATGGGGAAAACCCCTGTGCATCACCTGTCAATTCTAGGAATTGAACTCGGGTCGTTAGGCTGCACAACCGCATGCCCAACCACTGAGCCAAGGCTCTCTTTGCACAATTATAAAAACAATGAACCAAGGATAAGAGAAAGAGCGAAAAAAGGAAAGCTTGTTCTAGAATGGTCGCGCTGGAGAAAGGCTATTATGGAATAACATGGAAATCATCACATCCTTCTCAAAATACTTCCCCAATATCACTATGAGATGCAAAAACCCAGAGGTTCTAGACATTTGGTATACAGTGGGAAAAAAATCCTTGTCAAAGATAATGAAAATGACCAGTCTCGCACTTCAGTGTACCAACTACTATGACAACATATACTACATGGATGAGGGTAGAATCCCCCTTATGGTTATCAAATTTGTACCTAGCTATCTAGAAAATGATAATTCACTGAGGAGGAATAATCATCACTATGTTGCTTGCTTGAGAATTTGGTTCGTTGGTATCAAAGTGTTTGTCTCAACCATGAATATCAAAATATCCACTCTGAAGTAATAGGTTGTTGTTAGAACTCATGATTCGTAAGTATTGGAATACTTCCTTCTGCACTGTATAGCTAATCTGAAAGGTTCATACCATACTTACCATTTCAACATCCACATATGCTTGCAAACAGAAGTTCTCCTCGTATCTTTT
The DNA here is from genome assembly GCA_039707655.1 of Elymus sibiricus. NCBI lineage: Eukaryota > Viridiplantae > Streptophyta > Magnoliopsida > Poales > Poaceae > Elymus > Elymus sibiricus. The sequence goes on from CM077670.1 coordinate 69,532,152, forward strand.
TCCTCTTGATGGCATGGATTGCAAACCTTTAAGTGTGCTACATATTCTAGCATTAGAAATGGATGACTCTGAACTAAGCATCCAAGCAACATGTAGGTGAAGATAGATTCTACTGAAAAGAAACTACACTCCGTAAGCTTTTAACAGGATTTTGATTATCTGTTACTGAAGATAGTGCACACTATTGAGAGAATCCAGAACTTGCATTTTTTTTTCAATTATCTGACCTCAAGTAATTCAAATGGAAACATGGGATCTCATATTAAAAAGATCGAGCAGGTAATCATAACTGAATCACCAACAAAAATATCAGACTGCGTTGCTCACACCTCATTTCGTGCCATTTCATTGTCTCGAACAATGACAGGATACTATGCTCACAACCCCTTCGTCTGGACCATCTTCCTCTCTTCGATCACCATCCAGAGGCTTCTAACAGGAGAAAACCTACTTAATTTAGAACATACAGTTGTTGGAGCATCCAAAAAATCATTAGGAAATCGCAATGTACATCAATATATTTAAGATTAAGAAAAAATCATGTAAGGAACAATACATGAATCCGGAGTACAAAAGAAAAACCAGTCTTTTTAGCACACCCTGAAGATAATGAGTGTCTAATGTCTAACCCTATGGAAGCTGATGTTGTCATCGATTGGTAATGCCCCGTGCAGCCCTTGTACTCTATTTACACAGCCAAAAGATGGTGTTGTGGCATGCAATTAGGAGAACTGGTACCATGTTCAGCTCAAGGGTCTTCGCAACTTTCTTCGCAATTGCTACACAACAGCCCATCACATTAAAGACGACCCGGTCGCAGTAATAAATACATCTCGGAATGAACAATCCATTATCCAAATTCACAGTGCAAGTACCCAGAGGCATTTACAATTGTCCCCCAGACAGTAACTTAATTTGTTACGCATTTTTCAGACCAGGCTCCTTCTCTTTAGGCCAGTTAAGTTCTGACTCAGTGCCTGGTATGTGTAGCTCAGGGTCCTACAATATTTGCTGGTACGTCACATCAATTTGACCTATTTGTAATTATACAAATTATGAACACTTAAAGTGATTTTTTTTTTTGACCATGAAACACTTAAAGAGATAACCAATGATCTTATGATACAACACTTCAATGCATGATCATCTCAATTATATTAGCAAACAATTAACCATAATGGAATTAAAAAATGACAGGTAATTGGGTTATCTAACTAAGTAGCATATGATCCAATCAGTGGGCCAAAACAAATCCTTAATTACGCTGTTCAGAAAATACAGGGCAGGTTAGCGGTGCACCAATATAAGAACCGAAAGTCAAATAGTAATTGTAGCCCTAATGATACCAGAAGAACAATCCTACAGAAGATGATAGAGTACACTGAGCCTTGTATTTGATTATGGCAATATGGCTGAAGATTTTAAGCCCAAAAAAATCTCTAAAAAAATCAACAATCCATAATCTCTTAGGGAAATAGAGACTTTAGTACGATCAAGAGGTCAAGCAGCGCTGGCGAACCATTCCACCGTATATCAAGAGGACGCACTCAAAATTTGAAGAAAACTGGAAAGAAAGGAGAAACTCAGAAACAAAATACTTTGTGTTTGGTGCTGAACACTGTTCCGTTGTTTCCTGAGTGTATCATATTCCTTGGCAATAAATGAATAAATATCGTTTGCTGCTCTGTGCTCAGTGCTCACTGCCTAACTTGTTAAGTCTGTCACATGGTTTTCAAATTTGTTTTTTCTTGTTACAAGGACGCAACGAAAAGATTGTTTCTTCTTCCTCCTCCTCCTTGTCTGACTTCAGCCCCATCTGGTCAGCGAGCAGCCCAATCACGTCCCATATCTCGAAGCGCCGCGGATGCGCCTGGTCGTCAGCGACGAACGAGCTTAGCTCACCATCGACCTCGACCGCGCTATACGCCGGGACCTTCTTGAGCCCCCGGCTTCCGATCAGCTTCCGCACCCTCCGTGCGTCATCCTTGCGGTTGGCGTCCAGATAAATGTTGGACAGCTGCACGTAGACGCCCTCGTCGGCGCCCACGCCTAGCTTCTCAAGTTCCTTGGCTGCCACCTCTGCCAACTCGACGTTGCCGTACATCCGGCAGCCTGCTAGGAGAGACCCCCACACTGATGCGAGCGGGGTCATCGGCATCGTCCCGGTCAGCCCCACCGCGTCCTCCAGCCGCCCGACCCGGCACAGCATGTCGACCGTGCAGCTGTAGTGCTCGTGCCCCGGGGTGACGCCGTACCGCCGGCGCATCTCCTTGAGAAGTCTGAGCCCGTCTTCAACCTTTCCGGCGTGTGCGCAGGCAGACAACGCCCCGAGCACCGCCACGCCATCTGGGCGCACCCCGTCCTCGCCTGCCATCCTCTCCAAGCACGCCACTGCCTCCCTCGCCATGCCGTGCACCGCGAACGCTCCAACCATTGTGCCCCAGACGTACTCATTCCGCTCCGGCATTCCCTCGAACACCCTCACGGCCTCCTGCAGGCAGCCGCACTTGGCGTACATGCTCACCAGCGCCGACCCAACGAACGCGTCCGCGAGCAGACCAGGCGCGCTGCTCTCCACGTACCGGTGCACCCACTCCCCGCACTCCAGCGCGCCGGACTGCGCGCACGCCGCGATTGCCGTCGTGAGCACGACGGCGTCCGGTGCCACCCCGTCCGAGAACATGGCCCTGAACAGCGCCAGCCCCTCGGCGGCCATCCCAGCGCGCGCGTACGCCCCGATGACCAGGTCGTAGTGGATGGCCTCCCGCCTCGGCAACTCGTCGAACACCCTCCGCGCGTCGTCCGGGCGGGGCGCGTGGAGCTGGAGCAGCGCGGTGGTGACGTAGTGGTCGGAGGGGAAGAGGGCGTTCTTGACGAGGAGCGCGTGGAGCTGCGGCCCGGGGGGCGGGGCGACGGGGGCCGCGGCGGCGGCGGAGAGGGCGAAGGGGAAGGAGAGGTGGTCGGGGCTGGGGAGCGGCGAGGCGGGGGAGAGCATGAGGAGGAGGAGGCGGAGGGCGAGGAGCGGGTGGGCCTGGGAGGAGGCGCCGCGGGAGAGGACGCGTAGGAGCGAGTTGAGCGCGACGAGGGAGAGTTCCGGGTGGGGCGGGGATAGGCCGGAGGTGGTGAGGAGGGCCTGGACGGGGAGGAGCGGCGCCGCGGGGGAGGCGGCGGACGGGCGGAAGCGGGAGGAGAGGAGCGAGTGGCAGAAGGCGAAGGTTGCCTTGGGGATGTACGGGCGCATGCTGGTTTGGTCTGGCTGGGGGAAGCAGTCGGCGGGAATGGGAGAGACCTCTGTGTTCTTGAAGAGGACCCTGTACTTTTTTTTTTTTTTTAGAAAAGAGACTGGCGCCCAGCTTTAAATTAATGAAGCCTTTACAACCAACGCAACAGTACACCGCAAAATAGCAAAACAAAAGAAACTCTGGCAAGATACATGGATGCCCTGTACTCCCTCTATCTTTGAAAAAGAGAACCTCGTAAATTTTGGTTTAAGTCAAACGGAGCAAAGTTTGATTAAACTTCTAGTGAAATCATCCACAATTAAATACAAAAACAGACATAATATAAAAATATGTTTTGTTATGTATCTATGACATTAATTATGGTATTGTAGTTTTTGATATTTTTTTCTATAAACTTGATCAGACTTTACACCGTTTTAATTCAGACAAAATTCATAATGCTTCTTTTTCAGAGACATGTGTATGTAGTAGTAAAGAAAAATGACCGTTGATAGTCACGTGTCTTCAGTTTCTACCGTCAATCGATATACCCCTCCGGTTTCTTTGCTCTGCTTGTCAGAGCTCGTTAGGACAAGTCATTGATCCACAATTGCTTTATTAATATGTATTTTATGCGACGTAAAATTGATGTCATTGGATTTGTATTTCTTCTTTATGATTATGATTATGTATCACGATAATGACATATTAATAGTGTAATTGTTTATCAAAGGCTTGTCCTAACGAGACCCAATAAACACCTAATATGCATAGTGAAAAATGAGTGGGTATATATACCATTCAAACCCTTTTGCTTTAGCCATTTGCAACACGCATGCGACAACCAAAATAATAAATTAAAAGTTGCCAATTGCTCAAACGTAATGCTACATGGAAGAAACCAAATCGATAAGCATCTTTAATTGCAAAAATTTAATCCAAGTAACACCAGAATACAAACCATCAACCACAAAATTGAACTTACAATGATGAACATGAAAACACTACCTTTTGGGGCGCCCACCCCCAAGAAACAAAGTTGGCATTGGTTAATAGGATTGGTAGACTTCTGATATCAACAAGGTGCACCTTTTTCTCGGAAGCTCATCCCCAAAGAACCTCCATGTAAGCATGTTTGGTCTGAGGTAATCTGAGGATGGGTGACCGACTAGAAATTGTTCTCATGTGCACATGAGTAAAGATAAAGTGTGCAAGTGGTCGCGAGGTGGTCACCAGTTGTAATGATCGGGAACCGATGGCTGTGGACATGGTACATAATGGTATCAAAGTCAACCCTCACGATTACATGAGCGTCTGTAGGTCAGGAGCACGAGCATGTGGCACAGGGCGCATGTGCCCCGTCGAGGCACACGACATGACACATGTGTTGGCATTGGATGCACAGATGTGTGCCAAGAGGGAACGCCATTAAGCTATCGGTTTATGCTGGGCCGACGAGGATGTCGGTTCCTTTGAGTCAGGGTGTATGTGGCATCTTGGTTAATAGGATTGATAGGCTAATCGTGCACCTTTTTCTTCGGAAGCTTATCTCCAAAGAACCTCCAGACTAAACGTGCTTGGCTTTAGGTAATTTGAGGATGGGTGGCCGACCGGAAAGTTGTTTCTGAGTGTGCACGAGTGAGGATAAAGTGCGCATGAAGGACCAGTGTTGGTTTGTAAGGCCGGTCTAGATCTCAAGTGGTAGCCAGGCATAACAACCAAAAAGCAATGGATGTGGCCGGGCTATTACAACCCTCTCTTTAAAAAAATATATGTCCATATAGAGAATAGGGGGACAAAACCCATAATAGCATATTCACTAATCCTCCATCTACCCCTAAAAATTTCATGGTGCACTTTTAAAACTAAGGCACAACCTTTATATTTAGAGACTGGGAGGGGTGCACTGTAAACATGGGAGTTGTGGGGGGGAGAAAAGTTTCGGCTCCTCTAAGATTTCACATTTACTGGCAGCGTCGCTCGCTTATATACTGGATTTTTTCCCCAATCACTCCACTTATATTAGATTAAGAGAACATCGTTTGCAACATCAAAATCATCATCAGTACACCACCATTGCTCTCATATATGATGGACAACATCAAGAAATGCAAACATCAAAGTACTTGTGCCATGACGACCATCTAGCATAGTTGATCACCCCCTCCCCCCCTCTCTAGTTGTTTCGTTGTAGATGTTTTCTTTCAGGTCTATCCGGTCGCCGAGTTTCTTTCAGGAGCAACATTATCAATTTGAGTTGTAATCAGCTTAGCTAAGAGCATCTTCAATAGTTTTGGTATATTTGGTTACCTGGAAACAAATTTAGGTCTAGTAAAGAGAAGACCGAGAGAATCTCTTTAGCTCTTATCAATCAGGCTACCTAAATCTTGCTTCTATCTCTCCTTCCATATTGCTTCTCCACTCCGAAAGGGCATCTTCAGCCTTAAATGGGTTTTGGTGATAATAGTGATTATGGGGTCAAAGGTTTATTGAGTATATTTAGCCCCATCGAAGTGAAACAAAGGTGCTTGGAGATCCCATACATAATAGGATAAAAGAGACGATGTCTATTCGATTTCAAGCTTCAATTTATATCTTTAATTGAATCAAATATGACAACTGCACTATTAAGATGAGTTGCACAAGGTATGAGTGAGATTCATGATCAAAATACATCCCTACAAACACCCATGTGCTTGAGCCAATGCCAAAAAGGAGTCCTAGGAAGGTTCACTTGTTAAACTTAGTTTTAGCCCAGAACCTCTGAACTTCATCCCGGCTTGCTGCGAACTCTGGCAAACTGATTATGTCAAGCCCGGAGTAATTCCCGTAAAAAGTTTGGAGACTCCAGATCACAAAAGTTCCGGACTTCTCAGAGAGATCCGGGTTTTCCAAAAGCCTAATAGGGAAGATTTTTGTGGGGTCATACATACCCCCCTCCCCAATCGTCCCCAAAGGGTGGACTTCGACTAGATCTACTCTTCCACCATTGTTAATCACCTCTAGGCTTCCACTCCTCTGTCTCTAGCCAACCAAATTCCCCAAACCAATCTTGAATCTCCCAAGTGTTTTTTACGATTTGTTATCTTAATTTCGTGGAAAGCCTAGGAGGATTGGAGTCACTCGGGGGCTTCCAAGTTTTGTATTTGTGCCCCGGACTTGTTTGTGTGGGTTTGGAGTTCACCCCAAGAACTACAACCAAGCACCCTCTGATAAATGGACCAATGCCTAACCCATCAATCCCAGTGTACCTCAAGACCGAAAAAACAGACTTTACTCATCTAGGCCTCCTCAGCAAGTCACATCCAAACGCAGGCCTGACATGATTTCACTCGTGCACAAACTATCATGAACAATATTACTATGTGCATCATGGAACCAAAAGTTTTTGTATTGAGCCTCACTGATCATGCCTAAGTAGTTTCTTTCCATCGTCAAGAGAGAAGCTGAAGCTTTTGATTATCTATATTGTTTTGCGTTTGACTTTTTTTCATGACATGTGTACGATCCTGCTATCATGCCTCGGATTTTCATGTGTCCGCTTGATCGAAGGGTGTTGATGAGTGTCGGATGGGAGTAATACGATCTTTGCTTGGACAACAAAAAAAAGATAAGCTGTGTCAGGTGTATCAAAAAGAAAACCACAAAACAATTCTAAATCAATTCTCATTTATACCTATCTTCGCATCACATAGAAAATTTACACAAATGTTTTTCAGCCTAACTGGAGTACGTAACCAAACTTAATCTAATGACAAGGGCATTTCCGAAGTAATCAACCCAGTAGAGTGAGAAAACAAAATGATAGCAGAACACAAATTGTCTCAATCCTTGTCGACAAATGCCAACTCCTATAATAGGTACTGCCAATCCCAAATTTTTGATCTTTCTTCCAGTGATCAATCTGCACAAGATTGTACATCAAAATCAGCCTTTCAACTCAAATTTCAATGGCCCTCCAACTTGTCTATCAGGAAACCATTAAAAACAACTCCTCATACACCTTAACCCTAATATACTTACCCCTGTTTTGGCAACTTTTACTTCATTAATTCAGATGATGCTTCATTCATATTCAACATGCTAACAAGGAAAGGCAGTATAATAACAGGTCCTTGCATGGAATAAGGGAAGAGGTGATGTAAACTGACCTCTGCAGAAAGAACCAAGATAGCGTATTGGTTGATTCTCTCCTCCAAAAGAGCAGAAACTATGCCATTGGTATCTACCTTCCTGATACGTCTCCGTCGTATCTATAATTTTTGATTGTTTCATGCCAATATTCTACAACTTTCATATACTTTTGGCAACATTTTATATTATTTTTGGGACTAACATATTGATCCAGTGCCCAGTGCCAGTTCCTGTTTTTTGCTTGTTTTTTGTTTCGCAAGAAATCCATATCAAACGAAGTCCAAACGCGATAAAATTTTACGGAGAATTATTTTGGAATATATGTGATTTTTGAGAGGTAGAATCAACGCAAACGGAGGCCCACAGCCTCCACAAGGCAGCAGGGCGCCACTGCCCCCCTCCCCAGGCCGCGCGGTGATGCCTTGTGGGCACATCGTAAGTCGGTTGGGGTCCTTCTTCGGCCGCAAGGAAGCTTATATCAAGAAAAAAATCGTGTTAAAATTTCAGCCCGATCGGAGTTACGGATCTCCGGATATTTAAGAAACGGTTTTTCGCCAGAAAACAGAACGCGAAACAGAAGAGAAACAGAGAGAGAGATCCAATCTCAGAGGGGCTCCTGCCCTCCGGGAGCCATGGCGGCCATGGACCAGAGGGGAAACTCTCCTCCCATCTAGGGGGGAGGCCAAGCAAGAAGAAGAAGGAGGGGGCTCTCTCCCTCTCTCTCCCGGTGGCGCCGGAACGCCGCCGGGGGAACCATCGTGACGGCGATATACACCAACAACTTCGCCGCCGTCAACACCAACTCTCTCCCCCTCTATGCAGTGGTGTAACACCTCTTCTTCCCGCTGTAATATCTACTTAAACATGATGCTTAACGCTATATATTATTATCCAATGATATGTGGCAATCCTATGATGTTTGAGTAGATTCATTTTGTCCTATGGGTTAATTGATGATCGTGATTGGTTTGAGTTGTATGTTTTATTTTGGTGCTGTCCTATGGTGCCCTCCGTGTCGCGCAAGCGTGTGGGACTACCGTTGTAGGGTGTTGCAATACGTTCATAATTCGCTTATGGTGGGTTGTGTGAGTGACTGAAACACAAACCCGAGTAAGGGGGTTGTTGCGTATGGGAGTAAAGATGACTTGTTACTTAATGCTATGGTTGGGTTTTACCTTAATGATCTTTGATAGTTGCGGATGCTTGCTAGAGTTCCAATCATAAGTGCATATGATCCAAGTACGGAAAGTATGTTAGCTCATGCCTCTCCCTCATATAAAATTGCAATAATGATTACCGGTCTAGTTATCGATTGCCTAGGGACAAATCTTTCACTTGTATTACAAAAAGCTTTCTACTAAACAAATAACTTGTATTATCTTGCAAATTATTCATAGTTTTATTCTCGCAAAATACTCCTAGTTTTATTCTTGCAAAGTAGTTCTAGCATTACACCTACAAAGTATTTCTAGTTTCATACTTGTTCTAGGTAAAGCAAACGTAAAGTGTGCGTAGAGTTGTATCGGTGGTCGATAGAACTTGAAGGGAATATTAATTCTACCTTTAGCTACTCGTTGGGTTCGACACTCTTATTTATCGAGAAAGGCTACAACTGATCCCCTATACTTGTGGGTTATCACTTCCCTCTCAAACGACTCTGCAATGTTGAGCCACGGTGTCATTAAGCTTTTCACATGCAACTCACACATGAATTAACCGCAAACTCAAATACACTTCAACACAAACGGTATTTTTAAAGAAAAGTTTGTGTGTAATTCTTTTGTTACGGGAAGTTTCACAGAAATAGTCGAATATGCCCCAAATTTGCGGCTATTTTTATGTTCTAAATATCTTGCCATGGTGATGAATGTCATCAAACATGAAAAAACTCTCATAGTATGCCTGTCTACGGAAATAAATATAAATAAATAAACTTGCGGTTACATCTGCTGTCATGATTATGATTGTACGTGAAATCCAATAAATGGTTACATCTACTGTCATATCATTGTACATGAATCCAATGCATGGAAAAACATGACAAACAAACTATCAATGCATATAGCATACCTGTCTCATGATATAATCATAACCCACACTTGCTGTTACATCCTTTGACATATGATCGTATATGAAATCAGTATCAAGGAAAAACTTTTTTTCAAAAGGAGGATGACCCCGGCCTCTGCATCAGAGCGATGCATGCAACCATTTTATTAATTATTCACCAAGACCTTACAAAATAATGCATCAGTAAGTCTGAAGCCACCATCTTGACAACAACTGTCGCTACTCCTATCAACTAGATGAAGGGGTTCAGATTGTCGGGACCGCATACCCAGACCTCATACTAAAGCCCAACATCTAACGCCGGAGGCCCCAACCAAGCTGAATTGCCGGGTCTGAGTCACACACCGGTCCGGCTCACTCTCAGCGGGCACCGCATGCGCACGCTGCAGAGGCCATCGCCACCATCTTCCACCGAACCATCTCCAGAGCAGGTATTGACGCATCGACCTTCCAGGCCTGCCGTCGACGCCACCACGGCGCCAGACAACGCCACCTTCCTATGCGCGTCCATCATCACACATCCGTCACTGAGACTCTGCCGCGCTGCGCCGCTGAGACTCCACATCGTCGATGCGTCACATGAAACGCCGCTCCACCTGCGTCCTCTGTCCAGCAGCTGCTCCAAAACAATGCCCTCGTGAGGGAGAACGACATCGAGAGTGCCACCATCGTCCGATCCGGGATACCCGGATCTGGGGTTTCCCCCGGAGCAGCGCGAGTGGGTAGACGGTGTCTGCAATGGTGATCCCGTCAACAAGGTAACGACGCGTAGACGCCGCCATCGCCTGCCAGAGCTCGGTTTTCACCGGCAGCCACGCGTCCCCAACTGGCGGCCGGGACTAGCCGTGGGATCTAGGGATCCGCCACAACCAGCCGGCCGACCACCTCCGGCGGAGGAGGAGGCCACCGCCGCCACGCCTGGGGCTGGAGCCCCCGGCTTCCTCGTGCTGGGGACGAACCCAGGAGCCCGCGTGCCGTCGTCGGAGTCGACGAGACGCAGCAGGTACTGCAGCTTGGGTCGCGGCCCATCCGAACCCATCTGAATACAGATCGGGCCCAACCACTGCCGCCGCAAGCTCGCCGATCCTGGCCGCCGCCGCCACCCCACGTCACTGCCGCTGAACGGTCGGAGTGGGCGCCGCTGCTGCGATCCCGAACTTTGGCCGCGGAGATCCGCCGCCGCCGCCGCGCCACACGGGCTTTGACTCCCGGCGGCAGCGACGGCGGGAGGGGAGGACTTGGCACGGAGGAGGTCTAGAGATGGCCGGTGGGGGCGCCCCGGTGCGGTCCGGCGCGGCCGCATGGGAGCGAGATGGGGGAGGAGGGGAGGTCGGATCACAGGAGCTAGTTCCTGCTGCTCATACGCAGTAGCAAGGGAAACCTGCATAAAGAAGTTTACGAATTTGAAGAAGTTAATAACAGAGAAAAGTTTCAAAACGCTACGACAGAAATGTAACCTTATCAGACACTTTCTGAACGTAACTCAGTGAAACCAGTTCAGTGCTTGCAATTTGTCCAGTTGCAACCTGAGGATAGTAGTGTTATGGCTCTATCAGATAATAAGAAATATAATATAGTATAGTTTTTAATTTGTTGTCTATTCAATCATCCACCATCACTTGATAATAACAAAGTAATATCAGCATCAGTTCTAGAGTACATCTTGTGACAACTTATTGAGTGAGAAAGAACGCTTTCACAGAGGCTTGAAAAGAGCTCGAAAATTTTGCAGATCTCATGAAACGAACAACCTGACTTTACCATGTGCACGAGATGATACCCTACACAAAACATAGAATCACAACTATGGCGTACTTGTCACATGATACAAAGCAAGAGAAATACTTGAGCATTCATAATGCTTCAACCATGAGAATCAAACTCTGGAAAGCGCAGTGACTCTCTGGAGACTGCGGAGTAAAATAAATGCTTATAAATTTGCACATTATTAAACTTTTCCAAGAGGGAATCAGACGGCACACTTATTAATTAATTACAAACAAATGCTTATAAAATTGCACCGTTATTACTATTTTCCAAGAGGAATTCACTTGGCACAGTTATTAACTGACTGGTAGTTAGATTTCACTAATACACAGCAAACCTGAGTGTTTTAGGCCCAGTTTCCTGCACTTAATTTCACTATTAACACAAGGTGGATACTTTGTGCTTTTCCATACTGGACAAGTTTCTGTTTTCTTAGTTTCCAGACAATTCAAGATTAGAATCCCATAAATCAGCCTGTATTGTTCCAATATTGGCAACCTGAACTAAATGTTGCTGTGTAACAGTGTGTAAAATGGCATATCTCAGCATGATCAAAAGGATCAGTAGGAAAAACCTAATCAAGCGACAATTTCTCAAATGCAGTTTTTCTGCCATAAATTTGATTGGAATATTAATGCATCATAAATTCCAAATTCCTAACTAGTATTTTATATGGATCATGGTTATGAACAGTTTAACGAATACAAAAAACTTTACCATTTTCTTCGTGTCATATCTAGAAAGAAAGCCAACTCCTGATTTCCTTTGTTGTTCAAGCCAAAAAGCTTCAGTTCCCAGGGAGAGGTTCTTCGTTACACTTATGTTGCAATAGTCTAAAGTATCAAAATGATGGAACAGAAAAATATTCACAGAATATACTGTTCGAGTTTTCTTTAATTGTAAGTTGTAGGTTAAATTGAGGATAGTATGCTGTCTTCTCTATATGATTCATTTTTCCAGCATCCAGTATATGCAACAAACTATTAGGGATATATGAATGCCCAACTAAGATTGGAATGATAGATCATGGTTATTATATCGGCTGCGTTTGGCTTGGAAACATGCTTGGTTCTGCTTAATATGAATGCCAAGCTTCTTTGGACAGGTAAACTTTGAGCAGACTAAGAAAAAAAAAAGGTAAGACACTTAGTGAAGGGTACTCGGGCATTCGTTGATCGAGTCACACGGAGACTTTGGTGAGACATTCGTTGTCGTGTGGGCATTCGTCGGCCTCCACCTCTCCAACGGAGATTAGCACAACCACACTTTGGGAAACATCTCCGTCCACAACACTGTTACTTGCTTGCTAGTTTTGCCTTGTGTAGATTGCTTGCTTGTTGTAGCTCATCATTTAGGGTGTATCACCCAATTGCATTTGTAGATAACTAATATTCAGTACAATGTATGCAGAAGACTGACACAAGACAAATAAGAAGCCTGGTTACAATATCATTCAAACACAACTCGAATGTTGGACAAGATTAACGGAGAACTCCAACATTTGATTGAACATAGTAAGTTACAACATCATTCTCCCCACAAGAGCATTGGCGATAGACATAAATACTTACTACCAACCTAGATAGATAGACTCTTTTGCTCACTATGGCAGACGCAGCAGACCATCTAGAGCACTTATTCGGCAGGAATAACAACAGAAAAATAAAAGCAGTAACACGAGATACAGTACACTTTGCCTACATTCCGAAATCCCCCTCTAAAAATCAAGTAAGAAAGTAAAATTTGGTACACTTTGATCCTTCACACTCTAAACAATCACTATGTTTCAGCAGTTATTTATGATCACAATTTCACACGTAATATTTGAAATTTAAATTCAAACCCAACATAGATAGTTCTAAGCAACACGATCATGATATAAACCGAGGACACAATGGGAAGTCTTTTGCCAGCCACATAGATAGTTCTAAACAACGCTAACATGACAAATCGATACAAACTGCAGGAGGAAATCTCCACGACGGCCTCTCTAAATCGGTAATTTTTTGGACAGATCTTGAGTGCCCAGGTCAACCAGCAGGGGCATGGTGGCACAAATTTTGCTGGTAACCACTCATCCCATCCTTAAAAAATCCACATGTGTACGATTAGCAATGTCATTCACACAGATACAAAAGTACTATTTCAAAGACCATACCAATAAGACACCCAGCAGTAAATCTGTATGCTCACTTTTTCCTGTTTTGATTTGAGAAACGAAGGCAGCAACTAATTATTAGGCCTAGGTGTTGCCCACTCAACATGGAGGATGAGGTTATCATAACCATAGCCATTGAGCTTGCTGATAGCCTTCTCAGCATCCTCCCTCTGGACAAAGTTGACGAAGCCAAAGCCCCTGCTTGATCCAGTCCTCTGATCCAGCGCAACATAGACTCGGCTAACCGGGCCAAATGCACGGAACAGCTCGAGGAGGTCAGGCTCACGAGTGTCCTCAGATAAATTGGTAACACGGACAGAGTTCTCATCATTCCTGCGCCTCATGTCGTGTCCACCATCATGATAAACAGCATCCTTCCTTAGCCTCGGAGGAACATATGAGTTCTTAGCAGGATCATTCAGTGCTGCAGGTCCGTCAGAAGTAGGAGGCCTGTCCAGAGTATCGACGAGATCCTTGTAGGGGCACTTTGCGGTCCAGTGGTCACCCTTCTTGCCACAGGATCTGCAGACCATGAGAGCAGCACCTTTGTTTGCCGTTGCCAGTTCATCACTGGAAGCACTTGGTTCATCAGCCTTGCTACCTACAGTCAAGTGAACAGTTAGCAATAAGATAGGGACATGTTTAGGGACTTCAGAACCACAATAAGGATGGACCAATAGCAGTGTTCATGCTAGAGCGTGAGCAATGGCTAAATAAACAAGTTACATTTGTGTGGGCTATGGAAGGAAATTTAACATGCCCCCCATCAGCCAAGAAACAGCATTCAGGAACCTCTAAGCTACTCCATAACCGATAGCGCATCACAAGTTCACAACTGCAATTGGAAATCCAATGATCAGACACTCTACATGGCCTGCAAGCAGCGTCCTTGAATCACCAACCTAACTCAAACAGAACAAATTTATCCAAAGAACCTATCTAGATCTCATGAAACTGATCAATCGCAGCTTCTCTTAATGTATAACTCAATTTTCGTAGCAGATGTGCAAAACTAGTACGTCCTCTTACACAACCAGCACAGCAGCGTTGCTTCAAAACATGCGAATCAAGAACCTTTGGTGACAAACAACATATTATTCGACACAGATGTAACGATCTAGGTGGGGATAGAGAGAGGATCGACGAACCTGGGGCGCGTGGGCGCTCGAGGAAGATCTCCTCGGTGGAGACGACGGTGAGGCGGGCGGAGGCGTCGTCGCCGCTGGCAGCGTCGCCGAACTTGGCCCAGGAGCGGCGCTCGACGGCCGCCTTGGAGAGGCGCGTGCGGGCGAGCTTGACGACGCGGGTGGTGGTGGTGACCTTGACCTTGTTGCCGTCTTCGTCGAAGCGGTAGTGGATCGTCTTCTTGAGGCCGTTCGCGTCGGGCCCGATGACGACCCGCGGCGGGAGCAGGAAGTCGAGGTCGCCGCCGTCGTCCTCGTCGAGCTCCCCCCACCGGATCTTCGCCGCCGCCATGGCTGCCGTCGCTGGTTCGCTCGTTCGCCGGGGTTCAGGGTTCGGGGGTGCGGCGGCTTGGTTGCGAACTTGCGAGCTGTGAGACGTGTGGTTCGGATTGGTTGACAGCTATATCGTGTGGCGTGGCGTCGGAGATGGACTACGGGCTAGTTGGGTCCTTGGGTCCGTTTCCGTTTCTACTTGAGTCGGTTTGTAAACATACCGTGCGTGCCACGCATGTTCAGAAATAAAAAATAAAAAATAAATCCACCTTTTTTTTAGGATAGAAATCCACCGTATCAAAATATTGTTTTCAAACCCCTCAAATTAAAACTTATTGTTTTTTAGATTAGAAATTATTGTTTTCAATTGTACTCCCTCCGTATCAAAATATAAGATGTTTTTTTTACACTAAATATAAGATGTTTTTCGAAAAAAATACGTCTTATATTTTTTCGAAACGGAGGCAAAAGACTTGCCTCATCCATTAATTAAGCAGAAGAGAATTGCCCGGTAATTAACGAAAAACCCTGTGAAAACCGTCACAATCCGCTGAGCGGCAAACACAAGATACTCTACACACACCTTTACAAAGAGTGCATTGTCGAGTTAGCACATAGGCGTCATCGTCATCACTTCTCCTCAAGTAGGCGTCATCGCCATCCCTAATCCTGAGCAAGCGACTCCGACTTCGCTATAGACGAATGTCGGCCCAACACACACCGCAGAGGCCGTGCAGAAACACATTAAGATCCATGCCAGAACCCAGCCACCCACGCCGAGGGCAGCGCAACTCCGACTCTGAAGAAGATAGAAGACCACCGAACAGACCACATGTTGTCTGTCATCGTTGCCACATGGGCCCCGCCGCCGCAGCTCCGACTTCACCACAACAAACGAACCGAGGTAATCCCACAGACACGTCGGAGAAGAGCCAACTACCGCAACCACTGCCACGCCTCCGACTTCACTCGTCCCCACCATCGTTGCCACAGAAGCCTCGACGCCACACCGATGCCTTCCGCCACCCAACCTCCCGGCACACCCTCTGGTCCCTCTAGCCAGGTTAAACTCCAAAATCGATGCCCTCAAGAGGGAAAGGACGCCAACACGCCGCCAACGACCAACCCTCCGGGCTTGGGTTTCCCCTGGAGCTGTCGCTTGCAGAGGAAGAGAGAGCATCCCGTCGACGCCTTCAGAAAGGTTACGACGTCTATGACCATAGACGCCGCCGTCACAGGCTCTACCCATGGCCAGAAACAGGTTTTCACTCAGCCCTTCAAAACCTCCGGTCGATAGCCAATCCGGCCAGCCACCTGCCCTCGCGGCATCTCCATGCATCCACCACCCTGACGGACAGATCCGCCGCCATGTGCCCCGGCCATCTGCCAGAGCCACCCGACGCAAGTGCCGAGGACACACAGCTCCTCCATGGAGCCTGCATGGCTGCACCAGAACGCTCCAGATGAGATCTGAGCCGCCACACCTCGTGACCGCCACATCGCTTGACGGACCTTGATGTCTACTACGCAACTTTATTCTTGTAGACTCTGTTGGGCCTTCAAGCGCAGAGTTTTGTAGGACAGTAGCAAATTTCCCTCAAGTGGATGACCTAAGGTTTATCAATCCGTGGGAGGTGTAGGATGAAGGTGGTCTCTCTCAAACAACCCTGCAATCAAATACAAGAAACCTCTTGTGTCCCCAACACACCCAATACAATGGTAAATTGTATAGGTGCACTAGTTCGGCGAATAGATGGTGGATCATAGTCAAATTCAACCATATTTTCCCCTCTCATAATAATTACATGTAGGATCATAGTCAAATTCAACAATATAGCTATCATATAAAATATTCTCTTCATGATCCACATGCATAAAAATCTTATAATCTTCCAAGATAGTGGGATTAACATCAACTAAAGTCATAACCTCTCCAAACCCAGTTTTATCAAAAAAATCATAACATTGATAATTCTCCAAAGTAGTGGGATCATTATTACCTAAAGTTGACGCTCTTCCAAACCCACTTTCAATATTATTGCAAACATTATTATCAATGACATATTCATCATGAGGCTTAAATAAATTTCTAAGATCATACGAAGCATTATCACCCCAATCATGATCATTGCAATAAGTAGTGGACATAACAAAATTGTCATCCCCAAGCTTGTAGTTTTGCATATCATTAGCACCATTGACATTAATAGAATTTATAATAACATCAATGCAATCATGCTTTTCATTCAAGGAGCTACCATGAATCACTTTATAAACTTCTTCTTTTAGCACTTCATCACAATTTTCAGATTCATGATTTTCAAGCAAAACTTCATAGAGATAATCTAGTGCACTCAACTCACTAGCAATTGGTTCATCATAATTGGATTTTTTTGAAAAGATTAGCAAGCGGATGAGGATCCATATCAATAATTTTTAGCAAGCGAAGATGCAAGCAAATAGAAAGCACATGGCAACACAAGCAAAGATAGCACACAAAATATTTTTGGTATTTTTAATTTTTAGAGAAGTAGGGGAGATGAAAATGAGAGGCAAATGCAAATAAAAAGGCAAATGAAAATAAGAGCAAGTAGATGATAGTTTATGCGAAGGTACTTGATAGGTTTTGGTGATGTCTCCCCGGCAACGGCGCCAGAAATTCTTGGCAACTGCAAAAGAAGATTACATCGAACAGAACTCCAAGAACATCGAGGAGAACTTTGTATTGAAGATCAAAGAGAGAGAAGAAACCATCTAGATACTAGCTATGGACCCATAGGTCTGTGGTAAACTACTCACTCATCATCGGAAAGGCAGCAAGGTTGATGTAGAAGCCCTCCGTGATCGATTCCCCCTCCGGCAGAGTACCGGAAAAGGACTCCAGATGGGATCGCGAAAGAACAGAGGCTTGCGGTGGCGGAAAAGTTATTCGAGGTGGCTCTCTATTGGTTTCCCAATATTTCAGAATTTATAGAAGTGGAATTAGGTCAAACGGAGCCACGAGGGGCCCACAAGGCATCAGGGCGCCCCCCCTGGGGCCGCGTCCTGTTGCCTTGTCACCTCCTCATGAGGCTTCTGGCCTCCTCCCGAAGCTTCCAGGGTCTCTTTTGTCCAGAAAAAAATCGTCAAAAAGTTTCGTGACATTTGGACTTCATTTGGTACTGATTTCATGAAAAAACCAAAAACAAGCAGAAAACAGCAACTGGCACTAGGTACTAGGTTAATAGGTTAGTCCAAAAAATGATATAAAATAGCATATTATTGCATATAAAACATCCAAGATTGATACTATAGTAGCATGGAACAATCAAAAATTATAGATATGTTGGAGACGTATCAGGCATCCCCATGCTTAGATGCTTGAGACTTCTTGGAATATTAACTTGGGATGCCTTGTGCATCCCCAAGCTTGAGCTCTTGTGTCTATTCCTCTCATATCACGATTTCTCCTAAATCTTAAAAACTTCATCCACACAAAACTGAACAAGAACTCGTGAGATAAGTCAGTATAAATCAACTCAAAACCTTAACATTCCCTACTGTAGAAAATTACTAAAGTTATAATTGAACATTTCATACTAAATGTCTCTGCATATTGAATACTCACATCACCTAATAGAAACATTAAACAAGCAAACATATGCAAACAATGCAACTATAACCGCAATCTATCTAAACAGAATAGTCTGTAAAGGTGGAATAAAAATTCATACCTCCCTAACTCCAAAAATTCTGAAAAATTCCACGTGACATAGCACTCATGCACTCTTACTGTGTAAAAATTTCATATTTTTATCATGTTCTGACAATTCACAAATATTCAGGACATAACAGAAAACTTTCTGTTTTCAAATAGTAACTCATAAACTTGCAAACTGAGCATGGTAAAGGCTATACTTGGCATTTATTGAAATAAAAGATACAAAATCATGATTCTAAATAAAATCAAGCAAAAACAAAATAAAAGAAAATGACGCTCCAAGCAAAACACATATTATGTGATGAATAAAAATATAGTTTCGAGTGAGCTTACCGATAGTGTTGAAGACGAAAGAGGGGATGCCATCCGGGGCATCCCCTAGCTTAGACGGTTGAGTCTTCCTTGAATATTACCTTGGGGTGTCTTGGGAATTCCTAAGCTTAGGGTCTTGCCTCTCCTTATTCTCCTCACATCGTTATCTCACCCAAAACTTGAAAACTTCAGTCACACAAAACTTAACGGAATTTCGTGAGACGGGTTAGTATGAAAATAAATCATTCACTTTGGTACTGTCAAGACAGGATTCATAATTTTTCATACATAATGCCTACTGTACTTTATCATTTCCACACTTTATATCTCACAATATAAGCTATGGAAACACTAAAACAAGCAAACTATGCATTGAAAACATAATCTGTCAA
Source organism: Elymus sibiricus (assembly GCA_039707655.1). NCBI lineage: Eukaryota > Viridiplantae > Streptophyta > Magnoliopsida > Poales > Poaceae > Elymus > Elymus sibiricus. The sequence continues at coordinate 69,551,363 of CM077670.1, forward strand.
AAACAGAACAACATGTAGTGAGAGAATTAAAAAGCATACTTCTGTAACTCCAAAAATTCTGAAAATATAGAACAATGTAAAAACTTTGTATAGAAGTATTGTGTAAAAATTTCAGAGTTTTCTCATGCTCTGGTACAGAATAGAAATTCCAGCACTGGACGCAAAAGTTTCTGTTTTTGCACAGAATCAAATCAACAAGTATCCACACTATCCCAAAGGCTTTACTTGGCACATTATTGAAAGAAAACATATAAAACATGATTACTACAGTAGCTCAATCATGTGGTCACACAAAAACAGTAGGTATAAATATTGGGTTGTCTCCCAACAAGCGTTTTTCTTTAATGCCTTTTTACCTAGGCATGATGATTTTAATGATGCTCGCATAAGAATAGGAATTGCAACATATAAGAGAGCATCATGAATCATATGGCAAGCACATTTAAGCCTAACCCACTTCCTATGCATAGGGATTTTGCGAGCAAACAATTTATGGGAGCAAGAATCAACTAGCATAGAAAGGCAAAACAAGTATAACTTCAAAACTTTCAACACATAGAGAGGAAACTTGATATTATTGCAACACCTACAAGCATATGTTCCTCTATCATAATAATTTTCAGTAGCATCATGAATGAATTCAACAATAATACTATCACATAAAACATTCTTTTAATGATCCACAAGCATAGAAATTTTATCACTCTCCACATAAGCAATTTTCTTCTCATCAATAATAGTGGGAGCAAATTCAATGAAATAACTATCATATGATACTTGATTTACATAATCTATTTGAGCATTAAAACGATGATGACAAGTTTCATGGTTATCATTATTCCTTATAACATACATGTCATCACAATAATCATCATATATAGCAACTTTGTTGTCATAATCAATTGAAACCTCTTCCGAAATAGTGGATTCATTACTAAATAAAGTCATGGCCTCTCCAAATCCACTTTTATGAATATTGTAATAAGATTCAACACCCTCCAAAATAGTGGGATCATTAGTACCTAGATTTGACACTCTTCCAAACCCACTTTCATCAATATAATCATCATAAATAGGAGGCATGCTATCATCATAATAAATTTGCTCATCAAAACTTGGGGGACTAAATACATCATCTTCATCAAATATAGCATCCCCAAGCTTATGGCTTTGCATATCATTAGCATCATGGATATTCATAGAAAGCATACTAACAACATTGCAATCATGCTCATCATTCAAAGGACTCACATTAAACATTTTATTAAATTCTTCCTCTAACAACTGAGCACAATTATCGGAATCCATATTTTCAAGAAAGACATCATATAGATGAAGCATTTGAGGCAACCTCAATTCCATTTTTTTGTAATTTTCTTTTATAAACCAAACTAGTGATAAACAAGAAACTAAAAGAATCAATTGCAAGATCTAAAGATATACCTTCAAGCACTCACCTCCCCGGCAACGGCGCCAGAAAAGAGCTTGATGTCTACTACGCAACTTTATTTTTGTAGACTCTGTTGGGCCTCCAAGCACAGAGTTTTGTAGGACAGTAGCAAATTTCCCTCAAGTGGATGACCTAAGGTTTATCAATCCGTGGGAGGTGTCGGATGAAGATGGTCTCTCTCAAACAACCCTGCAATCAAATACAAGAAACCTCTTGTGTCCCCAACACACCCAATACAATGGTAAATTGTATAGGTGCACTAGTTCGACGAAGAGATGGTGATACAAGTGTAGTATGGATGGTAGATATAGGTTTTTGTAATCTGAAATAATAAAAACAACAAGTTAACAAGTAATAAAAGTGAGCACAAACGGTATTGCAATGCTTAGAAACAAGGCCTAGGGTTCATACTTTCACTAGTGCAATCTCTCAACAGTGCTAATATAATTGAATCATATAACAATCCCTCAACGTACGACAAAGAATCACTCCAAAGTTCCTAGCAAACGGAGAACATAAGAAGAAATTGTTGTAGGTAGCAAAACCACCTCAAAGTTATCCTTTCAGATCAATCTATTGAGCCATCCCTATAAGTGTCACAAACAGCCCTAGAGTTCGTACTAAAATAACACCATATGATACGCATCAATCAACTCTAATGTCACCTAGATACTCCAATGTCACCACAAGTATCCATGAGTCAATTATTCGATAAGCATCAAACAATTTCAGATTCATAATATTCAATCCAACACAAAGAACCTCAAAGAGTACCCCAAAGTTTCTACCGGAGAAAGTAGGACGAAAATGTGTATCAACCCCTATGCCTAGATTACCACAATATCACCTCGGGAATCCGCAAGTTGATTACCAAAACATACATCAAGTGACTCAATAGAATACCCCATTGTCACCATGGGTATCCACATGCAAGACATAAATCAAGTGTTCTCAAATCCAAAATATTCAATCCGATAACAATGAAACCTCAAAGGGAAAGACTCAATTCATCACAAGAAAGAGACGGAAGAACACCATATGATCCAACTATATTAACAAAGCTCGTGGTACATCAAGATGGTGCCCAATCAAGAACACGAGAGAGAGATAGAGATCAAACACATAGCTACTGGTACATACCCTCAGCCCCGAGGGTTAACTACTCCCTCCTCGTCATGGAGACCGCCGGGATGATGAAGATGGTTGATACTTCTCCAACGTATCTATAATTTTTTTATTGTTCCATGCTATTATAGTATCAATCTTGGATGTTTTTATATACATTTACAAGCAATTATATATCATTTTTTGGGACTAACCTATTAACTTAGTGCCCAGTGCCAGTTGCTGTTTTTTGCCTGTTTTTGGTTTTCCGGAATATCAGTACCAAACGAAGTCCAAATGCCACGAAACTTTTTGGAGATTTTTTTCTGGACATAAGAGACACTAGAAGCTTCGGGAGAGGGCCAGAAGACAAAGGAGGTGGCCACGAGCCACCAGGGCACGCCCCAGGGGGGGTGGCGCGCCTTGGTGCCTCGTGGGCCCACCTCTGCTCCGTTTGACCTAATTCCACCTCTATAAATTATCTAAAATAGGGAAACAAATAGAGGAGTCCACGAAATACTTTTTCCGCCGCCGCAAGTTCCTGTTCTCGAGAGATCCCATCTGGAGGCCTTTTCCGACACTCTACCGGAGGGGGAATCGATCACGGAGGGGCTCTACATCATCTTTACCGCCCTTCCGATGATGCGTGAGTAGTTTACCACAGACCTTCGGGTCCATAGTTAGTAGCTAGATGGCTTCTTCTCTCTTTTTGATCTTCAATACAATGTTCTCCTCGATGTTCTTGGAGTTCTATCCGATGTAATCACTTTTTGCGGTGTGTAAGTTGGGATCCGATGAATTGTGAGTTTATGATCAGATTATCCATGAATATTATTTGAGTTTTCTCTGAACTCTTTTATGCATGATTATTATAGCTTCGTATTTCTCTCCGATCTATTGATTTGGTTTGGCCAACTAGATTGATTTATCTTGCAATGGGAGAGGTGCTTTGTAATGGGTTCGATCTTGCGGTGCTCAATCCCAGTGACAGAAAGGGACATGACACGTACGTATCGTTGCTATTAAGGGTAAAAAGATGGGGTTTATTCATGTGTGAGTTTACTTTGTCTACATCATGTCATCTTGCTTAAGGCGTTACTCCGTTCTTTATGAACTTAATACACTAGATGCATGCTGGATAGCGGTTGATGTGTGGAGTAATAGTAGTAGATGCAGAATCGTTTCGGTCTACTTGTCTCGGACGTGATGCCTATATACATGATCATTGCCTTGGATATCATCATGATTATTTGCTTTTCTATCAATTGCCCAACAGTAATTTGTTCACCCACCGTATGCTATTTTCAAGAGAGAAGCCTCTAGTGAAAACTATGGCCCCCGGGTCTACCTTTATCATATATTGAAAATCCTAAAAGTACCTTGCTGCAATTTTACTTTATTTATTTTATTTTGTATTTTTGTTCGATCTATATATCTATCACCATACAATTTAATCTTGCAATTAACCGCCAAGGGATTGACAACCCCTTGTTTGCGGTGGGTGCGAGGATTTGTTGTTTTGTGTGCAGGTACTGCTAACGAGTTGTTGCGTGATTCTCCTACTATATTGACAACTTTGGTTGTAGGGGAATGCAGCAGAAAACAAAAAAAATTCTACCTACGCACCAGCCCAGGACCACTATGGAGACTACATACAAGGTTTGATCTTTTCGTTACCGACTCGTAGCGCAGCGGAAGAAGAGTCGGTGACGATCGGCGGTGCAGATCCCCGCAGCTAGGATTTACAACCTCCCAACCGCGAGGATGTTCTCCCTTGTTTGCCCGTCGGACAGCCCTCCGGGAGGCGGTCGGACAGTCCCTCGGATGGTGTCGCGGACAGCCCTCTGGGAGGACCTTCGAAACTCGGACGGTCACTCGGACAGCCCTTCGGGAGGACCCTCGAAACTCGGACGGTCACTCGGACATTCCTTCGGGAGGCACTCTCGAACTAAGACCGAAACTACGATCTCTCTACAGAGTTGCACACATACGGTGTCATCTATCCGGCAGGGCTTCGCCATCTAGAACTAGTTCCCACCGGAACCCAGACAGCCTTTCGGCTCTACAAAACTATTTCGCTTGGAGGGAGAGAGAAGCCAGAAATGTCATGGCATGTGTATGAGAGCAAGGGATGATCCTTTAGGCAGCCCCCTCCACCCCTATTTATAGGCCAAGCCCAAGGGTGGCTTCTCCAAGAAGCCAAGGGAAAAAATACCAAAAGGCCCTCAAGGTGGCTTCTCCAAGAAGCCACCCAAAAAGCACTTTCACTATTCACGGAAACATTTTTCCGCGACCGTTAAATCCTGAAATATTTCCGTGGGTCTTAGAATAATTCCAGTACCCACACAAATGATTTTGGACGCGTTCCGAAACAATTTCGGATTAGTAATTTTCATCTGCGAAAAGCAACCAAACCGGTTCCGACAACTCCGGAACATTTCCGGTTTTTATCCCGGAAAAATCCCAGAAGTTTCCAGAATAATTCTGGCACCCTCCAAGAATTTCCAGGCATGTGCCAAAACCAATTTGACTTAATGGTATACTCCGAAACAACTTTTCAGTTTTACCGAAACTATTCCGGTGTTCTCTCTACGGAACTTTTCCGTTGTCTCTGAAACTTTTCCGGTGACTTTCTCTCACACTCCCTGTCTAGTATTCAGCAGATAGATGACCCTTAAGCATGTGACCCTATAGGTTCGGTGAAGTATAGACATGACCGGAACTCTTTCCGATCAATGATCAACATCGGAGCCGTGGACACCCATATTGACCCCTATACCCACACGAATGAATATTCGAGTGAACCTCCAGTTGCCGTGTGCTATTCCTGTTGCTTCGCGATATGTTACAAATCCCCGAGGTGAGAATCATCGGCATCCCCGTGGATCAACACTTGTCCACAATGCCAGTTACCTCGTTACCGGTTTTGTTCTCTTTTCTCGTTCCCGTGTTCCGGCATCCCTGTGATCAAATCACAATGTGTCTGGCCAGACAATGGTGGATACCGTAACACCGAGAGGGCCCAGAGATATCTCTCCATCGTCGGAGGAGCAAATCCCAATCTTGAGCTATCAAGTCCCTTGACATACTTTCCCATGAACCCGTAATAGCCACCGAGTTACGAATGACGTTTAACAAACCCCAAAGTTCATGAAGCAAGCATGAGGAAACTCGACACTCTCATGGTCTAAGGAATTATGTAAACATTAACTTTCTCTGTGTTATTAACCATTAACTTGTGACGAATGAATCTCATAGCATAACATCAATTCGGGTCGATTCAACACAGGTGTTCTCCTAACATTGTGCCCTCAAAGTTGCCGGCATAGTCATGCCCATGATCAGGAAAACAGAACCATCATGCAACACTTGAGCTAGTCTTAGAGGCCAGACTAGGAATAATTTTTATCGTTTATTATTCCACACGTGCATATGAGTCTTCCTCCGAGCCTCGTGGTTATTGCATACTCGAGAACCATAGCAGTTATAGCACGGAATATAAACTTAACTACAAACATGGAGATAAATAATAACACTTATTATTGCCTCTAGGGCATATCTCCTACAGACTCCCACTTGCACTAGAGTCAATAATCAAGTCAATGCTGATGCACTTTACACCTATGGCATACCGGTGTAAAACATGCTTCGCTTGTGGTATAGTCTGATGTCCAACGAATCTGACAACTTCAGTTCCGTGTGTATCTCTGCATATCCTCGCGTTTTCACGTTTTCACAAAATTCATATTTTGTGTGGACTTGGCTTCATATATATGTGAATCACTGGTGAAACCTTGATTCCTCAGACTGAGCTATGGAGCAACTATCTTCAATAGTGTTCCATTGACTAAAGCCATCTTGGAACCATACTAAGTTCATGAACGAACTGTACGATTCAACATCTTCTATGTCGCTTTGAAAGCGGCAACATACTTAGCCTTAGTTATAGAATTCGCCACAGTAACCTGTTTGGAACGATTTCCAAACACCGTGCCACCATATCGTGTATTACACAAAACCCTTAACTTAAATCGAAAATCGCATGGAGTATTGATGAAGACTGTATCGATGCAATTACTTACAACGAGCACTTCATAATCTCTGCTTGCGAGAAAACATGTCATCAGTGCTACTCCAGTACTCGATGACATTTTTCATTATTGTCCCATGATCAGTACTTTGATCACTTTGGTATCTATACTCGCAACTCCTTGGGAGTACTGGACATATCTGGTTGTTTTACATACCATGGAATACATGATTAATCCAAACACGAAAGTGTGTCGAATCTCCATCATGTATTTCGCTCATCTGTGTTTTGGGACGCCGAGTCTTGCAAAAACCCTTTCCATGTGACTTCGGCAAGAATCACTCCTTGGCGTTTTAATGCTAAAATGTTTCAGCATCTTGTCAATATGTATTTTTGGCTTTAGCCTATTAGGAAATTCTATCTCGTAGATAAATATGCCTAATGTCAAGGCTATTTAGCCCAAGCACTTCATCGAAAACTATTTTCAAGGAAGTCCTAATTCGTGTCAAGAAATTTATATTATTTCCAATCAACAATGTGTCAAGCACACAAGGTTTTAAGAAATATTATTATGCTCCCACTTACTTTCTTGTAGCCACAAGCATCTTCGTTACCCACTGATGAAATCAAACTCTTTTGACTATTTCATCAAAAACGAAGATTCCAACTCCATTTTGCTCTCTTCTGTCCATTGCTGGAACTCTGAAGTGTGCATACTTACTAGCATCCTCTGGATTGACAAAATACCTTGGACTGTACCACATGCAAGTCCTAGGTTGCATTTCCATCACATGGAAATCCTTTTGGCATCCATGTATCATATCTCAAGATTGAAATATGTATTAATTGCTAGTTTAACCCGATCTGACTTTAAGCATCGCTATGGTGAGACAACCTCATCGTAGTCAACTCCTTGAACTTGTTATTGCAACAAGTCGAGCTTTATGGATAAAACATTTTATTCACATCAGTTTATAGTTCCATTAATGTTCGTTTAGACTCTAAGTCTTCCGAAGGGTTTATCAAGATATAATCTTGAATCATTTATGGAAACTACCTCGGATTATATTAGCATTTAGCCAATTCAGGAGTCAGGGCCCATCAACGCTTCCTTGTGTATCGTAGGTATACTGTTGTCTAACAACAATATCTCGCTTGCGCACCTGAGAGGTTTGCACGAGTTTTGCCTACGTGGTTCAGTTGCAAGTTCGACCGAAGTCCATACATCTCATGTAGAGGCTTCCGTATCAGTCGCAGTAGGAAACTCTGGAATTACTTCCAAGGTTTCTTTCCTTTGATCTGATGACGAAGATAATGTTATCTCGTCGAGTTGCACTGTTCTCCCACTCACCTTTTTGCAAGAACCATTCTCTTTAAAAGCATACCGTTCTTGGTGGCAAACCTTTTGCCTCGGTATAGTGGTGGAGGAATTCCCAATTACTTGGGATAACCTACAAAGTAGTACTTGTCTGATTTGGAATAGGTTTGTAAATATTTTACACAAGCCCCATATTCCAAATGTTAAGAAAAGACAAAGCAAGGTTGGGCGTACCATACCATGGCGTTATTTCAACAGACCTGATGGTGCTCTTTTCAGTGTAAAAGCCGCAGTCTCTAAAGCATTACTTTTAAAAGGGATAATGGCAAATTAATTTATGTCATCTTTGATCTTACCATGTCACAAATGGTTTGAATACATCTTCACAGACGTACCACTCACAGTGGAGTTCCGGGAGGTGTAAGTTATGAAACTCTTTTCACAACTCATCAGACATTCGCTAAACTTGTAACTCAAATATTCCTTTTGGCAATCTAGTTTGCAGAAACATATTTTTCTTGTTACAATAATTTCTACTTCATTTTTGAAAACCTTATGAATGATTTCAAAAGATCCAGACTTACGTCTCATCAAGTAAATATCCATATATCTACTTGAGTCATTTCTGAAGATAGACAAATCCACTGCTGGCAACAACATTTATCGGACTACATACATCAAAATGTATGATCACCAATAAGTTTGTTGCTCGTTCCTTATGGCATGTGAACGGTATTTCAGTCACTTCACTTTTCGGAGGAAAGTTGCAAGTGTCAGATGATTCACAATCAAACGACTTCAAAATCCATCATTATGGAATTTCTCCATGCGGGTTTCTCCAATGTGACCAAATGCAGTGCCACACATGTGTGGTATTCTCTTAGTCTTGCGACATTTAGCGTCAGTGTTATGGATGTATCATATTACCATCAATATTCATAACATACATCCCATCCACGATGGAAGTATGGCCCTTATGTTATTCATAACACTGAACAACAATTGTTCTTTTATGAACAACCCTTTTGCAACAAACATTATGCAATGGGCTAGAGTGTGTAAAACTCTAAAACGAATTATGAAAGTAAATACAGAGGTAATATATTATTATCAATATTCATACATACATCCCATTCATGATGGAAGCATGGCCATTATGTTATTCATAACACCGAACATCAAAAGTTCTCTTATGAACAACCTTCTTGCAAGATACTTTATGCAATGAGCTAGAATGTATAAAAACTCTAAAATGAATTATGAAAATAAATACATAGGTAATGTACCGAGTATAGCAACTTTTACTATGTTCTCAGCGCATATCTAAACCTCACTCCGGCAAGTCTTTTAGGCCGTAGTAGTTCTTGCATCGAGTCGCAGCAGAATGCAATCGAGCGGGTATCTTTGTGATTAACTCACAATACCCAAGAATCAGTGATTAACATGTTTAATCATAATTCCCAAGAACTATTTCCTTGACCAGCCTTCTATACATCAATAGCTTGTATGACTTTCATACATGAGCTGGATATTCCAGTCTTTTCTCTTTTTGCCTTTATATTTCTAACAGTTTTACTTCCAATAATTCTCCTACTCTCAGAAGAAGCACCAACTTGAAGAGTGGCGTTAGCCCCGGACTTCCTAGGTGTGTAAGTCACACTAACACCCTTTGGACATTTCCTTTCTCTTAAGTTGTTGTTTTATTCACCATCATCATATGACAGGCGTTCTACTGGATCCCTCTGTTATTAGTCAAATGCATAGTAAACACTTTTACTAATAGTTTGCAAAACAAACATTGCTTTGGATATTACATATCTTTTAGCCTTTGTTTGTGTCTGAAAATGATTTTCAGTTCCATGAATATCACATAGCTATCCCTAAACTTTTGAAGTTCGGGTCTCATGGAAGCAAACATATTGCACTTGACCGTAACGGAATTCTAGCTTTTGGATCGAAGGACGAGAGTCACATTATCCATAGCATTAGCGGGAGAATACCAAAAGTATGCGATAGGACAAAATCCTTCTCGGCACTTTTGAGGACAATCCTCACATTACGTTACCAACCGTAAAGTTTTAACCAGATATTTAACAGCTTATTCAATTTTAACAGGGAAGGTGGAAACGCGAGCCATTATACTACAACTATTATGCAAATTACACTTTAGACAAAGTTCATAATTAATTGCACTGAGAATTAAAACAAGTTAATTCTAAAGTGCGCTCCCACTCAAATCAATATCTCTCATAATTGATTGTGAGTGATACAAGACCCATATTACAATTCAACGCCAAGGATGCATCCATCTCAAGTGACGAGAATTGCAATCGGTAGGCCAACTTGCCAATCACATCTCTATGTGACTCTTGTTCATCTTTCGATGGGCGTGTTCCGAGCTCAGGACGATCAAGCCAGAACGTCAAGACAACCAAGTGATCTCACTGCGAGGTCTCAACTCACCCGCCTCACACTTCTCTAATCATTCGTACCCATGCATCCATGTGATACCCCGAAGAGATAGGTGCCGTGACGGTGCTACACTTGGGAGAACACTAACTACTTGATATTTTTTGTGAGAGATCACCCTAATAAAAAGCGACTACCGCGCAATCAAGAAGGGTGCATCATAAGGGATAAACATCTCAGGCAATTCATAATAGCATGATATGGTATAGCTCTTTCTGACGGAGAAGTCTTTAATTTCTTCGTCTTCGGCATTCGCGTCAGTGTTCACCTTTGCGAAGATTGCCACCACCTTGTCGATGCACCAGATAATATTGCTATCTCTATAGCTAATAAAATAAGTGCATTACTTAAGGTTGACACGCAGGTCATTAAAGTGACAATCATATGGCTCCAGCCATCATGCCGAATCATGACACGCGGGTCATGTTAATTTACATTATATAGTCATCTCATACATAATCGAATTAATATGAGCATTGCTATACCACATCACATGCACATCCTGCAAACCATCCTGCAAAACCAAGTTAGACGCCTCTAATCGGTTCATACAAAATTTCATTTTACGTGGCTTCTAAGGTTTCGAAGCAAACCGAAGCTACCAACGTCCATCATCAAGTATGATTATTCAAGTCGCTAGATTAACTTTGCGGGGTGTATGAAACACGAGATAATAAAATCTCGAGCCCCATACTGAACTTCGTCATACGTATGACCCCCGTGCAGATCATATCTGCATTGCCCTTTTGTCTGCGAAATTTCATCTTTCTCTCTAACTATGGTGGAATTCAACGAACTGTTAGCACTTCGTTGATCAATCAGGATTGCGAATTGCCAGAACTTTGAAATTCCACCATGCTATTATCAAGATCAGAAATATGCAAATTCCAGGGAAGCAACAAGAACATCGGGTAACAGATTTCATCTGCTACCTGCACAATTAATTATCAGTAGTAGAACTCATCTACTACAAATTATATTGTGCAACACCCATACATCTCTATGTATTCTAGATCATAACCTGCATCTATGCATAGCACAGCTCATGATGCCACTGTAGGGGAACGCAGCAGAAAACAAACAAAAAGCGACCTACGCACCAGCCCAGGACCACTATGGAGACTGCATACAAGGTTTGATCTTTTCGTTACCGACTCGTAGCGCAGCGGAAGAAGAGTCGATGACGATCGGCGGTGCAGATCCCCGCAGCTAGGATTTACAACCTCCCAACCGTGAGGATGTTCTCCCTTGTCTGCCCGTCGGACAGCCCTCCGGGAGGTGGTCGGACAGTCCCTCGGATGGTGTCGCGGACAGCCCTTCGGGAGGACCTTCGAAACTCGGACGGTCACTCGGACAGCCATTCGGGAGGACCCTCGAAACTCGGACGGTCACTCGGACGGCCCTTCGGGAGGCACTCTCGAACTAAGACCGAAACTACGATCTCTCTACAGAGTTGCACACATACGGTGTCATCTATCCGGCAGGGCTTCGCCGTCCAGAACTAGTTCCCACCGGAACCCAGACAGCCTTTCGGCTCTACGAAACTATTTCGCTCGGAGGGAGAGAGAAGCCAGAAATGTCATGGCATGTGTATGAGAGCAAGGGATGATCCTTTAGGCAGCCCCCTCCACCCCTATTTATAGGCCAAGCCCAAGGGTGGCTTCTCCAAGAAGCCAAGGGGGAAAATACCAAAAGGCCCTCAAGGTGGCTTCTCCAAGAAGCCACCCAAAAAGCACTTTCACTATTCACGGAAACATTTTTCCGCGACCGTTAAATATGAAAATATTTCTGTGGGTCTTAGAATAATTCCAGTACCCACACAAATGATTTTGGACGCGTTCCGAAACAATTTCGGATTAGTGATTTTCATCTGCGAAAAGCAACCAAACCGGTTCCGGCAGCTCCGGAACATTTCCAGTTTTTATCCCGGAAAAATCCCAGAAGTTTCCAGAATAATTCTGGCACCCTCCAAGAATTTCCAGGCATGTGCCAAAACCAATTTGACTTAATGGTATACCCCGAAACAACTTTTCAGTTTTACCGAAACTATTCTGGTGTTCTCTCTCCGGAACTTTTCCGTTGTCTCCGAAACTTTTCCGGTGACTTTCTCTCAGACTCCCTGTCTAGTATTCAGCAGATAGATGACCCTTAAGCATGTGACCCTATAGGTTCGGTGAAGTATAGACATGACCGGAACTCTTTCCGATCAATGATCAACATCGGAGCCGTGGACACCCATATTGACCCCTATACCCACACGAATGAATATTCGAGTGAACCTCCAGTTGCCATGTGCTATTCCTGTTGCTTCGCGATATGTTACAAATACCCGAGGTGAGAATCATCGGCATCCCCGTGGATCAACACTTGTCCACAGTGCCAGTTACCTCGTTACCGGTTTTGTTCTCTTTTCTCGTTCCCGTGTTCCGGCATCCCTGTGATCAAATCACAATGGGTCTGGCCAGACGATGGTGGATACCGTAACACCGAGAGGGCCCAGAGATATCTCTCCATCGTCGGAGGAGCAAATCCCAATCTTGAGCTATCAAGTCCCTTGACATACTTTCCCATGAACCCGTAAGCCGCCGTAATAGCCACCCAGTTACGGATGACGTTTAACAAACCCCAAAGTTCATGAAGCAAGCATGAAGAAACTGGACACTCTCATGGTCTAAGGAATTATGCAAACATTAAATTTCTCTCTGTTATTAACCATTAACTTGTGACGAATGAATCTCATAGCATAACATCAATTCGGGTCGATTCAACACAAGTGTTCTCCTAACATTGTGCCCTCAAAGTTGCCGGCATAGTCATGCCCATGATCAGGAAAACAGAACCATCATGCAACACTTGAGCTAGTCTTAGAGGCCAGACTAGGAATACTTTTTACCGTTTATTATTCCACACGTGCATATGAGTCTTCCTCCGAGCCTCGTGGTTATTGCAGACTCGAGAACCATAGCAGTTATAGCACGGAATATAAACTTAGCTACAAACATGGAGATAAATAATAACACTTATTATTGCCTCTAGGTCATTTCTCCTACATTGGTTTCATAACTGAGGGAAATACTTATCTCTACTGTACTGCATCATCCCCTCCTCTTCGGGGAAATCCCAACGCAGCTCACAAGTAGCAGGAAGAATTTCTGGCGCCGTTGTCGGGGAGACATCATCAACATCTATCAAGTACCTACGCATAAACCTTCATCTCCTTGCATTTATTTTATTTGCCTTTGCCTCTCGTTTTCATCTCCCCCACTTCTAAAAAAAAAGTTTTTACAAAAATACAAAAATATTTTCCGTTTGCCTTTTTCTTGTTTGCTTCTTTGCTTGCTTGTTATCTATTGCGTAGCCACGATGCCCCGAGAAAGTTATCATGATACCTCTTATTATAAAATTTTGGCCGAAATCGAGCAAAATACTAAAGATTACATGACTACGCAGTTTGAGCACAACAAATTTTTTACCGAAGAACTCAAAGAACACTCTACTTTGTTGGATGCTATTGCAAAACAACTCTATGATGTTAGTGAAGAAGTTGCTAATCTTCAATCTCAATTTACTCTTACTGAAAATTTGCTAGGAAAAATTTCTGATGCGCAAGCTACGCTAGTAAATCAAATGGCAGCTAAGCCGGAATCATTAGCACGTAGTAATGATAAGGATATTAAAATGATTGGTGTTTCATCTATTGATTCCTTGTTTAGCAATATAAAACTTGATGAAAAGGGGACTGAAGAAGAGTCAACTTAAGCTAGGAGGTGTCCCCATAATTCGGAGGGTGAAAATCTTGATGAAAAAATTGATAAAAGTGGGTCTGGAGAGGTAAAAACTTTAACTAGCAATGTGCCCACTCTCTTGGATTACAAAGACTTTAATTATCATAGTTGTTCTTTGATTGAGTGTATTTCTTTGTTACAATTCATGCTAAATTCACCCAACGCTTATGAACAAAATAAGGCTTTTACTAAACACATTGTAGAAGCAATGATGAAAGCGTTAGAAGAAAAGCTAGAACTAGAAATTTCAATTCCTAGAAAATTATATGATGAGTGGGAACCCACCATTAAAGTTAAAATTAAAAATTATGAGTGCAATGCTTTATGTGATTTGGGTGCTAGCGTTTCCACAATTCCAAAATCTCTATGTGATGTGCTAGGTTTTACCAATATAGATGAATGTTCTCTTAATTTGCATCTTGCGGATTCTACTATTAAAAAGCCATTGGGTAGAATTAATGATGTTCTTATTCTTGCAAATAGAAACTATGTGCCCGTTGATTTTATTGTACTTGACATTGATTGCAATCCGTCTTGCCCCATAATACTTGGTTTACCGTTCTTATGAACTATTGGTGCTATTGTTGATATGAAAGAAGGTAATATAAGATTTCAATTTCCATTAAAGAAAGGGATGGAACACTTCCCTAGGAAAATAATTAAAGCACCCTATGAATCAATTATGAGGGTCACTTATGGAATCAACTTGAAGGATGATAATACTTGAAACTATGCATTATGCCTAGCTAGGGGCATAAAACAATAGCGCTTGTTGGGAGGCAACCCAATGAATACAATAATTTTTTTTTATTTCTGTTATTGTGTGTTTTCACAATTATGCTACTTTTATGATTGTGTTTTTATGTTTTAATTAGTGTTTGTGCCAAGTAATGCCTTTGGGATGATTTGGAAGATAGTATAATTGATGCTGTTTGGAAAACAGAAAGTTTTGCGTCCAGTGCTGGAATTTTAGTTCTGTACTGGAGCATCAGAAAAATCTTAAATTTTTACAAAGTATAGGTATATGAATTTACCACGTTTTCCTAATTTTTCAGAATTTTTTGACTTACAGAAGTATGGCTTTTAAATAGATCTTTACAGACTATTCTGTTTTAGACAGATTCTGTTTTTGTTGCATAGTTTGCTTATTTTGATGAATCTCTGGATCGTATCGGGGGGTATGAGTCATGGAGAAGTTGGATTACAGTAGCATTATGCCAATATTAAATATGAATCAATTTACTACAGTACTTAGTGTTAAGGATTTATTTGTTATACTAACGGATCTCACGAAGGTTTTGTTGAGTTTTGTGTGATTGAAGTTTTCAAGTTTTGGGTGAGATCACGGTAGATGAAGGAATAAGGAGTGGCAAGAGCCTAAGCTTGGGGATGCCCAAGGCACCCCAAGGTAATATTCAAGGAAGACTCAAGCGTCTAAGCTTGGGGATGCCCCGGAAGGCATCCCCTCTTTCTTCTACCAACTACCGGTAATTTTACTTGGAGCTATATTTTTATTCATCACATGATATGTGTTTTACTTGGAGCGTCGTGTATTATATGAGTCTTTGTTTTGTTTGCTCTTTAGTTTGTCACAATCATCTTTGCTGGACACACCTTTTTGAGAGAGCCACACGTTTATCATGATTTGTTAGAATACTCTATGTGCTTCACTTAAATTTTTTGAGCTAGGCAGTTGCTCTAGTGCTTCACTTAAATCTTTTTTAGCACGGCGGTGGCTATATTTTGAAGAAATATTTGCACTCTCATGCTTCACTTATATTATTTTGAGAGTTGATAAGATTAAATTTTGAAGAAATATTTGAACTCTCATGCTTCACTTATATTATTTTGAGAGTTGATAAGATTAAAATTTTGAAGAAATATTTGCACTCTCACGCTTCTCTTATATCTTTTTGAGAGTTGATAATAGTAATAGTAATTTGCACAAGATATGAATTTGGTCCCAAAGTGATGAATATTCAAGAGGGATATAATAAAAACTTTCATGAAAGATCATTGGATATGATCAGTTTGATTCCTTGCAATAGTTTTGCGATATGGAGATGATAATATGTGAGTCATGTTAGTGAGTAATTGTGATTTAGTAAGAATATTTGTGTTAAGGTTTGTGATTCCCTATGCATGCACATAAAGTCAATAGTTATGCAACGAAATTATATCCTACTTATGGTGCATTATTCGGTGTTAGTTATGTTCAATGCATGTTTATGACCGTTTTCGCTTTTTGGTTGGTCGCTTCTCAATCTATTTGCTAGCCTTCATTTCTACTAAGCGGGAATACTGCTTGTGCATCCAACTCCTTAAACCTAAAGTTGTGCCAAATGAGTCCACCATATCTACCTATATGCGGTATTTCCATGCCGTTCCAAGTAAATTTGCATGTGCCAACTCTAAATTTTCAAAATGATTTTCCGTTTTGTGTGCCCATACCACTCATGAAGCAGCAGGGGGTGGCCAATATTTTCCATGCTAGGTGTGTTATTCTCACGATGAGTGTTTATTCACTTGTCATTGCACGAGAGAGTGGCAGGTAATAGGGATGCCCAGTCCCGAAATGAAAAAAAAAATATGATGATAATAATAAATTCCTTGGAAAGTGTTGATATGGAGGGCACCCGTGGATACGGCTAGCCATGGATTGTGAAAGAATGGTGGAAAGGAAATAAACTTTATTTTCTGTTTGGGAACCGCCTATAATGTGTCTAGTATGGAAGATATTGGGAATTCTCGGTCGTTTTCGTTGACAGGAAAAGCATGCCTCTCAAAATAATTTTACCTCTCTAATTTAAGCTTTGAGCTCTGGCCCATCTACAAATCTCTGCTTCCCTCTGCGAAGGGCCTATCTATTTACTTTTATGCAATTTTTATTTTTATTTTGAGTCTCCATCTTCTCTTACAAAGCACCAACTAGAGAGCACTATTGTCATATTTGTGCATTGTGTGTAGCTAATATTGAGTGTGTTTCATGAATGGATCAATGATTGAGCATAATCGGCTAGGGATAACTTTCTTTAGCGTTGATATTTTGAAAGACATGGTTGCTTGTTAGTATGCTTGACTATTTATATCTTCATGTCAAATTATAGATTATTGCTTTGAATCATTCAAGTCCAAATGTCCATGCTACAAAGAAAAGAATATATGATGAATATGATAGGTAGCATTCCACATCAAAAATTCTGTTTTTATCATTTACCTACTCGAGGACGAGCAGGAATTAAGCTTGGGGATGCTTGATACGTCTCCAACGTATCTATAATTTTTTGATTGTTCCATGCTATTATAGTATCAATCTTGGATGTTTTTATATACATTTACAAGCAATTATATATCATTTTTTGGGACTAACCTATTAACTTAGTGCCCAGTGCCAGTTGTTGTTTTTTTGCCTGTTTGTGGTTTTCCAGAATATCAGTACCAAACGAAGTCCAAATGTCACGAAACTTTTTGGAGATTTTTTTGTGGACATAAGAGACACTTGAAGCTTCGGGAGAGGGCCAGAAGACAAAGGAGGTGGCCACGAGCCACCAGGGCGCGCCCCAGGGGGGGTGGTGCGCCCTGGTGCCTCATGGGCCCACCTCTGCTCCGTTTGACCTAATTCCACCTCTATAAATTCTCTAAAATCGGGAAACCAACAGAGGAATCCACGAAATACTTTTTCCGCCGCCGCAAGTTCCTGTTCTCGAGAGATCCCATCTGGAGGCCTTTTCCGGCACTCTGCCGGAGGGGGAATCGATCACGGAGGGGCTCTACATCATCCTTGCTGCCCTTCCGATGATGCGTGAGTAGTTTACCACAGACCTTCGGGTCCATAGTTAGTAGCTAGATGGCTTCTTCTCTCTTTTTGATCTTCAATACAATGTTCTCCTCGATGTTCTTGGAGTTCTATCCGATGTAATCACTTTTTGCAGTGTGTTTGTTGGGATCCGATAAATTGTGAGTTTATGATCAGATTATCCATGAATATTATTTGAGTTTTCTCTGAATTCTTTTATGCATGATTGTTATAGCTTCGTATTTCTCTCTGATCTATTGATTTGGTTTGGCCAACTAGATTGATTTATCTTGCAATGGGAGATGTGCTTTGTAATCGGTTCGATCTTGCGGTGCTCAATCCCAGTGACAGAAAGGGACATGACACGTATGTATCGTTGCTATTAAGGGTAAAAAGATGGGGTTTATTCATGCGTGAGTTTACTTTGTCTACATCATGTCATCTTGCTTAAGGCGTTACTCCGTTCTTTATGAACTTAATACACTAGATGCATGCTGGATAGCGGTCGATGTGTGGAGTAATAGTAGTAGATGCAGAATCGTTTCGGTCTACTTGTCTCGAACGTGATGCCTATATACATGATCATTGCCTTGGATATCGTCATGATTATTTGCTTTTCTATCAATTGCCCAACAGTAATTTGTTCACCCACCGTATGCTATTTTCAAGAGAGAAGCCTCTAGTGAAAACTATGGCCCCCGGGTCTACCTTTATCATATATTGAAAATCCTAAAAATACCTTGCTGCAATTTTACTTTATTTATTTTATTTTGTATTTTTTTTGATCTATCTATCTATCACCATACAATTTAATCTTGCAATTAATCGCCAAGGGATTGACAACCCCTTGTTCGCGTTGGGTGCGAGGATTTGTTGTTTTGTGTGCAGGTATTGCTAACGAGTTGTTGCGTGATTCTCCTACTGGATTGATAACCTTGGTTTCATAACTGAGGGAAATACTTATCTCTACTGTACTGCATCATCCCCTCCTCTTCGGGGAAATCCCAACGCAGCTCACAAGTAGCAATGGCCTCCGGTGATGATTTTCTCCCTCCGATAGGGTGCCGGAAAAGGGCTCCGGATGAGATCGCTTCGGAATAGAGGCTTGCGGCGGTGGCGCGGAAGTTCTAGGTTTCTTTCTGACGGTTTTAGTATTTATAGGAATTTTTGGCGTCGGTTTCACGTCAGGGGGGCCCACGTGGAAACGACAAGCTCAGCCCACACGCCCTGGGGGTAGGGCGCGCCCAGCGAGCTTGTCGTGTCCTCATGGGTCTTCTAGTCCTTCCTCGAAGCTTCGGGGGTCTATTTTGGTCCATAAAAAATCACTGTAAATTTTCTGCCCAATCCGAGAACTTTTATTTCTGCACAAAAAAAACAACACCACGGTAGTTCTGCTAAAAATAGTGTCAGTCCAGGTTAGTTCCATTCAAATCATATAAACGTGCACCAAAACCATATAAAATTGTCATAAACATGGCATGGATACTTCATAAATTATAGATACGTTAGAGACGTATCAGACCTCCGCCACCCTGGAGCGCCGCCGCGGCCCCAGATCCGGTACGACCCGAAGCGCCCCGTTGACGTCGGGTCACCGCACCTCCCCGAAGGAGCTGCACCACTACGGCCACCTCGCTGGCGCCTCATGCCTGCCAACGCATCCGCGACCCACGTGGCAGAAGCCAAGCGCGAGCGCCCCTGCCGGCTCCCTGACCAGATGCCAGATCCGCGCCAGCCCGCAACTCGCTCACGCGCCGCCCTTGGCCGATGCGAGCCCAAGCCCCCACTCGCCGCTGGAAGCCGCTGAGAGCCAGCGCCGCCGCCCAGCCAGGCCGAGCCCTCGACCTTCGCTCCGTATATCGAATCCATCGCGTGCCGACCACGGACGGCCCCGCCGCCGCCAGCGCCGCGCGGGCTTTGCCCGGCGACATCCTCCGGCAGCGGCGAGGGGAGTGGGTAGTTGGGGAAGACCCCTGGCGGCCGAAATCTGGGTGCTCCAGTTCGGCCCGTTCGAGCCGCACGGGAGCGAGTTTTCGTCTGCTCCAAGAGCTGTTTTGGACTACACACACAATAATAATGATGCCTACGTCTTATATTTTGATACGGAGGGAATAAAATATATCGTTGTTCCAATAAACAGTTAATTGACTCTTTGGCATTTGCTCGCTCCAACAAGTTAATCGACCAAACACGGAAGCATCGATCCGATAGGCCAATTTTAGGGCAACACCAGCATAAGAAGTAGGGCCCACCACATGGGATTAAGTCAAAACGCTTGCATGCGAACAAAATATACAACTAATCATTCGCCCCCCCTGAATTTCAGGAGGGCGACTAGAATCTTCCTCTAATCACCCCCTCTTGAATTTCAGGGGGGCACCCGAATCTTCTTCTAATCCTATCTAATCACACCAGCTAATCCATATCCCTGGTTTCCTAATCTGTCTGTCTGAAATTGAGTGCTCGGACGATCACGCGTGCAATAGCCAGCCCCTCCCCCCCCCCACCCCAAAAAAGTCACACTCCTCCTCTTTTCTTGTGTGGTGCATTAGAAGTATGATACGTCAAGTCTAAATTGAAGGTGAAAGTGGTATGGCCGAGAGGTGAAGTGAGGAAAATGTGGTAGCGCATGTGTTAACTAACTAGCAAAGTAAGACAAGAAACATCATAAAAAAGGCAAGATTGGAACACAATGTTGTATTGTATCATCTTAGTTTGAGATTGTAGAGTAAGTTGTTGTTTTTTACCCCTTCTCTTTTATTTTGCTCCTTTGACTCTTTGAGCTCATGCTTTTGTAACCTCCTTAAACCCTTGGTTTTGGTTGGAATATAGTTCATGCAGGTGTAAGCCCCGTTGTAGTTCCCCACACAAAAAAGGCAAGAGAAGTCTTGCCAGGGCCTTAGCTGAATTATTATCTCACATGTCATGCATGTGCCACTTGTCCATACGGTGATGATCGTAGCAAAGGCGGATCATGAGATCCCAAACAGGGAGAGCTCGGGTCGGAGTAAGACACAAGAAGCTAAAGTTGAGTGGATTGTGTTTGTGGACCATGGGGGCCCACTTGCGAGTGTGAGTATGTGGGTTTTAAATGGCCAAAAGACGCTCCTATATGGGTTATCGATAAAATGGGAATTATCTGAACTTTCACCTATTCTCACAGCAACTCATCCCCTCTCTCCAATTTGTGATGTCCTGCTCCCTCTTCTAGCGGGACATCACATCTCAACATGCCAACTGAAAAATACCTAGAGCATAATCCTCACGTGGCAGGCCAAGTTTTTCTGGAATCACACTCAATTGCATGTGTATGATGAGATCATTTTTTCTTCTAAAAAGACCAAGATTGTGGAGCGAAAGGTCATTGTGTTTGACTACATATGTGCCCAAGAGTACAAGTTCTCACACACACGGGGGTCATTGTCTTTGATTACACATGTGCTCGTGAGTACAGGTTTTGTGTGTGTGTGTGTGTGTGTGCGCGCGCGCGCGTGCGTGCGTGCGTTTGCGTGTGCGTGTGCTTCAATCATGACTAAGGAGAGGAGCTTGTCATGCAGTTCTTTGCCACTGTGTACTTTGGAAGAGATGTTGGGAAGATTCTTGGTTGGATGTCCGGAGAAAAGCGATGTACTGCATCTATAGCAAGTACCAAGGTTTGGTCAAGATATTGGATATCACTCTTCTTGGAAGAAGATGAAAACTTTCTCCGCATTTCAGATGATCAAAAGAGATGGAAAGATTGTCTTGCCTGCACATGTGTTCTCCGACAAGAGGAAGAATTGTTGTTGGGAACACCAAGCAAGCCCACCATGTATGATTGCATCCATAAGATCTTTCGGTGCACTATCACTTCCAAGGTTGGAGATGCTCATGAGATTCATGGGTTGCTGTCTCATCGATCAACTTTCTCTATCTGCATCCCGGGAAGCCCGTTAGTGTGGTGGGTTTCATATTACAAGATACAAGGACTTGTATGTTTGAGTAGTGTTGATGCATTTATGGACCATATCTCGATCCAAGCCTTCCTCAACAATGATGTGACACCTTCTCTCGGCACTCTCTACCACCAAACTAAGCTACCTATGTTGTAACCAGCTTTGGAAGCCATAATCATCAAGGGCACTCTCTACCATCAAACTAAACTACCTGTGTTGCTACCAGCTTTTGAAGAAACAATGGTGTGATCAACAGCACCGAAGGACAAGAAGATATATAAGACTTTAGTGGGTACTATCAAGAATCTCTTTTCAATCTTTGCAAAGCCACTCATGTGAGGGACACACAAGAACTTCCAAAGGACCAAGTTGGATATCTAACTTACTAACAAATAGGTACTCTTCATGTTCATTATATACTCACATATTTTTTAATTGATCCAATTTATATTGTTTTAAGCAGGTTTGACATGTAAGGAGACAACAACGTCGCGCATTAATACCGTTATGCGATATTTGCATCTTCTTTTTTTTGGTATATGAAACTAGGGAGCTTTATTAATTAACTAATGACCGATTAGAATCTGCCAAGAGACAATTAACTAAAAAATCTAGGCTCTTATCAAGCCAGCTATGAGTACCATTAATGGTGCAAGCACGTCTCTCACACCTATGTGTTGGTTCATTCGAAGTTCTCCTAACATGACTACTGAAAATTACATAAAATTACGAACAAATCTCCCTACTAACAAATAGGAACTCTGCAAACTAAGCATTGCTTAGCTGGTTAGGTTCCTTGTGGTGGACTCTCTCATGATTGCTACTATATGAATCAGGACTTCAATCATGTTTTGTTCGCTCATTGTAATAGGGAGAGCAATCAAGTTGCCCATGAAATAGCTACCTTTGCTAGATTTTCTACCCCCGGCACCTGGATGGAGTCACCTCCAGTTGAGGTGATCTCGTTTATTGTATCTGATACTTTGGTTCTCGCGGATGTAAAGTATCATTTGTTAAAAAAAAACACCAGGGTTTAAACCCTAGACTTGGCACAGGTGCTCGCATTTTCCAAGATTTTTTTCAGGCTTTCTGGCGATTTTCGTTCAATGGAGGTGCTGTATTGAAAAAGCAAATAGAAACTCTTCTCGTATCATTATAGAGGTATAAGCAGATTTGACGTGAAAGGAACCGACGACATCCGACTTACTAACAAATAGGGACTCTTCCGTGTTTATATTATATATATGCTCATGTTCTTAATCCGATTATTATTATTATTATTATTATTATTATTATTATTATTATTATCATTATTATTATTATCATTATTATTATTATTATTACTACCACTTTTCCTGTTTAAAAGTCACACATGTATTCTTAGATCGACAATTTAACCAACATAACACAAGTTACATCAAAAAAAGAATAAACCATTAGAAACATCATATGTTATATTTTCTGATGGTACAACTTTTGTGATAAATTTGTATTATATGGAGCAAAATTGACTATCTAGGGATACACGTGCCAAAAATTGACATCTAAGCACGGGTGCAACTGAGCACTTTATTTTGAAGTTCAAAAAACCAGATTTTTACGGCTTGAAAATTTTCAAATTTTTGTGTGCATGAACGTATAGCAATGCAGTATATTGGGCCAAAATTTCAGCAATATACATGCTTACATGTAAAAGATACATGAAAATTAGGGGCTTGTTTTTTGTTGTTTTTGGGCCAAAATTTTGTCTTTTTTGTGCAGCGCGTAATACAATGAATTATTGAACGAAATTTCACAGGTACTTAGACTACATGCATGCGTATTCATGTAAAAAAAATCAATTTTTTCCATATCTTTTAAGCACCTTTTTGGAGCAGTTCAAAATAAAGTGCTCTGTTGCCCCCATGTTCTGAAAATCCGTTTTACACACGTGCATCTTTTAAACCGGAAAGGAGGAAGTATTATTATTATTATTATTATTATTACTAATACCACTACTACTCCCTCCGTTTCAAAATATGTCATGGTTTTAGTAGATATAGAGAACACAACAATTCACCACGGTGCCCAGCCAGGCATCATCATACTTCCTCCACATTGCCTGATGGGATGGGACTGGAGCCACGACTTTCATTCACCGTTACATCTTTCTATGTAGGGTGGTGAGCGCTCTAGAACCAAACAGCGATATAGTTACTGGAAACGTACACCCAAGGAGGATTTTACAGCCAAGTAATAGTTTCGATAATCATGGGCAAAAGAACTGCACAAATAGAATAAACAACAAGGTAACAGTTCCATCAGATAATACGACGGGCATGAACATAGAGCTGCATGCTCAGCATTCATCGACCATTGGGAAAAAACAGCAAACCTCGCCAACAGCAACATTGAAAGATGATTACAGGATAAACTTGGGAAAAGCATTGTGCTCACAACCAAACATCGCGCTCAGGGGAAACAACTAACACCCACACGAACGACAGCTTCCAACAGAAAATCCTTGGATAACTTACCTTTCCCCTGATATTATAAAGCATGCATTTAAATGGGAACCAGAAGCCCATGGAAACTCTGCCTTTGCTCAGTACCCTCGCCCACGAGCCATTCTTCCCCGAACCCTTCCATACCCCCTTCCGCCCTCGTATCCCCCCCTCCCAGCAGGAGCTTGGTCATATCCCCTTCCGCCTTCGTATCCCCTTCCAGCAGGGGCCTGGTCATATCCCCTTCCACCTCCATAGCCCCTTCCAGCAGGAGCTTGGTCATATCCCCTTCCACCTTCGTATCCCCTCCCACCTGGAGCACCGCCACCCCTGCCACGCTCATATCCTGTATGCAGAGATATATGTTACAGGTAACATTGCAAATCTTTCTTGGCATTTCTAGATGCAAAGCCACATTAAAAGAAAAAATGAACATACAAAATACACTGTTTATCTCAAAGAGTTCATATGGTCATAAATATTTAGGTTGCATGGCAAACTAGCAGGTAAAATGAACATCTCAAGAAAAACTAACACACCAATTGGATATCCTGGAACGTTTTTACACTTTAAACAGGTAAAGAAGTTTATTCATCACAGTTACATCATCAGATCCGCAATCACATGAAAGTGGCATTGCTGCATGTGAAGAACACTGGGATGCATGAGTTATTTACATGATCAACATACATTGCTTTTAAGCATGCATGGCAATGTAAGACTTCAGTGTGTATGGCTCATGCTATAAAGGTGAAGAACAACTAACTATTGAATAACAGATCAGAACATGAGTTAAAGCACTCAATCAGGAAACACAAGTATGTTATAAAAGGTCATACCCCCGCGGTAACTCCAATTGCCTCTTCCACGCATACCACCCCGTCCTCGGTTATATCCACCATTTTCTGGTTCAACAAATCAATTGAGCATCCAAACTTCCTTAAACAAGCAAGATCAGCAATAAAATTGTACAAGCTACCCATATATACCTTGGTAGTTTCCTTGTCGGCCTTGGTTGTAGCCATATCCACCGCCATACCCACCTTGATTATCATAGTACCCACCATCTTGGTTGTATCCGCCTTGATTATCGTAGTACCCACCATCTTGGTTGTACCCGCCTTGATTGTATCCACCTTGATTGTACCCACCTTGGTTGTACCCACCTTGGTTGTTTCCATATCCGCCATAACCTCCTCTACCCCAACCCCTACCACGTCCACGGCCCCTTCCTCTGCCACGACCCTGCACATAGGAGTCTAACAGAACAACAATAATGACAAGTTTGAATAACCGAAGTACAAAAACAAGTGCGGACTATCACTATCATACCTTCATAATCAGATGGTTGTTGGCGAGGTTGACGCAGCGGTGCTGGTGCCTGCTGGAGGCGCTGCTGTTGCCTGGGCTGGTCAACATAAGCTGGGCTTTGATACCTACAAAAAAAATGTATTAATATTCCAAATGTGTAACATGGTTCATGCACACATGTTCTTACCCTATGAAAATAATAGACATGCATCCAATTTACCCAGGGGAATTTTGGTCCAGCTCTACTGGAGACAAAGTAATTGAAATCATTGAAACATGGCGAGTCATCTCCAGTCTGCAGAATGAGTAACCATTGGAATAAATTAGAATCCCCGGTGCCACAGAAGTTTATGAGATAACAGGATGGTAGAAAGAAACAGAAACTTAACGGGACAAGGCCTTCTTCAATAGGTTCCCAGACATCAGTTATGCTGACAGAGCTGATGTTAGTATCTTGGTACAACCCCGGGACTCTTTTCTGTTTTCAAGAAATATATCAAATGTGGTTCTGTACAATTGGACGAAAATGAGAAAATAAAACCGAAGAATTACCTTGATAATCTCTGTGACAGCAACAGACTTACTGATCGCCTGTCCCATGGCTTTCAGAACAATCTCTTTAATCTTCCGATCCTGATTGAAAATGTTAAACATGAGTCATGAAGTAAACAATGGGAAAAATCAAAGTTAAAACTACTAATGCCAGTCAAGCTATTAGATAACTGGTTTGCGAAACTAGCAACAAAGTAGACATGATGAACTTTTGAGTCTTTCACACCCAGCATCAAACTCAAGCACATCCCCTTTACCGAGACCTCCTACAGCAGCCCACAGTCCCGCACAATGTAAATGCAATTGACTGCATCCAGGGGGGATGCAACACGAAACTAACAGCACTGGCACGTTTTACAACTGAACTCCAACTGCAATCACCATCCACCACGGACTTCACAATCTCACTGTCATTTGAAATTGTTTTCCCAGGGATTACTAGCGATTGAAGACCACAAATCATACGAAACATCCCTACATTGCTAGATTTACATCCCCGATATATAACCAAAATCGATTGACGCATTAAACTTAACAATCTCGGCCAAAGGGCGCATACTTATAAATCTCGATATCCGTCACATCAAACCAGATTCACAACAAGTTTAGTGCTAATGACATACTGATTCAAAACAATGACAAACAAGTATACGTTCGTGCAAATATAACACATCAACATTGAATTTGTGCGCCAGTCAACGCACATCCAACCGAAACCACACCGATTCAGCACAGCCTCGCCATCAAACCACACAAAACCAGCCGTACGAACCACTCCACCTCCCCGGAAGCCAGACGGGCAGAAACAAGCCGCGACCTCGGACCGTTTCCGCCGTCGACACGCGCCGAATCGAATCAACGCACACACGAAACCGACGGGACGGGGGCGGGGGGAGGGGAGCGCACCTGGAGGAGGGACGTGGCGTAGGAGACATAGTTGCGGATAAGCCCCTGGGCGGTGATTCGGATCTCGTTCTCGGCGATGGCCGACTCGGGCCGCGGCCGCTCCACCCTCTGGTACCTGTCCATCTCGGGCCCTGGGCGCCGGCCGCCGCTCGTCGCCCGGCGGGTGGTAGGGAGGGAGGGGATTGGGTTTGGGGGGGGATTTGTGAGGGTGCGGCGCGAGGTGGGGCGGGGGTGGTGAGGGAGGGGCTAAAACCCTAGGCGGAGCCAACGATACGTGCGCGCTCGTGGGGCAGAGGGCTCGGGTTGCACGAAACCGAGGGTCTCCTCCTTTATTTTTCTATACGGGGGAGAAGAAATAGGAAGGAGGGGAAAATAATAAGAAAATGGAAAAGATCGTTCGGGGAATCGGCGGGTCCTTCGGACTTCTGGTTCTCGCGTCTTGGGCCGTTTCCAGGGCCGGCCGTAGGTTCTAGAGTCTCTCTTCTGTAGGCTGTACTGCTCGGTTTCCCTTTTTCTATTTGTGGACGATATCCGGATGCAGGTATTGTCAGCAAGCATTTAAAAAAAACATTATACAATAATAATGAGTGCATCAAAACATTTTCCTTCTTTGGTGAACAGCAAGCACGTTTGCCTATTCCTCAATGAGGCATTGCATGAACCAACCCTACTCCCCCTAAATCCTCTCGGCCATCCAGACCTTTCACTGTTTCCTCCTTACAAAACTTGCATGCCCAAACATTCCGTTGCGGTCTATATTCTCTTCCTTAACTCCTCCAACCAGCCGCTGGCTTCGGCCAAGGCTGATGAACCATTCCCATTCGTAATTGACGATGGGCACCCTCCCGTTCCCATCCCTAATCATCCTCGCGCTCCTCTTCTCCTCGGCTTTAGCGCTTACCGCTCATGAAGCGGCGACCATCGCCCGTCGCCAATTGCTCGCCTTTGAGAAGCACGGCGACCACGTCCACATCGACATAGACATCAATATCAAGATCAGCAACCCTCGCCTCCGCATGGCACACACGGCCTTGCAGGCGCTCAAGCATGCGCTCTACTCGGACCCCAAGAACTTCACCGGGAATTGGGTTGGGCCTGACGTCTGCACCTACAATGGTGTCCTCTGTGTTCCGGCGCCGGACGATCCGTCTGCGAGCGTTGTGGCATTGGTGGACATGAACGGCGCGGACGTCGCGGGGCACCTGCCCAAGGAGATTGGACTCATGACCGATCTCGCCGTGCTCCACCTAAACTCCAACCGCTTTTGCGGCATCATCCCAGAGGAGGTCAAGAACATGACGCAACTCTACGAGTTCGACGCTAGCAACAACCACTTTGTCGGTCCATTCCCTGACGTGGTGATGCGCGTCCCAAAGCTCAGCTACCTCGACATCCGGTTCAACGACTTTGATGGGCCCATCCCACCGGAGCTCTTCCTGAAACCTTACGATGCGATCTTCCTCAATAACAATCGATTCACCTCCGGCATCCCGGACACTATCGGCAAGTCCAAGGCTTCTGTGATCGTGCTCGCTAACAACGAACTCGGCGGGTGCATTCCTCGGACCATCGGTGAGGCCGCCGCCACACTCGACCAGTTCATCTTCATCAACAACAGCCTCACCGGTTGCCTACCGGTGGAGGCAGGGCTTCTCAGCACCACGACAGTTTTCGATGTCAGCAGCAATGCGCTGACAGGGTCGATCCCGAGGACATTGTCCGGCCTGTCCAAGGTCGAGCAGCTTGATCTGTCGCATAACAAGTTTATTGGGGAGGTGTCCAAAGACGTGTGTGAGTTGCCGGCTTTGGCAAACCTGTCTGTTTCTTACAACTTCTTCACGAAGGAAGACACCCAGTGTAGCATGGGCATGGACAAGGCATTCGAGGACGAAGCAAACTGCATGGGACAAACAAGGCCCACACAGAAAAGTGGAGATGAGTGTGCGCTCGTTTTGAGCAATCCAGTGGACTGCGCTATGGTGGAACGTTGTGGATGGCCGAGTGGAGGCAAAAGTTCACCACCAGTGGTAGTGACACCAGTGTACTCACCGCCGCCACCACCAGTTTTTTCTCCGCCCCCGCCGAAAGCATCCCCACCGCCGCCTCCCGTTTTCTCTCCGCCCCCACCAAAAGCATCCCCACCGCCGCCTCACGTTTTCTCTCCGCCCCCGCCGAAAGCATCCCCACCGCCGCCTCCAGTTTTCTCTCCGCCCCCGCCGAAAGCATCCCCACCGCCGCCTTCGGTTTTCTCTCCGCCCCCACCAAAAGCATCCCCACCGTCGCCTCCGATTTTCTCCCCGCCCCCGCCTAAAGCATCCCCACCGCCGCCTCTAGTTTTCTATCCGCCCCCGCCGAAAGCATCCCCACCACCGCCTCCAGTTTTCTCTCCGCCCCCTCCAAAAGCATCCCCACCACCGCCTCCAGTTTTCTCTCTGCCACCACCGGAAGCGTCTCCGCCTCCACCAACGCAATCACCACCGCCGCCAATACTATCTCCCCCACCCTCGGTAGCATCTCTGCCACCACTCATTCTGCCACCAATAATGGGTGTAAAATACCAGTCACCACCGCCACCACAATTCGCTGGTTATTGATCTGTTTAGAGCATGCATGTGTGTATAGTAGTTAACTTTTGTTGTTGCAATATTAGCATAGGAAAAACTAAGTGTTATACAAGCACAAAAACTTTAACACACTGTTTGAGGGCGCCAATTTATGTTTCCATATTTTTTTCCGCTCCTTTCTCGGATTTGTTATGCCTCTTATGCAGGAAAAAATAGAGATTGCAACGTGTACTCGTGGTGAGCAGTGAGCCCACGAGTACATACGTCCTTCATTACCTAGCTTGTGTGTTGTGCCACGCTTGCCGAAGCTAGTACGGATACAACCTTTTAAAGCACCCACACCTACACACCCTAGAGAGAAACTGTGTGCACACACAGTTAGAAAAACAAACCGAGGAGTTTGTGTCGAAAACACCAGGGCATTTCTAATCCAAGTTGATGATGTTGAGTGAGGCGAGCATAGGCATGCATCAAGATGAGGGTGGCCCGAGGACGACACATGGGGAGTCGACATGAGCTAGGAGAGGAGGTGTATGGTCACACACGATGGCGACTTGTTGCACAAGGGAAGTGGGAGTTGTCGGTGCTGGGGTAGAGGACGAGGGGCCATATTGCCTTCCCTTAAGTCATTGCTAGCGCAGAGGGTCGTGGAGGAAGGCGAGCATGAGAAGGAAATGTCCTTAGGGGACAACTGCAAGGGGATGAGAGATATGAAGGTTGTGTTGGATGAGTAAGAGCATGAGGGAGTGAGAGAGATGACGATTGTGTGGGAGATAGATGATGGAACAGAGGATTTTTTTTTCTCCATTTAATATTAGTTACAAACATAGATAAACACATAACCAATACAACAATAAATAACCCAAACAAATATATTGTATCTAAATAGCTATCCCCCACTATCATAAATTCTCTACATTCTCATCGAGCCACGTCAAGAAAACTAATGTAGTCATTGGATATACTAGGCCATCTCATGGTAGCTATCCGATCCAGGCATTGAGAGGCTATGCACCAAGTAGCATGCAAGCATGCGGTAACCGACACTTGTGTGAAGTAACCGACGCTTACAATTTAAGTGCATTTTAAATTGACATGTGTAGGATTCCTACATTCTTCTTCAAGACAATCCCCTCCACCGTACTTTGATAAGGTGTCATTCTTTCCTTTTTTGTCTTAACACTTCAGGGTAATGAAATCTATACCAAGACCTTATGGATTCTTAGAAATCACTAAAAGAAACGTATTTGTGAAGGATATTCCTCAAAGTTCGTGAGTTGATCATGTGTCGACTACATAAATTAAAGTCTAGCGCAATTTTTATTCATACAAATTTGATATTCGCCTAGTATGTGAAGAAACTAAAGCCAAAGACACAAAGCAACCTATGTATACTTAAACTTTAATAACTTCACAAGTCTTCATGTGATGCTCTAAAATATGCTTGGTCAAACTTATGGAAGATTAACATAAGTTTGATGGAGATATCCTAAGTGCGAATTAGGGGTTTGAGTATGAAAAAGGCCACGTGTATCTATCTCCACATTTACTCTGTCGACAATATGAAATTCTTTGGGAGCATGATTAGGCATTGCCGGAAATTATAAAGGAAGCATGGAACTCTTTTGGTGTTGTGGATAATCTAAGAAAACTTTAGGAGGCACTAGATAACACTATATCTACCCTCCAGAGATGGAGTAAATCAAAGTTTGGAAATATCACTAGAGAACTTAAGAAGTCTCGGTCACAACTTGATGAGCTAATGAATATGACCACTGACCGCCAGGAGATTAGAAGGGTGACTGAAATGATGAATGAATTGTTATATGAGGAGAAAATGATGTGGTTGCAAAGTTCAATAATTACTTGGATGAAAGAGGGGGATACAAAAATGAAATACTTCCAGAGCAAAGCTGTTTGGAGGGCGAGGATAAACAAGATTCAGGAACTTAGGGACAATGAGGGGGTTGGTGTTGGGGAACGTAGTAGAAAACAAAAAAAATCGCCCTACGATCACCCAGAAACAATATAAAGATGCATAAACGGTTTGGATCACGATCGTTACCGACTCCGGAGTGCAGCGTAAGTAGACGAGTCGGTGTAGATCGTACTTGGAGTCCATCGAACTGTTGATGAACGATCCCGTGAACCGCCCTCGAACGGAAGATCGAAAGCACGACCTCTCTACTTGGTTGCAAGCATACGGTCTTCACGATCCGGCAGCGCTTCGCTGTCGAGAGCTAATCGTCACCAGAGAATTAGAGGGAGGAGATTAGAACCACACTGGGCTTCTAATTATGAGGATTAGAGGAACTAGGTCTAGCTCTAATTAGATCAACTAGGATCAACTAGAAGTAGAACTAGATGAACTAGAGGAGGCTCCAAAACTTGTGTATTCCAAATAGCAAAAAAACCTCTAGTATATATAGGTTGGGAGGGGAGGAGGAGGCGCCACACAAGGGGAAGGATTCCCCTCCCTTTGCGCCGACCCTAGGGGGAGGAGGAATCCGCCCCCTTGTCCAATTCGGCCTCCCCATAGTGAGGAAGAGGGCGCCACCCCTACATGGGCCTTGGTGGCACTACTGCAGGCGACCGCAAACGCGACACATGAATCAGAGACCCCGCGACCAAACTGTGTGCGATGCATGAATCGCAAACAGTGTCGTAAAAAAAACCATCCCCAATAAGACGAACTGTTTGCGATGCCGGAGACATTAAAAATGATTCAGATTAGAGACGCGTGTGCGATACGTGGCATACAGTTGATCCATACGAACTGTTTGCGATAAGCCAGAACAACAAACACGGTCAGCCAGTTCATGGTGTGTGCGATACGCGGCATACAGTTCACTCGGATGAACTGTTTGTGATTACCCAACACAACAGAAACAGGCAGCCAGTTCGTGGTGTGTGCGATACACGGCATACAGTTCACTCGGATGAACTGTTTGTGATTACCCAACACAACAGAAACGGTCAGGCAGATCAAGGTGTGTGCGATATACAGCATGCGGTTCACTCGGATGAACTGTTTGCGATTACCCAACACAACAGAAACGGTTCAACTTAACAAGGTGTGTGTGATACGCGGCAAACAGGTCAGTACTCAGAAATGTGTGGGAAGACCGATAACAACACAGACGATTCCTGCTAATAACCCGTGTGTGTTGTGGGCAAACGCTTGCTGGTAAACAATTGTCAGTGATTGATGAAATCATCACCGACAGGTTCCGTGGTTTAATCCGTGTGCAATGTGATTTGCTCAGTCTGCACAACATCTACGCTCTCTGTCTACAGAACAACAACATATATACTTATAAGGACATGATTGCATAACCAAATTAAACATCCAATTACATAACTGACTACACACATAACATATGCACATACCAAAGTAAACAACTACATGCATAATAAACTAGGATAAACGATCATATCTAATCATCATGTACTTCTTCTTGTGACGCTTGCCGCTACTGCTCTGCTGGTGGCTCGATCCCTCGTCATCTACAGGAAGGAGGCACTCCCTCATGTCGACGATCCGCCTGTGCATCTCGTAGCATGTGTGTACACGTTCTTGGCTACAAACTCGAGGTGAGGTTCATCCAGTCTCCGCACCCAGGCACCGTGCTAGGATCCAGGATTTCTCCTGGAACCTTACTTCATGTTTTCGTAGTAGGGGTCGATAATGGCGGCGGCGAGTTTGACCAGGGAGTCCATCTTCGTGCTGCCCCACACCCTGTAGTGGCCACGGATGTCGACAAGCTTCGGGCAGGCCAAGCCCGAAATCTTGAGCGCTTTTACATCGCTGACGGTGTCCACCGTAGCGAACTTGTAGTCGGGGCTCTTGACAAACCTAGTGAAACGCTCGCAAGCACTTGTGGCCAGGCAGTAGTGGTAGACGAGGACGTGATGGCCCACGCACAACTGGGCGACGGCAACCGCCTAATCAACCCCGGGACGACCGTCGGTGTACTGGAGGTCGAAGCCGACCACTTTGTACTTGTCGTCCTTAGCAAGCAACTGCTCCATGGTGTTGATGGAGTCCTCCACCACGGCCGGGTCGATGGTGTACACCACCGTGAGTTCCTTTTCCCTCACGTGGGTGTTCACACGATGCACGCCGTACTCCATTGGAGCGCCGCTGGATATCCTCTCTCTCTCTATGTGTCGTCGCGGGTGTGCTTGTTGTGTTGTGGGGCGCGATCAAAAGGTTGAAGAGACTAAGGTTATAATGGCCGTGGGAACAAATGGGGAGGCCGAACGACCTGGAGTATCGGCGCGCGCGGATGGCACTTGTTGCAGCGCGTAACTGCATCGTGCCGCACATATTAACTGCATCGTGGCGACGCGCGCGGACGCAACCGCATGCATATGGCGCCCAAATCATGATCGTGTGCCGGCCCCAACCGCTGAAAGAGCGCGCGCGGAGGGATGCGAGCAGAGCGCGCCGCGGCCGCCTCAACATCGAGCAGAGCACGCGAAGGGGCGCGAGCATAGCGCGCCGCGGCCGCCTAAACGGCGAGCAACCACCTGCGTATAGCAGTTCTGGTCAACCGTCTGGCACGCGTGGGAGGCGAGACGGCCCATCCATCGGACACACTGACACACCGATCAAACCTAAACGTGTTCACACTGATCAAATTACCACGCAATGAGTAAATGCAAATCTGTTCACACCGATCAAACCTAAACGTGTTCCCACTTAGCACTGGGCTATAAAAACTAGTACCCACTCGAAAATTACTGCTGATTCCTCTCCTCATCACCAAAAAAAACAGGTCTTTCCTCTTAAGCCATTCCTTGCGTCTGCCATGGCCGGTAAGAGGAGTTCTAGGTCGACATATGATCAGGGAGCAAAGACCAAGGCCGCGGAAGCACTAGAGAGGTCCCGTCGCAACGCGGCAGCCGCAGCAGAGATGTCCTGCCACGCCCTCGAGGGAGCTCTCACAGGCAGGCGAGGGCTCTCACAAGTGCTCTTGCCGCGTCGACGGACTCGACGAGCTGGCGGGGCTGAAGTCCTTAGCTAGCGACGACGACATTCTCGCTGGCCTAATTAACCAGCAGGAGCTGCTCGCCGGCTTGGAGAAGCTGCTCGAGATTAGTGATGCCTCGGTTGATAAGGCAACCGGCCTCGTCGTGAAACTCATAGGTGACAATGCGAAGCTCCACGAGGAGCTCGACAAGTAGAAGGAGGAGGCCGCCGGCTGGAGGGAGCTGTATGAGAAGAGCGTTGTGATGTCTACTACACAACTTATTCTTGTAGACTCGTATTGGGCCTCCAAGTGCAGAGTTTTGTAGGACAGTAGCAATTTTCCCTCAAGTGGATGACCTAAGGTTTATCAATCCGTGGGAGGCGTAGGATGAAGATGGTCTCTCTCAAACAACCCTGCAACCAAATAACAAAGAGTCTCTTGTGTCCCCAACACACCCAATACAATGGTAAATTGTATAGGTGCACTAGTTCGGCGAAGAGATGGTGATACAAGTGTAGTATGGATAGTAGATATAGGTTTTTGTAGTGCGAACAATAAAAAAATAGCAAGGTAGCAAGTAACAAAAGTGAGCATAAACAGTATTGCAATGCTTAGAAACAAGGCCTAGGGTTCATACTTTCGCTAGTGCAATCTCTCAACAATGCTAACATAATTGGATCATATAACAATCCCTCAACGTGCGATAAAGAATCACTCCAAAGTTCCTATTAGCGGAGAACATAAGATAGAAATTGTTTGTAGGGTATGAAACCACCTCAAAGTTATCCTTTCCGATCGATCTATTGAGCTATTCCTATAAGTGTCACGAACAGCCCTAGAGTTCGTACTAAAATAACACCATATGATACACATCAACCAACTCTAATGTCACCTAGATACTCCAATGTCACCACAAGTATTCGTGAGTTGATTATACGATATGCATCAAACAACTTCATAATCATAATATTCAATCCACACAAAGAACTTCAAGGAGCACCCCAAAGTTTCTATCGGAGAAAAGATAATGAAAACATGCATCAACCCCTATGCATAGATTACCCCAATGTTACCTCGGGAATCCGTGAGTTGAGTGCCAAAACATACATCAAGTGAATCAATATAATACCCCATTGTCACCACGGGTATTCATATGCAAGACATACATCAAGTGTTCTCAAATCTGAATATTCAATCCGACAATAACAAAACCTCAAAGGGAAAAGATTCGACTCATCACAACAAAGATAGAGAGGGAAGAAACACCATATGATCCAACTATATTAACAAAGCTCGCGATACATCAAGATCGTGCCATATCAAGAACACGAGAGAGAGAGATCAAACACATAGCTACTAGTACATACCCTCAGCCCCGAGGGTGAACTACTCCCTCCTCGTCATGGAGACCGTTGGGATGATGAAGATGGTCTCCGGTGATGATTCCCCCCTCCGGCAGGGTGCCGGAAAAGGGCTCCAGATGGGATCTCCTTGGTACAGAGGCTTGCGGCGGCGTAAAAACTCATCTAGGTTAACTTTCGGGGGTTTCTGAATATATAGGATTTTTCAGCGTTGGAATCACGCAAAGAGGTGCCACAGGGGGCCCACGAGGCACCAGGGCGTGCCTGGGGGGCAGGCGCGCCTAGGTGGCTCGTGGGGCCCCTGTGGCTCTTCTGCTGCTCCTCCGAAGCTTCCTGGGTCTATTTCCTTCCAGAAAAAATCGTCAAAAAGTTTCGCTGCATTTGGACTTCATTTGATATGGATTTTCTGGAAAACCAAAAACAAGCAGAAAACAGCAACTGGCACTGGGCACTAGGTCAATATGTTAGTCCATGAAAATCATATAAAACGCATATAAAAGTGCACCAAAATCATACAAAACTATAATAAACATGGCATGAATACTTCATAAATTATGGATACGTTGGAGACGTATCACGTTGCCTCGCGGATGACGCTGACATCCGTCGTCCATGAACTTGGGGATGACTTGAAGAAGCTCCGCATCGAGCGCGAGCTGCAGGTGGAGGAATCCGTGGCTGCTGTCAAGCAAAGTCGTGAGGATGTGAAGAAGGAGCTAGAAGAACTCCTCGCCAAGCGATCCATCGAGAAGTAGAGAGCAGCGACTTCCTTCTTCCTCTTTTTTTTCTTCTTCTCTTGCCCCTGTTCTTTCGGGCGTTGCCGCATGTGGCATTTTAAATTGGAAATTATCCGGGATATGTAAGACAATTATTATCCGTTGCCATTGTCAATTTGTCATCATATTATTTCCTTCGTAACCTCGTAGGTACATGTATACGAGTCGAAAACAGGCTAAAATTCACGTTCTCAACGAGGCACGAACAAAACAATGCTAGCTATCGTTGAGCGGGGCCATGGGATCACAAGCTACCACCTTCCGTCCAGGTGCATTAACCACATGTTAAACAGCGGCTCGGCCGCCATTAATGGAGAAGTTGGGAGCGAGGCGGCGGCTGGAGGTCAAAGAGCTCGCTTCCCGGTGAGCCTGCTCGGCCGCCATTAATGGAGAAGTTGGGAGCGAGGCGGCGGGTGGAGGTCAAAGAGCTCGCTTCCCGGTGAGCCTGCGCGGCAGATAGCTCGCACGGGTCCCATCAAGCCTGCGTGGCAAACTGCTCGCACGCGTCCCATCGAGCATGCGCGGCAGACTGCTCGCACGCTGAAAGCACATTTGCTCCCTTGGTGGTTTTGGTAATTTATAACAACATATATCTCATTGAACTAATAAACATTCAAGTGAAAGATTTCAGGAAGTTCAATGATTGGCATGGCAAGGACTAGGAATGTGGACCCTTCAAAATGCTAAGGACATATATTGGCAAAAGCTCAAGACTCTACATTTTCGTTTTAGTGATCCAAGATCACATTGAGTCCATAGGAAAGCCAATACTATTAAGAGGGGATGAGGTTTTGATAATGATCTATTTGCTCAAGTGCTCAATGATATTGCTCCAAAACCCTCAGCCACTTCCTTCATCCAAATCTGTCCAAAACCCTAAAAGCCAACTCGGTTCCACCGAAACTCATTCATCTGGACCCACCGAGTTCATCAAGACAGTGCCACAAGCCAAACCCTAACAAATCGGATCCACCGATATGGATCTCGGTCTCACCGAGATGGGTGACCATCTTTCTGTTGCCTAGTTGCAATTATTTCGGTCTCACCGAAATTGCACTCGGTAACACCGAGATGGAGTGACCAAGTTTCTGTTGCCAAGTTGCATCATTTCGGTCCCACCGAGATTATGCAATCGGTGCCACCGAGACTGGGTCTAGCCCTTACCATTGCACATCGGTTGCTCCGAGATGTTCCATCCGGTCCCACCGAAACTTCAAACGTTCATATCTTTGCTCAAGTCGGTCTCACCGAGATTCTTGTTTCGGTGCCACTGATTTTGGTCAAATGTGTGTAACGGTTGGATTTCGTGTGAAGGCTATTTATACCCCTCCACCACCCTCTTACCAAGTAAGAGAGCCATCAGAACGTGCCTACACTTCCACCATACATTTTCTGAGAGAGAACCACCTACTCATGTGTTGAGATCAAGACATTCCAATCCAACCATTTGAACCTTGATTTCTAGCCTTTCCCAAGTTGCTTTCCACTCAAATCTTTCTTCCACCATAGCCAAATCTGTGAGGAAGTTCTTGAGTGTTGGGGAGACTATCATTTGAAGCACAAGAGCAAGGAGTTCATCATCAACACACCGTCTATTACCTTTTGGAGAGTGGTGTCTCCTAGATTGGTTAGGTGTCACTTGGGAGCCTCCAAGATCATGTGGAGTTGAACCAAGGAGTTTGTAAGGGCAAGGAGATCGCCTACTTCGTGAAGATCTACCCCGAGTGAGGCTAGTCCTTCGTGGACGTAAGCCATGGTGGAATAGGCAAGGTTGCTTCTTCGTGGACCCTTCGTGGGTGGAGCCCTCCGTGGACTCGCGCAGCCGTTACCCTCCGTGGGTTGAAGCCTCCATCAACGTGGACGTACGATAGCACCACCTATCGGAACCACACCAAAAATCATCGTGTCTTCATTGCGTTTGAAATCTCCGATCCCCTCCTTTACTTACATGTGCAATTGCTTACTTTCCGCTGCCACACTCTTAGAATTGCATGTGTAGGGTGTTACTTGACTTGTATACTTGCTAAAATCTGCCCACAACTAAAATTGGGAAAAGGATAGACTTTTATTTGGTCAAGTAGTCTAATCACCCCCCTCTAGACATACTTTCGATCCTACAAGTGGTATCAGAGCATTGGTCTCCATTGCATTGGTTTCACAACCTAGGAGAGTATGGCGTCTAGTGAGGGTAATTATCACCGTAGAGGTCCATATTTTGATGGTACAAACTTTGCTAGTTGGAAACATAAGATGAAGATGCATATTCTTGGTCATAACCCCGCTGTTTGGGCTATTGTTCGTGTTGGCTTGCAAGGTGAATTCTTTGAGGATGGCAAGGAACTGGATCGTGAAGCAACCGCGGAAGAATTGAAGATGTTGCAATACAATGCTCAAGCTTGTGACATTCTCTTCAACGGTTTGTGCCCCGAGGAATTCAACAAGATCAGCCGCCTCGAGAATGCAAAGGAAATTTGGGATACTTTAGTTGATATGCATGAGGGTACCGAGTCCGTCAAGGAATCTAAGTTGGATGTGCTTCAAAGTCAACTTGACAAATTCAAGATGAAGGATGGTGAAGGAGTCGCCGAAATGTACTCTAGGCTTGCTCTCATCACAAATGAGATTGCCGGCTTAGGAAGTGAAGAGATGACCGACAAATTCATCATCAAGAAGATCCTTAGAGCTTTGGATTGAAAATATGATACTGTTTGTGTCGGGGGGATGACCCCCGGGTAGGCAAGCGAACCCGGAGTCCCCTTTTCAAAAAACATCGGGGCAGCCCGTGCCCCACCCCGCCGGCTGGCGAACCTACTATAACACCCCAAAATTATCTCTCTGGATTTTCAAACCTTTTTATTAAAAGAAAATACTTTGAATTATTTTGACCCAATTCTTTTTCTTCTCTTCCTTCTGTTCTGAAATTCATTTTTGATTTTGATTGAGGTTTCAAAAAAATTGCATGTTCTGTTTGGATGGTTTATTAATTGGTAATTATTTTTGGAAGATCAAAAATGTTTTTCTCTTTAGAAAAGTTTCTGGAATATTAAAACTATTCCATGAAAATAGTCTTTCCACTTCCTTCTAGCACTTCTAAATTCTTCCAATAATTTTTCTGCCACTTCTAAATTATCCCTCAAGTCTCTCACACATTCTAGGAAAATATACAACTCCTTTCCACCTCACAAAAATAATTCTGCAATATTTTATAAATTCCAAAGTTGGAATTTATATTATTCATAGTTTCTTGGAATTACAAAGGAACTATATTTTCTACAATTCTTCTGCCTCCACCAAAATTTCCCCAACAACTAGACAGTACCCAAAACCCATTTCACCAAAAACATTGGGTTCCACAATTAAAAAAATTCAAATTTCATCCAGTTCAAATTTGGACCAGAAACAATCTTTTTGATACAAACCTATTTTTAATAGCTCCAAAAATTCTGAAACTTTGCCAAACCCTCTTATATGCATCAACACCTCACCACAAAAATTCCCCAAAAATCCTAAAATCCCTAGCTCTCTCTGTCATTTCGCCAAACACATAGCATGCACACTGTTCATCTCTGAAACAAATTCAGTTAACTGAACTTGTTCAGTGGCAGAGGCAGTCGATGCCGTATGCCTCACTCCACCACCTCTCCTTCTCATCCACACCTCCTTTTCTCATCATGAGCCGCCGCAACCCTCCCCCTGGTCAGTAACTCCACCGACGAAACAGTGCCTGGCCGGTGCAGCGGCCACCGAGCTCACCCACGGCAAACCGAGCGGATCGGCTTGACGGCGCCCGCCATCTTCATTGCTCCTGCTGCCGCCCTCACCTAATCTCCTCCACGCGTCGATCCTCTCCGTGTCTCCGCGCCGACCACACCGTCCAAAACCCCCCCTGGAGCCCACTGTCAGTCGCCGGAGATGAACGGCGCCCGCCATGGCCGTATGCGACCTCGCCATGGATAAGGCCGCAGTGCTCGTTTCCGTTCGCGTTTATGCTTCTGGAGAACTCCATGAACCTCCTCGATCATGCACCGCACCTCGCCACCGTCCACAACCTACTTCGGCGGCCGGAGTAACTCCGGCGTCAGCCGCAAGCCACTGGCCTCCCCCGATCGCCTATAAATAGGACTCCTCGAGCTCCATTCGCTCCATCCATCATCCACCCCACCTCCTAATCGACCGCCTCACCACTCACCTGACCCCGAGAGGGTCGTCTCCTTCCACTCCGGTCACCGACCCGCCGCAACCATCCCCGATCACCACAACGCAAATACTCCATCCCCGCCTCTGAAACTTTGCCAGTAACCTCGAATCACATCCATACATCGATCCCGCGCTTCAATTTCATCTCACGAGCTCTCTCCGGTGAGATCCTAGTTCGCCCGAACCGCCGTCCGCCGCTGTCGACATCGCCGCCGTTCAGGTGCTCGCCGGCGACCACCTCCACTACCCACCGAAGCGGCACTCCACCCCGAACACATCCCGAGCACTGCCACCTTCCAAAACCCCGGCGATCGTCGCCGGCGATCGCCGCCGCCCTCTGTGCACGCGCGCGAGCGCTTTCGAATTCAAACCTGACGGGTGGACCCCACCCGTCAGCGTTTTATTCTTTTCCGGTTAAAACAGAAAGCGTATTCTGTAGTTTACGCCTTCTCCGCTGAAATGCGTATAACGCCCGAAGCGTTTTTCTTTTTTCTGTTTTTAAACCGAAAGCGCATTCTCCTCTTTACGCTTTCCACGCTGGGAGGCGTATTCTCTCCCGAAGCGTTTTCCTTATAAACGCACAGGGACTGGCATTTTTACAGAAAAACCCCTGAGTTTAAAAGTTGAATAACTTTTAAACTACAACTCCGATTGAGTTGAATCTTTTTTTGAAATTCTTATTTTTCTCTCTAGTTTTTTTTAGTATTTATTTAAAAATATTTTGAGACAAGTTTTGGTACTGTTGCCAAATTTTTAATTGGAGTTTAAATTTGAATTTTCAGAAAAAGAAGAGGGAAACTTTGCCGGGAATTTTGAGTGTTTTCCTTCTGACTACTTTGGACAAGGCAAGCATTTTTGAACTTGGGATATGGTGATTGCATTTGCATTGCATGGTTGCATCAATAGGAATTGCACCGTATGTGTAGTTTATCGCAAGTGCATACATGCATGGTCATATTATATCTTGTGCATGACTTGCACTTCACTCAAGTATCTGACATGAGGAAAGGCTGCGAGCACAAGGAGTACAGCTCCTGACTTGGACGTGCTGGTGAGCACGGTCCCGTTGTGACACGACGGTGTCACCGTGGCATGTGAGACA
The DNA here is from genome assembly GCA_039707655.1 of Elymus sibiricus. Taxonomy (NCBI): domain Eukaryota; kingdom Viridiplantae; phylum Streptophyta; class Magnoliopsida; order Poales; family Poaceae; genus Elymus; species Elymus sibiricus. The sequence goes on from CM077670.1 coordinate 69,593,478, forward strand.
TGCCAGACTTAATAATAACATCACCTCCTGAGTCGACCTAGATCGAGTCTTGTTCCGTCACACCTAGCTAAACACCGTGCTGCCACGGGTCTTCCCGCAAGGGAAGTACGGTTTAGTAAGTTGCTAACCCCTGTCTGTGTACACACCACATAGAGGGCCATGATGAGGGTTTCCACGGCCGTGGACTAAATCCCGTCATCAGGTCAGGGGGCATGGGTGTATCCGGCTGGGCCAAGAGGGGGGCACCCCTTGGAATCCGCGCGTATGAATAGTGATCCCATGCAGGACGTGGTCTCCACGTCTTAGAGTTTTTCTGGAATGATGCTTTGGGTGATTCCTGGCATCCGGACGGATAATCTGGTGTGTGCTGGTCAGGCGTGTTTCCAACCCAAAGACCATAATGGGAATTAGTCAGTACCGTGGTGCTGACTAAAGAAATCTCATACACGTGGGTAAAGAGTACTCCCTCTGCAAGAGGAAAATAATTAATTGAAGCATCAAATATTTTGCAGAATATTATTATCTCATCACTAACACTGTCATGAATATTTTGTCATCAGGATTATGATGGTTGTGAATATTATTGTTACTATGCATATTATTTAAGGACTAACCCGTTTCTCTTATTTTATTTTCCTGAGTGTCTCAGGGGCTGGCTAGACTACCCCGGGCACCCAGTTTTATTTTCAAGACCTCTCGTGGCGTCCCTCGAGTTCATGGGCGGTCCTGTCTCGCCTGACTGTCTTGTGGATACCCGTTTGGCATTTCTTTTCAAGACCTCTCGTGGCGTCGCTTGAGTTTTCGGATGGTCCTGTCTCGTCCGATTCTCTTTTAGACACCCGTTTGGCATTTCTTTTCAAGACCAACCGTGGTGTCACTTTTAGACACCCGACTGGCATTTCTTTTCAAGACCTCTCGTGGCGTCACTTGAGTTAATGGGCGGTCTGTCTCGCTCGATACTCTTTTAGACACCCGTTTGGCATTTCTTTTAACTTTCTTGGTTTATCACTAACATTTAATTTTCTGTACATGCTAATAATTTATCATGCCATGTTTTAAATTTTAATCAGCTTATGCATATCATTTAATCCAGCATGAGCATATCATTTAATTCATCACGGGCATATGCATTCGGTATATCTTTCGTTCATAATGTTTGCGAGTAAATTCAAACGTACTCACTGGCTTGTCCCTGGCTATTTCATTGGCCAGACTTGGAGGAGGATGAGCCTGTGGAAGGAGATTGCGCTAGCAAGCCCGATGCTTAGAGGTGTCCCAGTCAGTCAACCTATGATCTTGGAGTCTGCCACATGTATCATCCGCTGTGTTTCCGCTACACCAATAAAATAGCCAAGCCTCACACTGACGCTTGACTTTATTTTATTGTATCAGTGTTGTCTACCACCACACCACTGTATTATTCCACCACCGTAGTATATTGGCAAGCTTGTAATAATTGTTGAGCCCTCTGACTCAACCCTGTGTAATATTATATTTGTACTGGTTATCTATATCAAGGAAGTCTACCAGTTGTTCTTGGGGCTGGTATGACTTGAGGCTCTTCTGAGATTTATCCCAGAAATGGGCCTGACAAACCTTGGTATCAGAGCCAGGCTGACTGTAGGAAACCCCTAGGCACAGACGCTGGTAATAGAGTCAGAAATAACATTTTTGCATGCATCTCATGCATTGTAACAATTTTCCTTGGTCATCATATACTTATGACATGACTATTTGGATTTTTGTCTACTGCTGTAGATGTCTGGCGGCAGCTGTCCGACCCAGATAATTGCGTTGGATGACATTCATCATGTAATGGTCACAACCTAGAGCGATACACAATAGCTACAATTCATTAATTCAATGTAGGCATATATTCCGTATATAGTCATACGTGCTTATAATAAGAACTTGCATGACATCTTTTGTCCTACCCTCCCGTGGCAGCGGGGTCCATAAGGAAAACTAAGGGATATTAAGGCCTCCTTTTAATAGAGAACCGGAACAAAGCATTAACACATGATGAATACATGAACTCCTCATACTACGGTCATCACCAGAGTGAATCCTAATTATTGTCACCTTGGGGTCTGCGGATCATAACACATAATTGGTGCATACAACTTGCTAGATAGGATCCAAAACACAATTATATTCGTGAAAACATAATAGGTTCAGATATGAAATCATGGCATTCGGGCCCTAGTGACAAGCATTAAGCATAGCAAAGTCATAGCAACATCAATCTCAGAACATAGTGGATACTAGGGATCAAGCCCTAACAAATTGACTCGATTACATGATAAATCTCATCCAACTCCATCACCATCCAGCAAGCCTACGAAGGAATTACTCACTCCCGGCGGTGAGCATCATGGTATTGTTGATGAAGAAGGGTTTGTGGTGACGACGGTTTTGTATCATATTTCCCCTCTCCAGAGCCCCGAACGGACTCCAGATCAGCCCTCCCGATGAAGAACAAGAGGTGGCGGCGGCTTTGTATCATATTTCCCCGAAGAGGAAGGGATGATGCAGCACAGTAGAGATAAGTATTTCCCTCAGTTATGAAACCAAGGTTATCGAACCAGTAGGAGAATCACGCAACACCTCGTTAGCAGCACCTGCACACAAACAACAAATCCTTGCACCCAACGCAAACAAGGGGTTGTCAATCCCTCGGCGGTAAATTGCAAGATTAAATTGTATGTGATAGATAGATAGATTGAAACAAAAATACAAAATAAAATAAATAAAAGAAAATGGCAGCAATATTTTTAGGGTTTTAGTAATATGATTTAGATAGACCCGGGGGCCATAGTTTTCACTAGAGGCTTCTCTCGAGAAAATAGCATATGGTGGGTAGACAAATTACTGTTGGGCAATTGATAGAAAAGCAAATAATCAAGACGATATCCAAGGCAATGATCATGTATATAGGCATCATGTCCAATACAAGTAGACCGACTCCTGCCTGCATCTACTACTATTACTCCACACATCAACCGCTATCCAGCATGCATCTAGTGTATTAAGTCCATAAAGAACGGAGTAACGCCTTAAGAACGATGACATGATGTAGACAAGATAAACTCATGCATGAATAAACCCCATATTTTTACCCTTAATAGCAACGATACATACGTGTCATGTCCCTTTCTGTCACTGGGATTGAGCACCGCAAGATCGAACCCATTACAAAGCACCTCTTCCCATGGCAAGATAAATCAATCTAGTTGGCCAAACCAAATCAATAGATCGGAGAAGAAATAAGAAGCTATAATAATCATGCATAAAAGAGATCAGAGAAGACTCAAATAATATTCATGGATAATCTGATCATAAACTCACAATTCATCGGATCCCAACAAACACACCGCAAAAAGTGATTACATCGGATAGAACTCCAAGAACATCGAGGAGAACATTGTATCGAAGATCAAAAACAGAGAAGAAGCCATCTAGCTACTGCCTATGGACCCGAAGGTCTGTGGTAAACTACTCACGCATCATCGGAAGGGCAGCAAGGTTGATGTAGAGCCCCTCCGTGATCGATTCCCCCTCCGGCGGAGTACCGGAGAAGGCCTCCAGATGGGATCTCTCGAGAACAGAAACTTGCGGCGGCGGAAAAAGTATTTCGTGGACTCCCCTGAGGGTTTCTAATTTTTTCTGAATTTATAGTGGAAGAATTAGGTTAAACGGAGCTGGGGTGGGCCCACGAGGCACCAGGGCGTGCCTGCCCCCCCCCCCCCAGGCGCGCCCTGGTGGCTCGTGGCCACCCCTTCTGGCGTCTGGTCCTCTCCCAAAGCTTCTAGTGTTTATCTTGTCCAATAAAAAATCTCCAAAAAGTTTCGTGGCATTTGGACTTCGTTTGGTATTGATTTTCTGTAAAACAAAAACAGGGCAGAAAACAGCAACTGGCACTGGGCACTAAGTTAATAGGTTAGTCTCCAAAAATGATATATAATTGTTGTAAATGCATATAAAAACATCCAAGATTGATAATATAACAGCATGGAACAATCAAAAATTATAGATACGTTGGAGACGTATCAGCATCCCCAAGCTTAATTCCTGCTCGTCCTCGAGTAAGTAAATGATAAAAACAGAATTTTTGATGTGGAATGCTGCCTATCATATTCATCACATATTCTTTTCTTTTATAGCATGGGCATTGGACTTGAATGATTCAAAGCAATAGTCTATAATTTGACATGAAGATATAAATACTCAAGCATGCTAACAAGCAACCATGTCTTTCAAAATATCAACGCTAAAGAAAGTTATCCCTAGCCCATTATGCTCAATCATTGATCCATTCATGAAACACACTCAAATATTAGCTACATCTAATGCACAAGTATGACAATAGTGCTCTCTAGTTGGTGCTTTATAAGAGAAGATGGAGACTCAAGTAAAAATAAAAATTGCATAAAAGTAAATAGATAGGCCCTTCGTAGAGGGAAGCAGAGATTTGTCAAATGTGCCAGAGCTCAAAGCTGAAATTAAAGAGATAAAAATATTTTGAGAGGCATGCTTTTCCTGTCAACGAAAACGACCGAGAATTCCCATTATTTTCCATGCTAGACACATGATAGGCGGTTCTCAAACAGAAAGTAAAGTTCATTTCCTTTCCACCATTCTTTCACAATCCATGGCTAGCCGTATCCACGGGTGCCCTCCAAACCAACACTTTCCAAGGAATTTTGTTGTTATTAATTTTTGATTTCATTGTGGGACTGGGCATCCCTATTACCAACCATTCTCTCATGCAATGACAAGTGAATAAACACTCATCATGAGAATAACACACCTAGCATGGAAAATAATGGCCACCCCCTGCCGCTTCATGAGCGGTACGGACACACAAAATGGAAAAATTATTTTGAAAGTTAGAGTTGGCACACGCAAATTTGCTTGGAACGGCATTGAAATACCGCATATAGGTAGATATAGTGGACTCATTTGGCACAACTTGGGTTTAAGGATTTTGGATGCACAAGCAGTATTTCCGCTTAGTACAAATGAAGGTTAGCAAATAGATTGAGAAGCAACCAACCAAAAAACGAAAACGGTCATAAACATGCATTGAACATAACTAACACCGAATAATGTACCATAAGTAGGATATAATTTCTTTGCATAACTATTGACTTGATGTGCATGCATAGGGAATCACAAACCTTAACACTAATATTCCTACTAAATCACAATTACTCACTAACATGACTCACATATTATCATCTCCATATCGCAAAACTATTGCAAGGAATCACACTTATCATATCCAATGATCTATATGAAAGTTTTTATTATATCCCTCTTGAATATTCATCACTTTGGGACCAAATTCATATCTTGTGCAAATTACCATTACTATCATCAACTCTCAAAAATATTTAAGTGAAGCATGAGAGTGCAAATATTTCTTCAAAATTTCAATCTTATCAATTCTCAAAATAATATAAGTGAAGCATGAGAATTCATTTCTTCAAAATTTCAATCTTATCAATTCTCAAAATAATATAAGTGAAGCATGAGAATTCATTTCTTCAAAATTTAGCCACCACCGTGCTAAAAAATATTTAAGTGAAGCACTAGAGCAACTGCCTAGCTAAAAAAATTTAAGTGAAGCACATAGAGTATTCTAACAAATTATGATGATCGTGTGGCTCTCTCAAGATAGGTGTGTTTAGCAAGGATGATTGTGACAAACTAAAAAGCAAACAAAGCAAAGACTCATATAATACACGACGCTCCAAGCAAAACACATATCATGTGACGAATAAAAATATAGCTCCAAGTAAAATTACCGATGGTTGGTAGAAGAAAGAGGGGATGCCTTCCGAGGCATCCCCAAGCTTAGACGCTTGAGTCTTCCTTGAATATTGGGGTGCCTCGGGCATCCCCAAGCTTAGGCTTTTGTTACTCCTTATTCCTTCATCCATCGTGATCTCACCCAAAACTTGAAAACTTCAATCACACAAAACTCAACAAAACCTTCGTGAGATCCGTTAGCATAACAAAATAAATCACTACTTTACGTACTGTTGCAAACCCATTCATATTTTATTTTTGCATTATACCTACTGTACTCTAACTTCACCATGGCTTATACCCCCCGATACAATCCATAGATTCATCAAAACAAGCAAGTAGTGCATCAAAAACAGAATCTGTCAAAAAACAGAACAGTCTGTAGAAATCTATTTAAAAACCATACTTATGTAACTCCAAAAATTCTGAAAAAATAGGAGAACGTGGGAAATTCATATAAAAATACTGTGTAAAAAGTTCAGATTTTTCTGACGCTCCAGTACAGAAAAAAAATTCGGGCACTGGACGCAAAACTTTCTGTTTTCCAAACAACATCAATTATACTATCTTCCAAATCATCCTAAAGGCTTTACTTGGCACAAACACTAATTAAAAACACAAAAACACAATCATACCAGTAGCATAATTGTGAAAACACACAATAACAGAAAAAAATTATTTTTTTCATTGGGTTGCCTCCCAACAAGCGCTATTGTTTTATGCCCCTAGCTAGGCATAATGCATAGTTTCAAGTATTGTCATCTTTTGTTTTGGTAATCTTTATGGGAGTTTTCTCAAGCCCGGGAGGTTCTTTACGCTTCCCATTATTCTCAGAAAAATAGGAAATTTTAAGATCCAAAATATCCAATTGCTTGTTGCATAAAGAAATCAAAGTGTTCATGCGGTTGAGATTTCCACTAATATTTTTAAGAGGCTCATTAGACTTTTGCAACTCAACCAAAATTTTCTGCATATCACCCAATTTTTCTAATATTTGAGCCCCCTCTTGAGTAAAAGCAAAACCTTTTTGTGGTGGAGGAATACCCAATATGCCTTCTATTATTTCATAGGCAGTATTGGCCTCACTCTCAATAAAATTCCCCTTTGCGGCAAAATCCAAAAGTTGTCTATGATGCATGGTTAAACCTATATAGAAATTGCAAAGCAAAATTTTTAAATCCCCTTTTATAGAGCAAACATGGTAGGATTCCATTAACCTATACCAAGCATCTTTAAGATTTTCTCCTTGTTTTTGTTTGAAGTAAAGTACTTCAAAATCCGGCGACAAAGGAGGGATAGTCACGCTAGTCATGAAGGCAAATCAAGCAAAAGAGCGAACAAGAAAAAGGCAAACGAAAAATATTTTTGTATTCTTGTAAAAACGTTTTAGAAGTGGGGGAGATGAAAATGAGAGGCAAATAAAGTAAATGCAAGGAGATGAGAGTTTATGCAAAGGTACTTGATAGATGTTGATGATGTCTCCCCGGCAACAGCGCCAGAAATTCTTCCTGCTACTTGTAGCTTGCGTTGGTATTTCCCCGAAGAAGAAGGGATGATGCAGCATAGTAGAGATAAGTATTTCCCTCAGTTATGAAACCAAGGTTATCGAACCAGTAGGAGAATCACGCAACACCTCGTTAGCAGCACCTGCACACAAACAACAAATCCTTGCACCCAACGCAAACGAGGGGTTGTCAATCCCTCGGCGGTAAATTGCAAGATTAAATTGTATATGATAGATAGATAGATTGAAACAAAAATACAAAATAAAATAAATAAAAGAAAATGGCAGAAATATTTTTAGGGTTTTAGTAATATGATTTAGATAGACCCGGGGGCCATAGTTTTCACTAGAGGCTTCTCTCGAGAAAATAGCATACGGTGGGTAGACAAATTACTGTTGGGCAATTGATAGAAAAGCAAATAATCATGATGATATCCAGGCAATGATCATGTATATAGGCATCACGTCCAATACAAGTAGACCGACTCCTGCCTGCATCTACTACTATTACTGCACACATCGACCGCTATCCAGCATGCATCTAGTGTATTAAGTCCATAAAGAACGGAGTAACGCCTTAAGAACGATGACATGATGTAGACAAGATAAACTCACGCATGAATAAACCCCATCTTTTTACCCTTAATAGTAACGATACATACGTGTCATGTCCCTTTCTGTCACTGGGATTGAGCACCGCAAGATCGAACCCATTACAAAGCACCTCTTCCCATGGCAAGATAAATCAATCTAGTTGGCCAAACCAAATCAATAGATCGGAGAAGAAATATGAAGCTATAATAATCATGCACAAAAGAGATCAGAGAAGACTCAAATAATATTCATGGATAATCTGATCATAAACTCACAGTTCATCGGATCCCAACAAACACACCGCAAAAATTGATTACATCGGATAGAACTCCAAGAACATCGAGGAAAACATTGTATTAAAGATTAAAAAGAGAGAAAAAGCCATCTAGCTACTGCCTATGGACCCGAAGGTCTGTGGTAAACTACTCATGCATCATCGGAAGGGCAGCAAGGTTGATGTAGAGCCCCTCCGTGATCGATTCCCCCTCCGGCAGAGTACCGGAGAAGGCCTCCATATGGGATCTCTCGAGAATAGAAACTTGCGGCAGCGGAAAAAGTATTTCGTGGACTCCCCTGAGAGTTTCTGATTTTTTCTGAATTTATAGTGGAAGAATTAGGTCAAACGGAGTTGGGGTGGGCCCACGAGGCACCAGGGCGCGCCTGCCCCCGCTCCCCCAGGCGCGCCCTTGTGGCTCGTGGCCACCCCTTGTGGTGTCTGGTCCTCTCCCGAAGCTTCTAGTGTTTATCTTGTCCAATAAAAAATCTCCAAAAAAATTCGTGGCATTTGGACTTCGTTTGGTATTGATTTTCTGTAAAACAAAAACAGGGCAGAAAACAGCAACTGGCACTGGGCACTAAGTTAATAGGTTAGTCTCGAAAAATGATATATAATTGTTGTAAATGCATATAAAAACATCCAAGATTGATAATATAATAGTATGGAACAATCAAAAATTATAGATACGTTGGAGACGTATCATCAGTCCGGGTTAGTTTCATTCAAATCATGCAAATTAGAGTACAAAGCAAGAGCAAAAGTGTTTGGAAAAGTAGATACGTTTGGGGCGTATCAACCATAAACACTTGTTTGTTCTTCTGCATCTGAGCTTCTGCAGTTTTGAGCACAACTCGTTTGTACTTTTCTCCATCCCGTTCATGTTGTAATTCATGATAAAACCATCGTAAGATGGGGGCAGTGAAGCAAGCACAATATCTGTACCGAGTGTTGGAGGAATTCCAAATTCCAAGGAAGCCAGTCTATCAACATAGCCAGCAAGCTTCACTATATGATCACTCATTGAGGAACCTTCTGCCATCTTGCATTCAATCAAGTCCTTGGTTATTTCAAAACGTTCGGTCCTTGCCTGCTTCTTGTACAGAACTTCCTGTGACACAATTATAAATTGAGTAGTAGAATGCTCAAAGCGTTTCTGTAGTTCAGGATCCATGCAAGTCAACATGAGGCACTGGACTGCTTCATAGTCATCACTACGAGCAGTGAAAGCATCTACAACTTCTTGTGGTGCATCCTTTGCAGGAGGATCACCCAGGGGCTGATCCAGCACATACTCCTTCTTAGCTCTCCTGAGAACAATTCCCAGGTTCCGGACCCAATCCGCATAGTTTCCACCATTAGCAGCCAACTTTTCTTTCTCTAACATAGGGTCTAAGTTCAACATATTGCGAGCCATTGATCTACAATTATAAACACAAATTCATTTAGACATTGATTCATAATTAATTTGCACTAGTGTTTAAACAAATTTTAATATAAAGTGCACTCCCACTCAAATCAGTATCTCTCATAATTGATAGTGAGTGATTCAATACCCTAATCTTATTCTCAACCATTGATGTGGACATCACCGATGACGAAAGTTTTGACCGGTAGGCAAACTTTTGCCGATCATATCATCATATGACTCTTGTTCATCTTTCGATGCTTCGTGCTCCGAGCTCATAATGATTATGACAGAACTTCAAGACAACCGAGTGTTATCTGCATACATGGTCTGACCATCCCCGTCTTACACCTCACAACCCGTTTGTACTCATGTGGACATGACGCACTCCGGAATGTACGTGTTATAGATGGTTGCAACACTAGGAAGAGCACCTTTTAACTTGATATTTACTATGAGAGATCACCCTAATAATTGATTACTGCGCAATCAAAGGGTGCAAACAACAAAGGGATAAACATCTCAGGCAATTCATAATCGCATGATATGGTATAGCCCTGGGCGCCGGGTAGTGTTCATTTGGAACGTCTCCGTGGCCGTAGAAAAATCGTTGTCGTGGCAGCCGTTTCAAAAACGCTGCCGTGGCGGCAATTTCAGAAAACATTGCCGTGGCACCAATTCAGAAAACGCGGTCGTGGCATGAAAAATTTCAGCACCTCCTCCTGCGCCTGGTACACCTTCTCCATGCCGGGGTCCTCCATGTACACTTGCCACCATCACATGTAACTTGTAGGCTATCTCTACATCTTTTACATTAAAGTGGCAATCTGGTGGCTCTAGCCATCATGTCGTGAAGCGCAGACAACTTAAACGTTACAACATATAACCATCTCATACATAAACTCATTATCATGACAAAGGCTATACCACATCATATGCAAACCTGCAAAACCAAGTTAGATGTCCTCTAATCGGTTTGGAAAATTTTAATTACGTGGCTTCTAGGGTTTCTGGATAACACTAGCTACCTACATACACAATCAGGTGATAATTCTTGTTTCTAGATTAACTTTCGGGGTGTGTGGGAAGAGACTTAATTAAAAGTCTCTAGCCCCACACTAAACTTCGTCAGATACGCGTGACCCCCTAGAAGATCGTTCATCTTCATCGCCCTCTTGTGTACACGACGGTTCACTATTCTTGACTATGATGAAGCCCAAAGAACTGTTAGCAGATCGTCGACAGCCAGAGCCGATCGATTGTCAGAACTTTGTACAAAGCTAGACCATGCCGTCAATGAATTGAACTGAAGCAACACTCGAGGGAAGCATAGCAAGAATATCAAATCCTCACATCCACATGTGATCTAGATCGAAACTCGCATCTACTCATAGAACCTCTCATGATGCCACTATTGGGAAATGTAGTAGAAAACAAAAAAAAATCGCCCTACGATCACCCAGGAACAATATGAAGATGCATAAATGGTTTGGATCACGATCGTTACTGACTCTGGAGTGCAGCGGAAGTAGACGAGTCGGTGTAGATCGTACTTGGAGTCCCTCGAACTGTCGATGAACGATCCCGCGAACCGCCCTCAAACGATCCCATGAACGAAAGACCAAAAGCACGACCTCTCTACTTGTTTGCCAGCGTACGGTCTTCACGATCCGGCAGCGCTTCACCGTCCAGAGCTAATCGTCGTCCGGGAATTAGAGGAAGGAGATTAGAACCACACTGGGCTTCTAATTATGAGGATTAGAGGAACTAGGTCTAGCTCTAATTAGATCAACTAGGATCAACTAGAACTAGAACTAGATGAACTAGACGAGGCTCCAAAACTTGTGTATTCCAAATAGCAAAAAAACCTCTAGTATATATAGGTTGGAAGGGAAGGAGGAGGCGACACACAAGGGGAAGGATTCCCCTCCCTTTGTGTCAACCCTAGGGGGAGGAGGAATCCCCCCCTTGTCCAATTCGGCCTCCCCATAGTGGAAAGGGGGAGCCACCCCTACATGGGCCTTTGTGACCCAATTCTCCCTCCACTACTTGGCCTTTTAAGGCCCGTTGATATTAAATTAAATATAAAAGCCTTCTAACAATTAGTAGAGCCTTTTATTATTAATTTAACACCACCGTAAACATTTTCCACATATATATTATTTATCGGTAATACCCGGTATTGCCCGATAAACTCCAAAACCCTTCCGATGACCCCGAAATGCTTCTGGTTCCTCTCGGAACAATTCCGAATATTAATGAAACAATTCCACAAATAAATCCTCGATACTCTCATCCTACTAACACTCAGCAGATCATGATTACCTTAAGCTTGTGACCCCGTAGGTTTGGTAAATCATAGACATGAACGAAACTCCTTCGTTCAATGACCGATAGCGGAATCGTGGACGTCCATATCGATCCCATTGATTACATGAATGACATTCGAGTGAACCTTTGGTTATCATGTGATATTCCCTTCGCTTTGCGATACTTTACAAAACCCGAGATGCATCGGTATCCTCCTGAGTCATACACATGCTCACTATACCGTCATCCTTGTTACCGATTTTGTTCTTCTTTCTCGTTGAAGTGTTCTGGCATCCCCGTGACATAGTCACATGTGTCTGGCCAGACGATGATTGATGTCGTCACCGTGTCTTTCTCGTTGAACCGAGAGGGCCCTAAGAATATCTCTCCATCGTCGAAGGAGCAAATCCCACTCTCGAGCTATCTAGTCCCTTGTCAAACTTTTTGATGAACATGTATGTTGTCGTTATGATCACCGTGTTACTGATGACGTTTGAGCAACCCCAAAGTCCATTGTATGGTAGGAAGTGACTACGATATTCTCATGGTCAGAGGAACTAAAAACCACATGTTAACACTCCGTGTTGTAAGTTACAACAATTGATTTCAGACGATATTATCTCAAAGTATAACAAACAAGTTTGGGTCGATTCAATATGATCGTTCTTCTAACATCATACTCTTAATGTTGTTTTAGGACAATCATTACACTTAATGATATCCTAAGATCCAGAAAACCTGATCACCAACAACACTTGAGCCAGTCTTAGAGGCGAGACTAGGAACCTATTATTTACCGTTTATCATTTCACGCGTGCATATGAGTTTTCCGTTGAATCGCATATTCCAGGATCATAGCAGTTATAGCATGAAATATAAATTCTTAATTATGAAAATGGAAATATAATAATAAAATATTATTGCCTCTAGGGCATATTTCCAATAGGTCTGCCTGCCAAGGGATGCTGATTTGGGCAGTGGCCTGACTAGGTGGTGCCCTGACTTGAGTGAAGGTGCAAGGAATCAGATCCTCGACACTTCCTTCCACCCCGCTGGAAGATGTGTGTAGACGCACACAGTGATGCATTACCTTGACAAATGATGCTCGGTGCTAGTACTAGTTGACATGAATTTAACACTTGTAGTTGCTAACTGATGTTCACTGTCATTATTAGCAGTCAAATTAGACAGTACGAATTACATCCTACCCTCTAACCGAACACCGAGATGGAGCCATTCCATCTCATCTCATCAGCTCCACTAAACTCAGCGATGGAACCATTCCATTCTAGTGGAATGGAACCATTACATTACATTCTACCTGGTTCTAAAACCAAACGCACCATAAAATGGGACTCTCTTGGATTCATTTGCACAAGCGCGTGGGATTTGACAAGGTGACCCGCTTTCACCCTTTCTATTCTTGTTTGTAACTGATAGACTTTCCTCTACATTAAGGCATGGCATCACGTCTAATAATATTACTCCGGTTAAATTGTGTTGACGGGCTCCTGAGATTTCCCATCTTATATTTGTCGACGACAGCATGCTAATATTTAGGCCTCTCATGCCCAAGCAGTGAATAGTAAAGGTGCTCTTGACTTATATGAGCTTGCTATTGGACAATGCTTGAAGTATGATAAAATGCTCCCTCCTTTTTGGTAAAGCATGCCCGTAAAATAGACCAGAGCAGGCCCGGTCGATTCTCAATGTCACTACCTCCTGTTTTGAAGAAAGGTACCTTAGACTTCCAACTCCGGAAGGTCGCATGTCTAAGGGCAGGTTCCAAAATCTCCAAGCCAGTTTGACGAAGAGACTTATGATACGTCTCCGACGTATCTATAACTTTTGATTGTTTCATGGTACTATTATATCAATCCTACATACTTTATATGCAATTTTATATCATTTTTGGAAACTAACCTATTAACCTAGTGCCCAGTGCCAGTTCTTGTTTTTGTCTATTTTATTGTTTCAGGGAAAAACTATACCAAACGAAGTCCAAGCACAATAAAATTTTACGGTGATTTTTTCTGGACCAGAAGACACCCAGGAAGCTTCGGGAGGAGGCTAGAAGACCTAAGAGGGAGCCACAAGCTCACCCCGTGCGCCCCCAGGGGGGTGCCAACTGAGCTTGTGGGCCCCTCGTAACTCCTCCTAAATTAATTCCACTTCTATAAATTCCCTAAAATCCCAAAAACACCAGAGAGCCACCCGAAACAATTTTTTCGCCGCTGCAAGTCTCTGTTCTTCCGCGATCCCATCTGAAGGCCTTTTCTGGTACTCTGCCGGAGGGGGAATCAATCACGGAGGTCTTCTACATCAACCTTGTTGCACCTCCGCTGGTGTGTGAGTAGTCCACCACAGACCTACGGGTCCATAGTGATTAGCTTGATGGCTTTCTCTCTCTCTCTTTGATCTTCAATACAATGTTCTCTTCGGAGATCGATCCGATGTAATCTTCTTTTGCGGTGTGTTTGTTGGGATCCGATGAATTGTGGGTTTATGATCAGATTATTCATTGAAAGTAATTGAGTTATATTCGGAACTTTATTATGTATGATTGTTATGGCTATGTAATGATTTCTGATCTATGAGTTTTCTTTGGCCAAGTTAACAATTAGGTCTTCGATGGAAGTGGTGCATAGTAGTAGGTTCAATCTTGCGGTGTCCTCACCCAGTGATAGAAGGGGTAGCGAGGAACGTATTGTATTGTTGCTACTAAGGGGAAAATGATGGGGTTTAATCATATTGTTTGGTTTTATTCTATCTACATTATGTCATCTTGCTTAAAGCGTTACTCTGTTTGTCATGAACTTAATACCATAGATGCAGGCAGGAGTCTGTCGATTGGTGGAGTAATAGTAGTAGATGCAGGCAGGAGTCGGTCTACTTGTCACGACGTAATGCCTATATACATGATCATGCCATGAATATCGTCATAACTATGCGCTTTTCTATCAATTGCCCAACAGTAATTTGTCTACCCACCGTATGTTATCTTTATGAGAGAGATGCCTTTAGTGAAAACTATGGCCCCCGGGTCTATTTTAATAATATTATGAAAACAAAAAAAAATACCTTGCTGCAATTTATTTACTTTGCAATTTATCTATCTACCACTATCAAATTTAATCCTTGCAATTAACGGGTACTAGGGGATTGACAACCCTCTTGCCCGCGTTGGGTGCAAGTATTTGCTCTTGTGTGTGCAGGTACTGTTGACGGGTGTTTGCGTGGTTCTCCTATTGGTTCGATAACCTTGGTTCTCTACTGAGGGAAATACTTATCCGCTACTATATTGCTTCACCCTTCCTATTTGGGGAAAAACCCAACGCAACTCACAAGTAGCAATTTATACAGTGAGGTTATGATCATCTTGCTCAGCCTGGGAGAGGGGTGCTTATGAAATCAATCACACAGGCTTTGGCAACTTATATTGTGGCAGTTTTGAAATTATTGTTTTTGGTATGTGATGACTTCACCAGGATGATTAGGAATTTTTATTGGGAATCAACTAAGGGGCAACAGAAAGTTCACTAGGAAACTTGGAAATACTTGCTTCAACCAAAGTGTAAGGGAGGTGTTGGATTTCGAGATTATCACATGTTTAATCAAACTCTTCTAGGTCAGTAAGCATGGAGACTTATAGTTAAACTAGACAACTTATGTGCCCAAGTTTTGAAGGCCCGTACTACCCTAATGGAATGCTCGAGGATACAGTCTTTTCTGGTAATGCTTCATCTCTTGGACTGCAATTAGCATGTCCTTAATCTACTGGAAAAAGGTCTTGTGTGGAGAGTGGGCAATGGTAGGAGTATTCTGGTGAGGCGCGAGAATGGGATTCCGAGGCTAGATTCATAGAAACTGCTGTCACCCCAAGGTCATTGCATGATCTATTTTTGTTTCAGAGTTGCTCAATGAGAATTGGTCTTTGGATCTTGATCTGCTTTGGACTTATTTCCCGCCATATGTTAATGAAATCTTTATGATATGGGCTTCGCCGTGTAGGAAGATACTCTTGCATGGGAGCCTGGGAAGTTTGGTACCTTTTTTTTCAAGAGTGTGTATAACTTGGGTTTTGAGGTGGCCTATCAGGATGATGTTGTGGCCTCTAGCTCGGCTCCTCATGGTCATCGCACTTACTAGAAATTACTCTGGTCTTGTGACGCACCAACGATGATACTTCCTTTTTAGTGATCCCGTAAAAGAACAGAAAGTATGCCATGCCTATTTCCCCAAAGAGGTGACCTTGGGTTATCGAACCCGCGAGAGGAAGGTTCCCTTGAAGCGATGGTCTCTGATACGTCTCCAATGTATCTATTGTTCCATGCTATTATAGTATCAATCATGGATGTTTTATATGCAATTATATGCCATTATATATCATTTTTTGGGACTAACCTATGAACCTAGTGCCTAGTGCCAGTTGCTGTTTTCTGCTTGTTTTTGCCTTTTCAGAAAATCATTATCAAAAAGTGTCCAAACGAGGAAAAAACTTTGGATTAATTTTTTCTGGACCAGAAGAGACCCAGGAAGCTTTGGGAGAAGACCAGAAGAGCCACACGGAGGCGGCAAGCCTGGAGGGCGCGCCCCCAGGCTTGTGGGCCCCTCGTGGCACCTCTTGACCTAATTCCAACGCTATAAATTCCCAAATATTCCAAAACCAATAGAGTGCCAGAAGAGAAAACCTTTCCGCCGCCGCAAGCCTCTGTTCTTCCGCGATCCCATCTGGAGGCCTTTTCCGGTACTCTGCCGGAGGGGGAATCGATCACGGAGGGCTTCTTCATCAACCTTGCTGCCCTTCCGATGATGTGTGAGTAGTTTACCACAGACCTACGGGTCCATAGCTAGTAGCTAGATGGCTTCTTCTCTCTCTTTGATCTTCAATACCATGTTCTCCTCGATGTTCTTGGAGTTCTATCCGATGTAATCTTCTTTTGCGGTGTGTTTGTTGGGATCTGATGAATTGTGAGTTTATGATCAGAATATTCATGAGAAATATTTGAGTCATCTCTGAACTCTTTTATGCATGATTATTATAGCTTTGTATTTCTCTCCGATCTATCGATTTGGTTTGGCCTACTAGATTGATTTGTCTTGCAATGGGAGAGGTGCTTTGTGATGGGTTCAATCTTGCGGTGCTCAATCCCAGTGACAGAAGGGGACATGACATGTATTTGTACTGTTGCCATTAAGGATAAAAATATGGGGTTTAATCATATTGCTTGAGTTTACTTTGTCTACATCATGTCATCTTGCTTAAGGCGTTACTCTGTTTCATACTTAATACCCTAGATGCATGCTGGATAGCGGTCGATGGGTGGAGTAATAGTAGTAGATGCAGGCAGGAGTCGGTCTACTTGTCTCGGACGTGATGCCTATATACATGATCATTTCCATGAATCCGTCATAATTATTTGCTTTTCCATCAATTGCCCAACAGTAATTTGTCTACCCACCGTATGCTATGTGTTCGAGAGAGAAGCCTCTAGTGAAAACTATGGCCCCCAAGTCTACTTTATCATATATAAAAAACCTTAAAATACCTTGCTGCAATTTATTTACTTTTATTTTTATTAGTAGTTTAGTTTATCTATTTACCTCGATAAGATTTAATCCTTGCAAATAACCGCTAAGAGGATTGACAACCCTCTTATTTGTGTTGGGTGCAAGTGTTTGATCTTGTGTGCGCAGGTGCGCTTAACGGAATTTTGCTTGGTTCTCCTACTGGATTGATAACCTTGGTTCTTAACTGAGGGAAATACTTATCTCTACTGTACTCCATCATCCTCTCCTCTTCGGGGAAATACCAACACAGACTACAAGTAGCAGTCTCTAGGAAGCTTCTGTCAAAGAAACAATTCCAACTTTTGACCGGATCAATCAAGCTAATTGTGATGAAACACTTATAATAAAAAATAGGTATGGGTACGAGGCCTTAATGCTTATAACCATGTATTTGTGTTGGGACAAAATATGATCTTAATTTGTGTGCTGGAAGTCACCCATCGAGATGTGCTTGTTACGAACCGAAGTGGGGGATGTGTCCAAATAACATCTTGACTGGCGCGAGTCCTGCATCAAGAATCAGTTGTCCAACCGAAGGCCCTATCCGTCGCGCGGGGTTGCCTCGATAATTAAGATTATAATAATCAGACAAAAGCTTTGGGCGTTTAATGACTACACCTCATGAATCCCCAAGGATTGGATCCGTGTTACCGTACTAAACCCTTCTGTCACTAGTGTTCAGAATAACACTTCATTTTCTCCTTGCCCTTAGCCTCTCCATGGCTCGCTCTCCATGATCCTGGGTACCTGCAGGGATGAAGAACGCGGATGAGACAAGAGACATCTACGGAATAATTTTATTTCACACATACGGGACGTTAATTCAAAGCACTTCCATTGATCCCCACAGTAAATACAGAGGGTTGCAAGGCCTATGCCTCAACCCATACCTTACCGAACTACTCACACATGAAGTTCAGATTGCATGAAGAACACATCTTGAAGATTGATTGATTGCTAATATGTCTTACAATGGATGCCTTGTGTGATGCACGATTACACGTATGAACTAGAGGGAGATGGACTATGGTGGTGATGGTGGCTATGGAGATGGAAATGGCGGCGGCTAGGGTTGATGAGAGGGGATGAAGATGGTTCGGTTCTGGTTTCGCTCGCGGACGTTCTGTTGACATTTTGGCATGGCCCCCTTTATAAAAGTTGTTCAGGTGGACTGATATGTCTCCGTCGTATCTATAATTTTTGATTGTTTCATGCCAATATTCTACAACTTTCATATACTTTTGGCAACATTTTGTATTATATTTGGGACTATCATATTGATCCAGTGCCCAGTGCCAGTTCCTGTTTGTTGCATGTTTTTTGTTTCGCACAAAATCCATATCAAACGAAGTCCAAAAGCGATAAAATTTTACAGAGAATTATTTTGGAATATATGTGATTTTTATGAAGAAGAATCAATGCAAAACGATGCCCGAGGTGGCCACAAGGCAACAGGGCGCGGCCCCAAGAGGGTCGCGCCATGTTGCCTTGTGACTCCCTCAAACGTCGGTTGGGGTCCTTCTTTCGCCGCAAGAAAGATAATTTCCGGATAAAAATCCCCTCAAAATTTCAGCCCAATCGTAGTTACGGATTGATACGTCTCCAACGTATCTATAATTTATGAAGTATTCATGCCATGTTTATAACAATTCTATATGGTTTTGGTATGATTTGATTAGAACTAATCCGGACTGACGCTGTTTTCACCAGAACTACCGTGGTGTTGTTTTTTGTGCAGAAATAAAAGTTCTCGGAATTGGACGAAACTTTTTGACGATTTTTTTTCGACCAAAAGAGACCCCCGAAGCTTCGTGGAAGGACCAGAAGCCTCACGAGGTGCTCACAAGCCACCACGGTGCGCCAGGGGGGGTGGCGTGCCGTGGTACCTCGTGGGCCCATCTTAGCCCATCTTCGCGTGATTCCAACGCTGAAAAATCCTATAAATAGAAAACCCCCCAGAAATTAACCTAGAACTTTGACTCCGCTGCTGCAAGCCTCTGTACCAAGGAGATCCCATCTGGAGCCCTTTTTCGGCACCCTGCCGGAGGGGGAAATCATCACCGGAGGCCATCTTCATCATCCCGGCGGTCTCCATGACGAGGAGGGAGTAGTTCACCCTCGAGGATAGGGGTACGTACAAGTAGCTATGTGTTTGATCTCTCTCTCTCTCTCGTGTTCTTGATTTGGCACGATCTTGATGTACCGCGAGCTTTGTTAATATAGTTGGATCATATGGTGTTTCTCCCTCTCTATCTTGTTGTGATGAATTGAGTTTTTACCTTTGAGGTTTCACTATTATCGAATTGAATACTTTTATGGATTTGAGAACACTTGATGTATGTCTTGCATATGAATACCTGTGGTGACAATGGGGTATTATATTGATTCACTTGATGTATGTTTTGGCACTCAACTCGCGGATTCCCGAGGTGACATTGGGGTAATCTATGCATAGGGGTTGATGCACGTTTTAGTCCTACTTTCTCCGATAGAAATCTTGGGGCACTCTTTGAAGTTCTTTGTATTGGATTGAATATTATGAATCTGAAGTTGTTTGATGCATATCGTATAATCAACTCACGGATACTTGTGGTGACATTGGAGTATCTAGGTGACATTAGAGTTGATTGATGCGTATCATATGGTGTTATTTTAGTACGAACTCTAGGGCTGTTTGTGACACTTATAGTAATGGCTCAATAGATTGATCAGAAAAGATAACTTTGAGGTGGTTTCGTACCGTACAACAATTTCATCTTATGTTCTCCGCTAGATAAGAACTTTGGAGTGATTCTTTGTCGCACGTTGAGGGATTGTTATATGATTCAATTATGTTAGCACTGTTGAGAGATTGCACTAGTGAAAGTATGAACCCTAGGCCTTGTTTCTAAGCATTGCAATACCGTTTGTGCTCCGTTTTATCACTTGCTATCTTGCTATTTTTTTTATTTTCAGATTACAAAAACCTATATCTACTATCCATACTACACTTGTATCACCATCTCTTCGCCGAACTAGTGCACCTATACAATTTACCATTGTATTGGGTGTGTTGGGGACACAAGAGATTTCTTGTATTTGGTTGCAGGGTTGTTTGAGAGATACCATCTTCATCCTACGCCTCCCACGGATTGATAAACCTTAGGTCATCCACTTGAGGGAAAATTGCTACTGTCCTACAAAACTCTGCGCTTGGAGGCCCAACACGAGTCTACAAGAATAAGTTGTGTTGTAGACATCAAGCTCTTTTCTGGCGCCGTTGTAGGGAGGTGAGTGCTTGAAGGTATATCTTTAGATCTTGCAATTGAATCTTTTAGTTTCTTGTTTTATCACTAGTTTGGTTCATAAAAGAAAACTACAAAAAAATGGAATTGAGGTTGACTCACATACTTCATCTATATAATATCTTTCTTGAAAATGATGGATTGGAAAATTGTGCTCAATTGCTAGAGGAAGAATTTAATAAAATGTTTAATGTGAGTACTTTGAATGATGAGCATGATTGCAATGTTGTTAGTATGCTTTCTATGAATATCCATGATGCTAGTGATATGCAAAGCCATAAGCTTGGGGATGCTATATTTGATGAAGATGATATTTTTAGTCCCCCAAGTTTTGATGAGCAAATTTATTATGATGATTGCATGCCTCCTATTTATGATGATTATAATTATGAAAGTGGATTTGGAGAGGTCATGACTTTATTTAAAGATGATTCCACTATTTTGGAAGATGTTTCAATTGATTATGACAACAAAGTTGCTATCTATGATGATTATTGTGATGACATGTATGCTATAAAGAATAATGATAACCATGAAACTTGTCATCATGATTTTTATTTTAAATTGGATTATTCCAATCAAGTATCACATGATAGTTATTTTGTTGAGTTTGCTCCCACTATTATGAATGAGAAGAAAATTGCTTATGTGGAGAGTAGTAAAAATTCTATGCTTGTAGGTCATGAAAAGAATGCTTTATGTGATAGCTATATTGTTGAATTCATTCATGATGCTACTGAAAATTATTATGAGAGAGGATCATATACTTGTAGGTGTTGCAATAATATCAAGTTTCCTCTCTATGTGTTGAAAGTTTTGAAGTTATGCTTGTTTTGCCTTCCTATGCTAGTTGATTCTTGCTCCCATAAATTGTTTGCTCACAAAATCTCTATGCATAGGAAGTGGGTTAGACTTAAATGTTCTTGTCATATGCTTCATGATGCTCCCATTATGTTTCAATTCTTCACTTTTTATGCGAGCATCATTGAAATAATCATGCCTAGCTAAAAGGCATTAAAGAAAAACGCTTGTTGGGAGACAACACAATATTTATACCTACTGTTTTTATTGTGTTCACATGATTAAGCTACTGTATTAATCATGTTTCACATGTTTTCTTTCAATAATGTGCCAAGTAAAGCCTTTGGGATAGTGTGGATGCCTGTTGATTTGAATCTGTGCAAAAACAGAAACTTTTGCATCCAGTGCTGGAATTTCTATTCTGTACTGGAGCGTGAGAAAATTCTGAAGTTTTTACAGAGTATTCGCTTAAATTTTTTTATGTTTTCCTAATTTTTCAGAATTTTTGGAGTTACAGAATTATGTTTTTTAAATCGCTCACTACATGTTGTTCTGTTTTTAACAGATTCTGTTTTTAGTGCATAGTTTGTTTGTTTTAGTGTTTCCATAGCTTATATTGAGTAATATAAATTGTGGAAATGATAGAATACAGTAGTCTATCTCTGAGAACAATTATGAATCTGGTCTTGACAGTACCTAAGTGGATGATTTATTTTTATCATACTAACCTATCTCACAAGTTCCGTTAAGTTTTGTGTGATTGAAGTTTTCAAGTTTTGGGTGAGATATCGATATGAGGAGAATAAGGAGTGGAAAGACCCTAAGCTTGGGGATGCCCAAGGCACCCCAAGGTAATATTCAAGTAAGACCCAAGCAACTAAGCTTGGGGATGCCCCGGAAGGCATCCCCTCTTTCGTCTTCAACATTATCGGTAACCTTACTTGGAGCTATATTTTTATTCGTCACATGATATGTGTTTTTCTTGGAGCGTCATTTTATTTTAGTTGGATTTGCTTGATGTTATTTAGAATAATGTTTTGTATCTTTTATTTCAATAAAATGCCAAGTATAGCCTTTACCATGCTCCGTTTGCAAGTTTATGTGTTGCTGTTTGAAAACAGAAAGTTTTCTGTTATGTCCAGAATATTCCTGAATAGTTAGAACATGATAAAAATCTGAATTTTTTACACAGTAAGCATGCATGAGTTCTCTGTCACGTGGAAATTTTTCAGAATTTTTGGAGTTATAGGAGTATTAATTTTAAATCCCCCTTTATAGGTTGTTCTGTTTTGGCAGATTGTTGTTATAGTTGCATTGTTTGCATATGTTTGCTTGTTTAATGATTCTATTTGAGGATAGGAGTATTAAATATGCAGAGGCATTTAGTATGCAATGTTAAATTATAATTTTAGTGATTTTCTACTGTAGAGAATGATAAGGTTTTGCATTGATTTATACTAACTTATCTCACGAGTTCTTGTTGAGTTTTATGTGGATGAAGTTTTTAAGATTTAGGAGAAGCCATGATATGAGAGGAATTAAGGAGACACAAGAGCTCAAGCTTGGGGATGCCCAAGGCACCCCAAGATAACATTCCAAGAAGTCTCAAGCAACTAAGCTTGGGGATGCCCCGGTTGGCATCCCACCTTTCTTCATCAACACCTATCGGTTAGCCTAAGTTTTTACTTGTTCACGTGTTATGTGCTATTCTTGGAGTGTCCTTTTATTTTCATTTTGTTTGTTGTTTGAATAAAATTATCAAGATCTGAAATTTTAAATGAGAGAGAGTCCTCACATAGCTACCTATTTACGTAACTACTCATTTGGTCTTCACTTATATCTTTTTTGGAGTAGTTTGTCATTTACTCTTGTTCTTCACTTATATCCTATGAGTAAATTGTTGAATGAATTGAATATCATAAAGTTGAAATTATATGTGCTTCATATGTTTGTATCATGTCTAGTTGTAGTTTCACATTTGGGTTAGAAAGTGAAATCTATTGAAGCTTGACAATCACAATATTGGTCATACAAGCAATTCATGAATGATTAGTATAAGGAAGAGAACTTTCACATATAAATATATTATCTTGGAAATCTTTTATGATTGTGAATACCCATTAATTATTTTCAAACTTGAGCAAATTAGTTGAAGTTGGACAAGGAAGACAACGTAATGAGTTATGTTTGAGTATATTTGCATAGAAGTTATATTGTTATGGATCCTCCAACAGGTGGTGCTTGATTAGGATCTTTTGCTAGCCAAAAATTCGTACTAAGTAGAGATACTACTTGTGCATCCAAAAACCCTTAAACCCAGTTTCTTCCCATGAGTGTCCACCATATCTACCTATGGATTGAATAAGATCCTTCAAGTAAGTTGTCATCGGTGCAAAAAGCAATAAAAATTGTTCCTAAAATATGTATGATCTTTTATTGCAAGGGAAAATAAGCGTTGTACGAACTTGTGATGGTAAAGAAATAAAAGCAACGGACTGCATAATAAAGGTTGCTATCACAAGGGGCAATATAACGTGACGTTCCTTTGCATTAAGGGCATCCACATCCAAAAATCAAAAGCGCATGACAACCTCTGCTTCCCTCTGCGAAGGGCCTATCTTTTACTTTATGTATTTACTTTTATGCAAGAGTCAATAGTATTACTTCTCATTTCAACCTCAATTATTCTCTAGTTGGTAAGCACATATGGCCAGTCAAATATATTTGATCATGAATTATTATTGTTGACAATTATCTCTATGATAAATGAGTTGGGAGGCGAAAATTATGCCCCTATCTTTCTGTGTGTTCGATGGATGCCATTTGTTCTAAAAATATGCTTTGAGTACTAGCAATCATAGAAGACTATACTTAGACTTTGTTGAAATTAAGTTGAATTGCAATTGTTTGGTGACTAAGAACATAGGTTGTTAAGTTTCAAGAGAATGCATTGTTTGAACCATAACATGTAAATTGATTGCTACTTTATCATGATGAGTTTTATGAGAAAGAGTTGCTGTTATGATGCTAGGAAAAGTGATCGAAATTATCATTGATCAAACTTATGCACTATGCTAGCATTCACACTTCATAAATTATTTCTTTTATCATTTACCTACTCGAGGACGAGCAGGAATTAAGCTTGGGGATGCTGATACATCTCCAACGTATCTATAATTTATGAAGTATTCATGCCATGTTTATAACAATTCTATATGGTTTTGGTATGATTTGATTAGAACTAATCCGGACTGACGCTGTTTTCAGCAGAACTACCGTGGTGTTGTTTTTTGTGCAGAAATAAAAGTTCTCGGAATTGGACGAAACTTTTTGACGATTTTTTTGGACCAAAAGAGACCCCCGAAGCTTCGTGGAAGGACCAGAAGCCTCACGAGGTGCTCACAAGCCACCACGGCGCGCCAGGGGGGGTGGCGTGCCGTGGTACCTCATGGGCCCATCTTAGCCCATCTTCACGTGATTCCAACGCTGAAAAATCCTATAAATAGAGAAACCCTCAGAAATTAACCTAGAACTTCGACTCCGCCGCCGCAAGCCTCTGTACCAAGGAGGTCCCATCTGGAGCCCTTTTCCAGCACCCTGCCGGAGGGGGAAATCATCACCGGAGGCCATCTTCATCATCCCGGCGGTCTCCATGACGAGGAGGGAGTAGTTCACCCTCGAGGCTAGGGGTACGTACAAGTAGCTATGTGTTTGATCTCTCTCTCTCTCTCTCGTGTTCTTGTTTGGACACGATCTTGATGTACCGCGAGCTTTGTTAATATAGTTGGATCATATGGTGTTTCTCCCTCTCTATCTTGTTGTGATGAATTGAGTTTTTACCTTTGAGGTTTCACTATTATCGGATTGAATACTTTTATGGATTTGAGAACACTTGATGTATGTCTTGCATATGAATACCCGTGGTGACAATGGGGTATTATATTGATTCACTTGATGTATGTTTTGGCACTCAACTCGCGGATTCCCGAGGTGACATTGGGGTAATCTATGCATAGGGGTTGATGCACGTTTTCGTCCTACTTTCTTCGGTAGAAATCTTGGGGCACTCTTTGAAGTTCTTTGTGTTGAATTGAATATTATAAATCTGAAGTTGTTTGATGCATATCATATAATCAACTCACGGATACTTGTGGTGACATTGGAATATCTAGGTGACATTAGAGTTGGTTGATGCGTATCATATGGTGTTATTTTAGTACGAACTCTAGGGCTGTTTGTGACACTTATAGGGATGGCTCAATAGATTGATCGGAAAAGATAACTTTGAGGTGGTTTCATACCCTACAACAATTTCATCTTATGTTCTCCGCTAGATAAGAACTTTGGAGTGATTCTTTGTCGCACGTTGAGGGATTGTTATGTGATTCAATTATGTTAGCACTGTTGAGAGATTGCACTAGTGAAAGTATGAACCCTAGGCCTTGTTTCTAAGCATCGCAATACCGTTTGTGCTCCGTTTTATCACTTGCTATCTTGCTATTTTTTTATTTTCAGATTACAAAAACCTATATCTACTATCCATACTACACTTGTATCACCATCTCTTCACCGAACTAGTGCACCTATACAATTTACCATTGTATTGGGTGTGTTGGGGACACAAGAGATTTCTTGTATTTGGTTGCAGGGTTGTTTGAGAGATACCATCTTCATCCTACGCCTCCCACGGATTGATAAACCTTAGGTCATCCACTTGAGGGAAAATTGCTACTGTCCTACAAAACTCTGCGCTTGGAGCCCTAACACGAGTCTACAAGAATAAGTTGTGTTGTAGACATCAAGCTCTTTTCTGGCGCCGTTGCCGGGGAGGTGAGTGCTTGAAGGTATATCTTTAGATCTTGCAATTGAATCTTTTAGTTTCTTGTTTTATCACTAGTTTGGTTCATAAAAGAAAACTATAAAAAAATGGAATTGAGGTTGACTCACATACTTCATCTATATAATATCTTTCTTGAAAATGATGGATTGGAAAATTGTGCTCAATTGCTAGAGGAAGAATTTAATAAAATGTTTAATGTGAGTACTTTGAATGATGAGCATGATTGCAATGTTGTTAGTATGCTTTCTATGAATATCCATGATGCTAGTGATATGCAAAGCCATAAGCTTGGGGATGCTATATTTGATGAAGATGATATTTTTAGTCCCCCAAGTTTTGATGAGCAAATTTATTATGATGATTGCATGCCTCCTATTTATGATGATTATAATTATGAAAGTGGATTTGGAGAGGTCATGACTTTATTTAAAGATGATTCCACTATTTTGGAAGAGGTTTCAATTGATTATGACAACAAAGTTGCTATCTATGATGATTATTGTGATGACATGTATGCTATAAAGAATAATTATAACCATGAAACTTGTCATCATGATTTTTATTTTCAATTGGATTATTCCAATCAAGTATCACATGATAGTTATTTTGTTGAGTTTGCTCCCACTATTATGAATGAGAAGAAAATTGCTTATGTGGAGAGTAGTAAAAATTCTATGCTTGTAGGTCATGAAAAGAATGCTTTATGTGATAGCTATATTGTTGAATTCATTCATGATGCTACTGAAAATTATTATGAGAGAGGATCATATACTTGTAGGTGTTGCAATAATATCAAGTTTCCTCTCTATGTGTTGAAAGTTTTGAAGTTATGCTTGTTTTGCCTTCCTATGCTAGTTGATTCTTGCTCCCATAAATTGTTTGCTCACAAAATCTCTATGCATAGGAAGTGGGTTAGACTTAAATGTTCTTGTCATATGCTTCATGATGCTCCCATTATGTTTCAATTCTTCACTTTTTATGCGAGCATCATTGAAATAATCATGCCTAGCTAAAAGGCATTAAAGAAAAACGCTTGTTGGGAGACAACACAATATTTATACCTACTGTTTTTATTGTGTTCACATGATTAAGCTACTGTATTAATCATGTTTCACATGTTTTCTTTCAATAATGTGCCAAGTAAAGCCTTTGGGATAGTGTGGATGCCTGTTGATTTGAATCTGTGCAAAAACAGAAACTTTTGCATCCAGTGCTGGAATTTCTATTCTGTACTGGAGCGTGAGAAAATTCTGAAGTTTTTACAGAGTATTCGCTTAAATTTTTTTTATGTTTTCCTAATTTTTCAGAATTTTTGGAGTTACAGAATTATGTTTTTTAAATCGCTCACTACATGTTGTTCTGTTTTTAACAGATTCTGTTTTTAGTGCATAGTTTGTTTGTTTTAGTGTTTCCATAGCTTATATTGAGTAATATAAATTGTGGAAATGATAGAATACAGTAGTCTATCTCTGAGAACAATTATGAATCTGGTCTTGACAGTACCTAAGTGGATGATTTATTTTTATCATACTAACCTATCTCACAAGTTCCGTTAAGTTTTGTGTGATTGAAGTTTTCAAGTTTTGGGTGAGATATCGATATGAGGAGAATAAGGAGTGGAAAGACCCTAAGCTTGGGGATGCCCAAGGCACCCCAAGGTAATATTCAAGTAAGACCCAAGCAACTAAGCTTGGGGATGCCCCGGAAGGCATCCCCTCTTTCGTCTTCAACATTATCGGTAACCTTACTTGGAGCTATATTTTTATTCGTCACATGATATGTGTTTTTCTTGGAGCGTCATTTTATTTTAGTTGGATTTGCTTGATGTTATTTAGAATAATGTTTTGTATCTTTTATTTCAATAAAATGCCAAGTATAGCCTTTACCATGCTCCGTTTGCAAGTTTATGTGTTGCTGTTTGAAAACAGAAAGTTTTCTGTTATGTCCAGAATATTCCTGAATAGTTAGAACATGATAAAAATCTGAATTTTTTACACAGTAAGCATGCATGAGTTCTCTGTCACGTGGAAAATTTTCAGAATTTTTGGAGTTATAGGAGTATTAATTTTAAATCCCCCTTTATAGGTTGTTCTGTTTTGGCAGATTGTTGTTATAGTTGCATTGTTTGCATATGTTTGCTTGTTTAATGATTCTATTTGAGGATAGGAGTATTAAATATGCAGAGGCATTTAGTATGCAATGTTAAATTATAATTTTAGTGATTTTCTACTGTAGAGAATGATAAGGTTTTGCATTGATTTATACTAACTTATCTCACGAGTTCTTGTTGAGTTTTATGTGGATGAAGTTTTTAAGATTTAGGAGAAGCCATGATATGAGAGGAATTAAGGAGACACAAGAGCTCAAGCTTGGGGATGCCCAAGGCACCCCAAGATAACATTCCAAGAAGTCTCAAGCAACTAAGCTTGGGGATGCCCCGGTTGGCATCCCACCTTTCTTCATCAACACCTATCGGTTAGCCTAAGTTTTTACTTGTTCACGTGTTATGTGCTATTCTTGGAGTGTCCTTTTATTTTCATTTTGTTTGTTGTTTGAATAAAATTATCAAGATATGAAATTTTAAATGAGAGAGAGTCCTCACATAGCTACCTATTTACTTAACTACTCATTTGGTCTTCACTTATATCTTTTTTGGAGTAGTTTGTCATTTACTCTTGTTCTTCACTTATATCCTATGAGTAAATTGTTGAATGAATTGAATATCATAAAGTTGAAATTATATGTGCTTCATATGTTTGTATCATGTCTAGTTGTAGTTTCACATTTGGGTTAGAAAGTGAAATCTATTGAAGCTTGACAATCACAATATTGGTCATACAAGCAATTCATGAATGATTAGTATAAGGAAGAGAACTTTCACATATAAATATATTATCTTGGAAATCTTTTATGATTGTGAATACCCATTAATTATTTTCAAACTTGAGCAAATTAGTTGAAGTTGGACAAGGAAGACAACGTAATGAGTTATGTTTGAGTATATTTGCATAGAAGTTATATTGTTATGGATCCTCCAACAGGTGGTGCTTGATTAGGATCTTTTGCTAGCCAAAAATTCGTACTAAGTAGAGATACTACTTGTGCATCCAAAAACCCTTAAACCCAGTTTCTTCCCATGAGTGTCCACCATATCTACCTATGGATTGAATAAGATCCTTCAAGTAAGTTGTCATCGGTGCAAAAAGCAATAAAAATTGTTCCTAAAATATGTATGATCTTTTATTGCAAGGGAAAATAAGCGTTGTACGAACTTGTGATGGTAAAGAAATAAAAGCAACGGACTGCATAATAAAGGTTGCTATCACAAGGGGCAATATAACGTGACGTTCCTTTGCATTAAGGGCATGCACATCCAAAAATCAAAAGCGCATGACAACCTCTGCTTCCCTCTGCGAAGGGCCTATCTTTTACTTTATGTATTTACTTTTATGCAAGAGTCAATAGTATTACTTCTCATTTCAACCTCAATTATTCTCTAGTTGGTAAGCACATATGGCCAGTCAAATATATTTGATCATGAATTATTATTGTTGACAATTATCTCTATGATAAATGAGTTGGGAGGCGAAAATTATGCCCCTATCTTTCTCTGTGTTCGATGGATGCCATTTGTTCTAAAAATATGCTTTGAGTACTAGCAATCATAGAAGACTATACTTAGACTTTGTTGAAATTAAGTTGAATTGCAATTGTTTGGTGACTAAGAACATAGGTTGTTAAGTTTCAAGAGAATGCATTGTTTGAACCATAACATGTAAATTGACTGCTACTTTATCATGATGAGTTTTATGAGAAAGAGTTGATGTTATGATGCTAGGAAAAGTGATCGAAATTATCATTGATCAAACTTATGCACTATGCTAGCATTCACACTTCATAAATTATTTCTTTTATCATTTACCTACTCAAGGATGAGCAGGAATTAAGCTTGGGGATGCTGATACATCTCCAACGTATCTATAATTTATGAAGTATTCATGCCATGTTTATAACAATTCTATATGGTTTTGGTATGATTTGATTAGAACTAACCCGGACTGACGCTGTTTTCAGCAGAACTACCGTGGTGTTGTTTTTTGTGCAGAAATAAAAGTTCTCGGAATTGGACGAAACTTTTTGACGATTTTTTTGGACCAAAAGAGACCCCCGAAGCTTCGTGGAAGGACCAGAAGCCTCACGAGGTGCTCACAAGCCACCACGGCGCGCCAGGGGGGTGGCGTGCCGTGGTACCTCATGGGCCCATCTTAGCCCATCTTCGCGTGATTCCAACGCTGAAAAATCCTATAAATAGAGAAACCCTCAGAAATTAACCTAGAACTTCGACTCCGCCACCGCAAGCCTCTGTACCAAGGAGGTCCCATCTGGAGCCCTTTTCCAGCACCCTGCCGGAGGGGGAAATCATCACCGGAGGCCATCTTCATCATCCCGGAGGTCTCCATGATGAGGAGGGAGTAGTTCACCCTCGAGGCTAGGGGTACGTACAAGTAGCTATGTGTTTGATCTCTCTCTCTCTCGTGTTCTTGTTTTGACACGATCTTGATGTACCGCGAGCTTTGTTAATATAGTTGGATCATATGGTGTTTCTCCCTCTCTATCTTGTTGTGATGAATTGAGTTTTTACCTTTGAGGTTTCACTATTATCGGATTGAATACTTTTATGGATTTGAGAACACTTGATGTATGTCTTGCATATGAATACCCGTGGTGACAATGGGGTATTATATTGATTCACTTGATGTATGTTTTGGCACTCAACTCGCGGATTCCCGAGGTGACATTGGGGTAATCTATGCATATGGGTTGATGCACGTTTTCGTCCTACTTTCTTCGGTAGAAATCTTGGGGCACTCTTTGAAGTTCTTTGTGTTGAATTGAATATTATAAATCTGAAGTTGTTTGATGCATATCATATAATCAACTCACGGATACTTGTGGTGACATTGGAATATCTAGGTGACATTAGAGTTGGTTGATGCGTATCATATGGTGTTATTTTAGTACGAACTCTAGGGCTGTTTGTGACACTTATAGGGATGGCTCAATAGATTGATCGGAAAAGATAACTTTGAGGTGGTTTCATACCCTACAACAATTTCATCTTATGTTCTCCGCTAGATAAGAACTTTGGAGTGATTCTTTGTCGCATGTTGAGGGATTGTTATATGATTCAATTATGTTAGCACTGTTGAGAGATTGCACTAGTGAAAGTATGAACCCTAGGCCTTGTTTCTAAGCATCGCAATACCGTTTGTGCTCCGTTTTATCACTTGCTATCTTGCTGTTTTTTTATTTTCAGATTACAAAAACCTATATCTACTATCCATACTACACTTGTATCACCATCTCTTCACCGAACTAGTGCACCTATACAATTTACCATTGTATTGGGTGTGTTGGGGACACAAGAGATTTCTTGTATTTGGTTGCAGGGTTGTTTGAGAGATACCATCTTCATCCTACGCCTCCCACGGATTGATAAACCTTAGGTCATCCACTAGAGGGAAAATTGCTACTATCCTACAAAACTCTGCGCTTGGAGACCCAATACGAGTCTACAAGAATAAGTTGTGTAGTAGACATCACGGATCTCCGGGAATATAAGAAATGGTGAAGGCCCAGAAAACAGAACGCGAAACAGAAGAGAAACAGAGAGAGATAGAGAGATCCAATCTTGGAGGGGCTCCTGTCCTCCGGGAGCCTTGGCGGCCATGGAATAGAGGGGAAACTCTCCTCCCATCTAGGGGGGAGGCCAATCAAGAAGAAGAAGGAGGGGGGCTCTCTCCCCCTCTCTCCCGGTGGCGCCGGAACGCCGCCGGGGGAACCATCGTGACGGCGATCTACACCAACAACTTCCCCGCCGTCAACACCAACTCTCCCCCCCTCTATGCAGCGGTGTAACACCTCTTCTCCCCGCTGTAATCTCTACTTAAACATGGTGCTTAAACGCTATATATTATTATCCAATGATATGTGGCAATTCTATGATGTTTGAGTAGATTCGTTTTGTCCTATGGGTTGATTGATGATCGTGATTGGTTTGAGTTGTATGTTTTATTTTGGTGCTGTCCTATGGTGCCCTCCGTGTCACGCAAGCGTGAGGGATTCCCACTGTAGGGTTTGCAATACGGTCATAATTCTCTTATAGTGGGCGGCTAGAGTGAAAGAAGCTTACACCCGAGTAAGGGGGTTGTTGCGTATGGGAGTAAAGAGGACTTGTTACTTAATGCTATGGTTGGGTTTTACCTTAATGATCTTTGGTAGTTGCGGATTCTTGCTAGAGTTCCAATCATAAGTGCATATGATCCAAGTACAGAAAGTATGTTAGCTCATGCCTCTCCCTCATATAAAATTGCAATAATGATTACCGGTCTAGTTATTGATTGCCTAGGGACAAATCCTTCTCTTGTGTTACAAAAGCTTTCTACTAAACAACTAACTTTTATTATCTTGCAAATTACTCATAGTTTTATTCTCGCTAAGTACTTCTAGTTTTATTCTTGCAAACTTATCTCTACACCTACAAAGTAGTTTTATTCTTGTTCAAGGTAAAGCGAACGTTAAGTGTGCGTAGAGTTGTATCGGTGGTCGATAGAACTTGAAGGGAATATTAATTCTACCTTTAGCTCCTCGTTGGTTCGACACTCTTATTTATCGAAAAAGCTACAATTGATTCCCTATACTTGTGGGTTATCAAGACCTTTTTCTGGCGCCGTTGCCGGGGAGCAATAGCGTGGGGTTGATATTCTCGTGTGTGCTTGTTTGCTTTATCACTAAGTAGTTTTTATTTTGTGATCTTGTTTTCTATCTTTAGTTATGGGTAGGAAACGTAAAATACCAAAAAAAGTAGTTGTACTTGCTAAACCAATGGTTGAAGAACCACCCAAAATCTTTCATACTGCTGAAGCTTTTTACTTGGATCATCTTCGATCCCATTGTGCTCGTGCTGAAAACCCAACTAGCTTAGTTGAGGGAAAATCATTAGATGAGCATGCTTGTTTTGTGCGACGCCGTTTGTCTCAAAAGGGGAAACTCTTAAAGTATCAAATTAATTGTTTGGAATGCTATGCTTGGAATTTATGCAAACTATATGATTTTACTTGTTGTTCTGAAAACCCTAAAAAATACCTTCAATACCAATGTGAGTTTAAGGATAATGGAATCTTATCTTCTTATGCCAAGGGTGTTTATAGTTACTATGATATTGAACAAATATTAGAATTTCTTGCTTTTAAGGGTGCCTATGAAATTGCTTCTTTGATTGAAAAGTATGATGCTACTCTTTACAAATCTGAAAATTTTGCCATACTTAAATATTGCTATGAAAACTATGCTTCTAATGCTTATGTTAAAGAATATATTGAGGATACCTCCACTGTCCAAGAAGAGACTAATATTTTGCAGGAATGTATGGAAGAAGAAATTGCTAAAATTGTGGGCTCATTAGATGAAAAAGATGAGGAGGAGAGCGAAGAACAAAAGGAGGAAGAGCGGATTGATCACCCGTGCCCACCTTCTAATGAGCATAACTCTTCAACTCATACATTGTTTAATTTCCCTTCGTGCTTACCGAAGGATGATTGCTATGATCCCTTGGATTCGTTTGAAATATCCCTTTTTGATGAAATTGATGCTTGCTATGCTTGTGGCCATGATGCCAATTTGAATTATGCTTATGGAGATGAACTTGCTATAGTTCCTTATGTTAAACATGAAATTGTTACTATTGCACCTACACATGATAGTCCTATTATCTTTTTGAATTCTCCAAACTACACTATATCGGAGAAGTTTGTGCTTATTAAGGATTATATTGATGGGTTGCGTTTTACCGTTGCACATGATGATTTTGATGAATATAATATGCATGTGCTTGCTGCTCCTAATTGCAATTATTATGAGAGAGGAACTACATCTCCGCCTCTCTATGTTTCCAATACGATAAAATTGCAAGAAACTGTTTATACTATGTATCGACCTTTATTATGTGTGCATGAATTGTTATTTTATGACATGCCGATGCATAGGAAGAGAGTTAGACTTTGTCATTACATGATATATGTTGCTATGTGCTCACTACTAAATTACAAATCATTGTTAATTAAAATTGGCTTTGATATACCTTGGGATTCGGGTGGATCAATTACTTGAGCCCTTTATGCCTAGCTTAATGGCTTTAAAGAAAGCGCTGCCTGGGAGACAACTTGGAAGTTTTAGAGAGTCATTTTATTCTGTTGTGTGCTTTTAGAAAGTTTAAAAACAAAAAAATATAGAGGGGAACCTAAAACTTTTTCAAAAAGAAAAGTGAAAGTGAGAAAGACGAGCACCGTTGAAGTGGGGGACGTCCTTGAACTTTGTTCATGCCCATGGAAACTTTGTGAATCTCGATTACAGAAACTTTTCAACAAAAATAATTCTCCCCTTGTACAAATCCATTGTATTATAAAAATAATGTGCCAAGATTTACCTTTAGGATGTTTAAATTGCTTGTTTGGTGTGTGCTGTGAAAAAACAGAAACTTTTGCTGTAGTGCTTGAATTTTGATATTTACTGGAATGTGAAAAAATTCTGAAATTTTCACATAGTACTTCTATGCAAATTATTTATTTTTTCCTAATTTTTCAGAATTTTTTGAGTTACATAAGTATATGTTTCATTTGCATCTTTATAGATTGTCCTGTTTTCACAGATTGCTGTTATAGTTTCTTTATTTGCGTATGTTTGAAATCTTGTTGAGCCCCGTTGACTTGGGAGCCATAGAATTGTGATAGAATACAGTGGTTAATGTTTGATTATAATTATACAATAATGTTACAGCAGGACATGATGGGATTTGATGTTATATGTACTAACCCCTCTAATAAAAAGTTCGGTTAAGTTTTGTGTGGATGAAGTGTTCGAAGAACAAGGAGGTATCGATATGAGGAGAATAAGGAGAGGCAAGAGTTCAAGCTTGGGGATGCCCAAGGCACCCTACGTAATTATTCAAGGAGACTCAAGCGTCTAAGCTTGGGGATGCCCCGGAAGGCATCCCATCTTTCTTCGACAATTATCGGTATGTCTCGGTTTTTGTTTTGTTCACATGATATGCGTAAATTCTTGGAGCGTCTTTTGTGTTTATTTTTCCTTTTTATTTTATGCACCATGCTGGTATGAGATATTCCTTGGTTGATTTATAGAATGCTCTATGCACTTCACTTATATCTTTTGAGTATGGCTTTCTAGAATGCTTCATGTGCTTCACTTATATCATTTGAAGTTTGGATGCCCGTTTCTCTACATTCAGAAAACCGTTATTTGTAGAATGCTCTTTTGCTTCACTTATATTTATTAGAGTGTGGTCTTTTGTAGAAAGAATTAAACTCCCATGCTTCACTTATATCTATTTAGAGAGTCAACATGAATTGGTCATTCACATGGTTAGTCATAAAATCCTACATAAAACTTGTAGATCACTGAATATGATAAGTTTGATTCCTTGCAATAGTTTTGTGATACTAAGATGGTGATATGTGGGAGGTACAAGTGAATGATTGTGGTTTAGTAAGAATATTGGTGTTAAGGTTTGTGATTCCCGAAGCATGCACGTATGGTCTGTCGTTATGCTAAGAAGTTGGAGCATGAATTATTCTTGATTGTCTTCCTTTGCGTGGCGGTCGGGGACGCGCGATAGTTAACTCCTACCAACCTCCCCCCTAGGGGCATGCGTAGTAGCACTTTGCTTCGAGGTCTAATAAACTTTCGCAATAAGTATGTGAGTTCTTTATGACTAATGTGAGTCCATGGATTATACGCACTCTCACCTTTCCGCAATTTGCTAGCCTCTTCGGTACCGTGCATTGCCCTTTCTCACATCGAGAGTCGGTGCAAACTTCGCCGGTGCATCCAAACCCCGTGATATGATACACTCTATCACACATAAGCCTCCTTATATCTTCCTCAAAAGAGCCACCATACCTACCTATCATGGCATTTCCATAGCCATTCCGAGATATATTGCCATTCAACTTCCATCATCATCATATACATGACTTGAGCATTCATTGTCATATTGGTTTGCATGATCATATAGCTGACATAGTTTTTGTGGCTCAGCCACCGTTCATCATTTTTCATACATGTTACGCTAGTATCATTGCACATCCTGGTACACTGCCCGAGGCATTCATATAGAGTCATATTTGTTCTAGTTTTGAGTTGTAAGTAAATAAAAGTATGATGATCATCATTATTAGAGCATTGTCCTAGTGAGGAAAAGAAAAAAAAAGAGGCCAAAAAGAGCCCACGAAAAAAGAAAGAAAAAAAGAAAGAAAAAAAATAAAATAAAAAAAAGAAAAAAATGAGAGAAAAAGAGAGAAGGGGCAGTGTTACTATCCTTTTCCATACTTGTGCTTCAAAGTAGCACCGTGTTTTTCATATAGAGAGTCTCCTATTTTGTCACTTTCATATACTAGTGGGAAATTTTCATTATAGAACTTGGCTTGTATATTCCGATGATGAGCTTCCTCAAATGCCCGAGGTCTTCATGAGCAAGCAAGTTGGATGCACACCCACTTAGTTTTCAGTTTGAGCTTTCATACACTTATAGCTCTTAGTGCATCCGTTGCATGACAATCCCTACTCCTCGCATTGACAGCAATTAATGGGCATCTCCATAGCCCATTGATTAGCCTCGTCGATGTGAGACTATCTTCTTCTTTTTGACTTCCCGTTATTAATCTCTACCACCACATTCTATTCCACCCATAGTGCTATATCCATGGCTTGCGCTCATGTATTGCGTGGGGGTTGAAAAAGTTGAAGCGCGTTAAAAAGTATGAACCAATTGCTTGGCTAAAACCGGGGTTGTTCATGATAAATATTTTATGTTAAGAAGATGGAGCATGACAGGATTATATGATTTTGTAGGGATAACTTTCTTTAGCATTTTTATTTTGAAATGCATGATTGTTTGTTGGTATGCCTGAGTATTGATGTCTTTATGTCAAATAATAGACTATTGCTTTGAATCACTCATGTCTTAATATTCATCCCGTGATTAGATTATATGATCAAGATTATGCTAGGTAGCATTCCACATCAAAAATTATCTTTTTATCATTTACCTACTCGAGGACGAGCAGGAATTAAGCTTGGGGATGCTGATACGTCTCCGTCGTATCAATAATTTTTTATTGTTTCATGCCAATATTCTACAACTTTCATATACTTTTGGCAACATTTTATATTATTTTTGGGACTAACATATTAATCCAGTGCCCAGTGCCAGTTCCTGTTTGTTGCATGTTTTTTGTTTCGCAGAAAATCCATATCAAACGAAGTCCAAACGTGATAAAATTTTACGGAGAATTATTTTGGAATATATGTGATTTTTGGGAAGAAGAATCAACGCAAGACTGTGCCCGAGGTGGCCACAAGGCAACAGGGCGCAACCCTAGGGGGGGTCGCGCTGTGTTGCCTTGTGACTCCCTCGAACATCGGTTGGGGCCCTTCTTTCGCTGCAAGAAAGATAATTTCCGGATAAAAATCCCCTCAAAATTTCAGCCCAATCGAAGTTACGGATCTCCAAGAATATAAGAAACAATGAAGGGCCAGAAAACAGAACGCGAAACAGAAGAGAAACAGAGAGAGAGAGATCCAATCTCGGAGGGGCTCCTGCCCTCCGGGAGCCATGGCGGCCATGGAACAGAGGGAAAACTCTCCTCCCATATAGGGGGGAGGCCAAGCAAGAAGAAGAAGGAGGGGGCTCTCTCCCCCTCTCTCCCGGTGGCGCCGGAACGCCGCCGGGGGAACCATCGTGACGGCGATCTACACCAACAACTTCCCCGCCGTCAACACCAACTCTCTCCCCTCTATGCAGCGGTGTAACACCTCTTCTCCCCACTGTAATCTCTACTTAAACATGGTGCTTAAACGCTATATATTATTATCCAATGATATGTGACAATTCTATGATGTTTGAGTAGATTCGTTTTGTCCTATGGGTTGATTGATGATCGTGATTGGTTTGAGTTGTATGTTTTATTTTGGTGCTATCCTATGGTGCCCTCCGTGTCGTGCAAGCGTGAGGGATTCCCACTGTAGGGTTTGCAATACATTCATAATTCTCTTATAGTGGGCGGCTAGAGTGACAGAAGCTTACACCCGAGTAAGGGGGTTGTTGCGTATGGGAGTAAAGAGGACTTGTTACTTAATGCTATGGTTGGGTTTTACCTTAATGATCTTTGGTAGTTGCGGATGCTTGCTAGAGTTCCAACCATAAGTGCATATGATCCAAGTACGGAAAGTATGTTAGCTCATGCCTCTCCCTCATATAAAATTGCAATAATGATTACCGGTCTAGTTATCGATTGCCTAGGGACAAATCCTTCTCTTGTGTTACAAAAGCTTTCTACTAAACAACTAACTTTTATTATCTTGCAAATTACTCATAGTTTTATTCTCGCTAAGTACTTCTAGTTTTATTCTTGCAAACTTATCTTTACACCTACAAAGTAGTTTTATTCTTGTTCAAGGTAAAGCGAATGTTAAGTGTGCGTAGAGTTGTATCGGTGGTCGATAGAACTTGAAGGGAATATTAATTCTACCTTTAGCTCCTCGTTGGGTTCGACACTCTTATTTATCAAAAAAGCTACAATTGATCCCCTATACTTGTGGGTTATCATGGACGAGGAGCCTCGGAATCCACGCCATACGAAGCGCTCGTATGGAACGTCGTCTTTTGCACTGATTCCTCTGGTGCGCCTCCTCCTGATTTCTTCTATCTTATTTTCCATTCCTTTCCATGTTCACACGTGATTTCTTCCCTTTTTAGCCCATTTCCTGTGGAAACACATCAAAGAGAGGATTTGTGGAATTCTTTGCATTCATTATTCATTAGTAGCAATATTGGAGCGAATATCTCGGCTTTAATGAAATATCTCGTTTTAAACAAAGGGTGTATGGGTGTAAAAATATCACTCATCAAACGACAGTTCGGAATTTTGCATGGTAACTCACTACCAATTTTCTACTGATTTGGCAGAGAATTAGCGGGGCTTAGAAATCTCTGGTATTTGCCCTATTTGTGGAATGGATATGGAGGATTATTTCACCCCTTCTGTTGATGCCCTCTACTACTCCCGTAGGAGTTATTGGATTTCCCCGAAGAGGAAGGGTGATGTAGCACAACAGCAGAAAGTATTTCCTTCAGTTAAGAACCAAGGTTTAATCGAACCAGTAGGAGTTTACAAGCTAGCAAGATAAACAACACCTACACACAAACAAAATAAATGCTTGCACCCAACTTGGCAAGGGGGTTGTCAATCCCCTTGTCTTGCTAGTTGCAAGGTTAAAAGTAAATAGTGATAGATAGTGATATGGCAAAACGGCAAAATAGTAAAAGTAAATAAAAGAGCAAATTGAGCAACACAAGTATTAATAGAGAATGGACCCGGGGGCCATAGGTTCACTCGTGGAATCTCTCTCGAAAGCAGGTAGTGGTATGGTAAACAAATTACTGTTGGGCAATTGACAGATAAGCAACATTCATAACTATGATCATTCATGGCATAATCTTGTATAGGCATCACGCCGTGACAAGTAGACCATAATCCAACTGCATCTACTACTATTACTCCATCCCAAAACCACTATCCAGCATGCATCTCAAGGTATTAAGTTTAATGAAAAACATAGTAATGTAGTAAGCAAGATGATATGATGTAGACAGGATGAAACCTAGCAATAAGATCAATCTCCGTCGTTTTATCCTTAGTAGCAACAACACATCATGTGCCTTCTCCCCATTCTGTCACTTGGATATAGATCACCGTGAGGTTGAACCCACTACTCTGCACCACTCCCTCTGAAGAATTACCCATCTATCTTGGCCAGAGAAGACAAATAACTCGAAAAGCATACATAGCTACTCAATCATACAACAAAGAAACTTCAAAAGATTCAACTATATTCAATGAACAATCTTACCACAAATCTACAAATCATCGGATCCCAACAAACACACCACAAGAATTACATCAGATTGATCTCATAGGAGATCATTGTATTAAAGATCAAAAAGAAAGAGAGAAGAAGCCATCTAGCTACTACTATGGACCCGTAGGTCCTAAAGGAACTACTCACACATCATCATGGAGGCAACTGATACGTCTCCAACGCATCTATAATTTTTGATTGTTTCATGCTATTATATTCTCAATCTTGTATGCTTTATATGCCATTTCATATTGTATTTATGGACTCACCTATTAACTCAGTGCCAAGTGGCAGTTCATGTTTCCTGCATGTTTTTGGTTTTCCAGAAAATCCATACCAAATGAAGTCCAAACACGATGAAACTTTTTGACAATTTTTTCTGGACAAAAAGAGACCTTGGAAGCTTCGAGAGGAGACCAGACAAGACACGAGGGAGCGAAAAAGCAGGGGGCGCCCAGGTGCCTTGTGGCCCCCCCTGTGGCTCCGTTTGACCTAATTCCAGCGCTATAAATTCCCATATATCCAGAAACCCTCAGGGGAGGTCCCGAAACAATTTTATCGCCGCTGCAAGTCTCTGTTCTTCCGTGATCCCATCTGGAGGCCTTTTCCGGTACTCTGCTGGAGGGGGGAACCATTTGGGAGGCAATCTTCATCGACCTTGCTGCCTCCATGATGATGTGTGAGTAGTTCCCACAGAACCTACGGGTCCATAGTAGTGGCTAGATGGCTTTCTTTCTCTCTTTTGATCTTCAATACAATGATCTCATATGAAATCAATCCGATATAAACTTTTGCGGTATGTTTGTTGGGATCCAATGAATTGTGGGTTTATGATCAGCTTATTCATTGAAAGTATTTGAGTCTTTTCTGATATTTATATATGTGTGATTTTATAGCCTCGTATTTCTCTCCAATCTATACCTTACTTGGTTGGAACTTTAGAGGAAAAAAATAATAGGTTGAGTTCAATATCCCACCCTAGCATTTTTTGTTTTGATATTTCCTTTCATATAATTTTGAATTTATGTCCTTTCAATACATCTTCATGGTTTTTTATTTTATTTATTTCGTATGCTTCTTCCTTGTGTTTTTTCGTCGGTATTGTATTTGATACTCGTCTCTTCCTTGTACCCACATGATACTTTCTTCTTCTTCTTCTTCTTCTTCTTCTTCTTATTCTTATGTCCCTCGAGTGAAAATGTTCATCCGATGAGTCACAAATATGTAAAATAAATTACATTACCTAAACAATTAGATACATGATTCCCTTATCAAATTTATACAAAAGTATTTTTTTAACATAATCAACTTTGTTCCTCAAAT
Organism: Elymus sibiricus; assembly: GCA_039707655.1. Classification (NCBI taxonomy): domain Eukaryota; kingdom Viridiplantae; phylum Streptophyta; class Magnoliopsida; order Poales; family Poaceae; genus Elymus; species Elymus sibiricus. The sequence goes on from CM077670.1 coordinate 69,635,196, forward strand.
GATAATCATATCATTTACAACTTGGGAAGAATAAAGTCAGGGGTATTAGAATCTCAAAATTCAGAAAAGGTCACTCTAAAAGGATGGTCTTGCTAAATCTCAATCGACTGAGACTTGGTTATGTCTTAGTCGATGCTATATTCGTTAGATCTTACATTGAGATCCGTGTAAAATTTTCTTTTCGGTTATTTCTTCTTTCTTTCTTCCCTGTTATGTCACTTGACTAAGACTTAGTTAAGTCTCAGTCGACTGAGACCTAGCCATAACCCTAAAAGAATGTTTAGGTAAACTATCAGCTACAAGATTTGCTTCTCTGCAACAATAGGAATAATTAACACTTGCGAAATCAATGGCCAGCTGTTTGCATTCAGCAACCACCGCCACATCAGGGCCAAAATAATCATTTGGTCGAGTAACGGCCTCCAACGCCAGTGTGCTATCAGACTCGATAATCACCATGCTGCATCCAATTTTTACTGCCAAGAACAGACCACTTCGAATAGCATACCGTTCAGTTGAGTCGGCATTACTTAGAGCATCTCTAGCAGACCCCTTAAAACCACGCGACCCTTATAATTCCGGCGAGTATACGGGTTTGGCCCCTTTTTTTGCCAGACCAGACCCCGTATAGTCGGCACGGCCCGTAATTTTTTTACAGTGGCCCGGAAACAAACCCCCCGCGCGGTATATATCCGGGTCCGCGGCTGCGATACGGGTCAAAACCCTATCCCCCCGCCGCCGCGATTCCCCATTCCCCCCCGTGATTTCTCGCCGCCGGTGACATAAATCCGCCGCCCCGCGCCACCGATCCGCCACGATGTGGGGCGGGATGTGGAGCTCTGGCCGGCGCGGTGGCGACGACCCCGAGCGGAAGCGTTGCGTCATCGCCGACGCGGCGAGGAAGCGGCCCGCCCGGCGGTACACCAACCGAGGCCTTGACCCGCCGGCGTCCCTCCTCCGCCGCGAGACAGAGGAGTACGACCGACGGCAGGCTCGGCGCTTCGACGGGGGGAACTCCTCCGGCGCGGGGAGCTCTTCCGGCGCGCTGCCCCTTCCGGTGAAGAGGGAGCCCGGCGAGCTTCCGCCGCTTCGCGCCGTCAGGAGGTGGCCGGAGGAGGAGGCGCCGCCGCTCCGCATCGTGAAGACGGAGCTGGGGGAGGAGCCCCCGCGCGGCCGCGGTGTCGTCGGCCCGGAGGACTACCTCGTCGGGCCCGAGGCGGACGCCTTCGAAGCGGCGCTTGCTGCGCGCACTGCGTGAGCACGAGGAGGAGGAGGCGCGTCGCCTGCGGGACGAGGAGGTCAACGCGCTCCTCTACGAGCAGGGGCTCGCCGCCGCGCGCGAGTTCAACGCCAAACAGGCGGGATGGTGCCACGAAGCCGACTAGCAAGACAAGATCTACATCGATCTTGGCTCCGACGACGACAAGGAGTGAGCGCCGCCGCCGCCGCCGCCGCAGCCGCACCCGGAGAGCTCCGGTGAGCTCCATTTTTGGCTAGTTTTAGGGTAGGGCGGCATGGCGATGTAAAATATGTTTGCAATGTATGAATGATCAAACTATCTATGTAGCACTGTGTTGTTCATTTCGCCCGGGAAAGCTTTTTTTTTCTTCAAATTTTACGGTTTCAATTGAGGGTTCTGTTCGGCCGCAGCCGATTTCGCCCCTCAAACCGGCTGCGGCCGAACAGAACCCTTGCGCAATTCCCAGGTCTGCTAGAGATGCTCTTACCTTGGGCAATTCCCAGGTCGCAACATCTAAGAAGTTCCCATGTTCATACGTGCTAGCTCTCCGCTAGCACCTGAGAAAGTATATGTATGAAATGATGCGTTGACGTTTACTTTAACAACTCCCTCGCTCGGCTTCTTCTAGGTGTGATCCTGCTTTCGGTTAGGCTGATTAGGTGTTAAGGTTCTAATAAAGTTAGTGGCCAACACCCGAATGGACATGGCTATGTGTTCTGGCGACACTATAGTTTCTCTTTTAGTGCATGGCGACGGCATGCCCCGCTGGTGTCGGCCCCTCTTTCCTCTGAGCCAGTGTGATTTTGTTCCTGGTGCAGCATTCTCGGAGGAGGACCTTGGCGTCTTCGGCTTCGTTCTCATTTGATTATCTTCCGTTTCCGTAGCATGTGAGTAGTTTGGTGCTGTCTATCGTTTATGTATCTTACCGCCGTGTTGTTCTTTCTTTCGCCTGAGGGCGTATGCTTGTAATCCTGGCCAGTTGATGGCTTTGTTAATTCAAAGTCGGGCTAGGCTCAAGCCCCATCTTAGGCTCAGCGCCTGTTCTCTAAAAAAGCATACCTGCACCAATATCTCCATAGTAAACGAACCAGAAGGGTCCTGCACCTCGGCCTTTTGGATCACCTCCTTAAGACCAAGTTCAGTCCAAACCTCCAACGTCCGTGAACATGTGAATAAACAATGTTGAATGTCTTCTACACCAACATTGCATAACGGACATTGTGGTAGTAATGGGATGTGTCGACCAGGTAGCACGCCCAAGCATGGTAGGACGCCTCTAAGAACCTACCATCCAAAGTGCTTAATCTTCCCTTTGATTCGAAGCTGCCATAGGTCTTTCCAAATAGAATTTAAATGAACACTGCCTTGGCCGTCTGGCCTAGTCCACCAAACTGATGATCAAATTCGGCGTGATTGGCAGACCGAACCGAAAAGGTTCCCGACCGTGTGTAATGCCAAGGCACAAAGTCTTCTACACCCTAGACCCAGAGAGGGATTTGCAATATTCTGTCAACAAAAGTAGTTGGTGATTCATTTCGACAAGGTTCACATTGTGGTGCCAAAAATAACTCTTTTTAAAATTCCACTATTTTTTTATCTAAAAGTATATTTGCTTCAAAAAATAGTTTTAAATCCGTCTCAAAAACCCTGGACCCCCCACTTGTAGAGTTTTTATCTTTCTCGGCGTAGGTTAATCTCTCTAAACAGGCTGTCGCCCCGCTTTATATATAAAGCAACAACCAAAGAAGTACACGGCCGAACGATACAAGATGGTGAGATAACCCTCTTACAAAGCCGATCCTGAGATATCCGGCACACGCAGAACGCACGCGACTACGCTGCCAGCTTTAAGCACCGAAAGAACAGAACACCCCCATGCTACGACTTAACACACCTAAGCTCCATGACAACGCCCCCAAGAGGGAGAACAGCGCAGAGCGTCGCCGCTGCCGAGGCCACATCGGACAAAGGTCTTCACCCGGAGCCCGGGCACGGAGAGAAGAACCACAACGACGTCTTCAAGAAGAGTGCGGCACCCTCGGGTGTCGCCGTCGTCGGTGCCAAGGCACGGAGCTTTCGCTCAGCAACTCACCCATGCCACCACGAGTCCGCCAGGAGGAGCGCGGCAAAGTCAGAACCCCAGATCCGGATTAGGACGCCGCCCCACCGAGAGATAGGGCACGTCCGAGCTACCTGCCGCAACCCCTTTTGTTTCCCACCCAACACGAAGGGGAGCCACCACCACCGCAATGATGCCCGCCGAAGAGCAACAATGCGGACCACCATCCGGGGCCGCCGCCCCGGCGTCCCTGTCGCGAGATACCGTGTGCCGCCCACATCACAACGCACTCAACCATGGTAGGAAGAGCGATGGCAATCCATCTACTCCTAGCCCGGCATCAGTCCCCGAGTCTGGGTAGGCGCCTCCACCGTAGGAGGCACCCACACCTATGTCCCCAGCCAATACCCAATGGACTAGGGGGGGGGGGGGGGGGGGGGGAGGGGGGGACACGACTCCAAGACCGCCGATGGCCGCCGGCGAGCCAACCCCGAGCCCTTGGCCAGGCGAGCTCACACGACGCCATGTCCATGGTCACCGCCGTCGATCCGCGCACAGACGCAGCGCTAACACGACCACCACCACCGAGCACCACCCGGACCGAGCCCACCCTCGCCTACCCGGGATAACGGCCCCGATCCGCCTCGGGCCCACATCTGGTCCGCCTGAGCACAAACCCTAGATCAAAAAACGTCCGCCGCCGCGCGTGCGTCCGGCACCATCGGGTACCCGTCCAACCCCGCGCGCTGCTGGTTCTGATCCAGGAGAAGGAAAGGTGCTACCACCACCCGCGCCGCACACCGACGACCGTCCCAGATCCGGACGGATCCGGCCCGAACCAAGGAGCACACACGCACCACCTCCAGCCAACCCAGCACCCCGCCGACCACCACCACCGCAAGAAGCCACGGAGGAAGCCAGCCCACGCCAACCGCAGCCTGCGTCCCCTGCCGCTGCCAGGGTCCAGCCAAAGCCGGATCTAACCGGAGGGCAGCAGGTCCGCCACCAACAGAGGGAGACGCCGCAGGAGACGACCGCCGAAGCCAGCCACCACCTGGGGCGAGCCAACGCCCGGCCACCGCCACGCTCAAGGCCGCCCAGACCCCTGTCGCGGCAAATCTGAGCCGTCCCAGGTCCGCCGCCGCCGGAGCCCACCACGCACCCCCTTCGCTGCAGCCCCTCCACGCTGCCGCTCACAGCCCACGCCTCCGCCGCCAGGTGCTGCCGCCGCGCCGCCGCCCGACCTAGAAGGCACGCGTCCTCCGGTGCCGAGCGGGGGGAGAAAGAGCACCCCGCCGCCGCCAGCGCTGGCCGGGCTTTGCCCGCCAGCACGTCGAGGCGATGGCGAGGGGAGGGGCGAGGCGAGGAGCGTCGCTAGAGGGGGAAGGGAGGGGTCCCGTTGCGAACTCCTTGGTAAGATATCTGGAGGCCCGCAACTGGAATGTTCCGGTGTAGGTTAATCGTGTGGCTCCATGATTTTACTCCGCACAAGCGCGCACGTACTCTTCTCGTGACTACAGGGTCGGAAGCGGAACGAACTCTGACTCTGATTCTGCCTTGGCCGGTTGGGTTCCCCTGATAACGCACGTTCGTGTGTCCCTCCCACGTACTCGTCGACCTAGCAACTACAGTAGTTGAACCGCGAGCAGCACGTTGATCACGGAGTTTCGGGCATGGCGATCCAGCCGAGAACGTGGGTGGTTTTCCTGCTGCTCGCGCTGCTGTCGCCGTGGCCCGTCGCGGAGGCGTCGCATCGCGTCTTCCTCGACCAGCAGTCCCTGGAGGCCGAGGCCGAGGCCGGGCGCGCCGTCGACGTCGACGACTCGCTCCGCACCGGCTACCACTTCCAGCCTCCCATGCACTGGATCAACGGTACTTACGTGCAGATTGAACACCTCGCCGATCGACATTACTTAGTGTTTGGCTAACTTGCTTGATCTTTCGCTGCGTACGTACGTGTGTGCACTGCAGATCCTAATGGCGTCATGTACTACAAGGGCGTGTACCACCTCTTCTACCAGTACAACCCCAAGGCGGCCGTGTGGGGCAACATCGTCTGGGCGCACGCCGTGTCCACGGACCTCGTCAACTGGGTCATGCTCGAGCCGGCGATCTACCCGACCGCGCCCTTCGACGTCAACGGCTGCTGGTCCGGCTCCGCCACCGTCCTGCCCGACGGCACGCCGGCCATCATGTACACCGGCATCGACGGCGACGGCCGGCAGGTGCAGAACGTCGCCTACCCCAAAGACCTCTCGGATCCCTACCTCCGGGAGTGGGTCAAGCCGGACTACAACCCGGTCATTGCGCCGGGCGCCGGGGTCAACGCCACCGCGTTCCGTGACCCGACGACGGCGTGGCGGGGACCCGACGGGCTCTGGCGCCTGGTCATCGGGACCAAGGACAACCACCGGGGCCTCGCGGTGCTCTACCGGAGCCGAGACTTCCGGCGCTGGGTGCCGGTGCGCCGACCGCTGCACCACGGCGACACCGGCATGTGGGAGTGCCCAGACTTCTACCCCGTGACCTCCCACAGCGTCCTCGGCGACGTAAAGCACGTGCTCAAGGTGAGCCTCGACCTGACGCGGTTCGAGTACTACACGTTCGGCGCCTACGACCACGCCACCGAGACGTACGTGCCGGACGCGGCGCTCGCCGACGGCAACGACGGGCTCCGCTACGACTACGGCAACTTCTACGCGTCCAAGACGTTCCTCGACCAGGCAAAGCAGCGCCGCATCCTGTGGGGTTGGGCCAACGAGTCAGACTCCACGGCGGATGACGTGAGGAAGGGCTGGGCCGGCGTGCAGGCCATCCCCAGGAAGATCTGGCTCGCGCCGGACGGCAGGCAGCTCATGCAATGGCCGGTCGCCGAGGTCGAGTCTCTCCGCGGCAACCACGTCAACATCACCGACAGACTCGTCAAGGGCGGGGACTACTTCGAGATCCTCGGGCTCACGACGCCAGCGCAGGCCGACGTGGAGGTGTCGTTCGCGGCGATGGACCTAGACAAGGCCGAGCAATTCGACCCGGCGTGGCGCGGCGTAGACGCGCAGACGGTGTGCGCAGCGCGGGGCGCGGACGTCAAGGGCGGCGTCGGGCCGTTCGGGCTATGGGTGCTCGCGTCCGACGAGCTCAAGGAGAGGACTGCCGTCTTCTTCAGGGTGTTCAAGGACGGCGACGAAGGCAAGCACGTCGTGCTCATGTGCAACGATCCCTCCAGGTCGTCCTACGCCGACCACCTCTACAAGCCAAGCTTCGCCGGATTCATGGACGTCGACATTGTCAAGACCGGCGGCAAGATACCTCTCAGAACCTTGGTACGTTGAACCCTAACATTGATGCTATTCCTGAAAAAAAAAATTGATGCTATTCCTGAAAAAAAAAAACATTGATGCTCAACGGTGCATTATGTGCAGATCGACCACTCCATGGTGGAGAGCTTCGGAGGCCACGGCAGAATGAGTATCTTGTCCAGGGTGTATCCGACAAAGGCAGTCGGCAACAAGGCGCGCCTCTATTTGTTCAACCACGGCGAGTCGGACATCAAAGTTACGCACCTGAACGCGTACGACATGCAGTCGGCCAAGATCAACACGGACATCGATCAACAGATCAGATGATCGATGCTGAAGATGTACATTTGTATAGCTAGATTTTTATTTTTATTTTAACCTCACACTTAAACTTTATTTAAACAAGAGCAGGAATTTCGTCCGATACAATGCCCAGAATGCAATCTGGGGGTACTTGAGTCCAGACCTCAGAGGTCCTAGCACTAACACCTAATTTTGCCAACCCATGTGCTGCGCCATTAGCCGACCGCCGCACCCATGTTACCTTGTAGTCCTGCCTCGTCCGAAGCATCGCCTTCAGCTCCTCCACAACCTGTCCAGTAGAAGAGAGATTCTTTGATTGATCATTGAGCATATTAACAACATTCAGGCAATCCATCTCTACATGGATCTTCTGGTAGTTTAATTACACTGCCAGCTGAACCGCTCTCTTGCATGCCAGCAGCTCCGTAGCTTCAGCGCATGCAACCGATGGAAAAAACGAGCATGCAGCTCCTCAAAAAGCGCCTGCATCATCCCTGAAGATCACTCCGCCACCCCCGTCGTCGCCCATTTTTGTCCGTGCTCCATCGATGTTGGCTTTCATCCAATCTTGCTCCGGCGGAGTCCATCTTTCCTTAGGTAGATTATTAGGTAGTAGTACTACCTCCGTTCGAAAATAAGGTGTTTTGTAAGGCTATAAACTCTAGCTTTACAAAACGTTTTATATTTTGGAATGGAGATAGTATCTAATAACAGACTTGAGGTGTCATGATATGAGAGGCTAGACGGGTTATTTGCTTTGTGTCTTTTATTACTTCACAAACTAATAACAATGCATGCGCAATGCACGTGATAACACTCTTAAACTCGAAACCGAAACCTCAGGCAACCATCTACAGGTGTCTGAGCACAACTAGAAAGCAACATTACAAAACCAAAATAAGGTTGTCCAGCTAGCAACTTTTTTATTACAGGGCTCCAAAATGAAACGCAAGCACAAAAAGTTCAAAACACGAAGTCCTCCTACTGGGTGATCGCTCCAAATTGGGGGGGGGGGGGGGGGGGGGGGGGGGGGGAGGTGAGTCATCTCCAGGCAATGCGAAGAAGCTCCCCTCGGCGCTTGTCCAATAGAATGCATCGACGAAGTAGCGCTGCCTGTGTGTCGTTGCAGAGTACTGCCCACTGATGAACATAACCATTTAGCTTCACAAGAACGCAGTTCAGGTTTCTCCATGTACGTCCCTAGAAACAAAACTCATTTCTTAGTCTCCATATAGTCCACAAGGAGGCAACTACAACCATATTATGCACAAGCTTGCTCTTATGTAGGCGCCCGAAAGCACAAATGTCAGAAAACAGGAAATTTGACCGATCTGAAAGATTTCAGAAACAACCTCCCATACACTCTTAGCTACCACACAGTCAAAACAAAGATGTTGTACCGATTCTGCTTCATTACAGAAAAGGCAAGTAGGATCATCAACAGTTCTTCTACATACATGCCCGTACTAATCTACATACCTTTTTGCAGCTAACTTAGAGCTTTATTCGTATAAAAGTGTTCGCTGGGCAATCAGCCAACAAGCTGCTGACCAGAAAACTGGGAGTGTGAGCCTGGGATTTGATCCGTGGAACAAGGGATGGATTCAATTGCTTCTACCACTCGAGCTGGCGGGGTGCTTCTGCTGCCCTGTTGAGTTCCAGCATCCTGGTCTCCGATGCGGATGCAGACTTGCTCGTCAGGCCGGATGCAGATGCAAGCTTGCTCAACAGGACGGATGCAGTTTGCGTGGGGCTCGTGGAGGACTCTGCAGGCTGGGAGTTTGTGCAGTCCCGCCGTGGGCGGCAGGCTTCTCCGGCACCTTTGGCTTTCATGCCTCAGCAGCGTGCTCCGCCGCCTGCGTGGCTCAAGAACAGGTGTTTTCGTTGCTTCGGAAAAGGGCATCGAGCGGCCGGGTGCATGAATCCGGTCCGGTGCAACCGATGCTTCCGCTCGGGACACCGTGCACGGGATGGCTGCAAGCCAATGCAGCAGCCGCCTTCAACATATTGTGCTCGGCCGCTAGCTCATTCTTGGGCTTCGATTGTTGCGTCTCCACCAGCATCTGAGATACATGAGACGCCGTCTAGCATGAAGACTCCTCGCCGTGATTCCTCGCCTTTCTTGTCGGTTGCTTCGGTGGAGGAGGCAATTAAGCCGCTTCGTGAGGTGGCTGACTCCTTGCAGGGGTGGCTGGTTCGTGTTGGGAGCTTTCTGGAACGCGCGGAGGCTGCTCTGCAAAGGCTCCCTCTTGCACCAGCTCCCATGGTTGAGTCTGTTGCTGGCTTCGTGGATGAGGCGGGTGTAGAGCTCTTTGGTAGCTTCTCGCCTCGTGTTGGATCTAGTTCGACGCCCCTTTTGTTCCCAGACTTTGAGGGTGAGACCTCCATCGAGGTTGTTTCTCCGGTGCTGCAGATCTTGCCCGAGTTGCAGGTGTTGTGTGGGGAATCTGTTTTACCTTTGTCGATGGAGCAGCTCAAGTTAGGCTCTTCTCAGGCTTTGAAAGTGGACATGGTGTCCTCATCACCCCCCGTGGAGCCTTGCCAGGCGTCAGATAGCCTATCTCTCAGTGTCGTGGAGAGCGGAGTTTTAGATGTCGATGCCCTTCCTTCGCCTGCGACCATGGAGAGCGGAGTTTTGGATGTTGATGCCCTTCCTTCGCCTGCGACCATCGAGCAGGTGATGCCTTCAACCGTTGAGCCACTTGTGTTGACACCTACTCCAAGTCCAAATGCTCTTTTCGCGAAGGAACTTTGTGACTTGCTAGCCAGCGTGGAGGTTGCTAAACCTGGTTTGGGTAGATCGATTGCTTGCCTTCTGACAGGGACACCAATAAGGGGCAAGCAAAAGAAGGGGAACATAGGCAAGAGTGGCGCCAAAGGCAAGATGTCTTTGGCTCCTTGATGGATGATCTTCGGTCTCTTGGTCCGTTCTGTTGGATTGGGCTGTCGTTGTGGGTTGGAAGATGCTTGATGTCTTTTGCCGAGGTGTTCTTGTTAGCGGCCACTTGGTGTAGTAGCAGTGTCAGGTTTTGTGGATGTTGTGTATTTGAAGAGTTTGACGGGCTGCCTTTTGGGTTGTGGGGTTTCATGCCATGTGAGTGATTTGTTTGTGCTCCGTTTGTATTGGTTTTCGCCCGGTTTTCCGTAAATTAACTGGGCACTTCTCTTCTTAGTTAATCGATGAGGCAAAATTTTTGCCTTCGTTTCAAAAAAAAAAAGAAAACTGGGAGTCTCAGTAACCCAACTTTCGGTAACAGTCACAGTGCAAGCGCGCTTGGTCCAACACCCTACGATGAGACAGCTTCTGGTCGTTGGATATAGTAGAACGTGGGTCTTTCTCCAGATAGTTCCCTTGTAACCTGATTCGTGGAATTAATTACTCCCAAAATCACGGTTGGTTATAATTTGGGACGTGGGTCCACCTTTGTTTCCATGTATTTTTGCTTACTTGAACTAATCGCACCCAAAAATCAAGTGAGCACCTATTCTCTTATTTTCTTCTCAACGAAATTTTGTTTCTTTTCTAACTAAAATTAGCTTCCAGTACATGTAAAACGTGCCCCTAAAAAAAGTACTCCCTCCGTCACATAATATAAGAGCGTTTTTAACACTAGCGTAGTGTCAAAAACGCTATTATATTAGGGGACGGAGGGAGTACATGTTAAATTTGCTTCGATCCTTTTTTCTTAATTCCATGTAAAAAAAATTGCGCCCAATTAACAATTTCTTTTCTTTTCTTCATTTTGAAACAAAACTGTGCATCAATTAACTTTTTTCCGTCATGAAGCATACTTCGCTCCCAGTGTTACTCGGTGCTGCTTCCAACACCATTGAATTTTGCTTCGAGCTAATTTGATTCGATTTAATAGAAAATATGCTTCCATCATATTCATAGAAGTAATTGAGGGGGGGAGAAAAACTGTTCGGAGGAAATAGGACGAGGCGATCGCAAGGGCGACCTTGCTAGGGTTTCGGCCGCCGCCGCCGGCGGCGGCGTGGGCGGCAACAAATCCGGCGCTGATGCAGGCGTCGTCTGCTGTTTTTCTCCTGCTCCTCTGCTGAGTTCTTGCAGGCTATGGAAAGTGCAGGCGTAACAGGCATGTGTGCTGATTAGATTGGGAGGTGTTCTGCCACATCAGACGGAGACTACTCTAGACTTTTGGCGACATGCCGGCGACTGGCGATCTGCCGTCCTCTTCTTCCTCCTGATCTCCATCCCCAGCTGATTTCCCCTTCCGATCCAGTCTCTCCCGGTTTTTCCCCTTCCAGTTCTTCCTCCTCCCTCCTTTGTAGGTCTCCTCAGCCTATCCTCTTCTCCATCTTTCGAAGCTCTCCTCCGCCCCTTCTCTTCGCGGCTCAGTCCAGATCCCCTTCTCCTAAATCTTTCCTCTCCCCTGGATCCCTCTTCTTTCCTCTTCCCTCCATTTTATTCCTCTTTTCCACCTTCCCAGCCAGCTTCTCTGTCCTAATTTTTCTCTTTTCCCCAGTTAATCTTCTCGTCTCTGTCAGCCTGAGGCATTCATATGGGCTCCGTCGGTGCTCCCAGTGGTCTTCTCGGCTCTTCACTGATGGCGCCTGGGAGCCTTGGGCTGGATTCGTTGGTCCTTCAACACCTGAAGACGCGGGCGTTGCATTTGATCCGCAGCTCGCGCGACCCGGAGCGATGCTTGCAGGTTATGCGGGCTCGAGCGGCGGCTTTCTTTGATTCCGGCGGGCTCAGCGTTGTTGGTATGAACGAATCCGTGGAGGATGGGCGCGGTTGTGTCGTTCGGCTGGACTCTGCGCCTCCTACCGCGTTGGCTGTATCCGATAAGGATTCAACAACTGAACCGGTTGAGCAATCCCATGTTGAAGAGGCAAATTTTCGTGTTTTGACCCTTTTCTGAAAGTTAATCGAGATCTGACCCCAGTTTGTAAAAATTTCGGGATCTGACCATTTTCTTACCGCCAGGAGCCATGGCGGTAGGGTATAACAGCCTACCGCCAGGGACCTTGGCGGTAGGAAACACCCATACCGCCAAACAGGCTGGCGGTAGGCTGTACAACCCTACCGCCAAGGTGCCCGGCGGTAGGTGCGAGCATGCATTGTGTTCCATACTTAGAAAATTTTTCCGGTAGGGCGTGCAACCCTACCGCCAGGGACCTTAGCGGTAGGCTGTTATACCCTACCACCATGGCCCCTGGCGGTAAGAAAAGGGTCAGATCCCGAAATTTTTGCAAGGCAGGGTCAGATCTCGATTAAGTTTCGAAAAAGGGTCAAAACACGAAATTTTACCTGTTGAAGACAAGGTGACTGATGAAAGGTGCAGCGGATTTATGAATTTGGTGAAGATTGCTCCTCATTTGAGGGGGGCATCCAAGGTATCTATGGTTATAGCCTTATAGGATGTACGGGACGTCAGGTTCAAGATCTAAGCATTTGTCAGGATAATACTCTGTTACTCATGGACTTTGGAAGTGAGCAAAAAGGAAGGCAAGCAGTGGAATTCGGGAGGCAAGTTGTGTATCCTATTCTTACTTTCATCTTCGATCCTGGTGTATTGACATCCCTTTCAACGCTTCCATCGATGCCATTGGATACAAGGAATGAGAAATGTGGTAAACAAGATGTCACTGCCGCTGGAAAGGGGGCATATGAAGGTAAGGATAATTCAAATGAAAAAGCAAAGAGGGACAAAGCAGATGGTAAGGACTCAAACTCAGCCAACTCGAGATCGGCGGGCTCTCTCGGAGAGTACCGCCGGGAACTATGAATCTCCTCAGTATGAACTGTCGGGGCTGCGGGCGGCCCGAGACAGTTCAAGAAATTTGTAGCTTGGTACAGCTGCATCGCCCGTGTTTGGTCTTTCTCTCGGAGACCAAATTGTCTGCTACGAGAGCACAGGACATGAGGTTTCGTTTGGGTTTTAGACATGCGTTTGGTGTTAAATGTGAAGGGCTTAGTGGAGGTCTAGTGCTTTTTTGGAACGATGACTCTGTGGTCAGTCTAAAATCATTTAGCAGATCACATATTGATGTTCTTGTCAAAAATATAAACATGGGTGATAGAGAATGGAGATTTACTGGATTTTATGGGGAACCAGCCAGGGCAAAAAGGAAGAATAGTTGGGAGTTACTACAGTTTCTTCGAGGACAATTTGATAACCCGTGGATTTGTGCCGGTGATTTTAATGAGGTGTTTGATGCAAATGAACAATATGGTGGAGTACACAGGGAGGAGTGGATGATGGAAGGTTTTCGTGAAACGGTCGATTTCTGCCGGTTTTCAGATTTGGGGTACGTTGGTCTTCCTTACACTTGGGATAACCGGCAGCAGGGGTACAGAAACATAAAAGTCAGGCTAGACCGGGCACTAGGGGATGATCGGTTTATGGACCAGTTTGATAACACCATGGTTCGCCACTTTCAGACCACAGAGTCGGACAATTGTGCGCTACTTGTGAACATTAGGTGGTCTAACTGGTTGGATGATGGAGGTGGGCATCGACCTTTCCGTTTTGAGAACGCTTGGACGAGGCATGAGAACTATACAGAAGTTGTCGAGAAAGCTTGGGTGCACTGTGATGGCGACCTGGGGAGCATGAGTGAAGCTTTAGGTGTTGTGCGAGCCAAGTTGTAGGTGTGGAGTAAAAATGAGTTTGGCTCGGTCCGTAAGAAGTTGAAAACTATGAGAGATCGCTTGGAGCACTTGCGCTCACAATCGCTGTGGACAGGACCATCAGCAGAAGAGAAAAGATTGATGAGCAAGATCTCAGAACTTCTGGCTAGAGAGGAGATGATTGCAAAGCAGCGATCGCGGGTGCTATGGTTGACTGAGGGGGACAGAAATACAGGCTTTTTCCAAGCAAAGGCCAAGGAGAGAGCAAGAGTTAACAAGATTAAATCCCTCAAGACAGAATCTGGCCAGATTATCACGGCTCAGTCAGAATTGGAATCGACGGCCACGGTCTTCTATCAAACATTGTTCACAACACAGGAGGAGTCAAGGCCGGAGGTTGTCACTGCATATGTGCAACAAAAGGTAGATGACCAAATGAATGAACATCTCTGTTCGCCAGTCACAGATATGGAGGTCGAGAATGCATTATTCATGATGCATCCTAATAAATCGCCGGGGCCGGATGGCTTTACTGCCGGTTTCTATATTAGACACTGGCAGTTGATCAAACACGCAGTTTGCCAGGCAGTTCGGATTTTTTTTGAAACTGGGGTGATGCCGGAGAATGTGAATAGTACAGTGTTGGTGCTCATCCCGAAAATTAAAGACCCCCAAGTCTTGACTCAATACAGGCCTATTTCGTTATGCAATGTTCTTTATAAAATAGCCTCGAAGGTGCTTGCTCTTAGGCTGAGACCTGTTCTTGAGGAAATAATTGCAGAAGAACAAAGCGCTTTTGTTCCCGGCAGGCTCATTACAGACAATGTAATCACTGCGTATGAGTGCATCCATTACCTAAAGCACAAAAGGGGGAAGACGGGAGAATGCGCTATCAAGTTGGACATGGCAAAAGCCTATGATCGGGTTGAGTGGGGATATTTGAGACAGATGATGCAGAAACTCGGTTTTGCAGAGTGGTGGATCAGTAGAGTCATGGCTTGTGTTGAGTCGGCCTCATTCTCAGTTCGTGTTAATGGAGTTTTTTCTGAAACTTTTAAACCTTCCAAAGGTATAAGGCAAGGGGATCTGATTTCCCCGTACTTATTTCTTATTTGTGCTGAAGGACTAACAAATCTTCTCAAGTGTATTGGCACAGGTTATTTATCCAGGGGAATTCGTGTGGGCATTCATGCTCCGTGGATTTCCCATTTACTTTTTGCAGATGATTGCATTGTATTTACCCAAGCATCTGAAGAGGGAGCCAATAGATTACAGAATATTCTGGAGTTGTATCGCTTGGGCTCAGGACAACTAGTGAATAGAGCGAAGTCTGCAATTTTTTCCAGCCAGAACTGCAGCTCTGAAGTGAAGCAATCAATGCATGATGCCTCGGGAATAGCTACTGAAGCGCTAATGGAGAAATATCTGGGGCTCCCTACTGCATTAGGCAGATCCACAGATTCACAGTTTGAAGGAATCCCTTCAAAAATCAAGAAATTGGTGAATGGTTGGACACCACAACTCCTGAACAGTGCGGGCAGAGAAGTGCTTGTTAAATCAGTTTGTCAAGCAATCCCGACGTACTCGATGAGTTGTTTTAGACTGTCCAAAAATATGTGCAAAAAAGTTACGTGTTTGGTTGCTCGCTTTTGGTGGGGAGGAGATGAAAACTCAAGGAAAATGCATTGGCGGAAGTGGGCTGACATTGCGATGCCAAAGTGTGAGGGAGGAATGGGGTTTCGAGACCTTCAACTTTTCAATCAAGCAATGTTGGCGAAGCAGGGGTGGAGGTTGCTCACAAATCCAGAGTCGTTGTGTGCCAGAGTACTTAAAGGGAAGTATTACCATGATGGAGATTTCATGTCTGCACGCAAGAAGAAACATGCCTCGCACATCTGGCGTGCAATCTTGTATGGCCGAGAGGCGCTTAATCGGGGCTTAATCAAGCGTGTGGGTGACGGCAGCACGATCCGAATATGGGAGGATCCATGGATACAAGATAATCATAGTAGCAGACCACTTGTTAGACCATTGACAGCTACTGCTACGCGAGTACAGGAGCTGATTGACAATGATAATGTATGTTGGAACCTGGAAGCAGTGCATAATAACTTTGTTGCTCCAGATACTGATACTATTATCAGGATCCCATTAGGAAGAGCAGCAGAGGATATCTGGGCTTGGAAACCAGAAAAATCTAGTCATTTTTCTGTCAGGTCGGCGTATAAGTTGCTTGTGGCAAACCGAAGTCAGGGGCTGCAAGCTTCGGGTTCTAGGGGAGATGAAAAATTATACTGGAAGAAGCTTTGGCGTCTACCAGTCCCTCCTAAGGTAAAGAATTTTTGGTGGCGTGTTATCCACAATTTTGTGCCGACCAAATCTATTCTAAAAAGCAGACACATAGAAAAGATTGACTTCTGTCACGCTTGCGGCCAGAGGGAAACAATCAAACATGCTTTATTTGAGTGTACCTGGGCCAAACTTTTCTGGGCAGAGATCAAGAAGAGTGCATCAATTAAGGTGCCTCAGTTGCACCCGGAGTTCTGGGCTATGGATCTAATTGATGGAAGTAGGGTGGATGTTAGTGATGCATGTGTTATTTTGTGTGGGGCTTGGGCAGTTTGGAGCGAGAGAAATGCCAGGAAACATGGGGAGACAGGCCGATCCATTATGCAGTCTGTGAAATGGGCACTTGGTAGTGCCATGGACCTATCAGCCACTGGCAAGGATCAGAAGGTGATAAAAAAAAGGTTAATTCGAGGTGGAAACCACCTAACGCAGGTTTTTTAAAGATAAATGTCGATGGAGCTTTTTATGCTGAGACGTATCAGGGTAGCACTGCGCTGGGAATTCGCGACCATGAAGGCAAGCTACTACGGGCGCAAGCCCTGTGGTATGACACGGCGGCCAGTCCAGCAGCGATGGAAGCTATGGCGATCAGGGATGGTGTGCAGCTTGCCTGTGATCTTGGTCTTCGTCGTGTGATTCTCGAAACAGATACGCATCAAGTTGTGACCATGTGGAACTCAAAAAAGTTTGATCGCTCGGAAATAGCGGCAACTCTTCATGAAGCTCAAGAGCTAAGCGGGAACCTAGAGTCTTTCCAGCTCATTTTTGCGCCTAGGGAAGCAAATGAGCTTGCACACCTCTGTGCCAAGCAAACCAATTCATCTATGCGGCGACGATGCATGTGGATTAATTATGTTCCTGCTTTCTTAGTTGATTGTATCAGGAAAGACTGTAATCCTGTGTAATAATCAATATAGCTCTTGAATCGCAAAAAAAAAAGAAGAAGATTGGGAGGTGTTCTTTGGATATGGACTCATTGGAGTCTGTCTGCAGTCCCAGCACGCGACGGCGCGGTGCTGGTTTTTGTCCCGGCGCGGATCTCTGCTGTACGAGGCTCCGTGATCGGTTTTTAGTCTCTTGCTTTGTCAAGATTTTTGTCTTTGCTACGTGAAGTTAGAAGGAGGACAACCGGCAGGCCTCAGATGCTGGGGCTGACCGGATGCAATGAAAATACTCAGTTGGAACTGCCGCGGATTGCAACAAGCGGCGGCAGTGAGGGCGCTTCTGAATGTGCAGAAGCGTATGAGACCGGATGTTATCTTTCTTATGGAGACACACTTAGATGATTACCCGGCGGAGTGTTTGCATCGCTGACTCAAGATGGACCACAAAGAGGTTGTACGTAGTGATGGCAGGAGTGGGGGGCTCTTGCTTGTTTGGAAGAAAGATGTGGAAGTCTCGTTCAGATTCAAAGGTTTAAATTTCATAGATGTATCAGTTGGAAGGGATGATGATAATATATGGAGATTTACGGGCATGTACGGAGAACCAAAATGGGAAAACAAGCATCTGACTTGGAACTGTTTGAGGGATCTGCATGCAAATGGTGACCTGCCATGGCTGATTATGGGTGATCTCAACGAAATCATGTACTCA
Source organism: Elymus sibiricus (assembly GCA_039707655.1). Taxonomy (NCBI): domain Eukaryota; kingdom Viridiplantae; phylum Streptophyta; class Magnoliopsida; order Poales; family Poaceae; genus Elymus; species Elymus sibiricus. The sequence continues at coordinate 69,652,637 of CM077670.1, forward strand.
TTTGAGAAGGAGGGAGGAAACCCTAGACCTCATCACTTTATGCAGAGTTTCAGAGAGGCGGTTGAGGAGTGTAACCTAACCGAACTGGGATTTGTAGGGGATAAGTTCACATGGAAGAGGGGGAGAATTCGAGAAAGACTAGATCGAGGCCTTGCAGATAATGCGTGGAATGCGAAATTCCCAGGAGCAGTTATTGAGCACTTGGATTACTATAGATCCGATCACCGACCACTTTTTCTGAACTTGGATCCTGGTTCGGATCATATCCAGGGTGGGCCGAAAGTGTTATGGTTTGAGGCAAGATGGTTGAAAGAAGCTAATTTCAGAGAAACGGTGGAGGGGGCTTGGGCTGCTGCTAATGGCAGATCGCCAAATTCTTCTCTGGCCGAAATGCTAAATGTAGTCCACTCCCAGCTTCACACATGGGACAAGAAAGTGCTCAAAAGTTCTAAGAAGAAGCTAAGAGGAGCTCAGCGGGAATTGGAAAAGGTCACTAGGGAAGCAATAACTGATGATAATCTAGCGAAACAGAAGGAGTTATCTCTGGAGATTGAAAAGCTACTTGAGCAGGAGGAAATATACTGGGCACAAAGAGGGCGAATCAATTGGCTCCTGTTTGGGGACCGTAACACTGATTATTTCCAGAATTTTGCGTTTGAACGGCGGAAGAGAAATATGATCAAGGGTTTAAGAGATGACCAGGGAATCCTTCGGGATGATATTAATTTCCTAAACCCTTTTATATCAGATTATTTTGCAGGCCTCTTTACTACTGAGGTAGAGGAGCCGGACCCGGAGGTTCTGAACAAAGTGGTGCCGCGAGTTACAGAAGCAATGAACAGCTTTCTTTCTAGGCCCTACACCGTGGAGGATGTCAAGAAGGCACTCTTCTCCATCGAGGACCTCAAGGCACCAGGTCCCGATGGTTTGCATGCGGCTTTCTTTAAAAAATGCTGGCATATTTTGGGTGACAAGCTCACGGAAGAAGTTTTAGAAGCTATAAACAGTAAGGTAATTCCGGCGGGCTGGAATGATACAGTCATTGTGCTTATTCCTAAAGTTGATAAACCTGAGCTAATAACACAATATAGACCGATTAGACTTTGTAATGTTCTCTATAAGGTTATATCTAAGATGATTGCATACCGGCTGTAACACCCTGGATTTTGTCCTTTTTCTTTTATTTGGATTTATTGAATGTTTTATTTGCATTTGGGTTTTCCAGTCATTTCTTTTGGACTTGCCACTTGGATTTATTTTTGATTTTCTTCCAAGTGGGTTCCTTCATCCATAAACTCTCCCTGGACCTCATCCCTCTCATAATAATGCCATTGGGTATTTTTATTTAATGGCATTATACCCTTTTTCTCTCTGAAAATGCCTCTTTTCTCACTAAGCTCTTAAGCAACCCCTATTTTTATTGCCCAGAAAATTCCTAGAAAAATCCCAAATATTCTTTGGGTCATGCCTCACCTTCCTATGCAAAAATATCCCATGGTCATTTGGAAAATTTCAGCCCAGGAAAATATTTTTGCTTCTGGACAGAAAAGTCACTTTGTGAAGCAACTATATTATTCCTTGATCTTTTTAATCTGAAATTTTTACCACTTAATGACCTTCCTAAGTAATGCTTAAACGCCTAAAACCAGCCCCAGAATCTTAGCCGTTTGTCCTCAGCATTTGGAGCAAGTTTCTGTCCAGAAACTTTGCAGCTCCCTCTTGTCACCTCCAGTGAGCCATTTGGCAAGCCCAGCGCATTTCTAGGTAAAGCTTTGAGAGGACTTCACGGTGGACACGGTTTGGCAGCGCCGAAAGCACCCCGCGTGCCTGTGCACGCGGTGACCGCGTGCGGGCAGGGTGCAATGCACGCGCTCTGTGCGCTCTGCCCGTCGGGTCCGATCAGCCGCCGTCCAACCACCCTCCCCGCGACACCTCTCCATGTCCCAACGCCGCAGCCAACCCCCGTGCGCCACCCAATCCCCTCCCTGCTCCTCCCCGACGCCGGAATGCAGCTCGCCGGAAGAGGCCGAGAGCTAGCGGCGGGAACAGTGAGCTCGCGTGCCCGTTTTTCGCGCGTAGTGCGCGCCACTGTGGCCGCACGCGTGCACCGCGTCGCCCTGTGCTCCTCTGCTTCACCCCACGCCGCTGCCCGAGTCCTCACCGTCCCCAGATCGCCCTGCCGCTCTACTCCGGCGGAGCCCGAGCTCTGCCTCGCCTCCTCCTATAAATAGAGCACTCCCCCGATCGTTCTAGCCATCCCAACCCACCTCTCCACCCTCAAATCAAACTCTAGAAGCTGGTGGCAACGCCGGGAAGGCCTCTGGCCGTCGAACCTCGCCGGCGACCGCCGCGGATCCCCCTCCTTCGTTCACTCAAGATAGACCACCTCAGCTCCAACCACTGCCACCAACGAGACCGTAGAAACCTCCTGAGCATGACGGTAGCAAGAACTCACCGGATTGTCGCCGGAAACGCCGACTCCGATCAGCTCCGCCGCCGCCGTCTCTGGAGAAGATCGCCGCGACTCCGTCCGACCACCCCAGCCTGCGCTTCGGGTACGTACTTGACCGTCTCGTCGAGCTCGTCCCGTTCCCCTCCTCTCCGGTGATCGCCGACGTCTCCTCGCCGGAGAAACGCCGACGACAGTGCCGCCGCCCCCTGTTCCCTCCCTCTCCTCTGTTTAACCCTGCCAGCGGGTCCCGCTCGTCAGCCTCTCACTCGGCCGCCCGAAGCGGTATAAGTGGAGGCGTATTCGCTGAATACGCTTTCGACGTGGCCGCTTCTGGTTTTTCTTTTTATTTCAGATTTTGACCAGATCTGATCCAACTTTGACCAGCTATAACTTTTAATCTATAAGTCCAAATGATTTGATTCTTTTTGCTACTGGTTTATAAAATTCAAAAGTTTCTGTATGCCAAGTTTCAGAATTTTTCTTGCTGTTGAGAATTTCTGGTGCAATAAACAGTGTTATGTGACATTTTCTTTCTGCATTTAATTTAATTTCAGAAGAACCTAGTTGCGTTGGAGAAGGCCAGGAGTACTGTGACACTCCTCTGAACCAAGGCAAGCCACAACATTCATATGCAAGGATGGCATTGCAATGACTTGGTTTAATTGAATTAAATTCATCCTTTATTCACTATTAAAATGATTTGCTATACAAATCTTATTGCATAAACTTTGTTCTGTCATGCTGATAATTTATGCAGTAGGATACATGCTTTCTTGCTAGTGTGCAGTAGGTATCATGGCATATACTCATATGACAACATGATGCATTTGTTATTCATGACCGTGACCCGTGCACCCATTCATTCACTATGGCTCGAATCATTTTCTTTTCAAGTTAAACTTGATAATAATCCAACTTGACCATGTTGTTGATCGAGTCATGGTGCCACCGAATCGAGCTCACCAGTGCAACCACACTTGCCTGGATGGGGAGGCCCTAATGCGGTCTATTGTCATGCCTCTCGCCGGTGCCTCCTACGAGGGGAGGTTGTGCTCTGGCGCTACCCTGGCCCGGTAGGCAGTCATAACCTTGAGGACCCAAGTTTTGATGGTACCGAGGTCCCCGTTTGGGACAGTTTTGATGTTTGGCCACGACGGTGGCAGCCACAGAGGTGGCAGATGTCACATGTCGACATCAGGGTCACCCAGGACATAGCCCAAAGGGGAGTTTGTCGGAGTGGCCGGGAGGGTGTCATGCAATAGACTGGTTTTTTCGAAACGTCGTTGGTCCACCCGAATGGGAGCACGAGGCCATGAGTTCCGTAGTGTGGGTACAATGTACTAAGCTCTGCAGAGTGTATAATCTATCGATAGCCGCGTCCTCGGATATGGACATAGTTCGTAGTAGGTCACACCGTGGGTCAACAGATAAAATTAACTTGCACACTAAGATTCACAAGATGGCACATGTAAACATGGTGATCGAGGATCACTATGCAAGGTATGAATGTGATCAAGTGAGAAACACGTTGGTAAGTTGTGAACGGTGGTTACGCGGTAACCCCGAGATGGTAAGTTGGTCCCGAAGACCATGGCAATGTTTCACGCACATCTCATGTTGAGTAGCATCATGCTCATGCATTAAATCTGTTAAATGCCTTGTTATTGTTTGTCGCACTTGTTTTGTTTGCTGTGAGCTTGCGAGTACATTCAAAGTACTCACCTAGCTTATCATGCCAGATGCAGGAGAAGCCGTGCAAGGAGTTGACGTTGAGCAGTTTGTCGCGATCTAGGCCGCGTCCCAGCAGTGTCCCTGTGGAATGGAGTTCCACTACCCCGTCATTCCGCTGCCGCGTAGTAGTTCCCTTATCATCGAGGCCCCTGCCATGTCTACTAAATAATGTACATAAGTGCAGCCGCACCGTGTGTGCCGCTTGGCCTCGCTCATCATGTAAGATGTAAACCTATGTTTCCGCTAAGAGATCAATAAAGCGGTTGTTTTCTGTACCAAGTTGTTGTGTATTGCCAGAAGACTTGATCTCTGGGCTGGCAATGCAAGGTAAACCGGTTGCTCTGAGCCGGGGTGCCACAACGCTTGGTACCAGAGCCGCGCTGACTGTAGGACGCCCTAGACAGCCAACGCGTTAGAAAACGGTAGTTTTAGCCCCTGTAGGAATTTGAGGTTGATTGTGCACTTGGGTGTTGCATCGCATGCATATAGTTTGCATTTTATGCTAACCAGCTAATGTTGTGAGTGTAGATGGTACCAGTCCCTTATCCGTACCAGCCTGAGCCGGCACCTTCCACTTTTCCGCATCTGCTGACCAACGTGTGGCGCCGACTCTACCCCGATGGCGATGACCCCATATACCAGATGTACCGAGAGCAGCTCGCCGATGGCGTTTACGAGTATCACGCGGAGGTCATCCTGCACAACAGTACCGTGGTGGGCACGTACACTCGCTCCACCAAGAGCGAGACGGCTTCTACACCCGACCAGGCGGTCCAGTTTGCAGCATTCGAGGCTCTCACTGACTTGCGCTATAACGAGGTTCAGATGCAGACTCACCCAGGTTTCTACTTCTATCCGTCCCTGTACGAGTCAGGACAGATCCGCTTCCCTTACATTAATCCGGAGTGCGACCGGTCAGCCAGTCACCTGTCTCGCTACATAACGGCGATATACTTTCTGATCACCAGTCTAGCCCAGGAGCTGACCCGCGTTCGAGGTGAGCTAGCTGCCGCTCGATCTGCATTCACTCCACCTCTGCTTATCCACACATCACTTGCTACCTTACCCCCATCCACACCAGTGATCCCCACACCCTCCCAGAGTAGCTCAGGCACTTCTGTAGTGACTCCCCACGAGTCCCTAGCCCAGTGGGCTATGCTTCTTGCTACCCCAGCCGCTCCGATGCTGTGGAGTCACCCTGCTCCAGACCCTGAGGGAGAGCCTTCCCGTCAGCGTCGTCGTGTTTCCTTTGCTCCGGATGTATCAGTTATCAGTTCCAGTTCGGAGTCTGACACCGAGGAGACACCAGCAGGACCGTCAGTGTGCCAGTGCGATCCCGGTCGTCGCATGTAGACAAGGATGATGTGGTGTTTGGTCGTATGCATGTAGTGGTACTATCCATGTTGTTACCCTGCTATGTATGCTGGATGGTGTATTGTATAATTATGATGCTTTCTGTTATTCGCTTTGGCTTTTCTCGATTTCTTTTTCGGGTTTGTTGCTTCACCTCCCTATTTTTGCTTGTTTTCCCCTAATGGATGTTGCTCATCTCGATGCTTCGTATTGGGAAACATATATAGGATGACAAGGTGTGGCAGTAACTGTCATGGTGGCGACGACACTCCAGTTCGTCGATCCGCCAGGCAAGCAGGACATTCTCCGGAACCATATCAGCCACCACCTCCTCCACCTCAAGCACCCACAACAGAACAGATTATGCGGATGTTTGAAGAGAAGAGGAACCAAGATCTGATGGAATTCTTGAGGAGCATGCAGACTGTGGTTGGGCAGAATAATCACAATGGTAATCACTCCAAGCTGTCAGACTTTCAGAGGACCAAACCACCGAGTTTCAGTCAAGCAGTAGACCCGATGGAAGCCGATGATTGGTTGAGGACTATTGAGAAGAAGCTGGAAATTGCTCGCACAGAAGATGCTGACAAGGTGCCCTTCGCCACTCATTATCTTGAAGGACCAGGTGCTATATGGTGGGACAATGCCAAAGAGATGTGGCCCGTTGAAGACGAGATTACTTGGGAAAAATTCAAAGACAAATTCCGCATGTACCATATTCCTGCCGGCATCATGAAGGTCAAGCAGCGAGAATTTCTCACTCTTACCCAAGGAACCTCAACTGTAAGTGAATATTTAAACAAGTTCAATCACTTGGCCCGTTACTCCACTCATGATGTGGCCACTGAAGAACGGAAGATAGATCGGTTCCTCGGAGGGCTCAATCTTACCCTCCGATGTGCACTCAGCATGCTGGATTTCCCCGACTTCCAAACCTTGGTAAACAAGGCACTCATTGCCGAAAGGGAACACAAACTGGTTAATGATCATAAGACTGCCTTTGAAGACCGCAAACGTAAGTTTGAACCCAAGAAGGAAGGGCAAGTTTTTCAGAAGGTTCGTACTTGGCAGCAACCTCAGTTCGAGTTCAAGCCGACCTGGCAGTAGGGAAACATCAAGAATGAAAGTCAGATCAAGACAAATATTGTATGCCGAGGGTTGACGATATCAATTTATGGAGTCAACTTCCCCGCATCACTGGTATCCATTGAGTCTCCCACCTTGGATATTATTTTGGGGATGGATTGGTTGACAAGACACCAGGTCTACATCAACTGCGCAACAAGAGAAGTCACGCTAATAAATCCCTCGGGCCAGTCCGCTCGATTCTATGCCGGTCGAGCCATACCAAAGAAAGGAATGGTTTATGCAGCCATCGCCACAGAAATGAATCTAGTCCCAGTGGTCTGTGAGTTCCCAGATGTGTTTCCAGATGAATTGCCAGGCATGCCACCTGACCGGGAGCTGGAATTTTCTATTGAGCTTGTACCCGGAACAACACCAATTTACAAGAAATATTATCGAATGCCTTCGTCTGAACTAGTGGAGTTGAAGAAGCAATTGGGTGAGATGCTCCAGAAAGGATATATTTGCCCCAGCTCATCTCCTTGGGGTGCACCTACAATATTCGTGGGCAAGAAAGACGGCAGTCTTCGGATGTGTGTTGACTATCGTGCTCTAAATGATGTCACCATCAAGAATAAATACCCGCTGCCCAGGATTGATGATTTGTGCGATCAACTCAGCGGAGCTCAAGTGTTCTCCAAGATCGACTTGCGCACCGGGTATCACCAGCTGAAAATCAGAAAAGAAGATATCCCTAAGACATCATTCACCACAAGATACGGGCTGTACGAGTATACGGTCATGTCATTTGGACTGACCACGCTCCTGCATTCTTCATGCACATGATGAACAAGGTGTTCATGGACTTCTTGGACAAGTTTGTAGTGGTGTTCATTGATGACATCCTCATATATTCCAAAAGTGAAGAGGAGCACAAGCAACATCTCCGAGCAGTGTTGGAACGATTACGCGCTCATCAACTCTACGCCAAGTTCAGCAAATGCGAATTTTGGCTAAAAGAAGTGGGATTCCTTGGGCATACCCTTTCCGCTCAAGGAGTGGCCGTGGACCAAAGCAAAGTCACCGAAGTTCTGAAGTGGAAGACACCTGTTTCAGTAACAGAAATCAGAAGTTTCTTGGGTCTAGCAGGCTATTACCGTCGTTTCATTGAAGGCTTCTCAAAGATTGCCAAGCCAATGACTGAACTGCTTAAGAAGAATCAGAAGTTTATATGGACCGAAGCATGTGAGAACAGTTTCAATGAGCTCAAGACCCGTTTGACTACCGCTCCAGTGCTAACTCTACCAGACATCTACCGGAGCTTCGACATCTATTGCAACGCATCCAGGCGTGGCATTGGGTGTGTACTTATGCAAGATGGAAAGGTCGTAGCCTACGCATCAAGACAGCTCCGACCCCATGAGGAGAACTACCCTACACATGACTTAGAGATGGCAGCAGTGGTCCACGCCTTAAAGATTTGGGGGCATTACATCATCGGAAAGCGATGTCAAATCTACACCGACCACAAGAGTCTCAAATATATATTCACACAGCCGGACTTGAACCTCCGACAACGAAGATGGCTTGAGTTGGTCAAAGACTATGACCTGGGTATCAACTACCACCCAGGAAAAGCAAATGTGGTTGCCGATGCCCTCAGTCGCAAACCGGCTACCGCAAACTCATTAATCGAGCGTCTGCACCCAGCACTTCAAGAAGAAATAGCTCAACTCAATATGATCTTGTGCGATGCAATCTGCTCGGTTACCTTGGAAGTAACCCCTACCCTAGAAGACGAAATTCGAAAGGCTCAACCTGGTGACCCGATGTTACTAAAGATAATGACTCAAGTACGAGAAGGGAAGACACCCGATTTCAACATTGATGACAAAGGTACACTCCGATTTCGAGATCGAGTATGTGTGCCGGACCTCGGAAAATTAAAACAACAAATTCTGAAGGAAGCCAACGAGTCCGCATACTCTATACATCCCGGAGGCACTAAAATGTACCAAGACTTGAAGCAAACGTTCTGGTGGGAAGGTATGAAGAAAGACATCGCCTGTTGTGATATATGCAACAAGGTGAAGGCTGAACACCAGAAACCAGCCGGTCTGCTTCAACCCTTACCCGTTCCACAATGGAAGTGGGATGATATCTGCATGGACTTCATCGTGGGATTACCCAGAACCCCACGAGGAAACAATGCCATATGGGTCGTGGTCGACATGCTCACCAAGGTGGCCCACTTTATTCCAATCAGGACCACCTACCGTGCAGATCAACTTGCTCAACTCTATGTATCCAGGATTGTCAGTCTGCATGGGGTACCCAGGACTATCACTTCAGACCGAGGGTCTTTGTTTACCTCGGCATTTTGGCTATGTTTACACCAAGCCTTGGGAACCGCCTTGAAGCACAGCACCACGTATCACTCGCAGACAGATGGACATACAAAGCGAGTAAATCAAATCTTGGAAGATATGCTTCGGGCATGCGCTCTTGCACAAGGACCCAAATGGGAAGACAGTCTGCCGTACGCTGAGTTCTCCTACAACAACGGCTATCAGACTAGTCTCAAAATGTCACCTTTTGAGGCTCTATATGGGCGTAAGTGCCGTACCCCGCTGAACTGGTCTTAGACAGGAGACAGCCGAATCTTCGGGACTGATCTGATGATGGAAGCAGAAAAGCAAGTCAAAGAAATTCGAGACAGACTACAAGTGGCAAAATCTCGTCAGAAAAGTTACTATGACTCAAAGCATAGGCAGATCAGCTTCGAACCAGGTGAATATGCATATCTCCGAGTTACCCCTATGAAAGGAGTCAAGAGGTTTCATACTCGGGGAAAACTTGCACCAAGATATATCGGTCCATTTCCAGTTATGACCAGAGTGGGCCAAGTGGCCTATCAGTTGGAATTACCTCCCGAACTATCCGAGGTTCACGATGTATTCCACGTATCTCAGCTACGGAGATGCATCGCACCACCCGCAAAGCAGGCAGATATGGCAGAACTAGAGCTGGCCAAGGATTTAACATATGAGGAGAAACCTTTGAGAATCTTGGAAGAAATGGACAGAGTCACCCGCAGCAAAACTATAAAGTTTTACAAGGTCCAATGGGAGCACCACACTGAGGATGAAGCCACCTGGGAAAGAGCGTATTTCTTAAGGACTGCATACCCATATTTGTTTCCTGAGCAACCGAATCTTGAGGACGAGATTGATCCTAAGGGGGGGAGGTTTGTAACACCCTAGATTTTGTCCTTTTTCTTTTATTTGGATTTATTGAATGTTTTATTTGCATTTGGGTTTTCCAGTCATTTCTTTTGGACTTACCACTTGGATTTATTTTTGATTTTCTTCCAAGTGGGTTCCTTCATCCATAAACTCTCCCTGGACCTCATCCCTCTCATAATAATGCCATTGGGTATTTTTATTTAATGGCATTATACCCTTTTTCTCTCTGAAAATGCCTCTTTTCTCACTAAGCTCTTAAGCAACCCCTATTTTTATTGCCCAGAAAATTCCTAGAAAATTCCCAAATATTCTTTGGGTCATGCCTCACCTTCCTATGCAAAAATATCCCATGGTCATTTGGAAAATTTCAGCCCAGGAAATATTTTTGCTTCTGGACAGAAAAATCACTTTGTGAAGCAACTATATTATTCCTTGATCTTTTTAATCTGAAATTTTTACCACTTAATGACCTTCCTAAGTAATGCTTAAACGCCTAAAACCAGCCCCAGAATCTTAGCCGTTTGTCCTCAGCATTTGGAGCAAGTTTCTGTCCAGAAACTTTGCAGCTCCCTCTTGTCACCTCCAGTGAGCCATTTGGCAAGCCCAGCGCATTTCTAGGCAAAGCTTTGAGAGGACTTCACGGTTTGGCAGCGCCGAAAGCACCCCGCGTGCCTATGCACACGGTGACCGCGTGCGGGCAGGGTGCAATGCACGCGCTCTGTGCGCTCTGCCCGTCGGGTCTGATCGGCCGCCGTCCAACCACCCTCCCCGCGACACTTCTCCATGTACCAGCACCGCAGCCAACCCCCGTGCGCCACCCAATCCCCTCCCTGCTCCTCCCCGACGCCGGAATGCAGCTCGTCGGAAGAGGCCGAGAGCTAGCGGCGGGAACAGTGAGCTCGTGTGCCCGTTTTTCGCGCGTAGTGCGCGCCACTGTGGCTGCACGCGTGCACCGCGTCGCCCTGTGCTCCTCTACTTCACCCCACGCCGCTGCCCGAGTCCTCACCGCCTCCAGTTCGCCCTGCCGCTCTACTCCGGCGGAGCCCGAGCTCTGCCTCGCCTCCTCCTATAAATAGAGCACTCCCCCGATCGTTCTAGCCATCCCAACCCACCTCTCCACCCTCAAATCGAACTCTAGAAGCTGGTGGCAATGCCGGGAAGGCCTCTGGCCTTCGAACCTCGCCGGCGACCGCCGCGGATCCCCCTCCTCCATTCACTCAAGATAGACCACCTCAGCTCCAACCACTGCCACCAACGAGACCGTAGAAACCTCCTGAGCACGACGGTAGCAAGAACTCACCGGATTGTCGCAGGAAACGCCGACTCCGATCAGCTCCGCCGCCGCCGTCTCTGGAGAAGATCACCGCGAATCCGTCCGACCACCCCAGCCTGCGCTTCGGGTACGTACTTGACCGTCTCGTCGAGCTCATCCCGTCCCCCTCCTCTCCGGTGATCGCCGACGTCTCCTCGCCGGAGAAACGCCGACGACAGCGCCGCCGCCCCCTGTTCCCTTCCTCTCCTCTGTTTAACCCTGCCAGCGGGTCCCGCTCGTCAGCCTCTCACTCGGCCGCCCAAAGCGGTATAAGTGGAGGCGTATTCGCCGAATACGCTTTCGACGTGGCCGCTTCTGGTTTTTCTTTTTATTTCAGATTTTGACCAGATCTGATCCAACTTTGACCAGCTATAACTTTTAATCTATAAGTCCAAATGATTTGATTCTTTTTGCTACTGGTTTATAAAATTCCAAAGTTTCTGTATGCCAAGTTTCAGAATTTTTCTTGCTGTTGAGAATTTCTGGTGCAATAAACAGTGTTATGTGACATTTTCTTTTTGCATCTAATTTAATTTCAGAAGAACCTAGTTGTGTTGGAGAAGGCCAGGAGTACTGTGACACTCCTCTGAACCAAGGCAAGCCACAACATTCATATGCAAGGATGGCATTGCAATGACTTGGTTTAATTGAATTAAATTCATCCTTTATTCACTATTAAAATGATTTGCTATACAAATCTTATTGCATAAACTTTGTTCTGTCAAGCTGATAATTTATGCAGTAGGATACATGCTTTCTTGCTAGTGTGCAGTAGGTATCATGGCATATACTCATATGACAACATGATGCATTTGTTATTCATGACCGTGACCCGTGCACCCATTCATTCACTATGGCTCGAATCATTTTCTTTTCAAGTTAAACTTGATAATAATCCAACTTGAACATGCTGTTGATCGAGTCATGGTGCCACCGAATCGAGCTCACCAGTGCAACCACACTTGCCTGGATGGGGAGGCCCTAATGCGGTCTATTGTCATGCCTCTCGCCGGTGCCTCCTACGAGGGGAGGTTGTGCTCTGGCGCTACCCTGGCCCGGTAGGCAGTCATAACCTTGAGGACCCAAGTTTTGATGGTACCGAGGTCCCCGTTTGGGACAGTTTTGATGTTTGGCCACGACGGTTGCAGCCACAGAGGTGGCAGATGTCACATGTTGACATCAGGGTCACCCAGGACATAGCCCAAAGGGGAGTTTGTCGAAGTGGCCGGGAGAGTGTCATGCAATAGACTGGTTTTGTTGGAACGTCGTTGGTCCACCCGAATGGGAGCACGAGGCCATGAGTTCCGTAGTGTGGGTATAGTGTACTAAGCTCTGCAGAGTGTATAATCTATCGATAGCCGCGTCCTCGGATATGGACATAGTTCGTAGTAGGTCACACCGTGGGTCAACAGATAAAATTAACTTGCACACTAAGATTCACAAGATGGCACATGTAAACATGGTGATCGAGGATCACTATGCAAGGTATGAATGTGATCAAGTGAGAAACACGTTGGTAAGTTGTGAACGGTGGTTACGCGGTAACCCCGAGATGGTAAGTTGGTCCCGAAGACCATGGCAATGTTTCACGCACATCTCATGTTGAGTAGCATCATGCTCATGCATTAAATCTGTTAAATGCCTTGTTATTGTTTGTCGCACTTGTTTTGTTTGCTGTGAGCTTGCGAGTACATTCAAAGTACTCACCTGGCTTATCATGCCAGATGCAGGAGAAGCCGTGCAAGGAGTTGACGTTGAGCAGTTTGTCGCGATCTAGGCCGCGTCCCAGCAGTGTCCCTGTGGAATGGAGTTCCGCTACCCCGTCATTCCGCTGCCGCGTAGTAGTTCCCTTATCATCGAGGCCCCTGCCTTGTCTACTAAATAATGTACATAAGTGCAACCGCACCGTGTGTGCCGCTTGGCCTCGCTCATCATGTAAGATGTAAACCTATGTTTCCGCTAAGAGATCAATAAAGCGGTTGTTTTCTATACCAAGTTGTTGTGTATTGCCAGAAGACTTGATCTCTGGGCTGGCAATGCAAGGTAAACCGGTTGCTCTGAGCCGGGGTGCCACACCGGCTTAAGAGTGTTCTTGATGAAGTAATATCCCCGGTACAGAGTGCTTTTGTGCCCGGGAGGTTAATTACGGACAACATCCTAATTGCATATGAGTGCATTCACAAAATCAAGAATTGTAAGAAAGGAAACAATGGCTACTGTGCGGTGAAATTGGATATGCACAAGGCATACGATCGTGTGGAATGGGTTTTCTTGGAGAGGATGATGCTGAAGCTTGGTTTTAATGATGATTTTGTTAACCTCATCATGTCTTGTGTTCGCTCAGTTAAATATAAGGTGAGGTTTAATAACCAGGAAACGGTGGGTTTTGACCCTTCGAGGGGGCTTCGCCAGGGAGATCCACTATCACCATACTTGTTCCTGTTGTGTGCAGGAGGGTTCTCAAGTCTTTTGGCACATAGAGAGGAGGTTCGTGGCATTCAAGGTGTAAGGGTTTGCAGAAATGCGCCATCAATATCTCATTTACTTTTCGCTGATGATTCCCTGATCCTTATGAAAGCTGACAGTGATAATGCAACCTCATTGAGACAAGTACTTGATCTTTATTGTGCTAGTTCGGGACAACTGGTTAGTGATGCTAAATGCAGCATTTTCTTTAGCCCTTGTGTGAATGTAGAGACAAAAGCAGAGATTTGTATGGAGCTGAATATTATGACAGAGGCATTATCTGATAAATACTTGGGCTTGCCTGCAATGGTAGGGGCTGACAGGAGTGATAGCTTCCAATATCTAGTAGGAAGAGTAATTGCTCGCTTGAAGGGATGGAAAGAAAAGTGATTATCACTTGGTGGGAAAGAAATATTGTTGAAAGCAGTAATCCAATCATTGCCAGTTTTTGCTATGGGAGTATTTAATATCCCCAAGAAAATTTGTAAAGAAATTACGGATGCCATGTCAAGCTTTTGGTGGGGAGATGATGATGATCATAAGAAAATGCACTGGTGGGCATGGTGGCGCATGTGCATCCCGAAGAAAAATGGAGGTATGGGATTCAGGGACTTACATGCTTTCAATTTGGCTATGTTGGCAAAGCAAAGCTGGAGATTATTAAGTAACCCCGAATCGTTATGTGCACGTGTGTTGAGAGCTAAATACTATCCAGATGGCAACCTACTAAAAGCTGGCAACAAGAAAGGATCCTCTTTCACATGGCAGAGTATTGTTGCGGGGCGTCATACCTTTTTTAGAGGCCACATTTGGAGAGTGGGCAATGGATCAAGCATCAGTATTTGGGATGATAAATGGGTTCCAGGAAGTCCAGATGGAAAGATCCTCACACCAAGGGGTCATATGCTCCTGAATAAAGTAGAGGATATAATTGATCCACACTCGGGAGGATGGGATGAGTAGTTAATTAGGCAATCCTTTTTCCCTATTGATGCAGAGAGGATTCTGAGAATACCATTAAATGTAGAGCTCATAGATGACTTTGTGGCTTGGAACCTTACCAAGAATAATTGCTTTTCTGTCCACTCCGCATATTACAGAGAATGGGAGTACCAGTATGGTCCCTGGATCAAGAGAGGTGATGGACAGGGTGCTTCGACGCCAAATCCTGTTTGGGACACGCTGTGGAAAATATAGGTTCCTAGTAAAGTAAAGATATTTACTTGGAGAGCTCTGCATGGCATCATCCCGGGGTTTTCAGTGCTTGCAAATCGCCACATTAATGTACCTCCTCGGTGCCCTGTGTGCCTGCAGGGAGCGGAGGATATGAGGCACCTATTGTTCACTTGCAGAAGGGCGAAGGAAGTATGGATTTCTCTGGGCTTGATGGAGATAATTAAAGAAAGCTTATCGGTGGATCGATCAGGAAGTGTAGTTCTGGAGAAGCTCCTGCGGTCAGACAGGATGAATGCACCAAGCTCTAGCAACTTGGGTTTCAAAGAGTGTTTAAGTGTGGGTGCCTGGTACATTTGGTGGCAAAGAAGGGAGGCCGTCAAAGGTAAATCTGTAGCCCCCCCCCCACCAAGAACGGCCTTTGCGATTCAAGCTCTGGCATCGAATTTTGCTAAGTCTTCAGGTACTGCTGATCCGCATAAAATCATATGGGAGAAACCTGCTACAGGATGGTATAAGATGAATGTAGATGCTGCATACTTTGATGATGGTTCAGGAGCTACAACGGCAATTCTCTGTAACTCTAAGGGGGAAGCAATGGCTGGCCGTACATCACTTTTGTCAAATATTTTGAACAACACTACGGCTGAAGCCATTGCATTACAGAGAGGTCTAGCCATGGTGCAGGACCTTGGCTGCACTAATATTATCCTGGAATCTGATTCACTCGAGTTAATGGAGGCATGCAATGGAATCATTGAAGTTTGGAGCCCATACACGGCAATCTTGGCGGACTGTTTTCTGAGAGCCCATGATATTGGTTCAGTGAAGTTCTCGCATTGTCTAAGGGATGCTAATCGAGCGGCGCATAATTTAGCTAGGTTCTCTTACGATTCTAAAGTAGAGGTGGATTGGGATGGTGATCCTCCTAGCTTTATTCTTTCGGACTTGTTGTTTGATGTAACTCTCATTTGATTAATAAAATGCGCCCAAGGGCATCCCCCTAAAAAAAACTTGCTTTAATCTTCCATAAATGTTTCCGATATAATAAGGGTGTTTCCATATACATGATGCTTCCTTGCATTTCATGCTTCTTTCCATCATATGGTAAATATATGCTTCCAATGGTACAAGCCATGCTTCATAATTCATGGTCACATTTTTCTCCGAGCATTGTCATGATTCATTTTCTGATGTATTTTGAAGCACAATTTTATTATGGTTGAAGCATGAGAAATGTACTACTAGTTCCTTATACCATGGTGACGTAAGTGTAAGAAACAAAGCATGTAGTACGTTCTAGGAATCATTGTTGTGTTTACGTGTGAAGCATGTCAAATGTAATACAAATGCATTTTATGTGGTAGTGAGCCATTGAAAACATAGTTCGAGAAGTGCTGAAGCATGAACAAAATAGTTCCAAAGCATTACCAATTTACCATAGCTGTGTAATCAACAAAGCAAACATGTAGATACTTGGAAACAGGTGACATATGGTACCAAAGCACATATGTGATACTAAATCGAAGGAAGCACATACATAGGGAGTATGAAACTTAATACACAAACTCTGAAGCATTGCATCTGTGACAATGAAGCACGATATTCCCACTAGGTAGAGACAGTGACGTCGAAATGCGTCGATGGCAGGAAGCATGAGAGACGATGTCAGGAAGCATGAGAGACGATGTCAACTCGAACAAGGGCGCCGTGGACATGGCGGCGCGGGAGAAAGAGGCGAACACGACGTCGAGAAGATCGTACCACCTACCTATTGAATTCCATGTCCCTGCTACCAGTTGATGTTCTAGTCATCACCGCCGCCACTCACATCAACCACTTCACCATCGCCGTCTCGCTAGGGTAGTGGAGGATAGGAGTCATAGTTTCGTACCCGCCAGTCGCGTGATCCGCCTTTGATCCAGAGAAGGGCCAGCGCACCCTGCAACTTGCAGTGGCAACCACCATGCTCCACTGGTGAGCTTCCCCAACGCCTGGCGTGCCTATTACCTGCTGGTCAAGAGCACATGGCCGCCTAGGTCGGCGACGGCGATGTTGTACGTGGAGCACGGGCCGATGGGGAAGGTGATATGTCGTTTTGGATACTGGAGGTGGAGCGGTGGAGAATGTTAGGGACTCGTGGTCACCGGCGGCGCACGAAACATCGATCTATAGCCATTTGGTAGGAAACAAACCAAACAGAGGGAAGAAGGTGCGGGATTAGGGGAAGATAATGTGCGTGCTTGTTGGGGAGTGATAACCCACAAGTATAGGGGATCGCAACAGTTTTCGAGGGTTGAGTATTCAACCCAGATTTATTGATTCGACAGAAGGGGAGCCAAAGAATATTTGCAAGTATTAGCAGTTGAGTTGTCAATTCAACCACACCTGGAGACTAAATATCTGCAGCAGAGTGATCAATAGCACAGTAGTATGGTAGTTTGATAGCAATAGCAATAATAGTAACAATAACAGTAACGGTAACAGCAATAGTTTTGTAGCAATTGTGACAGTAGAAGCAACAGTAGTAACTTAGCAAAGAACAATATGTGAAAAGCTCGTAGGCATTGGATCGGTGATTATGTTGGATAACATTCATCATGTAACAGTGATAACCTAGGGCGACACAGAACTAGCTCCAATTCATCAATGTAATGTAGGCATGTATTCCGTATATAGTCATACGTGCTTGCGATAAGAACTTGCATGACATCTTTTGTCCTACCCTCCCGTGGTAGCGGGGTCCATAAGGAAACTAAGGGATATTAAGGCCTCCTTTTAATAGAGAACCGGAACAAAGCATTAACACATAGTGAATACATGAACTCCTCAAACTACGGTAATCACCGGAAAGAATCCCAATTATTGTGACCTTGGGGTATGCAGATCATAACACATAGCAGGTGCATATAACTTGCAAGAGCGGATCAAGAACACAAATATATTCATGAAAACATAAAGGGTTCAGATCTGAAATCATGACACTCGGGCCCTAGTGACAAGCATTAAGCATAGCAAAGTCATAGCAACATCAATCTCAGAACATAGTGGATACTAGGGATCAAGCCCTAACAAAACTAACTCGATTACATGATAAATCTCATCCAACCCATCACCGTCCAGCAAGCCTACGAAGTAATTACTCACTCCCGGTGGTGAGCATCATGAAATTGGTGATGGAGGATGGTTGATGATGACGATGACGGAAGATCCCCCTCTCCGGAGCCCCGAACGGACTCCAGATCTGGCCTCCCGATGAAGAACAGGAGGTGTCGGCGGCTTCGTATCGTGAAATGCAATGAAACTTCTTCTCTTATTTTTTTCTCTGGAATTGTGAATTTATAGGCCTGAGATTAGGGTTAGCGGAGCCACGTGGGCCCCACGAGCTACCAGGGCGCGCCTGCGGGGGGGGGGGGGGGGTGGCCCGCCCTGGTGCCTCGTGTGCAGCAGGTGGCCCCCCTCCAGTGGATCTTGGCTCCAGTATTTTTTATTTATTCCATAAAAAATCTCCCAAAAGTTTCGTCCAATTCCAAGAAATTTTATTTCTGCACAAAAAACAACACCATGGTAGTTCTGCTGAAAACAGCGTCAGTCCGGGTTAGTTTCATTCAAATCATGCAAATTAGAGTCCAAAACAAGAGCAAAAGTGTTTGGAAAAGTAGATACGACGGAGACATATCAACTCCCCCAAGCTTAACTCATTGCTTGTCCTCAAGCAATTCAGTTGACAAACTGAAAGTGATAAAGAAAAACTTTTACGAACTCTTTTGTTCTTGTATCTATATATATGCTTAAATACTACCCAGGTTTTTAGCAAAGATTATGACTAACCATGCAAATGATAACTTTTAGAAATTAATATTCACTCATATCAATGGCATAATCAACTAGCGAGCAATAATAAGATATCTCAAATGCCAACACTTTGTCAAAACAATCATGATATAATATGACAACATGGTATCTCGCTAGCCCTTTCTGAGACCGCAAAACATAAATGCAGAGCACCTCCAAAGTTCAAGCAGCGACTAAACATTGTAATTCATGGTAGAAGAGATCCAGTCATGATGCACACAACATTAACTATACACAATGCATGAGAATGACAATAGTGCTCTCAGGACTGGTGCTTATTTGAGAAAGTGGTGACTCAACAATAAAAATAAAATAACATAAAGGTAAATAGATAGGCCCTTCGCAGAGGGAAGCAGGGATTTGCAGAGGTGTCAGAGCTCAAAGCTTAAATCGGAGATAAATAAAATTTTGGGAGGCATGCCTTTCCTGTCAACGTCACGACCGAGAGTTTTCAATATCTTCCATGCTAAACAAATTAGCGGCGGTTCCCAAGCGGTAAAGTAAAGTTTACTCCCCCTCCATCAACAATCACAAGCTATGGCTAGCCGAATCCTTGGGTGCCCTCCATACCAACAACTTTCCGGGGGGAGTTTGTTTAATTATTTTGCAATTTTAATCATGGGACTGGGCATCCCGATTACCAGCCCCTCTCGTGTAAGGACAAGTGAATAAACACTCATCATGAGAATAACCCGCTTTGCATGGACGATATTGACCGCCCCCTGTCGCTCCATGAGCGGTACGGGCACACAAAATAGATGTTCATTTGAATATTTAGAGGTGGCACATGCAATTTACTTGGAACGGCAGAGTAATACCGCATATAGGTAGATATAGTGGACTCATCTGGAATAACTTTGGTTTAAGGGTTTTGATGCACAAGCAGTATTCCCGCTTAGTACGGGCGAAGGCTAGCAAATAGGTTGAGAAGCGACCAACTAGAGAGCGAAAACGGTCATAACCATGCATTATGAATAATCAACATTGAATACTAGCATGAGTAGGATATAAGCACCATGAATATAAATATCGTGGAGGCTATGTTGGTTTTGAATCAACTACATGCGTGAACATGTGCCAAGTCAAGCCACTTGAAACATTCAGAGGAGGATACCATATCATCATATTACATCACAATCATTTTAATGCATGTTGACACTCAAGATAAATCATTATCCACTCCTAGCTACTTAAGCATGGCATGAGCAACTATAATCTCTAATTGTCATCATAAACATGTTTAATCATAATATGCTGAATCATGGATACTGAGTTAAACATATTTACAAAAACAAAAATAAGTTGAGTTCATACCCGCTTTTCCTTGCCACAGTCACTTCATCAAATCATCGTCATTATTGCCTTTCACTAGCACGAATGAATGATGTGAAAATAATAATAGTGCAAGAGTGTCATGGACTAAGCTGGAATCTACAAACATTTTATTCAAAGGAGAAGACAAGGTAATATGGGCTCTTTGTTAGATCAATCAATAAAGCATATGAGAGCCACTCAACATTTTCATTGTGGTCTTCTTTCTATGATGACTCAACAAAAGAAAAGAATTTCAGAGAAACACATTGAAATATTTTTGGAGTTTTTAGTTTTTCTGAAGAAAGAAAATCAAAGAAGAAAAAACAAAAAACGAGAAAAACTATTTACATGGGAAAGCTCCCAACAAGCAAAAGAAGAAACGGGAAATCTTTTTGGGTTTCCTTTTAATACTTCAATTAATTAAACTAGAAAGAAAAACCGAAAAGAAGCGAGAAATATTTTTGGATTTTCGAAAGTTTTTCAAACAAGAAGAAGAAAATGAAAATAAAACTAGCATGGATTATACAATGAAAGAGGATGAACACCGACAACTGAAGTGAATGTGTGAACATGAATGTAATGTCGGTGAGAGATACGTACTCCCCCAAGCTTAGGCATTTGCCTAGCTTGGTCATCACCATCCCTGGTCTGGGTAATAGTCAAAGTGATAGCTCGTGGAGGCTCGTCGAGCATCCTCCTCAGCCAGACGAGCGGCTTCTACTGCCATGTTGTACTCCTGCACTTCATACTCATGGAGAAAATATCTCTGTTTGTTCTGGTAATCAAATAGAGCAGGAGCAGGCAAAGCAACATACAGAGAACGATATTTATCAAAAACTAAGTTATATTCATATCCCCATGCGTTGCATTTTAAAAACTTATGTTCTTGCATGTTTTCGAAATTTAAATATTTATAAGGTAAAAGGGGATCATTGAAATTGGGCGAGACCCCTAACTTTGTAGCTAAGCGGGAGGCATAAATTACTCCATACAAATCACCATTACCCGCGTTACGCTGCAGCCTACGTGCGACAATAGCCCCAAGATTATAATACTTGCTGCCAGTCAAAGCCGTATGAATAAGACTCAGATCAGGGGCACAAAGCGCACTGCAGTGTTGCTTACCAACAATGCATTTACCATTAAAAAGTGCAAAATACCGAATAGCAGGAAAGTGGATGCTAATTATTCTGGATTGCTGATACGTCTCCAACGTATCTATAATTTTTGATTGTTCCATGCTGTTATAATATCAATCTTGGATGTTTTTATAATCATTTACAGCAATTTTATATCATTTTTGGAGACTAACCTGTTAACCTAGTGCCCAATGCCAGTTGCTGTTTTCTGCCCTGTTTTTGTTTTACAGAAAATCAATACCAAACGAAGTCCAAATGCCATGAAACTTTTTGAAGATTTTTTATTGCCCAAGATAAACACTAGAAGCTTCGGGAGGAGGCCGGAAGACCCTGGTGGGGCACATGAGCCACCAGGACGCGCCTGGGGGGGGGGGGCAGGCGCGCCCTGGTGCCTCGTGGGGCCCACAGAGCTCCGTTTGACCTAATTCCGACACTATAAATTCAGAAAAAATCAAAAATCCTCAGGGGAGTCCACGAAATACTTTTTCCGCCGCCGCAAGTTTCTGTTCCAGAGAGATCCCAATTGGGGTCCTTCTCCGGTGATCTACCGGAGGGGGAATCGATCACGGAGGGGTTCTACATCAACCTTGCTGCCTCTCCGATGATGCGTGAGTAGTTTACCACAGACCTTCGGGTCCATAGGCAGTAGCTAGATGGCTTCTTCTCTCTTTTTGATCTTCAATACAATGTACTCCTCGATGTTCTTGGAGTTCTATCCGATGTAATCCCTTTTTGCGGTGTGTTTGTTGGGATCCGATGAATTGTGACTTTATGATCAGATTATCCATGAAATTATTTGAGTCTTTGCTGCACACTTTTATGCATGATTATTATAGCCTCGTATTTCTTCTCCGATCTATTGATTTGGTTTGGCCAACTGAGTTGATTTATCCTGCCATGGGAAGAGGTGCTTTGTAGTGGGTTCGATCTTGCGGTGCTCAATCCCAGTGACAGAAAGGGACATGACACGTATGTATCATTGCTACTAAGGGTAAAAAGATGGGGTTTATTCATACATGAGTTTATCTTGTCTACATCATGTCATCGTTCTTAAGGCATTACCCCGTTCTTATGGACTTAATACACTAGATGCATGCTGGATAGCGGTCAATGTGTGGAGTAATAGTAGTAGATGCAGGCAGGAGTCGGTCTACTAATCTTGGACGTGATGCCTATATACATGATCATTGCCTTGGATATCATCATGATTATTTGCTTTTCTATCAATTGCCCAACAGTAATTTGTCTACCCACCGTATGCTATTTTCTTGAGAGAAGCCTCTAGTGAAATCTATGGCCCCCGGGTCTATCTAAATCATATTACTAAAACCCTAAAAATATTGCTGCCATTTTCTTTTATTTATTTTATTTTGTATTTTTGTTTCAATCTATCTATCTATCAAATACAATTTAATCTTGCAATTGACCGCCGAGAGATTGACAACCT
This sequence comes from Elymus sibiricus, assembly GCA_039707655.1. Classification (NCBI taxonomy): domain Eukaryota; kingdom Viridiplantae; phylum Streptophyta; class Magnoliopsida; order Poales; family Poaceae; genus Elymus; species Elymus sibiricus. Next base: position 69,675,189 of record CM077670.1, read on the forward strand.
CTCGTTTGCGTTGGGTGCAAGGATTTGTTGTTTGTGTGCAAGTGCTACTAATGAGGTGTTGTGTGATTCTCCTACTGGTTCGATAACTTTGGTTTCATAACTGAGGGAAATACTTATCTCTACTGTGCTACATCATCCCTTCCTCTTCGGGGAAAATACCAATGCAAGCTACAAGTAGCAGGAAGAATTTCTCGCGCCGTTGCCGGGGAGACATGATCAACATCTATCAAGTACCTTGCATAAACTCTCATCTCCTTGCATTTACTTTATTTGCCATTTGCCTCTCGTTTTCATCTCCCCCACTTCTAAAACGTTTTTACGAAAATACAAAAATATTTTTCGTTTGTCTTTTTCTTGTTTGCTTGTTTGCTATCTTGTTTGCGTAGTCACGATGTCTCAAGAAAATACAAAATTGTGTGATTTTTCCAATACTAATAATAATTATTTTATTAGTACTCCGATTGCTCCTCCCGGTATTAATGCCGCTTTGCTAAATCTTGTCATGAAAGATCAATTTTCCGGTAGTCCTAATGAAGATGCCGCATCCCATCTTAACACTTTCGTAGAATTCTGTGACATGCAAAAGAAAAAAGATGTGGATAATGATATTGTGAAATTAAAATTATTCTCATTCTTGTTGTGGGATCGTGCAAAAATTTGGTTTTCATCTTTACCACGAAATAGTATCGATTCTTGGGATAGATTTAAAGATGCTTTTATTACTAAGTATTTTCCTCCCGCGAAAATTATTTCTCTTAGAAATCAAATTATGAATTTTAAGCAACTTGATCATGAACATGTTGCCCAATCTTGGGATAGTAGGAAATTAATGATAATAAATTGCCCTACTCATGGTTTAAATCTATGGATGATTCTACAAAAAAATTATGCGGGATTGAATTTTGTTTCTAGAAATCTTTTAGATTCCGCCGTGGGTGGTACTTTTATGGAAATTACATTGGGAGAAGCTACTAAATTGCTTGATAATATTATGGCAAATTATTCACAATGGCATACTGAAAGAACTCCTACTAGTAAAAAGGTGAATTCTATTGAAGAAATTAATACTTTGAGTGATAAAGTTGATGCACTTATGAAATTGGTTGCTAGAAAAAATGCTCCTATTGATCCTAATGATGTGCCATTGTCCACTTTTATTGAGCAAAATAATGATCATGTAGATGTGAATTTTGTCTCGCGAAACAATTTTAATAATAATGCTTATAGGGGTAATTTCAACTCTAGACCATTTCCAGGAAATTCCTCTAAAAAGCATGGCAATCCTTATGGTAATTCTTATAATAATAATAGGATGCCCTCTGATCTTGAAAGTAATATTAAATAATTTATTAATGCTTAAAAAGTTTTCAACACTACGATAGAAGAAAAATTGAGTAAAATTGATGATATGTCTAGGAGCATTGATAGAATTATTCATGATGTGGAAAATCTTAAAGATAAAATTTTGCCACCCAAAATTGATATTAGTGAATCAATTAAATCTTTATATGTCTCCATGGATGAGAGTAAGAAAATAACCGCCATGCTAAAAGCTAAACGAGAATTTTTAGAAAAAGCGATTCCTCCCGGTTTTTATCATAGTAATGATGAAGAGATTAAAATGATTGGTGTTTCATCTATTGATTCTTTGTTTATCAATATAAAACTTGATGAAAAGGGGACTGGAGAAGAGTCAACTTTAGCAAAAGGGCGTCCCTATAATTCGGAGGGTGAAAATCTTGATAAGAAAATTGCTAAAAGTGGGTTTGGGGAGGTAAAAACTTTAAATAGCGATGTGCCCACTCTCTTGGATTACAAAGATTTTAATTATGATAATTGTTCTTTGATTGAGTGCATTTCTTTGTTACAATCCATGTTAAATTCACCCAACGCTTATGAGCAAAACAAGGCTTTTACTAAACACATCGTAGAAGCTATGATGAAAGCGTTAGAACTAGAAGTTTCAATTCCTAGAAAATTATATGATGAATGGGAACCCACCATTAAAGTTAAAATTAAAAATTATGAGTGTAATGCTTTATGTGATTTGGGTGCTAGCGTTTCCACAATTCCAAAATCTTTATGTCATGTGCTAGGTCTCACCAATATAGATGAATGTTCCCTTAATTTGCATCTTGCGGATTCTACTATTAAAAAGCCAATGGGTAGAATTAATGATGTTCTTATTCTTGCAAATATAAATTATGTGCCCATTGATTTTATTGTTCTTGATATTGAATGCAATTCTTCTTGCCCCATAATACTTGGTAGACCGTTCTTACGAACTATAGGTGCCGTTATTGATATGAAAGAAGAGAATATAAAATTTCAATTTCCATTAAAGAAGGGTATGGAGCATTTCCCTAGGAAAATAATTAAAGCACCATATGAATCAATTATGAGGGCCACTTATGGAATCAACTTGAAAGATGACAATACTTGAAATTATACATTATGCCTAGCTAGGGGCATTAAACAATAGCGCTTGTTGGGAGGCAACCCAATGAATACTTTTTTTTTCTGTTATTATGTGTTTTCACATTTATGCTACTGGTATGAGTGTGTTTTTGTGTTTTTAATTAGTGTTTGTGCCAAGTAAAGCCTTTGGGATGATTTGGAAGATAGTATAATTGATACTGTTTGAAAACAGAAAGTTTTGCGTCCAGTGCTGGAATTTTGTTTTTTCTCTAGAACGCCAGAACCTTCTTAATTTTTTACACAATATTTATATATGAATTTCCCACGTAGTACTAATTTTTCAGAATTTTTGGAGTTACAGAAGTATGACCATAATTCAGATCTCTACAGACTGTTCTGTTTTTGTTAGATTCTGTTTTTGATGCACTACTTGCTTGTTTTGATGAATCTATGGATTGTATCGGGGGGTATAAGCCATGGTGAAGTTAGAGTACAGTAGGTATAATGCAAAAATAAAATATGAATGGTTTTGCAATAGTACTTATAGTATGATTTTAGTGCCAAAAATTCTTAAATATTCTATAAAAATTCATATCAAAATTTTATTGCATTCTGAGCACTTTTATTTTTGGACCATTTTTTATTGCATGGATAAATCAGAAAATAGGATAATCATGGCATTTTATTTTATTAAACTATAATTAGTAGAGAGCAAAAGGTTGGTACAGAAAGTTGTGCTTACTAAATTCATCAATCACATGCCCTTCAGAAAGAATCCATTAATAAGGTTGATCAAGTCTTATTAACAAACCATTTCCGAGTGACATGAAACCGAAGAATTTTCGTATAACACTAAGTTACCTCAATGGGGATGTGCATCTCCCCAATTATAAGTGTTTCATATTTCTTTTTGACAGTAGGAAGAGGGACTTGAAAACTTCCAATAGTAATTGTCGGAGTCTTTTCAATAATATGAATACCATTTACTTGAAATTGTTTCTTCGGAAAGTGCACCGTATGTTCATTACCATTGATATGAAAAGTGACCTCGCTTTTGTTGCAATCAATAACAGCCCCTGCAATATTCAAAAAGGGTCTACCAAGGATAATCGACATGTTGTCGTCCTCGGGCATATCAAGTATAACAAAGTCTGTTAGGATAGAAACATTTGCAACTACAACTTGCACATCCTCACAAACACCGATAGGAATGGCAGTTGATTTGTCAGCCATTTGCAATGATATTTCAGTGGGAGTGAGTTTATTCAAATCAAGTCTTTTATATAAAGAGAAAGGCATAACACTAACACCGGCTCCTAAATCACACAAAGCAGTTTTGACATAATTTATTTTAATGGAGCATGGTATAGTTGCTATTCCTGGATCTCCTAGTTTCTTAGGTACTCCATCCTTAAAAGAATAATTTGCAAGCATGGTAGAAATTTCAGCTTCAGGTATCTTTCTTTTATTTGTGACAATGTCTTTCATATATTTAGCATAAGGGGCCATCTTTAAAATATCAGTCAAACGAGTACGCAAAAACACTGGCCTAAGCATTTCAGCAAAACGTTCAAATTCTTCCTCATCCTTTTTCTTAGATGGTTTAGGAGGAAAGGGCATGGGTTTTTGAACCCACGGTTCTCTTTCTTTACCATGTTTTTTAGCAACAAAGTCTCTTTTATCATAACGTTTATTTCTAGGAGGTGGGTTATCAAGATCAACAGCAGGTTCTATTTCAACATCATTATCAGGTTCTTTATCATTATCTGGTTGGGCATCCACATGAGCATCATTATTATCATTATCATTATCATTATCACTAGGTGGATGTTCATTGCCAGATTGTGTTTCAGCATCGGAAATAGAAACGTCCTTACTATCCTCTAATGGTTTTTCTACCTCGGGTTCACTAGAAGTATGCAAAGTCCTATCATTTTTCTTTTTCTTTTTCTTTTTAGATGGACTAGGTGCATCAACATTAATTCTTTGAGAGTCTTGTTCAATTCTTTTAGGGTGACCTTCAGGATAAAGTGGCTCCTGAGTCATTCTACCTCCTCTAGTCATTACTCTAACAGCATGATCATTCATATTGTTATTCATTTCATTGAGCAATTCACTTTGAGATTTAGCAACTTGTTCTAATTGAGTTTGAACCATATATGCATGTTTACCTACACCTTTGACATCATTAGCAATTCTAAACAACAAGTCACTCAAGCGATCAATCATGTAGGCATTTCGTTTTAATTGTTTCATAACATTTGCATTGAAGTGATCTTGCTTAATAATATAATTGTCAAATTCATACAAACATTGACTAGGAGGTTTGTTTTAAGGAATATCACCTTCATCAAACTTTATAAAAGAATTTACCTCTACCACCTGTGGTGGTGTGTCAAGACCATATATTTCTTCAATAGGTGGCAAATTCTTAACATCTTCACTTTAATACCTTTTTCCTTCATACATTTCTTTGCTTCTTGCATATCTTCAGGACTGAGAAATAAAATACCCCTCTTCTTCGGAATGGGTTTAGGCGGTGGTTCAAGAAGTGTCCAATCATTATCGTTCTTCAATATATTATTCAATAGTTCCTCAGCTTGTTTAATAGCCCGTTCCCTGAAAACACAACTCGCATAACTATCTAGGTAGTCCCTAGAAGCATCGGTTAGTCCATTATAAAAAATATCAAGTATTTCATTTTTCTTAAGAGGATGATCAGGCAAAGCATTAAGTAATTAGAGAAGCCTCCCCCAAGATTGAGGGAGATTCACTTCTTCAATTTGCAGAAAAGTTAAATATTTCCTGTAGGGCAGCTTGTTTCTTATGAGCAGGAAACTATTTTTCAGAGAAGTAATAAATCATATCCTGGGGACTACGCACACAACCAGGAGCAAGAGTATTAAACCATTTCTTAGAATCACCCTTTAATGAGAAAGGAAATAACTTAAGAATATAATAATAGCGAATTTTTTCCTCATGAGCAAATAGGGTGGCTATATCATTTAATTTAGTAAGATGTGCCACAACAGTTTTAGTTTCATAGCCATGGAAAGGATCAGGTTCAACCAAAGTAATTAACTCAGGATCGATAGAGAATTCATAGTCTTCATCAGTAACAAATATGGGAGAAGTAGCAAACTTAGGATCATATTTCATTTTCTCCCTCACAGATTTTCCTTTCATTTCAGCAAGCAATTTTATAACTTCATCTCTATCATTACAAGCAAGAATGGCTCTAGCCGTCTCCCTATCAAAGACATGTTCATCAGGTGATTCAACTCTAGTAGGAGAGCTAGGCATAATAGGTGAATCATAATTCTCAAGAGTTTCAGCATTTTCAGCATTCTCAATTTCTTTAACTTTAGCAAGTTGTTTATTAAGAAATTCACCAAGTGGCACAGTATTATCAAGCATAGTACTAGCATCATCATAAGTATCATTCATAGCAGAAGTAGTATCATCACTAACTTGCGACATATCAGAATTAATAGCAGGTGGTGGTGTTGCAAGCTAACTCAAAACAGAAGGTGAATCAAGTGCAGAGCTAGATGGCAGTTCCTTACCTCCCCTCGTCTTAGAGGGAACGATCTTGGTCTTAGCGTCTTTTAGATTCTTCATAGTGATCAACAGATATAAATCCCAAGTGATTCAGCAAATAAAGCTATGCTCCCCGGCAACGGCGCCAGAAAAAGGTCTTGATAACCCACAAGTATAGGGGATCGCAACAGTTTTCGAGGGTAGAGTATTCAACCCAAATTTATTGATTCGGCAGAAGGGGAGCCAAAGAATATTTGCAAGTATTAGCAGTTGAGTTGTCAATTCAACCACGCCTGGAGACTAAATATCTGCAGCAGAGTGATCAATAGCACAGTAGGATGGTAGTTTGATAGCAATAGCAATAATAGTAACAGCAACAGTAATGGTAACAACAATAGTTTTGTAGTAATTGTGACAGTAGAAGCAACAGTAGTAACTTAGTAAAGAAAAATATGTGAAAAGCTCGTAGGCATTGGATCGGTGATTATGTTGGATAACATTCATCATGTAACAGTGATAACCTAGGGCGACACAGAACTAGCTCCAATTCATCAATGTAATGTAGGCATGTATTCCGTATATAGTCATACGTGCTTGCGATAAGAACTTGCATGACATCTTTTGTCCTACCCTCCTGTGGCAGCGGGGTCCATAAGAAACTAAGGAATATTAAGTCCTCCATTTAATAGAGAACCGGAACAAAGCATTAACACATAGTGAATACATGAACTCCTCAAACTACGGTAATCACCGGAAAGAATCCCAATTATTGTCACCTTGGGGTATGCGGATCATAACACATAGCAGGTGCATATAACTTGCAAGATCGGATCAAGAACACAAATATATTCATGAAAACATAAAGGGTTCAGATCTGAAATCATGGCACTCGGGCCCTAGTGACAAGCATTAAGCATAGCAAAGTCATACCAACATCAATCTCAGAACATAGTGGATACTAGGGATCAAGCCCTAACAAAACTAACTCGATTACATGATAAATCTCATCCAACCCATCACCGTCCAGCAAGCCTATGAAGGAATTACTCACTCCCGGTGGTGAGCATCATGAAATTGGTGATGGAGGATGGTTGATGATGACGATGACGGAAGACCCCCCTCTCCGGAGCCCCGAACGGACTCCAGATCTGGCCTCCCGATGAAGAACAGGAGGTGGCGGCGGCTCCGTATCGTGAAACGCAATGAAACTTCCTCTCTTATTTTTTTCTCTGGAATTGTGAATTTATAGGCCTGAGATTAGGGCCAGCGGAGCCACATGGGGCCCATGTGGCTCCGCTGACCCTAATCTCATGGGGGGTGGCGCGCCCTGGTGCCTCATGGGCAGCGGTGGCCCCCCTCCAGTGGATCTTGGCTCCAGTATTTTTTATTTATTCCATAAAATATCTCCAAAAAGTTTTGTCCAATTCCAAGAACTTTTATTTCTGCACAAAAAACAACACCATGGTAGTTCTGCTGAAAACAGCGTCAGTCTGGGTTAGTTTCATTCAAATCATGCAAATTAGAGTCCAAAACAAGAGCAAAAGTGTTTGGAAAAGTAGATACGACGGAGACGTATCAGGGAGCACTACGCGTCGGCCGGCGGATCTTTTTGAATGATCTGCCGCCTAGCGAGCCATTGGATTAAACGCGGGGTGGTCGTCATATTCAACTGCCAGCTTTGCAACAAAGATGATGTTGCGCTTAGATGTTTGCAACATAGTTCATGTTGCAGAACTTTTGCAACAAAGGTATTGTTGCAGAAATTGTTTTGCAACAGAGCTAATGTTGCGGATTTTTTTTGTCTTCGCCTTTTATACGACGCTATGGAGGAAAGTTTTGCAACATCACTGATGTTGCAGAAATCTTTCTTGCCCCAGGGAGAATGTTTCAAAAGAGCCTGGCGACGATGCAGTATGCAACTGGGGGGCGGGTTGCAGAAACTCTTCTGAAACACAGATCAAGTTGCAGGAAAGTGAAGTGGCGGAGGTTGGCTCCCGGCGATGACGCGGTCAGCAACAGGGGCCGGGTTGCGAAAATGCTTCTGAAACATAGGTCAAGTTGCAGGAAAGTGAAGTGGCGGAGGTTGGCTCCCGACAATCTGATCAATAACAGATGTGATGGCCACAAAGGCGGCTGACGCGAATGGGTAGATCCACCGGGTGAACACAAGCGTTTCCCTTAATTTTATGCGGGAATAATGGGTGGTTGGTACGGGATATGCTGGAACCTCTCGGCCATGGGATTGAAAATAAATCAACGGACGAGCACTAGTCTGATGATTTGTTAGTATTCAAATGTCTGGCTCTAAGAGTTTCCAAAATGTAAATGCTTGAGATAGCTCTTCAATTTCTAATAAAACTGGTGCCACAATGGAGTGACCATTGAGGCGAGTGTTCTAGAGATTAACATTCTCTAGGCAGTCCGTCTCCATCACCACTTCAGCGAAGCCCCGAAGATTTGGAAAGATCACTCCATCACGAAGGGCAAGAGCTTCAGCAATCATAGAATCGGTGACCCCCGGGTGAGGTTTGCACCACGCACCCAAGAGGGCAGAATGAGAGCGGGCCACTCCACCGGCGCCGCTTAATTGTTCACTGCCGATCACCACCGCGTCTGTGTTGATTTTCACTTGAGTGACCTCCGGCGGACGCCATCCATACCTCGGCAAAATCACCGCCTACTATTTGGGAATATCAAGAAGCGCCAATGCTTCCCTGGTTAACCTGATGGAGTTTGTCGGATCATATTTCTCCCCATTATGCGTCCATCTGTTGCGAGAACTCCATATGGACCACATGATGGTGATGATCGATAGTTGCTCTCTCTTTACCAGAGAACATAGGATCATATAAAATATCCTTTGTACAAGATGCTGGATGAAGCCTTGGGAGTTTTATGTCCAACATAGAGCGAGCTTCCTCCCAAAAGCAACGTGCATGAGAACAATGTATTAATCCATGCTCCAGATTTTCATCTTCAGCTTGACAGAGTTTACACAGACTTGCAGTTCGAATATGTCTATGTCTAAGAGTGCACTCATCTGGTAGAATGCCACGCACGACCCCCCACCAGAATACACGCACTTTAGGGATCACTTTGAGAGACCATAGTGCATTCCACAAGAGTTTTTGATCCACTGAAGTACCCGTGACCTGCCCTTCAACTTGAGATGATTGCTCTTTATGAATCACCAGAGCTCGATACGTTGATTTCACTGTGTAAATGCCAGATTTCTCGTGTGCCCATCCCATGAAGTCCTCTCCACCACCACGCCACAGAGGAATGTTCAGAATTGCCTCGGCGTCCGGTGCAATAAACTTGTCCCTGACCAGATCAACCCTCCATGTCCACGATTCCATGTCAATCAGATCACTGACATGGGTGATGTTTGTGATCGCATGTTTGAGCATGGGAGTCATTGTCATGGTCGAAGGAATCCACTTATTGGTCCATGCGTTGATGGTCGAGCCATCACCTACGCGATGAATGAGCCCGATGTTCAAAGCATCTCGTCCCGCAACTATCGCACGCCATGTAGTAGACGCCGTGGCCGATACAGTAGCATGCAAGAAGTCAGTTTCCGGGAAATACCGACCTTTCAAAACTCTAGCACACAAGGATGTAGGATTTGTCATGAGGTGCCAGCCATGCTTCCCCAACACTGCCAAGTTAAATAGACGGAAGACTTGAAAACCCATTCCACCTTTGCATTTTGGTGTAGCAAGTTCTTTCCAAGATAAACAGTGCAAAGATCTTCTGTCAATAGAACTACTCCACCAATATTTTTTCATGCTGGAAGTCAAACTTTTACAAACTTTCTTCGTTAATAAGAAACAACTCATACTGAATGTGGGAGTAGCCTGTATCACAAATTTGAGAAGAATCTCTCTTCCCGCACATGCAAAAAGTATCTCAGACCATCCTTGCATCTTACTCCTTGAGCGCTCTCCAATATGATCAAAGGTGACGCTTGTAATCCTACAAATAGCAGTGGGGAGCCCCAAATACCTTTCACTAAAGGGTTCAACATGAACACCAAGTATTCCTTTCAAAAACTGTCGCATGGCATAAGGAGTGTTTGGACCGAAATATATAGTGCTCTTATCACGGTTTCACGCTCTGGCCCGAAGCATCTCCATATACACGTAGAATTTCATTGAGTCTTGATGCACTCTGTTAATTAGCATTAATGAAAATAAGGCTATGATCTACAAAATGTAGATGACTTACCCATGGTGCATGAAAACTCATTCTGATTCCTCTAGCAATATTCCCTCCATAAAACTTGAGTAAAGATGAAAATCCTTCAGCACAGAGGAGGAATAAAAATGGTGATGCTGGATCACCCTATCGTAGGCCTCTCGAGGGGGTGAAATAGGGTTGTAGTTCACCATTGACCCGAACCAAGAACCGGACCGATGAGACACACTTCATGATCAGCCACCAGAGATGTGCTAAAACCCAACCGTAGTAGTATGGCTTCCAAATAGGGCCATTCTACCCGATCATACGCTTTCATCATGTCAAGCTTGATCGCGCAGGAATAATTCTTCCCCTTCTTCCTTCTTCACAGAGCATGCACACTCTCGAAAGCAACCAAAACATTGTCGGTTATTAAGCGGACAGGAACAAAGCCGCAATCGATTTGTTATTGCCTTAATTAGCAGCCAACCTATACAATACCGGGCATAGTACAATCGGGCAAAATTGGGAAATCATTTGAGGGTGGCGAACCTTGGGAATTAAGGTGATGGTTGTGTTATTGAGGCCCAAAGGAAGAACACCACCATTCAGGAAACCAAGTACAACCGCCGTGACTTCATCCTTCGATGGAGACATTTGGAACAAAGCGTCATGTATCTCCTATTGTTCAAAAGGTTTATTTAAAAAAGTATTCATCTCTGGTGTAACCTTCTCTGGAACGTGATTAAGCAGCTCGCTCATATCATGGCCCCCTTGGGATGTGTACAAGCTTTGATAGAAAGACTGGATCTCTATTTTTTCCTCCTCACTGTCAGCACAAACTGAGCCATCGGCCCTTTTTAGTCCACTTATCTTGTTCATTCGCTGCCGCTGCTTGGCTTGTGCCTGAAAATAATCGGTGTTGCGACCCCCTTCATGAATCCAACTAACTCTAGAGCGCCGACGTAACCAGATTTCCTCCTGCCTGAGGACCTCTCGGAGTTTAGCTGCAGTGCTCCTTTCCTCCTTTGAAGGACCACGCCCTATGGATGCTCTTCTTAACTTGTCTAATTTCCACTGTAACTGTCGGACTGTTCTCGACAAACAACCGAACTCGCGTACCCCCCATGGCTGTAGTGTACGTTGGAGAGCTCCAAGGGTTATCCATGATTCTTTGTAGGTCGTGGGGACATTGTTGTTGTTGCCACATTTTTGTGACCAGCTCCTCATATTCCAAGTGAGTTTGCCACACATTCTCGTAACGGAACTGCTTGGCTCGACGTACCCCTTGACTGTGCGGGTGTTCTGGAAGTTCAGCAATGACAAAGCAATGATCTGATTCCACCGCACTAACATGACATACTCTAATATTGTCATACTTCTGTCGGAAAGCTTCATTTGCAAATGCACGGTCCAAATGGGCTTTCACGCTAGAAGCACCTTGCTGCCTATTATCCCAAGTAAAAGGCAATCATGTCCATCCTAAATCCAGGAAGGAAATGTCATCAATGACCTGATGAAAGGCTTGCATCTGCCATTCCAGCCGCGGTGACCGGCTAAAATGCTCATCTGCATATAATGTCTCGTTGTAATCTCCCATACTCAACCAAGCCAAATGGGGCAGTGCAAACAAAGTCCTGAGAAACCGCCAGCTATGATGGCGATTCTCAACCTGAGGGGCTCCACAGAACCCAATAAAACGCCAGTCCATATATAGAATTTTGGTCATTCAACCGCACCAATACATCTATATGGCCGGTACTATAATTTTTCAATTCTACATTGACTTCTTTGGACCAGTACAAGCCAATACCACCACTCAGCCCATCACTGTCCACGGCAAAACAACCTTCAAAACCCAGCTGGTACCGCAGATCTTCCACCCACTTCGCCCTGATTTTAGTCTCCATTACGAATAGCAGGGCAGGAGCTTCTTGCTTCACAATACCGCGAAGCTCGCAAACTACCTCGGGGTTTCCAAGCCCCCGACAGTTCCAGCTAATGCATATCATTGCGATCGGTAGGGCTGTGATGACCGACAAGTATAGAGGATCAATCGTAGTCCTTTCGATAAGTAAGAGTGTCGAACCCAACGAGGAGCAGAAGGAAATGACAAGCGGTTTTCAGCAAGGTATTTTCTGCAAGCACTGAAATTATTGGTAACGAGTAGTTTGATAGCAAGATAACTTGTAACAAGTGACAAGTAGCAATAGTAACAAAGAGTGCAACAAGGTGGCCCAATCCTTTTTGTAGCAAAGGACAAGCCAGAACAATCTCTTATAATAAGCAAAGCATTCTCGAGGACACATGGGAATTTCATCTAGTCACTTTCATCATGTTGGTTTGATTCGCGTTCGCTACTTTGATAATTTGATATGTGGGTGGATCGGTGCTTGAGTGTTGTTCTTACTTGAACAAGCCTCCCACTTATGATTAACCCCTCTCGCAATCATCCGCAACTATGAAAGAAGAATTAAGATAAATCTAACCATAGCATTAAACATATGGATCCAAATCAGCCGCTTATGGAATAGCGCATAAACTAGGGTTTAAGCTTCTGTCACTCTAGCAACCCATCATCTAATTACTACTCCACAATGCATTCCCTTAGGCCCAAAGATGGTGAAGTGTCATGTAGTCGACGTTCACATGACACCACTAAGAGAATCAACAACATACATATCATCAAAATATCGAAGGAATACGAAATTCACATGATTACTTATGACAAGACTTCTCCCATGTCCTCAAGAATAAAAGTAACTACTCAAAAATTATATTCATGTCCAAGGTCAGAGGGGTATTAAATAGCATAATGGATCTGAACATATAATCTTCCACTAAATAAACCAACTAGCATCAACTACAAGATGTAATCAACACTACTAGCAACCCACAGGTACCAATCTGAGGTTTTGAGACAAAGATTGAATACAAGAGATGAACTAGGGTTTGAGATGAGATGGTGCTGATGAAGATGTTGATGAAGATTGGTCCTCCCATGATGAGAGGATCGTTGGTGATGTCGATGGCTCTGATTTCCCCCTCTCGGAGGGAAGTATCCCCGGCGGAATCGCTCCGCCGGAAAGCAAAAGTGCTCCTGCCCAAGTTCTGCCTCGAGACGGCGGCGCCCCGTCCCAAAAGTCTTCTCCACATTTTTAAGGGCAAATGGGCTTATATACCAGAAAATGGGCACCGGAGGCTGGCCAGGGGCCCCACAAGCCACCAGGGCACGCTGGGGGGGGGGGGGGGTGGCGCGCCCTGGTGCCTCGTGGGCACCTGGTGGCCCCCTCTGGTACTTCTTTCTTCCTATATTTTTTATTTATTCCAAAATAAATCTTTGTGAAATTTCAGCTCATTTGGAGATGTGCAGAATATGTATCTCTGACATAGCTTTTTCAGGTCTAGAATTCCAGCTGCCGGCAATCTCCCTCCTTATGTAAATCTTGCATATTAAGAGAGAAAAGGCATTAGAATTGCTCCACAAAGTGTTATATTGATTAAAAACACTAGAAAAAACAGTAGGAAATCATGATGCAAAATGGACGTATCAACTCCCCCAAGCTTAGACCTCGCTTGTCCTCAAGCGAAAGCCGATATCGATAATCATGCCCACATGTTTAGAGAGAGGGGTGTCGATAAAAATAAAATACGGACATAGTAGCATCATGATCATTATTATAATAGCAATATTCATTATCATAAAACTTCTCATGAGCAAGTAACAATTCATCACAACAACGAAGTATAAGGCATAAACTTTCTTGAAAACTAACAAACTATGTTCTCAGTCAACAATGCAATTGCAATTCATCATATTTTCAGGAAGGGTCTCATGTAGGAGCTTTTTAGCAAGTCCACATACTCAACCATCATTTAGTCTTCTATGATTGCTAAAACTCACAACATATATATGGAGCAAAAAGTTTTAGCCAGACACATAGAAAGATAGGGGCTTATAATTTCGCCTCCCAACTTATTCACCTCAAGGGTGATGTCAACAATAATAACTCATGATCACTCATATCCAACTGGATATATGTGCCTAGATCTTCCCCACCACATGCAAAGAGAAAAATAAAAAGGAATAGAGGAGAACACTATTAACTCTTACATAAAAAGTAAATACATAAAAGTAAAGGATAGGCCCTTCGTAGAGGGAAGCAGAGGTTGTCATGCACTTTTTGTTGTTGGATGCACAAGCTCTTAATGCAAAGGAACGTCACTTTATATTGACCCTTGTGATAGCAACCTTTATTATGCAGTCCATCGCTTTTATTTCTTTACCATCACAAGTTTGTACAAAGCTTGTTTTCCCTTACAATAAAAGTTCATACACATTTAGAGGCAATTTTTATTGCTTTTTGCACCGATGACAACTTAATTGAAGGATCTTATTCAATCCATAGGTAGATATAGTGGACTCTCATGACATGAAACTGGGTTTAAGGGTTTTGGATGCACAAGTAGTATCTCTACTTGGTGCGGCTTTTTGGCTAGCAAAGATATTGGGCAAGCACCACATGTTGGAGGATCTATGACAATATAACTTCTATGTGAATATAAGCAAACATAATTCATTACATTGTCTTCCTTGTCCAACGTCAACAATTTGACATAAAATACTTAATGGGGGCTCACAATCATAAAAGATGTCCAAGATAGTGTATTTGCATGTGAATCTTCTCTTCCCTATTAATTTTTTCATGAATTGCATCATTGACCAATGCTATGCTTGTTAATTTCTAATAAATTTTACCACTTATACTTTTCTTTATGTAATGTCAGTACTTTCCATAAGATTAGCATATGATTTTTTTCATTATTTTCATTGCTAGGATTGAAACATAAAAGTAAAGAAGCAAAAACTCAAACTACTCTTTATTATATAACTCTCAACTCAATTACATAGATAGATAGATCACGAAACTAGCACTCGAAAATAGATCATACAAAACTTTTATTCAACTAGATCACGAAATAACTAAGGATCAAACTAAAAGTAGGTAAATATAACAAAAGTGATGGTGATACGATACCGGGGCACCTCCCCCAAGCTTGGCACAAGCCAAGGGGAGTGCCCATACCCATGTGCTCAAGTTTCTTTCTTCAGTGATGATGGTGATGATGAAGTGGTGGGCTTGTCCTTCAGTTTCCGCTTCAGAACATAGTTTTCTTCCTTCAACTTGCTAATTTCTTGCTCAAGCTCCACTATCTTCTCACACAATGCATTCTTGTTTTCCTGTAGAAGACGAAAAGGGATAAATTGGATCTTAGATTTGTTTAAAGCGTTTGGGAGGCTTGACTTCTTGAACTCCACATGCATATCTCCCGGTTGAGGTAGAGGGGCATCTTCTTCATCCGAGCTTGCGTCTTTCGTTCCCTTCATGTTGGCATCTCGCTCCTCCTCCGCGGACCATCCATAGGGGTCTATATCCCCATAGATCCTTGGATTCGAAACATAGTTTGATATATAAAGAATTTTTATCTTGCAAAACAAGTAATCCAGAAGAAAACGGAGTCGGGAAGGCCCATGAGGGGCCCACGAGCCACCAGGGCACGCCTGGGGGGGGGGGGGTGGCGCGCCCTGGTGCCTCGTGTGCACCTCGTGGGTCCCCTCGGCTGTTTATTATTTTTGTATTTTTTCTAATATTCCAAAACTAACAGAAAGTATTTTTATGGAATTTTTGGAGTCGGTTTACTTACCGTATCATGACCTCTTCCTTTTCAGGGTTCTGGAGTGTTCTGGAAGGTCTCTCTTATGTATTCCTCCGGCGTCATTGTTTCAATAATATTAGTTTCAACATTAATGGGAGTACCTGAAATATAGTGCTTAATTCTTTGCCCATTCACCACTCTTGGATTAGTGCCTTCGGAGTTGTTTATTTTAATGGCTCCGGAGCGATAAACTTCTTCGATGATATACGGTCCTTCCCATTTAGAGAGAAGTTTTCCTGCAAAGAATCTCAAACGAGAATTGTACAATAGAACATATTCACCCACTTTGAATTTCTGTTTTTGAATTCTTTTATCATGCCATCTTTTAACTTTTTCCTTAAATAATTTGGCATTTTCATAAGCTTGGGTTCTCCATTCATCTAGTGAGCTAATATCAAATAACCTCTTTTCACCGGCAAGTTTAAAATCATAATTGAGTTCTTTAATTGCCCAATATGCTTTATGTTCTAACTCAAGAGGTAAATGACATGCTTTTCCATAAACCATTTTATAAGGAGACATACCCATAGGATTTTTATAAGCAGTTCTATAAGCCCATAATGCATCGTCAAGTTTCTTAGACCAATTCTTTCTAGATCTATTGACAGTTTTTTGCAAAATTAACTTTATTTCTCTATTGCTCAATTCAACTTGACCACTAGATTGAGGGTGATAGGGAGATGCAATTCTATGGTTGACATCATATTTAGCAAGCAGTTTACGGAATGCACCATGAATAAAATGTGAACCACCATCAGTCATTAAATATCTAGGGACTCCAAACCTCGGAAAAATAACTTCTTTATGCATTTTAATAGAAGTGTTATGATCAACACTACTAGTTGGAATAGCTTCTACCCACTTAGTAGCATAATCAACAGCAACTAAAATATGAGTATACCCATTGGATTTAGGAAAAGGTCCCATATAATCAAATCCCCAAACATCAAATGGTTCAATAACAAGTGAATAATTCGTAGGCATTTCCTGACGTCTACCAACATTACCAATTCTTTGGCATTCATCACAAGATAAGACAAACTTACGAGCATCCTTGAAAAGAGTAGGCCAATAAAAACCAGATTGTAGTACCTTATGTGCAGTTCTGTCTCCCGCATGGTGTCCTCCGTAAGCCTCGGAATGACACTTCCGTAGGATTTGTTCCTGTTCATGCTCAGGTATACAACGTCTAATAATACCATCTACTCCTTCTTTATAAAGATGTGGGTCATCCCAGAAGTAATGTCTTAAATCAAAGAAGAACTTTTTCTTTTGTTGGTATGTGAAACTAGGTGGTATAAATTTAGCAACAATGTAATTAGCATAGTCTGCATACCAAGGAGTATTACGAGAAGCATTTATAATAGCTAATTATTCATCAGGAAAATCATCATTAATAGGAAGTGGGTCATCAAGAACATTTTCCATTCTAGACAAATTATCTGCTACGGGATTCTTTGCTCCCTTTCTATCAATAATATGCAAGTCAAATTCTTGTAGCAATAGAACCCACCTAATGAGTCTAGGTTTAGCATCTTTCTTTTCCATAAGGTATTTAATAGCAGCATGATCAGTGTGAACAGTTACTTTAGAATCAACTATGTAAGATCCGAATTTATCGCATGCAAACACAACTGCTAGAAATTCTTTCTCAGTAGTAGCATAATTTCTTTGGGCACTGTCTAGAGTTTTACTAGCATAATGGATAACATTTAATTTCTTATCAATTCTCTGTCCTAGAACAGCACCAACAGCATAATCACTAGCATCACACATAATTTCAAAAGGCAAGTTCCAATCAGGTGGTTGAACAATAGGTGCAGTGGTTAAGGCTTCCTTAAGTGTTTTAAAGGCTTCTAAACAATCATCATCAAAAACAAATGGAACATCTTTTTGCAAGAGATTGGTAAGAGGTCTAAAAATTTTAGAGAAGTCTTTTATAAACCTTCTATAGAAACCAGCATGACATAGGAAACTTCTTATACCTTTGATATCTTTAGGACATGGCATTTTCTCAATAGCATCAACCTTAGCTTTATCAACTTCAATACCTCTTTCAGAAATTTTATGCCCAAGGACTATACCTTCATTAACCATAAAGTGGCACTTCTCCCAATTCAAGACAAGATTAGTTTCTTCACATCTCTGCAAAACTCGATCAAGGTTGCTTAAGCAATCATCAAAAGAAGTTTCGTAAACGGAGAAATCATCCATGAAAACCTCAACAATCTTTTCACAAAAGTCAAAGAATATAGCAGTCATACATCTTTGAAAGGTAGCAGGTGCATTGCATAAACCAAATGGCATATGTCTATAAGCATAAGTTCCAAAAGGACAAGTAAAGGTGGTTTTCTCTTGATCTTCAGGTGATACAGGTATTTGAGAGAAACCAGAGTAACCATCTAGGAAATAAAAGTGTGTATGCTTAGACAATCTTTCTAACATTTGATCAATAAAAGGTAAGGGGTAATGATCTTTTCTAGTGGCTTTGTTTAATTTTCTAAAATCAATTACCATCCTATAACCAGTTACAATTCTTTGCAGAATGAGTTCATTTTTATCATTAGTGTGACGCCCCTGCTCGACCGTGCACTAATCATACACGCAAATGCACACGATCGAGATCAGAGACTCACGGGAAGATATCACAACACAACTCTAAACACAAATAAAAGTCATACAAGCTTTATATTACAAGCCAGGGGCCTCGAGGGCTCGAATACATAAGCTCGAGTCATACAAGCATCAGCGGAAACAAAAGTATCTGAGTACAGACACAAAATTAAACAAGGGTGCCTTAAGAAGGCAAAAACAAACAACGACTCTGATCGAAAGAGGCAAGGCCTCCTGCCTGGGAGCCTCCGAATCTACTCCTGGTCGTCGGCGCTCTCCACGTAGTAGTAGGCTCCACCAGAAGCATAGTAGCAGTCGTCGACGGTAGCAGCTGGCTCCTGGGATCCGTCATCTGGTCGCAACAATCGGGTATGGGGGAAAAGAATAGCAAAGCAACCGTGAGTACTCATCCAAAGTACTCGCAAGACTGACATCAGAACTATACTAAATATGCATCAGTATCAAAGGAATGAGGCTACATCTTTGGACTAAACTGCAGAAATGCTGGAACAGAGGGGGAGAAGCCTAGCCTATCGAAGACTAGCATCTTCAGCGTCTTGCAGCATTAGAAGAGTGCAGATTAGCATAATATAAAGTAACAAGCATGTAGTAGCAAAGCCTAGAGATCCTTTCTCGACTCCCTGCGAGAAAGCGATCCCGGAGCCTACAGTTAATTAACATGTGTCCAATTCAAGTAGTAGTAGATCGGGATACAACACCGAGCGTCCTGTTATCGTGGACACGGCTATTCGAATAGATAACTTCCCTGCAGGGGTGCACTACTGTTACACACCACGCTCGATTAACTCCGGCCGGACACACTTTCCTGGGTCATGCCCGGCCTCGGCTGATCGACACACCGCAGCCCTACCTAGAACTCAGCAGAGAGGTCCCCGCCGGTCTACATCCTAAGCGCTCAGGGGTCTTGGGCCATCGTCCTGTGCATTCCGAGTCGTTGTGCGCAATGTGGATCCAGGCACCACCTCTGGGGCGCCGATCCGACCCGGCCACAATGCTGAACTGGACGTCTGACAGAGCTTTCGGTTGATACATACGGCATAGAGGGCCCCATTAAACCATTATCCCACGTGGTGGTAGTGCGTATAGGCCAGTGGCCAACTCAGATCAAATACCCAAATCCGTTAGGCGTATTATTAGAAGCTCGCGGTGACGATCAGTACTCCTGTCGTCCCGTCTCGAGGAAGTGCAACAAGGGTCAGGCCCATCCCTCTCTAGGGCGGTCTCTGCTTGCCCGGCCGCGCCTCGTAAGTATCTCGCGGGTACCCTCACGGTCAACCCGACTTCACGACTCTTGCGGGTACCCCTCGGGGTCGACCCGACTTTACCCGGGGACCATAGTAAAAGTAGGGTATCCGTGTGTTCATCACATCAAATGGGAATCCGAGGAATCACCCTCGATGGATTCCTACTCGATGTAATCAGTCAAGGAGAACCAGGAGGAATCACCCTCGTTGGTATCTACACTTGCGGGGTTGTACGACAGAAGCCTCAACGGAGGTGGAGTAAGAGGAATCACCCTCGGTATTCCACGTCCGACTAGCTGTGCTACAAGGGCATCATCGGGAGTGAGTTAAGAGGTGTCACCCTCGTCACTCGAGGATAACTCTATAGAGTCGAACAACTTAGGGGGGTGTGCGGTGCTGTGCTGGTCTCAGCCCGTCGATCACATCGATCAGGGCACTGGTAACTAAGCGGGGCAACTAGGACAAGTACGAGGGGCCACAGATGGATTTCCATCCAACCTATACTAAGCATTTTAGGATAACAGATAAGGTATCAATAGCAGACTACAAAAACAGGCTATGCATCAGAATAGGATCAAACAAATGTAGTAGCAAATTCTAATGCAAGCAGGAGGGAGAAAGAGTAGGTGATATAGGAATGATCAAGGGGGTTTTGCTTGCCTGGAAGCTCTGCTGAAAAGGAGGAAGGGTCGTCGGGGACGTAGTCGGTCACAGGGGCAGCGTCGGTCTCGGGGTCTACCGGAGAGAAGAGGGGGAAGAAACAATAAATACAAGCAACAAATGCAATCAAAGATGCATGGCACAGCAGCACGCTATTCGAGGGGTGCTCTAATACAGTACTACGCAAGTTAGTCGGAGCGGGAAACATCTGGAGGTGTTTTACCACCTCCGGGCAATTATCGGACAGATGAAACAGAGGGAAAAGTTCCATGTTCATCATGCTAGAGAGGGTTGACATGTATGTGGGTGGCATATTCGGATTCGTCATATTTTTCTGATCGTTTTTCATATATAAATTATTTTAATCCGAGTTACGGTTTATTTTATATTAATTTTCAAAGTTTTAATCATTTTCTGAAATTATTTAAATTGAATTATCCGAAACAGTACAGGGTGACGTCAGCATGACGTCACAGTGACGTCAGCGGTCAACACACCGGTTAACCAGTCAAACCTGACATGCGGGTCCCACCTGTCAGCGTCGGTTTAGGCTAATTAGGGTTTAATTAAGCTAATTACAGATTAATTAGGCTAATTAAATAATTAAACAAAATTAATTAAGTTAATTAATTAATTAATTATTATTTATCTATTTATTTTAATTCTATTTTTTTTAAACAGGGGCTGGGCCCCAGTGGTCAGTGGCACAGCCGGACATGTCCTGGGCTGTGCCTGTCCAGGCGGCCACTGGACGGCCAACGCGGGCGCGCGGGCACAGCAGAGGAGCCCGGCGCGGGCGAGGGGAAGAGCGGCAGCGGACGGCGGCGCGACGGCGCGGCGAGGCCAGGGCAGCGGAGGCCGGCGCTGGCGACGCGAGCGGCAGCCGCAGGCGCGGGCGAAGGCGGGCGGAGCAGCAGCATCGCAGGCGGGCGCGGGGCTTCGCGGGCAGGCGCGTGCAAGCGGCAGCGGGGACGCGGGAGGCGAGGCGAGGGCGGCCGTGCGCGAGCGGGAGCAGCGGCGGTCGGAGCAACGCGGCGGCGTAGGCGAGCGGGACGGGGGTCGAGTGGGAGCAGAGAGGGAGGGGGAAGACGGGGTTCTCACCCCCGTTGCAGGGGTTCGGCGGCGAGGCTCGATGAAGGCCGGCGGGGAGGCGACGAGGCGAGGACGAGGCGGCGGCAACGGCGTGGCGGCAGGGTCGGGCGCGCGCGGGCGCGAGGGAGAAGGGGGAGTGGGGGTGGTTCGGGTTAGGGTTTCGGGAGGGGGAGGCGAGGCCATATAGGCCAGAGGCAGCGGGTGGGCCGGCCGGGCCGAGGCCTAGTTGGGCCAAGGGGGGTTTTCTGTTTTTTTTTGTTTTTTTAGTTTTCTTTTCTGTTTTCTCTTTTATTTCTGTTTTGCAAATATCTTAGCCACCATTTGACTTTTGAAAAATATGAGACTTGCCCAAATAAATACAGTGTAATTCCTAGCACTGCCATAGAAAGGTTTCGAGGCTAAATGATTTCAATTGAATTTTATTTAAATAAAAATGGATTAAAAGGTGCTAGTTTGGTACTGTTTTAGGATGTTAGAGTCCTTTAAACAATTTAATTAATGTTGATATTATTTTTATAATTGCTTTTGGATTATTTGCAATATTATGAACATTTTTATTTAATTATTTGAAGAAGTTTTTATTTGACTTGCATTTGAATTTGGAATTTGAATTTGTATTATTCCCTAAATGCAATTTAATTAGGATGATCATGTTGACATGGCAATTTAATTAGCCTAATGACATGGTTAACATCTGGGGGTGTTACAATTAGGAACAACGGTAATACCTCCTTTCTTAGGGACACAATGAACGGGACTTACCCATCTACTATCAGCTATGGGGTAGATTATACCTGCTTCCAGAAGATTTAATAATTCAGTTCTTACCACCTCCTTCATTTTAGGATTTAATCGTCGTTGGTGGTCGACAACTGGTTTAGCATCAGGCTCCATATTAATTTTGTGCTGACATAGAGTGGGACTAATGCCCTTAAGATTATCAAGAGTATATCCAATAGCAGCTCGGTGCTTCCTTAGAGTTTTCAGTAATCTCTTTTCTTCATGCTCTGAAAGGTTAGCACTAATAATAATAGGATATATCTTGTTTTCATCTAGATAAGCATATTTCAATGTATCAGGCAATTGCTTCAATTCAAATACAGGGTCACCCTTAGGTGGAGGAGGGCCTCCAAGAGTTTCAACAGGCAAATTGTGATTAAGGATAGGTGGTTGATCAAAGAACATCCTATCTATTTCATTTCTTTCATTCATATGCATATCATTTTCATGGTCTAGCAAATATTGTTCTAACGGATCAGTAGGAGGTACGGCAATAGAATCAAGACCAATAATTTCATCTTTACTAGGCAATTCTTTATCATGAGGTTGTCTACGAAACTTGGAGAAATTAAACTCATGAGACATACCACCAAAATAAACACTAACAGTTTCTTTAGCACAATCAATCTTGGCATTAACAGTGTTCAAGAAAGGTCTACCAAATATAATGGGTCAAAAATTATCTTGTGGAGAACCGAGGACTAGAAAATCAGTAGGGTATTTTATTTTTCCACACAAGACTTCAATATCTCTAACGATCCCAAGAGGTGTAATGGTATCTCTGTTTGCAAGCTTAATAGTAACATCAATGTCCTCTATTTCAATAGGTGCAATATCATTCATAATTTCTTGATATAAAGTAAACGGAATAGCACTCACACTAGCACCCAAATCACATAAGCCATGATAACAATGATCTCCTATTTTAACAAAGACAACAGGCATGCCTACTACAGGTCTATTTTTATCTTTAGGGTCTGGTTTAGCAATTCTAGCTGCTTCATCACAGAAGTAAATAACATGCCCATCTATACTATCGACCAAGAGTTCTTTAACCATAGCAACATTAGGTTCAACTTTAATTTGTTCAGAGGGTCTAGGTGCTCTAATATTACTTTTGTTAATCACAGTTGAAACTTTAGCATGTTCCTTAATCCTAACAGGAAAAGGTGGTTTCTCAATATAAGCAGTAGGCACAACTGGATCAACATGGTAAACAACTGTTTCTTCTTTAACACTAACGGGTTCCTCAATCTTTTCTTTAACAGGGGGGGTGATATTTAAACCACTTCTCCTTAAGGAGATCAACATGAGTAGCAAATGATTCACAAAAGGAAGCTACTATCTCAGAGTCAAGTCCATATTTAGTGCTAAACTTATGAAAAGCATCGGTATCCATAAAAGATTTAACACAATCGAACTTAAGTATTATACCTGACCTATTACCTTTGTCGAGTTCCCAATCTTCAGAGTTGTGTTTAATTCTTTCCAGAAGATCTCATCTGAATTCAATAGTTTTCTTCATAAAGGAGCCAGTCGAAGAAGAATCGAGCATGGTTTGATCATCATGAGAAAGCCGAGCATAAAAATTCTGTAAGATAATTTCTCTTGAGAGCTCATGATTGGGGCATGTGTACATCATGTACTTAAGCCTCCCCCAAGCTTGAGCGATGCTTTCTAGTGGAATTCCAGTTTCAATCGGTTCCAATCCCATGTATCAGTATCATCACATAGCCTATACCATGTCAATGCCTTTCCCTCCAAAGATAAAGGGAATACTTTCTTCTTAACTCCTTCTCCGGATAAACCTGCAAGCTTAAACAATCCACAAATTTCATCCACATAGATCAAGTGCATATCAGGATGTATTGTTCCATCTCCTGCATAAGGATTAGCTAGCAGTTTCTCTATCATACCCGAAGGAATCTCATAACAAATATTTTCAGTAGGTGCAATAGGTGGAGGGGCAACTCTTGGTGCTTCCGGTCGAGGTGAAGATACCCCGAACAAACCCCTCAAAGGATTACTTTCCATAGTGACAAGTGACAGTAAATTTCAGCACGTAATATAAATGTTTCCTTACCAAATTCCACTCACCAAAGGCGCTTCACTCCCCGGCAACGGCGCCAGAAAAGAGTCTTGATGACCCACAAGTATAGGGGATCAATCGTAGTCCTTTCGATAAGTAAGAGTGTCGAACCCAACGAGGAGCAGAAGGAAATGACAAGCGGTTTTCAGCAAGGTATTTTCTGCAAGCACTGAAATTATCGGTAACGAGTAGTTTGATAGCAAGATAATTTGTAACAAGTGACAAGTAGCAAGATAATTTGTAACAAGTAACAAGTGACAAGTAGCAATAGTAACAAAGAGTGCAGCAAGGTGGCCCAATCCTTTTTGTGGGTGGATCGGTGCTTGGGTGCTGTTCTTACTTGAGCAAGCCTCCCACTTATGATTAACCCCTCTCGCAAGCATCCACAACTACGAAAGAAGAATTAAGATAAATCTAACCATAGCATGAAGCATACGGATCCAAATCAGCCCCTTACGGAATAGCGCATAAACTAGGGTTTAAGCTTCTGTCACTCTAGCAACCCATCATCTAATTACTACTCCACAATGCATTCCCTTAGGCCCAAAGATGGTGAAGTGTCATGTAGTCGACGTTCACATGACACCACTAAGAGAATCAACAACATACATATCATAAAAATATCGAACGAATACCAAATTCACATGATTACTTATGACAAGACTTCTCCCATGTCCTCAAGAACAAAAGTAACTACTCACAAATCATATTCATGTCCAACATCAGAGAGGCATTAAATAGCATAATGGATCTGAACATATAATCTTCCACCAAATAAACCAACTAGCATCAACTACAAGATGTAATCAACACTACTAGCAACCCACAGGTACCAATCTGAGGTTTTGAGACAAAGATTGAATACAAGAGATGAACTAGGGTTTGAGATGAGATGGTGCTGATGAAGATGTTGATGAAGATTAGTCCTCCCATGATGAGAGGATCGTTGGTGATGTCGATGGCTCCGATTTCCCCCTCTCGGAGGGAAGTATCCCCGGCGAAATCGCTCCGCCGGAGAGCAAAAGTGCTCCTGCCCAAGTTCCGCCTCGAGACGGTGGCGCCCCGTCCCAAAAGTCTTCTCCTCAATTTGTAGGGAAAATGGGCTTATATACCAGAAAATGGGCACCGGAGGCTGGCCAGGGGCCCCACAAGCCACCAGGGCGCGCTGGGGGGGTGGCGCGCCCTGGTGCCTCGTGCGCACCTGGTGGCCCCCTCTGGTAATTCTTTCTTCCAATATTTTTTATTTATTCCAAAATAAATCTCCATGAAATTTCAGCTCATTTGGAGATGTGCAGAATAGGTATCTCTGACATAGCTTTTTCAGGTCCAGAATTCCAGCTGCCGGCAATCTCCCTCCTTATGTAAATCTTGCATATTAAAAGAGAAAAGGCATTAGAATTGCTCCACAAAGTGTTATATTGATTAAAAACACTATAAATAACAGTAGGAAATCATGATGCAAAATGGACGTATCAGGCTGCTCCGCTGCCGCTACCGAATTTTCCAGTGTTGGTCTCTTCTTCTTCTTCAGTTCCCTCTGAAAGTCTTTCTCCACATCATTTACCCCTTCGCTAGCATCCCCCTCCATACCTTGTTCTAGCTCAGTAACATGTGTATCAGTTCCATCGGTAATCAGGAGCTTGGGTACAGCTACACACCGGTAGACCTGCTTGGGTACTTCCTTCCTCTTGCTTTGCGATATGTTCTTAGATGGAGAACTAACCTCTGCACCACCCTTGGCTGTGGTACTAGAATTCCCAGACTCTCTGTGGTTGCTTGGGCTTGAGTATTGCTCCTTGTTCGAACTATCACCAGAAGCAGTCTTTTTCCTATCATCCGGTGCCCTCAACTTTGGTCCAAAAGGTAGATCACCATTTGCATCCCGAGGACCTGGAGTAAGGCAATACAAATCTGAATGACCAAGGCGGCCACAGGAAAAGCAGAAGTGGGGCACTTGTTCATATTGTATGTCGTACAAATCATTCCTTTTCCTCTTAGCTGACTCTATCAATATCCACCGTCTGAGTGGTTTGCTAACATCAATTGAGAGACGAGCCCGAAGATAGCCACCCACATGATCAAACTGAACAAATGTTGCATCCTTATCAATCTGTTTAGCTATCATCTTCCCCATGAGTAGGGATGTAAATGGTACGGATAATTTCTGTTCCGAATCCGCATCCGCGTCCGTTTTTAAGGATATGGTATGCACTTGCACGAATCCGGCGGATATGGATGCGGATACAGATTTTGGTCCACCGGATATCCGGCGGATATGGTATCGATAATATCCGACGGATGTGGATTATCCGGTATTTTTTGCGGATTATCCGAGGTTGTCAAATAGGATTATCCGATTTATTTAGTACATTCAACAAGCTCAAATACCCAATTAGACCACTAATTCGAATCACTACATATAAATAAAATAAAACTATAGCAATAGTAGACCGTACTGAACGATCACAGTCACAGTCATGGTGGTCACAATAGTAGACGTTGTATTCTCCAGCGTCGCCAACGGCCGACCAGATCTTTCCGACAAACTGCTATGTACTCTTCACTATATGTCTTAGTTTTTGTTGCATACGAGCAAGCGTACAATTTGTAAGTACATGCATGTTGTGCGCATAATACATGTATATCTAGTACGTGCATAGAATTTGTGATGTGTGATGTTTCTCTTCTCTATATACACACGCCAAAAAGTTACAAGTTATGTATTATGATAAAAATTCATATTCATATTGTTTGCACAGAAAAAATAAAATCATGTCTAGGTGCATGTATGATCCGATACTTTTTATCCGTTTCCGGTCCGACTCCGCTCCGTTTCCGCTCCGAATCCGAGGTCCGATAATATCCGCATTCGAATCCGCATCCGGCCATTATCCGATCCGCTCCGAATCCGACATAAAAATATGGTAAAGGATATGGAAAAGGCATTATCCGATCTGATCCGATCCGTTTACATCCCTACCCATGAGTCATTACGTAGGTTATAGGGAAGATTCGGGACCCTAGCCCATAAACTGAGCCGATCAAACAAGACTTCATCCGGCCTCATACAGTCTTCGAAGTCAGCCATGATGACTGCGTTCTTGCTGACATGCCATGGAGATCCCTCCCAGATTCTATCTCTGTCCCTCTGTGTTTCAAACTCCATGACAAAGGTATTCTCCCCCATCGCTCTGAACTGGAGACCTCTAGGGTTACCCCACACCGGCCGAAGCGCTCCTGAGATAGTCTGGATATGCAAAAGATTGTGATGTAACACTCTTCCAACCAGGAGCCACTTCGCCGATTTCCCTTCTTCTCTGTCGTCAATCACCAATGGAGTCGCCTCCTCATCAGTGATCCCAAGCTTCCCGAGCGCCTCCTCCAAACGAACCCTAGCAGTCCGAGGAGAGCTGAGGCCCGGGTCGCGCTGTGCGTCGCTTGGCGGTGTTCCGATGAGCGCCGTCAGTTCGGCTCAAAACCCTAATCGCCAGAGAGGTTATGGACCCTAGCCCATAAACTGAGCCAATCAAACAAGACTTCATCCAGCCTCATACAGTCTTCCAACTCAGCCAGGATGACTGCGTTCTTGCTGACATGCCATGGAGATCCCTCCCAGATTCTATATCTGTCCCTCTGTGTTTCAAACTCCACGACAAAGGTATTCTTCCCCATCGCTCTGAACTGGGGACCTCTAGGGTTACCCCACACCGGCTGAAGCGCTCCTGAGATAGTCTGGATATGCAAAAGATTGCGATGTAACACTCTCCCAACCAGGAGGCACTTCGCCGGTTTCCCTTCTTCTCTGTCGTCAATCACCAATGGAGTCGCCTCCTCATTAGTGATCCCAAGTTTCCCGAGCACCTCCTCGAAACGAACTCTAGCAGTCCGAGGAGAGCTGGGGCTTGGGTCGCGCTGTGCATCGCTGGGCGGCGTTCCGACGAGTGATGTCAGTTCCGCTCGAAACCCTAATCGCTAGAGAGGTTTTTAGGTTTTCGCGGAAGTTCCCCGTATGTGTCAATGTGGCTGTAAACAAAATGTTTTTTACTAATCTGCATACCTGCCCGTACTTCAAAAGCGTTGCGCCGCATTCCTACCCGTATTTCAAAGACGTTTCTTTGATCGGTTCCACCGCATATGAAAAACTGTATTCGGTTATAAAAATTAATAGGGAAAGCTGGGATTTGAACCCAGGACCAAGGCATCAAACACATATGAGCTAACCACACCACCACGTAATTATCATGGCCAATCTACAGAGAGATGGCATATATGTGCGCCTGGGGGGGGGGGGGGGTCTTTTGGGAGGGCCCATGTGCGGGCGCCCTGTTTTTTAGTTTTCTTTTTTTCTGTTTTAGTTTTTTTCTACTTTAAATATTATGGAATTTACAAAAGTTTCGAAATTCAAAAATTGAGAATTTTTAAAAAATGTTCAAGAAATAATAATATGTTCATGGATTCAAAAAATGTTCGTGATTTAAAAAAAATGTTTGACTATTAAAAAATTCACGATTTTGAAACAAAATGTTTGGGAAATAAAAAAGTTGATTTTGGAAATATGTTCATGTAATCAAAATGTTAATGAAATTGAAAAAATATGTTCGCAAATTCAAAAAATGTTCTAAAAATTCAAAATATGTTCATGAATTAAGAAAAGTGCAACGATTCAAAAATATTCTCCCAATTTTAAAAAATGTTCCTGAATTTTAAAAATTGTTCCCCCAATTTCCGAAAAATGTTCATCGATTCGAAAACAAAATGTTCACAATTTAAAACAAATGTTTATTATTTTAATAAATGTTCATGAATTTGTAAAAATGTTCTCAAATTAGAAATGATTTTCAAAAAAAAGTTCACATGTAAAAAAATGTTCACAAATTTGTAAGATGTTCGTAAAAGGAAAAATAAAGAAAAAAGAAAGAAAGAAAAAAAGAAAAGAAAAACCAAAAAAGAAAAAAAAAGTAAAAGAAAAGGAAGTAAAAGCAGAAGAAAAAACAAAGGAAAACGAAAAAACCGCTTTAGGGAAGGTTCTAGAACCTTCCCAAAGCTGGTGGGGAAGAAACCCGAAAATGGGTTGGCCCAAAAGATGATAGGACGCTGGAGGGGGTACACGGTAGGTCACTATGGCGCGACCTACGCGGCAAATACAAAAATGGGCTGGTCCATCCAGGCTGCACAGCTTAACTTGATTTGCTTCCTCCGGCCCAAGGCCCAGGAGAATCAGCTTCAACTGCTTCCTTTAGCCCAAGACCAATGCAAAACAATATAGCAACAATTCTGTTTTAACTATTTTGTTTGGCCCAAGGCCCAGGTGAGGCAATATAGCAAATTAACCCTTTCATTTTCATTTATACATTAAATAGTCCCACATCGCTTCCTTATAACGAATTCTACCAATTTATATACTTTTCAATGCCTGAGTAATCAACAAGTTGGGCAATAAGCAAGCACTGTTGGTTAGTGGCGCATAATTAATATTGGAGATTATATGGGCCATTGGGAGAAAAAGAGACCCGATTAAATCGGTCATGCATCGGTGATTGATGTGCACCACTTGACATACGTGAGAGTAGACTTGAGATGTCGTACGCCAAATTCATTCACTGCTGGTTGATGTATGTAGCGGCAGCGCGTGTGTCGGGGTGAGGCGGGGAAGACCTCGGGGCGGCGGCGTGAACCGCGTGCCCCGGCGCTACGACCTGAAGGGGCGACGCAGCGGCAGCGCGCGTGTCGGGGCGACGCGGGGAGGACCTCGGGGCGGCAACGCTGTGGTCCGAAGGGATGACGCGGCGGCAACCCGTGGCTCGATCAGTGGTAGGCGCGTGCTTGGGACGTGCTTGGCGAAGACGTGCACGGGGTCGGTTGATCAGACCACCATGGCATGGACGACGCGCAGATCTGAGTTGATGGCGACGTTGTCGGTGATGTTCCCGGGCGATGACGACGAAGACGGACCGACGATGGAGACCATGTGGATGAGAGCGGCCGGCAGCAACGCATTAAGGCATCCCTTGTGCGGCGCGTCCAGCCTTGCCGCGCGGTTGATGATGAACTAGCCGATGTAGAATCGACGCCGATATCGGAGTAGAGGCACGTGAGGACGACAGGCGGTGGGCGACGTAATCCGTTTTATGATCGATGAACCAAAAAATAAGACCGGCCAAGCGACCGACGGAGAGAAAACCGATCTAGAGATTGGAAAAACTCACCAGGGCAGCCGATCACAGATCGACGGACGAACCTTGCTACGGCTTGCGCGGCCCCCGATGCCGATCATGGAGATCGACCGCCTCGGGGGCAGCGATGTGGAAGCGACGGCGACTAGGGTTTGGATCGAGATTAGTCTGATACCATGTAGAACTGCACGCACCAGCCAGTTCACTCAAAAGCTCAAGCTGATGGGGAAAGGTGGGTTATGCATTTATACGTCAACACAATGTACTGGTAATGGTCTGCATGCAACGGTGATATGTGTAAGGAATATGTAACATAGAATAGTGATGGTCTTAGTTAGTTCACATTAAATTGTCTCTGTGTTTCACTATAACGAGTACTATCTCCACCGGAAAGAAACGCCCACCGGAGTGAAAACTTTCTCCAAAGCTCTTATAGAGTCCCCAATCCATTCACCGCAAATACAATTCATGTACATATGCAATTTGAATCTATGTGAATTCAACGACCGATTATCTATGAAATTCTACGGGTTTGATTATCTTTTATCTCATGAGCAGCTGTCGTCCCACGACACAGTTTCTCGACCCGTTCTTCCGTCGCAACGCACGGGTATTTGTGTTAGTCTATCTCTACCTAATAATAAAGGGGCTATTGCTTCTGGCGGTACGCCATTAAAATTGTCCCTAAAGTTACAAAATATTACCCACCAATGCTACCTTTAAGTGACAAAAAATGTTTTGCAGGGAATCCCCGCTTGGGCGGGCCCACGCAGTACGGACCTCCTATATTGCGCTCTGCGCGGGAGAAGAAACAGCGCGCCTATTTGGGCCGGCCCATATGCGGGCGGCCTGTTTTTTCAATTCCTTTTTTTATTTTCCTTTTTATTTTTCGTTTTCTTTTTTTATATAATTTAAATAATTTGGGCCTTCAAAAACTTCTGACATTTAAAAAACTGAGAATTTTGAAATAAAATGTTCAAGAAAACATAAATTGTGTGTGAATTCAAAAAATGCTCGGGATTTTCTTAAAATGTTCGCATATTCAAAACATGTTTGCAATTTTGAAAAAAATGTTCGTAAAATAAAAAAGTTCATGAATTTGCAAAAAAAGTTAAAATATTCATGAATTTTAAAAAATGAAATTGAACGAAATTGAACGAAATGTTTGCTAATTAAAAAAATGTTCATGAATTTTAAAAAATGTCCTAAAAGTTTAAAATAGTTTGTGAATTAAAAAAGAGTTTATTGATTCATAAAATGTTTACTGAATCAAAAAATGTTCATGCATTTCAATAAATGTTCATGAATTTGAAAAACAAATCACCAATTTTGAAAAAATTGTTCGTCCATTCTAGAATTGTTCGCCGATTCAAAGGAAAATGCTTAAAAAATGTTCGCAATATAAAAAAATGTTCACAATTTTAAAAAATGTTTGCAAATAGTAAAAAATGTCCACGATTTTTAAAAATGTTCCCAAATTTGTAAAAATGTTTACGAATGATCGAAGGTATGTAGTTAAACAATAATGCTTCTGAGTGTTTGTGACTATATACCCACGTGAATTTTGAAGAATTAAATGCCGGGGTAGATCGGAATATTATAGTATGTTTTTAAAAAATTGTTTCTTGAAATTCAGAATACTTCTTTGAATTACCAAGTTTTTTGACAACCACGATAATTTTTTTAAAAATGTGAACATTGTTGCAATTTGTAAATAATTTTAAAAAGGGTACATTTTCTTGCATTTGTGAACAAATTTTTAAAATCATGCGATGAGATGTGAACAAAATGTGATCATAGTCATTGAATATTATGAATTTTTTTCCTCCCGTTGCAACGCACGGGCCCTTTTGCTAGTACCTAATTTAATAATAAAGGACTTGTCGTCTCACGTCAACATCACCAATAGGCTCGTCAAGGGCGGGGACTACTTCGAGGTCCTTGGGCTCACGACACTGGCGTAGGACGACGTTGAGTTGTCGTTCTCGGCGATGGACTTGCACACTGAACATCTGGGCCTCTAGTCCCTTTTCTTTTCAAAGATTATACCATAGCTGGGGGCGATGCCCCCCTCCCCCCCACCCCGAACTACAAGTGGCCACTGCACCTTAACATGATTGATGTTCCTGCACTAACTAACAATTGATGCTCATTTGTGCATTCTGCGCAGATTGGCCACTCCCTAGTTGAGAGCATCGGAGGCCACGACAAAATGAGCATCCTACCTCCGGGAGTGGGTCAAGCCAGAGTTCAATCCGGTGATCACGCCGGGGTCAACGCCACCGCGTTCCGTGACCCGACGACGGCGTGGCGGGGACCCGACGGGCTCTGGCGCTTGATCATCGGGACCAAGGACAGCCACCGGGGCCTCGCGGTGCTGTACCGGAGCCGAGACTTCCAGCGTTGGGTGCCGGTGCGCCGAGCGCTGCACCACGACGACACCGGCATGTGGGAGTGCCCGGACTTCTACCCGGTCACCTCCCACGGCGTCCTCGACGATGTAAAGCACGTGCTCAAGGTAAACCTGGACCTGACGCGATTCGAGTACTACACCTTCGGCGCGTACGACCACGCCACCAAGACATACGTGCCGGATGCCGCGCTCGCAGACTCCACCGTGACGTCATGCTCTTAAACTAAGGACCCTGATAAATGGCACACGGGTGGCACGAACACATGGCAACTCCGAACGGTATTGATGACAAGTTTAATGACGCGAGGATGACAACTTCTTTTCGGATGACAAGTTTCGGTTTTTTTTGGGGTTTGTTTTTTCTTTTCGGATGGCAACTTTAGTTGTAAAAAACGTCAGGCCCGGAGTGCTTCGTGCCACATGTGTGACACTTATCATTTGTTAACTAATACAGTATATGTCATTTTTGTTGTTGAAAGTGTTTGTTTTGTACTACTATTTATTTTTTGACAATACAGAGCGGCTTGACGGCGCAGTGCACCATGACCTAGTTTCACCCGCTGCACCGCTGAGCCGAGCACCATCGCCAAGTTTCACCTGCTGCACTGCCGAGCCCCCAGCGTGTGACGGAGGCAACACACATGCATAAAGCGCGACAGAGTGCACCAACTACACACGCTTCCCCGTATGACCCGGCCGGCCCGGCCGGGTCTTTTTCTTTGCCTCCCATCTAAGAAAGGTTCCGGTTCCTTGCCATTGGCACTGTACATGCCACCGTGCTCCGTCTACTGTATGCATAGAGAGCAGTATCTAGCTAGATCAGGTAGCTTTAGTAGACACCCTTTGTCACATATTCCGGCTGTTCCATGAAGTGTCTTTTCATATCTTTGGTAATCGTTACGCCGCCGCCGATCGACTACACCACCAAGTACGTACGTATATGCATATGTTGGAGTAGCTAAATACGAGTCCATGTAAAGCCAGCCTTGTTCCATCAGTTCTACATATGCGTGAACGTACGTACAGAATGCGCTGCATGGTGCTACGTACTTTTCCTACCTATGTATATATACGCAAGGCCTCCCTGGCCGGCTTTCCCCTGCCCTCTATATAGAGGGTAACCCGCAAGCTGATCAAGGTGAGCTAAAAATGGAGAAGGCGCCGTCCATCGGCTCCAGCAGCTGGGTGGTGGAGATGGAGAAGACGATCCGCGACATCGACCCGGCGGTGGAGATGGCGCGCTGGAAGAGGCACTCCATCTACCTGGTCCCCGAGCGGATCAAGAACCTGCACAACAGCAAGGCGTACCGGCCGGAGCTCGTCTCCCTGGGGCCCTTCCACCACGGCGAGCCCGACCTGCTCCCCATGGAGGAGCACAAGCGCCGGGCGGTGGTGCACCTCGTCAAGCGCTCCGGGAAGCCGCTGCGGGAGTTCGTCAACGCCGTGGCGGAGGTGACGCAGCAGCTACAGGAAGCGTACAAGGACCTCGGCGGCGAGTGGCGCGGGGACGAGAACCGGCAGCGCTTCGTGGAGCTCATGCTCACCGACGGCTGCTTCCTGGTGGAGGCCATGAGGATGGACGCGCTGCGGGGGAAGGTGCAGGGGGACTACGCGCCCAACGATCCCGTCTTTAGCCAGTACGGTTACCTCTACTTGTGGCTGTATATCCAGTCCGACATGGTCGTCATGGAGAACCAGCTGCCTCTGCTTCTTCTCCATAGGCTATTCCTTGTTCTGGATCATGACAAATATCAGGTACTACTGCACTTAATTACCTCCATATCCATTCATTACTTTTTTACTCATATGTTTTCATTTTGGTTAGTTTCATATGCAAATAAATTTGTACATCCTACCATTTCGAATAGAGACAGGACTTTCAAAATAGGCGGTTCAAACTGCAATGTACTAAAAAAATTGTCGGTGCACACATACTATCGAATTACTGAGCTGTTAAAAGTGAATAAATTGTAAATGTGTATGTGTGTCGACTGTGTGTCGTCATACCAATAATTACGATCAACATTGCATGATGAATTTTGAAAAATACAATGCAGAATGCGCGTTAGCTGTAACCGTCTATATATGTCAACTTTCCTACAGGACGCTCGAGAGATAAGAAAGTTGGTGCTTGATTCCCTGTGTCCTTGGCGCCGACATGTGGTCGATATAAACCCCCTCGGGCTTCATCCCCTGGACATCTTACACCAAAGTCTTACCCATGACGACCACCAAGATCGCAAAGGATCGAAGGCGTATGTCATGCCCTCCGCGACGGAAATTTATGAAGCAGGAATCCATTTCAAGGTGAGCGATACCGACAGCCTCCTCGACGTCCACTTCGAGCATGGCGTGCTAAGCATGCCGGCGGTTAGGGTCAACGAAGGCACCGAGAAGAGGTTCCTCAATCTAATGGCATTCGAACGGCTCCACCCTTCTGCCGGCAATGCCGTGACGGCCTACGTGATCTTCATGGACAACATGATTAGCTCGGCCAAGGATGTGGCCCTGCTCAGATCTAAGATGATTATCGAGAGTGGGTTGGGCAGCGATGAAGAGGTTGCCAAGCTCCTAAACAACACGCTAAACAAGGGAGGAGTGATGAGCCCGTCTAGCAGGCTCCACGATGTGCAGCGACAAGTGAATGCCCACTGCATGAAGAGATGGAATAGGTGGCGGGCAAACTTCATACAAACCTACCTGAGAAACCCTTGGGTGTTCATTTCCCTCGTCGCCACCGTTATTCTACTAGTTGCCACACTTTTGCAGACCATCTATACGGTTGCACCCTTTTACAAGCTCATGTCCTAGTAGTAAGATACTAGCGCCAAAAAAGCGCGGCGCATGCCGCGCCCGTGACAAATCCCGTCCGAATTTTGCGCAAGCCCTTATGTTGCCTTCTTCTTGCAGAAACTATTGTGTCTTGACTTTCCTAAATCTTGCAATAATACATTCTCCTATGACACGTACATTAGAGCATAACATGCCATGGGGAGAAGAAAAATAGGACGCACGCAGTTTAGTACGGTAACTGGTCTCATACATTTACCCTGCAATCTCATGGTGACATTGAAACTCAAATTCACACAATTTATGCAATGGTGATAACTGCAGATTATATTTGAAAAAAGAATTGTTTCAAATCCTTCATCAGAGCATATATGAGCTGCAGTTTGAAATCCTTTTCAGAACGAAAACTCTGTGTGATTGAAACATACTCTAGGCTTCTGCGCTTGATCAACTATTTATGAATTCAAATAAACAAAAGAACTATGGTTATAATTTTAGTAGGACAATTATGTCTTGGAAATAGAATCGTTGACACCTCTGGTCTCCTGTTGATACAATGTACTTCCTGTAAATGCTTCATTCGCACTGGACAGAGGCAGAACAATCCATTTCCATCGCCGGCTAGCGATCGAGGTAATCTATTTGTCAGAAAAAATGCATCAGGAAGGTCATTTTAAAAGACAACATAAGCTTCAAAAAAAGTTGTCCTCGGTTGCCCCATATTGGGCCTGCAAGTTTTTAAATGCAATTTAAATTACTGCTTTTAGAAGAAAACAGTTTGAACAATGTAGGCTGCATTGAAATCCTAATTTTCCTTTGCCGCCAAAAAAGAACTTTTTTGTTACTGGAAACGACATGGAAGAGTAACAATTATAAGAAAAAGGAACCATGGAATCAATAATTAGCTAGAAGGTTCCATGTTTTTTATTGAGAATTGGTGTACTTGACTGTATGAAATTCAGCGAACTATTAGGGAAATGTAGATCTGAGAGAAAACCCTTGAGAGTCTCATGTACTCAAGTGAAGCAACCAATCGATTATATGCAAAATGAATGGCTAGTAAGCAAGTGAATGGTATAATGCATAACGAATGAGCCAAACAATACCTACGTATTTTTTGAAACATTGTGATTCCAAAGAATCAGCTTTTGAGGATGCTCACAGACTCACAATATGTCAATTTTGGTACTCAGCTTAGATGAACAATCCTACTGCCATAAAAACAATGATACCATGTAAAATCAGATAGTCTTTCATCTATCTATGATAAAGTTTGATTTGAACAACAAAGAATTTAGTAGTGATCATAACTGTTAGTAAGTTAAGCATCAAAATAACAATACTTATTCTTTTGTGAAAGCTACCAATAAAAACCTGCCAGCCACTGATACTCAAAAACTGATCGTGGCTAACAATCACTAAAGGTTCCAGCAAGAAACAATCAAATCTATCAATAAATACTCAATCAATCATGCAACGCTCACCTTCTGTTGTGTTCAATGCCACCTGTCACCCACACTTGGCCACCTCTGAGGGCTCATCAACATGGAGCACTGAAAGGACAACGGCGCATAGCTGCATTGCAACAACTGCCACCTGGCATCTCCTTGAATGCCGCTGAGGAAACCTGGCAGGGCAACTAAATGGCTGATGGTGAAAGTCATCACTAAAACCAAATTTAGAGAAGTCACACAAGTCCAGATGCCTATTCTCAAACATACATGATGCAAAAGATTCCCATGGGATAAACAAAAGATCTTAGGGACATGATGTAAAGTTGTCAGTAATATGAGCTTGACTAAAGAGTTATTGTACAAACATGGCTATGAAGCAGGAGCATCAGATAAGCATATCTTGCTTACACATGCATGTATGTCATGTATTTCTTAGTGATAGGCTCATGATTCAAGCCATTATTTTAGCAAGGATTGTTGGCGGACAATTTATAGGAAATTCACATGGTTGATTGTAATTCCGTATCACCAGTAATTTTATAATAGCTTTCTTAGTGTACTGAAGCATGAAAATGTACTTCACTGATTCAAAGAGGCAATGGAAAGCCAGCAGGTCATTAACATAAGAACTCAAAGACCTACCAAAAATTGTTGTAGATGCAAAACTTGTATACAGAAACTCCATCTGAAGCAGCGTTACCATGATAATTTCTCTATTCCAAGCAATGGACCACATGAAGTCCCAAGGTATTTATCATAAACACAACATAATTAGAAAGATTTACTTACTTCAAAGTAGTTAGTTTTGTTTCTCCAAAAATATAAGGATTTACCAGATCCAAGCCTCGACAAATACATATTTCTGCCATAAATGAAAGAACATGCAATACACGCACACCATTTTTTTTTGTCTCGCTCAGTTACATCTGATCCTAACATAACATCTATTTTCCAATTTCTCACCTTTAGAAGGACTATAATATATGGAGTTATCTCAAAAGCTATACATTCAGCGGCCTCAAGTGAATGGTCCTCTCGTGCCAAAATCCCAAATTGATTTTGTTACACCACAACCCATTGCTTGTTTAAGCGAAGAGCACCCTTGTTTCTCAAGACATGGTTACCGTTGTCACGTCATCTGTAAACTGGAGATCTTTTCTCATCTAAAAATATCTCACCATTGAAATATTTAGGAAATCGTTAAAACAAACTTTGCCCTTCATACTAATGTACTTTTTTTTATCAATCTCTGTACTATATGCACATAAGTTCGGAATTCTATTTTTAACGCACGGCTTATCACAGTAGTTAGTTCGCACTGTAACATTTGATGTTGATATAATTCACAAACTGTACTATCTAATGAAAGATTTTCCATATCTACATTTTATTCTTGAACATCCGCATTCAGATTGACAAATGACTTATCATAAAATCTCATTTTTCACATTCAGAATCCTGAAACATCAGACTCTTATGCATCACAATCCTTGAATCTTGACCCAAAAATTATTGAACAAAATAAAGAAAAAAAATCTGCAACCAAATCCTATTGTTTGCCCCATAAACAAACAAAGCAGTATCAATTTCATGTTTTGTAAGTTCAAATCTAAACAGGAAGGTAGCCCACAGCCATAAAACAACATCACAATCATTGCTTCGCAATCATTGCTGCTTGTGTGCCCATACTGAATTGAGCAAGAACATCTGGGAACGAAGTGGAGTTACCGTGATATCAACTGACAGCAAAGAGCCGCCGCTGCTGGCAACAACAACGACACGGCAGAATCAAATCTACACAAGAGAAATACGGCATGCAAATATCCATCTTTTATGCAAACTTTCAGTTCGGTGTGTACATAACAAAAGACCATTCACTAAGTTGAAAAAATGAATCGCCATCAACCGAAGTGAACAACCAACATGTAAAGCGGCGAGGTTGAGGAAATGCACCAGTACATATATACCTTCGCAGAGTCGACAGCGGGAAAGCCAGCCAATGACCTCCTGCTTGACAAATCCAATGGCAGCAAGCTCAGCTGCTCACTGTCCATTCCTGGACGATGAAGACACATGGAACTACAGCTCCACATTGATTTTTTATGGCGATAGTTGGCGCTTCATTTACCTCCTTTCTCAACAACTCCGCCAGAAGATAAAGGACTCACTCCACAATAAATTACTTTTAGTTACCTACAAAGAAATTTGGCACATTACACAAAAAATTAACTGTAAAACAACACAACTTGTCGCAATTATGGCCTTTGTTAGTGTTGAACATTCTAACACAATTCATTTCTGAACAATTTAATATGCAACCAAATAGTTACAACAATATCTAAAATTTTGATGTGCATACCTGGAATAAACAGTGGCCAAGCCATAAAAAGAATGTACACAAGGAATAAACCTCTCGATTAACTGGGTCTGATCCACTACTCTTATACACACCACGCCTCCCAGCAGCATGTAATCTGAAAAAAAAAATGCCCGGTGGATATTTTCCTCTTTTTCTCACGTTTAGCTGTTCCACCTCCATGTCCCCCTTTTCTCCCAAAAATCAGGGCACCGCATCTTGATTTTGGTTGTCAGCGATGCGAGTCGACGCCATCCACCGCACCCGTGTGCTTCCCTTGGCTTGCTCCAATCAATTCGGGGCTGCAAGCAGGTGAGGCACGTACCATTGTAGCCAAGGAGCCCTTCAGCCCGGACGAACTCAAAGCACTCATCCACACTCCGCCTCTCGAACTTAATGAATAGCAGCTCCACCTCGCCGCCACACCTCGCCGTGTACACCAGTTTTATTAGGGTACCTACAACCACAGCCCCAACATCATAAAGACCACCAAAATTAACGGAGAAAAATTATATGAGACCAGGTCTCATAGGGAAGGACGTGAGACCCATCCCGATGATTGACACGTGGCTGAGAAAATCTCAAAGCATCTAATCCCACTTTGCCACCGATTTGCAACTCTGACTCCTATTCCCGATTCCAATTCCAAAGCTACGGTTCACGTATTGTAAGGTTCTGTATGAGATACGTACGTAACTACCGGGAGGCAGAGTTCGCTTCTTCTCTTGCGGAGCTCTTCCATGGAGACGCCGAATGACCTCGGCGGTGGCGGCCTCGCAACACTTATCGTCCATGACCACGTCGAACGACCTCATCCGCGTGGCTCCATGCTACCATGACTCTCCGTCCATCGCCACCATGGCCTCGCTGAACGATCTCGTCGCCGGTGGTCATGTGGCACGATGCTACGACGACTTCTGGTCTATGACCGCGCCAAACGACCTCGTCGCCGGCGGACGCGTCACGGCAGCCGTGCGGCAAGATGCATCCAGCTGCTATGTGACGCCACACTTGTCCACGACGGCGAACTATACCAGCCGTTGGCTCAAGTGTCAGCTAACGCGTCACGTCCGTCTGGGGCTCTTCCACTCCCGGTGAGTGATCAATGTGGCGAAGCTATGTTGGTTGAGTGATTACAATAATCCACTGTTTGGACGATTTCTGATAGCTTATATTGAAACTTGAAAGTAACTAATCGACTAACTATGAAGGATATACAAATCCGAAGCCAACAAGAGCAGATGGTGTTAGGACCTGCGCGCCATGACATTGCCGCGGGCGGCCGGACAAACTCCTCCTCGATGGTTGCCGAGCAACAAGAGCAGACGTTTGGCCGCCGCTATCGAGGCCCTCCGGCGTGGCCGTCATTGTCACAAGCGAGAATACGTACGTGTTAGAGCATGATGAAATGAGATACGTGTGAGACTAGCTTGGAGTCGGGAATTGGGATGCTTTGAGATTTTCTCAGCCACGTGTCACTCATCTAATTGGGTCTCACGTCCTTCCCTACGAGACCTGGTCTCATACAATTTTTTTCCCTATCACCCCACGTAAATCCTAGACAGGCAGTAAAGAGCCACGTACCGTAATTGTGAACAGGACATTAGTAAAAAAAGTTAAAAAAATCAAACCTCTCCCGCTTTAGTATATGTACTGATTACTCCATCCCTGCCAAATTATAGTGCATATAAGATTATTATTTTTCGCGAACCAACCTGTGGTTAGATGGTTAGAGGGACAGTGGTATCTCCAACCCACCAGGGTAAGTCCTGGTGCTCGCATTATTCCTGAATTTATTTCAGGATTTCCGGCGATGCACATTCAGTGGGAGGAGACGTTCCCGTCGACGACGAGGCGCCTACGGTGACTTCGTAAATCTCAAGATGATATGCCGGCTCAGTCTCTCGGAGGTGCTCATAGGGGTAGGGTGTGCGTGTGTGCGTTCATATGGGTGAGTATATGCGCGTATATATATGAGCGCTTGCGTCTGTACTGTGTTCAAAAAATAAGATTATTATTTTTCCAAGTCAAACTTTGTAAATTGTGACCAAATTTAAATAAAAGATAACATTTACAATAATACAAAAAATGTACATCATATATAAATATAGTGCTATTGATTTGGTATAGAAAATATTGATAATTTTTTCTATAAACTTGGTCAAGTTTTATGAAGTTTGGCGATTTGATAAATGATATCTTATATGCACTGTAATTTGCAAGGAGCAAGTACCATCTAAATGTACATTCGATACTCTGTTTTTAAGCATATAATGTGTGTTAACAACATGAATGTAAGTTTCATTCATTGTGGACATCTATGCAACGAACAATTTGGGAATAAATTGAAGTATCTTGACGAAAAAGCTTTTGTTCACAACTACAAAAATGTTTGGTCCAGAAGGTTTTATGAATAGAATATAAACTTGGGTATGTGACACCCTAAAGTTCACAAAACTGGACATATCACGCCCCCACCCCCTCCTTCCCCTGCCCTCATGCATGGAAGGTGGCTTTGGAGCATGGGTTTGTTCACGTGGTACTTTACTTTCTCCCCCGCTCCCTCTGTTCATCAAACACATGGGTCGTGCCCACTCGGCGCTGGCAAGTCTGTTTCCTTTTTACAACGGTAATCACATGTTGAGCCCAGCCCATACCTGTAAGAGATATGCCCTAGAGGCAATAATAAATGTTATTGTTTATCTCCATGTTTATAATTATGTTTATGTTCCATGCTATAACTGCTATGGTTCTCGAGTCTACAATAACCACGAGGCTCGGAGGAAGACTCATATGCACGTGTGGAATAATAAACGGTAAAAAGTATTCCTAGTCTGGCCTCTAAGACTAGCTCAAGTGTTGCATGATGGTTCTGTTTTCCTGATCATGGGCATGACTATACCGGCAACTTTGAGGGCACCATGTTAGTGGAACATTTGTGTTGAATCGACCCGAATTGATGTTATGCTATGAGATACATTCGTCACAAGTTAATGGTTAATAACACAGAGAAAGTTAACGTTTGCATAATTCCTTAGACCATGAGAGTATCGAGTTCCTTCATGCTTGATTCATGAACTTTAGGGTTTGTTAAACGTCATCCGTAACTGGGTGGCTATTACGGCGGCTTACGGGTTCATGGGAAAGTATGTCAAGTAACTTGATAGCTCAAGATTGAGATTTGCTCCTCCAACGATGGAGAGATATCTCTGGGCCCTCTCGGTGTTACGGTATCCACCATCGTCTGGCCAGACACAATGTGATTTGATCACAGGGATGCCGGAACACGGAAACGAGAAAAGAGAACAAAACCGGTAACGAGATAACTGGCATTGTGGACAAGTGTTGATCCACGGGGATGCCGATGATTCTCACCTCGGGTATTTGTAACATATCACGAAGCAACAGGAATAGCACACGGCAAACTGTAGGTTCACTCGAATATTTATTCGTGTGGGTATAGGGGTCAATATGGGTGTCCACGGCTCCGATGTTGATCATTGATCGAAAACAGTTCCGGTCATGTCTATACTTCACCGAACTTATAGGGTCACACGCTTAAGGGTCATCTATCTGCTGAATACTAGACAGGGAGTCTGAGAGAAAGTCACCGGAAAAGTTTCGGAGACAATGGAAAAGTCCTGGAGAGAGAACACCGGAATAGTTTCGGTAAAACTGAAAAGTTGTTTCAGGGTATACCATTAAGTAAAATTGGTTTCGGCACAGGCCTGGAAATTCTTGGAGGGTGCCAGAATTGTTCTGGGAACTTTTGAGATTTTTCGGAGAAAAAAGCCAGAAATGTTCCGGAGCTGCCAGAACCACTTTGTTTGCTTTTCGCAGATGAAAATCACTAATCCGGAATTGTTTCGGAACGCGTCCAAAATCATTTTAGTGGGTACTGGAATTGTTCTAAGACCCACAGAAATTTTTTCGGATTTAACGGTCGCGGAAAAATGTTTCCATAAATAGTGAAAGTGCTTTTTGGGTTACTTTTTGGAAAGCCACCTTTTAGGGCTTTTGTCAAGCTTCTAGAAGGAAAGACTTAGGGACTAAGGAACCCCTTTTGGGAGGGCCCCACTAGGGGGTGGCCGGCCAAGGATGCTCCTCCATGGAGCTCCTTTGCCTCCCCATTATGCCCTTCATGTGTGACATTTGCATGGGCATTTTGGGTTTTTTGTGTGCCAATCCTACCCCTTGGTTTTCCTATAAATAGAGGTGGAGAGGTGCTCTCCACACTCACTCCTTTCTCACATACAAGCGCCATGCATGATCTGGCTTCTCTCTCCCTCCCCGTGAAATAGTTTCATAGAGCCGAAAGGCTGTCTGGGTTCCGGTGGGAACTAGTTCTGGACGGCGAAGCCCTACCGGATAGATGACACCGTATGTGTGCAACCCGTAGAGAGGTCGTAGGTTCGATCTTATTGCCCGAAGGGCTG
This sequence comes from Elymus sibiricus, assembly GCA_039707655.1. NCBI lineage: Eukaryota > Viridiplantae > Streptophyta > Magnoliopsida > Poales > Poaceae > Elymus > Elymus sibiricus. The sequence goes on from CM077670.1 coordinate 69,719,168, forward strand.
TCCGAGTGACTGTCCGAATTTTGAGGGTACTCCCGAAGGGCTGTCCGCGACACCGTCCGAGGGACTGTCCGACTGCCTCCCGGAGGGCTGTTCGAGGGGCAGTCGAGGGAGTACATCCTCACGGTTGGGAGGTTGTAAATCCTAGCTGCGGGGATCTGCACCAACGATCGTCATCGACTCTACTTCCGCTGCGCTACGAGTCGGTAATGAAAAGATCAAACCTTGTATGCAGTCTCCATAGTGATCCTGGGCTGGTGCGTAGGTCGGAAATTTTTTGTTTTCTGATGCGTTCCCCTACAGTGGTATCAGAGTCGTGCTATGCGTAGATGCATGTTACGATCTAGAATACATAGAGATGTATGGGTGTTGCACAATATAATTTGTAGTAGATGAGTTCTACTGCTGATAATTATTTGTGCGGGTAGCAGATGAAATCTGTTACCCGATGTTCTTGTTACTTCCCTGGAATTTGCATATTTCTGATCTTGATAACGGCATGGTGGATTTTCAAAGTTCTGGCAATCCGCGATCCTGATTGATCAACGAAGTGCTAACAGTTCATTGAATTCCACCATAGTTAAAAAGAAAGATGAAATTTCGCAGACGAAACGGCAATGCAGATATGATCTGCACGGGGGTCATGTGTATGACGAAGTTCAGTATGGGGCTCGAGATTTTATTATCTCGCGTTTCATACACCCCGCAAAGTTAATCTAGCGACTTGAATAATCATACTTGATGATGGACGTTGGTAGCTTCGGTTTGCTTCGAAACCTTAGAAGCCACGTAAAATGAAATTTTGTATGAACCGATTAGAGGCGTCTAACTTGGTTTTGCAGGATGTGCATGTGATGTGGTATAGCAATGCTCATATTAATTTGATTATGTATGAGATGACTATACAATGTAAATTAGCATGACCTGTGTGTCATGATTCGGCATGATGGCTGGAGCCATATGATTGTCACTTTAAATGACCTGCGTGTCAACCTTTTGTAATGCACTTATTTTATTAGCTATAGAGATAGCAATATTATCTGGTGCATCGACAAGGTGGTGGCAAACTTCGCGAAGGTGAACACCGACGCGAATGCCGAAGACGAAGAAATAAAGACTTCTCCGTCAGAAAGGGCTATACCATATCATGCTATTATGAATTGCCTGAGATGTTTATCCCTTATGATGCACCCTTTTGATTGCGCAGTAGTCGCTTTTTATTAGGGTGATCTCTCACAAAAATATCAAGTAGTTAGTGTTCTCCCAAGTGTAGGACCGTCACAGCATCTTTCCTTTCGGGGTGCGCCATGGATACATGGGTACGAACGATTGTACGGGTGTAAGGCGGGTGAGTTGAGACCTCGCAGCGAGATCACTTGGTTGTCTTGACGTTCAGGCATGAAAGTCATGAGCTTGGAACGCACGCATCGAAAGATGAACAAGAGTCACATAGAGATGTGATTGGCAAGTTGGCCTACCGATTGCAATTCTTGTCACTTGAGATGGATACATCCTTGGCGTTGAATTGTAATATGGGTCTTGAATCACTCACAATCAATTATGAGAGATATTGATTTGAGTGGGAGCGCACTGTAAAATTAACTTGTTTAATTCTCAGTGCAATTAATTATGGACTTTGTCTAAAGTGAAATTTGCAAAATAGTTGTAGAACAATGGCTCGCGTTTCCACCTTCCCTGTTTAAATTGAATAAGCTGTTAAATATCTGATTAAAACTTTACGGTTGGTAACGTAATGTGAGGATTGTCCTCAAAAGTGCCGAGAAGGACTTTGTCCTATCACATGCTTTTGGTATTCTCCCGCTAATGCTATGGATAATGTGACTCTCGTCCTTCGATCCAAAAAAGCTAGAATTCCGTTACGGTCAAGTGCAATATGTTTGCTTCCATGAGACCCGAACTTCAAAAGTTTGGGATAGCTATGTGATATTCATGGAACTGAAAATCATTTTCAGACACAAACAAAGGCTAAAAGATATGTGATATCCAAAGCAATGTTTGTTTTGCAAACTATTAGTAAAAGTATTTACTATGCATTTGAATAAAACAAATAGGGATCCGGAAGAACGCCTATCATATGATGAAGGAGAGTAAAACAACAACTTAAAGAGAAAGGAAATGTCCAAAGGGTGTTAGTGTGACTTACACACCTAGGAAGTCCGGGGCTAACGCCACTCTTAAGTTGAGTGCTTCTTCTGAGAGTAGGAGAAATACTGAAAGTTAAACTGTTAAAAGTATAAAGGCAAAAAGAGAGAAGACTGGAATGTCCAGCTCATGTATGAATGTCATACAAGCTATTGATGTATAGAAAGGCTGGTCAAAGAAATAGTTCTTGAGAATTATGATTAAACATGTTAATCACTGATTCTTGGGTATTGTGAGTTGATCACAGACATACCCGCTCGATTGCATTCTGTTGTGACTCGATGCAAGAACTACTACGGCCTAAAAGACTTGCCGGAGTGAGGTTCAGATACGCGCCGGGAATATAGTAAATGTTACTATACCTTCCATCGGTGTATTACCGTCTGTATTTATTTTCATAATTCATTTGAGAGTTTTACACACTCTAGCCCATTGCATAAGGTATCTTGCAAGAAGGATGTTCATAAGAGAACTTTTGATGTTCGATGTTATGAATAACTTAAGGGCCATACTTTCATTATGAATGAGATGTATGTTATGAATATTGATAATAATACATTACCTCTGTATTTACTTTCATAATTCATTTTAGAGTTTTACACACTCTAGCCCATTGCATAATGTTTGTTGCAAAAGGGTTATTCATAAAAGAACAATTGTTGTTCAGTGTTATGAATAACATAAGGGTCATACTTCCATATTGGATGAGATGTATGTTATGAATATTGATGGTGATATGATATATCCATAACACTGACGCTAAATGTCGCAAGACTAAGAGAATACCACACATGTGTGGCACTGCATTTGGTCACATTGGAGAAACCCACATGGAGAAATTCCATAATGATGGATTTTTGAAGTCGTTTGATTATGCATCATCTGACACTTGCAAACTTTCCTCTGAAAAGTGAAGTGACTAAAATACCGTTCACATGCCATAAGGAACGAGCAACAAACTTATTGGTGATCATACATTTTGATGTATGTAGTCCGATAAATGTTGTTGCTAGCAGTGGATTTATCTATCTTCAGAAATGACTCAAGTAGATATATGGATATTTACTTGATGAGACGTAAGTCTGGATCTTTTGAAATCATTCATAAGGTTTTCAATATGAAGTAGAAATTATTGTAACAAGAAAATTATGTTTCTGCAATTTGATTGCGGAAAGGAATATTTGAGTTACAAGTTTAGCGAATGTCTGATGAGTTGTGAAAAGAGTTTCATAACTTACACCTCACGGAGCACCATTGTGAGTGGAATATCTGTGAAGATGTAATCAAACCATTTATGACATGGTAAGATCAAAGATGACATAAATCAATTTGCCATTATCCCTTTTAAAAGTAATGCTTTAGAGACTGCGGCTTTTACACTGAAAAGAGCACCATCAGATCTGTTGAAATGACTCCATGGTATGGTACACCCAACCATGTTATGTCTTTTCTTAACATTTGGAATATGGGGCTTGTGTAAAATATTTACAAACCTATTCCAAATCAGACAAGTGCTACTTTGTAGGTTATCCCAAGTTATTGGGTTTTCCCCCACCACTGTACCGAGGCAAAATGTTTTGCCACAAAGAACGGTATGCTTTTGAAGAAAATGGTTCTTGCAAAAAGGTGAGTGGGAGGACAGTGCGACTCGACGAGATAACAGTATCTTCGTCATCAGATCAAAGGAAAGAAACCTTGGAAGTAATTCCAGAGTTTCCTAGTGCGACTGATACGGAAGCCTCTACATGATATGTATGGACTTCGGTCGAACTTGCAACTGAACCATGTAGGCAAAACTCGTGCAAACCTCTCAGGTGCGCAAGAGAGATATTGTTGTTAGACAACAATATACCTACGATACACAAGGAAGCGTTGATGGGCCCTGACTCCGGAATTGGCTAAATGCCAATATAATCCGAGATAGTTTCCATATAAATGATTCAAGATTTTATCTTGATAAACCCTTCGGAAGACTTGGAGTCTATCGAACATTAATGGAACTATAAACTGATGTGGATAAAATGTTTTATCCATAAAGCTCGACTTGTTGCAATAACAAGTTCAAGGAGTTGACTACGATGAGGTTGTCTCACCGTAGCGATGCTTAAAGTCGGTTCGGGTTAAACTAGCAATTAATACATATTTCAATCATGATATATGAAACATGGATGCGAAAAGGATTTCCATGAGATGGAAATGCAACCTAGGACTTGCATGTGATACAGTCCAAAGTATTTTGTCAATCCAGAGGATGCTAGTAAGTATGCAAACTTCAGAGTTCCAGCAATGGACAGAAGAGAGCAAAATGGAGTTGGAATCTTCGTTTTGATGAAATATTCAAAAGAGTTTGATTTCATCAATGGATAACGAAGATGCTTGTGGTTACAAAAAAATAAGTGGGAGCATAATAATATTTCTAAAAACTTTGTGTGCTTGACACATTGTTGATTGGAAATAATATAAATTTCTTGACACGAATTAGGACTTCATTGAAAATAGTTTTTCGATGAAGTGCTTGGGCTAAATAGCCTTGATATTAGGCATATTTATCTACGAGATAGAATTGCCTAATAGGCTAAGCCAAAAATACATATTGACAAGATGCTAAAACAGTTTAGCATAAGAACGCCAAGGAGTGATTCTTGCCGAAGTCACATGGAAAGAGTTTTGCAAGACTCGGTGTCCCAAAACACTGATGAGCAAAATACATGATGGAGATTCCACACACTTTCGTGTTTGGATTAATCATGTATTCCATGGTATGTAAAATAACCAGATATGTCCGATACTCCCAAGCTGTTGCAAGTATAGATACCAAAGTGATCAAAGTACTTATCATGGGACAACAGTGGAAAATGTCATTAAGTACTAAAGTAGCACTAATGACATGTTTTCTCGCAAGTAGAGATTATGAAGTGCTCATTGTAAGTAATTACATCGATACAGTCTTCATCAATGCTCCATGCGATTTTCGATTTAAGTTAAGGGTTTTGTGTAATGCACGATATGGTGGCACGGTAGTTGGAAATTGTTCCAAACAAGTTACTATGGCGAATTCTATAACAAATGGCTAAGTATGTTGACGCTTTGGAAGCGACAAAGAAGATGTTGAATCATATAGTTCATTCATGAACTTAGTATGGTTCCAAGATAGGCTTTGGTCAATGGGACACTATTGCAGATAGTTGCTCCATAGCTCAGTCTGAGGAATCAAGGTTTGACCTATGATTCACATATATACAAAGCCAAGTCCACACAAAATATGAATTTTGTGAAAGCGTGAAAACGCGAGGAGATGCAAAGATACACACGGAACTGAAGTTGTCAGAACCGTTGGCCATCAGGCTATACCACAAGCAAAGCATTTTTACACCGGTATGCCATAGGTGTAAAATGCATTAGCATTGACTAGATTATTGACTCTAGTGCAAGTGGGAGTCTGTAGGAGATATGCCCTAGAGGCAATAATAAATGTTATTGTTTATCTCCATGTTCATAATTATGTTTATGTTCCATGCTATAACTGCTATGGTTCTCGAGTCTACAATAACCACGAGGCTCGGAGGAAGACTCATATGCACGTGTGGAATAATAAACGGTAAAAAATATTCCTAGTCTGGCCTCTAAGACTAGCTCAAGTGTTGCATGATGGTTCTGTTTTCCTGATCATGGGCATGACTATGCCGGCAACTTTGAGGGCACCATGTTAGTGGAACATTTGTGTTGAATCGACCCGAATTGATGTTATGCTATGAGATACATTCGTCACAAGTTAATGGTTAATAACACAGAGAAAGTTAACGTTTGCATAATTCCTTAGACCATGAGAGTATCGAGTTCCTTCATGCTTGATTCATGAACTTTGGGGTTTGTTAAACGTCATCCGTAACTGGGTGGCTATTACGGCGGCTTGCGGGTTCATGGGAAAGTATGTCAAGTAACTTGATAGCTCAAGATTGGGATTTGCTCCTCCGATGATGGAGAGATATTTCTGGGCCCTCTCGGTGTTACGGTATCCACCATCGTCTGGCCAGACACAATGTGATTTGATCACAGGGATGCCGGAACACGGAAACGAGAAAAGAGAACAAAACCGGTAACGAGGTAACTGGCATTGTGGACAAGTGTTGATCCACGGGGATGCCGATGATTCTCACCTCGGGTATTTGTAACATATCACAAAGCAACAGGAATAGCACACGGCAAACTGGAGGTTCACTCGAATATTTATTCGTGTGGGTATAGGGGTCAATATGGGTGTCCACGGCTCCGATGTTGATCATTGATCGAAAAGAGTTCTGGTCATGTCTATACTTCACCGAACCTATAGGGTCACACGCTTAAGGGTCATCTATCTGCTGAATACTAGACAGGGAGTCTGAGAGAAAGTCACCGGAAAAGTTTCGGAGACAACGGAAAAGTTCCGGAGAGAGAACACCGGAATAGTTTCGGTAAAACTGAAAAGTTGTTTCAGGGTATACCATTAAGTAAAATTGGTTTCGGCACAGGCCTGGAAATTCTTGGAGGGTGCCAGAATTGTTCTGGGAACTTCTGGGATTTTTCGGAGAAAAAACCCGGAAATGTTCCGGAGCTACCAGAACCGCTTTGTTTGCTTTTCGCAGATGAAAATCACTAATCCGGGATTGTTTCGGAACGCGTCCAAAATCATTTTAGTAAGTACTGGAATTGTTCTAAGACCCACAAAAATATTTTCGGATTTAATGGTCGCGGAAAAATGTTTCCGTGAATAGTGAAAGTGCTTTTTGGGTTACTTTTTGGAAAGCCACCTTTTAGGGCTTTTGTCAAGCTTCTAGAAGGAAAGACTTAGGGACTAAGGAACCCCTTTTGGTAGGGTCCCACTAGGGGGTGGCCGGCCAAGGATGCTCCTCCATGGAGCTCCTTTGCCTCCCCATTATGCCCTTCATGTGTGACATTTGCATGGGCATTTTGGGTTTTTTGTGTGCCAATCCTACCCCTTGGTTTTCCTATAAATAGAGGTGGAGAGGTGCTCTCCACACTCACTCCTTTCTCACATACAAGCGCCATGCATGATCTGGCTTCTCTCTCCCTCCCCGCGAAATAGTTTCGTAGAGCCGAAAGGCTGTCTGGGTTCCGGTGGGAACTAGTTCTGGACGGCGAAGCCCTGCCGGATAGATGACACAGTATGTGTGCAACCCCGTAGAGAGGTCGTAGGTTCGATCTTATTGCCCGAAGGGCTGTCCGAGTTTGCGTCCGAGTTTTGAGGGTCCTTCCGAAGGGCTGTCCGCGACACCGTCCGAGGGACTGTCCGACTGCCTCCCGGAGGGCTGTCCGAGGGGCAGTCGAGGGAGTACATCCTCGCGGTTGGGAGGTTGTAAATCCTAGCTGTGGGGATCTGCACCAACGATCGTCATCGACTCTACTTCCGCTGCGCTACGAGTCGGTAACGAAAAGATCAAACCTTGTATGCAGTCTCCATAGTGATCCTGGGCTGGTGCATAGGTCAGTAATTTTTTGTTTTCTGATGCGTTCCCCTACAATACCCTCACCATGGACAGATCTGCTGCAATAGTTGTACCCCCCCCCTTTGTTGCGACCGCCTTTATAGTGACAACCAATTCTTCTCTCTTATCAAACTGTTTGCTCGACCCAATCCGCCAGCCTTGCAAGCAGAAACAACAACTCGAAATCCTTAAACCCTAGGCCTCCCATGCCTTTGGGTTGCGTCATGTCCTTCCAAGAAAACCAATGTGGCTTTCGCTGTCCATCCCTACTTCCCCGCCAAAATTTCCTGATTGACATGTTTAGTTTCTCACATAGACCCCTTGGAAGCTTGAATCAAGACATAGAGTATACTGGCACAGCTTGGGCTAGTGACTTTACCAAAAAACAATTCTTAGACATTGACATAGTTCTTTCAATCCATCCCTGGACCCTTCTCCATAAACAATCCTTTAAGTATTTAAATGCCCCATTCTTGGATGACTCTGCATCATATGACATCCCAAGATATTTTTCGTTCAGTGTCTCGTTTGGAACTTGTAGCAAGACATTTATCTCCGTCCTAATCTTTTCAGGGACACCTTTACTGAAGTAGATTGGTGATTTGTCAAAATTTATACGTTGCCCTGTCGCCAAACAATAAGGGTCCAACACCTGGTGCATCTCAGATGCTCCCACACCATTAGCCTTGAAGAACAGCAGGCTATCATTTGTAAATAAAATATGGTTTACCGGTGGGGCCACCTACAAACCACGAAGATTGGATGACTCACTTTTTGATTTGAGGAGGCTCGAAAGGCCCTCTGCTGCCAGCAAGAACAAATATGGAGAGATCTGATCCCTCTGTCGGATACCTCGTGATGGTGTAAATTCCTAAAGCTTCTTCCCATTAAACAAAACTAAAAAGTTCATCGAGGTTATCATACTCATCACAATGCTCACCCACCTTTCTAGTGAATCCTAGTTTTAACATAATTGCTTGGAGGTAAGCACATTCGACTCTATCATAGGCTTTCATCATATCTAATTTTAGAGCACACTATTGATTTTTCTTTGCTTTGTTCCCCTTCGTGAAATGAAGGCACTCATATGCCGCAATAATATTATTTGTGATGAATCTACCAGGGGCAAAGGATGACTGCTCATCAGATGTATTTTCTTGGAGAACTAGCTTGAGACGGTTAGATATGACCTTTGAGGCAATCTTGTAGAGCACGTTGCATAAGCTGATAGGACGGAACTGAGTAAGGAGTGTGGTTTTTTTACCTTTTGGGATAAGCACTAACAACATGTCATGCACCCCTTCCAAAGTGTACAATTGGGTATTAATTCATGGTCGCATTCTCCAATTCCACAGGATCCTCAGAAATACGGTCGTCTAGCAGCTGCAAAGCTTTGATCTGGTTCTTTCTGTGATGTCAGATGCTGTGAAAGTTCTGCTAGCTTTTCATGCATGTCCTGCACTGAGCCGACAACCTTCTTCTTCCTTCCAATGCCCACAAAATCCATCAAATCGGGGTGATGTTCCCATGCAAGCTCTTATCTAAATGATCTGGTCCCACTAGTGCATGCATGCACGTCGCCAAAGCGGAGAAGAATCGGTGCGTGGTCCAGTGACGCTGTTGTGTGGTGTTCCAGTGCTGCTCCTGGGAAGGCGTTGCACCATTCCAATGTGGCAGCACAACAATCCAATCTCACTCTGGTGAATGTCCCTCCTGATACTTTTTTCAAAAGTCCACCCAACTCCATAGCCAATATCTACTAATCCACAAGTGTTAATAGCTTCCCGAAAAGCATCCATTTGGGATTGCTTCTATTCCCAACTCCATCATGTTCATATGAGAGAAGCACATCATTAAAATCACCAATGACTGCCCAAGGAAGATTACCGGTGCTCGTTATTCCTCTCAGCATGTCCCAAGTTTTGTAATGTTCCAACACTTGGGCTTCTCCATACACAAAGGTCACCCATGATTTTATTTCAAGCAAATCAATTATCACATCTATGTGATACTCAGAGTAGTCAATAATTTTGACTTTTGTTGAATCATTCCAAAAGGTTTCTAGGTCTTCGCTTCTCCCAGAGCTGCTAACAGCAAAACTCTTATTAAAATCTAAAGAACCACCTAGATTTTCGACACGAGAACCCTCTATCTGTGTTTCCAGAATACTGAGAATTGAGGGGGCAAACTGCATCATCATGTCACGAAGCTCTTGAACTATCGCGGGTTTGCCAGCCCTGCGACAATTCTATACCAGGAGACTCACTGCACCTAGCGCGACCCCTCTGGGAGCCCGCCAAACGTGCATCACTATTTTTACTCAGTGACGAGCTCTTTCCCGGCATCGCCGGGAAGGGTTTGTTTCTCTTAGGGTCTTGCTTCAAAGATTGACTTGGAGGCACCTCAAGAGGGAGAAGTGTCAACAATACTTGACCTATTCCAATACAGGGCAGAACCGTGATATCCTTATGATCAGTGGCATGGTTCTCCCCCCTCTTTCTGCTCTTATCCGTGTCTTCCATGGTTGCATATGGCAGGGACTCGGGGTCCTCTTCTTCTGCATCAACATTCTGGGAGAACCCTGTTGTTCCCCGACCTTGGCCACGTCGTGCACGACCTCTTCCTCTTCCACCCCGAGTAGCCCTTCCTTCACCGGGCCTGCGTCCAGGACCACGGAACCATGTGGTGCGCAATTCTCTGAAAACCAATGCCGACGAGGGATGAACACCGTCGCCGTACTCCTTGTACATGTGTCCTAGGTGACCACAAACCGCGCATCAGTCTGACAACCTTTCATACTTAAATCTAAATATCTCTCTTTTGTTCTTGATTACCAGAGAAACAACATTCTTCAGTGGTTTAGTAACATCTATGCGCACCCTGACTCTGAAGAAATTGCCTTCGAAATCAGCAGACTTTGGTTCTGCCTATATGTACTCTCCAACTGTCACCGCGAGAGACTTGATCATAGGAAAAAAGCCATCAGGCAGGTCATGGATTTATATCCATATTTCTACCTTATTGAGCGGGTTGTGAAACAAAGAAAAATGGTTAAAAACAAATAGAAATATAAAACTAGAGAAACTAGTGAGGAAAAAAGGAAAAACAGAAAGAAAAAGAACGAAGCGAACTCATCGCAAAACTAGCGAACGAAGTGCAACGAGCGATCGAAGTCCATCGGAAAACTAGCGAACGAAAAAAAACACGAAACTTGGCCGGCCCAATAGCTACATCGCATACGATAGAGCTTCGGCGAGACAGAAGGAAGTCTCGCGTGAAGCGAGATATAGTCGCCGTGCCTATGACGGGGTGCGTGTTTGTCTCGCTTACAGCGAGAGATAAGGCGGCCTCGCAAGAAGCCAGCGCTAAATTGGGCCGGCCCAGCGCGCAGGACGCCATAGGCATCAAAAGCCCTCGGTTTTTCTTTCACATTTTTTGTTTTCGTTTTCTGCTTTCTTTTACTTTTCTTTATACTTTCAAATATTCTAAATATATATCTTACAAAAAGCACTTTACATAAACTTTTCAAAAATGTTAATCATCCTTTTGAAAATTAATAAATGTGTAGAAAAAATGTTTCTGATGTATATGAAAAATGTAAAATGTGTATGGGAAAAGGTATAGACGTAAAAAAAATATAAGTTTTCAAAAATATTGACCATATATATGGAAAATGTTAAACATATATATATAAAATGTTTCTAATGTAAACAAAAAATGTACAATGTGCATGGAAACAGTAGAAATAACAATATAGGTTTTAGAATATGTTAATCATATATTTACAAAATGTTAAACATGTATATAAAATATGTTCCTTGTGTATACAAAAACATACAATGTTTATGGAAAATCTAGGCATAAAAAATATATGTTTTAAAAAACCTTAATCATATATTTCCAAAATGTTGAACATGTATATAAAAAATGCTTCCAATTCATACAAAAAATATACAATGTGAATAGAAAAAAGCAGACATCAAAACAATATAAGTTTTTTGAAAAATGTTAATGGAGTATTTAAAAAATGTTAAAGGTGTATATAAAAAATATTCTTGATGCATACAAAAAATGTACAAAGGAAAACGAAGAAAATCAATAAAACCAAAAAAAGAAAAAGGAAAAACAATTGAAAACAAAGAAAAAAGAAAAAAAAACTAGTGGAAACCAAGAAAGAAACAACGAAAACAAAAGAAAAAATAGTAAAACCATGAAAGAAATGAAAAAAGGGTGAAAACACGAAGAAAATAGGGAAAATCCGATGAAAACCGTGAAGCAACAAAGAAAACCGAAAAACAACATCCAATGCAAACTGACAAAGAAAACAAGAAGGAAAGCAAAGAAAATCGAGAAAGAAACAAAAAAAACCAACATATACTGAAAAAAAAGAAAAACCAAAGAAAATCGGTGAAAAATAAAGAAAACTTAAGTATAAGGAAGAAAAAAGGAAAACAAGAAAACCGGTGAGGAAATAAAAATCACAATGAAAAAACATCAGAAAAGAAGAAAAACAATGTAAACCCAGCCTCAAACAGTGAAAACCAGACAAAAGATAAACCACAAAGAACAAACCGGCCGAAATAGTGAAAACCAAACAAAAGATAAACCACACAGACAAAACGTCCCAAATAGTGAAAAGCGGACAAAAAGAAAAAACACAAAGAGAGAAAAAAACGCAGGAAATGCTACAGTGCTGGGCTGGCCTGCTCGCGCCGCGCTTCAGGCGAGGGGATCTACCATATCGTTATAAGCGACATATAGCTCCCGCGCCTATTACGCCCCTAACTCCTATGTGGCACCTTCAGTGTATGTTACAGTGTTATTCGCTACTTGGCGCACACCACCCTTCGTCCTGGGCTTAGCCCATTTACATTTATTTTCTTTTCTAAAACTTAAAAAAATACAAGTGCGTTGTGGGAGATTCAAACTCCAATACTACACGTTTAGTCCTGGAGGCAATAACTACTCGGACAGCTTACTTGTTGTGCTCACCTACTATCTTTTTTTCTGGTGGAAAATGTGACGATGGAAAAAAAACATGCTTTCCCCGTCAAGTTTTTTCCCATGTTTGGCCATTTTTCTTCCTTTTTTTGTTTTTGTTTTTTCTTTTTTCTTAATTCACAATTTATTTTTCAAATTTTTGAACTTTTTTTAATTTCGTAAACTTTTCTCAAATTAATGAACTATATTTTAAATTTTGTGAACTTTTTACAAATATGTGATTTTTTTCCAATTGATGTACTTTTTCAAATTTGAAAAGTCATTTTCAAATTCGTGAAATTTTCTCAAAATTTTGAACTATTTTTATTTTTTTCCAAATTTGTGAAGTTTTTCATATTCGTTAAGTTTTTCAAATTTTGTAAAGTTCTTTTCAAATTTCATGAACTTATTTTCAAATCATGAACTTTTCTCAAATTGTGAACATTTTTTTCAAATTTTGTGAACTTTTCTTCAAGTTTGTGAGCTTTTTCTAATTCATGAACTTTTGAAAATTTATGAACTTTTCAAATATCATGTTTTTTTTCAAATTTCACGAACTTATTTTTCAAATTCATGAAATTTCCTCAAATTCATTATTTTTTTATTTATGCAAAGTTTTTCAATTTTTTATGAACTTTTTCAAATTTGCTTTTTCCAAAATCACGATTCTTTTTTAAAAAAAAGCGAGAGATCCGAAGCAGGCAGAACGTGCAACCCGCTCGAGCAGGAACGGACCGCGCTTTGCATTTGTTGCAATGCAGCGAGATGGCACTATTGGGCCACAACCCATGAATGAAGGTAGCGAGCACCAGGGATCCTTTTCGGCGCCTGAAGCATCGAATTGGAGCACTCTATGACACCCGCGGGAGTATAGCATTGACCATGTGTGATGGGGCGAGCAGACGTGCACCTGTCGCCCTACGCTGGCATTAAGTGGGCTGGCCCACTAATGGTTTAGCGAGCTAGCTAGTTGCGTTCCTATTGTCAAATCCTATCTAGGGCCTAGAGGCCCAACGGTACAGGGCGCAACCCACCCCCTACACAAGATCCAAGTGGCCTGCGGCCCATTATCTATCCTCCCACCGGTTTTCTGGCTAGTTTTTCTTTGGTTCCTTGACTCACCGCTTTGGGTTCAGTTTCAATGGTTTCGTGTTTTTCTCTTTTTTCCCTTTACTTTTTATATTCCATTTTTTTCTTTTTCTTTTTTCTTGTTTCTTTTATTTTTTCTTTTTCTTTTTTGTTTTTGACTCAGTGATTTTTTAATTCATATTTTTTTCAAACTTGCAATTATTTTTCAAATTTTTTAACATTTTCTAAATCCTAAACCTTTATCATATCTGTAACCTATTTGGAAATCCACAAACTTTTTTGAATTAGTGAACAGTTTTTAAATCCATATTTTTTTTTCAAATCCATGAACTTTTTCCAATCTTGTGAACATTTTCTAATTTGATTACTTTTTTTCAAATCCATCAAGTTTTTCCAAATCCGTGAACATTTTAAATCAGCGATTTTTTTTTGGAATCCATGACCTTTTTTCGAATCCATGAACTTTTGTCAAATTCATGCACTTTTTTTGAAATTCATGACCTTCTTTTCAAATCCATGAACTTTTTTCAAATCCATGAATGTTTGTTTTCAAACTTGTGATTTTTTTTCATATTTGCAAACAAGGCAGGCCGACTTTTTTCTAAAAGTTCAACGGTTAATGAAGTTTTAGAAAATATTTACAAAATTTAAATAATATTCAACGTTTGAAATACATTCAAATTTGAAAAATGTTCCCATATTTTTTTTAAAGGTTCAAAAAGGACCCCGAATTAAAAAATGTTTTGAATCTCACTAAGTATTCACAAATTCACCAAAATGTGTGCGAATCTAGAAATGTTTGCTAATTATACAATGTTAACGATTTGAAAAATATTGACGATTTGGAAAATGTTCATGAGTTTAATGTAAAATTCACGAATTCTAAAAAAAATCATGAATTTGAAAAAATATTTGGGATTTGAAAATGTTCGTGAGTTTGAAAAAATATATGCAATTTCCTTTTTTTATTTAGAAATGTTCCTAGATTTCAAAAAATGTTCATGAACTAAAATTTTGGAAATTTTAAAAATGTTCCGGAATTTGAAAGAAAGGACAATTCCATTGCTCCCCTAACTCGATGCCACTGCTCACATTTATATCTATTTTTTAAGACTATTAAAATTTGCCCTTCTTCCGTCAAGTCACCTTACAGAGTTGTCCTTTCATATCGTTTTCATCTTATCAAAGGCCTTTGACTGAGATATTTTGCCCCTCCATACAGATGGGAGCAAAGAGTGAAAACTAGCCCCGGGCAATGGGACCCAACTGTGAGTGTCTTAATATTTTCAATGGATTTATCTATTTTGTTAAGTGAGAGGTCCCACTGGTCAGTGGCTCTTTAGTCACTAATAGAAGGATAAGGTACTAATCTAATTGCCATGTTGTTGGGGCCCACCTGTCTCACTCGTTGTGGCACGACCACTGCTCGGGAGCACACGGGAACATACATCTGATGACCGCAAGTGTAGGGGATCACAACAGTCATCGAGGGAAGTATTTCAACCGAAAATTATTGATTCAACACAAAGCGAGCCAAAGAATATTTATAAGTCTTAGCAGTTGAGTTGTCAAGTCAACCACACCTAAATAGATAACTTGCCTGGCATAATTTATTAGTAGCACAGTAAGTAACAAATTACAGTAGTAGTAACTTTAGAGAGAGCAACAATAATGAAAAGCGCATGCATGAAAGTAGATAGTGGGTTTTGTTTAGACAAGTTTCATTATGTAATAGTCATAACATAGAGTGGTAGCACACTAGTTTCAATTCATCAATCATATGTAGGCATGTATTTCATATGTAGTTGTACGTGCTTGCGATAAGAACTTGCAAAACATCTTTGTCCTACCCTCCCGTGGCAGCGGGATCCTAATGGAAATTAAGGGCAATTAAGACGCTCCTGTTAACAGAGAACCGGATTAAAGCATTAACAATCAATGAATACATGTAATTCTCAATGTAAAGTCATGCCCGTTGATATCCCAATTGTCACCTTGTGGTCTCGTCGGAACGATAACAGGTGCATACAACTTGTAGATAAGATCAAGAATAAAAATATATTTATGAAAACATGGAGGGTTCATATATGAATTCATGGCACTCAGCCCCTAGTGACAATCATTAAGCATAGCAAAGTCATAACAACATCAATCTCAGAACATAGTGGATACTAGGCATCCAGCCCTAACAATCTGACATCTATTACATAAGAAATCTCATCCAATTTCCGTCTACCTCTATGTGCCTACAGAGGAATTACTCACACATGGATGAGATCATGGAATTGTTGTTGGAGAAGACTTAGTGATAACGACGGTGACGAATCCCCCTCCCCGGAGCACAAATCAGACTCCAAATGAAGAACAGGAGGTGGCGGCGGCTCTGTATCATAAAACGCGTCGGTCATTGTCTGTGATTCTTTCTGGTATATATAGGATTTTTGGGCCAAAGAATCGTCATAAAACGCGGCTCCAGATGAAGAACAGGAGGTGAGGCGATCACTGGCAGGGTGGCCGCTCAATGGGAGGATGGCTCGGGAAGGCGCTACTCCTTGGGGCGATGCGGGCATCTTCAGAGGGGCCTCGAGGAGGCTATGGAGGCTAGTATTAGGACTGGAGCTTGCCGTAGTAGAAGATTGAGCGGCGGCGGGTGCACATCGGAGGCAAGGACGAAGGAAGAGGTGTTGGTTATGTAGGATGCCCTGGTCGGATTACTTCGTGTACGATTCTCATAGGGGTGAGGCAAATCTGTTTGGTAAATTTTCAAGGCTTGCGGAGGCTTGTATCCACGATGGCGAGCATAGTTGTCGCGAGTGCACGCTCCGACACTGTAGTGGGGAAGGAGGAAGAGGATGAGGAGGACGGAGGACGGAGCGCCAATGGAGAAAATTGAGGGCGTGGAGACCCTATGCCATTGGAGGGATGGCAGAGGATGTGGTCAGCTGAAGAGATCGAACTGCAGTGCGCGGCAGATGGCTTTGATGGCTCTCGGGGATGATTCCGGTGCATTCGGTGCACGAACCGCGGTGCAAGGGGAAGAGATACAACACTTGCATGGCATCCATCACTTTGGTGTGATCAGGTGGCCAAAAGGGTCATCAAAGATGATGGCATGAGATAGCGTTGGCGCGGCGGCGCTGCTATAAGACAGTTGTGGCTGGGCCAGAGGGGAGCAAGGTTTTGGATACCGAGTGGGTCTTTTTCCTCGCGGGGCAGGGAAATTCGCGATAACCACGAAATAACAGAAAAAATTTGAACAGAATTTAAAATCAAGTTTTGAATTCAAACCTTTTAGAACTTTGCTTCGGTACACCCCCCCCCCCCCCCCCCTAGAAAATTTTACGAATTTCGATATAAATTAAATGTGGAGATTAGAAGGGAGGAAAGGGAGCCCGGACGGTGGAGGGCCAGGGGAAGCCGGGTCATTTGACGGAAATGGAAGATCCGAGCGGGCCATTCATTCTTGAAAAAAGAGCTAATATGATGATAGCCTTTTTAAGTAAGTTTAAAATTTGTGTAAACTTTTAAGAGGGTGTACCGAAGTAAAACAATCAACTTTTTAATATCCATATACATTAGAATTGAACTTGACATGCATTGGTTAGGTCATATGTATCCGACACTTGCACTTTGTGTTCGCGATTTCGATCCTGACAGCTTCATATTTTTTCACTATGGAAGCATGTATTTACCACCATACCACCTCTGGCTCTCTGCTTTGTAAGAGTTGGCACTCTGTTTAACTACGCGCTGAACGTTTGAATTCTAAAATTCAGATTTCTTTTCTCGGTGCATTTTTATTTCATGGGGCATCGATAAACTTGGTAACCCAATATTTTGAACGGTAACCAAAGCCTTAGACGGGTGGGAGGTTTTATATTTTTAGTTTTATTTTCCTCGGGATGGGTTCCACATATAAACGGCATATGTAGACACGGCAAAAACGTCTCAGAAATGTTTCGTAGATGGTCAAAATCTTTGACTGGACAAAGACAACACGGGAGTACATATCTGTAAGGTGACTTGATGGAGAATGGGCAAATTTGAGCAGTCTCAAACATTAGGGGTAAATGTGAGTAATGAGTTCAAGTTAAGGGAATAAATGGAATTGCCCCTATAATGGCGGGCGGTGATCTGTCGCCGACCATTGCCGCCAGACGGAGGCAGTTGAGCCTTTGCGCCAGCTCGGTTGCGCAGCTAGCACGTAGCGTCCGCTGGCGAGGGATGTCTCGACGCCTAGCGAGCGTTCTGCCACTAGAACGATGACAACTTGGATGGCCGCAAAGACAACGCGGTCGATGACGGGGGTGTCGGCGGCCTTGGAGACCATGCCTACGAGGTCACATCCGGTACCTCGCCTAGTATAGTTTAGGTTTAGTTGAAACTTTGTTAAATTTTGGCTGGTTGTAATATATCGAAATTTAACCAACATCGTCCGGTTAGCATGAATTTCTTCCATTTTTTGTAAAGACCCGTTTGAAATGGGTCGGACATTTGGTGCCTGCGGTTAGATGGCCTCTGGCCCCATCGCTGCTCGTGGATATTTGTTGATGTCTGTTTTGGTGACCCGCGTTGGAGTTACCCCAAGCTCTTGATTTACAGAAAAAATATCTATATTTGGTGGCCATCATTTTTTTTTTTGTGGGAATAGGGTAGCCAACCTCTTAATTAAGCAAAGATTCAGTTGGGCGGACTGAATCATGCAGCCATATACCTACTGTCGTGTTTTCTAGTTCTAGTTGTGAAGATTGTAAATATTTAACCCTTATCAGTACTAGCTCGCTGTACTTTGACTATAATCATGCTGATTATAGGTCAATCTAAGATGAATGGAACCAACGACAATGTCTCGTCATTTTTCCTCCTTGGAGCACGCTTTTAATTAATGAGCTATGTCAATCTCCATCAAACTTCGTATATATGGATGAATCCAAAGATGTCCCTGCAAAAACAATGTAATATTATCACTCTGCATGCTAAGCAATACTCTATGAAGTTTTCTCAAGAGAAACTTAAATGTGTAGCGCATGCATGGTGCTTTTTAGAATCTAGTGGATCATGCATGCGGCAATGGTATACCGTACACGCGTACATGCATCATGCATGAGATCTTTGTAGAACAGGGCCGCCCGACGATGTGGACATTTAAGATGGTCGATCAACAAGGGCAATAGCCCACTTGATGTACTCCCTCCATCCGAAAATAAGTGTTGTTGGTTTAGTACAAGGTTAGAATAAACCAGCGACACTTATTTTGGGATGAAGGGAGTATGAGATATTATTTTTCTCAAAATAATCTACATATTTTTCCCTTTTCAGTAAATTGCCATGGAAAACTCTTAAATCCTAAGATTGTATATTGTGGAGTCTCATTAGGCCTAGTTTGGAACTCACTTGTGAAAAAGGGCCTAGTTTGGAACTACATTATTGGTAACCATAGTAATTTAAAACCTCGGTATTCCAATGCCTAGGGAATGAATACATCAGCGTAAAAAACCGCAACTTATCTTAGTTTGGCCTCTTTTTCAAATATTGCAAAACAAACCATGAAATTCTTCTAAAACTTTTAAAAAAATTGAGCTGGCAAACATAACTTTAATGTTTATAACCTATCAGACATACAAATTAATATGAGCTACAAATTTTGTTGAGAGAGACTGAGTACAAAGTAAAAGATGCACATATATGCATATCACCAGTTCACCACAAGTATACATTGTCTTGTTTTAATGCCTTCGCAAGACTAAGACTATAGTTGGGGACCTTCAAAATTGACGACCACCGCTTCTTATCGAAATAGGCTTTCGCCCCGCTTTATATATAAAGCAACCGCTTCTTACTAAAAGAATGATCCGTCTTAACGAGACAAATAAAGGTTAAACTTGTAGTTTGATCCTTGACGAGGGGGTGGTGTATTTGCCCTACTAACCATCCTGGTTCTCCAAAACTAAACAATTGAAAATTGATGAACTATTTAGTTGCGGGTCATGAACAATAAAAGACTGAGCCCGCCTTAACATTTTTTTTTGAAAAGGAGGAAGACCCCCGGCCTCTGCATCTGGGCGATGCATGCAGCCACTTTATTAATTATTCACAAAGACCTTACAAAGTGATACATCAGTAAGTCTGAAGCCACCGTCTTGGCAACATCTGTCGCTACTCCTATCCAGTTGATGAAGGGATGCTGATAGTCCGAGCCTAATACCAAACAGACCTCGCAGCAAAGCCTAACATCTAAGACCGGAGGCCCCAACCAAGCCACTTGCCGGGTATGGGGCACACACCGGTCCGGCACACTCTCAGAGGCCGCCGCCGCCAACTGCCCCCGACCCATCTTCAGAGCTGTGCTGACGCATGGACCTTGCCTAGCCTAGCTGCCGTCGACGCCAGACAACGCCACCATCCTGCGCTCGTCCATCATCACACGCCCAGCGGCGAGACCCCGCTGCTCCATGCCGTTGAGACCCGCCGTTGTCGACGTGCCAGATGCCACGCCGCTCCTCCTTCGCGAACACCACCTGCTGCCACTGGTCCCATCCCCTCCGCCTGCAGTTCCTCCGCACTCCCAACTGAGCCCCAAGGCCCCTGACGACGCCTCCAGGAAGGTCACGACGCGAACAGCGCCGCCGCCGCCAGATCCGAAGAGGATTGAAGGTTTTCACACGGGCAGGGGATCGGGATGGGTAGTTTGGGACCTCAGCTGCGCCTCCATGAAGGAAAGCGGCGCCCTTGGGCGTCACCGCCGCCGGGCCGGCCAGACCGGCCAAGGTTTCCCCCGGACCCCAAGTACACCACCAGGGCTCACCACCACCGAAGCCAGCAGACGCAAGCCACCGGGACGTCGAGAGAGGCAGCAGGACAGAGGGGAACCTCCAGATCTGACGCAATAGAGCACCGCGCCGCAGCCGGACACCACCAGCGACCCGCCGCCCGCGCGGCTGAGCACACTGGCCAGCGTCTCCTGTGGACGCCGCCAGCCGCCAGACGACGCCGCCTCACCGGCAGGGCCGCCGCCCCAGGAACCGCAGGCCTCCGATGCGATCTGGTCCGCAGGCCGACAAGATCGATCCGAGCGCCGAGATCCCCGCCGCCACCTTCCCCGGCACCCGCGCGGGCTTTCCCGGCGGCCGTCTCCGGTGGCGACGAGGAGGGAAGGGGGATTGAAGGGGTGGCTGGGCGGCGGATCCCTAATCGCCCCCGAGTCGCCCGAGGGGCGACGCGAGGGCCAGGCCGAACAGCTCCATATCAGCCCGCCTTAACATACCCACAAATACAACTGTACATCGCTCATTTCAAAGCTGCATTTTCAGTTCAAGTCTCACTTTTTTCTTTTCAATTAGAAGAAAACCATACATACAAATACACATAAATCAGACACACCCACACACATTTTTGATAGATTCACAAATCTCACTGGAATTTTGTGCATGTGTGTTTGTGGGCGTAGTTGTGTGCGCGTGCGCCGATTCTGTCCAGCGTCTTTTAAAGGAGCAATTTGTATTCGAGTGCACGTGAGCGTTTCTCTGATTTTAAGTGCGAATTTTGCGCATGTGCACACATGTGTTTGTGGGTGTAGACGTGTGCGCGTGCGCTGATTCTGTCCAGCATCTTTCAGAGAGTAATTTGTATTCTAGTGTCCGTGAGCGTTTCTCTGATTTTAAGTATGAATGAACCGTTGCATAAGCATACTTAGTGTTGGAATTATCGGCCTTCCGTGTCATATTTCACACCCCCAACGCATGCTTTCTAACACTAGTGAAATCTTGCGAACTACTAATAGTATCGAGGATGCTTAACAAGGATATTCTGGCGAATTACAAGAGATATTTAGGGCAGCTAGCTGCCAATTCCCACATCACTTCTTCAGTCGGCTAGACATCTTACTTCAGCAAGATCAGCTCCATGCATCTACTGTCCGGACAATTTCATGGAGGCATGAAACCTGCCTTTGCCTCGTGTATACGCACGCACGGTCCAGATTAGTCGGGGACAGTTAAGTATATCTAGCTGTGTACTTGGACATTAGCTAGGCGATACTGGTATAAGTAGGAGGTCCAGCTAGCTCCCGGTTCAGTGAGTCCACAGCTGATCGAATCAGGTCAAAAGAGAAAGCAATTTGTGTCCAGAAAAAGAAGAAGCAAAAACACACTTAGTTTACAGCTAGCTAACCGAAATGAGCAGCATGGAGGAAGCACTGCTGCTGAAGCCGCCCCCGTCGGTGATCGTGTGCCACCACGCCGCCGCGGCTGCGTCGGCGGCGGCCTGCCACCATGAGGGCTGCCCCGGGTGCGCCATGGACCGGAGGAAGGAGAGCCTCCGCGGGAGGATCCCTTACAAGGAGCTTTTCTTCGTCGCTGCCACCACTCTCGCTGGATGTAAATTTCTATCTATCCATTTAACTGTCAACTTATTTGCCCGTCTCAATAAACCAACACGACTGTCATGTGTGCAAAACCACGTCCGCGCCATTAATCTAAAATTGCCTTCCATGAGAGCAATTTCTTGAGCAACACGAGCAGCACACGTTGGTTACTTGGTTGTTGTCGTGCTTATGTATTCTACTCCATACACTTGTTTCCATATGCCGCATTATTTAGTTCCTTTCAAACCTAATTAATATACTTCACTATTATCTTGTGCTTATCATTGTTTTGATAAAATATGATTTTGCTTTGTCCTTTTCAGCTCTGCCAATCACGTGCCTCTTCCCCTTCATGTATTTCATGGTATGTATTTCATTGCTAAATATAGTACATTATTGTAGAAAAAATTATGAATCTTAAATAATTACTAGTTTCCCGCAAAAATAATAATAATTACTAGTCGAGGGTAAAGAAGAAGCGGAACTAAAGTTAAGTTTGGATGTGTTTACTTTAATTGCTATTTTTTTAGGTCAATAAAAATTACTCCCGCCAAATATGAATCGCTCCACTTTTAAATTCATAATAGAGTGAATTTCGGTTTTTACCCCTAGCTACTTGGTATTTTTACGCTAGTTACCCCATTTAACAGTGTTTCATTTCAATTACCTCATTTAGTAAAAAACAATTACCAGATTTTACCTCTTTTAATTTTTACCGTAAGCGGTCTGCCAGGTGATTTAGGACAGATCAATTTTACACTGGAATTTGAATGGTGAGTAAATCATGCAAGTAACCTGTCATCTCCCTACTGTATTCCTTTCAGGTTAGAGACTTCAACATTGCTAAAAGAGAGGAAGATATTGGATCCTATGCTGGTTTCCTGGGTACGGTTTCTGCCTCCTCTGTTAAAAAATAACTCATCAGAAATTAGCTATTAATTTTTCAGAGGTTGTGTTATATCACACATACTCAGACCCATTTACTGATCTTATCAAATGCAGCTGCTTCATACATGATTGGAAGAGCCATTACCTCGATATTTTGGGGTATTGCCGCAGATCGTCTCGGACGAAAGCCTGTAATTGTATTTTCAATGCTATCTGTGTAAGTATGATATGGATTCTAATTCCATTCAGCAGCAGTTCTTGTGTGCAGGTGTATAGTAATTCAGTAGCCACTCAGCCGTGTCACTTGTATATTGCAGGGTCATACTTCAGATATTCTTCGGGCTAAGTACAAAATACTGGATGGCGATTGCTGCAAGACTTCTTCTAGGTTCTCTAAATGGATTACTTGGACCAATTAAGGTAATTGACATGTAGCAGTTTCATTCAACATGCAGATCTAGGCCTCGCAATTATGATCTATATGTTGGGTCTGTGATAACATAAATTGTACTATCCATTGCAGGCTTATGCCATTGAAGTTTGTCAAACTGAACACCAAGCTCTTGGCATCTCAGTTGTAATTTCTTGAGCACCTTTACGTTCTTCATTAACAAATTTTATCAGTACTATTCTTATATTCCATGGTCCTCTCGGTACAATGATTAGAATAATGCAATAATGTAGTATTCTTTCTAAGAGTGATTTTTCAGCTCCCGGGTGCCTAGGCACCCTCCATGAACAGTAAAAAAAAAAATAGAAAACAAAATCAAAAAAATCTGAAACTTTGCAACATCAAAGATGATCAAACTTTGTAGGTGCTTGCAAGTTTTCATGCCAAAAAACCATTCGAGGAGCTCTACACATGAAAAAGATTTCAGTGCTTGAAGTTTTGAGCACTTTTAGCACTGAAATCTGAAACTCGTTCGTATACCTTTCTCTACATGATATTTTGGCATGAAAACTTGCAAGAATCTACAAAGTTTGACCATCTTTGATGTTGCAAAGTTTCAGATTTTTTTGATTTTTTTTCTATTTTTTTGAATTTACTATTCATAGAGGCCCGGGAGCTGTCACACCTTTCTCATTCTTTAATTGTTCTTTGAAAAAACATAATTACAGGTGAATACCGTGTGGGGTCTGGGTGTTGTTATTGGTCCAGGTCTTGGTGGCTACCTTGCCCAGGTAACTAATAGTCCATTATACTTGTGTAATCGAAATGAAGCCTTATACAATCTTATAATTTGGTTCCATTTAGTTTACATTATGATATAACTGAAATAGTTTCAACTATTGGATCAAACTACATACTCTTTTTGCTATTTATGTTGGGCTGAACGTGTATTCACGTGTACAATTGCTAGTTCAACAAACATAAAGAGATGAACTGCTTTCATCAAGTTTGGATTGCTTACCACGTGTGCCACATCGTGAGATGAACCGCTTTCATTTCCTAATTTCTTCATTGTCCTTTTGTCAGCCTGCTGAAAAATATCCAGAGATATTTTCGAAGGAGTCAGTTTTTGGGAGGTAGATCCTGCAAGGACAAGATATATTTAATTACCAATCTGCTTGCAACTACTTCATGACTCATTGCTAATTAATTGAATTTGCAGGTTCCCATATCTGTTACCTTGTCTCGCTGTGTCAATCTTTGCTGCCATTGTTCTAATAAGTTGTATATGGCTTCCGGTATGTACAGAAGCACTATATCATCCCATTTCTGACCTTCATTCTAGGCATATGTTTTTGTGGAATTAGGCATTAGTTTTTGCACATTAATTTGCTAATGCCGAAAATACCCTTCCTAGGCTATATACAGCTTCATCATAGAAGTCAATAAGTTCAGATATCTTCTAATGTTTCCATTAATATGGTTACTCAAATGTTAACAGGAGACTATACATAAACATAAGATTACTGAAAAGGATATCAGGATAGTCAAAGCCTTGCCATCGCAACAGGCTCATTGGGATTTGCCTCGTAAGAAGAGTTTGCTTCAGAACTGGCCATGGATGTCAACTATGCTATCATATTGTTTGTTTGGTCTTCATGAAACGGCATATAGTGAGGTAAAATATTTTGGAGTTCTTGTCGTTAAATTTGTGCATGTCACATGTCTTGCAAATCCATCTAAATGTGTTTTTTCGTGGGTAAATCACTCAAATGCTACTCGATTAATTTCTCACATCATCTTTTTTTACTACATTGATTAATGTTTAATATTTCGAATTCTCTAATATTATAACTATAATTATCTTTCAACTAATATTATAACAATAAATTATCTTTCAATACTAGATACTTTCCATATGGGCTGTGAGTGACAGAAAGTATGGCGGCCTTAGCTTCTCATCTGGAGATATTGGTCAGGTTCTTTCTGTGTCAGGTATGGCATCCCTCTGCTTTGATTTTTTTTATTCTGAACATTTTGAACTTTCCATGCTGCAGGTGGGAAATAATTCTGTTTCTCCTTTTGCTGCAGGTGCTAGCCTTCTTGTATATCAGCTTATAATTTATCGTTGGGTTAATAAATTTCTCGGGCCACTCAATTCATCACGCATTGCTTCCGTGAGTTGGCTTACAAATTGTACCTTCATTACAAATTAATTTAAAAAAATGTTTCATGATCATAACTCCTATATTGACAATGGCCTTGCAGTCTCTATCTATTCTTGTACTCGCTACATTCCCCTTTATGACATATCTGTCTGGAACAAAACTGTCATTCGCAATCTACACTGCAGCCATGACGAAAAGTGTTCTCGGGGTAAGCATTCTGACACTCTTCCTTCACTGGAATTCTTAAAGGATGATAAGTAGATTAAAGTGCTGGAGACTCTACCCTTTTAATTACCAAAAACAAAATGATCGCTTTATTATACTCTTACTTGTATTAAGACGCATCTAATCCTCTCTTCCAAAATTATACAGATTACCATCAGCTGTGGAATGTGCCTTCTTCAGAACAATGCAGTGGTATGTATATTAGCTTCGAGTAGATGAAAATTTTGCAACATTGTCACTGTTTCTGAAATGCAATATATACCAGCGTCAAGACCAGAGAGGCACTGCAAATGGTATAGCGACAACCGGCATGTCTTTTTTCAAGGCAATTGCTCCAGTAGGGGCAGGAATTCTGTGAGTATACCTTATTTTATCAAAAAGATACAGTAAACAACTGATACATCAAGCTACTAAATTTCTGATCTTATGGGGCCTGTTGTGTTCTTGAATAAACGAAAGAGTTCACCTCGTCAATAGATAATTTTACTGAACATGCACTGATCAACGCAGATTCTCATGGGCACAAAAACGTCACGATGCCACCTTCTTTCCAGGTGATTGGTTAAGCTTTCAGTTTGTACAGTACGCTGTACCGTTAACTAACTAGCAAATTTCGCATATTTGGAGAAGGCATGGAGGGAGAACTAGAAATGAATTTCAGATTATCTAGTTGATCCAATTCATTTTTTTATTGAACTGCAGGTGATCAAGTGGTGTTCTTGATGCTGATTTTGGTGCAGCTCTGTGGACTGATATCTACCTTCGAGCCATTCCTGGTCTTGCCTCCAGTAGAAGAATGTCGGTAGGACATAGAGGGGAGATCACAATGTGCAACTACAATATTCAACAGTTGCTGGTGAATTCAGTGAGGAGGCCCAAGGCCCTACTAGGAATACCCAAGTCAAACGCACAGTGACGAGGATCATTGACCAAGTCAACCCTTTTTCATGTGTTAGTAGCGAAGCGAATGGTTATCAGAGACAGGAGCGGTTACCCATGTGGGAAATGCTTTCTACACTTTTTTTAAATGTAATGCTTTCTACACTTGATAACGGTTTGAACAGTTCAAGACTCGAAACGGCACAACTACCCGATACAAGACAATTGACGGGAAAGCTCTTAGAAAAACCGATACTCTGTATTTTGTATAAATATATATGTGGCCAGTGTTCCATTTACAGTGCATATGATAAGCTAAGCTTTTTTTTAAGGAAATACCATATGGCAAGCTTTGTTCATTCGATAACAGTGTTACATTGTTTATCAGGACATGAAATAAGAAGCTAGGGGGATCCACCTCCCATACATGATCAATATGATTCGAAAAGTTATACCTTAGCCAGCTCATGAGCAGCTCCATTGGCCTCTCTATGACAATATTCAATCGTAATCTTCGCAAAGCCCGACGCTAAAATTCTGCACTCGAAGATAGCTGCTAAGGAGGTCGCCGAAACCCCTACGTTCAGCATAGACTACACAAGCATTATCTGATTGAATGATAAATCTGTTAAGCCCAAGGCTTGTTGAGGTATCAATTCATCCTTCATCACTCTCATTTCAAAGAAAGACACACCCCTTACTGCCAATGATTTTAGACCAATTTCCTTGTTAAATTGCTCCATTAAAATCATTACCAAGATGCTTGCTAACATACTGCAGAAAGTAATCCTCAAGTTGGGCCAAATTAATCAGTATGGATTCATCAAAAGTTGAACAATCCAAGAGATTGCTTAGCTTGGACATATGAATACCTTTTCCAAGCTATCACTCCAAGAAGCATATTTTGGGGCTAAAGCTTGATTTTGAAAAGGCTTTTGACCTCATAGAGGATAATACTATCTTGGATATCCTTAAAACCAAAGGTTTTGGACCTAGATGGATTCATTGGATGGAAATGGTTTTCATCTCAGGCACCTCTGTTGTTCCACTTAATGGAGTTCCTGTCAAGAAATTCCACTGTAAAAGAGTGGTTAGGCAGGGGGACCCCCTCTCCCCCATACTTTTTGTTCTTGCTACTGATTTGCTTCAGTCAGTTTTCAATGAAGCCATGCACCATCAGCTCATTGAAATTCTTTTGTAGACTACAATAGAAGCTAACTATCCAGTGATCCAATATGTTAGATGACACCCATTTTGGTTTTACCAGCAGAATAAATGCATATCATTCAAGTTAAAAACATGCTTATGCACTTTGCTTCCACACTGGATTAAAGGTCAATTACAGTAAATCACTGCTTGTACCCATTAATGTTCCTGCCAATGTCATGATCAGGCTCATTGCTGCTTAAGAATGCCGGCAAGGTACTTTCCCCTTTGCTTATCTGGGTCTGCCCATGGGGTTGCTCAAGCCCAAGATTGAGGATTTCTTTGCCATAATTCAAAGGATTGAAAGAAGATTGGTTAGATGTTCAACCTTGTTGCCTTACGATGGAAGGCTCATTCTAGTCAAGTTTGTCTTCTCCTCCTTACCCACATTCTTCATGTGTTATGTAACTCTGCCTGCCGCTGTGGTTGATCAAATTAACAAATATTTAAGGCATTGTCTTTGAAGAAAATTTGGAATGGAAAATAAAGGACCTGCTTTGATTGCTTGGGAAAAGGTATGCATGCCTAAGGATCAGGGAGGTATGGGAATCCTTGATGTCTTCCTCGAGCTGGTTGGACGAGTAGTTTAACTTTGTGTCTCACTCCTTTTTGGTCACTTGTTGACAAAGGGGTAGGAACAAAGTGTTAATAGTTTCGCCAGTCTCTTGCGTGGGTTTTCACTCGAGTTTACAACGCCTGCTACTTTTTTGCCTCTTAACGCGTTCCAAAACTCTTAAGTTTTTGATTGTCTGTAATCGTTAAATTCATTTATTCCTCGTGCATGTTTAAAATGCTATCTTATATGCATGTGGTTATTCCTCATAAATCACTGTTGTATGCATTGCATTGTTCCTCGCAAAATTATCTTATATGCAATGCGTGCCCTCAAAATTTCAAAGACAAAGAGGTGATCTCCACAATTTCAACCTGCCATGTGCATTTGCATTCCAAACAAAATTCTTCTATATGCACATTTTCATGGGGAGCCATCTCTATGTCTTTGAACACATTTAGAAAATTCGAATGTCACCTTACCATTGATACATTCTTCAAAAATTGTTCGGATCCAGAACCATGCATGACATTTCTTTAAGGAAAAAACGGGAAAGTTAAAACATTTCTCCGAGGGAAAAAATTATCGACAAACACAAGAGCATCGAGGGAGGGTGGAGGTTGATTGGAGAAGGGGTCCGACAATGTTAATGTCGGATCCTTCAGCGGCGGAGGAAGAGGGCTACACCACTTCTCATGGAAGCGGTGGTTGGGTTGGGACCTCAAAATCATGGGGAGGGTGGAGCCTTTATTTTTGAACATGAATTCTACCATACACAAGAATGGATAAAATTATGAACAGATGAATTGTTCTTTTGGATATTAATTCTTTATCATGCAAAGGCCATCAAAATGAAGAACAATGTATGAACACACGTCGAACATTCATATTTGTCACCTTACCATTGATACATTCTTCGAAAAATGTTCAGATCCAGGCCCGTACATAACATTTCTCCAATGAAAAAAGGAGAAAGCTAAAACATTTCTTCGAGAAAAAAAATCAGAGGGTGGAGGTTGATTGGAGAAAGGATCCGGCAATGTTAGAGCATCTACAACCGGACTTGGAAAATCCGGCCCCCTATACGCCCGCGGACGCGTTCGCGGACAGCGCCGTGTGGCCCTCATTTGGCCTGCAGCACATCCACACATCTCAAATGCGGATCCTCAAATTCATGCAATCCATACACGTCGATCATACGATAAAAATTCATCATAATTCAACAGTTCAAAACAAATATGACAAAGCAAAACAAATCATAGTTCAACAATCCGGACATGCCAAAATGAAATCAAAGTTCGAGCATGACGGATCGCTCGCTGGCTAGCCGGATCACTCGCCAGACGGCGGACGCCATCCATGCCGCCTGCTTCGCGGCCATCCTTGCCTCCTACTCCGCCTGCATCCTTGTCGCGTGCTCTGACTGCATCCTTGCCTCCTCTTCCGCTCCTGCCATAGTCGCCCTCGCCTCCTACTCCCTACGTTCGTTGATCTCCTTCTTCATCCTCACCAGCTACTTCTTTGCATGCTCATCCAAGAGGCTTTCGTCTGCTAACATGATCTTCGCATCCTCCGTGTCTCGTACGATTTGCAACCTCTCCTTCTCAAGCTCAATCTCTCCAAATGTCTTGGCCTTCTCAAGCTCCCATTTGATCGTCGCCTCTTTCTTCTCCCTCTCAATTTGCAGCTTCTTGTTCGCCCTCTCCCAGTCCCAATCCATCCTCTCCTTTTGCGCATCCAACATGAGCTTGTACCTCTCCTCCTTCTTGTTCTCCTTAACAAAAACAATGCCCGTCCATGTGGAGGACATTTTTGTAGCCGCGGCGTTACAGGAGGCCCTCGCCTTCTCCCAGTTGTTTCCCATCACTTGCTAGTTATCTTTTGGCACGGTGACCCTTCCATTCTTTCCTACAATATCTTCCTCTTCTTCGTCTAACCCAATTGATTGGTGGGAGCTTGAGCCATCATTTCTCTTCTTGCCGGCCTTGAGATCGGCCACAAGTTGTGTCCACTTTGGTTTGCCATTCAATATCACCCAACAATGACTAAAACCAAATGGCTGCTTCTCCGTTTCTTGATACATAGTGGCCGCCACCACCGTCTAGCAAACAAAATATGTATGATAATGAGAATGTAACAAAAAACAAGCATATGCAAATGATGACAAGAAGAAGTAATTTAGCTTACGTGAGTTGCCACTCCCATCCCACTTTGAGGGCGGCCAAGCACTTGCGAATAGTAGCCGACGTACTTGTTCACTTCCCCTTGAATGATCCCCCATTGATGTTGGAGAGATGTCACATTGCGGTTGGTGACGATAGAATGCGGCTTCACATATTGTTTTTGTTCATGATAGTCCTTCCAAATTTTCTCTCAATACTTATTTCCCTTTTGCTCTGTGCCGCATATGGGATCCATTTTTGTGGCCAACCAAGATTAACCAACAATATATCCTCAAAAGTTGAGAATGCCGGACTTCTTGCCTTTGCCGTCTTAGGCTTCTTTTTCTTCTTGCCCGGATTGGGATTTGATGTTGCCCCAACTTCAAACGAAGGGCAAGTTGGATCCCCCAACTCGTAGTCCATTTAGGTCGGATCATGATTATCATTGAGCATGTCTGACATGATAAACTCCTAAAATTAACATGGTTTGTGCTACTTGTGAACTGCGTTGGGATTTCTCCGAAGAGGAGAGGATGATGCAGTACAGTAGAGATAAGTATTTCTCTTAGTTAAGAACCAAGGTTATCAATCCAGTAGGAGAACCACACAGAACCTCATTAGCAGCACCTACACACACAAAAGCAAACACTTGCACCCAACGCAAATAAGAGGGTTGTCAATCCCCTTAGCGGTTACTTGCAAGGATTAGTTCTGATAATGATAGATAGAAAAGTAAATTGCAAAATAAAAAAATTAAATAAAATGCAGCAAGGTATTTTTGGATTTAATATATGATAAAAGTAGACCCGGGGCCATAGTTTTTACAAGAGGCTTCTCTCTCGAACGCATAGCATACGGTGGGTAAACAAATTACTGTTGGGCAATTGATAGAAAAGCGCATAGTTATGACGATATTCAAGGCAATGATCATGTATATAGGCATCACGTCCGAGACAAGTAGACCGACTCCTGTCTGCATCTACTACTATTACTCCACCCATCGACCGCTATCCAGCATGCATCTAGGGTATTAAGTTAATGAAATCAGAGTAACGCCTTAAGCAAGACGACATGATGTAGACAAAGTAAACTCAAGCAATATGATTAAACCCCATCTTTTGATCCTTAATGGCAACAATACAAATATGTGTCTTGTCCCTTTCTGTCACTGGGATATAGAACACCACAAGATTGAACCCATCACAAAACACCTCTCCCATTGCAAGATAAATCAATCTAGTTGGCCAAACCAAACGGATAAATCAGAGAGAAATACAAAGCAATAACAATCATGCATAAATAAGTTCAGAAAAGACTCAAATATTTCTCATGAATAATCTGATCATAAACCCACAATTCATCGGATCCCAACAAACACACCGCAAAAGAAGATTACATCGAGTAGAACTCCAAGGAGATCGAGGAGAACATGGTATTGAAGATCAAAGATAGAGAAGAAGCCATCTAGACTAGCTATGGACCCCGTAGGTATGTGGTAAACTACTCACACATCATCGGAAGGGCAACAAGGTTGATGTAGAAGCCCTCCGTGATCGATTCCCCCTCTGGCAGAGTACCGGAAAAGGCCTCCAGATGGGATCGCGGAAGAACAGAGGCTTGCGGCGGCAGAAAAGTTTTCTCGTCTGTCTCTCTGGTATATTGGGAATATTTGGGAATTTATAGCGCTGGAATTAGGTCAAGAGGTGCCACGAGGGGCCCATAAGCCTGGGGGCGCGCCTACCCCCCTGGGCGCGCCATCCGGGCTTGTCGCTCCCTCGTGACTCGTCTGGTCTTCTCCCGAAGCTTCTAGGGTCCCTTCTAGTGCAGAAAAAATTAATCCAAAGTTTTTTCTTTGTTTGGACTCCGTTTGATAATGATTTTCTGAAAAGGCAAAAACAGGCAAAAAATAGCAACTGGCACTGGGCACTAGGTTAATAGGTTAGTCCCAAAAAATGATATATAATTGCATATAAAACATCCAAGATTGATACTATAATAGCATGGAACAATCAAAAATTATAGATACGTTGGAGACGTATCAAGCATCCCCAAGCTTAATTCCTGCTCGTCCTCGAGTAGGTAAATGATAAAAACAGACTTTTTGATGTGGAATGCTACCTAACATGTTTCATCATGTAATTCTCTTTTACGGTATGAATATTAAGATCCGAATGATTCAAAGCAATAGTCTATAATTTGATATAAAGACATCAATACTCAGGCAAACTAACAAACAATCATGCCTTTCAAAATAAAAATTCTAAAGAAAGTTATCCCTACAAAATCATATAATCCTGTCATGCTCCATCTTCTTAGCACAAAGTATTTATCATGCGCAACCCCGGAGACAATCAAGCAATTGGTTCATACTTTTTAACGCGCTTCAAATTTTTCAACCCCCACGCAATATATGAGCGCAAGCCATGGATATAGCACTATGGGTGAAATAGAATGATGATAGAGATTAATAAGGGGAAGTCAAAAAGAAGAAGATAGTCTCACATCGACGCGGCTAATCAACGGGCTATGCAGATGCCCATCAATTGATGTCAATGCGAGAAGTAGGGATTGCCATGCAACAGATGCACTAAGAGCTATAAGTGTATGAAAGCTCAAAATAAAAACTAAGTGGGTGTGCATCCAATTTGCTTGCTCATGAAGACCTCGGGCATTTGAGGAAGCCCATCATCGGAATATACAAGCCAAGTTCTATAATGAAAATTTTCCACTAGTATATGAAAGTGACAACATAGGAGACTCTCTATATGAAAAACATGGTGCTACTTTGAAGCACAAGTATGGAAAAGGGTAGTAACACTGCCCCTTCTCTCTTTTTCTCTCATTTTTTTCGTGGGATCTTTTTGGCCTCTTTTTTTTCCTCACTGGGGCAATGCTCTAATAATGATGATCATCATACTTCTATTTACTTACAACTCAATACTAGAACAAATATGACTCTATATGAATGCCTCTGGCGGTGTACCAGGATGTGCAATGATACTAGCGTAACATGTATGAAAATGATGAACGGTGGCTGAGCCACACATACTATGTCAGCTATATGATCATGCAAAGCAATATGACAATGATGATGTGTGTCATGTAAACGGAACGGTGGAAGTTGCATGGCAATATATCTCGGATTGGCTATGGAAATGCCATAATAGGTAGGTATGGTGGCTGTTTTGAGAAAGATATAAGGAGGTTTATGTGTGATAGAGCGTATCATATCACGGGGTTTGGATGCACCGGTGAAGTTTGCACCGACTCTCGATGTGAGAAAGGGCAATGCACGGTATCGAAGAGGCTAGCAAATTGCGGAAAGGTGAGAGTGCGTATAATCCATGGACCCACATTAGTCATAAAGAAATCACATACTTATTGTGAAAGTCTATTAGCCCTCGAAGCAAAGTACTACTACGCATGCCCCTAGGGGGGAGGTTGGTAGGAGTTAACCATCGCGTGCCCCCGACCGCCACGCAAAGGAAGACAATCAAGAATAAATCATGCTCCAACTTCTTAGCATAACGACAGACCATACGTGCATGCTTCGGGAATCACAAACCTTAACATCAATATTCTTACTAAACCACATTTATCTACTAGCACCTCCCACATAATACCATCTTAATATCGCAAAACTATTGCAAGGAATCAAACTTATCATATTCGGTGATCTACATGAAAGTTTTTATTATATTCCTCTTGAATACCTATCATATTAGGACAAAATTCATAACCCGTGCATATTACCATTGCTAATTATTAGACTCTAAAAAATATATAAGTGAAGCATGAGAGTGCAACTATTTCTTTAAAATGTAACCACTGCCGTACTCTAAAAGTTATAAGTGAAGCACTAGAGCAACTGCCTAGCTCAAAAGATATAAGTGAAGCACATAGAGTATTCTAACAAATCACGAATAATGTGTGTCCCTCTCAAAAAGGTGTGTTCAGCAAAGATGATTGTGGCAAACTAAAAAGCAAACTATAGCACAAGTGTTGGAAATATGCCCTAGAGGCAATAATAAATTGGTTATTATTATATTTCCTTGTTCATGATAATCGTTTATTATCCATGCTATAATTGTATTGATTGGAAACTCAAATACATGTGTGGGTACATAGACAACACTGTGTCCCTAGTAAGCCTCTAGTTGACTAGCTCGTTGATCAAAGATGGTTAAGGTTTCCTAGCCATTAACATGAGATGTCATTTGATAACGGGATCACATCATTAGGAGAATGATGTGATGGACAAGACCCAAACTAAGAACGTAGCATTTGATCGTGTCAGTTTATTGCTATTGTTTTCTGCATGTCAAGTATCTGTTCCTTTGACCATGAGATCATGCAACTCACTGACACCGGAGGAGTACCTTGTGTGTATCAAACGTCGCAACGTAACTGGGTGACTATAAAGGTGCTCTACAGGTATCTCCGAGGGTGTCTGTTGGGTTGGCATGGATCAAGACTGGGATTTGTTACTCCGTGTGACGAAGAGGTATCTCAGGGCCCACTCGGTAATACAACATCACATTGAGCCTTGCAAGCAAAGTGACTAAAGAGTTAGCCACAGGATCTTGTATTACGGAACGAGTAAAGAGACTTGCCGGTAACGAGATTGAACTAGGTATGGAGATACCGACGATCGAATCTCGGGCAAGTAACATACCGAAGAACAAAGGGAACAGCATACGGGATTAACTGAATCCTTGACATAGAGGTTCGACCGATAAAAGATCTTCGTAGAATATGTAGGAGCCAATATGGGCATCCAGGTCCCGCTATTGGTTATTGGCCGTAGAGGTGTCTCGGTCATGTCTACATAGTTCTCGAACCCGCAGGGTCTACACACTTAACGTTTGGTGACGATTAGTATAATTGAGTTATTATGTTGGTGACCGAAAGTTGTTCGGAGTCCCGGATAAGATCCCGGACATGACGAGGATCTCCGGAATAGTCTGGAGGTAAAGATTGATATATGTGATAATAGTGTTTTGATCTCCGGAAGGGGTTCCGGATGTTTACCGAAGTGTTCGGGTGCAGCAACACTTTATATGGGCCAAAGGGATAAAGCCCACGAGGTATTGGAAAGTGCAAAAGTAGTTTTGCTGCCGCGTAAGCGGTACTACCGCTTGGTGAAGCGGTACTACCGCCCGAGCGGTACTACCGCTTGTGTGAAGCGGTACTACCGCTTGTGAGCGGTACTACCGCTTGTGCGCGGCTGTGCACGGTTCGGCAGGGATCCGAGTTGGACTCTTTTCCTGCGGGCCAAACCGACCTTGTGCGGGCAAAACCGACTTGGAGGAGGCTTTTACTCCAAGTTTAGACCCCAAGGCTCAACATATAAATAGAGGGGCAGGGCTAGCACACGAGAGACATCAAGATTTCCCCAAGCCGTGTGCGGCAACCCTAACCCTCTAGTTCCTCCGTCATAATCTCCATAGCGCTTGGCGTAGCCCTGCAGAGATTGTTCCTCACCACCATCACCACGCCGTCGTGCTGCTGGAACTCAACCACTACTTCACCATCGCTCGCTGGATCGAGGAGGTGAAGGCGTCATCAAGCCGTACGTGTGTTGAACGCGGAGGTGCCGTCCGTTCGGCGCTAGTTCGTGATCGGATCGAGGGACGACTTGCGATTTGGATCGCGGAGACGTTCGACTACATCAACCGCGTTTCTTAAACGCTTCCGCTTAGCGATCTACAAGGGTATGTAGATTTACTCTCCCTCTCGTAGATGCTCATCACCATGGATAGATCTTGTGTGTGCGTAGGAAAATTTTTGTTTCCCATGCAACGTTCCCCAACAGTGGCATCATGAGCCAGGTCTATGCGTAGATGAGATCTCGAGTAGAACACAAACGAGTTGTGGGCGTGGGTGTATACATATTGCTTGCCGTTACTAGTTGATATTTGATTCGGCGGTACTGTGAGATGAAGCGGCCCGGACCGACATTACGCGTACACTTACGCGAGACAGGTTCCTTCAACTGACATGTAACTTCGTTGCATAAAGATAGCTAGCGGGTGTCTGTCTCTCTCACTTTAGTTGAATCGATTTCAATGAAGAGGGTTCTTTTAGAAGATCAAAAAGCAATCACTACACCACGTTGTGGTTTTGCGTAGGTAAGAACGGTTCTTGCAAACCCGTAGCAGCCACGTAAAATTTGCAACAACAATTAGAGGACGTCTAACTTGTTTTTGCAGGGTATGTTGTGATGTGATATTGCCAATTACATGATGAGATATATGTGATGTATGAGATGATCATGTGTTGTATAGAATATCACGACTTGCATGTCGATGAGTACGGCAACTGGCAGGAGCCATAGAGTTGTCTTTAATTATTGTATGACCTGCGTGTCAATCATTAAGCGCTATGTAATGCTTTACTTTATCGCTAAACGTTAGCAATAGTCGTGGAAGCAACAGTCGGCGCGACAACCTCATGGCGACACGTTGATAGAGATCAAGATGATGGAGATCATGGTGTCATGCCGGTGACGATGGAGATCATGCCGGTGCTTTGGAGATGGAGATCAAAAGCACAAGTTCATGGCCATATCATGTCACTTATGATTTGCATGTGATGTTAATCCTTTTATGCATCTTATTTTGCTTAGGACGACGGTAGCATTATAAGGTGATCCCTCACTTAAATTTCAAGATAAATTGTGTTCTCCCCGAGTGTGCACCGTTGCGAAAGTTCGTCGTTTCGAGACACGCCGTGATGATCGGGTGTGATAGACTCCACGTTCACATACAACGGGTGCAAGCCATGTTGCACACGCGGAACACTCGGGTTAAACTTGACGAGCCTAGCATGTACAGACATGGCCTCGGAACACAAGAGACCGAAAGGTCGAACATGAGTCATATAGTAGATATGATCAACATGAAGATGTTCACCATTGAAACCACCTCAACTCACGTGATGATCGGACTTGAGTTGGTGGATTTGGATCATGTTACACTCGAATGACCGGAGGGATGTCAATTTGAGTGGGAGTTTTTAAGTAATATGATTAACTAAACTCATTATCTAGAACAATAGTCTAAGTTGTCTTTGCTATATTTATGTTGTAGATCATGGCTCGCGCAGTAGCACCCCTGAATTTTAATGCGTTCCTAGAGAAAGCTAAGTTGAAAGATGATGGAAGTAACTTTGTGGACTGGGCCCGTAATCTAAGGATTATCCTTACGGCTTCCCAGAAAGCTTATGTCCTTGATGCACCGCTTGGTGATCCACCCGCTCCAGTTGAGTCTCTAGACGTTGTGAACGCCTGGCAGGCTCGTTCTGATGATTACTCAATAGTTCAATGTGCAATGTTGTATGGCTTAGAACCGGGACTTCAAAGACGTTTTGAACGTCATGGAGCATATGAGATGTTCCAGGAGTTGAAGTTTATCTTTCAGAAGAATGCCCGGATCGAGAGATATGAGATCTCCGATAAGTTCTATGCTTGCAAGATGGAGGAGAACGGGTCTATCAGTGATCACGTGCTCAGAATGTCTGGGTACTCCACCCGTCTGGCTGAGTTAGGGATGCCCCTTCCGCCAGAGGCTATCACTGACAGAGTTCTTCAATCATTGCCACCTAGCTACAAGAGCTTCGTGTTGAACTATAACATGCACGGGATGAACAAGTCAGTCGCCGAGCTGTTTGCGATGCTGAAAGCCGCTGAGTCTGAAATTCAGAAGGAGCATCAAGTGTTGATGGTCAATAAAACCACTAGTTTTAAGAAAAATGGCAAGGGTAAGAAGGGTAACTCCAAGAAGAGTGGCAAAACAGTTGCTCCTCTCGTGAAGAAACCCAAGGCTGGACCCAAACCAGAAACTGTGTGTTTTCATTGCAAGGGAACTGGACACTGGAAGCGGAACTGCCCCAAGTATTTGGCTGACAAGAAGGCGGCCAACAACAAACAAGGTATATATGATATACATGTTATTGATGTGTACCTTACCAACCCTCGTTGTAGTGCCTGGGTATTTGATACCGGTGCGGTTGCTCATATTTGCAACTCAAAACAGGAACTGCGGAATAGACGGAGGCTGGCAAAGGACGAAGTGACGATGCGCGTGGGAAATGGTTCCAAGGTTGATGTGATCGCCGTCGGCACGCTCGCTCTTCGATTACCGTCGGGATTAGTGATGAACCTAAATAAGTGTTATTTGGTGCCTGCGTTAAGCATGAACATTATATCTGGATCTTGTTTATTGCGAGACGGTTACTCATTTAAATCAGAGAATAATGGTTGTTCTATTTATATGAGTAATATCTTTTATGGTCATGCACCCAATGTGAGGGGTTTATTCTTATTGAATCTCGATAGTAATGATACACATGTTCATAACATTGATGCCAAAAGATGTAGAATTGATAATGATAATACCACTTTCTTGTGGCACTGCCGTTTAGGTCATATTGGCGTAAAACGCATGAGGAAGCTCCATGCTGATGGACTTTTGGAGTCACTTGATTTTGAATCACTTGACACATGTGAGCCATGCCTCATGGGCAAGATGACTAAAACGCCATTCTCTGGAACAATGGAACGGGCAGGTGACTTATTGGAAATCATACATACTGATGTGTGCGGTCCGATGAGCATTGAGGCGCGCGGTGGTTATCGTTACTTTCTCACCTTCACTGATGACTTAAGTAGATATGGGTATATTTACTTAATGAAACACAAGTCTGAAACATTTAAAAAATTCAAACAATTTCAGAGTGAAGTTGAGAATCATCGTAACAAGAAGATTAAATTCCTACGATCTGATCGAGGAGGAGAATATCTGAGTTATGAGTTTGGCAGTCACTTAAGACAATGTGGAATTGTTTCACAACTGACACCGCCTGGAACACCACAGCGTAATGGTGTGTCCGTACGTCGTAATCGAACTTTATTGGATATGGTGCGATCTATGATGTCTCTTGCCGATTTGCCACTATCGTTTTGGGGTTATGCATTAGAGACAGCTGCATTCACTTTAAATAGGGCACCATCGAAATCCGTTGAGACGACGCCATATGAACTTTGGTTTGGCAAGAAGCCAAAGCTGTCGTTTCTTAAAGTTTGGGGATGTGATGCTTATGTCAAAAAGCTTCAGCCTGAAAAGCTGGAACCCAAAGCGGAGAAATGCGTCTTCATAGGATACCCAAAAGAGACAGTTGGGTATACCTTCTACCTCAGATCCGAAGGCAAAGTGTTTGTCGCTAAAAACGGAACATTTCTTGAGAAAGAGTTTCTCTCGAAAGAATTGAGTGGGAGGAAGATAGAACTTGATGAGGTTGTTGAACCTTTACTTCAACCTGAGAGTAGCGCAGCGCAGAAAGTTGTTTCTGTGGAGCCTACATTAGCTGAAGAGGAAGTTAATGATGATGATCATGAAGCTTTGGATCAAGTTGCTATCGAACCTCGTAGGTCGACAAGGACGCGTACTGCTCCCGAGTGGTACGGCAACCCTGTCTTAGAGGTCATGTTGTTAGACAACGATGAACCTACGAGCTATGGAGAAGCGATGATGGGCCCGGATTCCAAGAAGTGGTTAGAGGCCATGAAATCCGAGATTGGATCCATGTATGAAAACAAAGTATGGACTTTGGAAGTATTACCTGAAGGGCGTAAAGCCATTCAGAACAAATGGATCTTTAAGAGGAAGACGGACGCGGACGGTAATGTCACCGTCTATAAAGCTCGACTTGTGGCAAAGGGTTTTTCACAAGTTCAAGGAGTTGACTACGATGAGACCTTCTCACCCGTAGCGATGCTTAAGTCCATCAGAATCATGTTAGCAATAGCTGCCTTTTTCGATTATGAAATTTGGCAGATGGATGTCAAAACAGCGTTCCTTAACGGTTACCTTAAGGAAGAGTTGTATATGATGCAACCAGAAGGTTTTGTCGATCCAGAGAATGCTGACAAAGTTTGCAAACTCCAGCGATCCATTTATGGACTGGTGCAAGCATCTCGGAGTTGGAATCTTCGTTTTGATGAGGTGATCAAAGCGTTCGAGTTTATCAAGTTTACGGAGAAGCTTGTATTTACAAGAAAGTGAGTGGGAGCTCTATAGCGTTTCTAATATTATATGTGGATGACATATTGCTGATTGGAAACAATATAGAAATGCTGGAAAGCGTAAAGGAATATTTGAACAAGAGTTTTTCAATGAAGGACCTAGGAGAAGCTGCTTTCATATTAGGCATCAAGATCTATAGAGATAGATCGAGGCGCTTAATAGGACTTTCACAAAGCACATACCTTGATAAAGTTTTGAAGAAGTTCAAAATGGATCAGTCCAAGAAGGGGTTCTTGCCTGTATTGCAAGGTGTGAAGTTGAGTAAGACTCAATGCCCAGTGACTGCAGAAGATAGAGAAAAGATGAGTGTCATCCCCTATGCTTCGGCCATAGGCTCTATCATGTATGCAATGCTGTGCACAAGACCCGATGTCAGCCTTGCCATAAGTATGGTCGGAAGGTTTCAAGGTGATCCAGGAATGGAACACTGGACGGCGGTCAAGAATATACTGAAGTACCTGAAAAGGACTAAGGACATGTTTCTCGTTTATGGAGGTGATCAAGAGCTCGTCGTAAAGGGTTACGTCGATGCAAGCTTTGACACTGATCCGGATGACTCAAAGTCGCAAACCGGATACGTATTTATTCTAAATGGGGGTGCGGTTAGCTGGTGCAGTTCCAAGCAAAGCGTGGTAGCAGATTCTACATGCGAAGCAGAGTACATCGCTGCCTCGGAGGCGGCGAAGGAAGGTGTCTGGATGAAGGAGTTCATGACAGATCTTGGAGTAGTGCCTAGTGCGCTTAACCCAATGACTCTGTTTTGTGATAATACTGGTGCCATTGCTCTAGCCAAGGAACCAAGATTTCACAAGAGGACCAGACACATAAAGCGACGTTTCAATTCCATCCGCGATTACATCAAGGAGGACGACATAAATATTTGCAAAGTACACACGGATCTAAATGTTGCAGATCCGATGACTAAACCTCTTCCAAGGGCTAAACATGAACAACACCAGAACTGCATGGGTGTTCGATTCATTACAATGTAAATCACATAGTGATGTGAACTAGATTATTGACTCTAGTGCAAGTGGGAGACTGTTGGAAATATGCCCTAGAGGCAATAATAAATTGGTTATTATTATATTTCCTTGTTCATGATAATCGTTTATTATCCATGCTATAATTGTATTGATTGGAAACTCAAATACATGTGTGGGTACATAGACAACACTGTGTCCCTAGTAAGCCTCTAGTTGACTAGCTCGTTGATCAAAGATGGTTAAGGTTTCCTAGCCATTGACATGAGATGTCATTTGATAACGGGATCACATCATTAGGAGAATGATGTGATGGACAAGACCCAAACTAAGTGTTGGGGAACGTTGCATGGGAAACAAAAATTTTCCTACGCACACGCAAGATCTATCCATGGTGATGAGCATCTACGAGAGGGAGAGTGAATCTACATACCCTTGTAGATCGCTAAGCGGAAGCGTTAATAAACGCGGTTGATGTAGTCGAACGTCTTCGCGATCCAAATCGCCGAGCGTCCCGCGATCCAATCACGATCCTTCCGATCTAGTGCCGAACGGACGGCACCTCCGCGTTCAACACACGTACGGCTTGATGACGCCTTCACCTCCTCGATCCAGCGAGCGATGGTGAAGTAGTGGTTGAGTTCCAGCAGCACGACGGCGTGGTGATGGTGGTGAGGAACAATCTCTGCAGGGCTTCGCCAAGCACTACGGAGATTATGACGGAGGAACTAGAGGGCTAGGGTTGCCGGCACACGGCTTGGGAAATCCTGATGTGTCCCGTGTGCTAGCCCTGCCCCTCTATTTATATGTTGAGCCTTGGGGTCTAAACTTGGAGTAAAAGCCTCCTCCGGGTCGGTTTTGCCCGCACAAGGTCGGTTTGGCCCGCAGGGAAAGAGTCCAACTCGGATCCCTGCCGAACCGTGCACAGCCGCGCACAAGCGGTAGTACCGCTTCACACAAGCGGTAGTACCGCTTGGGCGGTAGTACCGCTTCACACAAGCGGTAGTACCGCTCGGGCGGTAGTACCGCTTCACCAAGCGGTAGTACCGCTTACGCGGCAGCAAAACTACTTTTGCACTTTCCAATACCTTGTGGGCTTTATCCCTTTGGCTCATATAAAGTGTTGCTGCACCCGAACACTTCGGTAAACATCCGGAACCCCTTCCGGTGAACTTCGGAACTCTTCCGGAGATCAAAACACTATTATCACATATATCAATCTTTACCTCCGGACTATTCCGGAGATCCTCGTCATGTCCGGGATCTTATCCGAGACTTCCGAACAACTTTCGGTCACCAACATAATAACTCAATTATACTAATCGTCACCAAACGTTAAGTGTGTAGACCCTGCGGGTTCGAGAACTATGTAGACATGACCGAGACACCTCTACGGCCAATAACCAATAGCGGGACCTGGATGCCCATATTGGCTCCTACATATTCTACGAAGATCTTTTATCGGTCGAACCTCTATGTCAAGGATTCAGTTAATCCCGTATGCTATTCCCTTTGTTCTTCGGTATGTTACTTGCCCGAGATTCGATCGTCGGTATCACTATACCTAGTTCAATCTCGTTACCGGCAAGTCTCTTTACTCGTTCCGTAATACAAGATCCTGTGGCTAACTCTTTAGTCACTTTGCTTGCAAGGCTCAATGTGATGTTGTATTACCGAGTGGGCTCTGAGATACCTCTCCGTCACACGGAGTAACAAATCCCAGTCTTGATCCATGCCAACCCAACAGACACCCTCGGAGATACCTGTAGAGCACCTTTATAGTCACCCAGTTACGTTGCGACGTTTGATACACACAAGGTATTCCTCCGGTGTCAGTGAGTTGCATGATCTCATGGTCAAAGGAACAGATACTTGACATGCAGAAAACAATAGCAATAAACTGACACGATCAAATGCTACGTTTACAGTTTGGGTCTTGTCCATCACATCATTCTCCTAATGATGTGATCCCGTTATCAAATGACATCTCATGTCCATGGCTAGGAAACCTTAACCATCTTTGATCAACAAGCTAGTCAACTAGAGGCTTACTAGGGACACAGTGTTGTCTATGTACCCACACATGTATTTGAGTTTCCAATCAATACAATTATAGCATGGATAATAAACGATTATCATGAACAAGGAAATATAATAATAACCAATTTATTATTGCCTCTAGGGCATATTTCCAACAGTCTCCCACTTGCACTAGAGTCAATAATCTAGTTCACATCACTATGTGATTTACATTGTAATGAATCGAACACCCATGCAGTTCTGGTGTTGTTCATGTTTAGCCCTTGGAAGAGGTTTAGTCAACGGATCTGCAACATTTAGATCCGTGTGTACTTTGCAAATATTTATGTCGTCCTCCTTGATGTAATCGCGGATGGAATTGAAACGTCGCTTTATGTGTCTGGTCCTCTTGTGAAATCTTGGTTCCTTGGCTAGAGCAATGGCACCAGTATTATCACAAAACAGAGTCATTGGGTTAAGCGCACTAGGCACTACTCCAAGATCTGTCATGAACTCCTTCATCCAGACACCTTCCTTCGCCGCCTCCGAGGCTGCGATGTACTCCGCTTCTCATGTAGAATCAGCTACCACGCTTTGCTTGGAACTGCACCAGCTAACCGCACCCCCATTAAGAATAAATACGTATCCGGTTTGCGACTTAGAGTCATCCGGATCAGTGTCAAAGCTTGCATCGACGTAACCCTTTACGACGAGCTCTTGATCACCTCCATAAACGAGAAACATGTCCTTAGTCCTTTTCAGGTACT
Source organism: Elymus sibiricus (assembly GCA_039707655.1). Taxonomy (NCBI): domain Eukaryota; kingdom Viridiplantae; phylum Streptophyta; class Magnoliopsida; order Poales; family Poaceae; genus Elymus; species Elymus sibiricus. Next base: position 69,763,568 of record CM077670.1, read on the forward strand.
TCAGGATATTCTTGACCGCCGTCCAGTGTTCCATTCCTGGATCACTTTGAAACCTTCCGACCATACTTATGGCAAGGCTGACATCGGGTCTTGTGCACAGCATTGCATACATGATAGAGCCTATGGCTGAAGCATAGGGAATGACACTCATCTTTTCTCTATCTTCTGCAGTCACTGGGCATTGAGTCTTACTCAACTTCACACCTTGCAATACAGGCAAGAACCCCTTCTTGGACTGATCCATTTTGAACTTCTTCAAAACTTTGTCAAGGTATGTGCTTTGTGAAAGTCCTATTAAGCGTCTCGATCTATCTCTATAGATCTTGATGCCTAATATGAAAGCAGCTTCTCCTAGGTCCTTCATTGAAAAACTCTTGTTCAAATATTCCTTTACGCTTTCCAGCATTTCTATATTGTTTCCAATCAGCAATATGTCATCCACATATAATATTAGAAACGCTATAGAGCTCCCACTCACTTTCTTGTAAATACAAGCTTCTCCGTAAACTTGTATAAACTCGAACGCTTTGATCACCTCATCAAAACGAAGATTCCAACTCCGAGATGCTTGCACCAGTCCATAAATGGATCGCTGGAGTTTTGCAAACTTTGTCAGCATTTTCTGGATCGACAAAACCTTCTGGTTGCATCATATACAACTCTTCCTTAAGGAAACCGTTAAGGAACGCTGTTTTGACATCCATCTGCCAAATTTCATAATCGAAAAAGGCAGCTATTGCCAACATGATTCTGACGGACTTAAGCATCGCTACGGGTGAGAAGGTCTCATCGTAGTCAACTCCTTGAACTTGTGAAAAACCCTTTGCCACAAGTCGAGCTTTATAGACGGTGACATTACCGTCCGCGTCCGTCTTCCTCTTAAAGATCCATTTGTTCTGAATGGCCTTACGCCCTTCAGGTAATACTTCCAAAGTCCATACTTTGTTTTCATACATGGATCCCATCTCGGATTTCATGGCCTCTAACCACTTCTCGGAATCCGGGCTCATCATCGCTTCTCCATAGCTCGTAGGTTCATCGTTGTCTAACAACATGACCTCTAAGACAGGGTTGCCGTACCACTCAGGAGCAGTACGCGTCCTTGTCGACCTACGAGGTTCGATAGCAACTTGATCCAAAGCTTCATGATCATCATCATTAACTTCCTCTTCAGCTAATGTAGGCTCCACAGAAACAACTTTCTGCGCTGCGCTACTCTCAGGTTGAAGTAAAGGTTCAACAACCTCATCAAGTTCTATCTTCCTCCCACTCAATTCTTTCGAGAGAAACTCTTTCTCAAGAAATGTTCCGTTTTTAGCGACAAACACTTTGCCTTCGGATCTGAGGTAGAAGGTATACCCAACTGTCTCTTTTGGGTATCCTATGAAGACGCATTTCTCCGCTTTGGGTTCCAGCTTTTCAGGCTGAAGCTTTTTGACATAAGCATCACATCCCCAAACTTTAAGAAACGACAGCTTTGGCTTCTTGTCAAACCAAAGTTCATAAGGCGTCGTCTCAACGGATTTCGATGGTGCCCTATTTAAAGTGAATGCTGCTGTCTCTAATGCATAACCCCAAAACGATAGTGGCAAATCGGCAAGAGACATCATAGATCGCACCATATCCAATAAGGTTCGATTACGACGTTCGGACACACCATTACGCTGTGGTGTTCCAGGCGGTGTTAATTGTGAAACAATTCCACACTGTCTTAAGTGACTGCCAAACTCATAACTCAGATATTCTCCTCCTCGATCAGATCGTAGGAATTTAATCTTCTTGTTACGATGATTCTCAACTTCACTCTGAAATTGTTTGAACTTTTCAAATGTTTCAGACTTGTGTTTCATTAAGTAAATATACCCATATCTACTTAAGTCATCAGTGAAGGTGAAAAAGTAACGATAACCACCGCGCGCCTCAATACTCATCGGACCGCACACATCAGTATGTATGATTTCCAATAAGTCACTTGCCCGTTCCATTGTTCCAGAGAACGGCGTTTTAGTCATCTTGCCCATGAGGCATGGCTCACATGTGTCAAGTGATTCAAAATCAAGTGACTCCAAAAGTCCATCAGCATGGAGCTTCTTCATGCGTTTTACGCCAATATGACCTAAACGGCAGTGCCACAAGAAAGTGGTATTATCATTATCAATTCTATATCTTTTGGCATCAATGTTATGAACATGTGTATCATTACTATCGAGATTCAACAAGAATAAACCCCTCACATCGGGTGCATGACCATAAAAGATATTACTCATATAAATAGAACAACCATTATTCTCTGATTTAAATGAGTAACCGTCTCGCAATAAACAAGATCCAGATATAATGTTCATGCTTAACGCAGGCACCAAATAACACTTATTTAGGTTCATCACTAATCCCGACGGTAATCGAAGAGCGAGCGTGCCGACGGCGATCACATCAACCTTGGAACCATTTCCCACGCGCATCGTCACTTCGTCCTTTGCCAGCCTCCGTCTATTCCGCAGTTCCTGTTTTGAGTTGCAAATATGAGCAACCGCACCGGTATCAAATACCCAGGCACTACAACGAGGGTTGGTAAGGTACACATCAATAACATGTATATCATATATACCTTGTTTGTTGTTGGCCGCCTTCTTGTCAGCCAAATACTTGGGGCAATTCCGCTTCCAGTGTCCAGTTCCCTTGCAATGAAAACACACAGTTTCTGGTTTGGGTCCAGCCTTGGGTTTCTTCACGAGAGGAGCAACTGCTTTGCCACTCTGCTTGGAGTTACCCTTCTTACCCTTGCCATTTTTCTTGAAACTAGTGGTTTTATTGACCATCAACACTTGATGCTCCTTCTGAATTTCAGACTCAGCGGCTTTCAGCATCGCAAACAGCTCGGCGACTGACTTGTTCATCCCGTGCATGTTATAGTTCAACACGAAGCTCTTGTAGCTAGGTGGCAATGATTGAAGAACTCTGTCAGTGATAGCCTCTGGCGGAAGGGGCATCCCTAACTCAGCCAGGCGGGTGGAGTACCCAGACATTCTGAGCACGTGATCACTGATAGACCCGTTCTCCTCCATCTTGCAAGCATAGAACTTATCGGAGATCTCATATCTCTCGATCCGGGCATTCTTCTGAAAGATAAACTTCAACTCCTGGAACATCTCATATGCTCCATGACGTTCAAAACGTCTTTGAAGTCCCGGTTCTAAGCCATACAACATTGCACATTGAACTATTGAGTAATCATCAGAACGAGCCTGCCAGGCGTTCACAACGTCTAGAGACTCAACTGGAGCGGGTGGATCACCAAGCGGTGCATCAAGGACATAAGCCTTCTGGGAAGCCGTAAGGATAATCCTTAGATTACGGGCCCAGTCCACAAAGTTACTTCCATCATCTTTCAACTTAGCTTTCTCTAGGAACGCATTAAAATTCAGGGGTGCTACTGCGCGAGCCATGATCTACAACATAAATATAGCAAAGACAACTTAGACTATTGTTCTTAGATAATGAGTTTAGTTAATCATATTTAAAAAACTCCCACTCAAATTGACATCCCTCCGATCATTCGAGTGTAACATGATCCAAATCCACCAACTCAAGTCCGATCATCACGTGAGTTGAGGTGGTTTCAATGGTGAACATCTTCATGTTGATCATATCTACTATATGACTCATGTTCGACCTTTCGGTCTCTTGTGTTCCGAGGCCATGTCTGTACATGCTAGGCTCGTCAAGTTTAACCCGAGTGTTCCGCACGTGCAACATGGCTTGCACCCGTTGTATGCGAACGTAGAGTCTATCACACCCGATCATCACGGCGTGTCTCGAAACGACGAACTTTCGCAACGGTGCACACTTGGGGAGAACACAATTTATCTTGAAATTTAAGTGAGGGATCACCTTATAATGCTACCGTCGTCCTAAGCAAAATAAGATGCATAAAAGGATTAACATCACATGCAAATCATAAGTGACATGATATGGCCATGAACTTGTGCTTTTGATCTCCATCTCCAAAGCACCGGCATGATCTCCATCGTCACCGGCATGACACCATGATCTCCATCATCTTGATCTCCATCAACGTGTCGCCATAAGGTTGTCGCGCCGACTGTTGCTTCCACGACTATTGCTAACGTTTAGCGATAAAGTAAAGCATTACATAGCGCTTAATGATTGACACGCAGGTCATACAATAATTAAAGACAACTCTATGGCTCCTGCCAGTTGCCGTACTCATCGACATGCAAGTCGTGATATTCTATACAATACATGATCATCTCATACATCACATATATCTCATCATGTAATTGGCCATATCACATCACAACATACCCTGCAAAAACAAGTTAGACGTCCTCTAATTGTTGTTGCAAATTTTACGTGGCTGCTACGGGTATCTAGCAAGAACGATTCTTACCTACGCAAAACCACAACGTGGTGTAGTGATTGCTTTTTGATCTTCTAAAAGAACCCTCTTCATTGAACCGATTCAACTAAAGTGAGAGAGACAGACACCCGCCAGTCACCTTTATGCAACAAGTGCACGCAGCGGTGAAACCAGTCTCGCGTAAGCGTACGCGTAATGTCGGTCCGGGCCGCTTCATCTCACAATACCGCGGAATCAAGTATCAACTAGTAACGGCAAGCAATATGTATACACCCACGCCCACAACTCGTTTGTGTTCTACTCGAGATCTCATCTACGCATAGACCTAGCTCAGATGCCACTGTTGGGGAACGTTGCATGGGAAACAAAAATTTTCCTACGCACACGCAAGATCTATCCATGGTGATGAGCATCTACGAGAGGGAGAGTGAATCTACATACCCTTGTAGATCGCTAAGCGGAAGCGTTAATAAACGCGGTTGATGTAGTCGAACGTCTTCGCGATCCAAATCGCCGAGCGTCCCGCGATCCAATCACGATCCTTCCGATCTAGTGCCGAACGGACGGCACCTCCGCGTTCAACACACGTACGGCTTGATGACGCCTTCACCTCCTCGATCCAGCGAGCGATGGTGAAGTAGTGGTTGAGTTCCAGCAGCACGACGGCGTGGTGATGGTGGTGAGGAACAATCTCTGCAGGGCTTCGCCAAGCACTACGGAGATTATGACGGAGGAACTAGAGGGCTAGGGTTGCCGGCACACGGCTTGGGAAATCCTGATGTGTCCCGTGTGCTAGCCCTGCCCCTCTATTTATATGTTGAGCCTTGGGGTCTAAACTTGGAGTAAAAGCCTCCTCCGGGTCGGTTTTGCCCGCACAAGGTCGGTTTGGCCCGCAGGGAAAGAGTCCAACTCGGATCCCTGCCGAACCGTGCACAGCCGCGCACAAGCGGTAGTACCGCTTCACACAAGCGGTAGTACCGCTTGGGCGGTAGTACCGCTTCACACAAGCGGTAGTACCGCTCGGGCGGTAGTACCGCTTCACCAAGCGGTAGTACCGCTTACGCGGCAGCAAAACTACTTTTGCACTTTCCAATACCTTGTGGGCTTTATCCCTTTGGCTCATATAAAGTGTTGCTGCACCCGAACACTTCGGTAAACATCCGGAACCCCTTCCGGTGAACTTCGGAACTCTTCCGGAGATCAAAACACTATTATCACATATATCAATCTTTACCTCCGGACTATTCCGGAGATCCTCGTCATGTCCGGGATCTTATCCGAGACTTCCGAACAACTTTCGGTCACCAACATAATAACTCAATTATACTAATCGTCACCAAACGTTAAGTGTGTAGACCCTGCGGGTTCGAGAACTATGTAGACATGACCGAGACACCTCTACGGCCAATAACCAATAGCGGGACCTGGATGCCCATATTGGCTCCTACATATTCTACGAAGATCTTTTATCGGTCGAACCTCTATGTCAAGGATTCAGTTAATCCCGTATGCTATTCCCTTTGTTCTTCGGTATGTTACTTGCCCGAGATTCGATCGTCGGTATCACTATACCTAGTTCAATCTCGTTACCGGCAAGTCTCTTTACTCGTTCCGTAATACAAGATCCTGTGGCTAACTCTTTAGTCACTTTGCTTGCAAGGCTCAATGTGATGTTGTATTACCGAGTGGGCCCTGAGATACCTCTCCGTCACACGGAGTAACAAATCCCAGTCTTGATCCATGCCAACCCAACAGACACCCTCGGAGATACCTGTAGAGCACCTTTATAGTCACCCAGTTACGTTGCGACGTTTGATACACACAAGGTATTCCTCCGGTGTCAGTGAGTTGCATGATCTCATGGTCAAAGGAACAGATACTTGACATGCAGAAAACAATAGCAATAAACTGACACGATCAAATGCTACGTTTACAGTTTGGGTCTTGTCCATCACATCATTCTCCTAATGATGTGATCCCGTTATCAAATGACATCTCATGTCCATGGCTAGGAAACCTTAACCATCTTTGATCAACAAGCTAGTCAACTAGAGGCTTACTAGGGACACAGTGTTGTCTATGTACCCACACATGTATTTGAGTTTCCAATCAATACAATTATAGCATGGATAATAAACGATTATCATGAACAAGGAAATATAATAATAACCAATTTATTATTGCCTCTAGGGCATATTTCCAACACTAAGAACGTAGCATTTGATCGTGTCAGTTTATTGCTATTGTTTTCTGCATGTCAAGTATCTGTTCCTTTGACCATGAGATCATGCAACTCACTGACACCGGAGGAGTACCTTGTGTGTATCAAACGTCGCAACGTAACTGGGTGACTATAAAGGTGCTCTACAGGTATCTCCGAGGGTGTCTGTTGGGTTGGCATGGATCAAGACTGGGATTTGTTACTCCGTGTGACGAAGAGGTATCTCAGGGCCCACTCGGTAATACAACATCACATTGAGCCTTGCAAGCAAAGTGACTAAAGAGTTAGCCACAGGATCTTGTATTACGGAACGAGTAAAGAGACTTGCCGGTAACGAGATTGAACTAGGTATGGAGATACCGACGATCGAATCTCGGGCAAGTAACATACCGAAGAACAAAGGGAACAGCATACGGGATTAACTGAATCCTTGACATAGAGGTTCGACCGATAAAAGATCTTCGTAGAATATGTAGGAGCCAATATGGGCATCCAGGTCCCGCTATTGGTTATTGGCCGTAGAGGTGTCTCGGTCATGTCTACATAGTTCTCGAACCCGCAGGGTCTACACACTTAACGTTTGGTGACGATTAGTATAATTGAGTTATTATGTTGGTGACCGAAAGTTGTTCGGAGTCCCGGATAAGATCCCGGACATGACGAGGATCTCCGGAATAGTCTGGAGGTAAAGATTGATATATGTGATAATAGTGTTTTGATCTCCGGAAGGGGTTCCGGATGTTTACCGAAGTGTTCGGGTGCAGCAACACTTTATATGGGCCAAAGGGATAAAGCCCACGAGGTATTGGAAAGTGCAAAAGTAGTTTTGCTGCCGCGTAAGCGGTACTACCGCTTGGTGAAGCGGTACTACCGCCCGAGCGGTACTACCGCTTGTGTGAAGCGGTACTACCGCTTGTGAGCGGTACTACCGCTTGTGCGCGGCTGTGCACGGTTCGGCAGGGATCCGAGTTGGACTCTTTTCCTGCGGGCCAAACCGACCTTGTGCGGGCAAAACCGACTTGGAGGAGGCTTTTACTCCAAGTTTAGACCCCAAGGCTCAACATATAAATAGAGGGGCAGGGCTAGCACACGAGAGACATCAAGATTTCCCCAAGCCGTGTGCGGCAACCCTAACCCTCTAGTTCCTCCGTCATAATCTCCATAGCGCTTGGCGTAGCCCTGCAGAGATTGTTCCTCACCACCATCACCACGCCGTCGTGCTGCTGGAACTCAACCACTACTTCACCATCGCTCGCTGGATCGAGGAGGTGAAGGCGTCATCAAGCCGTACGTGTGTTGAACGCGAAGGTGCCGTCCGTTCGGCGCTAGTTCGTGATCGGATCGAGGGACGACTTGCGATTTGGATCGCGGAGACGTTCGACTACATCAACCGCGTTTCTTAAACGCTTCCGCTTAGCGATCTACAAGGGTATGTAGATTTACTCTCCCTCTCGTAGATGCTCATCACCATGGATAGATCTTGTGTGTGCGTAGGAAAATTTTTGTTTCCCATGCAACGTTCCCCAACAACAAGATGCTCCAAGTAAAACACATATCATGTGATGAATAAAAATATAGCTCCAGGTGATATACCGATAGATTGTAGACGAAAGAGGGGATGCCATCCGGGGCATCCCCAAGCTTAGACGCTTGAGTCTTCCTTGAATATTACCTTGGGGTGCCTTGGGCGTCCCCAAGCTTAGGCTCTTGCCGCTCCTTATTCCTTTATCCATCATAGTCTCACCCAAAACTTGAAAACTTCAGCACACAAAACTCAACAGAAACCTCGTGAGATCCGTTAATATAACAAACAAATCTTAAACTTTAGGTACTGTTGTAAATTTATTCATATTTAATATTGGTATAATGATACTATAATCCAACTTCCCCATGGCTTATACCCCCGATACAATCCATAGATTCATCAAAATAAGCAAACTATGCAACAAAAAACAGAATATGTCTAAAAAAGAACAGTCTGTAAAGATCTATTTAAAAGCCATACTTCTGTAACTCCAAAAATTCTGAAAAATTCCGACAACGTGGGAAATTCATATTCCAATACTGTGTAAAAATTTCAGATTATTCTGACGGTGCAGTACAGAACCAAAAATCCAGCACTGGGCGCAAAACTTTCTGTTTTCCAAACAGCATCAATTATACTATCATCCAAATCATCTCAAAGGCATTACTTGGCACAAACACTAATTACAAGATAAAAACACAATCATAACAGAGGCTAAAATTGAGTAAACACACAAAAACATATAGTAAAACAAAAATTAAAGCTACATATTGGGTTGCCTCCCAACAAGCGCTATTGTTTTATGCCCCTAACTAGGCATAATGCATACTTTCAAGTATTATCATAAAGGTAAGGGAGATCATCCATACTCATCTCATATTCTTTTCTTTCAGCAGCAAGCTTCCTAAGTGGTAAGCAAAAGTAATCAAAAGGGCTAAATTTAATAGGGTAAGGATCTGTAAGATCAAGTTTAGGAGGAGGAGATTCCTCCTTTGGCCCTTTGTAAGTAATAACTAATTCTTCATTGTACATGTTCCTTCGAATATGTTCCTTTAGTTTTTTGTCAAGCACAAGTCCCAATCCATTATTTTGTATAGCAAAATTATCGTTGTGTTCAGAAATTTTATCAAGTAAAATAGATGGGGGAACCTTTTTCCTAAGATTTTCATTGTAAGCAGCATAATCCGGAGATTGTAATCTCCTCATTTCCTCTTGATTGTAACGAATTTCTTCTATGGGAGGACATCCACTATTTATATTATAATAAGCAAATATTTCACGGGCCTCTTTCATGATATGGCCAAATTCATAAGCTAAGAATATAGTGACTACACGTTTAATAGAAGGATCATGAATATTTGAAAACTCTAGAAGTATCCTTTGTATAGCGGGATGCATGTGCACAAATTGTCTTTCAAATTCAACTATAAGCAAAGCTATGGCATCTGCATGGCTAGAAGTTTTATTAAGAATTGACCCTCCTAACATAGGTAACGTGCCAGCATAAGTAAATAAATCCTGAATAACTCCTTTTCCAATAATATTACCACTACCGACACTGAGTTTTTTAGTATGCATAATAGTAGGTTCTTCTTTATCAGGATCATCATTGGCAAGATTATCTATTTTTTCTTTAGCAACTTTAGGAAAGCTTCTCTTAATATTTTCATTATTTATAAGCTTCAAAAGCAAGGACGGATTGTCTAAAGACTCCGCCCTAGTGGCGGGAGAATTACCAATTTTTCCAAACTTAGTCATGATGGCAACTTTGAGCAAGCAAACAAGCAACGAAAATATTTTTGTGTTTTTGTAAAATTGTTTTAGAAGTGGGGGAGATGAAAATGAGAGGCAAATGTAAATAAAAGGTAAATGAAAATAAGAGAAAGTAGATGATAGTTTGTGCGAAGGTACTTGATAGATTTTGGTGATGTCTCCCCAGCAAGGGCGCCAAAAATTCTTCCTGCTACTTGTGAACTGCGTTGGGATTTCCCCGAAGAGGAGAGGATGATGCAGTATAGTAGAGATAAGTATTTCCCTCAGTTAAGAACCAAGATTATCAATCCAGTAGGAGAACCACACAGAACCTCGTTAGCAGCACCTACACACACAAAAGCAAACACTTGCACCCAACGCAAATAAGAGGGTTGTCAATCCCCTTAGCAGTTACTCGTAAGGATTAATTCTGATAGTGATAGATAGAAAAGTAAATTGCAAAATAAAATAAAAGTAAATAAATTGCAGCAAGGTATTTTTGGATTTAATATATGATAAAAGTATACCCGGGGCCATAGTTTTCACTAGAGGCTTCTCTCTCGAACGCATAGCATACGGTGGGTAAACAAATTACTGTTAGGCAATTGATAGAAAAGCGCATAGTTATGACGATATTCAAGGCAATGATCATGTATATAGGCATCACGTCCGAGACAAGTAGACTGACTCCTGCCTGCATCTACTACTATTACTCTACCCATCGACCGCTATCCAACATGCATCTAGGGTATTAAGTTAATGAAAACAGAGTAACGCCTTAAGCAAGATGACATGATGTAGACAACGTAAACTCAAGCAATATGATTAAACCCCATCTTTTTATCCTTAATGGCAACAATACAAATAAGTGTCTTGTCCCTTTCTATCACTGGGATATAGAACACCGCAAGATTGAACGCATCACAAAGCACCTCTCCCATTGCAAGATAAATCAATCTAGTTGGCCAAACCAAACGGATAGATCGAAGAGAAATATAAAACTATAACAATCATGCATAAATAAGTTCAGAAAAGACTCAAATATTTCTCATGAATAATCTGATCATAAACCCACAATTCATCGAATCCCAACAAACACACCGCAAAAGAAGATTACATCGAATAGAACTCCAAGGAGATCGAGGAGAACATGGTATTGAAGATCAAAGAGAGAGAAGAAGCCATCTAGCTACTAGCTATGGACCCGTAGGTCTGTGGTAAACTACTCACACATCATCGGAAGGGCAACATGGTTGATGTAGAAGCCCTCTGTGATCGATTCCCCCTCCGGCAGAGTACCGGAAAAGGCCTCCAGATGGGATCGCGGAAGAACAGAGGCTTGCGGCGGCGTAATTTGGGACTCCCTATCAATCTTGGATGTTTTATATGCAATTATATATCATTTTTTGCCTGTTTTTTCTGGACCAGAAGGGACCCTAAAACAGGCAAAAAATGATATATAATTGCATATATATCATTTTTTGGGACTCCCAAAGCTTCTAGGGTCCCTTCTGGTCCAGAAAAAATTAATTCAAAGTTTTTTCTTCATTTGGACTCCGTTTGATAATGATTTTCTAAAAAGACAAAAACAGGCAAAAAAACAGCAACTGGCACTGGGCACTACGTTAATAGGTTAGTCCCAAAAAATGATATATAATTGCATATAAAACATCCAAGATTGATACTATAATAGCATGGAACAATCAAAAGTTATAGATACGTTGGAGACGTATCAGCTTGCAAGCATTGATCATGTCCCAAATGAACTTACGATCTGTGCAAAACATAGATCATGGCATATGCAAAGTTGATCGGAGAGGAGCAAAAAGAACATACCGAGTCTTGTTGTGTCATCCCGTCGAACTGGTCGTGGGCAGCCCGGGCGCCGCCGGTGCCCGTGCTTGTCCGCTCCCGAACAAGCTGCGGCGACTAGCAAACATCCACCAGCGGCATCTGCGTTGGAGGAAAGCTCTCCGGAATGCCCCAACCAGTCGTCGGATACTCCTCCGTCCCAACCTGGTCCGACGGCGTGATCCTTGTCGGCGGCTGGATGGACGGGGTGCGGGGTCCCGGGTGCGGCAGGGGGACAGCTGCTCCTCGAGGTCTGCATCCACTCGCTGCGAAGCAGCTGCTTCCCTCTCCCGCTGCCTTCGTCGCCGATCCCTCCGGGCCATGTTCTCCAGCTTGCACGACGTAGCCAAGGATGGGACACCGACGGACGACATGGATGCAACTTCGGTCGCGGCGGTGGGGCACGGGCTGGACGACATCTAAGGCGGCGGATCAGGACCGGAGGCGAGGATGGGAGGCAAGCGTGGCCGACGGCAAGGGCTCGAACGTGGGAATTGATTGAGGGAGGCGGGAGGAGGGCCAAGGATTTGGTGGATTTTGGTGCAATTTGTGGTGGGGTCGGGGTGTCGAGTCCGACGTGATGGACGCACCCAGTCACGTCCGGGCCTCCCCATATCCGCCCTACATTTGGGTTGGATATGAGGGGTGCCGGTCAGCCCTGGCGTTTGAGGCCCGTTTGAGGCGTCCATCTGGGTTTGGTTTTTTTGACTGGTCAGTGACCGAGCCGTCCGCCCGAACGTTTGAGGGGGTTTTAGGCACATGGTTGTAGATGCTCTTAAAGCCGAAGCGTTGGAGGAAGAGGACTGCACCACTTCTCATGGAAGCGGTGGAGGAGGAGGGGTCAGGGAGAAAGGCATATCTACCATGCACGGGATCTCCCGTGCATGTGTTCGCCGTATGCATGCACATAGCTTGGATGGCAGAAGGTGCACCGTATGCATGGCATGTCGTGTGCATGACGGATGGCGTAAGGAAGCGTGCGTGTTAGCAGAAAATTTGAGGTATAGGTTGGACGACCGGCTCCCGTATCTGTGTCCGCACACCGGTTCGGACCAGTCTGTGGACGGATACGGTGTTCGATTTAACCGCATACATTTCAAGCCGGGTTACAACAAACCGGACGAATTACATGCAAACCAAAAGATTTTCATGCAAACTGGACCACATTCATTACATATTGGACAGTTTTCATTAGAAAAAAAAAGAGGGACCAGACCTAAACCTAGCCTACGGCGGCGCCCGTCGTCCAAGTCCTTATTGTTCCCTTCCGGCGACCACGTCCTCCATCTGCCGTCTCCATCAACGGCGGGGATAAGTGATACGTCCATTTTGCATCATGTTTTGTTACTGTTATTTATAGTGTTTTTAATCAATATAACACTTTTTGGAGCAATTCTAATGCCTTTTCTCTCTTAATATGCAAGATTTACACAAGGAGGGAGAATGCCGGCAGCTGGAATTCTGGACCTGAAAAAGCTATGTCAGAGATACCTATTCTGCACATCTCCAATGAGCTAAAATTTCACAGATAATTATTTTGGAATAAAAAAAAATTGGAATCAAGAAGTACCAGAGGGGGCCACCCAGGAGCCCACGAGGCACCAGGGCGCGCCACCCCCCCCCCAGGCGCGCCCTGGTACCTCGTGGGGCCCCTGGCCAGCCTCTGGCCCCCATTTTCTGGTATATAAGTCATTTTGCCCTAGAAAAAATATAGAGAAGACTTTCGGGACGGTGCGCCGCCGTCTCGAGGCGAAACTTGGGCAGGAGCACTTTTGCTCTCCGGCGGAGAGATTCTGCCGGGTAAACTTCCCTCCGAGAGGGGAAAATCGTCGTCATCGACATCACCAGCGATCCTCTCATCGTGGGAGGACTAATCTTCATCAACATCTTCACTAGCACCATCTCATCTCAAACCCTAGTTCATCTCTTGTATTCAATCTTTGTCTCAAAACATCAGATTGGTACCTGTGGGTTGCTAGTAGTGTTGATTACACCTTGTAGTTGATGCTAGTTGGTTTATTTGGTGGAAGATTATATGTTCAGATCTATTATGCTATTCAATACCCCTCTGATCTTGGACATGATTATGATTTGTGAGTAGTTACTTTTGTTCTTGAGGACATGGGAGAAGTCTTGTCATAAGTAATCATGTGAATTTGGTATTCGTTCGATATTTTGATGATATGTATGTTGTTGATTCCCTTAGTGGTGTCGTGTGAACGTTGACTACATGAAACTTCACCATCTTTGGGCCTAAGGGAATGCATTGTGGAGTAGTAATTAGATGATGGGTTGCTAGAGTGACAGAATCTTAAACCCTAGTTTATGCGCTATTCCGTAAGGGACTGATTTGGATCCGTATGTTTAATGCTATGGTTAGAGTTATGTTAATTCTTCTTTCGTAGTTGTGGATGCTTGCGAGAGGGGGTAATCATAAGTGGGAAGCTTGTTCAAGTAAGAACAGCACCCAAGCACCGGTCCACCCACATATCAAATTATCAAAGTAGCGAACGCGAATCAAACAAACATGATGAAAGTGACTAGATGAAATTCCCATGTGTCCTCGAGAACGCTTTACTTACTATAAGAGATCATTCTGACTTGTCCTTTGCTATAAAAAGGATTGGGCCACCTTGCTACACTCTTTGTTACTATTGCTACTTGTCACTTGTTACAAATTATCTTGCTATCAAACTACTCGTTACCGATAATTTTAGTGCTTGCAGAAAATACCTTGCTGAAAACCGCTTGTCATTTCCTTCTGCTCCTCGTTGGGTTCGACACTCTTACTTATCGAAAGGACTACGATTGATCCCCTATACTTGTGGGTCATCAATAAGACCCGTGAAGTGAAGGTGTGGTCCCCGGCAAAGAAGAGTAGAACATGAGAAACGGACCGGCCCATTTGGGACTCGAGCCCCCGCCGCCTCCCATGCCCTACTCATCCTCGTTGAAGTCTGCGACCTATCCGTCGCCGATGGATCTGAGGTCCATGATGTAAGTGGAGGGGCCGGCACGCTCGTCGTCCCACTAGAGCGACGAAACAACGCTTGGTGGCGTGTAGGACGCACAACTGGTGGCATTCTCGTCCGCGTTCGCCTGCGTAGCCGGCGCCGCCTCCGTATCTGGCTGCGCTACATGTATGTTGCGAGCGACGGCTTGAGCACGAGCATCCTCGTAGAGCGCCTGCTGCTCGGCGACGAAGTTGGGGTTTGCCGCGACCATGGCCGCCACGGCCTTCTCGCTCGTGCGCTCGCCGTAGATCTGGCCCTACGCCAGCCGGTGCTGCTTGATACGTCTCCAACGTATCTATAATTTTTGATTGTTCCATGCTATTATAGTATCAATCTTGGATGTTTTATATACACTTACAAGCAATTATATATCATTTTTTTGGGACTAACCTATTAACTTAGTGCCCAGTGCCAGTTGCTGTTTTTTGCCTGTTCTTGGTTTTTCAGAATATCAGTACCAAACGAAGTCCAAATGCCACGAAACTTTTTGGAGATTTTTTTTTGGACATAAGAGACACTAGAAGCTTCGGGAGAGGGCTAGAAGACAGAGGAGGTGGCCACGAGCCACCAGGGCGCGCCCCAAGGGGGGTGGCGCGCCCTGGTGCCTCGTGGGCCCACCTCTGCTCCGTTTGACCTAATTCCACCTCTATAAATACTCTAAAATCGGGAAACCAACAGGAGAGTCCACGAAATACTTTTTCCGCCATTGCAAGTTCCTGTTCTCGAGAGATCCCATCTGGAGGCCTTTTCCGGCACTCTGTCGGAGGGGGATTCGATCACGGAGGGGCTGTACATCAACCTTGCTTCCCTTCCGATGATGCGTGAGTAGTTTACCACAGACCTTCGGGTCCATAGTTAGTATCTAGATGGCTTCTTCTCTCTTTTTGATCTTCAATACAATGTTCTCCTCGATGTTCTTGGAGTTCTATCCGATGTAATCACTTTTTGCGGTGTGTTTGTTGGGATCCGATGAATTGTGAGTTTATGATCAGATTATCCATGAATATTATTTGAGTTTTCTCTGAACTCTTTTATGCATGATTGTTATAGCTTCGTATTTCTCTCCGATCTATTGATTTGGTTTGGCCAACTAGATTGATTTATCTTGCAATGGGAGAGGTGCTTTGTAATGGGTTCGATCTTGCGGTGCTCAATCCCAGTGACAGAAAGGGACATAACACGTATGTATCGTTGCTATTAAGGGTAAAAAGATGGGATTTATTCATGCGTGCGTTTACTTTGTCTACATCATGTCATCTTGCTTAAGGCGTTACTCCGTTCTTTATGAACTTAATACTCTAGATGCATGCTGGATAGCGGTCGATGTGTGGAGTAATAGTACTAGATGTAGAATCGTTTTGGTCTACTTGTCTCGGACGTGATGCCTATATACATGATCATTGCCTTGGATGTCGTCATGATTATTTGCTTTTCTATCAATTGCCCAACAGTAATTTGTTCACCCACCGTATGCTATTTTCAAGAGAGAAGCCTCTAGTGAAAACTATGGCCCCTGGGTCTACCTTTATCATATATTGAAAATCCTAAAAATATCTTGCTGCAATTTTACTTTATTTTTTTATTTTTTTATTTTTTTTGATCTATCTATCTATCACCATACAATTTAATCTTGCAATTAACCGCCAAGGGATTGACAACCCCTTGTCCGCGTTGGGTGCGAGGATTTGTTATTTTGTGTGCAGGTGCTGCTAACGAGTTGTTGCGTGATTCTCCTACTGGATTGATAACCTTGGTTTCATAACTAAGGGAAATACTTATCTCTACTGTACTGCATCATCCCCTCCTCTTCGGGGAAATCCCAACGCAGCTCACAAGTAGCAGGAAGAATTTTTGGCACCGTTGCCGGGGAGACATCATCAACATCTATCAAGTACCTACGCATAAACTTTCATCTCCTTGCATTTATTTTATTTGCCTTTGCCTCTCGTTTTCATCTCCCCCTCTTCTAAAAAGGTTTTTCTAAAAATACAAAAATATTTTCCGTTTGCCCTTTTCCTGTTTGCCTCTTTGCTTGCTTGTTATCTTGTTTGCGTAGCCGCGATGTCTCAAGAAAATACAAAATTATGTGATTTTTCCAATACTAATAATAATGATTTTATTAGTACTCCGATTGCTCCTCCCACCGCTAGTGCGGAGACTTGTGATATTAATGCCGCTTTGTTAAATCTTGTCATGAAAGAACAATTTTCTGGTAGTCCTAATGAAGATGATGCATCCCATCTTAACACTTTCGTAGAATTGTGTGATATGCAAAAGAAAAAAGATGTGGATAATGATATTGTGAAATTAAAATTATTCCCGTTCTCATTGTGGGATCGTGCAAAATTTTGGTTTTCATCTTTACCACTAAATAGTATTGATTCTTGGGATAGGTGTAAAGATGCTTTTATTACCAAGTATTTTCCTCCCGCGAAAATTATTTCCATTAGAAATCAAATTATGAATTTCAAGCAACTTGATCATGAACATGTTGCCCAATCTTGGTAAAGGATAAAATTAATGATAATAAATTGCCCTACTAATGGTTTAAATTTGTGGATGATCATACAAAAAATTTATGCGGGATTAAATTTTGTTTCTAGAAATCTTTTAGATTCCGCCGCGGGTTGTACTTTCATGGAGATTACATTGGGAGAAGCTACTAAATTGCTTGATAATATTATGGCAAATTATTCACAATGGCATACGGAAAGAGTTCCTACTAGTAAAAAGGTGAATTCCGTTGAAGAAATTAGTATTTTGAGTGATAAAGTAGATGCGCTTATGAAATTGGTTGCTAGCAAAAACACTCCTATTGATCCTAATGATGTGCCATTATCCACCTTGATTGAGCAAAATAATGATCCCGTAGATGTGAATTTTGTCTCGCGAAACAATTTTAATAGTAATGCTTATAGAGGTAATTTTAATCCTAGGCCGTTTCCTGGAAATTCCTCTAATAATTATGGCAATTTCTATGGTAATCCTTATAATAATAATAATAGGACGCCCTCTGATCTTGAAAGTAGTATTAAAGAATTTATTAATGTTTAAAAAGTTTTCAACACTACGATAGAAGAAAAATTAAGTAAACTTGATGATATGTCTAGGAGCATTGATAGAATCATTCATGATGTGGAAAATCTTAAGACTAAAATTTTGCCACCCAAAATTGATATTAATGAATCAATTAAAGCTTTATATGTCTCCATGGATGAGAGTAAGAAAAGAACCGCTATGCTAAAAGCTAAATGAGAATTTTTAGAAAAAGCGATTCCTCCCGGTTTCTATCGTAGTAATGATGAGGATATTAAAATGATTGGTGTTTCATCTATTGATTCCTTGTTTAGCAATATAAAACTTGATGAAAAGGGGACCGAAGAAGAGTCAACTTTAGCTAGAAGGCGTCCCCATAATTCGGAGGGTGAAAATCTTGATGAAAAAATTGATAAAAGTGGGTTTGGAGAGGTAAAAACATTAACTAGCGATGTGCCCACTCTCTTGGATTACAAAGACTTTAATTATGATAGTTGTTCTTTGATTGGGTGCATTTCTTTGTTACAATCCATGCTAAATTCACCCAACTCTTATGAACAAAATAAGGCTTTTACTAAACACATTGTAGAAGCGATGATGAAAGCATTAGAAGAAAAGCTAGAACTTGAAATTTCAATTCCTAGAAAATTATATGATGAGTGAGAACCCACCATTAAAGTTAAAATTAAAAATTATGAGTGCAATGATTTATGTGATTTGGGTGCTAGTGTTTCCACAATTCCAAAATCTCTATGTGATGTGCTAGGTTTTACCAATATAGATGAATGTTCTCTTAATTTGCACTTGGCGGATTCTACTATTAAAAAGCCATTGGGTAGAATTAATGATGTTCTTATTCTTGCAAATAGCAACTATGTGCCCGCTGATTTTATTGTACTTGACATTGATTGCAATCCGTCTTGCCCCATAATACTTGGTAGACCGTTCTTACGAACCATAGGTGCCGTTATTTACATGAAAGAAGGGGATATAAAATTTCAATTCCCACTAAAGAAAGGGATGGAAAACTTCCCTAGGAAAAGAATTAAAGCACCCTATGAATCCATTATGAGGGCCACTTATGGAATCAACTTGAAGGATGACAATACTTGAAACTATGCATTATGCCTAGCTAGGGGCATAAAACAATAGCGCTTGTTGGGAGGCAACTGATACGTCTTCGTCGTATCTATAATTTTTGATTGTTTCATGCCAATATTTTACCACTTTCACATATTTTTGGCAACATTTTATATTATTTTTGGGACTAACATATTGATCCAGTGCCCAGTGTCAGTTCATGTTTTCTGCTTGTTTTTTGTTTCATAGAAAATCCATATCAAACGAAGTCCAAATGCAATAAAATTTTACATAGAATTATTTTGGAATATATGTGATTTTTGGGAGGTGGAATCAACGCAAGGTGGTGCTCGTGGGCCCCACGAGGCACCAGGGCGGGCCAGGGGGGCAGGCGCGCTGTGGTGCCTCGTGAGGCCCTCGTAGGTCGGTTGGTGCTATTCTTCGGGCGCAAGGAAGCTAATATCCGGGAAAAAAATCATGTTAAAATTTCAGCGCAATCGGAGTTACGGGTCTCCGGGAATTTAAGAAACGGTGAAAGGCCAGAAAACAGGAACGCGAAACAGAAGAGAACAAAGAGAGAGATCCAATCTCGGAGGGGCTCCTGCCCCTCCACCGCCATGGCAGCCATGGACCAGAGGGGAAACTCTCCTCCCATCTAGGGGGAGGCCAAGGAAGAAGAAGAAGAAGGGGGGCTCTCTCCCCCTCTCTTTCGAAGGCGCCAGAGCGCCACCGGGGGAAACATCGTGACGGCGATCTACACCAACAACTTCGCCGCCGTCAACATCAACTCTCTCCCCCTATATGCAGTGGTGTAACATCTCTTCTCCCCGCTGTAATCTCTACTTAAACATGGTGCTTAATGCTACATATTATTATTCGATGATTTGTGGCCATCCTATGATGTTTGAGTAGATCTGTTTTGTCCTATGGGTTGATTGATGATCGTGATTAGTTTGAGTTGTATGTTTTATTTTTGGTGCTGTCCTATGGTGCCCTCCGTGTCGCGCAAGCGTGAGGGATTCCCGTTGTAGGGTTTGCAATACGTTCATAATTCTCTTATGGTGGGCGGCTAGAGTGACAGAAGCTTACACCCGAGTAAGGGGGTTGTTGCGTATGGGAGTAAAGAGGACTTGATACTTAATGCTATGGTTGGGTTTTACCTTAATGATCTTTGGTAGTTGCGGATGCTTGCTAGAGTTCCAATCATAAGTGCATATGATCCAAGTACGAAAAGTATGTTAGCTCATGCCTCTCCCTCATATAAAATTGCAATAGTGATTACCGGTCTAGTTATCGATTGCCTAGGGACAAATCATTTTCTTGTGTTACAAAAGCTTTCTACTAAACAACTAACTTTTATTATCTTGCAAATTACTCGTAGTTTTATTCTCACAAAGTACTTCTAGTTTTATTCTTGCAAACCTATCCTATCACCTACAAAATAGTTTCATACTTGTTCTAGGTAAAGCGAACGTTAAGTGCGCGTAGAGTTGTATCGGAGGTCGATAGAACTTGAAGGGAATATTAATTCTACCTTTAGCTCCTCGTTGGGTTCGACACTCTTATTTATCAAAAAAGCTACAATTGATCCCCTATACTTGTGGGTTATCAGCAACCCAATGAATAAAATAAATTTTTGCTTTTTATTTCTGTTCTTGTGTGTTTACATAATTTTAGCCTCTGTTATGATTGTGTTTTTATGTTTTAATTAGTGTTTGTGCCAAGTAAAGCCTTTGGGATGATTTGGAAGATAGTATAATTGATGCTGTTTGGAAAACAGAAAGTTTTGCGTCCAGTGCTGTAATTTTAATTCTGTACTGGAGCGTCAGAAAAATCTGAAATTTTTACACAGTATTGGTATATGAATTTCCCACGTTGTCCTAATTTTTCAGAATTTTTGGAGTTACAGAAGTATAGATTTTCAATAGATCTTTACAGACTGTTCTGTTTTAGACAGATTCTATTTTTGTTGCATAGTTTGCTTATTTTGATGAATCTATGGATCGTATCGGGGGGTATGAGTCATGGAGAAGTTGGATTACAGTAGCATTATGCTAATATTAAATATGAATCAATTTACTACAGTACTTAAAGTTAAAGATTTATTTGTTATACTAACGGATCTCACGAAAGTTTTGTTGAGTTTTGTGTGATTGAAGTTTTCAAGTTTTGAGTGAGTTCACGATAGATGAAGGAATAAGGGGTGGCAAGAGCCTAAGCTTGGGGATTCCCAAGGCACCCAAGGTAATATTCAAGGAAGACTCAAGCAACTAAGCTTGGGGATGCCCCGGAAGGCATCTCCCCTCTTTCTTCTACCAACTATCGGTAATTTTACTTGGAGCTATATTTTTATTCGTCACATATCATGAGTTTTGCTTGGAGCATCATGTATTATATGAGTCTTTGCTTTGTTTGCTTTTTAGTTTGTCACAATCATCTTTGCTGGACACACCTATTTGAGATAGCCATACGTTTATCATGATTTGTTAGAATACTCTATGTGCTTCACTTAAATCTTTTGAGCTAGGCAGTTGCTCTAGTGCTTCACTTAAATCTTTTGAGTACGGCAGTGGCTATATTTTGAAGAAATATTTGAACTCTCATGCTTCACTTATATGATTTTGAGAGTTGATAAGATTAAATTTTGAAGAAATATTTGAACTCGCATGCTTCACTTATATCTTTTTGAGAGTTGATAATAGTAATGGTAATTTATACAAGATATGAATTTGGTCCCAAAGTGATGAATATTCAAGAGGGATATAATAAAAACTTTCATGAAAGATCATTGGATATGATAAGTTTGATTCCTTGCAATAGTTTTGCGATATGGAGATGATAATATGTGAGTCATGTTAGTGAGTAATTGTGATTTAGTAAGAATATTGGTGTTAAGGTTTGTGATTCCCTATGCATGCACATAAAGTCAATAGTTATGCAACGAAATTATATCCTACTTGTGGTGCATTATTCGGTGTTAGTTATGTTCAATGCATGTTTATGACCGTTTTTGCTTTTTGGTTGGTCGCTTCTCAATCTATTTGCTAGCCTTCATTTGTACTAAGCGGGAATGCTGCTTGTGCATCCAACTCCTTGAACCCAAGTTGTGCCAAATGAGTCCACCATACCTACCAATATGCGATATTTCCATGCCGTTCCAAGTAAATTTGCATGTGCCAACTCTAATTCTTCAAAATAATTTTCCGTTTTGTGTGCCCGTACCACTCATGAAGCGGCAGGGGGTGGCCAATATTTTCCATGCTAGGTGTGTTATTCTCACGATGAGTGTTTATTCACTTGTCATTGCACGAGAGAGTGGCAGGTAATAGGGATGCCTAGTCCCGAAATGAAAAAAAATATGATGATAATAATAAATTCCTTGGAAAGTGTTGGTATGGAGGGCACCCGTGGATACGGCTAGCCATGGATTGTGAAAGAATGGTGGAAAGGAAATAAACTTTATTTTCTGTTTGGGAACCGCCTATAATGTGTCTAGCATGGAAGATATTGAGAATTCTCGGTCGTTTTCATTGACAGGAAAAGCATGCCTCTCAAAATAATTTTATCTCTCTAATTTAAGCCTTGAGCTCTGGCACCTCTGCAAATCTCTGCTTCCCTCTGCGAAGGGCCTATCTATTTACTTTTATGCAATTTTTATTTTTATTTTGAGTCTCCATCTTCTCTTACAAAGCACCAACTAGAGAGCACTATTGTCATACTTGTGCATTGTGTGTAGCTAATATTGAGTGTGTTTCATGAATGGATCAATGATTGAGCATAATGGACTAGGGATAACTTTCTTTAGCGTTGATATTTTGAAAGACATGGTTGCTTGTTAGTATGCTTGAGTATTTATGTCTTCATGTCAAACTATAGACTATTGCTTTGAATCATTCAAGTCCAAATGTCCATGCTACAAAAGAAAAGAGTATATGATGAATATGATAGGTAGCATTCCACATCAAAAAATCTGTTTTTATCATTTACCTACTCGAGGACGAGCAGGAATTAAGCTTGGGGATGCTTGATACGTCTCCAACGTATCTATAATTTTTTATTGTTCCATGCTATTATAGTATCAATCTTGGATGTTTTATATACAATTACAAGCAATTATATGTCATTTTCTGGGACTAACTTATTAACTTAGTGCCCAGTGCCAGTTGCTGTTTTTTGCCTGTTTTTGGTTTTTCAGAATATCAGTACCAAACGAAGTCCAAATGCCACGAAACTTTTTGGAGATTTTTTTATGGACATAAGAGACACTAGAAGCTTCGGGAGAGGGCCAGAAGACAGAGAAGGTGGCCACGAGCCACCAGGGCGCGCCCTGGTGCCTCGTGGGCCCACCTCTGCACTGTTTGACCTAATTCCACCTCTATAAATACTCTAAAATCGGGAAACCAACAGGAGAGTCCACGAAATACTTTTTCCGCCGCCGCAAGTTCCTGTTCTCGAGAGATCCCATCTTGAGGCCTTTTCCGGCACTCTGCCGGAGGGGGATTCGATCACGGAGGGGCTCTACATCAACCTTGCTGCCCTTTCGATGGTGTGTGAGTAGTTTACCACAGACCTTCGGGTCCATAGTTAGTAGCTAGATGGCTTCTTCTCTCTTTTTGATCTTCAATACAATGTTCTCCTCGATGTTCTTGGAGTTCTATCCGATGTAATCACTTTTTGCGGTGTGTTTGTTGTGATCCGATGAATTGTGAGTTTATGATCAGATTATCCATGAATATTATTTGAGTCTTCTCTGAACTCTTTTATGCATGATTGTTATAGCTTTGTATTTCTCTCCGATCTATCAATTTGGTTTGGCAAACTAGATTGATTTATCTTGCAATGGGAGAGATGCTTTGTAGTGGGTTCGATCTTGCGGTGCTCAATCCCAGTGACAGAAAGGGACATGACACGTATTTGTATTATTGCCATTAAGGATAAAAAGATGGGGTTTAATCATATTGCTTGAGTTTACTTTGTCTACATCATGTCATCTTGCTTAAGGCGTTACTCTGTTTCATACTTAATACCCTAGATGCATGCTGGATAGCGGTCGATGGGTCGAGTAATAGTAGTAGATGCAGGCAGGAGTCGGTCTACTTGTCTCGGACGTGATGCCTATATACATGATCATTGCCATGAATCCGTCATAATTATTTGCTTTTCTATCAATTGCCCAACTGTAATTTGTTTACCCACCGTATGCTATGTGTTCGAGAGAGAAGCCTCTAGTGAAAACTATGGCCCCCAGGTCTACTTTTATCATATATTAAAATCAAAAATACCTTGCTGCAATCTATTTACTTTTATTTTATTTAGTATTTTAGTTTATCTATCTACCACTATCAGCCCTTGCAAATAACCGCTAAGAGGATTGACAACCCTCTTATTTACGTTGGGTGCAAGTGTTTACTTTTGTGTGTGCAGGTGCGCTTAACGAGATTTTGCTTGGTTCTCCTACTGGATTGATAACCTTGGTTCTTAACTGAGGGAAATACTTATCTCTACTATACTGCATCATCCTCTCCTCTTCAGGGAAATACCAACGCAGTCTACAAGTAGCAGGAAGAATTTCTGGCGCCGTTGCCGGGGAGACATCATCAAAATTACCAAGTGCCTTCACACAAACTATCATCCACTTGCATTTATTTTATTTGCCTTTTTATTTGCATTTGCCTCTCATTTTCATCTTCCCCACTTCTAATTTTTTTTTACAAAAACACAAAAATATTCTTGTTTGCTTGTTTGCTTCACCATTATGGCTAGTTCTTCGCCTGTTACTATTACCCCTGAAAATGAAGTGCTTAATTTTAAACAAAGGGGAGGAGAAAATTTAAAATATGCTTGGTATAGGATTTGCGATGCTGAAAATAGATCAACTCGTAAGCAATCCACTACCGTTCTTCTTCGAAATTTTTATGTGGGAATTACTACTTGGTATAGATTTGTGCTTGACACTATTAGCAGAGGGAATTTCTTGATGTGTCCCACTTTGGATGCTTTCAATGCTATGGGAAATTTAGTGGGTTCACCCCCTATCATTATTAATGAAACGGCATTGACTTTGGAGCATGTTATGCAAAGGTTAGAAGCTATTGAAAATAAGATGCCTACTATTGAACATCTTGAGAATTTAGATAAGAAGGTCCATAATCATATTACTCAATTTGGTTCTAAGGTGGAAATTGCTTTGAAAACTTTAAAGGAAAAGGAACCGATAATTAACGAAAGGATAGAACAAAGCCCCGCTAGAATTGACAAGTTAGAAGAGATTATCAATAACTTAGGTTCCGCTTTATCCTCCGCTAAAAACATTGATAGGACTTCTCCCAATAAAAATTGCAAGTTTATATATGTTCCTAAGGTTAAGGGTGCTACTTCTAGTAAAGGGAGCGAGGATCTTAAAATGATTAGCGTGCACCCCAATTTCATTGATATAATAAAGGAACATATCCATAAAAGCAAAATTCTTGATTTTGTGCCTAGAAGTGTGATGATGAGAAACTCCTATGTTAAATCTACTAGAAAATATGGGTGTGTAATCGAGGAGTTGGAAACCAAGGATGACAACACTTGAAACTATGCATTATGCCTAGCTAGGGGCATAAAACAATAGCGCTTGTTGGGAGGCAACCCAATGAATAAACTAAAAAAATTTAGTTTTACCTTCTGTTCTTGTGTGTTTACACAATTATAGCCTCTGTTATGATTGTGTTTTTATCTTTTAATTAGTATTTGTGCCAAGTAATGCCTTTGGGATGATTTGGATGATAGTATAATTGATGCTGTTTGAAAACAGAAACTTTTATATCCAGTGCTGGAATTTTAATTTTTTCCTGGAATGTTAGAACCTTCTGAATTTTTTACACAATATTGATATATGAATTTCCCACGTTTTCCTAAGTTTTCAGATTTTTTGGAGTTACATAAGTATGACGTTAATTCAGATCTTTACAGACTGTTCTGTTTTAGACAGATTCTGTTTTTGTTGCATAGTTTGCTTATTTTGATGAATCTATGGATCGTATCGGGGGGTATGAGTCATGGAGAAGTTGGAGTACAGTATAATTATGCCAATATTAAATATGAATCAATTTACAACAGTAATTAAAGTTTAAGGTTTGTTTGTTATACTAACGGATTTCACGAGGTTTCTGTTGAGTTTTGTGTGCTGAAGTTTTCAAGTTTTGGGTGAGACTACGATGGATAAAGGAATAAGGAGCGGCAAGAGCCTAAGCTTGGGGATGCCCAAAGTACCCCAAGGTAATATTCAAGGAAGACGCAAGCGTCTAAGCTTGGGGATGCCCTGGAAGGCATCCCCTCTTTCGTCTACAATCTATCGGTAACTCACTTGGAGCTATATTTTTATTCATCACATGATATGTGTTTTACTTGGAGCGTCTTGTGATATAGTTTGTTTGCTTTTTAGTTTTTCACAATCATCTTTGCTGAACACACCTTTTTGAGAGGGACACACATTATTCGTGATTTGTTAGAATACTCTATGTGCTTCACTTATATCTTTTGAGCTAGGCAGTTGCTCTAGTGCTTCACTTATAACTTTTAGAGCATGGCGGTGGTTATATTTTAAAGAAATAGTTGCACTCTCATGCTTCACTTATATATTTTTGAGATTCTAATGAATAGCAATGGTAATATGCACGGGTTATGAATTTGGTCCTAATATGATAGGTATTCAAGAGGGATATAATAAAAACTTTCATGTAGATCACTGAATATGATAAGTTTGATTCCTTGCAATAGTTTTGCGATATTAAGATGGTAATATGTGGGAGGTGCTAGTAGATAATTGTGGTTTAGTAAGAATATTGGTGTTAAGGTTTGTGATTCCCGAAGCATGCACGCATGATATGTCGTTATGCTAAGAAGTTGGAGCATGATTTATTATTGATTGTCTACCTTATGAGTGGCGGTCGGGGACGAGCGATGGTCTTTTCCTACCAATCTATCCCCCTAGGGGCATGCGTAGTAGTACTTTGCTTCGAGGGCTAATAAACTTTTGCAATAAGTATGTGAGTTCTTTATGACTAATGTGAGTCCATGGATTATACGCACTCTCACCTTTCCGCAATTTGCTAGCCTCTTCGGTACCGTGCATTGCCCTTTCTCACATCGAGAGTTGGTGCAAACTTCGCCGGTGCATCCAAACCCCGTGATATGATACGCTCTATCACACATAAGCATCTTTATATCTTCCTCAAAACAGCCACCATACCTACCTATCATGGCATTTCCATAGCCATTCCGAGATATATTGCCATGCAACTTCCACCGTTCCGTTTTTATGACACACATCGTCATTGTCATATTGCTTTGCATGATCATATAGTTGACATAGTATTTGTGGCTCAGCCACCGTTCATCATTTTTATACATGTTACGCTAGTATCATTGCACATCCTGGTACACTGCCAGAGGCATTCATATAGAATCATATTTTTGTTTTAGTTTCGAGTTGTAATTTTCTTTTGAGTTGTAAGTAAATAGAAGTATGATGATCATCATTATTAGAGCATTGTCCCAGTGAGAAAAAAAAAGTGGCCAAAAAGAGCCCACGAAAAAAGAGGCCAAAAAGAGCCCACAAAAAAATGAGTGAAAAAGAGAGAAGGGGCAATGTTACTATCCTTTTTCCATACTTGTGCTTCAAAGTAGCACCATGTTTTTCATATAGAGAGTCTCCTGTTTAGTCACTTTCATATACTAGTGGGAATTTTTCATTATAAAACTTGGCTTGTATATTCCGATGATGGGCTTCCTCAAATGACCGAGGTCTTCATGAGCAAGCAAGTTGGATGCACACCCACTTAGTTTTCATGTTGAGCTTTCATACACTTATAGCTCTTAGTGCATCCGTTGCCTGGCAATCCCTACTCCTCGCATTGACATCAATTGATGGGCTTCTCCATAGCCCGTTGATTAGCCTCGTCGATGTGAGACTATCTTCTTATTTTTGACTTCCCCTTATTAATCTCTACCACCACACTCTATTCCACCCATAGTGCTATATCCATGGCTTGAGCTCATGTATTGCGTGGGGGTTGAAAAAGCTGAAGCGCGTTAAAAAGTATGAACCAATTGCTCGGCTTGTCATCGGGGTAGTGCATGATAAATATTTTGTGTTAATAAGATGGAGCATGACAGGATATTATATGATTTTGTAGGGATAACTTTCTTTAGCATTTTTATTTTGAAAGACATGATTGTTTATTAGTATGCCTGAGTATTGATGTCTTTATATCAAACTATAGACTATTGCTTTGAATCATTCGGATCTTATTATTCATACCGTAAGAGAAAGATTACATGATGCAACATGTTAGGTAGAATTCCACATCAAAAATTCTATTTTTATCATTTACCTATTCGAGGACGAGCAGGAATTAAGCTTGGGGATGCTTGATACGTCTCCAACGTATCTATAAATTTTTTTATTGCTCCATGCTATTATAGTATCAATCTTGGATTTTTTATATGCAATTATATATCATTTTTTGGGACTAACCTATTAACCTAGTGCCCAATGCCAGTTGCTGTTTTCTGTTTGTTTTTGGTTTTTCAGGAAATCAGTACCAAACGAAGTCCAAATGCCACGAAACTTTTTGGAGATTTTTTTCTAGACAAAAGAGACCCTGGAGACTTGGAGAGGAGGCCAGAAGGTTCACGAAGCCTCCACAAGGCAACAGGGCGCGACCCTAGGGGGCGCGCCCTGATGCCTTGTGGGGCCCTCGTGGCTCCGTTTGACCTAATTCTACTTCTATAAATTCTCAAATATTGGGAAACCAACAGAGAGCCACCCCGAATAACTTTTACGCCGCCGCAAGCCTCTGTTCTTCCGCGATCCCATCTGGAGGCCTTTTCCGGTACTCTTCCGGAGGGGGAATCGATCACGGAGGGCTTCTACATCAACCTTGCTGCCCTTCCGATGATGTTTGAGTAGTTTATCACAGACCTACGGGTGCATAGCTAGTAGCTAGATGTCTTCTTCTCTCTCTTTGATCTTCAATACCATGTTCTCCTCGATGTTCTTGGAGTTCTATCCGATGTAATCTTCTTTTGTGGTGTGTTTGTTGGGATCCAATGAATTGTGAGTTTATGATCATATTATTCATGAGAAATATTTGAGTCTTCTCTGAACTCTTTTATGCATGATTGTTATAGCTTTGTATTTCTCTCCGATCTATCGATTTGGTTTGGCCAACTAGATTGGTTTATCTTGCAATGGGAGAGGTGCTTTGTGTTGGGTTCAATCTTGCGGTGCTCAATCCTAGTGACAGAAAGGGACATGACACGTATTTGTATTGTTGCCATTAAGGATAAAAAGATGGGGTTTAATCACATTGCTTGAGTTTACTTTGTCTACATCATGTCATCTTGCTTAAGGAGTTACTCTGTTTCATACTTAATACCCTAGATGCATGCTGGATAGCGGTCGATGGGTGGAGTAATAGTAGTAGATGCAGGCAGGAGTCGGTCTACTTGTCTCGGACGTGATGCCTATATACATGATCATTGCCATGAATCTGTCATAATTATTTGCTTTTCTATCAATTGCCCAACAGTAATTTGTTTACCCACCGTATGCAATGTGTTCGAGAGAGAAGCCTCTAGTGAAAACTATGGCCCCCGGGTCTACTTTTATCATATATTAAAATCAAAAATACCTTGCTGCAATTTATTTACTTTTATTTTATTTATTATTTTAGTTTATCTATCTACCACTATCAGAATTAATCCTTGCAAATAACCGCTAAGAGGATTGAGAACCCTCTTATTTGCGTTGGGTGCAAGTGTTTGCTTTTGTGTGTGCAGGTGCGCTTAACAGGATTTTGCTTGGTTCTCCTACTGGATTGATAACCTTGGTTCTTAACTGAGAGAAATACTTATCTCTACTATACTGCATCATCCTCTCCTCTTCGGGGAAATACCAGCGCAGTCTACAAGTAGCAGCGTTGGAGATGCCCTTACACCCCAACTCAAAATTACAGACTTGTATGATTCATAAAGGGACACCGGTCATGCTCGTTCTTGGTTCGCCATTGGTTTCAAGTTGCAATTGTAGGGGTTGTTTGGTTTGTGACTAAGTTTGCCTAAGGTTGGTACACCTAAGGTTAGGCGGGTTTGACCAACTTAGGTGGGTGTTTGGTTTAAGTCACACCTTAGATAAGTCACACTAGGGTCCCACATCACATACACTCAAAAAATATGACAAGATTCTCTTAGGCTTGCCAACTTGTGGCTTTTATTTTGAAGAACTAACCTTATGCAAGTTTGGCAACATTGTATGTCAAAGTGTGGCACTGCTATGCTTAGAACCAAACAACACCGTACATTTGTCATACTTATGTGTTTTCAGACTCCGTGTGTATTAGAGAACTCATTTTGAGATCCTTCGGTCACTCGGCAATTATTCCATGATAATAGGATTTGAACTAGTTTGTTTAGAACATACGACATATTTTGATTATTACTCACCAAGCAAAAAAGATGAATGATATGCATCACTCACAAGTTCTTTCGAAATGTTGTAAAATGCGTCAAATAACCACCATATAAATGACGTCCCGGAAGGGGGGAGGGGTCGGTTTGAGGTAAATTCCCCTAACTTTGACTTCCAAATGTAAAAGGAAATTTAAATGAAAATAATAAAGTAAATATCATTTATGTCACTTTCCCCAAAAGTTTTCATTGTGCACCTCGGAAATTTGCAGGGGTACGCACCTGCCTAGTTGTGCCATTCGCCCGATTGCCTCGCGGTCTGCTTGGATCCCGCATGAGGGCACAATAAGTTTTAAGTTTTGGTTTCTAAAACTTACGATTTAGTCGGTCGCAGCTTATAAAACTTACGATTTTGTCGGCGCTCGTACCAAGTTTCAGAGTTGAAACTTAAAACTTTCGATTTTGTCGATCGCAGGTTCTGAAACTTATGATTTTGTCGCTCGCTCGTATCAAGTTTCAGAAGTTGAAACTTAATAAAAAATTAAAGACTCGTCAAAACGTATTCAAAATGAACCTCATTTAAAAGTCATCGTCACCAGAAACACAAATATGAAAACAGAACTTAATTTGGGCTTTTGGTTCAAAAATATGAAAGATTAAAAATCGAAAACCAAAAGAAAAAAGAGGTTGCATGCCCTCGCATCTGCATGCTATAAATTCTGTGCATCTGGCTGGTACAAAATAATACTATTGCACTTTACAGTAGGTCCTCACTTGTACCAAGTTTCAGAAGTTGAAACTTAACAAAAATTGAAAAACTCGTCAAAACGTATTCAAAATGAACCTCATTTG
This sequence comes from Elymus sibiricus, assembly GCA_039707655.1. NCBI lineage: Eukaryota > Viridiplantae > Streptophyta > Magnoliopsida > Poales > Poaceae > Elymus > Elymus sibiricus. The sequence goes on from CM077670.1 coordinate 69,794,734, forward strand.
AAAGTCGTCGTCACCAGAAACAGAAATATGGAAATGAAACTTAATTTGGACTTTTGGTTTAAAAATATGAAAGATTAAAATCGAAAATCAAAAGAAAAAAGAGGTTGCATGCCCCCCCACCTGCCTGCTATAAATTGTGTGCACCTGGCTGGTACAAAATAATACTATTGCACTTTGCACTAGGTCCTCCTTCGTACCAAGTTTTAGAAGTTAAAACTTAACAAAATTTAAAAAATTCGTCAAAATGTATTCAAAATGAACGTCATTTAAAAGTCATCGTCGCCAGAAACACAAATATAAAAACATAACTTAATTATACTTTTGTTTCAAAACTATAAAAGATTAAAAAAAAAAAGAGGTTGCATGCCCCCGCACATGGGTGCTATAAATTGTGTGCACCTGGCTGTACAAAATAATACTATTGCACTTTGCACCTTGCACTAGGTCCTTGACAAACAATAATAACTAGTATGTAACTTAGAACATCTCCAAGGCCGACCCTCAAACCGTCCGCATACGTTCAGACCGCGCAGTCCGGACGTGTTGTGCCATCGAACGCCGGCCTGTATCAGTTCGCCGAGCGGTCCGGGCGTGTTTTATCTCGCAAACCGGAGACAAACTATGGGGCTTTGCGGGCGTCCGAACCGCTGCCACGCCCGCTCCTGACTACCCTGGCCCACCAAAAAGCCTCCTCCCTCGCCCGTGTGCGTTCCCAACCGTCACCAGCTGCCCGTATTCATGCCGCTATAGAGCGGCCGCTCCGCATTGACGCGCCGGCCGAGAGCGCCGCCTGCTGCACACCCGGCTGAACACGCCTCCTCACCGCATTTCAAACGGCTACAAATTGCCTGCCTTCCTCCATTAAACCCGCGCGTGTGCCGAGAAACCTACCCCAGCCGCACGTCTGTTCGCGAGCCGCCCGTCATTAAACACAACGTCGGTTGCCTCCGGGCGTCCGCCCGCTATCTAAACGATGCCAGACGCCGGGCAAAAATCGCACAACACTCCGCTCCCATCTCCTCCCTGCACCATTTTCTCCACAATCTCGATGGCATCCGGCGAGCAGGAATAGGAGTTCTCCGGCATAAAATCGCACCACACTCCGCTCCCATATCCTCCATCCACGCTCCAGGACGCTGCAGGCCAGCTAGCGAGGCTTAAGCTCCAAGCCGGCGTGTGGTTCAGCAACTCGCCGCCCCAAGCTAGCTCGCAGCCGTGGCAAGTTGGCGAGTTGCTCCAGCCCGTCACGCGGGGGAGAACAGCGGCACAGGCATCGTGGCTGCCCTGGACGACGCCGTGTCGTACCGCTCCTATACATCCTCCCGTGCCTGCGACCGCGTCATCCAACGTCAATGCGCGCGTAACCGCGCCCTGCCGGCGGAGAAAGAAGCCGGCTTCGCGGAGATCGACGAGGCGGCGGCCAGCTCATCCGCATCCGCCGCCGTCATCGAGGAGAAGTAGAACATGGGAGGCTGCCGCCGCTTGGGTCACTGAAGGCCACCACCAAGGCGACGCCAGCGTACACAGCCGGTGTCTTGCCCGGTCGCAGGCCACCGTCGTCCCCCGCCCCAAGCTTAGGGCACCCTTCCCCTCCGGCTGAAGCATCACCCGGCGGTTCCACTCCGATGAGAGGCGCTGCCGAACATGGGGAAGCGAGCCGCCCTTTGCGCTAAAGCATATACCTCCGGGGCTCACTGCAGTCCGATGAGCGGGCTGCTGGACATGGGAAAGACAATGAAGATTTGCCGCGGTCGGCCGTAGACTAGTCAAGGGTATCCGTGTGGTGGGATTGGATATCTGCCGGCACCGGTCGTAGACTAGTTTTACCTTAGTCCGGTATCGTTTTAAGTTAAACAAATGTCCAAAATGTAATGATTTTTGTCCGGTTTATATGAAATCCGCCGTGTTTGCATGAACTTCATGCGGTTAGTTCAAACAATGGTTGAAATATATGCGGACAGCGTTTGATGGCCGGCTTCCGCATCCGTGTCCGCGGACTGGTCCCCCCTGTCCGCGGACAGATACCGGAGCAAATTTGCGGGTCAGCGTTGGAGATGCCCTTATCTTCGATTTCTAAATAGCTAGCCTCCACTTACCTACTTCTCAACATGCATGAGAAAAGGCCCACCTCAACATGCAATCATTCATAGAAAAAGTTCTACTCAACATCCAAACATGCATGAGATATTTAATAAATATTTTACAACTATATAATGATCAAACACAGTAAAGCATATCTATTTTCAGTTTTAGCTCTCATATTATTTCTTTGAATATTCATACTCCATACAATCAAATATCATTGAAATATACTGCAAAATATTCCTGCAACAACGCGTGGGATATCATCTAGTTTCATAAAGTATCCGTGTTTCTTTTTCTTATCGAAACATTGCTATTCCCTTGTGGCAATGAAAATCTTTCCTTCATTAATATTAATATCGAATCTATAGCTTATCACTGCTTACTACTCGCACATGATCGTGTCGTCCCATCAACACAATCCAATGCTCAACATCCACCCATCGACCACATGAGGGTGCCTGTACTTGATTGTGACGACTCAGCATTGAAAACAAGAGATGCAAGTGTAAGATTCACCTTGGCAGAGCTAGACTCCAGCAGGAAGAACAGAGCATAGCCTGAAAGTCCATAGCACTATATAGCAGAAACAGAACAGAGCACAAGAACGAGCACGAAACATGATTCGAATGGGGTGTGGCGTCATTAGCGACGGGGGCAGATAGGGCATGTCATTACGCCACGTTTGTTTTGGCGAGCGCACGTCCGGTCGGAGCAGAAGCGTCGCGCGGCTTCATTTTTGGACAAAAAGAATATATTAATATCATGAAGATATCAATTACATCCAGTTTCTACACCAATCAAATATTCAAAAGACATTACGGATGCACGCAACCAAAAACAAAAAGAAGAAGAAGAAAAGAAAAGTCTGGCTACACTGATCAATTTCTTATAGCTCCAGCATAAACCATCACCAAAGACAACACCCGGAGTCCATATTCTCCAAAAGCGACGCTTTCAAGAAGAAAACAGTGCAGAAGCACCGTCGTTACCCGATCAAAGATCTTAGATTTTCACCCTGAAGAAAGTCCGCGGTCTCAAAACAATGCCTTCAACAAGGCCATTGTCAGACACAACCAATTAAGGTCAGACCTTGAATTTTCACCATGAAAGATAAGACTCTATACTCCTCCTAGCAAATTCTTCACCGCCTCGAAGACACGGTCCGCCATTACTAGTCTTCAAACCTCAGCCGCCATGACATTCTCGGCCACTGTCTACACCATGGAAATCGAAAGACCGACTTGTCCCATAATGTCAACAGTCAACGGAGCTTCGCGCCACGCCGTCCCGGATCTGCACAGGCTGAAATAAGGACGCACACGACCGGATCCCATCCGATCCAGCAATCTAGATGCGTCACGCGCCCAAAGGATATCTCCGGCGGAGCATTCCGGAACTCGTCAACAGCCAGATCAAGGAGGACAGGCATCAAACAAATCACCGCCTTGGCGGGAGAAGGACCCTAGGACCGCCTCCTTATTCAAGCAAATCCAGCAGGCCCCCACGCCGCCGGTCAAATCAGCGGAGGAGAAGGCCGCCGCCGCGCCGCACGCCCGCACAGACCCAGAAGGCCCAGAGGCCCAGATCAGACCCGCCACCGCCGGATCGTCATTGCGCGGACGTCAAGCCGCACGCCTCTGCCTCGCCTCTCCGGCTCGCGCCATGTCCCGGGCCACTAGGGCCGCGACATCTTGCGCGTCGATCTCTCGGAGGCAACAAGACAGCGAAGAGGTTCATCTACGACCTAGGTTTTCCGCGAGGATCCCCCTAAGCCAATGAACATCGCCTCCTCCGCCAGATCCTCGCCACCCGGGAAGATCACCGCCACCACCCCAACGCAGAGGCACTGCCTTGGTCGCCGCGCGTCGACGATCCGTCGTCGTCGCCCCGGCAGCTCCCGCGGTCGCCTTCGTCGCCCACCCACCCCAGACTACATTCGGCAGCTGGGCCCGCCGCCTCCGCGGCGAGGGGAGTCGGAGATGGGGGAGGAGGCCGGCGGCGCGAGGTGTCGCCCTCTCGCGTGGCTCCATACACTTCTTCACGTATTATTCGTTTGCAAACATTGAAACATAATTACTTGCTTCGTCATATCATAGCATCTACAACCAAAGTAGCCAAATACACCCCCTAAATGTTCGTACGCGACGTTCGGACACGTCCATGGACATCATCTGGTCATCCTTCGAATATCCTTCCAGATAATCATACCGCTTAGTTATACAAAACCATGCTCGTCCATCATATAGCATCAATTCAACCCAAATTGAACAATTTGACAAAGCAAAAATGAACCACAAATTAACACATGTGAAAATGAAATTCAACAATTCATACATACATAGACCATACAGAATGAATCAACCAAGTCTTTTGTTGCGCTCGTTGATCTCCATCTTCATTTCGAGCCACTTCTTGCTTTCATCATCTAAGAATCTAACATCTTGCAACATGATCTTAGAATCTTTCATGTCTCTTGCACGCCTCAACATCTCTCTCTAGCTTAAATCTTTGCATTCTCGTCGCTTTTTAAGTTCCCATTTACTAATTTCTCTTACTTCTCTCTTCTATCTTCTCCCCCTCAATGCTCAACTTCTCTTTCATGTTCTCACGGCCGAACTCCATCCTCTCCATTTGCAGATCCAATAAAAGTTTGTATCTCTCCCCCTTCTTCACCTTCTTGGCGGAAAAATGCTCGTCCATGTGGCGGGCGTTTTGCTTGCCGTGCCATCATGCGCGACCCTCTCCTTCTCCCACTTGTTTCTCATAACCTACGGTTTCTCTTTGACACGGTCGCTTGTACGTCCGCCCCTCCACTTTGCTCCTCTTCTTCATCCAATCTAATAGATTGTTGGGCGTTGGTCCATTGTTTTTCTTCATCTTCTTAGTGTTAACTTTGAGCTCTTCAACGACGACTTGGCATTTTGGTTTTTCCATTTAGCTTGATCCAACAAAGGGACAAAGTGAATGGCTTGCCCCAGGTTTGGTTGTACAAACTGACCGCCAACCCCAACTAGCAAAACAAAAATTCACTCAAAACGACAGTTGCGAGCGACACGGACTCCGTCGAGGCATCGTCCATGGTGGTTGTGGGGGACGGGGTACTCGGCGTCGAAATCTAGAAAGGCGGAAGAGGACGTGGAGCAAGGGTTGAGGACGGCGACGGCTCGGACGCGGGAAATGGATGACGGGCACGGGAGGAGGTCGGTCGATTTGGTAGACTTGGTTAGTTTGGAGCGGATTTGGGATGGATCCGGCAGGTCGGATCCGACGTTGAGAACGCGTCTAGACGCCCCCGTATCGGCCCCACATATGGGATGGGTTTGAGAGGTGCCGGACCCGGCCGTATAGGGTCGATTAGAGGGCTCCGGTTGGGTGACATTTTCGTTATCAGGAGTGACAAGGCCGTTCGTCGGGGGGGGGGGGGGAGTAATGGGTCTGGTTGCAGATGCTCTTACAAATCAGAAATCATTCGTCGATCCACACAGGCCTCTAGGACTAGAACATGCCATCAAAGTCATAACCAAATTCATCATCGTTGCGCCACCATAGTTTTTGAATCGGAGTGTGATGTTTGCCGAAAGGCCGAGGAGGAAGCCGAGGCGCTCCGCCAAAAGCAGGACGCGACAACCTAGGATGAATGTCGCGGCGGTGACTGCGAGTGGCGCAACGACGATGACGACGACCCTAGGACACTGGCGGCATCGGAGGGCCGGCGTTTGAGATCCACATCCGGCTAGTTAAGTAGATTAGGCTAAGTTTTAATAATTTTCAACTAGTTTGATGTAGTATATCCAAATCGTGTTTGAGCAATGTCTTTGTAATGTTGAAAATGATGGGACATGGGGAGGGGGTGCCGTTAGGTGACAACAAATGGGATATCTATTTGGTTTTTTTCCTATGAGATGCACTTAGACTTCTTTATTTCCCCCCAAAAAAATTAGGAATTCCAAAAAAATAACCCCTCCTTTTCAAGAAGTAGGGAAATTTTGTTCCCTCCCAACCCCCTCTGAATACTTTATTTTTTGGCGCGAGGAAGTTTCCTTCCACCACCGGCGACCTCTTCGGCACATCGCCTCGCCCATGCCACGCTGCCACCTATCTTTCTCCCCCGAGCCTCCTCCTACCACTCCCACCTCCCGCCACCGAATCAGGGCTTGTGGTCATCGCTGCCGCAGGCATAGCTCCCCGCTACCATGGTCAGCCACCATTTCCTCATGAGTCTCCCCTCCTATCCCATTGCACTTTCCCAGAGGCTTTCGAATGCCTCTCGTGTCTCGCTGGCCACAGCCGCCTCACGAGCCGAGCCATGGTGGGCTCGAAACTAGCCACCGCCGCCCCACGAGCCGAGCCATGGTGGGCCCGAGCATCGACAAGGTCGGGAATAGGATTGTAACACCTCACCTCCTTCTCCTCTGTGTCCCCTTCCATGACTGTGTCGTCTGTGGCGATCTCCCGTCAGCCAACGCCCTACGTCCGGTAGCACACGCAAGTTGTTCGATGAAAGGGCCAAATGCATTTTTTTTTCTTGGGAGCACCTACTCATTAGGTGCGTGAAAAAAACGTTTGCATCAGTCACTTGGATTCCCGTCCGTCAGATCGGAATCCAACGGTTCATATCCCTTCTTCCTCCTCAAGCGTGACATGTTCATCTTCTTCCTCACATAGCCGCCCTCCGACCAAGCTCTAACCATCCGCCACCACCACCCGCGGCCGGCTGCTATCGCCGCCTCACCCTCCCTCCCCCCCCAACCGTGCAGGCCGCCGCCCCGTCCAAAAACCCCCGATCTGCAGGAACCCCCGGTGAACCCCACACCCACCCTCCTCTTAAGTTTCTTCCTCGCCTCCACCTGGGACGATGCAGCTCGCAACATCGTCCCCAGGCTCGGTGAGGTCATGGCTTGGCCTCGGCATGGTCGACTCTCGTCGATGCCGCTCCTCACGTTGTCCCCACCTTCGTCCTCGTGCAAAGAAAAAACGACTGACGCGGGAAAAAACTTCAAGCACATGACGATTGCAAAACTGTTTTTTTTTCTTTCATTTTTCATTTCCCCTTTTCTTTTTCAATGATGCGGAGTTATAGTTTAAATGATTTTTTATGTAAATGGATATCAAAAGGAAGCTTATGGAAATTAATTCCATGGAATGTTTTGTTTGGAGTCTCTGAATACCCATAAATTCATCTAGGAAGGCACCAATATTTGGTTTTTCTAAATCTAGAAGATGGAATGTATGATAGAGTCGCTAGGTCAATAACTCGTTTATAAAGGAAGGGGGACACGAGTCCTTCTGGAGGCCTTGACTAGACCTGAGCATGGGCAGCCCAGCCCGAGTTCGGCCCGAGAACCCGGGCCAGGCTTGGGCCTAGTCTTGCAGCCTAGAAGGTAATTCGAGCCGGGCTTGGGTACGTGTGAACACTAAAAATAACATTTGGGCCAAACTTTCAGGCTTCAGGCTTGATTTTAGCCCGAGCTCCGGCTTGAAAGAACACTAAAAATAACATTTGGGCCAGAATTTCAGGCTTCGGGCTTGATTTTAGCCCGAGCTCCGGCTTGAAAGAACACTAAAAATAACATTTGGGCCAGAATTTCAGGCTTCGGACTTGATTTTAGCCCAAGCTCCGGCTTGAAAGAACACTAAAAAAAACATTTTGACCGGAATTTCAGGCTTCGGGCTTGATTTTAGCCCGAGCTCTGGCTTGAAAGAACACTAAAAACAACATTTGGGCCGTTATTTCAGGCTTCAGGCTTGATTTTAGTCCGAGCTCCGGCTTGAAAACAGAATGTATTTTGGGCTTCGGGGCCAGGCTCGGGATTGAGAAAAGAAGGTCGGGCTTTTACAAGCCCGGCCCGGCGTTTGCTCAGGTTTAGCATCGACAACTTCGGATAAAATCCGTAAACTGAGCGTTGGCGAGGACCCGGAAGAAGCAGGACGCACCGATTGTTTACAGAGTCCGTAAGCTGAACGCGTTTCCATCCCACCTGCATGTCTGCACACTCTGTCGAGCATCTCAGTGTCCTCCCCGTACATGTTTCGACGGACACGGGGGGAGCAGTGCGTTCCTTCCTTCCCGTACATCTGAAAGCTGCACGGCATGCCGATGGGAAAAGGTCGAATCATTCCTGGTTGGTTGGCAGGCACACCGAGGTCAATCGCGATGCTAGCCTCCACTACCATACTAATCGATCTCGGGAGTCTTAAGCATGGCATGGGACCTTTTCATGGCCTTACGTACGTATCACAGAAACGTGTACGTAGCTAAGCCAGGAGTGCATGAAAACAAAGTTTCATCGATCGACCTACCTGAAACGAACATTACCATCCTTATTTCGGCGCATACTTTGTTTCAAATATACGATGAAATTAAGTCCGTACGCTGACCGTTGACGAGGACCTGGGAGGAGTATGCTGAACGCGTTCCCACCCCAGGTCTGTGCAGTGGTCTGCGCACACCGTCCATGGATAGGATAGAGGAGCGTCTTACGCCAAACCAGCTCCCTCCCCGTACACCTACACCTAGACCTGCAAGCTGCACCGCGTGCCGATGGGAAAAGCTAACATTTACTAGTACGTTAATTACTGCTGCTCACTGAAATTGCTTGCGCCAATCAATCAACTGTAGATGACTGTTGGGCATACGTATTTCTCGGTTCCCTTTTGAAGAACAAAGTATTTCCGGGTGACACCGGCGCAAAGAAGAGCAGCGCCGGCCGCGTGTGCCAAGCCGTGTCCAAGAGCTGCGCCGCGTGTGCCTTGCAACCCCTGTAACCCTGTTCCGTTCTGAAACGCCGCAGGAGCCTGACTGATTCCATCGGGCGCGCGTCAACGCGACAAGACCATGCACGGGAGGTTACGCTGCACCGCAACAATCCTGTGCCCACTCCCCTAAAAATGGAACAATTATGTGCCCATCAATGCCCACCTCCCGTGCCCAAGAGGCAGCTGTTGTTCCTCCATAATACGCCTCGAATATCGACCAAGGTGGTAGGAGTAGGATCGATCGACCAACATCGCAAGCGAGCTACTCGTACCAACCTGTGGGCTGTGGCCCGGGCTCTAAATGGCGCTTTCGTACTGTGTCCTACGATTCCTCAAATAAACTACCTGACGCCTTCGTCCGAGCGAACAAGAACTCCATCTCATCTCAAATCAAAAGAAAGAGAACAAGAACGAGAACTCACTACCCCGAATTGTTTTCGCCCGCTTCGCTTTACTGGCGGCAGCGCCAAAGCCCTGGGAGCGTGTAAGACAAGGCCGCATCGGCGCATCCGAAGAGCCCGATTCTTGGAGCATTGCCAAGTTTACAACACCTAACGACGACGTACCGGATGTACTTTGTGCTCCTTGTAATCTTCTCTCCGCGATTTCTTCTATACGCACGCGCCGTAAACAATTCCCTCTCGTTGCTGTATATAAACGGCCACGGAAAAGTGCGAGGCTCTCATGCAGAGTTCTACACTCGGAAGGAGACAGGGACAGACACACCAAGGCACGGTTCGGTTCGGTTCCCGCGAGTGTACATTGTATCATTGTGCGATGGCGGAGACCACGACGACGATGACGGCGTCGCCGTTCCCGACGGTGGAGAAGTGCGCGTCGGTTGGCCGGAGCGGGGACACGGTCGTGGCCGACCTGGACGGCACGCTGCTGTGCGGCCGGAGCTCCTTCCCCTACTTCGCGCACATGGCATTCGAGACCGGCGGCGTGCTCCGGCTCCTGCTGCTGCTCCTGCTGGCGCCGCTCGCGGGGCTCCTCTACTACGTCGTGTCCGAGTCGGCGGGGATCCAGGTGCTCATCTTCGCCTCCATGGCCGGCGCCAAGGTGGAGGACGTCGAGGCCGTGGCGCGCGCCGTGCTGCCCAAGTTCTACTGCTCCGACCTCCACCCGGAGTCGTGGCGCGTCTTCTCCGCGTGCGGCCGCCGGTGCGTGCTCACCGCCAACCCGAGGATCATGGTGGAGGCCTTCCTCAAGGACTACATCGGCGCCCACGTCGTGCTCGGCACGGAGCTCCTGGTCTGGCGCGGCAGGGCCACCGGCCTCGTCCGCTCCCCCGGCGTGCTCGTCGGCGAGAACAAGGCCGACGCGCTCCGCCAGGCGTTCGGCGACGCCACGCCGGAGATCGGCCTCGGCGACAGGAAGACGGACTACCCGTTCATGCGGCTTTGCAAGGAGGGGTACGTGGTGCCCGCGACGCCCAAGCTGAAGCCCGTGCCAAGGGAGGACCTGCCCAAGCCGGTCATCTTCCACGACGGCCGGATCGTGCAGAAGCCGTCGCCGGCGCTCGCGCTGCTCACATTGCTCTGGATCCCCATCGGCTTTGTGCTCTCCTGCCTCCGCATCGCCGCGGGCTCGCTCCTGCCGATGCGCATGGTGTACCACGCCTTCACCGCGCTCGGCGTGCGCGTCACCGTCAAGGGCAACCCGCCACCGCCGGCCAGCCTCGAGACCGGCCAGACCGGCGTGCTCTTCATCTGCTCCCACCGCACCCTCCTCGATCCCATCTTCCTCTCCACGGCCCTCGGCCGGCCGATCACCGCCGTCACCTACTCGGTACGTAGTACATACGCAACTTCTGTACAGTACAGCAGCTCCGACACAGAGCCTACTCTCCATAGGTCACGTGCTGATAGGCAACGGGATGTTGCGCAGGTGTCGCGGCTGTCGGAGATGCTGTCGCCGATCCGCACGGTGCGGCTGACGCGCGACCGGGCGGCGGACGCGGCGATGATCCGGCGGCTGCTCAAGGAGGGCGACCTGGTGATCTGCCCCGAGGGCACGACGTGCCGGGAGCCGTTCCTGCTGCGGTTCTCGGCGCTGTTCGCGGAGCTGACGGACGAGATCGTGCCAGTGGCGATGGAGAACCAGATGAGCATGTTCCACGGCACGACGGCGCGCGGGTGGAAGGGGCTGGACCCCTTCTACTTCTTCATGAACCCGAGCCCGGGCTACGTGGTCACCTTCCTCAACAAGCTGCCCCACGAGCTCACCTGCAATGGCGGCAAGACCAGCCACGAGGTGGCCAACTACATCCAGAGACTCATCGCCTCCACGCTCTCCTACGAGTGCACCAGCTTCACCAGGAAGGACAAGTACAAGGCGCTCGCCGGCAACGACGGCTCCGTCGTCTCCAAGCCCAACATCGACAAGAAGAAGTTCATGGGCTCCTAATAAAACTTGAAGGCTCCCCTAAAAAAAAATACAACACCAGCACTATCAATTATTAAAAGATGTAAAAGGAGACAAACTCAATGCCTTTGTGCTATTGATCTGATATATTCTAATGCGGGCGGCTGGAATGAAGATTTTTTTTTTGTTTAAAAAAAGAGCTGTTGTTCGACACCCAGCTGGACGTCACCAACTATCGTGTCCATCCATTCTGCATCCAGTGGTTGATGAAATAGCTTTGCATGTACGACCTGCAATGAATTCGACCTGCAATGGTTGATGAAAAGAAAATAGCCTTGCATCCATCGCGATCCACACGCACCTCTAGCACTGTAGGACTATTCTCTGGTGCCATAGCTCCCACCCTCCCGAGAATGGCGTTGCAAAGACCGAGCTCCATGGAGCTCGTTTTGCAAAATATATATATATATATATATATATATATATATATATATTTAGAAGTTTCAAAAAATGTCAAACTTTTTTCTACAAATACATATGCATATTCTTCACGTATGTATAAAATTTCATCAACTAATTTGATTATTTGCATGCTACACAAAAAAGACAAATATCTAGCCCAAATACAACAAAAGAAAATCCCATTTTAATATGTGTATTTGTCTTTTTTGTGTACATCACATATGAATGTATATGTTCATGAAATTGTGTACATGTATACTACAAATATATGTCTACATGTATATGTCCAAAGCCCCTACTTTGGTTCCAGTTTGCGGGATTTTGGACGTTCGGACCGCTCTGCGGACTGATAGGGTACCGCATTGGATGGCATAATGCGTCCGGACAGCACGGTCCGAATGGTTGCGGGAGGTTTGAGAGTCTACTTTGGAGATGCCCTAATACACTACATGTACACAAAGTATATGAAGGAAAATATTTGGACTCAATGTTTTATCCACCTCTACCTATATGTAGGCATGACCCTATTGAAAACCACATGACATTTACAAATACTGTTTTATTGCACCATAGAAAACCATCTATTTTTTAAACAAAATGTGTAAGGCGACATAATATCCTTAGTTTCTTTTAGGGAAAACACTATAGCCAGGTTTATAGGGAGGATACAAAATTCATGAGGTTGAACAAGCCAGAAATGGCGTCCCACGGATAGAGATAGAGTATGTTTTGCAAGGTTACGAGCGTCCTTGTTTGACACACAGCCTTCATGCATAGAGGAAATATGGCGTGAGCTCATCTGAACGCAGGTTGATCTCAATAAAATTTCCATGCTTCCCTCCTGTGCCTCCAAGGATGCCAGAGATAACTTCTTTGCAGTTAAAACAATTCGCAGGTGATGAAGGAGGCTAGTGCCAGAGGCTCTCGATGGGCCTATGCTTCAAGAGAGGTCGGGTGCGAGATGTCTGGAAAGACCCCAACAGAAGAAGCAATATATGTGCCCAAGTGGCCGCGACATATCACAGTAACCATGCCTTTCAAGAGTTATTTTGACGAAGCACCATTTACGATAATTTTTGAGAAACCTGGATAAGGTGGAACCCAGTTTGGGGCACAGATCAACCCAGACCGAGGAGCATGTTGTTTCATCGATGTCTACTTAAATACTTCAAGATCTATACAAGATACCTAGAAATGAAGTGATATATCGAAAGGGGATTCTGGTGTTCTCCTTCATGTATCAACTTTCGCCGTGACGACCAGATCGCCCAAAGCGTAACGAGAATCTTAATGAAGTCGATCTGCACGTGATAATGAGTCAATCACAGTGAATATCCAGTTTTTGGCGTCAATCAATCATGTGATCATGTCCTTGGTAAAACTGTAATACTATTGCCCGAAAGAAAATGCAAAGACATGTCCAGAGTCCATTTCCAAAACCACAAAACAAAAGGACGAGCCCAATAACACGTTTTCAAACAATCCAACGTGATCTCTCCTTGTCTCTTATCCAAGTTTGGACAAACCATGTTATTGTATTTATTACGTTGTGTCACATACATTTGCTTGGTCTCGATACCAACCGTGGTATGTGTGCCATAAAATTTATAGCTCGGACACCCTCCTACAATGGTAGCACCACCGCATTGTTCATGCACTAACCCTCGCATCTGGCTTGTTGCTAGTAAATATAGTTATGTAGCTAGCTAGATAGTATTAGCTGCGCCCCATCATATCGGTTGGGAGGGGGGAGGGGGCTTTGCATGGCTTAGCCAAGTCATGCTAGGGGCCACGTATGTTGGGATACATTTCAAGCCAAGCTCGAGCCCTTACGCGCTTTGTCGAACGGAATCTATTTTTAATTTAAGTAAACATCATTTTCTCATAGTGCATGCCCACTTGGTCGGGCCGAGCTCGAGCCCACCCAAGTTTCATCGGGCTTATTATATCTTACATGACTAAACATTGGTTTTTTAGTTATCGGGTTTTGTCGAGCCTTCACAAGCTTCTTTCTCGCCGAGCTCGAGTATATCATCGAGCTCGAAGTCTAACTCAGGCTCGTCGAGCTCGGCTCAAGCTTCTAGCAAGCTCTAGTCGAGTCTGAAAGGATTCACTCAAACTTGGCTCGTTTACAACCCTAGTTCAAACAATTCAACGTGATCTCTCTTGTGTCTCTTCTCCTCGCCCGGACAAAAAATATTACTCCCTCCGATCCATAGTAATTGACGTTGGTTTAGTACAAAGTTAGTACAACTTTATACTAAACCAGAGTCAATTAATATGGAGGGAGTACTTTATTCACATTGTGTCTCATACAGAAGTATTTGCTTGGTCTCGGTGCCAACCGTGGCATGGATGTCATAAGATTTCTAGCTTGGATACCCTCCAACGATGGTTAGACAAAGTTTTTTCACGAATACGCAAAGCTTGCATATCATTTCATTGATACAGAAAAAGAACAACTACAAACGAGGGTACAACACATGACACGGATACAAGAAGGCATGAACATGGTGCCTAGAGCAAGGAAAACAAAGGGTGCTCGGCCCAAACAGAGATTACAACACAGCTAAACCCACCAAACCTTGAACCAGAGAGGTTAGACTAAGCTAGCACCGGCACTAGCTTAGGTTGGCACCGGTTTTCGAGCACATTGCTTCATGCTACAACCCTCACATCCGGCTTGTTGCCAAGTAAGTATATCTATATATATCTAGCCAGTTAGTATTTGCTCCATGCCTCCATCATATCAGTGTGTCGTGAGAGTGGTCATAGTGGGGAGTAACTTAGACTAGTAACATACATATGTTACTAGACTATGTTACTACCTCGATAGTGGGGAGTAAAATATATGTGGTGTCATGCAACACGTCATTTATTAGGCTGTAGACTCATGTTGTCTTGGTATGTCTGATGTTACCCATAGTGCGAGTAAGGGCATCTCCAAGGCGGACCCTCAAACCGTCCGCAACCGTCCGGACTGAGCGGTCCGGACGCGGTTTGCCATCCAACACGGGCCTGTATCGGTCCGCCGAGCGGTCCGGACGTACTTTTTCCGGCAAACCCGAGACAAACGTTGGGGGGGGGGGGGGGTTGCGGGAGTCCGGACAGCAGACACGTAGGACTCCGACACCTCTGGCCCACCCAAAACCCTTCCCGAACCCCACGCCTCCATCCTCCCCATTTTCTCTCTTGCCTTCGCCGCCGCTCCACCACCCCGGCCGCCACGCCACACCCCTGCCGAAACTCTACGTCTTCGTCACCTCCAGCGTTCCAGCCGGGATCCATCTCACTTCTCCTCCGTCGCCGTTCAACCCTTCTCCTCCGACCGCCCTGCCAGGTACCATACGCTACTGCTATACTCACCATGCCCGGCAACTGTTCGATGAATTGCCGGAGCTAAAAGAGTTTTCCCTTCTTCTTTGAAGCAATGGATTCTGATTTGGAGTACATATACGAGCACTATGTTGAGTTTTCCGATGGTTCGTCCGACGAGGAGGACTACACGGATGGGACGGCGATGATGTAGGTGGTCCTTGAAGACGCGGAGCATGCAGAGGAGCATGTTCTCAATTTCAAGGGATGGGTCAAGGGTCATCGAGTGCTCAACCGCAACAGGGCGTGTGGCCATTTGACACTGATGGCCGACTACTTTGCCCCCGATGCACTCTTCGCTGACCATTTTCGCCGGCGTTTTCGGATGCAAGACTGTCTTCGATCGTTTGTACCATGGCGTCCAGTCCTATGATGACTACTTCGTCTTGAAGAAGGGCGCCATGGGAACGATTGGCTTCTCTGGTTACCAGAAGTGCACGGGCGCACACTCTGGATGCTTGCATATGGCACGGCCGCTGATTCATGAGACGAGTACCTATGGATGTCTCAGAGCACATGCGGAGATGCCATGGTCAGGTTTGCAACTGCCGTGGTCGAGGTGTTTGGACCTCAGTACCTGAGAGAACCAACTGTGGCAGACACCGAGAGGCTCTTGGCAATCTCAGAAGCAAGAGGGAGGCCAGGTTTGCTTGGATCTCTTGACTGCACACTAGTAGAAAACAGGGCTTTGGTTCTGGCCAGATCAGAGCAATAGTCCCGGTCATGTTACGAACCGGGACTAATGTGAGCATCAGTCCCGGTTCGAGCGGCTAGGACGCCGGCCGGGCCTCGGCAGGCATCAGTCCCGGTTCGACTGCGACCTTTAGTCCCGGTTCCAGACACCAACCGGGACTATAGGGCCTCGCTCCCTTTAGTCCCGGTTGGTGTGTGACGCCCCTGCTCGACCGTGCACTAATCATACACGCAAACGTGCACGCTCGAGATCAGAGACTCATGGGAAGATATCACAACACAACTCTAAATTCAAATTTAAACATAAATCTCATATTACAAACCAGGGGTCGCGAGGACCCGAATACATAAGTCATACACACAAATAATATCTGGGTACAGACATAGTTAGTCAAGTTTGCCTTAAGAAGGCTAGCACAAACAGCGACACTGATCGAAAAGGCGAAGGCCTCCTGCCTAGGACCTCCGAACTACTCCTGGTCGGCTGGCTCAACCCAGTAGTACGTGCCTCCAGAGCTCTCCTGGTAGTAGTCTCCTGCGGTGGCGTCTGGCTCCTGGACTCCGTCATCTGGTCGCAAGTATCGGGTATAGGGGAAAAGGGAAGCAAAGCAACCGTGAGTACTCATCCAAAGTACTCGCAAGACTGACGTCAGAACTATGCTAAGTATGCATCGGTATCAAAGGAAAAGGGCTATATCTTTGGACTGAACTGCAGAATGCCAGAATAAAGGGGGAGAAGCCTAGCCTATCGAAGACTAGCATCTTGAAGCAATCTTGCAGCATTAGAAGAGTGCAGATTATCATATCACAAATTAACAAGCATGTTGAAGCAAAGCCCAGAGATCCTTCCTCGACTCCCTGCGAGAAAGTGATCCCGGAGCTTATAATTAATTAACATGTATCCAGTTCAAATAGTGGTAGATCAGGATACAACACTGAGCGTCCTGTTACCGTGGACACGGCTATTCGAATAGATAACTTCCCTGCAGGGGTGCACTACTGTTACCCAACACGCTCGATCACATCTGGCCGGACACACTTGCTGGGTAATGCCCGGCCTCGGGTGATCGACACGATGCAGTCCTACCTAGGCTCAGCAGAGAGGTCAACACGCCGGTCTAAATCCTAAGTGCGAAGGGGTCTTGGGCCATCGCCCTTTGCACTCCTGCACGTTGCGAGACTGGTCGGGGCCCAGGCGCGGCACTGTATACACAAGTGACGTAACCAGCCCACCCCAGCAATCAGCCCGCATCTCTGAGCTGTGACGTCTGAAGAGTTTTCGGCTGATACATACGATGTAGAGGGTCCCATAACCATTATCCCACGTGGTGGTAGTGCGTATAGGGCCAACGACCCACTCAGATCAAATACCCAAATCCGTTAGGCGTATTTAGTAACTCGCAGAGATTATCAGACTACCTGACGCTCCGACTTAGTAACATACGGATCACGATCAGGGTGGTCTCCCCCTGCCCTGTCGTTCTGCCACAATAATCTCTCGCGGGTGCCCTCCTGGCAAACCCGACTTCACATTTACCCGCGGGCACCCCTCGGGGTCGACCCGCCTGTAATAAAGGTCAAAGTAACCGTGTGTCCAAGTATCAAGAAGGAATCCGAGGAATCACCCTCGATGGTTTCCCTCTCAAGGAATTGCACGATGGTAGCTTTATCGGAGGTGATGAAAGAGGAATCACCCTCGGTAACCCACAACCGGATAGCTATTCTACAGAGGCATCATCGGAAGTGAGATAAGAGGTATCACCCTCGGCACTTGATGCCAGCCCTGCAGAGATGAGCAACTTAGGGGGTGTGCGGTGATGTGCAGTTCTCAACCCGTTCGATCACATCGATCGGGGCACAGGTACTAAGGCGGGGGAACTACAGCAAGGAAAAGGGGCCACAGATGGTTTACCATCCAACCTATACTAAGCATCTCGGATAACAGGCAGGTATCAATAACAGTTACAAGAACAGACTATGCATCAGAATAGGATAAAACAAAGTAGTAGCAATTTTCTAATGCAAGCAGGAGGGAGAAGGAATAGGTGATATAGGCATGCGTCAAGGGGGATTGCTTGCCTGGAAGCTCTGCTGAGAGGGGCTGGTCGTCTGAAAGCTGCTCGTCTAGGGCGTAGTCGTACTCAGCTGCATCGGCGGTCTCGGCGTCTAACGGGAGAAAAGGAGGGGGAAGAAACAATAAATTCACGGCAACAATGCAATCACTATGCATGACATGCCTAAATGATATGCAGATGTGATATATTGCCTATCCAAATGTTTTAGTTAATTTAGGAATTTATTTGGATTTATTTTATTAAGGTCATGCACTATTCATTTATCGAAAACAGGCAAAAAGTTCCATGTTCGGTATGTTAGAGGGGTGTGGTAGGTATGTGGGTAGGATATTCGGATTCTTCATATTTTTCTGATCATTTTTCATATATAAATTATTTTCATCTGAGTTACGGTTTATTTTATATGATTTTTCAAAGTTTTAATCATTTTCTGGAATTATTTTATTTAATTAAAAACCGAATTATCCAGAACAGTGTTAGGTGACGTCATCATGACGTGGGAGTGACGTCAGCAGTCAACAGACCGGCTGACCAGTCAAATCTGACCAGTGGGTCCCACTGGTTAGTGACTGTGCTAATTAACAGTGGTTAATTTATCTAAACTAACCTAATTAACTAGCGGGACCCACCTGTCAGTGGCTATACTAATTATAGATTAAGTTTAAATTCAAATTAATCTAATTAATCGAGGTGGCCCCACATGTCAGTCACAGTAGACAGCCCAGTCAGCGGTTGACTCCGTCAACCGGTCAACGGGACCCACTGGGCCCACCCGTCAGCGTCACAGGGGGGCCGCCACGTAGGCGCCAGGTCAGCGTCGCCGAAACTTTGCCGCCGGCCACCATTCCAGCGGCGGCACGGCTCGGGCTTCGCCGGAATTCGCATTCCGGCCGTCATTTTGCGCGCGCGAGACGGCGTTTGAACGAGGGCAGCGAGGCGCGTCGCGTGGTGCCATCGGTTGGTCACGGGGAGGACCTAAATGACGGCGGCGGCGCCAGAGTTCGGCCACCTTCGCAAACGGCGGCAGAGGCCACGGCAAGGCCAGCAGAGAGGTCCTACGGGGTCCTAGCGAGGCCTAGAGCACGGCTACGAGCTCGTTTGAGCTTGCCATCGACGGGAATGACAGCGACGAGCACCGCGGCGGAGCTCGGTTCGGACGGCGATGACAGAGGAGGCTACGGCGATGGAATCGCAAGGGGAGGAGGGGGAGAAGATGGCGAGGCTTACATCGAGCCTGCAGATGAGCAAAATGTGCGCGGGGGAGGCTCGATGTCGCCGGATCCGTCGCCGGAGTTGCAGTGGCCGAAGGTTGAAGACGGGCTCGTGGGGCTCACCGCGGCGTCTCCGAGCTCTGATGAGCCGACACAGCGGACGTAGACGAGGACGGGGAGGCCCTACGGCATGTCGGCGAGTCATGGGGAGGCTGGTGGCCGCGGGATCGAGCGGTGGCGGCGACGGCATTTTCAGGCGAGCTCGTGCGCGAGCAAAGGAGGGGACGAGGGGGTTTCTGGGGCGTCTAGGGTTTGCGGGAGGGCGAGAGAGGCTCGAGGGCGACCTTATCCGCACGGGGGAGACGGCGGATGGACGACAGCGAGGCGAGCGAGGGCGTGTCGGCGCGGGCGACTGACAGCGCGCGGGAGGAAGGGGATGACCGCGCTGGCGGGCTGGGCTGGCTACTATGCACTTGCGGCCCAAGTGCACAGTAGGCCTTTGCCCCTTTTCTTTTTCTTTTTCTTTTTCTGACTTCTGCTTTCATTTCTGTTTTGTAAATTGTTAGGTCACCATTTGAGTTTTGTAAAATATGTGCCTTAGCTCAATAATCACAATGTAATATTAACTAGTACCAGAAATTGGCTAGGGTAATATTTGAATTCATTTGAATTTTTATTAAATAAATTGGCATTTTAAAGTGTTGTTTTGGTACTGTTTTAGGTTGTTAGACTCATCTAGGTAATTTAGGTGATGTTGTTCTTCTTAACATAATTACTTATGGATTATTTGCCATTTAATGAACATTTTAGTTTCCAATTTGAACAACTTTTATTTTTCACTTTAAATTTGAATTTCAATTTGATGTGGAATTTGAAATGAGATATGATGCAAATGATGATCAAGCACTGTTAAGCATGGTGACTTGGCATTATCAAGAGGTGATCACTGTAGCTATTACATGGGGATGTTACAATTCTCCTCCTCTAAAAGAAATTCTCGTCCCGAGAATTAAGAGGTAGGCTGAAAGAGAGCAGGATATTCTTCACGAAGACGATCTTTGCGTTCCCAAGTGGCTTCATCTTCAGAATGATTCGACCACTGTATTTTAAGGAACTTGATCGACTTCTGACGGGTTCGACGCTCAGCTTGATCAAGAATGCGGATCGGATACTCTTGATAAGAAAGATCCTCTTGCAGTTCAAGCACTTCATGATCCACTGCTCGGATAGGATCCTTGAAGCAGCGACGGAGTTGCGACACGTGAAAGACATCATGAACCTGAGAAAGGTTCGGCGGCAATTCCAATTGATATGCCACTTCTCCTCGACGGGCGAGGATACGGAACGAGCCAATGTAGCGAGGAGCTAACTTGCCCTTGATCCCAAGCTAACTTGCCCTTGATCCCAAATTGATGAGTGCCCTTCATCGGAGTGACGCGAAGGTAAGCTTGTTCGCCAGGTTGGTAGACCATTACCTGGTGTTTTCGATCATAGTTGCTCTTTTGACAAGACTGGACAGTTTTCAAATGTTCACGGACAATGCGGACTTGTTCTTCAGCTTGTTGAATAATGTCCGGTCCGAAGAGTGGCTGTTCCCCAGTTTCTGTCCAATTCAGAGGGGTTCGGCACTTACGTCCATAAAGAACTTCAAATGGTGCCATCTTCAAACTAGCTTGATAGCTATTGTTGTAGGAGAATTCAGCATATGGGAGAGATTCCTCCCATTTCTTACCGAATGAGATGACACAAGCTCGAATCATATCTTCAAGCACTTGATTAACTCGTTCAACTTGACCCTGAGACTGGGGGTGAAAAGCGGTGCTGAAGGACAGATGAGTTCACATAGCTTCTTGGAAACTGTTCCAAAATCGTGAGGTAAAGAGGCTGCCACGGTCTGAGCTGATCTCCAGCGGAATACCGTGAAGTGACACGATTCTAGAAACATATAAGTCTGCTAACTGACTAGCAGTGATTGTCTCCCGGACTGGCAGAAAGTGAGCAACCTTGGAGAATCGGTCAATGATGACAAAGATAGCGTCATGACCCTTCTGCGATCTGGGAAAACCAGTAATGAAATCCATTTCGACTTTGTCCCATTTCCATTCAGGAATATCAAGGGGTTGCAGAGTTCCAGCAGGTCTTTGATGTTCTGCTTTGATGCGACGGCAAACATCACACTCAGCAACATAGCGAGCAATGTCTCGCTTCATATCAGGCCACCAATATCTCTGTCGGATGTCTTGGTACATCTTGGTACTACTAGGGTGAATTGAAAGAGGTGTATCATGAGCTTCTTTCATGACGCGTGGAGTCAGATCCAGATTGTCCTTTCTGGGAACCACTAAGTGATCCTTGAAGAACAAGGTGCCATCAGCATCAATAGTGAAGAATGAGGGCCTTCCCCTTTTGAGATCGCGCTTAATTTTCTCGACCTCAGAGTCAGCTTTCTATATATGCTTGATGAGGTCCTCGAGATCTGGTTCAACAACCAGGGTATTGAGATAACCCTGAGGAACAATATGGAGATTCAACTTACGAAGTTCTTCATAAAGAATAGGTTGTGCTTGCTGAACCATGAGGTTATTGCAATAGGACTTGCGACTCAAAGCATCGGCCATTACAATAGCCTTGCCAGGGGTATAAGAAATATCCATGTCGTAGTCGGCTATTGTCTCGAGCTATCTTTGTTGACGGAGGTTCAAATCTGGTTGCGTATACAGATACTTGAGACTTTGGTGGTTCGTGTATATCTCGCAACGATTACCGAGAAGGTAATGTCGCCACAGCTTCAGAGCATAAATAACGGCTGCTAACTCGAGATCATGTGTTGGATACTTATCTTCGTGAGGACGCAATTGGCGAGAGCCATAAGCAATTACTTTACGCTCTTGCATTAGGACACAGCCTAATCCTTGACGGGATGCGTCGCAATATATCACAAAGTCCTTGCGAGTATCCGGGGGTGCTAGTACTGGGGCGGATGTCAACTTGTCCTAGAGCATCTGGAAACTTTCTTGGCACTTTTCTGTCCACTCAAACTTCTTGCCTTTGTGAAGCAAATCAGTCAGTGGCTTAGCAATCTTGGAAAAGTTCTCGACGAATCGGCGACAATAGCTAGCAAGACCGAGAAAACTTCTGACTTGCTTGACATTCTTCGGGGGAGTCCAGTCAAGAATAGCCTGAACTCGTTCTGGGTTAACAGCAATGCCATCTTTGGAAATCACATGACCAAGATAGGTCACCTCAGATAACCAGAATTCACACTTGGAAAATTTGGCATACAGTTGATGTTCTCGAAGTTTCTCCAATACAAGCCGAAGATGTTCGGCGTGCTCTTCTTCATTCTTGGAAAATATAAGGATATCATCCAAATAAACCACGACGAATTTGTCGAGGTAGTCCATGAAGATATAGTTCATCAATCGAGAGAAAGTTGCTGGAGCATTAGTTAATCCGAAGGACATAACGGTGTACTCGTATAATCCATAGCGAGTAACGAAAGCGGTCTTCGGAATATCCTCTTTACGAACTCGGATCTGATGGTAACCCAACCTTAAGTCAAGTTTAGAGAACACAGAGGATCCAGCAAGTTGATCATAAAGATCGTTGATCCGGGGAAGTGGGTATTTGTTCTGGATTGTTGCTTGGTTAATAGGCCGATAGTCCTGGACCAATCGGTTTGTTCCATCCTTCTTCTTAACAAAGAGAGATGGTGCTCCCCAGGCAGAGGAACTGGGGCGGATGAAACCCTTTTTAAGTGACTTGTCGATTTCCTCCTTAAGTTCAAGGAGTTCATGCGGCGGCATCTTGTATGGGCGCTTGGCAATAGGAGTGGTGCCTGGTTTCAAGTCGATGACGAACTCGACAGCTCTAACCGGGGGTATTCCTGGAAGTTCTTCTGGAAAGACGTCCGGAAAATCATGAACGACTGGAACGTTCTCAATTCCCTCAAGAGGTGAAGCGTTCAAAGCATTCAGAGCATATATCTGAGCTTCGGCATTCCGGGTAATTCGGGCGGTGTAGTTCACTATCTCATCGGAGGGGTGAAGGAATTGGAC
Source organism: Elymus sibiricus (assembly GCA_039707655.1). Lineage (NCBI taxonomy): Eukaryota > Viridiplantae > Streptophyta > Magnoliopsida > Poales > Poaceae > Elymus > Elymus sibiricus. The sequence continues at coordinate 69,817,816 of CM077670.1, forward strand.
GACTTTGGTGGCACAATTGATCGAAGAAATGTGAGCTTTCAACCAATCCATTCCCAGAATGAGATCTATGGTGGAAGACTTCAGAACAATAGGTGAGGCCAGGAATTCCAATCCCCCAATTTCGACGGTGACGTTAGGTGCGATCATGTCGGTATGACAATGGCCCCGGGAGTTTTAACGACTAATGGGGTATGCATCTTTTCATATTGTATGCCATGCATGAATGCAAATGCTCCAGAGACGAATGAATGTGATGCTCCTGAATCAAATAAAACAGAAGCGGGTACTGAGTTAACGAGAAGGGTACCCATCACAGTTTCAGGTTGATCCTGAACTTCTTCAATATCGACGTGGTAAGCCTGTCCACGTCCATAAGCAGAAGACCCGGTATTATAGTTGCGGGTCTGGTTGTTGCCACGGCCATTTCCACGGCCAGTAGAAGGAAGTGCCAACTGATTCTGATTCTGGCGGCAGTCCTTGGCAACGTGACCTGGGCGGCGACACTTGAAACACAGACCATCTTCAGGACGAAGAGGAGCTGCACGTGGTGGAGCAGCTTGAGCTCTCGGCTTCCTCGGTGGTGGAGGAGGCAGACGAGGCGCCACATAGGATGGCCTCAGCGTAGGGGCAGTTGGACGATACACACTGTTGGGAATCCAGATTCTACGCCTTTGTCCTGAGCTCGAAGATGAGCCAATGTCACGATTGCGCTTGAGTGATTCCCTATGTTCCATCTGAGCGGTCTCAACATGGATAGCCTTGTTCACCAGAGTGGCGAAGTCGGTGAAGTCATGAACAGCAAGTGCAAGCTTGAGGTCTGGGTGGAGTCCATCGCGGAATTTCTCCTGTCTGCGAGCATCTGTGGCAACGTCTACTTCAATATAGCGGGACATGTTAAGGAATTCCCGCTGGTAAGCTTCGACAGTCTTACTGCCCTGAGTGAGGTTGCGAAACTCTCTTTTCTTCCGGTCCATGATTCCCTGAGGAATGTAGCAGGCGTAGAAAGTAGTCTGAAACTCGTTCCAGGTAATGACTGTCCCAGCAGGTAATGAACTCCTGTGGGTGTGCCACCATTGAGCAGCGGCACCCTTCAAGAAGTAGGACGCGAAAGTGACAAAGTTGGCAGGGCGACATTGGCAGATTCAGTCTCGTAGGTGATGTCGCGAAGCCAGTCATCAGCATCCAGTGGCTGTTCAGAGTTGCGATAAATAGCAGGGTTGAGACGCACAAACTCCTGCAGAGTTATTGGAGCAGGTTCCGGATGCTGAGCATTCTGGTTCTGATGCGGAAACTGAGCCATGATTCCAACCATGAACTGGCGGTTCAGCTCGAATTGCTGCATCATAGCTGCCATATAGTCTGGCGGTGGTGGCTGCTCGGGAGCAAGGCCACGACCACGACCACCTGGTCTAACCATCCTGCTAAAAAATTAACAGGGGGTAGTTTAGTAAAAGCAACTGCAAGTGTTTAGAGACAAACATGATGTAACTCGGCAATGAACAAGTAGTGCAATAGATACATAACAGTAGTCAACTAAGACATACAGATCCATACACATAGTCGATTACACACGGACAGCATAAGTTCGGAAATTAAACTGCTAGACAAACTAGGCGGCACGCAGGCACGCGGTGGAGGGATACAACAACGCGACATAGCGATATGCTACATCAACATCGGAGAAAACCACTGAAGCCAGGCAGCTGCAGGTGACGTGGCAGGGTACCTTCGACAGAAGGATCCTGCGCTCCGTGAACACTCTGGTGCAGAACCTGGTCCCAAACCGGAAGAAGAGGACCACGTGGAGGGGTAAAACCTCCCACGGCAGGCCTCTCAAGACCTGCTGGCATCTCCGTCCTGCGCGGGTAAAGAATGTACTCTGGGTGCATCCGTGCACTGACTGCTAGTAGCAACTGTGTCAAAGCGTCGTAAAGACGAGCACGAGTGGCGTGCAACTCGACAGCAAGAGCTCGAGCAGTGCGGTCCAGAGCCTGAGTGTACTGTACCAAAACCTACGGGTCGTAGCGACGCGACACGTAAGGAGTACAGACAGCAGTGTAGTATCCAGTCTCATCCCCAGCAGGAGCATACGGGATGTATCAGAAAGCAGTCTCTTCCAAGCGATGGTTGTGCTCTCCACGGAGACGGGCAATAGCAGTATAGGCAGCATCATGGACGGCCATATCAACAGTCACTCCAACACCATGGAAGGTGTGCAACTCAGTGATGGAGTTGTTCTGCCGATCAAAAATGCGAACCTCGGCATGGTACTGCTCCTGGTTGAACTAGCGGTAATCCTCGTAAACAGTGTACTCGGGGTACCAGCGATATCCCAGCCTGGTCAGAAGTTCAACCAAAATGGCCAGAAACCCAGTCGCATCATGAGCCACGGTCAGACAGACAAGCTGTCTTGCGGGACGCATTTGAAATAAGGAGTGCAGAATGTCAAAAGACAGTGTGAGAAGCATAAGATAACTTGGAAAGAAAAACGTTTAAACAGACCAATGGAAAAGAAAAAGGTGGTTATCAGATTAACCAGTTCAAAGAAAAAGGATTAGTTGCAGATAATCCAGCTCTCCGGGTGAATGTGATTACGAGAACCTAGTGTCAGAGTTAGCAAAATCATTTAACCCGAAAAGAAGAGAGATCAGAGTCCCAGAGTATAGAAGGGGAATAAAAGATCCTAACACCACCCATTGGCGACGTGGGCCCGTAAGCCACACAGCCATCTTAGAAAAAAATAGTTTTTGAAGACTAGACTCAACTTCGACCAAGGAGTTGGAAAGGGGGGTTCCTACAGGCAGTCGGCTCTGATACCAACTTATGACGCCCCTGCTCGACCGTGCACTAATCATACACGCAAACGTGCACGCTCGAGATTAGAGACTCACGGGAAGATATCACAACACAACTCTAAATTCAAATTTAAACATAAATCTCATATTACAAACCAGGGGTCGCGAGGACCCGAATACATAAGTCGTACACACAAATAATATCTGGGTACAGACATGGTTAGTCAAGTTTGCCTTAAGAAGGCTAGCACAAACAGCGACATTGATCGAAAAGGCGAAGGCCTCCTGCCTAGGACCTCCGAACTACTCCTGGTCGGCTGGCTCAACCCAGTAGTACGTGCCTCCGGGGCTCTCCTGGTAGTAGTCTCCTGCGGTGGAGTCTGGCTCCTGGACCCCGTCATCTGGTCGCAAGTATCGGGTATAGGGGAAAAGGGAAGCAAAGCAACCGTGAGTACTCATCCAAAGTACTCGCAAGACTGACGTCAGAACTATGCTAAGTATGCATCGGTATCAAAGGAAAAGGGCTATATCTTTGGACTGAACTGCAGAATGCCAGAATAAAGGGGGAGAAGCCTAGCCTATCGAAGACTAGCATCTTGAAGCAATCTTGCAGCATTAGAAGAGTGCAGATTATCATATCACAAATTAACAAGCATGTTGAAGCAAAGCCCAGAGATCCTTCCTCGACTCCCTGCGAGAAAGCGATCCCGGAGCTTATAATTAATTAACATGTATCCAGTTCAAATAGTGGTAGATCGGGATACAACACTGAGCACCCTGTTACCGTGGACACGACTATTCGAATAGATAACTTCCCTGCAGGGGTGCACTACTGTTACCCAACACGCTCGATCACATCTGGCCGGACACACTTGCTGGGTAATGCCCGGCCTCGGGTGATCGACACGACACAGTCCTACCTAGGCTCAGCAGAGAGGTCAACACGCCGGTCTAAATCCTAAGTGCGAAGGGGTCTTGGGCCATCGCCCTTTGCACTCCTGCACGTTGCGAGACTGGCCGGGGCCCAGGCGCGACACTGTATACACAAGTGACGTAACCAGCCCACCCCAGCAATCAGCCCGCATCTCTGAGCTGTGACGTCTGAAGAGCTTTCGGCTGATACATACGACGTAGAGGGTCCCATAACCATTATCCCACGTGGTGGTAGTGCGTATAGGGCCAATGACCCACTCAGATCAAATACCCAAATAAGTTAGGCGTATTTAGTAACTCGCAGAGACGATCAGACTACCTGTCGCTCCGACTTAGTAACACACGGATCACGATCAGGGTGGTCTCCGCCTGCCCTGTCGTTCCGCCACAATAATCTCTCGCGGGTGCCCTCCTGGCAAACCCGACTTCACATTTGCCCGCACCCCTCGGGGTCGACCCGCCTGTAATAAAGGTCAAAGTAACCGTGTGTCCAAGTATCGAGAAGGAATCCGAGGAATCACCCTCGATGGTTTCCCTCTCGAGGAATTGCATGATGGTAGCTTTATCGGAGGTGATGAAAGAGGAATCACCCTCGGTAACCCACAACTGGATAGCTATTCTACAGAGGTATCATCGGAAGTGAGATAAGAGGTATCACCCTCGGCACTCGATGCCAGCCCTGCAGAGACGAGCAACTTAGGGGGTGTGCGGTGATGTGCAGTTCTCAACCCGTTCGATCACATCGATCGGGGCACAGGTACTAAGGCGGGGGAACTACAGCAAGGAAAAGGGGCCACAGATGGTTTACCATCCAACCTATACTAAGCATCTCGGATAACAGGCAGGTATCAATAACAGTTACAAGAACAGGCTATGCATCAGAATAGGATAAAACAAAGCAGTAGCAATTTTCTAATGCAAGCAGGAGGGAGAAGGAATAGGTGATATAGGCATGCGTCAAGTGGGATTGCTTGCCTGGAAGCTCTGCTGAGAGGGACTGGTCGTCTGAAGGCTGCTCGTCTAGGGCGTAGTCGTACTCAGCTGCGTCGGCGGTCTCGACGTCTAACGGGAGAAAAGGAGGGGGAAGAAACAATAAATTCACGGCAACAATGCAATCACTATGCATGACATGCCTAAATGATATGCAGATGTGATATATTTCCTATCCAAATGTTTGAGTTAATTTAGGAATTTATTTGGATTTATTTTATTAAGGTCATGCACTATTCATTTATCGAAAACAGGCAAAAAGTTCCATGTTCGGTATGTTAGGGGGGTGTGGCAGGTATGTGGGTAGGATATTCGGATTATTCATATTTTTCTGATCATTTTTCATATATAAATTATTTTCATCCGAGTTACGGTTTATTTTATATGATTTTTCAAAGTTTTAATCATTTTTTTGAATTATTTTATTTAATTAAAACCCGAGTTATCCAGAACAGTGTTAGGTGACATCATCATGACATGGGAGTGACGTCAGCAGTCAACAAACCGGCTGACCAGTCAAATCTGACCAGTGGATCCCACTAGTCAGTGACTGTGCTAATTAAGAGTGGTTAATTTATCTAAACTAACCTAATTAACTAGCGGGACCCACCTGTCAGTGGCTATACTAATTATAGATTAAGTTTAAATTCAAATTAATCTAAATAATCGAGGGGGCCCCACATGTCAGTCACAGTAGACGGCCCAGTCAGCGGTTGACTCGGTCAATCGGTCGACGGGACCCACTGGGCCCACCCGTCAGTGTCACAGGGGGGCCGCCACGTAGGCGCCAGGTCAGCGTTGCCGGAACTTCGCCGCCGGCGACCATTCCAGCGGCAGCAATCATAGCACCTGGCCTGTGACTCTATGTATCTATAACCTTCCTCCTTGGTTGTGCATGAAGCGGAAGTTCATTATGATGCCAGTGCTCATCCAAGGCCCTAAGCAACCCGGCAACGACATTGATGTGTACCTAAGGCCATTAGTTGAAGAACTTTTACAGCTGTGGAATATAAAAGGTGTACGTGTGTGGGATGAGCACAAACAGGAGGAATTTGACCTACGAGCGTTGCTGTTTGTAACCATCAATGATTGGCCTGCTCTTAGTAACCTTTCAGGACAGTCAAACAAGGGATACAACGCATGCACACACTGTTTAGATGAGACTGGAACTATATATTTGGACAAATGTAAGAAGAATGTGTACCTGGGACATCGTCGATTTCTTCCGACCAAGCATGCCTTAAGAAAGATAGCCAAGCATTTCAAAGGTGAGGCAGATCACCGGAAGAAGCCTGTCTCCCGTACCGGTGATGATATATTTGATATGGTCAAGGATTTAAAAGCAATCTTTGGAAAGGGTCCTGGCGGACAATCTGTTCCGAATGACGCTGACGGACACGCACCCATGTGGAAGAAGAAATCTATATTTTGGGACCTATCCTATTGGAAAGTCCTAGAGGTCCGCTCTGCAATCGACGTGATGCACGTGACGAAGAATCTTTGCGTGAAACTGCTAGGCTTCTTGGGCGTGTATGGGAAGACAAAAGATACACCGGAGGCACGGGAGGACCAGCAACGTATGAACGAAAAAGACGGCATGCATCCAAAGCAGTATCAAGGTCCTGCCAGCTATGCTCTTACCAAAGCAGAGAAGGAAATCTTTTTTGAATGCCTGCTCAGTATCAAGGTCCCGTCTGGCTTCTCGTCAACTAAAACAAAACTATAATATTCTTCAATAGCAAAAAGAATCAACTAAAAAGCTTTTATAAAACTCTAGTTATGATCAAAATAATATTAACTTAAAACTATATAAAATTTATGCAACTAAAATTTTCATAAAGTATTTTTTTTGTTAAAAACTTTAATAGCAAAAAGAATTAAATGAAAACTAGGCATGTATGCTACTGTTTTTGAATCTGTTTAAAAGAAAACTAAAATATCCTAAAAAGGTCTAAAACCAAAAACAGATTTAGTCCCGGTTGGTGCCACCAACCGGGACTAAAGGCCTGGGTTTCGCGCCCTTTGGGCTGCTGAAATTTAGCTTTAGTCCCGGTTGGTGCCCCCAACCGGGACTAAATGTAGGCCTTTAGTCCCGGTTGGAGCCACCAACCGGGACTAAAGCTCGGGCTATATAAACCGCAAGGACTTAGCGAAATTTTTCCTCCCCCAAACTTCTCCATCGCCTCTCCTCACCTCGGCGCGCTGCCCCGACGCCGTCGCCGACGCCTCCTCGCTGTGAGCGCCGCCCCGATCCCCTCCTCCTCCTCCTATTCCCCCCCCCTGCTGGGCGCCGACGCCGACGCCGCCGACCCTGACGCCGGCCGCCCGCGCTGCTGGCCGACCCCGACACCGACGCCGACCCCGACGCCGCTCGCGCTGCTGGCCGACGTCGACCCCGACGCCGCCCGCGCCGCTCTGCTGGCCGACGCCGGCGTTTTTTTTTAATTAGAGATATTTGTTTCAGATCATGTTGAGAACATAATTGATAGTTTCAGATGTGCAAAAATATCCCCGCAAAAGTCATTTTTGATCAAAGTCATTTTTTATAGCATTATTCATGTTCTCAAAGTCATTGATATTATTCATGTGTAATATTTATGCAAATGTTTTATAGCATTATTCATGATCAAAGTCATTTTTATAGCATTATTCATGATCAAAGTCATTTCATTTGTGATATTTTTGTTCCGAGCGTATGTAATGAATTTGTGATATTTTCATGTGTAATATAAATTTTTGTTCATTGACATGAGATGAGATGGATGAGATGAGATGGAGATGGATGAGATGAGATGGAGATGGCTGAATTTTTTTTGTTTGTTTTGTGTAGTTTTACTAGGTTTTTAGATACATATACTCAATGTGATAGATAGATGTTTTGTGAAGATGAGATGAGATGGAAGAGAATTTTTTTTAGGTTTTTTTAGATAGAGAAACAAATGTTAAAATTTGCATATGATGAGTGGTTACTTCATCATGATGATCTTGCTAAAACAAATTGAAGAACAAAATTGTGGTGACCTAATTTTTTTTCACTCGGTGGAATTACAGGATTTGTGATGTTGCATATCCGTGGAGTGATCGTCGACGTTGGAGCTGTTGGTCCCTGGTCGTCCCTCCGTTGTTCGACAAAAGGTGTCCATTTGTTGTATAAACATAACCCCGATAACTTCGGTATAACTTTGGTGCAACGCCGCCCCTACTGTGTGAGTCGCCGCCGTTGTCATCATAATGTTACTGTTTTGCATTCCCAGATTTCATTAAGTCTGAAAAACAGCTTATCTCTCATGGTTGTATATTGCCATGTTGTAATATTTGCAGAAACTATGGAACACGACAGAGACTTAGAACAAGAAGAGATGTTGGGGGATATAATCCGCGACGGAGGTGATGATATCACCTCACAGTTTCTCAACGACTCCGATGGTGAGGGAAGAGAGGATGACGGCTCCGGTGATCGAATGGAGGGAGAAGATGACGGCTCCGGCGGTGTTGGAGCCTTAACTGTTGCAAAGTCCGACGAGGTATATTAATTAAGCCTGCTGACTAGATGCATTAATTGATTTGTATGTACATATATTAACGCTTCTTTCTTCTTTTAGCCCTCCGGATCGAGCCAACCTTCTGTAAAGAGACGAGGCCCGAAGAAAAGGTTGGGCGAGAATGAAAGGTTCACGATCGAAGAAATCGCTGCAGATGGCAAACCGACTGCTCCCAAGCGGACCGCAGACCGATTTATAAGTCAGTGCGGAGTTGTTGTTAGGGACAGCATCCCGATCAGCATTCAAGAATGGAATAAGCCAAAGGCGGACGATGGAGTTTCTTATGTCGACGATAGATCCAAAGATGAGCTTTGGAATACGCTCATGACAAATTTCAGCCTACCGCCAGAGGTGGATCCAAATAGCAATGTTGTAGAGCGAAAAGTCAAGGCGTGGGCTCTTAAGAAGATGGCCGAACAATTCAAGAACTGGAAGAAAAAATTGCACGAAAAGTTTGTCCTGAAAGAGAAGACTCCAACATTCACCAGTCAATATGAGAAGATGAAAGATCACTGGCCCACATTTGTGGCGTACAAGACATCGGAGAAAGGTAAGAAAATGTCACTGATAAATAAGCAAAATGCTGCAAAGAAGGAATATCACCATGTTACGGGGTCAGGTAGCTACAAGGTTGAGAACGACCTGCTTGATAAAGGGATCCATCCAGAGACATTGAACTGGCCCGAACGGGCAAGGACTTGGTTCTTCGGGCATGGGGGAACTTTGCACCCAGAAACAGGGAAGTGTGTTTATACGAAAGCTCAACTTGCAACACCCGTCAAAAACATTCAGGATGCAATCCAGGTCATGCAGGAAGGGAAGTTCCATCCCGACAGAGAGAAGGACGAGCTGTCATGCGCCCTCGGGAATCCTGAACACCCTGGACGAACACGGGGCACATCAGGCTCCGTTCCGTGGAAGGTTGGGTTTCCCGACAGCAGAGACACTTATAGAAGCCGAGGGAGAAAGAAGAAAGAGGATGCAGACCGGATGCAGAAGGTAGAAGAAAGATTAGCGTTGCAGGAGAAGCAAATAGAGGCACTTAACAGCCAGCGAGCTACCGGCCCATCATCTCAGCGGCACGAAGATCCTTCATTCGATACTTCCCACGGAGCTACCCCACTATCTCAGAGGAAAAGCAGCGTGGCTTCCACGGAGCTCGTTCGGCCGCCCATAGATGATATCACGGCTCCTGATCGCTACCCCGTGGATGATATCACGGAGAGGGAACATTGTGATCTACATGCGAAATGCATGAACATAAACTTGAAGATGGCGGTCGGCTATGCCTTACCTCGTGTACCTGATGGAACTTACCATTGCTCTCCGATTCCAGATGGCTATGCTGTTGTCGGGGTGGATGAAGTTACCAACGGATTTGAGCAGCTGGAGCTTGAGTACCCTACAGGTGAAGGGGACTACCATTCTATGGAGAAAAGAACACATCGTGCTTCCATACTGGACGCCGCGTCAGCAGACTCAGCCGGAGGAGGCCCCTCAGCAGACTCCTCACAGTCCAGCTCTATCTCCGCTGCCTCAGCCGTCTCCGCTGCCTCAGCCGTCTCCGCCGCGTCAGCACACTCCGTCGCCTCAGCTGTCTCCGCCGCGTCAGCGGACTCCGCCGGAGGAGGCCCCTCAGCAGAATCCGCCGCGTCAGCTGACTCCGCCTCCTCCGCCGCCTCAGCACCGGCAGAAGAGATCCGCCGCTGCTCCGGCGGCTAGTAGTACAACAGCGAAGAAATCCAGAGCAGGTAGCGTCAAGAAGGCTCCTGCCAAGTTACCATATGACATGAATGAGGAGGAAACCAAGGAGATCGTGGCTGCCGACGTGAAACGCCAGCTTGCACCGACCCGTCCAGATCCAACGGAGAAAATAGATCCGGTAAAAGCGAGGCGCTTGCTGGAAAACCTTACAAAACCACCGCCGCCTCCGCTGCTATCAAACTATGACCGCTCTATTGTAAAGTCATATAGAGATCCACAGCAGCGGTCGGAAAGTAGCAGTATTGCAAGGGGGAAAACAATTCCCCAGCTCGGCGAACAGAAAAACCAATCGTGCCCCCCGCTCAAGGTGTTTACCGATATCGCTAATGATCCGGGGGTAGCGGGCACTGATCCTGGTTTCACTCTTGGTGATTACTTAGGCGATGAGGTACAGTTCGAAATGGCTGAGTTAGCCTTTAAATTCGAGCACGGGAAGCCTCTCGTCAGACCTGAGGAGCTCCTGCATCTACCAATGATGATGCGAAAATTGCATGACTGGTACTTGGAAGCCTCAAAGCAAGAGAGCAACTATATCATTGCGGGAATTAAAGATGAGCATTACTTCAATGGAGACGAGGAGATTTTCATTGAATTTGAAGAATTATTTCAGTTATACAATCAAGACGCCATCGACAAATCTATCGTCAGTTGCTATTGTTTGTAAGTATCATTTCTGTAATTAAGTCTCTAGCTCAGCTCGTTCATTGCATGTATAATTATCCCCACTATATATATTATGCAGAAAGAAGATCCTCGAATGCAAAAGAGGACAAATCTATGACATTGGGTTCATTAACCCAAATATTATTCATGAAGCTACGGTAAAATGGAACGCCAAAGATACAGAGAAGAACTTGCTAAGGGCGTTAATTAAACAACAAAACCAAAAGGGAAATATTATTTCCTTACAACTTCCAGTGAGTGTTATACTGTCTTGTACACATCATTCTGTTTCGCTTACTCGATGTTAAGTGTAATTGATGAGCTATGCGTGCGCAGATTCCACTTTATTCTGCTAGTCATTCAGTTTGACGCAGAAAAAGTACTTGTCATGGACTCGTTACGTAAAGACCCTGAGATGTGTGCGGACCTGGAAAAAATTCTCCAGAGGTAATTTCAATCATTATCGCACTATATCGGCAACTATCGTTCATTTCCTGATATCAAGTAATTAATAACTCATTTATTCATTTTCTTTGCCGGGCAGGGTTTGGAAAGAGTTCACCAAGCAGGTTAGGGGTGAATGGAGAGAGGAGCTGCGATTTGAACAACTCAGTGTAAGTAGTACTAGTTAGGTCTACGCATCTCTTTGATTCTAGTTTCAATACCACTATCATACTTGATTATTATTTTGATTGAACTCTATTCTCGTAAAGTGCTCGAGGTAAGGGATCCGGGAATAACTTATGTGGATACTACGTTTGCGAGTTCATTCGCCAGACAACCTCTGAGACGGGCAGATTTTTTGAAAAACTTGAAGTACGTAAACAATATTCACAAATTTATTTTATTACCATCAATTGTGTTGAGTTTCATATATATATATATATATATATATATATATATATATATATATTGACCCCCTTCTTTAAATTAGATCGAACGGAAGCGGGACGAACTCCTACCAAAGGCTCGCATACGAGCAATTCAAGAGGAATTGGCGGGATTCTTCCTTCAAGAGATGATAGCTAAAACCGGAGAATACCATCGAGAATTGGTAGTGAATGTTGGTAATTAGATATTAGGGATCGTAAGAGATGTTACATTATATATATGCATGAACGTGTACTATACATAGTAGCGTCGAATAGATAAACGAAAACTTGTTGTTCGACCAAGCACGGAGAAAGAGAGGTCACTTCTCTCTATGTTCATGACGATTTGTGTAATGGTTCCTTCATTGCTATATGTAGTAGCTAGCGTCGAGTTGAATGGAAAACGTAAAATAAAAATAAAAACCCTAAATGTAAAAGAATTGAATGGTAAACACACAAAAAAAGGGGAAACACAATATGAAACCCCTAAACCCTCCAAAACCCTAAACCCCTCATTTAAAAAAAACAAAAACCCCAGCGCTTGGCAGGTGCTGACGCGTGGCTGCCTTTTAGTCCCGGTCGGTGTTACCAACCGGGACTAAAGGTCCTCCTGCCTGGGCGCCCCACAACGGCCACGTGGAGCTCCTTTGGTCCCGGTTCGTAACACAACCGGGACTAAAAGTGGGGGCCTTTAGTCCCGATTGCCGGGACTAAAGGCCCTTAGGAACCGGGACCAATGCCCTGTTTTCTACTAGTGGCATGCATTGGAAATGGAAAAACTGCCCGAAGGCTTTACAAGGGCAATATCAGGATCATGTTAAGAAGTCCACCATCATTTTTGAAGTAGTTGCATCACATGATCTTTGGATTTGCCACGCTTTCTTTAGCATGCCCGGGTCTCACAATTACATCAATGTGCTGCAGCGATCACGAGAGCTAGAAAGAGAACTGAAAGAAACACTACCACTTACATGTAGTGCACTACCCCGGCCTTCCCAAGGAAAAAGTCAAACGAAATTGTTTGAACCTTAGACAAAACTCAGACAAAGCTAAGGGGCTTAGCGTTTAGCCTTAGGGTGTAGTACCGGCCAGCGGCAAAGAAGCAGCAATGAAAAAGGCAGGCTAGATTAGGCGGGAGAATTAATTAGTGCACCGGATTAGTTAGCACGGCTTGTGCATGCAGGCGCTTTTCCGTTGTAACACGGCTTTAGTCATGTACTCATTGAAGCCAAGTCCTAGGCTCCTAGGCTCGTAGCCAGCGGCAATTACAACACACAGCCTCACTCGGGCCCTGTAGAATGCAAGATGCTTAGGGAAGATAATATATTTCGTCAAATAAATCAAGTTTTTCTCAAACATCAATGCTTATCCCTATCGGAGAGGTGCTTAATTAAGCGTCTACCCTCTATAAATGAGCATCGGTGTTTAAAAAAATCTACTTTATTTTTCTAAGCATCTTTCATTGTACAAGGCCTCACGTACTACGTCCTCTGTGCAGATGCTTGCTCCTACACCTACGTATCCCTGCGAATTCCCGTATATATCAATAGCTAGCCAGTTATTATTAGCACCATCCTATCAGTGTGCTCTGAGAGCTGAAAAGAGAACTGAAAGGAACACTACGAGTACTACTAGTGTACTGCCCCGGCCTTCCCAACGAGAAAGCCAGACTAAATTTAGTGAAGGCGCTTAGCGTTTAGCCTTAGGCCTTGTTTGGATTGTCATTTCCTTTTCAAATACCCCTGTAAAAAATACAGGCCTCCGGCGGACGTTTTACTTCCAGCCAGGAATTGTTCAGCAGCCAGTAAAATACAACTGTGAATTAAACACCCTGGTATTGAAATACAACGATCCCAAGCGTGGCCTTAGGGTGTAGGGTTTATAGTACCGGCCAGCGGCAAAGCACATCAGCAATGAAAAAGTCAGGCTAGATTAAGTGGGGAATTAATTAGTGCACCGGGTTAGTCATGGCTTGAGCATGCAGGCGCTTTTCCGTTGTACTCCTACTAGCAAACTCGACTTAATCATGTACAGTTACTCATGCAAGCCTAGTCGTAGGCTCTTAGCCAGCGGCAGTTACTCCCTCCGCCGTTTTCTGACACTAGTTCAAAAAACGTCTTACATACAGAGGGAGTACAACACGCAGCGTACTCACTCACATTTTCTTTAGTTGAGCGTACTCACTCACGTAGTACGTATTCACTCCGTAAAGAAATATAAGAGCGTTTAGATCACTAAATTAGTGATCTAAACGCTCTTATATTTTTTTACAGAAGGAGTACTTTGTTTTCTTTCCCGCGCGGGCCCGGCGGGCCAAAGGGTTTGGATGCAAACCCTCTTTCTGTTTTTGCTCCTACCCATTTTTTTCGTTTTCCTTTTACTTTTTTTTTTTTTGCAGAAGATGGATATCCTTTCCTAAATTAGAAATCATAACCTACGCACACAAAATTATACTCCCTCTGTTCCTAAATATAAGACCTTTTAGAGATTTCACTATAGACTACATACAGAGCAAAATAAGTGAATCTACACTCTAAAGTAGGACTATATACATCTATATGTAGTCCATAGTGAAATCTCTAAAAGGTCTTATATTTAAGAACGGAGGGAGTAACAATTTGGTAAGACTATACAGGATCTTAAATAAGAAACAACAGATGGTAAGACTATACAGGATCTCCCATTTGACCCTCCAGCTAGCTCTAGTTTTAGGAAGCTACTAGAAACTTTTGGATCGGAGTTTTTTAAAGGTTTTTTTGTTGGATTTTTTTCCACCTTTTTTATGTTTTTTCATTTTCATTTTTTCTTTCATTTTTTCTTTTTTAGTTTTCATTTTTTTTTATTTCTTGGAACAATTTCAAATTCATGAACTTTTTTCCCAAATTAGTGATGTTTTCAAATCTGTGAACTTTTTCTTATTCATGTACCCATTTTTTTAAATGCATGAACTTTTATCAAATACATGCATTTTTTGATATCCGTGAACTTTTTTCAAATTTGTGAACCTTTTTAAAATGTGTGAGCTTTTCTAAAAGCTGCAAACTTTTTCCAAATTCGTGAACTTTTTCTTTGAACCCATAAACCTTTTAATTTTGTGATTTTTTTTTAAATCCTTGATTCTTTTTCAAATTCATGAAAGTTTTTTCAAATTTAAAAAAAATCAAATTCAAGATTTTTTCCTCAAAATTCAACGGTAAATCGGTCAATGATGGACCGGTCAATGGTCAACCAGAGGGCAACTCACTAATTGCGCCGGCCCAAGCGAGTTGGGCCAGTGAGCGCCAGGTTGCGAACTGGCGCAAGGCGTTGAAGACGAGGTCTCGCCATTTACTTACTCCCCACCCCCAACCCCCCGTGCGATATCCTAAACAAATTATTTCTATTCATGGGCATGCACACACTACTGCAGAAAGGCCTAGCAGTGGCGGGCGCAAAATGGCCATCAGTGGGGGGCTAGGGGCCCAGGCCAGCCCGCCACTGCTAAAAGGCCACCTGTGGCAGGCATTAACTAGCACCCGCCACTACTAATTGGGTGCACCAGAGCATGGTTGCACCATAGCAATGCACCACTGGCGAGCATATGGTGTTGCTCGCCACTGCTAATAGTTTCATGATTTAAAAAAAAACACGTACTGTACTGTGTACACCGCCACTACTAATTGGGTGCACCAGAGCATGGTTGCACCATAGCAATGCACCACTGGCGAGCATCTGGTGTTGCTCGCCACTGCTAATAGTTTCAGGATTTTAAAAAAATGCACGTACTGTACTGTGATGTACACAGTACAGTTCATTATATATATATTGTTCACATATACATACAAATAGCATATAGGTTGGCATCCAGCACACAAATTTACATACTTCATCATCGATTTACAAATTTACATAGGCTTGCACAGAGATCATCAATGTTCTTAATCGATTAGAAAGAAAGTAGGAAGAATGAAAGGGTCGAATATGGTAGATGTTGCTCCTCCTAGTAGCCTTCTGCTCAACCATTCTTTCCCGATTGAATTAGTAACCCAACACCATGTATCAGAAACATCATGTGGAATCATCATTTTCTCAGCCTATCTGCAAAGTGCAACTGTTTTCATTCTTAGTAAAACCATAAGTTCAATGACTAATCATATTTGTAGCAAAAGTGCCAATCATATGGTGTTGTTTAATAAAATAATGCAATATCATAACCATAAAAATTCAGAGGACTGCACTTGGAACACATCGCTTGCATTATCAAGTAGAAAGGACCCGTGTTTGGAAGAAAACGAAGCATTAGAGGGGCTAGCCATCAGCTTTAAAAAGCTCGATTTTGTAATCTCAAAGTGATCTTAGGAAATAACTTATTTTAGCATCATCTGAGCAGCCCATCATAAAACATAGTCCAAAAAAATTAACAGCAGTAGCACACACACGGTCATTCAACAATAACACATGCATTAGCTAAATCCAGCAAGATAAATGAGAGTGAAGAGAGGGGGATGATACCCTTGACGAGCACCATGGTGTCGGCACTTGGGTCGGAGCAGCAGCGGGATAGCGCATCCAGGTAAGAGGAACTTGGAGCATCGTCCCGACAAGAGGCACACGGTTGTCTGTTGAAACAAAAAAAAATGCATTAGTAACGTGTGATAAATTTCAGAACAAAGGACTATTAAAAATCAATTGAACAACTGAAAATGACTAGATAAAGTGGAATCAGAAAGTTTCCCAGCTTGTGCTTCATACTGATAAAGTTCAGTTCACCATTTCTTAAGCTATACAAAGTTGAAGATGTGTAATTCGGCTCAATTTCAATAGTGCAGCCAAGTAAAAAGCATTTGGCACCAACACCATGCAAATGTTTCAAATGAGAAAGGACAAAGAGAGCTATCAAAATAGGAATGCTTATATGCCATGCTCTGTTGCATACAAAAAAATGGAAATTAACTTCAGGAACTTATCAAGTTTTAAACAATACTATTGTGCTTTGTTAGTTTCGGTGCTTGTATTTAGTTAACCTGACCAGGTAGCAACATTGAGGCCAATAAAAAGCACTATTGTGTCGTCTATAATTAGTACTCTGGAGCATGTATAATAGAGAAGGGGATACATTCAGAATTTCAGACTGTGTAAACAAAATCACACTAGTAGTACTACAAGAACACTATCAATCGGGCTAGTAGCAATGACACACACACACACACACACACACACACACACACACATTAATCTAGGATATTTCTCACTATCAATCACACTACCAGCAGTAGCACACACACGGGTTTCACTCCTCTAATGTTACATCATCTTTAGTAATGGCTAACCTCTTGCTTTCCCATCAGCACTTGATCGATTCTACCCCATGCTACCCCAAGCAACGCCAAAATACGTACACGTACACACCGGTCAGCCGGCAAGAAAATAAACGCATGCATGCAGAGGAGAAATCGTTTTATGGATAAAGGTACGTACATTGCATTTTCTCTGTTGCATCATGGGTAGATTAGTATATAAATGCTTAATTAAGCTAGCTGCATACATAACATATGACCGGATTACATGTCCGTACATGAACCAAACAAGACAATGTCATGCCTGTATGGATCCTGATTACTATTGTTAACACTCTGCCTCCCTATGTCCTCCAGGTCATTCCCGGGTGAGAGATTGCGAGGATATTCAACAATATGTTTGAATTTAGTACTGAATATTGATGAAATAATGATTATGAGCAGCGACCAATCCAGTAGTGCAATTTGGAGGATAGGGATTATGACAAGGTTCGCTGGGTATATTCACCAAGTTAGAATTTAGTTATTGATCTTCTATATGTGAGTGAACTGGTCGCTACTTGCAGGAAAAGGTGTGCAACATCATCAGCGTATCTACATGTTCATTCAGACATGTAAACATAAATCGGGTCTTCCCCATGCGAAATTGTGAGGGGTTGTGATGCAGTCTGCCAATATCACCAAGTGCATATTCTAGGAGATATTTCTCCTTTCTACTTGATCCAATATGCGACCATGCTGATAGGTTAGTGATTCTAGGAGTACATACTACATAACTTGCACATATTTCAATCTAGCAACTAGCAGGACTAGCTAAAGGCACATTTGCAGACAACAACAATAAGATAATAAACTACAAACAAACAGCCATATAGTTGCACGGTGCAATGCGAACATTGAGAGTAAGACTTATCTTGAGGTTGAATATATTCTAAATACGAAGATGAAGAATTGGAAGAAGCAGAGTTGGCGCGGCTTGTGGTACAGAGGCAGTGCTTGAGATACCTGCACCTATGAAACAAAAAGAACATAACTATGTTACGCAAAACAGAAACTGCATGATCTAAATCAAGTAGCAAACTGCACATATCAAGTCAATCAAGATTGTAGATTTCTAGTTCAGTTACCAATCGAGAGAGGGGGTGAACCTTGATGCTGCTACTGCTGCTGCTGCTTGTCCTTGTCCTGGGACCTTGACAAGCACTTGGGCGGCAGAGGAAGAGAAGCTCCACTCTATGGCGTCGGGGGCATGGAGTCCTGGTCGTCGTCCTCTCCTGTCCTCGTCCGTGGAGAGCGCCGGCTGCTCCAGATCAACTACCACAAAGAGAAAAAGAGGGAATCAGAGAGAAGGAAGGAGGGGGTTTGGATCGAGGGAAGGCAGAGCCACCGCACCTGGGGTCGTCGCTGGCAGTTGGGGGAGGTGGCCCTCGCTGCTGCGCCGCGGATCCGTCGAGGTCGTCGACATTTGTGGTGGATCATAGCCAACCGGAGTCGCCGGTGCCACGCCGGCGACGCGGAGGCCGAAACCCTAGCCCCGAGGGAGGGTCGCGGGTGGCCGTTGGAGGATGCGCGCGACGAATCCAGTCGGAGGGGAGGGTGGAGCGGAGGGAGGCGATCTCGTGAGGGTGCTGCGCGCCGCCAGAGGCCGCCGGAATCGGTCGGGATCGGCCGGCGAAGGTGACGGCGGCGAGGACTTTGCGAGGGAGAGAAGAGAGAGGGCTCGGCTCTGTTCTGCCACGAGGGCTCTCTCTCTCTTTCTTTTTCTTATCTTCTATTTTTTTTACTTTGTTTTTTTCACTTCGCCTCTTTTTTTTATGTGAGAAGCGGGCCGTGAGAGAGCACGCGCGCAGAGGCCCAAATTATTTTGATAATCATTCTTCCACTTAAAAAACAAAATCCATAGTGACGGGCAACACTTTGTGCCCGCCACTGGTAATTTTGATCCCACGGTAAATTTGTCTAAAAATAGCAGTGGCGGGTGCTGTTTTGAGCCCACCACAGCTATTTAAGTTACCAGTGGCGGGCATGTATAGCTGCCCGCCACTGCTATTTTTGACATATTTGCCGCGAAATCAAAAAATAGCTGCGGCGGGCATTTATTGCCGCCCGTCACTGTTAACTCAGCTACCAGTGGCGGGTGCAATTTTGTGCCCGCCACAGGTAACATTTGCCCCATCACAAATCTGGACAGCTGTTACCAGTGTCGGGCGCAAACTGACGCCCGCCACTGGTAAGCCAATAGCAGTGGCGGGCGGATTTTGGAGCCCGCCACTGCTAATAGCAGTGGCGGGTGCTAGACTGCGCCCGCCACTGATTTGAGGTCACCTATAAGCCCTTTCCCAGTAGTGACATCTCGTGAAGGCAAACACAACATGATTGCTGGGTGTTGGCTTGCCTGTCCAGATGTGTTCTATTCGAGACCACCAATGGGCCAGCAGAAGTGACCAACGGCCATGCCCTAGCTAGCTCCGATACTGGACCACCGACTGCGGGTAGGAGAGATAACTCGTGGAGAGTCCGCGTGCGGCCGGAGCACAAGTCAGGTTGCACCTTCGACGAGTGAAGGCGACAACCGGAAGTGCAAGGCTGTAATCGCGCGAGAGCCAAGGCCGCGACTCCTCCGATGAGAATTGTACTCCGGCTCTTGTGGACGGTGGCTTGTTGCCGATGGTGAATCCCCAATGTGTTTATATTTCAATGCAAACTATATAATTCACTAATTTACTTTTTGTATCTTCTAGATTCTTTGTGGAGGGTGAACACGGTATGTGATAGAACATTAGGGGTTGGACTTTTATCGCCTAAGACGTCGAAAGATTGGTTGTGTGGATACCATTTAGTGAGTCATTTGGTACTGTATCTCACTTTTTTCTTCATCTATGATTTATGAAACATTACTACATGTATGCACATGATGTTATCCAAATATGTGATACTTGTGGTTTTGATAGATTGAAGTGGAGTACTTTTGAAACTACATTTATCTCTAAATGGTATTTTGGTGTGATTACAATGTGGTTAGTGGAACTAATGACGAGTGCTAAATTTTTTATCTTTGGTCATTGGTTCCTCAAAGGTTTTATTAAGGAGATGATTGACCCCCCCCCCCCACTTCAAAAAGTATAAAGGCATGGTTTTCCGACGACTTGAAGCTTTTGTTTCGGTTTATTTGAGTTTTAGGACAGCCACACCACTAATAGGGGTCAAGGTGCTCGAATGAAGGTGTGGGGACATGTTATACTCATATACCAGCCACCCTACACCCACCCCTACAAAATACCTAAATATCCTTCACCAAATGTGCCCATGGCTAACCTACCCCGTGCCCACGGGGTCTAGGGTTAAGTCTCTGGACACATCGTGTGCATGGGCTCCAGGCATCTCATGACCAAAAAATCAAGGTGAAATCTCTATGAACACCTCGTGCCCACAAGGTCTGGTGATTTTGCTTCAGGTAACCCTGTGCACAGGGAGCCAACTTAGCCCGTGCGCATGGGGCCTACAGGTGGGCAACGGTTGCTTTTTTGTGGTGGGTATATAAGGCACCTTCTTTCACCTCCCACCCCTAATCCTTAGTCTTGTGAGCTGCTCCACCATTGCAACACCTCCTTTTGCTCAATACTCTATATTCCTCCACCCAAAATAATTGATTATTTGGGGATAAAGAGAGCAGGACCCGATCTACACTTCCACCAAATCAATTTGTGTTCCCCGCTTGATTTCCTCATCAACACTTGTTACTCTTGAAGCTTGGGATCCTAGGCAGTAGAGGCGATCTCCGGAAGCTTCCTTGCTTGTGGTGTGCTCCAGGAAGTTTGTAAAGGTGTGTTGGTCACCTTCAAGACCAACCTTGAGTGATTTGAGGCTCATCTGTTGGGGGTGACTCAAAGTGAGAATACTGTGAGCCACTTGGTGGCGCTCCGGAGCTTTGGCTTCAGCACCACTCTAACGGATATTAGTACTTCCCAAAGACTGTGAACTTGGTAATAAAATCCATGTCCTCAAGTCACTTGTGGTTAATCGTTTCTCATACCTTACTTGCTTTGTATGCTTCTTGGCTTGCTAATTAGATTATTGACTAACATACTTTGCCCCGAGCTTATCATATAGGTTGTTCTTACCTAATTGCATATCTAGAGAACTTACTTTAGCCACATTGACCTAAAAATTGGAAGTTAAGCTTAAAATTAGTGCCATGAGGTGTGTGTCGTCCTGTCGAGCCGCCACCTATAGCAAAATTTGAGCAACCCAGCGTTCGGCATGGAGTAGGAACTGGGCGGTGATGACGGAGATGCTCTCCATACAATGATCCGGAATCGGCTTGAGAGAGTGAAAGAGAGAGAGAGGGGGGAAAAGGACGCATACGGGCAACCATTTAATGGCTGCTAGCGGTTAATATGTGCCACATACCTTAAAAGTTGGACTTCTTGTGATAAAGAGTGTCAATGGGCACTCACTGTGCACTGAGTGCTTCTTGCAAAGTGTCTAAGATGCAGACTATGATCGGAGACATCCAATCGATAGAGCTTACGTCGGCTGCAACATGGTTCATTTGGTGGCAATGAAGACAATTGGTGATAGGAGAATCAGTGCAATCTTGTGAGAGATCTGCCCTTGCCATCAAGATACTAGCCACAAACTATATTAGAGCATCATCTTCTAAAATACCAAAGCGCAAGTGTGATAACACGTGGAAGAGGCCAACAAATGGAGTAATAAAAATTAATTTGGACGCTTCTTTCTCTATTGAAACCCTTTCGGGGGGCTACTGGAGCAGTGGCGCGGGATGACCGTGGTAATTTCATTGCGGCAGCGACCTGGTTCCTACCCCATGTGACTAGTGTGGATTCTGCTAAAATTATTACTAATAGGAATGTTATGTATTTGGTTGTGAGTATTGGCTGCAACAAGGTGCTTCTTGAGTCTTATTGCTTGTTTGATGTTGAAACATTGCGAAAAGAGGAAGATTACTTCTGATCAGAGAATGCAAGCAACTTGCAAGCGAGTTTGGTCATGCTGATTCTCAGCACTGTTATAGAGAAGCTAATGAGGTGGCAAATTGTCTGGTTAAGTCTCCAATTAGCTCTAGATCTTTCTCCTTTTGGGACACTACCATCCCAGACTTTATTTCATCTTTGCTTGTAAATGATCTCTCGATCTTGTGATGAATAAAGTTCTATTACTGTAAAAAAATGATTCTTGTAAATAAAAAATTAAATATGGTAGACATGTGGTTTTTTGCATAGTCGATTCCATACGATGGCTTTATGTTAAATACTCGGCTTCGCGCAATTCGAGCCACTGGTTATGAGTGCTCATGAACGTGCCTCAATTTTCTAATACACAATGTTATAAAAAAGATTGAAAAACTAAAACGCGATGTAAATTGCAATAGAGTGAGTACTAACCGATACAAAACATTGTCTTAAACTAGTCTAGTATGCAGGCTAGTCACTCCAAAATACATCAAAAAACCTTTAGCTACATAGAAATAAAACTTCAACTTCTATTACCCGCGCCAACATGCAACTTCCAAGTTCCAACAACAATTTTTCAGGGGTCAACTTTCAACTACCAATAAATAGACGTTCCAACACCAGAAAAACTAAATAAAATAACATTTGAGGGGTAAAAAACAAATATTTGGAAAGACACTGCCAAAAGCCCATTTTCGAAAAACAAAAGAGAAGGCAGAACCCAAATAACTATTTTTCGGGCCCAATTGCGACTTGCAGCGGGGACCTCCCAAGGTTTTAAACCAACAACCTTTGCTGGAAAACCACAACCAATTTCCTCCTCCTCCCCTCCCCTACCCCATCCCCGTCGCCGTCCCACTTGGTGCCGCAGCTCCTGGTCGTCCTCCTCCAGCACCGCCGCTTCGACTCCGCGCTCCGCCAGTCTCCCACCTTCCGCAGCTTCTCCCCGTCCTCCATCGCCGCCTCGCTCGCCGCCATCCCGCGCCTCATCCTCCCGCTATAAGAAAAACAAATATTTGCAAAGACAATGCCAAAACCCATTTCCAAATAACAAAAGAGAGAGCCCAGAGAACTAACTTTTCAGGCCCAGTGGCAACTTGCAGCAGGGGATCCTCTCCCGGTTAAACCAACCCCTTCTGCCAGGAGTCCAAAGAACAGAGCCCCAGACCCCAAAACCGCAACCAATGTCCTCCTCCTCGTCCTCGTCCTCTACCCCGTCCCCGTCGCCGTCCCGCCTCGTGCCGCAGCTCCTGGTCGCCCTCCTCCAGCGCCGCCGCTTCGACTCCGCGCTCCGCCCGTCTCCCACCTTCCGTGGCTTCTCCCCGCCCTCCATCGCCGCCTCGCTCGCCGCCATCCCGCGCCTCATCCTCCCGCGCTCCGCGGGCCGCCTCTGCCCGCAGCGGCCCTTCCCCTCCCCGTCGTCCTCTTACCACCGCCGAGTCGCTGCCGCGCTCACACTCGCCTTCCTCAACTGGTCCCACTCCGACGCCAACCCGCATGCCGTCCAGCTCACTGAGGCCCCACTCCGCGCCGCCGCGCTCTCCCTCGCTCGCGCCCACGCGCTCCCCGCGCTCTTCGGCCTCCTCCGCGAGCATGCCCCGCTTGTCTCCACCGCCGCGCTCACCGACGTCATCCGCGCGCTCGGCGAGGAGGGCCTCCCGCGACAGGCCCTCGCCGCCTTCCACCGCGCGCGCCAGCTCCGGTGCTCCCCGGACGCGCAGTGTTACAACACATTGCTCGCTGCGCTGTGCCGGAACGGCCGGTTCAAGGAGGCGAGGTTCCTGCTCGACCAGATGGAGCGCCCCGGCGCGCGCTGCAAGCCTGACTCCTACACGTACACCGTGCTCATTTCCTGGTACTGTCGGATCGGAGCGGGGACTGGGTGCCGGAAAGCCGCCAGGAGAAGGATCTATGAGGCCGGGAGGTTGTTCCGGAGGATGGAGGAGAAGGGTTTGGAGCCGGACGTCGTGACCTACAACTGTTATATCAATGGCCTGTGCAAGACGTACCGCGTGGAGCGTGCGCACAAGGTGTTTGATGAAATGGTGAAGAAGGGGTGCATGCCAAACCGGGTGACATATAACTCGTTTGTGAGGTATTATAGTGCAGTGAATAAGGTTGACAAGGCTATTGAGTGGATGAGGGAGATGGTGGCGAGGGGGCATGGGGTGGCGACATCAAGCACGTACACACCTCTTATACATTCACTCTACGAGAGTGGGCGGGTTGGGGATGCAAGGCGGTTCATGATCAAGATGGCGGAAAGTGGGCACCTGCCCAGGGAACACACCTACAAGCTTGTGAAGGATGCAACTGAGGAGGCCGGTGAGGAGGCCTTGCCAGCAGAGCTGTGTCACTCCATTGAGGATGGCATTAAGGAAAGGTTTCAGCATGTCATGCGTATGAAACCCATAATGCGACCAGTGACAAGATAATCAGGTTCAACATTGAGGTTGTGCAAATCAACACAAGAGAGGTTCATCCTGCACACAGAAGCTTCTTGATTGAGATGTCCAAGGGGCATGCTAATGCATGTGTTAACTGTTGAAGACTGTTATTGGGAGTGCCCTGGGTAGAAAGATTTGTTGAAAGAGCCTTGCCCTTGAGAGTAGATGATGATCCCAGGGGAAAAGCACTTGATGGAAATGAGATT
The DNA here is from genome assembly GCA_039707655.1 of Elymus sibiricus. Classification (NCBI taxonomy): domain Eukaryota; kingdom Viridiplantae; phylum Streptophyta; class Magnoliopsida; order Poales; family Poaceae; genus Elymus; species Elymus sibiricus. Next base: position 69,842,280 of record CM077670.1, read on the forward strand.
GAAGCTGAAAACACCACCAATCAGAACTCACAGGATTGTTCTGAGGCAAAGATGAAGTGGATTTGTGCAGAAGGTAAATGATGTCTGAGATTCTTCTCACAATCATATCTGATGTGGGAATAATTGTGCAACAGCCAACAAGCCTGACCTGTTGTTGTTTACAAGTGGTAAAACCTTTGTTACTGTACATTTCTGGGATCCTGTAGGTTGCAGCATGATCATAAATTTGTATTTCGCATTTTCTGTTATATATATTCATCACAAGGAATTTGTTTTTCTCACCCATGCCTACACATGTTCAGTTTACCAGAGTTGCAGTAAAATTTTAGTGAATTTTTGTGTTTTCTGTTCATAATTACATTAATGCTTTGTAATTTTTGGCAATGGCATTCATTGGGATTGCATCTATATTAGAAGTCACTGCACTCTCCATTGCTATATAATGTTTGAGAATTTGGTGAACATGCCCATGAAGTGTATAACAAGCTGTATGAAGGTCACACATTCTTTACTGTGACGAATAAGTCACTCCTATAAAACAAAATGACTTACAAAGGTACCATTTCTACAAAAAGAACTTCACACATGAACTTGGAATATGAAGAACAACAAGGACCTCAAAATTAGTTTCACAAATCGCACACAACTTCCAGTCCATGGTTGACAGATGATTTATACTGATCTGTCATACCGATACAGAAGTAGAAACTCTGTAAGCTTATGTTGTCTGCTTTCTGTTCGTGGCCTTCGCTGTATATATCAAACAACCATCTGTTGGTCCCTCCATTTGATGCTTATGAAATGTTCAGGGATCTGACTCTTCACGGTTTCCAAGCTGATGGCGGTGGTGGGGGTGTCGGGAACATTGGGGGAACTGCTGAGAAGATGGTGTTCTTATCAATTGAATATCTGCCGGTATCGATGTCAGCTAGAGAAATCAATGCTGCAACCAAGCCAGCATTTGCTGCAAGGGTAGGCTCTGTGTAATTGTAATTTGTGCGGATATCTTTGAAGCCATCATGCTTGTCAGGGCCAGCAACCATTGCTCCAACGAGGATATTAGGGTTTGCTTTCTTAGACTCTCTCCATTTAAAACCTCCTTTGCATCCGTACTTGACACCGTTATGAGGGATTGACGCCCCTCTGTGATGAACACGCTTCGGGTACTTCTTTCCAAAACCAACGACGTAGCTCATCTTTTGTGGGTTCTTGCCTAGAATGTAATCAAGCTGCAAATTGAAGGGTTTCGAGTGTCAATTGACTGATGCCTGCTAACGTACATTATACATTATTTTAGTCCAGGAGTACTGAGTACAAAACTCTACCTGTGACTTTGCAAACTTGCGGAGGACATCTGTGGTATAGAAATTAGGTCCACAATACCACCCTGGTGTATCTGCAGTGTCCAGATAATCTGCGTACAAAGAGGCAAGGAATGCTGCATTGACAACATACTGAAGTGGTTGAGGCCCTCCATGGTTGAGTTGTATCAATCCTCCTGCAAAATATTTGGTTACGTTACTTTTCAATGTGGAAGTGGAGTTATAAAGGCAGTGAAAAATAAAGCGGGGCACCACCAACCTTTAGTGAAGTTGAATGAATTGAATACTGGTAAATATGAGCACATGACGTTGTCAGTTTGGTTGTGGAATGTCCTTAATATTTCTTCGTAAGGGTACCCTGGACTTAGGAAGAGCCGCAACCTGCTCAGAAGAACCTGCATAATGTAGAAAGTGTTAACATTGGATCATTCTTCATTAGCATTGATCATCATTTTCTACTAATATTCTGATTCCTTTTAAAGCACTAATGTTCCTTTTCTTCTCATTTAGATGCTGTCAGACTGTTGTTTGATGTTCCTTTGGTGCTAAATGCTAGTACAGTATATGCTAAGTATTTCTAACACATTCAGTTAACTGAACATATGCTAACCTGAGATCCTGGAAGCTTGTCATCCCAGGTAAACACTCCATAGTTTGGACTGCCAATCCAGAACGCCCCTGCGTGCTTTGCCATCCCTGGAGCTGTGGCGATCGTGAGGTATGATGTGTTCCCCGTGGCGAAGTACATCCACGCACCACCCCACACAAACTCATCCCAGTAACTGGTGGAATTGTAGAACAATGACTGATCAGAGCCATTGGGGCTGTATCGCCCCCGCTGCAGCCTACCGAACTTGTACAGCGCCTTGGCACCGTGGACGAGCTTGTCAGAGTACGCCTTGCTGTCCTTGAACACTATGGAAGCCGCGGCAAGGGCGGCAGCCATCTCAGCGGCGAGATCCGAGCAAGAGTGGCACTCGATAACAGGCCTCTTGTAATCAATGTCCTCTGGTCTCATCCAGCAGTAGTGGTCGTTCGGCATGGGGCCTTTAGAGGTGTCACCCACGCCGACCTGCAACAAGAAGTTCAGATGACATCAGTGAGCTGAAAGTTTACTCAGTTGAGTGGATCTGGTGCCCAATTTCCCAGAACACGGCAAATCAGTGAAACCGAGATGATCAGCCTCAACGAACCTGGGCTACAATCCGGTCGATGGTGTCGGCGGACGAGTTGAAGGTCTTAAGCATGTAGTCCGTGCCCCACTTGATGATCTCCTTGACATGGTCGAGCTCACCGATGGCCTCGTACTTGGCCCTGTACTCGATCACCGTCCAGCTGAGCATGGTCATGGACCAGGCCATGGGGTAGTTGAACTTGATGGCGTCGCCTGCATCGTAGAAGCCTCCGACCAAGCTCTTCTTGACGGTGCTGTCCGAGAGGCCGTCCTTCATGCCGGAGTTGCCCCTCCAGCTCACGCCGTTGTGCTTGGGCAGATGACCAGCTGACAATTTCAGACCACGACACAACGTCAGAACATAGAAGGCGCACATCTTTTGTGTGTCGGTGCTCCATTTTTTTTCCTCGTATGGACTGATAGTGCCTTTTGCTTATATACTTTTTCAGATACGTATGGAGACAATCGTTACTTTTTCCAAGGTGAAGTTTCTTCCGGTAAAATATGGGTATACGTAGTAACTTCGCCAGATCTCGACCATCCCAGAGATGCTAAATGTAGGAGGACATGATGAGGTGGCGAGAAAGCGAGAGGAGGACAAAGAGCTACAATAACTACAATTGTTTGCATGCCCCCCGTTTGCACTACGCAAAAGCGGATCTGGTCTCGCTCGGGCTGGTGCAGTGCAGAAAGAGGAAAGGACGAAACGAGAGGTGGAAATCGAAGCAAAGTAAAAAGGATGCAGATGAAAAAAAAAGAAGCAGTTGAAACTCACATCGCTGGGCGTTGAAGAACATGAGCGCCTTGTGGAGCGCGAGGGTGTACTGGTCCGGCGGCGGCGGCGGGGGCTTCTTGTGCGGGACGAGCTTGACGATCATCATGACGAAGCCGACGAAGAGGCCGACGCCGAGGATGAGGCCGACGGTCCACATGAAGATCTTGCGGTCGATGACCATGCAGCCGATGTCCACGTACTTCTTCTTCTTCTTGCCGGCCTGGTCGCCTGGCCCGGCCAGCAGCCAGCTCTGCTGCGTCTCGTCCAGCTGGTGCCGCATCATGGCGCCCCGGTCCAGGTCCCGGCTCCGGTCGTCGTCCGTCGCCGAGTCCGCGTTCGAGATCTCCAGCGTCCCGCCCCACGGGTCCCGCCCGAACATCTTGCCGCGTGGCTGCCGCCTCCTTGCTTAATTTGCAACGGCAATGACCGGAGGAGGACGACGGAGCTGTTTCTCAATTGGAGTGTGGCAAAGAGGGGAGAGACGAAGGTGGTGGTACTACGAATGAATGATGTCCGTCCGGGGTGGTGAGCGATGGCACGGTGCTATGTTATGATGAAATGAAACGGAGGAAGGGGTCGGGGTGGTGGTTGGGGCGTTGCTTTCGTCGTCCCCTTGGCCCGTCTTTTCGGTTTGGTCTCGTTGCCGCTATCGGATGGGTTGGCTCTGGTTCTGGTTCTAGGTGCGCCGCTTACAGTGGAGGGCGTGTGTGGTGGCCACTCCAATTCACTCACCTCTGTACCCTGCACCCTGCACCCCGTGGGACTCAGCTGGAGCTGCAGCTGGGCTCGTGCGCCTCCGCATTTTGTTACTGTCCAGTCGGCATTAACTTTTGGTGAAGTAGATCTGGGATGCATCAGGCACGGTCGTCTCCACCATCTTCTCGAACTGCATCCACATACGTAGCAAGAGAGATTTTACTGCGCAGGTGCCAATAATGGAGAGAGGGCGACAGTTCGCCTAGCTAACTTTTGCCTCCTCCGTTGCTTTGCTTGGCTAGCTTTGCACAACTGAGCGGTTGCCGTTGCTCCAAGCTTGAAGCAAAGCCATGCGATTCGGGTGCTAGCTCTTGTGTTTGGGCATGCGTCTTTCTTTGAGTTTCTTCTTTTTTTCCATTCTGTGTGACTCTGTTGAATGGATAATTGTTTAGGTGCTTCGTGGGGGACAGAGTTGGTTGGATCCTTGAATTGGAGGGGAAGAAGACGGCCATGCCATGCCGCATGTGGCGGAGACGGGGAAAGCCGGAAAGGTACAACCACGTACGTGTAGTGTAGATGCCCGTTGCCCTGCATGTATGCCGTTTTTTCTATATTTTTCTTCTATATATATTACCACCTGTGCTGTGCTGTGCTTTCAAAACTTTATCCACTGCGTACCAGGACATGCGTCACCTGCAAGATCCCTGCATTTTGTATTATTATAATGGGATGATTCCTGGCTAGCTACGCTAGCTATCCACCCAAATGTAACCACACTAGAGACTAGACAATACTATCAAACAGAGACTCATTAGCATTGCATTCCAGTAGGATTGATTAAGAGCTAGCTAGTGAGACAGACAAAGTAGTAGGGGTTAGGAATGTTGTTAGTACTACATATAAATTAAATTTTGCAACAAACAGTACGGCGACGCCGACATGGCTGGCTCTAAACTAAAACTCCAGTGCTGCTAGCTGCGGCTAATTCAATAGGCATAAGCACTGGCAAGCTACTTAATTGTTAGTGCGTGTACCTTTTGCCATTGCCGCCATGCATTACTGCTTCTTCACGTACAAGGATGGTACACCGCAAGTAGTAGTAGTAGTTTTTGTTTTTAGTTTCTGGCATGGAAATGGCACAAGTACATAAATTAAGATAGGCTGGTGCGTGGCGGCAGGCAAGGCGAGCAGTGGTTGTGGAAGTAAGACGCAATTGAATGAACGCTTTGATGTGTGCACTGCACACCTTAACTGGTGAGGGGTCCCTCTCTTCACAAGCTGGGCTAATTACTCAAGCTCCTCTTGGCATGCAGGACGGGGACTAAGCAGCAGCAGCGGCAAAGAAAATATTATTATATCAATGTACTACCAGCAGCTCGATCTAGTATACGTACGTAGTACGTAAGAGCATCTCCACCCCCCGGCTCCTTTTTTATCGCCGGCTCGAAAAAAACGGCCCAGTCGCGTCCCAGGAGCCCAAATTTCGCCGGTTAGGGCCGAAATTGGCGTCGGCGGACCCAAGCCGAACCCAGCGCGCTGGGGCCGACCGGGGGCGCCGGGGGAAAGAAAAAACGCGCCAAAACTTTCCGCGCCAGATTCCCACCCCGTGGACCCACCGAGTCAGCGACTGCATCGTTGTCCTCATCTCATCGCCTCGGCTCCCGCGCGAATCAATGCCAAGGCTGCCGCCGGTCAGCCTTCCATTGATCACGGGCGGCGCAGTGAAGGCGAGCCGCCGCGCGTCCCGCCCCTTCCCGCCACGCGTCCGCACTGCTGCCGTCCCCTCGCCGCTATAAAAGCCGCCTTCGTCGCCGCTGGCCGCAAGCTCGTCCTCGCCACAGCCATCTCTCTCGCCGTCGAACACCTTCTCTCCTTCGACGCCCTTGTTCTCGCCCTCTCTCCTTACCCCGTCCCGATGGCGGAGAGGTTCCCCGGCGACGGAGCGGCGACCAACGGCTTCGGCCGCCGCCATCCTGCACGAGTGGGAGGCGCGTCTTCTCCACAAGGCCAACTACCCGGCGCCGCCCGACATGCGCGTGCCGGGCTCGTGGAGGCTCAGCGCCGGAGGCGTCCCCGTGCCCCCGCCGCCATCCGACGCGGAACGCCGCGGCAAGATAGCGCGGATCCGGGCGTCCCTGCCGGAGGAAGCGCGGCAGCAGCCGAAGTACTCCCCCGACAACGCACCGCTGTGGACGGCGTACTTCCAGCGCCGCCACGCCGACCAGCTCGCCTCCACCAACGGCGCTCCGGCGCCAAGGGGGCGACACAACTCCGACGGCCGCCGTCAGTGGTGGGGCGCCCCCGGGCGCACGCTCCACGCCGTTCTCGAGCACATCGAGGGCGGCAACGAGCCGCCGTTGGAGTACCCAGCGTCGACGTTGGCGCGTCGGAGGAGCGGGAGCTCGTGGCTGCCGAGGCGCATGGTGGCCATGAGCTCCTCATCCTCCGGCTCCCGCTCCTCCGGCACGCCGACACCACTCGCCCCCGTCAAGCCCGAGCCCCAGGAAACGTCGGAGCGCCGTCGCAGCCGCGGCGGCAACCTCGTCATAAGCGAGGGCCGCCGCCAACCTTCTCTTCCCCGCGGTCATCTTCGCCTGGTCAGGCCGAAGAAGGAGCCGGCGACGCCGCCCGTGGTCGTCAAGCAGGAGCACGTGGAGATGGCCGCCGCCCTCGAAACCGGCCTGAAGTGGGCGCGCGACGACTACGTGCGGGAGGAGATGGAGCGCCAACGACGCGCTCTGGAGGAGATCGCCGAGCGACGCCGTGGCCGCGAGAAGGACAGCGACGAGGAAGAGTCGCCGGCTCCGACCGACCCCGTCCGCAGCGGCGATCCAGGGCAGGGCTGCAGCAAGGACGGCGGCGTGCAGGACGACGGCGACGACGACGACGACGGCGGCGGCGACTACACTGCCTTCTACAAGCTCCTCGGCATGAACTAGGCTCGGGACGACGGTGGCGGCGTAGTTTTTTTTTAGTTTTATGTATGTCTTTAAATTTGTGCAAATATGAATGGAACCGCCTAAATTTCGTCCAAAATCGAGTCGTTTTCGTCGAATTTGAGCCAATTTTGCATTTGAAAAACGGCGTCTGGGGTGCAACTTGGGGCGGCGGTTGGGAAGCCAAGCGCCCCCACGGCGAAATTATCGCCGGATAACCCACAGGAGGCGCTATTTCAGGGCCTGGGAGCGAACGGCTGGAGATGCTCTAACAAATAATTTGATGGGGGCGAGGCGATGGATGAGATAAAGAAGTCGAGATCTGGGCGAGCTGTCGGTGGGGATTCCTTGGACGGACGGACGCTTGCCAAAGACGACTCATGTCCTCACGCCCCTCAGACGGTGATCACGTGCGTTGCTGGCTTGCTGCTAGTACTATTTCCTTTCGAAAAAGGAACACGCTGGAACGGGGTCACCCACCGGGCGCCAAGGACCCGGCTGGCTTTCCTTCTTCAGATCTTTGTTTTCTTTTGGTCTTTGTTTTTGAAAGGTGGTGCTATGCTAGTTCATGGATAAGCTGAGACTCGTTGGATTCGATGATATATTTGTTTTTCCGCTGTGGAGAGAAAAGTTGTTGGAATTTTATTTATGTAAGGTCCAAAAGGTGCAGATGGTTGCTCCACTGGAGACTGCAGACTGGAGTGAAGGGTGGAGAAGGGAGACGCTGGTATTTTTGGCGCACGTAGTTGAAAAGAAAATAAGAATTGGAGATGCTCCAGCAGTGAGCGGTGGATTTGGTCAGGCGCTGCGGTCTGGACTGTCGGCAGGCAAATCCGGTAAGAAAATCAGAGATGCCTTGTCTCGCGCGCAGGCGCACTGAAACCCAGAGAGATTCGCCTGTTGGGGAGAGGGCCGTGACCGAGACCTACTGCTCGTCAACCACAGTCCACGCGTACCGTTAGCCGAGGCGTCGTCGTACCTGCTGCTGGCTTCTGGCTAGACCTGGTTCACCGCAGGCGCCCCTGAGAAAGGAAGGACCCATCGCTGGGATGAAATTTTGGTTCCGATGTTGGAATCACTTGAAGCGTGAGCGAGAGGGCGGACAATAGAGATGCCATTTTAGCTGCGCAAATTTGATGGGTTCAGAAATAGGATTGTAAACTTCTACTCCACTGAATATGAATATTTCTGCTGCAGGGATCAGCACCAAGTATCATGCAACTCCGCTGCAAAATCATGCACGGGGAAAATATCAAGTGCTCCGGGAGCTCGTATGCTCCCATATGATACGGGAGCACCTGGGCCATTAGATTTAAGAACCAATGGTCATTTGAGGAGGTTCGGACCTGCGCATATTTTTATTTTTTTTGAAAACAAGGCAAAAGATTTGCCATTTCATTGATTAAGGGAGAAGGTTTTAGACAGAAGCCGCCAAGCGGCAAATAAATGGACTACTCTCGCGGCATTACAACACCCAAATGTTTCGTTTCAGCCAAAGCCCAAAGAGACACCTCCTGTTTGATTTTGTTGATGATGACCATGAAAGGGACCGCCAAATTACGGAAGACTAGCATTGCGCTCGGACCAAACCTCCCAAGAGATGAGCATCATGAGGGAGGCAAGCGCCTTTGGGGAGCCGAGACGAATCTGAAGGTTACCATTCCACCATTCTCTGACCGAAGCCCTCGTCGTCCAAGTAGACGTGTTGATGTGGTGCATGACAAGCCACGGAAGGATGTCGTTCCAAATGCGCATGGTGTAGCGGCATTGGAAGAGCAAGTGAGCCGCGGTTTCTTGGGCTTGCTTGCAAAGAGGGCAGAGACCGCAATTTGGCCAACCTAGGCGGCTCAAGCAGTCCGAAGTCCAAATCCTATTTTGAAGAACAAGCCAAACAAAAAATTGCACCGGGGGGGGGGGGGGGGGGGGGGCACACCGTCCACACTGAATGGGCGAGATCCGAGTTGGTGACGCCTTCAAATTAAGCCTTGTAAGCGAGGATGTTGTATCCCCATCTTTGGTGAACTTCCAGATAATCGAGTCTTCTACGTCGTCATCAAGGGCAGCCATTGTTAGTTTGCCCCAAAGGTTAGCAAACTGCTTGATGTGCGCAAGGGAGAGGCCATAGGTGTTGTCAATGTTCGCTATCCACTGGTTGTTGGCCATAGCTTGTTGTACCGAGCAGTTTTTCTTGCGAGAGAGATCAAAGAGACCAGGAACGATGTCATGAGGACGCAATCCTTGCAGCCATGACGAATTCCAAAACCTCGCCGTCCTTCCGTTCCCCACGGTGACCGTAGTGGCAGCCGCAAAGAAATGGTGGTCGTCTTCCGTGCATGGCACTCCCATGCCAATCCAAGGCTTGCTCTTAATCATTCCACTCAAAACATAACCAAGGCCCTGAGACCGGCCCGAGACCTGCTCATAATTAGGTGACTCCAAGAGTTCTTTTTCTCTTTTTTGGCAAATTTGCGGGAGCTCTGCAGGAAACTATTGGAGATCCAATGGCCCAGGTGCTCCCGTATCATGGGAGCATACTAGCTCTGGGAGCACCTGATATGCACTCGATCATGCACGCAGAATCCAGATTCCGCGTGCAATGCAAGGAAGAGGGTCAGTCGATTGCTTCGGAGGGTCGCACTGGCGCACGTTTGCCAGTCATTATCATGTCAGTTTCAGAAAGAGCATAGCGCACAGGCGACAAGCATGTAGCGAAATACAAAAGGCCAACGCATTTCCTTCATTGGCCAGGCACCATGGCCATTCTACGGAGAGATACAGAGCACGTCTGAGCCTAAACGATACAGATAGAGGTCAGCCTGCCGAATGCATCTCCGCACGGTGGAAATAAACTCCCCTGAAGCATGAGCTGGGTAGGCTGAACCATATATGGAGTCGAGCTGCGGGCCATTGCGCACATCAAGGTACAGGGAGTGTCCCTACCGGATGGCGCTGATGAAACGCGACATCGTAATGGCTTGATGCTGATGCCTTGGAAAGGAGAGAGAGATCTTCTTTCTTACGGGATTTCGATATGCCAACCAGAATGGGAGGATTTTACTCCCCTAGGTGAGACGGCATCTTCGTATTGGCCCGCTGGGTGGGTTACCGCGGGTAGGAAATTTACAGGGGAAATCACCGACCGCAGTGATGATCTCGGTAGCACCGAAGCGCCAACTTCGCTTGGTGTTGTTCATGATATACAGTCTTCAGAGAGAGTACTGGTCTGCAAAATGGGTACTGAAGAGCGTGTATGTTAGTTTATTACTGCTGGTGAAGAATTGGACTTGGAAATAAAACAAGATCACCTTGCGTGCAAAACTTGCCTCAGTGTTACACAAATTATCTCAGGATCCTTCCTTTCTTTTTCTCTGACCAGGTTGGCCCATAAATCAGCAGGTTTGTCCTACCAAACTTCCTGTCAGCTATCTGCGATATTTTTTGAGAATAAGTGAGCAACTGCAATCCAGAAAGCCTTACGTCAGTACTTGAGTGGAGTAAAGTGTAAGAAACATGTACCTTTATTAGCTTTCCGCAGGATTCAGGCATATCTGTTTTCAGTGGGTACTCAACTAGCTACGGAGAAATATACCACGGTCAGAAATATGCATAAAGAACCAAACAGTTACGATTACTCCCTCCGTAAACTAATATAAGATCGTTTAGATCACTAGTGATCTAAACGATCTTATAATAGTTTACAGAGGGAGTACTATTTACAAAGAATGCAGAGCTCACAATGAAGCAATCTTCTCCAACCAACGGGGACCTTGCAAGCTGATCGAGTAGTGTACTGTAGTTGACCTCAACATATGGCGGTGTTACACTAATATAATCAAAAGAAGGATATCTACCTGAGGGAGGGAAGGTCAGAAAGTTGTAGTCAGATAACAGAAAAACAATTGCCGTTCAAATAAGCCAAATCTTGTTTCAGCGATTTACCTCATACAAAATCTGACCATTTCAACACTATGCTGCCTAAAGTATAGGAGATGCAGTTCTATCTTGCAGAAAATGTATCACAAGTCATTTACATGTTCTGATGTTTTCTGCACAGCTGCACTTGTGGCATATATTACTACTTTTATTACATACACGTACATGAACTGTCTATCATAACTATGGTCATCACATCATTGTTTCAAATACTACTTGTACGCAATAGATTTGGTTGATATTTTCATTAACACATTAACCGCATCGTAACAAGGATGTCAACGTGTCAATCTGCTAGCTTTTGTATTGCAAGCATGCCTTCATAGAATATCTTTTCCTCCTTGTTTACTTGCAATTGTCTCATTGTTCACCTCCTTAACTTAAGCTAGTGATGCTGTGCTTCCAAAAAAACAAAAGCATACCTTTAGATTTTTCAGCATTGTCCAAGAAGTTCTCGACACGGAGCATATGTATGTGCGAAGTATCAAGAAATCCAGTACAGTCCAGATTAGGTTTAAGAACCTCAGAAATAACCCAAGGGTCCAACTCAACAAAATGCGCCTATAAAGGAAAAAAACAAAAAGATGAACGGATGAATCACATTACATCATTTGTATCGTCTAACAAGTCAGAGTTAACTACTTTTGTCTCTAACCTCAAAAGAGGTTTACACAGTTGTATCTGACAGAATTAGAAAGCTAACTCATAACTGTATGACTAGATTAATTCTGAATAGGTTTGTGCTCTCGTGCATAATTAATGAATGATAGGCATGCATTCAGTACAAATAGTCATACACAAGAATTTCTGTGTACTTTACTTGAAGCATTTCAAATTAACTTAATAACTTGCAAAGCTAGATTCAGCATCATAATTTTTCCCATCTGAATTGAGATACAAATGGGATGTCAAGAATGATTCATTCTCTTCATAGCCAGGACCATGTTGATTTCTAGCATTCGCGACTAATAAATAAGAGCGCATACAAAATTGAATATGAGTTGACTGCAGATATACCTATGTACTCTAATTACTCTACACATAATTAGACTACATAGCACATAGATGGATGCTCAAGGGCCCACTACTCTGTGGAAGATACTCCGTATTACTTAGCAATTAAAAAATAATACACTACAACTTGATCTAGGAAAATGCATTTGAATATTTGGTTGTTCTATATTGATGTTTCGACTAAGCTCCGGGAAAACCTGTGAACAGCCTCGGCTCATAGCTTCAATTCCTACAGATCCAGTACCACTGTACAAGTCTAACCACAGACCAGGTTTGAGTGAAGCAGGAGAACCACCAGCTGACTGCAAATCATAGCCAACAACCAACAAAGATCTATTAGTACATCCAGAAGATGAAACTTGCACAACTGACATAATCAAATTAAGCTAAGTAGTACTTGTATAATGTCAAAGGCTGCTCCTCGGACAACTTCCATCATCGGACGAACATTCCTATCTTTTGGTGATAGTAGTTTTCTTCTGCGTACTTTCCCAGCTAGTACCTGAAAGAATCAAAAGAACTTTCAATCTATAGATACCGCAGTGTTACATTAATTAGAGAGACTTGTAGGCAAAAGTGTATGAACAAGTTCGTGCAAATATCCTGCAGATTACACCCATCACAAGGACATACGATTTGGTTAGCCAGAAAAACAATGAGTTGTGCCAAACACCTGCCTTTCTTACAGAAAACAAGAGCATGCACTTTCTCAAAGTAGCAGCCTTTACTTGATTTCATTTACAGAACCTAACATATTTGTAGCAACAACATGGCTGCATCAGGCTCAACATTCATATCTGGATTCAACTTGCAACCCAAGTCCCCAGCTTTAGCTTTGTTCAAAATGATATATACCGTGCATTCCAAGATGATACAAAATGTATTGTTTGACTGCTTCCATAACTTATAGATGAGCCCATCATAAAATGATTCGCAGACATGATGCATCAGACCACCTGAGAAATTTTACAGGTGCCTAAATGCAAGGACCACAAATCATGAGGCAGCCAAAATTGGAACAGACAAAGCAACACTTACATAAAACACAAACTGTATCCATAGGGACTACACTACTAATATTCTGAAGCAACCTATGGGGCTGTTTGGTTTGCGCCGGCGCCCGCCCTGCCAATCGCGGGCACGCCAAATAATTGGCGCAGGATTTGCCAACCCACGCCTTGCCAAAAAGTTGGCTGGGAATTGAACTGGGACTGCTGTCGAGACGTGGGCTTACCAATTATTTGGCCTCCATCCAAACGAGCAACCATTGCTGAGTCAACCACCAATATTTTGGCACGGCGTCTCAAGGCCACGATCCAAACAGCCCCTATATGTCCCCCAAGCAGTGGCCAGTGGCCACGGTGCTATGCCACCACCATCACAGACATGTGGTCTCTCAATTCATCTCAAACAAAACGCAATGCACAGTGTGCAAGCATTAATATAATCACCAGAAGGTACCAGGATGAAGTTTTACTGAAAACGCATGAATGTACGAACGCACTCCACAAGCATGCTAACAGGCAATGGCGCACTGGGAACATCATACACGAATCAGAACCTAGGACGCGGTTACGGTCCAAACCTGAAGCATCTTATGAGTCTCCCGGCGCTCCACCGGCCTGGCAGGAGCAACAGCGGCCTCCTCATCCCCTCTACCCGACCGCCGCATCCGCCTCTCCCTCCTCCTCTCTTCCTGCAAAAGAGAAAACCCACTCAAGTCAGCCCAGATGAGAGAGAGACGGAACGTCATACAACGAGAGCGCAAAGGGGTCGATCGAGCAAACCCTGGGATCCGGCTCGGCATCTTCCTCGAAGTCATCAGGGTTGAGGCCGTAACGCTCCAGGAAACGCCGGCGCTCCCTCGCCGCCTCCGACGCCGCCGCGCCCTTAGGAGCCGCGGAGGCGGCCACCCCGAGACGGCGAGCGGGGTAGCGCAGGGAGAGGCGCTTATGATTTGGACTGGGGAGCGACGGGAGGAAGGGGGCGGAGGCGACAGTGGAGGAAGCCATTGGCGAAGAGCGGTGGAAAATCCGAAGCTTTTGCCGGGAGGAGGGCCAGAGGGGATAAGGAGAGGTTTTTGTCTATCCGTTTGTTCAGATATTATCAATGCACATACTGAAGGACTATTGTAAAAAAGTCCGAATTCTGGAGAATTATGGGGTTTTAACAGACCCTGAACCAAAGGCGGAGGACAAAAAAAATTTAAGGTGTGGCGGACTCTTAATAAGCATAATAACAAGCAATTCTCTCCTTCCGCGGAATTCATTTGATCTTGATGAGCGGCCTGTGCCGTAACCTACGAAGCACCGATAGGGACACGGACACGGCCATACGGATATGGCAATTTCTAGAAACAACCATACGACGATACAACAAATATGTATAAATAATTAATAAAATGCCGTGTAATAAAGACAAAGAATAATTGATTGCGTGAGATGAGATCAAAATACTGCCCCATTTGTTGCCTCCATGCCTCTTTCAAGTCCTCAATGATGCGAATGATCATCAATTTCCTCAACCCTCATGGTACTTGCAAAATACATCAGCAGGTATGTCACTCCCTAGCCTGAACAACAGCAAAATCAGCAGGTCAGCAGCAGCAAGCAACAGCATTATACAGCACTAGAAGATGCCCCGCGCGTTGCGCGGGACCGTGTTAAAACCAATGCATAAATAGGTGCTTAAAACGAAATAAAACCAATGAAAAAGAAATAAGAGTTTTACATATTTAAAATGATAAAACATAAAAGAAGTGTGTGACAAAATGATGTATAAAAGAGAAAAAAGAATCCCCAAAAAGAAGACATGATTGATGAAGTGGCGTTGTTTGAGTTGATAGATTAATGCAGAAATGTAAGTGGGTACATGCATGCGTTGGAAAAAAAGACATGCATGACTAATGAGCTGGCATGATTTACATTAATGCAAAAGAGTAACTTATGAGCACATGCATGACTTCTTGATGCCACACAATTTTGATCGGAAGGCTGTAAATAATTGAGGTGATGTGGAAGCACGCATGTGTAGAGAAATCTAGTAGTGGGGGCTAGTTATTTAGATATAGAAGATTACAGCAAAGCAAAGCAGCCAAGCACTAGAGCAGCGGCAAGCCAGCACCGAGCGCCCAGCTCAGCTAGCAAGCACGCAGCAACCAGCAAGCAAGCGCCCAACAGCCAGCGCACCGAAGGATTGTGCGGTCGCTCGATCCAATCCCGTGCCCTGTTCAATCGAGCAAATAGAGAGGGGGAGGACTGTGCGGGAGGCGGAGCTGGCGTCTGGAGAGGCGGAGGCGCGGACGGCCGGACCCCGTGAGGGAGGCGGAGCTGGCGACAGCCGCGTCGTCCGCTTGGTCGCAGCCGCCGCTCGGCGCTCGCTGCGCAGTGGCGCCCTGCCCATGCCCCAGTGCCCGGCCTCAGCGGCAACCGGCTGCGCTGTCCGTCCTCCGCCCACCGCCGTCCTCCACTGCGTCCGCTCGCTCGCCGCCCACAGCCGTCCGCTTGGCCGCCGCCGGCGCTAGCTAGGGTTCGTGGCGTGCGTGCGTCGCTGGGGGCTCGGGAATGGCTTCGTGCGCGCGCTAGAGCGAGCTGCTTGGCTCTGTTTGTGGCAGGGATTAGGCCCAAATAGCGGGGCTGCGTGCGTCGCTGGGCGTTGCCATAGGCCCAATTAGCGTGGCTGCGTGCCCCTTTTCTTTTTTCAGCGATTCTTTTCCATCTAACGAGAGCCAGCAAGCCAGTAAATGATGGTATGCATACATGTATAAATTTTTTTGGACCAAATCAAGGTGTGGCGGCTGCCACACCTTGCCCACCGGGGTCCTCCGCCAGTGCCCTGAACTATATGGGGGTACTGACTAATAAAAGAAATCTTAATTACGTTAGTTAGTCGGTTGACACAAAATTCAAAAATTGGGGCCATAGGAGGTGGGTGACTAGGATAATATTCGGCTTGAGAGGGTCTTTGAGTCTTCGAGGTGGCCTTCGCTGCCTCCTGCTATTCCGGCGCCACTACCAGTGTTGAGCGTGACACCCGCTTCATCTAAGTTAAACTTTGATAATGTGCTCCAAGTTCCTCAACCACTTTCACGGCAATCCACTCTGCCATGTGCGTTGTTGGACTGACCCAGGGTCACCCACGCCTTGGCTACACCACCTTCACCATCGCCGTCGACATCACGAAGAACTCAAAGGGGATTTAGGATTAACTTGATGGGATTATAAATCTAGGTCTCATCTTTCATTTTGCTCACTCAAATTGAACTTTGGAGCTTTGCTAACACAGAAATGGGAACCTAGAAGGTCAAGACTGGTTGAATTTCATATTCAATTGTCTCTCTTCACTATTGGAAGAAGGGATCGACTTTATATGGCCCCCCAAATATGGCCACTATACGACCATTCAGGCCAGCCAGCAGACTTTGAGACGTTTCAGAATTCTGAGGTCCTTGCGGGAAATACTCCAGCCTAAACAGAAGGGTCCAACCACATCTGTAGGCCATCCAAAGTAGGCATAGAGCCTTTGGGGTTGCTTTTCCTATAACTTAGTAGTTTCAAATAGACTTTAAGGGTGCATATGGTTCGTATCAGGCATGAATCTCTATTCTTTGTCCTTCGCTAAACCGCTCTTAATAGTATGATTTTCCTATGACAGAGGATAGAGAAATGTAACAACAAAATTTAAAGATATACCTTATGTTTATCCTTTTTTGTTCATATAGTCATGAATTAATCCTTTGTCATTACCACGAGAACCCACATAGGGGCTAAGATGTCCTTTCAGCCTCCCACTTTTTCGTGGATAATGACAATGCAATTTATATTTGAATGCTTCTAAAAGAGGATTTATATTTGAATGTTTATTTATACTACTATATAGTGTACCCGTTTTGAATTGGACCTGAAGCATCAATCATAAACGTTGGTCACCTAAATCCAACGGTTGAGATCATCGGGATTCACTGTGAATAGTGGACTAGTACTGCCTCTACTGTGTTCTGGAACAATCACGTGGCCATTCCAGAAGAAAAAAACCCATGTATGCTGCCTCATGGGCCGTATTTCTCGCTTGAGCACATGGCAATTTGAGCCCAAGCGAGATGATTTGGGAGGAAAACAGGAAGCAAGAGAAAATAAAGTAACGTGCATGTTTCTTTCGATGTGAACATACAGTTTCTGGTATGAATACTAATTCCTACCTTTATAATACTTATTAATCATAATTAATTAATATGCGTATTCATACATCACTAGATTTTATTTTTTGCCTTCAATCTATTAGCAAATCTATGGTTTTTTTCTTTTACTAAAACCACTCTGTTAACTTAAGACGTGTGATACGTCTCCATCGTATCTACTTTTCCAAACACTTTTGCTCTTGTTTTGTACTCTAATTTGCATGATTTGAATGAAACTAACCCGGACTGACGCTGTTTTCAGCAGAACTACCATGGTGTTGTTTTTTGTGCAGAAATAAAAGTTCTTGGAATTGGACGAAACTTTTTGGAGATTTTTTATGCAATAAATAAAAAATACTGGAGCCAAAACCCACTGGAGGGGGGCCACCTGCTGCCCACGAGGCACCAGGGCGTGCCACCCCCCTGGCGCGCCCTGGTGGCTTGTGGGGCCCACGTGGCTCCGCTGACCCTAATCTCAGGCCTATAAATTCATAATTCCATAGAAAAAAATAGGAGAGGAAGTTTTATTGCGTTTCACGACACGGAGCCGCCGCCACCTTCTGTTCTTCATCGGGAGGCCAGATCTGGAGTCCGTTCGGGGCTCCGGAGAGGGGGATCTTCCGGCATCGTCATCATCAACCATCCTTCATCACCAATTTCATGATGCTCACCGCCGGGAGTGAGTAATTCCTTCATAGGATTGCTGGACGTTGATGAGTTGGATGAGATTTATCATGTAATCGAGTTAGTTTTGTTAGGGCTTGATCCCTAGTATCCACTATGTTCTGAGATTGATGTTGCTATGACTTGGCTATGCTTAATGCTTGTCACTAGGGCCCGAGTGCCATGATTTCAGATCTGAACTCTTTATGTTTTCATGAATATATTTGTGTTCTTGATCCGATCTTGCAAGTTATATGCACCTGCTACGTGTTATGATCCGCATACCCCAAGGTGACAATAATTGGGATTCTTTCCGGTGATTACCGTAGTTTGAGGAGTTCATGTATTCACTATGTGTTAATGCTTTGTTCCGGTTCTCTATTAAAAGGAGGCCTTAATATCCCTTAGTTTCCTTATGGACCCCGCTGCCACGGGAGGGTAGGACAAAAGATGTCATGCAAGTTCTTATCGCAAGCACGTATGACTATATAGGGAATACATGCCTACATTACATTGATGAATTGGAGCTAGTTCTGTGTCGCCCTAGGTTATGACTGTTACATGATGAATGTTATCCAACATAATCACCGATCAAATGCCTACGAGTTTTTCACATATTGTTCTTGCTAAGTTACTACTGTTGCTACTGCTGTCACAATTGCTACTACTATTGCTGCTACTGTTACTGTTACTATTATTGCTACTGCTATCAAATTATCATACTACTGTGCTACTGATCACTCTGCTGTAGATATTTAGTCTCCAGGTGTGATTGAATTGACAACTCAACTGCTAATACTTGCAAATATTCTTTGGCTCCCCTTGTGTCGAATCAATAAATTTGGGTTGAATACTCTACCCTCGAAAACTGTTGCGATCCCCTATACTTGTGGGTTATCAAGACCTTTTTCTGGCGCTGTTGCCGGGGAGCATAGCTTTATTTGCTGAGTCACTTGGGATTTACATCTGTTGATCACTATGAAGAATCTGAAAGACGCTAAGACCAAGATCGTTCCCTGTAAGACGAGGGGAGGTAAGGAACTGCCATCTAGCTCTGCACTTGATTCACCTTCTGTTTTGAGTAAACTTGCAACACCACCACTTGCTATTAATTCTGATATGTCGCAAGTTATTGATGATACCACTTCTGCTATGAATGATACTTATGATGATGCTAGTACTATGCTTGATAATGCTGTGCCACTTGGTGAATTTCTTAGTGAACAACTTTCTAAAGCTAAAGAAATTGAAAATGTTGAAACTCTTGAGAATTATGATTCGCCTATTATGCCTAGCTTTCCTACTAGGGTTGAAACACACCTGACAAACATTGCTTTCATAGGGAGACGGCTAGAGCCATTCTTGCTTGTAATTATAGAAATGAAGTTATAAAATTGCTTGCTGAAATGAAAGAAAAATCTATAAGGGAGAGAATGAAATATGATCCTAAGTTTGCTACCTCTCCTATATTTGTTACTGATAAGGATTATGAATTCTTTGTCGATCCTGAGTTGATTACTTTGGTTGAATCTGATCCTTTCCATGGTTATGAAACTGAAACCGTTGTGGCACATCTTACTAAATTAAATGATATAGCCACCCTATTTGCTCATGAGGAAAAAATTCGCTATTACTATATTCTTAAGTTATTTCCTTTCTCATTAAAGGGTGATGCTAAGGAATGGTATAATACTCTTGCTCCTGGTTGTGTGCGTAGTCCCCAGGATATGATTTATTACTTCTCTGAAAAATATTTTCCTGCTCATAAGAAACAAGCTGCCTTACAGGAAATATTTAACTTTGTGCAAATTGAAGAAGAGAATCTTCCTCAAGCTTGGGGGAGGCTTCTCCAATTACTTAATGCTTTGCCTGATCATCCTCTTAAGAAAAATGAAATACTTGATATCTTTTACAATGGACTAACCGATGCTTCTAGGGACTACCTAGATAGTTGTGCTAGTTGTGTTTTCAGGGAACGGACTATTGAACAAGCTGAGGAACTATTGAATAATATATTGAAGAATGATAATGATTGGACACTTCCTTAACCACCGCCTAAACCCACTCCGAAGAAGAGATGTATTTTATTTCTCAGTCCTGAAGATATGCAAGAAGCAAAGAAATGTATGAAGGAAAAAGGTATTAAAGCTGAAGATGTTAAGAATTTGCTACCTATTGAAGAAATACATGGTCTTGACACACCGCCACAGGTAGTAGAGGTAAATTCTCTTATAAAGTTTGATGAAGGTGATATCCCTTATAACAAACCTCCTAGTCAATGCTTGTATGAATTTGACAATTATATTATCAAGCAAGATCACTTCAATGCAAATGTTATGAAACAATTGAAACGAAATGCCTATATGATTGATCGCTTGAGTGACTTGTTATTTAGAATTGCTAATGATGTTAAAGGCGTAAGTAAACATGCATCTATGGTTCAAACCCAATTAGAACAAGTTGCTAAATCTCAAAGCGAATTGCTCAATGAAATGAATAACAATATGAATGATCATGCTATCAGAGTAATGACTAGAGGAGGTAGAATGACTCAGGAGCCACTTTATCCTGAAGGTCACCCTAAAAGAATTGAACAAGACTCTCAAAGAATTAATGTTGATGCACCTAGTGCATCTAAAAAGAAAAAGAAAAATGATAGGACTTTGCATACTTCTAGTGAACCCGAGGTAGAAAAACCCTTAGAGGATAGTAATGATGTTTCTATTTCTGATGCTGAAACACAATCTGGTAATGAACATTCACATGATGATAATAATAATGATGCTCATGTGGATACCCAATCAGATAATGATAAAGAACCTGATAATGATGTTGAAATAGAACCTGCTGTTGATCTTGATAACCCACCTTCTAAAAATAAACGTTATGATAAAAGAGACTTTGTTGCTAGAAAACATGGTAAAGAAAGAGAACCATGGGTCAAAAAACCCATGCCCTTTCCTCCTAAGCCATCTAAGAAAAAGGATGAGGAAGAATTTGAACGCTTTGCTGAAATGCTTAGGCCAGTCTTTTTGCGTACTCGTTTGACTGATATTTTAAAAATGGCCCCTTATGCTAAATATATGTAAGACATTGTCACAAATAAAAGAAAGATACCTGAAGCTGAGATTTCTACCATGCTTGCGAATTATTCTTTTAAGGATGGAGTACCTAAGAAACTAGGAGATCCAGGAATACCAACTATACCATGCTCCATTAAAAGAAATTATGTCAAAACTGCTTTGTGTGATTTAGGAGCCGGTGTTAGTGTTATGCCTTTCTCTTTATATAAAAGACTTGATTTGAATAAACTCACTCCCACTGAAATATCATTGCAAATGGCTGACAAATCAACTGCCATACCTATCGGTGTTTGTGAGGATGTGCCCGTTGTAGTTGCAAATGTTACTATTCTAACAGACTTTGTTATACTTGATATGCCCGAGGACGACAACATGTCGATTATCCTTGGTAGACCCATTTTGAATACTGCAGGGGCTGTTATTGATTGCAACAAAAGCAAGGTCACTTTTCATATCAATGGTAATGAACATACGCTGCACTTTCCGAAGAAACAATTTCAAGTAAATGGTATTCATGTTATTGAAAAGACTCCGACAATTACTATTGGAAGTTTTCAACTCCCTCTTCCTACTATCAAAAAGAAATATGAAACTCTTATTATTGGGGAGATGCATATCCCCGTTGAGGTAACTTAGTGTTATACGAAAGTTCTTCGGTTTCATGTTACTCGGAAATGGTTTGTTAATAAGACTTGATCAACCTTATTAATGGATTCTTTTTGAGAGGCATGTGGTCGATGAATTTAGTAAGCACAACCTTCTGTACCCACTTTTTGTTTTCTGTTATTTTTAGTTAAATGCAATTAAATGCCATGATTACCCTGTTTTCTGAATTGTCCGTGCAATAAAAAATGGCCCAAAAATAAAAGTGCTCAGAATGCAATAAAATTTTAACATGAATTTTTATATAATATTTAAGAATTTTTGGCACTAAAAACATAACAGGGGGATGCCCCAGGTGCCCACGAGGCACCAGGGCGCGCCACCCCCCTGGCGCGCCCTGGTGGCTTGTGGGCCCCACAGGGACCCCCTCACTTATTCCCTCAGCTCACTTCGTCTCTTACCTCTAGCAAAAATTCCTGGTAGCTCTCTCTCTCATGTTCTTGCTCCCAAACCTGAAATTTTTGATCTCTTTGCTCGGAGCTCCGTTTCCGAAACTGTTTTGGGAGATTGCTACTTGAAATTTGTTCCTAGGAAAATGAATATCTTTTGGAGGAGTTCTTCAAAGTGGACCGCCAAGGGAGTCCTTGGGGACTCCTCGGACAGCGACCTCAACATTCCGAGTAGGACGGAGGTCCGGCCGTGCGAATGGCTGCACAATGCCTTCATGAACGAAGCCGGATTCTACCAAGAGTTCACGCAATTTGTTGCTAATGCCGGATTGACCGACTTCCTCACAGATGAGTGTGACCAGCACCACATCCTTACAAATTCCTTTGTGCAAAACTTTCATTTTCTGAATAGGCTCGAACCCCCTGAGGTGCGCTTTGATTTATATGCTGAACATCATCAGATACCTCTGGCTGAGTTTTGTGAGATATGTTTGATCCCCTTTAATGGGGAAATAAGTGAGCCTCGACCAGAGGAGTTTGAGGGCTTCCTCCGCACTTTAACTGTGGGAGAGGAAAGGGGCGTGTCGAGAGCCCGAGCCACTAGCTTGCAGTTTCCCTCTGTTCATTACTTTGCTTTATTCATAGGGAAATGCTTGACTGCTAGAGAGCAAGGTGGTGCGCTATGTGCACCTGACTTTGCCATTTTACGCCGCGCACTTTATAATGACAACACTTATAACCTGGGAGCTATCATTGCACTCCGCCTGCACACTAATAGGACTAAGGGTAAAATTCATGGTGGTATTTATGCTACTCGCTTAGCGAGACATTTTAATGTTAACATTCGCCCTCATGATTACTTGTTGCCTAGAGTTTACTTAGATCACCAGTCTATGAGGGACCATCACTTTCTTGATGCTCCTGAGACTCCTCACCACATTTGTTATAACTTGGTTTTTAGTGAGGATACTCGTGATATTATTCCGTTGCCTGCACCTGCTTTGTTTGATTCTCATGCCAGAAACGGATACACCGTGATGCCAACGGACATCGTTGCTTACCAGAACGCCTTGGCAGCGGCAGAGGAGGAGGCCCAGGATTGGGACGTTCGGGTGCCGCCGCCTCAGCACTTTCACATGGGATCGGATGGCTACTACAGATGGCCGTAGACCAAGCTAGGCCAAAAGCCTAAGCTTGGGGGAGTACGTATTTCTCACCAACATTTCATTCATGATCACACATTTCATTCCAGTTGTCGGTGTTCATACTTTTTCATTGTATAATCCATGTTAGTTATATTTTCTCGCTTTCTTCTTGTGTGTTTGAAAAACTTTGAGAAAATCCAAAAATATTTCTCGTTTCTTTTCGGTTTTTCTTTCTAGCTTAATTAGTAGTAGTATTAAAAGAAAACCCAAAAAGATTTTCCGTTTCTTCTTTTGCTTGTCAGGAGCTCTCCCGTGTAAATAGTTTTTCTTGTTTTTTGTTTTTCTTCTTTATTTGTTTTCTTCAAGAAAAAACTAAAAACTCCAAAAATATTTCAGTGTGTTTCTTTGAAATTCTTTTCTTTTGTTGAGTCATTGTAAGGAGAAGACCATGATGAAAATGTTGAGTGGCTCTCATATGCATTATTGTTGATCTAACAAAGAGCCCATATTACTTTGTCTTCTCCTTTGAATAAAATGCTTGCAGATTCCAGCTTAGTCCACGGCACACTTGCACTATTTTTATTTTCATATCATTCGGTCGTGCAAGTGAAAGGCAATAATGACGATGATTTGATGAAGTGACTGTGGCAAGGAAAAGCGGGTATGAACTCAACTTGTTCTTTGTTTTTGTAAATATGTTTAACTCAGTATCCATGATTCAGCATATTATGATTAAACATGTTTATGATGACAATTAGAGATTATAGTTGCTCATGCCATGCTTAAGTAGCTAGGAGTGGATAATGATTTATCTTGGGTATCAACATGCATTAAAATGTTCATGATGCAGTATGATGATATGGTATCCTCCTCTGAATGTTTCGAGTGGCTTGACTTGGCACATGTTCACGCATGTAGTTGATTCAAAACCAACATAGCCTCCACGATATTTATGTTCATGGTGCTTATATCCTACTCATGCTAGTATTCAATGTTGATTATTCATAATGCATGATTATGACCGTTTTCGCTCTCTAGCTGGTCGCTTCTCAACCTATTTGCTAGCCTTCGCCTGTACTAAGCGGGAATACTGCTTGTGCATCAAAACCCCTAAACCAAAGTTATTCCAGATGAGTCCACCATATCTACCTATATGCGGTATTACTCTGCCGTTCTAAGTAAATTTGCATGTGCCACCTCTAAATATTCAAATGAACATATGTTTTGTGTGCCCGTACCGCTCATGGAGCGACAGGGGGCAGTCAGTATCTTCCATGCTAAGCGGGTTATTCTCATGATGAGTGTTTATTCACTTGTCCTTGCACAAGAGGGGCTGGTAATCGGGATGCCCAGTCCCATAACTAAAATTGCAAAATAATAAAACAAACTCCCCCGAAAAGTTGTTGGTATGGAGGGCACCCGAGGATTCAGCTAGCCATGGCTTGTGTTTGTTGGTGGAGGGGGAGTAAACTTTACTCTACCGCTTGGGAACCGCCGCTAATGTGTTTAGCATGGAAGATATTGAAAACTCTCGGTCGTGACATTGACAGGAAAGGCATACCTCCCAAAATTACATTTATCTCTGATTTAAGCTTTGAGCTCTGGCACCTCTACAAATCCATGCTTCCCTCTGCGAAGGGCCTATCTATTTACTTTTATGTTATTTTATTTTTATTGTTGAGTCATCACCTTCTCAAATAAGCACCAGTCCTGAGAGCACTATTGTCATTCTCATGCATTGTTTATAGTTAATGTTGTGTGCATCATGACTGGATCTCTTCTACCATGAATTACAATGTTTAGTCGCTGCTTGAACTTTGGAGGTGCTCTGCATTTATGTTTTGCGGTCTCAGAAAGGGCTAGCGAGATACCATGTTGTCATATTATATCATGATTGTTTTGACAAAGTGTTGGCATTTGAGATATCTTATTATTGCTCGCTAGTTGATTATGCCATTGATATGAGTGAATATAATTTCTAAGAGTTATCATTTGCATGGTTAGTCATAATCTTTGCTGAAAACCTGGGTACTATTTAAGCATATATATAGATACAAGAACAAAAGAGTTCGTAAAAGTTTTTCTTTATCACTTTCAGTTTGTCAACTGAATTGCTTGAGGACAAGCAACGAGTTAAGCTTGGGGGAGTTGATACGTCTCTGTCGTATCTACTTTTCCAAACACTTTTGCTCTTGTTTTGGACTCTAATTTGCATGATTTCAATGAAACTAACCCGGACTGACGCTGTTTTCAGCAGAACTACCATGGTGTTGTTTTTTGTGCAGAAATAAAAGTTCTTGGAATTGGACGAAACTTTTTGGAGATTTTTTATGGAATAAATAAAAAATACTGCAGCCAAGACCCATTGGAGGGGGCCACCTGCTGCCCATGAGGCACCAGGGCGCGCCACCCCCCTGGCGCGCCCTGGTGGCTTGTGGGGCCCACGTGGCTCCGCTGACCCTAATCTCAGGCCTATAAATTCACAATTCCATAGAAAAAAATAGGAGAGGAAGTTTTATTGCGTTTCACGACACGGAGCCACCGCCACCTCCTGTTCTTCATCGGGAGGCCAGATCTGGAGTCCGTTCGGGACTCCGGAGAGGGGGATCTTCCGGCATCGTCATCATCAACCATCCTTCATCACCAATTTCATGATGCTCACCACCGGGAGTGAGTAATTCCTTCGTAGGCTTGTTGGACGGTGATGAGTTGGATGAGATTTATCATGTAATTGAGTTAGTTTTGTTTGGGCTTGATCCCTAGTATCCACTATGTTCTGAGATTGATGTTGCTATGACTTGGCTATGCTTAATGCTTGTCACTAGGGCCTGAGTGCCATGATTTCAGATATGAACTCTTTATGTTTTCATGAATATATTTGTGTTCTTGATCCGATCTTGCAAGTTATATGCACCTGCTACGTGTTATGATCCGCATACCCCAAGGTGACAATAATTGGGATTCTTTCCGGTGATTATCGTAGTTTGAGGAGTTCATGTATTCACTATGTGTTAATGCTTTGTTCCGGTTCTCTATTAAAAGGAGGCCTTAATATCCCTTAGTTTCCTTATGGACCCCGCTGCCACGGGAGGGTAGGACAAAAGATGTCATGCAAGTTCTTATCGCAAGCACGTATGACTATATAGGGAATACATGCCTACATTACATTAATGAATTGGAGCTAGTTCTGTGTCGCCCTAGGTTATGACTGTTACATGATGAATGTTATCCAACATAATCACCGATCAAATGCCTACGAGTTTTTCACATATTGTTCTTGCTAAGTTACTACTGTTGCTACTGCTGTCACAATTGCTACTACTATTGCTGCTACTGTTACTGTTACTATAATTGCTACTGCTATCAAATTATCATACTACTGTGCTATTGATTACTCTGCTGCGGATATTTAGTCTCCAAGTGTGGTTGAATTGACAACTCAACTGCTAATACTTGCAAATATTCTTTGGCTCCCCTTGTGTCGAATCAATAAATTTGGGTTGAATACTCTACCATCGAAAACTGTTGTGATCCCCTATACTTGCGGGTTATCAACGTGCATTGCACGTGTATACATACTAGTATTCATTAGATATAGTGTTTTCCCCTCTAGATCTTTGAATTATTTAACTGTTTTGCTTTTGAATGCAAAATGCACAAAATAGTGTTGATAGAACTCCCCTTATATATTTATATCTTGGTGGATGGAAAGTGATCTATATTTCTAATAAGAACACACTTTTGTACTAACTAGTGAGTGAGACATGTCATCGAGCAAATAATAAAAATCACTTCACTAAAGTGCATGTGTGTGACATGGCATATGTGTAACACATGTATGAGAACATCAGGAACACTGATGTTCTCTAATATGATGGACGACTTTTAATTAGGATCCATCCCATGAAGACGATTTCTTTAAGATTGACTTGTGCACACTGATTACATCCATATATTAGGTTCCGATACCTTAGCTAATAATCCAGGTATATAAAATTTTCTCATCTGGTCACATGCTTGATGGTACAAATAAAAAGGAATTTGATTGGTTTAACAAGCATATGATCTCCACACACAAACCAAATGAAAGTTCACTTTTTTGAGTTGGAATGAAAGTTCACTTGAAGTGTTAGTGTTAGATCACATAAGAAGTAAACATAGAAGAAAATAATGCCATATACACCAGGGATACAACTATTGTTGCCATAAAGCTCCAAATTATGCCATGTGTATATATTTTTCTCATCTGCTCACATGATTGCCGACCGCAAATAAAACAAAATTCAGTTGGTTAACAAGCATGATCTCAATCCCCACATAAACCTTGAAGTTTTCTATGTATCCTCTGAATGTTGAGTGTTTTGCTTCATCAATGGAAAAGTTTTGTGTGATGACACTCAACTGAATCTACTGATGAGGTGCATTCGCTTGTTGGACCGCTGACGTGGGGAGTGATGGTGTCCTGAACTAGGGGGTACTCACCATGTCGTCTCCCGACCAGGAGGGTCGAGCCGAGGACCCCCATGGCAGTTAATTACCGGGCCACTTGGAGAGGCCCATGAAGCATATAAGGGAGATTCCACAAGACTTGACGCACATGACGAGGACTCATGTTATCCGGCCTCCAGTGTATTATATAAACTGAGGTTAGGCTAGTCGATAGAACATATTCTATATATCGATTCATTCACACATACGATCTCGAGGTAGATCAACCTGTACTTTGTACCCCATCCACAATCAATACAATACAAGCAGGACGTAGGGTTTACCTCTACGAGAGGGCCTGGACCTGGGTAAACATTGTGTCCCTTCTTCGTCCTGTTACCATCGTGCCAAGATCACCAGCTCGGGATCCCCTACCCGAGATCTGCCGGATTTAGCTTTGTCAGGGTGGTTCTTCGTATTGCCTGGAGCTAGCACTACTGGTGGGTGCGACGGACGACGAACGCCGCCAATTCCTGATTTTCAAAGTGTCGGTACTAAAACCGGCAGACCTTGGGTAGGGGGTCCCAAACCGTGGATCTTGGAGTCAATGGTTAACAGGGAACGTAGAGATAGCGTTTACCCAGGTTCGGGCCCTCTCGAAGAGGTAAAACCCTACGTCCTGCTTGGTTGTATTGATGTGTTGGTATGCCAATTATAGGGTTGATCTACCTCGAGGTCAGATGAACTAAACCCTAGGTGGGTATCTCGATAACGGTTCCTCTTTCCTACGGATCTAACCCTCTGGTTCATATAGACACCAGGGGTACCTAGGGTTACATATGGTCGGTTGCCGCCAGGGGATAAACATGCCGGCTACGCTAAACTTTTCTTGGAGGAGGCGCCAAGTCTTTGGAGGTTCCCTTCTAGTACACGGGGTCGCCTATAGTCCGGCCTTCCTTCGATGAGTTAGGAGCAGCCCATGAGCACGGCCCATGCGAGACAGGCCAGCTGCATGAGGACCCCTTAGTCCGGGACACCCTCAGTAGCCCCCGAACTAGCCTCCAATGCCGAGGTCGATAATCTTCGTTAGCTCCCTGCTTCCAAAGTCTTCGGCTTGAGGGGCGAGTTCCTTCCATCACCTGTGTCCGGCTGGTAATAGTCCGGCCACTCACAATCCTTCGATTGGCGGGGTATTGCGGGGCCCACCGTACCATTTTCTTCATTCAGAATTAATGACGCCCCTCGATTTCCATGCACCAGGGGGAGGCGAACGGTCCAATAGTTTTTTACAGAAATGCCCCTCAAGGGGAAAATGCCTATTTAACAGGCCAAGGGCATGAAGGTTAACGCACCCCACCCCCTGCCATCCTTCCCCAAATCACCGAGAGGCCATAGCCAGCAAACCTTAAACAATGACGAGCATTCCAGGCTCCTCCTCACGCCCTCACGGCCCCCTTCAAGGTGATTGGGCGAGCTGCTCAGTTTCCTGCATCCGTCTGGGTAGCCTCGAGACGCAGGGGTATCTACCCATTTCAGATCTCGCGTCCACCCGCCCCGGATTGACTTCCGCGAACGGTGAGGCCTTTGCGGAGAACTTCCCCGCCCCCCACGAGGAGGAAAGGGTATGCTTCGTGCCCTTCCTCTTACGAGGTTTAGGCTTCCCCATTCATCCCTTCCTGAGGGGTTTACTAGAATTTTATGGGATCCAGCTCCACCATCTCACCCCAGGATCAATTCTGCACATCTCGGGCTACGTTGCCCTTTGTGAGATGTTTTTGGGCTGCGAGGCTCATTTCGAGTTATGGGGGAAATACTTCTGCCTTGTCCCTCGCACCTGAGGAGGGACAATTTACGAGGTCGGCGGAGCCGAGGTATGGCGCATCGCCGGAACGGGATATCCTATAGGGACTCCCAAGAAGGATGCCGAGGAGTGGACCTCGGAGTGGTTCTATATTGAAGACGTCCCCCTATTCGATCCAGCTCGGAGGGGGTTGCCCGAATTCTCGCTTTCTTCTCTGAAGAAGCGGTTCAACTGGCGACCAAAGGTCTCTTCCCAAGAGGAAAGTGCAGAAGTGATGCGCCTAGTCGCTCAAGTGAGGTGGCTAGCCCATAACGGGTTGACCATCATTGACGTGATGGTAGCGGCCATTGCTCGGTGCGTTTAACCTCTTCAACAAAGGGTGCACCCCCTATGGTGTTACAACGGGGTGAATGACTCGACCCGATACACACGGAAAGGACCTGCCGACCAGGCGGCAATGGCAGCCGTACTGGCCGATCTCTTCAAGGGGGAAGAGCAAGAGTTTGCTCGACTAAAGCCCAAGGATGGCTTCTCGAGCTATAAACCCATCGAAACGGTGAGTCTAACTACACTTTATAGTTCGGATGGTACACCAATTTTCCTTAATCGGATATTTAATTTATCCGAACAGAGCTGGAGGCACTGGATCGAGACAGTGAGTTGCCCTGCTCCTCAACCGGAGAGTCATTCTTGTGACAATGACCCTGGGTTTCACGACGATCCCGAAACATCGATCGATTTCGAGGAGGGAGTCTTCTACCAGGAGAGCCTCGACGGCTCTAAAGTGGCCCTTTTGGCCGATCACCCCGGGACACTTCCCTCCTCCGCTGTAAGTGACCAACGGGCTTCTTCTCGAAAAAGACGCTCAGCTCCTGCGGCTCCGAGTACACTAACTTCTACTCCCAAGGGCCGCTGCACAATGCGCCGGACATCTGCGAGAGCGGCACCGGTGGCTCTAGCGGCGAGTGGCCGCAGGGTGTCCAAATGTGCGGTGCCAACAGGAGTCACGTCATCCGCTCCCCCCCCCAAAGAGGTAACGTATCCGCTGCACTTTTAGTGTCTTTATCTTCGATAGCCGCTGTGAATGTCAACAATTTTCTCTACTGTGACCTGCAGGCGATATGTAGAACCACCTTCGCACGAGGACGTTGAAGAGGTGCCGGGGGGTGACCCAAGAACGAGGTCCCCGGTCGTGGCCGGTGTTACTTCAGAGGTCCCTGCCGAGGACCAACATCCAGAGGACTCAGGGGGCATCTCGGTCACCAACTCCGAAGTCAAAAGCGTGATGAATCACCGGCGGCGCAAGGCATCGCTACGGCACTCTGCGTTTTCCGATCAAGAGTTTAACGCTCTTAGTTCGGTAGGCGCGTACCTCGGAGCTTCCCGAACGGGACTCGAGGGGGTAGTTAAGCTTCTGTCTACCAGTCTGCAGGTATGCCATTGGTTTTGATAACTGGTTGCCTAACCCAGTAGCCCCCGAGCCTTAATTTGGGCGGGACGGCCGAGTTAAGGGTCCAACGTCATAATGCCGTGCTATGGTGCAGACTGTTTGGGAACAGAACAAAAGGTTGGCCAAAGACCTCGGGCTGACACAAACACAGTTGAAATCTGTGGAGGCCGAGCTAGATGAGGTCAAAAAATTTACCAGAGAGGCACATGGTAAGTCATAGACTGAAATGTGTCTAATAAAGAATTTTATGGAACACATTTTCTAATGAAAGATTGGTCCATAGCAGCCGAGTCGATAAATCAACTGCAGAAGGATCTGGACGCAGCCAGAGAAGCTCAAAGGTATGCGGAGTCGCAGTAAGAGACTGGCTACCGCGTGCTGACCCGAAGTCATGAGGAAAGGGATAAGCTCAAGGTGGAAAGTCAACAACAGGCCCAAGAAATTGAGAGCTTGAAAACTCAACTGGCTCTATCCCAGGGGAAGAACCAAAAACTGAAAGCTGGCATGTTCGGTGAGTGCAACCTAGCTTGTCGATACATAGACTGCATGTACTATACAGCTATATAAACAATGCCATGTTTCTTTTTAGTTATCCTTACCGGACGCCCCGAAGAGGGGGTCAGCACTTTTGGACGGGACCTGCTGAAGGAGCTATCCGCCGCACATGAGCGGGCCCGAAAAGCTATGAAGAGCATGTTCAAGGCATTGTGGCCTGGTGAGGTGGCTCCGGAAGGGATGACCGAACTCGCTAATCGATTTAAAGGAGCTCGGCGCCGCTTTGAGCTATGGAAAATATCAGCTTGTTGAGAGGGAGCGCAGGAGGCTTGGGCGATGGTTAAGACCCGCTTCACCAAGCTTGATCCAGAACATTTGGCTCGGGTTGGGCCGGTAGGGCCGGATGGGCAGGAAGTGCCCCTACATTTGGTGTATGACAAGGTGATGCCTGCTGCTCGGTTTTCCCAGGAAGATTGCGCCCTGGAGACCTTAATAGATGGCCTTGACCGAGAGTAGTGTTTTGATTCTATGTATCCATGTACTTTACATCAAATATTCTCCAAACCGTGCTTTAAACATTGTCTTAACTGGCCATTGGTTTCTGCCTCCTCAGCCAATGGCCGAGGAGTGTTTCCTACTACGTGATCCGAGAACATCGGAAAAACACTTCGGAGAACCAGGCAATCCGGCCATTTTGGTGCAAACAGACAAAACACGCTTAGGGAGTTATGTTATATTACTTTTTAACGTAAGAAACGTCTTTCGAAGAAAATAGTTCCTCCATGGGTTCCTTTCCTCGGGTTGTCATGTTGACCATGGGCGTACAACCTAATACCCGAAATATACAGGTAATGTTTACTTCGGGAAAATAACCCCGGCATCTGGTGATAACTACCAATTATTATCACTTCCCTCGTGGATGACCGATTATATTCTTAAGAACGCTAGCTTTCGGCTTCACCCGTCTGAGGTACGCACCCGGGTAATCCAGACGTAACAATCGCAGAGGTGCTCCCTTTACTCCGTAGCCAAACAATTGGGAACGTAGGGAGTAAGCACAGGAGCGAGGCAACCCAGCTTGGCCAAATCTTAAGTCAAATCGATGCATATGATGGCTTTAAAACGAGACTGGAAGGTTGCAAACATGACAAGACTGATGATTGCACAAAGGATGTATTATTGGCTTCGTAAAAGAAGCCCCCAGGTAAAAAGTGTGGTACATTTGAAGATGTTCGCCGAGAAAAACTTAACGTAGTTCAGCTTGACCGAACACGACCTGGGAAGTATTTAGCCAAATGAGAAAGAGAAAACATAAATCCGAGAAGGATAGACCGAAGAGGGTGATGTCGCTGGTCTAGCCGTAGAATCGCCGAAGCCGAGCTGCGTTCCATGGGTTTGGTTCCAGGCGATTGTCCTTTGGGTCGCGGAGACGATACACTCCTCCTGCGAGTACCTGATCAATTATGAAGGGCCCCTCCCATTTGGGCGATAGTTTATGCTTCTGCTTCTCCGGGAGGCGCAGGACGAGGTCGCCCACATTATATGCCTTCACCCGTACTTCCCTACTTTGATATCGTTTGGCCTGCTGCTGATAAAAAGCAGAGTGAGCCCTAGCGACGTTGCGCTCTTCTTCCAAGGCGTCCAGGTCATCTTGCCGATCCAGCTTGGCCTCCCTTTCTTCATACATGCGTACTCGAGGTGCGTCATGAATAAGGTCGATGGGGAGAACAGCCTCTGCCCCATATACCATGACGAACGGTGTATAGCCCGTGGATCGATTGGGAGTGGGGCGCAAGCCCCACAATACGGAGTCAAGCTCCTCCACCCAATGGCAGTTGGACTTTTTTAAAGAACGGACCAAATGGGGCTTAATGCCGCTCAAAATTAGTCCATTGGCTCGCTCGACTTGTCCATTGGACTGTGGGTGGTATACAGAGGCATAGTCAAGCTTAATGCCTAAGTTAGCACACCAGTCCTTTACTTCCTGGGTAGTAAAATTGGATCTGTTGTCCGTTATTATGCTATGGGGGACACCGTAACGGTGAACCACGCCGGATATAAAATCGATGACCGGCCCGGACTTGGCTGAGGTTACTGGTTTCGCCTCAATCCATTTTGTGAATTTGTCGACCATAACGAGTAGATATTTCTTTTTCTTGGTCCCCCCTTTAAGTGGTCCGACCATGTCCAGCCCCCAGACCGCAAAAGACCAAGTGATCGGTATCGTCCGAAGAGCCGTGGGGGGCATGTGACTTTGAGTTGCGAAAAGCTGGCATCCAACACAATATTGGACCAATGTTTGGGCATCTGCGTGGGCAGTGGGCCAGAAGAACCCGGCTCGGAAAGCCTTGCTGACCAAGGCCCGAGCTGCCGCGTGGTGACCGCCCATGCCAGCGTGAATCTCGGCCAAGAGTTGTTTCCCCTCCTCTTTGGATATACATCTTTGGAGGACGCCGGTGGTGCTTTTCTTGTATAGTTCACCCTCGTGGACCTTGTAGGCTTTAGATCGCCGAATTATGCGCCTTGCCTCAGTCTGGTCATCGGGTAGCTCTTGGCGGAGGAGATAGGCGAGGAAGGGCTCAGTCCATGGTGCGATTACTGCCATGACTTCATGGGCTGAAGATGTTTCTTCGATTGCCGAGCCCCCGATAATTCCTTCGTCTGGTTTGATGATTGGAGGGATGAGCTCTCCAGAGGCCTTGGTTTCAGCGTCCTTGCCATCATCCTACCATACCATGGACGGCTTGAAGAGTCGTTCCAAAAAGGTTTTCTCGGGAACGCGATCGCGTTTAGCGCCCATTCGAGCAAGGACATCGGCAGCTTGGTTGCTGTCTCTAGAGACATGGTGGAACTCCAGCCCCTCAAACCGGGCGGATATCTTTAGGACGGCGTTTGATGGTGTCCTGGATGTGGCACCCCGGCTCAGAGCAACCGGTTTACCTTGCATTGTCAGCCCAGAGATCAAGTCTTCTGGCAATACACAACAACTTGGTACAGAAAACAACCGTTTTATTGATCTCTTAGCGGGAACATTGGTTTACATTTTACATGATGAGCGAGGCCAAGCGGCACACACGGTGCGGCTGCACTTATGTACATTATTTAGTAGACATGACAGGGCCTCGATGATAGGGGAACAACTAAGCGGCAGCGGAACAACGAGGTAGCGGAACTCCATTCCACAGGGACACTATTGGGACACGGCCTAGAGCGTGACATACTGCTCGACATCCACACCATGCATGGCTTCTCCTGCATCTGGCATGATAAGCCAGGTGAGTACTTTGAATGTACTCGCAAGCTCACAGCAAACAAAACAAGTACGACAAACAATAACAAGGCACTTAACAGATGTAATGCATGAGCATGATACTATCAACATGAAGTGTGCGTGAAACATTGCCATGGTCCCTGGGACCAACTTACCATCTCGGGGTTACCACGTAACCACCGTTCATATCTCACCAACGTGATCCTCACTAGATCACATTCATACCTTTCATAGTGATCCTCACTCGATCACCACTTCTGCATGTGTCATCTTGTGAATCTTAGTGTGCAAGTTAATTATATCTGTTGACCCACGGTGTGACCTACTACGAACTGTGTCCATATCCGAGGACGCGGCTATCGATAGATTATACACTCTGCAGAGGTTAGTACACTGTACCCACACTACGGAACTCATGGCCTCGTGCTCCCATTCGGGTGGACCAACGACATTCTGACAAAACCAGTCTATTGCATGACACTCTCCCGGCCACTCCGACAAACTCCCCTTTGGGCTATGTCCTGGGTGACCCTGGTGCCAACATGTGACACCCGCCACCTCTGTGGCTGCCACTGTCGTGGCCAAACATAAACATTGTCCCAAACGGGGACCTCGGTACCATCAAAACTCGGGTCCTCAAGGTTATGACTGCCTACCGGGCCAGGGTAGCGCCAGAGCACAACCTTCCCTCGTAGGAGGCACCAGCGAGAGGCATGACAATAGACCGCATTAGGGCCTCCCCATCCAGGCAAGTGTGGTTGCACTGGTGAGCTCGATTCGGTGGCACCATGACTCGATCAACAGCATGTTCAAGTTGGATTATTATCAAGTTTAACTTGAAAGGAAAAATGATTCGAGCCATAGTGTATGAATGGGTGCACGGGTCACGATGAATGCATCATACTACCATATGTGCATATGACATGATTTCTACTGTCCATATTAGCAAGTAAGCATATTCCCTACTACATAATATCAAAATGACAAAACAAAGTCTATGCAATAAAAGTTATATAGCATGTTATTTTAAATAGTGAATATATGATGAGTTTAATTCAATTAAACCAAAGTTATTGCAATGCCATCCTTGCATATGAATGTTGTGGCTTGCCTTGGTTCAGAGGAGTGTCACAAAACTCCTGGCCTTCTCCAACACAACTAGGTTCCTCTGAAAAATATTTTAAATGCAAAAAGAAAATGTCACATAACACTGTTTATTGCACCAGAAATTCTCAACAGCAAGAAATATTCTGAAATTTGGCATACAGAAACTTTGGAATTTTACAAACCAGTAGCAAAAAGAATCAACTCAATTGGACTTATAGATTAAAAGTTATAACTGGTCAAAGTTGGATAGAATCTGGTCAAAATTTCCATTTAAATGATTTAAACCGAAAATCCAGAAACAGCCACGTCGAAGGCGCATTCAGTGAGTACGCCTCCACTCGTACCGCTTCGGGAGCGAGAGAGAGAGGCCGACAGGCGGGCCCCGCTGTCAGGGTTAACTGGAGAGAGGGAGGGAACAGGGAGAGCAGCGCTCTCGCCGTCGATACTCCGGTGAGGAGTCCGCGGCGGCTGCCGGAGTTGGTCGGGATAGATTCAGGGCGTTACGGCGAGCACACACGTACCCGAAATGGCGGCGGGGGTGGACGGACGGCGTCGGAATCTTCCTCTCTAGAGACGGTGGCAGTGGAGCTGATCGGACTCGGCGATTCCGGCGACAATCCGGCGAGCTCTTGGCACCGTCGTGCTCAGGAGGTTCCTACGGTCTCGGGGGTGGCAGAGGTTGGAGCTGGGGTGGACTAGGATGAGTGCACGATGGAGGGGGATCCGCGGCTGTCTCCGGCGATCAACGGCGGCGAGAGGCCCTCCCGTCCTTGCCGCGCTTGAGAGGGAGAAGCTTGTGGCCAGGTGAGGTGGGAGCGGTGCTCAAAACGAGTCGGGGAGGCTGCTATTTATAGGCGGAGCTCGCCCGCTCTCGGGTGTCCGCCGGAGTTGAGTTGCAGGGGAGGAGAGGGGAGGATAAGCACGGGCTCGGTGTGGGGGTGAAGCAGAGAAGCACAGGGCGACGCGGTGCACGCGTGCGGCCAGAGTGGCGCGCACTAAGCGCGGAAAGCGGGCACGCGAGCTTACTATTTCCGCCGCTAGCTTTCGGCCTCTTCCGGCGAGCAGCTTGCCGGTGTCGGGGAGGAACAGAGAGAGGGTTAGGTGGCGCAAGGGAGTTGGCTGCGGCGCTAGGACACGGAGAGGTGTCGCGGGGAGGAAGGATGGACGGCGGCCGATCGGACCCGACGGGCAGAGCACAGAGAGCGCGTGCCTTGCACCCTGCCCGCACGCGGTCACCGCGTGCACTGGCACACGGGGTGCTTTCGGCGCTGCCAAACCGTGTCAAACGTGAAGTCCTCTCAATGCTTTGCCTAGAAATGTGCTTGGCTTGCCATTTGGCTCACTGGAAATGACTTGAGCCTGCTGCCAAGTTTCTGGACAAAAACTTGCTCCAAGAGCTAGGGACAAATGGCTAGGAATCTGAGGCTGAGATTTGGCGTTTAAGCATTACTCAGAAGGGTAGTCAAGTGGTAAAAATTTCAGCTTAAAAGGATCAAGGAAAAATATACTTGCTTCACAAAGTGCTCTTTCTGACCAGAAGCAAAAACATTTTCCCTGGCTGAAATTGCCCAGATGACCATGGGATATTTTTGCATAGGAAGGTGAGGCATGACCCAAAGAATATTTGGGAATTTTCTTGGAATTTTCTGAGCAATAAAAATAGGGGTTGCTTTATAGCTATATGAGCAAATGGGCATTTTCAGAGAGAAAATGAATATAATGCCATTAAATAAAAATATCCAATGGCATTATTTTGAGAGGGATGAGGTCTGGGGAGAGTTTATGGATGAAAGAACCCACTTGGAAGAAAATCAAAAATAAATCCAAGTGGTAAGTCCAAAAGAATTGACTGGAAAACCCAAATGCAAATAAAATATTCAATAAATCCAAATAAAAGAAAAAGGCAAAAATAGGGGTGTTACACTGGACTAGGGGGTACTCACCACATCGTCTCCCGACCAGGTGGGTTGAGCCGAGGACCCCCATGGCGGTTCACTAATGGGCCACTTCGGGCAGCCCATGACGCATACAAGGAAGATTCCACAAGACTTGGCGCCCAAGCCGAAGACTCTCCTAAACCCTAGGCCTCTGGTGCATATATAAACCGAGGCCAGGCTAGTCAATAGATGAACTCAGATTCATTAGAACAATCTCGTGGTAGATACATGTACTCTGTACTACACCCCATATGAATACAATCAAAAGCAGGACGTAGGGTATTATCTCTTCGAGAGAGCCCGAACCTGGGTAAAATCCTGTGTCCATGTTACCATCGCTCCAAGACGCCTAGCTTAGGACCCCTACCTCGAGATATGCCGGATTTAGAACCGATATTGGTGCTTTCATTGAGAGCCTACTGGCAGTCGCCGCGGTGCGATGGGAATTCAGATCGTCTCCGGCGCGATCTACGCGTCGGAACCGAGCTTTATTGTCGATGTCGGCATCTTCGTCGCCGGCTCAACGGGTCACCTCGGCTGGACCGAGGACTGCGCTCCATGTCGGATCATCAAGATCGGACGGATACTTTCATCATCATTAACTCCGATCTCATTCGGGATCATGGAAAAATCGTTCATGGTACTCGGGGGCTCAACGTCAACATTGCTCTCGCGTGATCATGCAGTTTTTTGTGGACAGCGGATTCGCGTTCACCGTCACCGCCTCCTCGAGCGTCGTTTTGACGAATTCTTTGATGGAATTGTGTGGAATTGAGTTTATAATGACCTCGTAAAATTTCGTCATATTCCAATGGAGGAAACTCCGGCAATCTACGATATACCGGAGCCCTGTCAAATCTGGACGTGAATCTGGACGAGTTTAGTGCGAGGAGTCCAGCGTCCAGCTTGGACATCCTTTGGAAGATCCAACCGTTGATCGGCTGCGGAATTCCTACATCTACCATCCCTCAAAATTTCAGCTCGATCCGACCATTCAAACTCCGGGAACAGCCCGAGGAATGCTTCAATTTTCGGATCTGTTTCCTGCACGAAAACGAATCCGACCCGAATTCATTTTTCTTCATGAACGGGATATTGGACATCCTTTTTGAAGAATTTTTTCTTCTAGGGTATTGTGTGTTGTTCTCAAACACGTGCCCACAAATTTTGAGTCTTTTCCGAGGCGATCTTCACCGTCGCGTCGATGTCAAACCGGCCCGACCACGTTGCTCCACAGCTACCGACCTGCACCAACATCGACTGCGCCGTCGCTCCATCGAGCCGACGACAACCACCTCGGCGAGCCGACCAAGAGTTCGGCACCGCTCTCCCTAATGATAGTCAAGATAACATCGTCACCTTACGGATTGCACGGGTCGGGCGCGCCAGCATCACCGCGCGGTCACTTCTCAAGCCGGCATTAACCGCGTCACAAAGTTTCGACCTACGTCGGCATCGCCGCGCCATTGCTTCTTCGAACCGATGTCCACCTTGCCGACCTGCTTCGACACCTCGGCTGGCATGGGGGTTGCAACGTCACCTTACCGACCTGCTCCGACACCTCGGCTAGATCGGGGTCTTCGCCATCTCTTCATCAACCTACCCCGGGGACTTCGGCGTCACCAGCCGATCAGCTTCGTCACCTCGGCTGGACCGGGGGCTTTGCCTCGCCACATCGACCGTGCCGCGTCGCTGCTTCATCAAGCCGAGCTCTTCGCTCGGCCACCTCGGGCTTGGGGGCTGGGACCTCGGTCAAGCCGAGGACTATGCGTCCTCGTCCCGCCACAAGCCCGCAGCACGTCATCAACGCCGAGCATATAAACCAGCTAAGTCGCTTTCATGCTTAAATTTTCTAAATTCTTAATTTTTTGTTCGGTTCGACCAAGCATTATATTTATGTTAAAATCTGTTTGTTAAAAACGAGGTTCGTTAAAAACCGCTTTTTTTCCCATGTTAACTGGGGGCTCTTAAATTTATATGAGTCGTTTTATAATAAATGTGTTTTCTTCTTGGTCGTTGCAAAGTCTTTTTCTACTACTCCTTTTTCCGACGCGAGTGTGTGGTCAATAGCCAGATAGCCTGGTTTCTCTCTAAAGCCGCTCGAATTTAGTTCGCTAAACTGGCCTGAGAAGCACTCCGCCTTCGGGATAGGAGGTTGAAGCCGAAGGCTGACCCGCTTGAAGTCTGGAGATCGGATGTATCATGTTAAAGCACGACGGAAGCACAAACTAATTTTAAGACCAATTTCGGAATGGCACCAAAAAACTTGATTTATTCTAAACGTAAAGGTTTTGTGTAAGTTCTTTGGTTTTCCGAGCTTACGAAGCTTTTAACCTATTTGTATGTTTTTTTTTCAGGAGGCGGGACATCCTCTTGACCGAGGTGCTGTGCATAATAATTCGGCTCGGGAAATCTTTTCTGACCCGTAGTTCGGCAACTTCCCTTTTGAGCTGCACCTCGGCATGCCCGAACACTCCAAACACCGGGGGCTAGTTACTTGCCCCCACAGTCAAGCTCCTATGACTAAGTGAAAGTTACAAAGCCTACATATCTGATTACCTCATTTCCGCTAACACAACCGCCTCCGGGCACCGAGACGTCGGCTAAGGATTGTCTTGTTATTGCGGAAACACCTTGCGTAGCATCTACAAAGGGGTGGAAGCCGACGATGGGCCACTTTCAAATATAAACAGTCGCAACGGAGTCAAAATAACATATAGCATAAAGCTGCAAATACAGCTTACAAGCTGACTACCACAAACATGTGCAAATTCAATCGGCCGATCAGCTTGCTTTCATAAAAGTGTTCGGCTTGTCCGAGGTCACTAATAGAAAAGCAGTTCGGCCGTCTTTGAAAAAACTGTGCAATTCTAACCTCGAGTTTTTGGTATAAAACACTTCGGACATATAAAAGAGTCCAATAAACCGTACCAGGGGCTCCTTGAGGCACCTCGGCGCGGTTACTTTGGGACTCCTGGAGAGTCCGACGTATTGTCAGCATTTGTATTCAATATACGAGAGCTGACTTCCCATAAATCGTTATAAAGCCACAATATGCATCAATTTGACTTGAGATCTGGCCAAGCTGGGTTGCCTGGCTCCTGTGCTTGCCCCCTACATTCCTACTTGTTCGGCTAGGGGGTAAAGGGAGCAGCTCTGTGATTGATACTACCGGGTTATCCGGGTTAGTACCTCAGACTGGGTGAAGCCGAAAGCTAGCAACCTCAAGAACATAATTGGTCGGCAACGACGGAAGTGAAAATCTCAGTTTTTTAAAGCCAAATACTTCGGGAATTTTCCCCGAATTATTCTTCACTATTTTCTCCCACTTAGATCGGAGGTGAAGTTACATAATCATGGTTAGCATGATAACCTGCGAAAAGGAACCTATAAAGGAACTATTTTTTCCAGAAGATGTTTCTTACGTTAAATAGTAATATAACATATCTCTCCGTGTACCTTTGTTTATAAAACCGTATGGCCGGATTGCCTTGTTTTCCGTAAATCTTTGCCCTTATAAAGGCTATATAAAGTAGGACAAACACTCCCCGGCTACTAGCCGAGGAGGTTGAAGCCGATGGTCGGTCAACAAAGTTTTGTACAATGCGGATCCGAGCATTAATGATGTCAAGTACTTGATACATAGAATCATTACACATAAATTGTGATTGGAGTCAATTTACTCCAGATATCGATCCTTAGTTCAGCCACCCTTGCGCAAATTAAGGCTCGGGGGCTACTGGGCTTCGCGCTTCTTACTTAAAAGCCATTAACGGGTTACATCGATCCCCTGATCTGGTGTTGCCACCTGACTAGTGGCTCGGGGGCTACTGCATCGACGATTCAATGCAGACAATTTACAAAGTGCGAAACAGTTTCCGAGGAGATTATGATCCTCAGGTTGGTCGGCCGCACCCAACCTGAGTCTCGAGGACTATGCACACCGTGTTTCCATTCCTAAGTATGCTGTCGAGCTAGGAATTGATCCTCAGGCCGATTTCATGAATCGACCTGAGTCTCAGGGGCTACTGGGATCAGCGGTTTTATGTTTTCCTTCAGGAGCATCCCGGATTTTAGGCTGGCACACACCTTGAGGGCTACTGGCTATATATCTCGGCAGAGAATAAATTGCACTAATCGGAAAAAATATTCGCAAAAAATCAGCCCAAGTCTGGGGTGGTGCACCACCTCGGAAGCAGTTCGGCATAAAGCTTGGCTGCGAGTGGCTGGCTCCATAGAGAACTTTTTCGGCGTTAAGCTCGGATAACCTCCTTCAAACTTTTTCAAAGATGAGGTACTCTATGCCTCCTCGGATGCAGTCCGGCATTGGAGCTCGGCTGCAAGAAGGCACCTTGGATGCAGTCCGGCGCTGGAGCTCGGATACAGACTGGCGTTGGAGCTCGACTGCAAAAGACACCTCGGATGCAGTCCGACGTTGGAGCCCGAATGCAAGAGGACACCGTCGCACGGGAAAAACTTCGAACCCGAGGTATGGCGTAAAAAAGAACAAGGCATTGATAAAGTCCAAGAACCTAAAGGGACTCCTCGGATACTCGACGTATGAACTCTTCGGATACACCTCGGCGATCCTCAAGATCGGAGATGGGAAGATTTGTTGAGCCAGTTTTCAAGACCGACGACCGAAGACGAAGAACAGTTCGGAAGAACCGAGGAGCGTCCCCAACTTGAAGACCGGTTCAGGGGGCTACTGATGGTGTCCTGGACTAGGGGGTACTCACCACATCGTCTCCCGACCAGGTGGGTTGAGCCGAGGACCCCCATGGCGGTTCACTAATGGGCCACTTCGGGCAGCCCATGACGCATACAAGGAAGATTCCACAAGACTTGGCGCCCAAGCCGAAGACTCTCCTAAACCCTAGGCCTCCGGTGCATATATAAACCGAGGCCAGGCTAGTCAATAGATGAACTCAGATTCATTAGAACAATCTCGTGGTAGATACATGTACTCTGTACTACACCCCATATGAATACAATCAAAAGCAGGACGTAGGGTATTATCTCTTCGAGAGAGCCCAAACCTGGGTAAAATCCTGTGTCCATGTTACCATCGCTCCAAGATGCCTAGCTTAGGACCCCTACCTCGAGATATGCCGGATTTAGAACCGACAGCATTGCGATATGCTGTCATTTTTGGGTCTTTTGCGTCGAATTCGCCGTTGACTTGAGAGATGGCGAGATTAGAATCTCCCCGTACCTCGAGCCGCTATACACCCATTGACACTGCCATCCGAAGTCCATGCAGCAGAGCCTTGTATTCGGCTGTGTTGTTGGAGTCGGTGTACATAATCTGTAGTACGTACCGGATATTGTCGCCGGTGGGGGATGTGAGAACCACTCCAGCCCCCAGCCCGGCGAGCATTTTGGAGCCGTCGAAGTACATCGTCTAATGCGCATACGTACTGTACTCTCTAGGGAGCTCGGCCTCCGTCCATTCTGCCATGAAATCCGCCAACACCTGAGATTTAATAGCTCGGCATGGTCGGTATATGATTTCAAAGGGGAGGAGCTCAATGGCCCATTTGGCTATACGGCCCGTGGCGTCCCTGTTGTTAATTATATCATTCAGGGGTACTTCAGATGCCACCGTGACCGAGCACTCTTGAAAATAGTGTTGGAGCTTTCGGGATGCCATGAAAACTGCATAGGCGATCTTCTGGTAATGTGGGTACCTTG
Organism: Elymus sibiricus; assembly: GCA_039707655.1. Lineage (NCBI taxonomy): Eukaryota > Viridiplantae > Streptophyta > Magnoliopsida > Poales > Poaceae > Elymus > Elymus sibiricus. The sequence continues at coordinate 69,885,432 of CM077670.1, forward strand.
TTTTACACGGGGTAAGCACTTCGGATACATAGTAGACTGGCTTTTGCACCTGGAGCTTGTGACCCTCTGCGTCTAGTTCAACGACGAGAACTGCACTGACCACCTGGTTTGTGGCCGAAATGTATAGCAGCATTGGCTCACCTAAGCTGGGTGCTACCAAGATGGGGTTGCTAGCCAGTAATGTTTTGATTTCCTCTAGTGTGGCCACTGCCTCGCTAGTCCATTCGAAGTTTTTGGTCCATTTGAGCAGCCTGTAAAGTGGTAGGGCCTTCTCTCCAAGGCGTGAAATGAAGCGGCTCAAGGCTGCCACGCAGCCGGCCAGTTTTTGGACGTGTTTTAGCTCGGTAGGAACCGCTAGCTGGGACAGTGCCCGGATTTTGGCCGGGTTGGCCTCTATTCCTCTATGGGAGACAATAAATCCGAGCAGCTTGCCCGCGGGCACTCCGAAGACACATTTGTCCGGATTGAGCCGTATATCATAAGTTCGCAGACTGTCGAAGGTTTGACGGAGGTCGTCCACCAGCTGACTGACGTGTTTGGTTTTGATAACCACGTCGTCCACATATGCCTCGACCACTTTGCCAATCTATTTTTCCAGACATGTTTGTGCGCTGGTATGTAGCAACTGCGTTTTTTAATCCGAAGGGCATTGTGTTGAAACAGAACGGCCCATAGGGGGTGATGAAGGCTGTGGCCGCTTGGTTGGACTCCTTCATTTTAATTTGATGGTATCCGGAGTAGGCATCGAGAAAACATAGTGAGTCATGCCCAGCAGTGGCGTCTATTATCTGGTCTATGCGGGGCAGGGGGAAGGGATCCTTGGGGCAGGCCTTATTTAGGTCCTTGAAATCGACACACAAACGCCAGGATTTGTCCTTCTTAGGTACCATGACCAGATTAGCCAACCACTCGGGATGTTTGATATCTCAGATGAATCCGGCTTCGAGCAATTTTGCCAATTCTTCACCCATGGCTTGACGCTTGGGTTCAGAAAATCGGCGTAACGCCTATTTGACTGGCTTGAAACCTTTAATTATGTTCAAACTATGCTCGGCTAAGTTTCGTGGGATCCCTGGCATGTCTGAAGGGTGCCAGGCAAAGATGTCCTAGTTTTTGCGCAAAAATTTGCGCAATGCTTCATCAACTGCGGGGTCCAACAAAGCTCCAATGGATGCCGTCTTATTGGGATTAGTCGGATGTACTTGGAATTTGACGATTTCGTCTGCTGGTTTGAAAGATGTGGATTTGGGCCTTTTGTCGAGGATTACATCATCCTTATCCACCGTTGAACGGAGCGCGGTTAATTCTTCAGTTGCGAGGGCTTCGAATAATGCTTCGAGGGCGAGCGATGCCGTTTTGTTCTCGGCCCGAAGAGCTCTGTCCGGATCACCTGTGACTGTGATCACGCCGTTTGGCCCTGGCATCTTAAGTTTCATATACCCATAATGTGGGATAGCATGGAATCGTGCAAATGCGTCACGCCCCAATAAGACGTGGTAACCACTGCGGAAGGGCACAATGTGGAAGAGCAATTCCTCGGATCGATAGTTCTCGGGAGTTCCGAAGACTACATCGAGAGTGACTCGGCCACTACAACGTGCCTCCTTTCCGGGGATTATCCCTCGAAAGGTGGTGTGACTTTGTTCGATGCGAGATCTGTCAAACTGCATTTTGTCCAAGGTGTCCTCGTAAATGAGGTTTAACCCACTGCCGCCGTCCATTAACACCTTTTGGAGTCGAAATCCATCCACTATGGGATCAAGGACAAGGGCGGCAGCAGCTCGGATAGGGCGGGACCTCGGCTGGTCTTCTTCGTCAAAAGTGATAGGTGTGTCTGTCCATGAGTCCGTCGCTGCCACATGGTGAATCTGACCGAGCTCTCGAAGGGCTCTCTTCCTCTGATTCTTTGAGGAATACGTCTCGTAGATCGTTAGGATCTCGGCGTCATCCAAGGGCATTGCGAGACATTTATATGAGTATGAGCCTCTGAGGATGGCTTCGCTGCTCTTGGCAACTTGCCTGACCACCCAGCATGCTCGAAGGCTGTGAGTTGGGTTTGTGTTGAGCAGGACAGAGTGTATAGGGCACGGTTTGTCCAGCAGTTCGTCAAGAACCGTTCTGGATCCTGCCCGGAGTTTCTTCTTTTTCTCGGACGGCTCATATTGAGCTGTCCGGCGAGGGTGTGCGCATTTCGCCAGAGCCTGTCTTAATTCCTTGGCATGGATTAACTCGGTTTGCTCTCGCTGAGCCTGCCAAGCATCCTCCATGGCGTAGTATTTGTACACCAAGTCCGATAGCTCGGAGAAGTTTTGAATGTGACGGCGGGCGAGGGCGTTTGAGATGCCTTTGTCTCGGCAGTTGTGTCGAAAAGCCGCCAGGATTTCCGTGTTGCAACAGTCCGTTATTTTGTTTTTGACGAGAACGAATTTAGCCCAGAATTGCCGAACTGTTTCTCCGGGCTTTTGTTTGACGTAAATTAGATCCCATACGTCGGGCTATCCCGAGTTACTTGGGCAGTACTCGATGTGGGGGGTGGGTGGGATACATTTTTTAATCCTAACAGGATGTGGGTCCAGGGTCTTGGCGGTTGTGTCCTGGACCGATATGGAGTCCGGCGTGCCGGGCTCTGGATTCGAATTCTCAGCTAGGCACGGTTGCGTAGACTCGAGGTCGTGTGCTACTTGTGACCTGCGTTGGGATTTCCTCGAAGAGGAGGGGATGATGCAGTACAATAGAGATAAGTATTTCCCTCAATTATGAAACCAAGGTTATCAATCCAGTAGGAGAATCACGCAACAACTCGTTAGCAGCACCTGCACACAAAATACCAAATCCTCGCACCCAACGCGAACAAGGGGTTGTCAATCCCTTGGCGGTTAATTGCAAGATTAAATTGTATGGTTATAGATAGATAGATCAAACAAAAATACAAAATAAAATAAATAAAGTAAAATTGCAGCAAGGTATTTTTAGGATTTTCAATATATGATAAAGGTAGACCCGGGGGCCATAGTTTTCAGTAGAGGCTTCTCTCTTGAAAATAGCATACGGTGGGTGAACAAATTACTGTTGGGCAATTGATAGAAAAGTAAATAATCATGACGATATCCAAGGCAATGATCATGTATATAGGCATCACATCCGAGACAAGTAGACTGAAATGATTATGCATCTACTACTATTACTCCACACATCGACCCCTATCCAGCATGCATCTAGAGTATTAAGTTCATAAAGAACGGAGTAACGCCTTAAGCAAGATGACATGATGTAGACAAAGTAAACTCATGCATGAATAAACCCCATCTTTTTACCCTTAATAGCAATGATACATACGTGTCATGTCCCTTTCTGTCACTGGGATTGAGCACCGCAAGATTGTAAGTGTATATAAAACATCCAAGATTGATACTATAATAGCATGGAACAATCAAAAATTATAGATACGTTGGAGACGTATCAAGCATCCCCAAGCTTAATTCCTGCTCGTCCTCGAGTAGGTAAATGATAAAAATAGAATTTTTGATCTGGAATGCTACCTATCATATTCATCATATACTCTTTTCTTTGTAGCATGAACATTCGGACTTGAATGATTCAAAGCAATAGTCTATAGTTTGACATGAAGACATAAATACTCAAGCATACTAACAAGCAACCATGCTTTTCAAAATATCAACGCTAAAGAAAGTTATTCCTAGCCCATTATGCTCAATCATTGATCCATTCATGAAACACACTCAATATTAGCTACACACAATGCATAAGTATGACAATAGTGCTCTCTAGTTGGTGCTTTGTAAGAGAAGATGGAGACTCAAAATAAAAATAAAAATTGCATAAAAGTAAATAGATAGGCCCTTCGCAGAGGGAAGCAGAGATTTGCAAAGGTGCCAGAGCTCAAAGCTTAAATTAGAGAGATAAAATTATTTTGAGAGGCATGCTTTTCCTGTCAATGAAAACGACCAAGAATTCCCAATATCTTCCATGCTAGACACATTATAGGCGGTTCCCAAACAGAAAATAAAGTTTATTTCCTTTCCACCATTCTTTCACAATCCATGGCTAGCCGTATCCACGGGTGCCCTCCATACCAACACTTTCCAACGAATTTGTTATTATCATCATTTTTTTTTCATTTCAGGACTGGGCATCCCTATTACCTGCCACTCTCTCGTGCAATGACAAGTGAATAAACACTCATTGTGAGAATAACACACCTAGCATGGAAAATATTGGCCATCCCCTGCCGCTTCATGAGCGGTACGGGCACACAAAACAGAAAATTATTTTGAAAAATTAGAGTTGGCACATGCAAATTTACTTGGAACGGCATGGAAATACCGCATATAGGTAGGTATGGTGGACTCATTTGGCACAACTTGGGTTTATGGAGTTGGATGCACAAGCAGTATTCCCGCTTAGTACAAATGAAGGCTAGCAAATAGATTGAGAAGCAACCAACCAAAAAGCAAAAACGGTCATAAACATGCATTGAACATAACTAACACCGAATAATGCACCATAAGTAGGATATAATTTTGTTGCATAACTATTGACTTTATGTGCATGCATAGGGAATCACAAACCTTAACACCAATATTCTTACTAAATCACAATTACTTACTAACATGACTCACATATTATCATCTCCATATCGCAAAACAATTGCAAGGAAGCAAACTTATCATATCCAATGATCTTTCATGAAAGTTTTTATTATATCCCTCTTGAATATTCATCACTTTGGGACCAAATTCATATCTTGTGCAAATTACCATTACTATTATCAACTCTCAAAAAGATATAAGTGAAGCATGAGAGTGCAAATATTTCTTCAAAATTTAATCTTATCAACTCTCAAAATAATATAAGTGAAGCATGAGAGTTCAAATATTTCTTCAAAATATAGAAACCGCCGTGCTCAAAAAGATTTAAGTGAAGCACTAGAGCAACTGCCTAGCTCAAAAGATTTAAGTGAAGCACATAGAGTATTCTAACAAATCATGATAAACGTGTGGCTCTCTCAAATAGGTGTGTCCAGCAAAGATGATTGTGACAAACTAAAAATCAAACAATGCAAAGACTCATATAATACACGATGTTCCAAGCAAAACTCATGATATGTGACGAATAAAAATATAGATCCAAGTAAAATTACCGATAGTTGGTAGAAGAAAGAGGGGATGCCTTCCGGGGCATCCCCAAGCTTAGTTGCTTGAGTCTTCCTTGAATATTACCTTGGGGTGCCTTGGGCATCCCCAAGCTTAGGCTCTTGCCACTCGTTATTCCTTCATCTATCGTGATCTCACCCAAAACTTGAAAACTTCAATCACACAAAACTCAACAAAACCTTCGTGAGATCCGTTAGTATAACAAATAAATCTTTAACTTTATGTACTGTGGTAAATTGATTCATATTTAATATTGGCATAATCCTACTGTACTCCAACTTCTCCATGACTCATACCCCCCGATACGATCCATAGATTCATCAAAATAAGCAAACTATGCAACAAAAACAGAATCTGTCTAAAACAGAACACTCTGTAAATATCTATTTAAAAGCTATACTTCTGTATCTTCAAAAATTCTGAAAAATTAGGAAAACGTAGGAAATTCATATACCAATACCGTGTAAAAATTTCAGATTTTTCTGACGCTCCAGTACAGAATTAAAATTCCAGCACTGGACACAAAACTTTATGTTTTCCAAACAGCATCAATTATACTATCTTCCAAATCATCCCAAAGGCTTTACTTGGCACAAACACTAATTAAAACATAAAAACATAATCATAACAGAATCTATAATCATGCAAACACTCAAGAACAGTAGGTAAAAGCAAAAAATTATTTTATTCATTGGGTTGTCTCCCAACAAGCTCTTTCTTTATAGCCATTAAAATAGGCTTGAGATTTCAATGATGCTCTCATGAAAAATAATAATAGAAACACAAAGAGAGCATCATGAAGCATATGAAAAACACACTTAAGTCTAACATACTTCCTATGCATAGGCATTTTATAGGAGAACAAACTATCAAGACAAGCAATCTCTAGCATATGCAAATAGGAAGAATGAATCATGAATAATTTCAAAATCACGAGAGGCAATTTAGTAACATGAAGATTTCTATAACCATATTTTCTTCTCTCATAATAATTACATGTAGGATCATAATCAAACTCAACAATATAGCTATCATAAATAATATTCTCTCTATGATCCATATGCCTAAAAGTTTTATAATCTTCCAAAATAGTGGGATTATCATCAACTAAAGTCATGACCTCTCCAAACCCACTTTCGTCAAAAATTTCATAAGATTGATAATTCTCCAAAGTAGTGGGATCATTATTACCTAAAGTTGATGCTCTTCCAAACCCACTTTTAATAGTATTGCAAACATTATCAGCAATAACATATTCATCATGAGGCTTAAATAAATTTTCAAGATCATAAGAAGCATTATCACCCCAATCATGATCATTGCAATAAGTAGTGGACATAACAAAATTATCATCCCCAAGCTTGTAGTTTTGCATATTATTAGCACAATTCACATTAATAGAATTTATAGTAACATCATTGCAATCATGCTTTTCAATCAAGGAGCTATCATGAATCACTTTATAAATTTCTTCTTCTAACACTTCATCACAATTTTCAGATTCATGATTTTCAAGCAAAACTTCATAGAGAAAATCAAGAGCACTCAAATCACTAGTAATTGGTTCATTATAATTGGATCTTTTGAAAAGATTAGCAAGTGGATGAGGATCCATATCAATAGTTTTTAGCAAGCAAAGATGCAAGCAAATAGGAAGCACATGGCAACACAAGCAAACAAGCAAACTAGCAAATAAAATATTTTTGTGTTTTTGTAAATTTTGTTTTAGAAGTGGGGGAGATGAAAACGAGAGGGAAAGGAAAATAAAATAAATGCAAGGAGATGAAAGTTTATGCGTAGGTACTTGATAGATGTTGATGATGTCTCCCCGGCAACGGCGCCAGAAATTCTTCCTGCTACTTGTGAGCTGCATTGAGATTTCCCCGAAGAGGAGGGGATGATGCAGTACAGTAGAGATAAGTATTTCCCTTAGTTATGAAACCAAGGTTATCAATCCAGTAGGAGAATCACGCAACAACTCGTTAGCAGCAACTGCACACAAAATAACAAATCCTCGCACCCAACGCGAACAAGGGGTTGTCAATCCCTTGGCGGTTAATTGCAAGATTAAATTGTATGGTTATAGATAGATAGACCGAACAAAAATATAAAATAAAATAAATAAAGTAAAATTACAGCAAGGTATTTTTAGGATTTTCAATATATGATAAAGGTAGACCCGGGGGCCATAGTTTTCACTAGAGGCTTCTCTCTTGAAAATAGCATACGATGGGTGAACAAATTACTGTTGGGCAATTGATAGAAAAGCAAATAATCATGAAGATATCCAAGGCAATGATCATGTATATAGGCATCACGTCCGAGACAAGTAGACCGAAATGATTCTGCATCTACTACTATTACTCCACACATCGACCGCTATCCAGCATGCATCTAGAGTATTAAGTTCATAAAGAACGGAGTAACGCCTTAAGCAAGATGACATGATGTAGACAAAGTAAACTCACGCATGAATAAACCCCATCTTTTTACCCTTAATAGCAACGATACATACGTGTCATGTCCCTTTCTGTCACTGGGATTGAGAACCGCAAGATTGAACCCATTACAAAGCACCTCTCCCATTGCAAGATAAATCAATCTAGTTGGCCAAACCAAATCAATAGATCGAAGAGAAATACGAAGCTATAACAATCATGCATAAAAGAGTTCAGAGAAAACTCAAATAATATTCATGGATAATCTGATCATAAACTCACAATTCATCGGATCCCAACAAACACACCGCAAAAAGTGATTACATCGGATAGAACTCCAAGAACATCGAGGAGAACATTGTATTGAAGATCAAAAAGAGAGAAGAAGCCATCTAGCTACTAACTATGGACCCAAAGGTCTGTGGTAAACTACTCACGCATCATCGGAAGGGCAGCAAGGTTGATGGAGAGCCCCTCCGTGTTCGAATCCCCCTCCGACAGAGTGCCGGAAAAGGCCTCCAGATGGGATCTCTCGAGAACAGGACCTTGCGGCGGCAGAAAAAGTATTTCGTGGACTCCTCTATTGGTTTCCCGATTTTAGAGTATTTATAGAGGTGGAATTAGGTCAAACGGAGCAGAGATGGGCCCACGAGGCACCAGGGCACGCCACCCCCCTAGGGCGCGCCCTGGTGGCTCGTGGCCACCTCCTCTGTCTTCTGGACCTCTCCCGAAGCTTCTAGTGTCTCTTATGTCCAGAAAAAAAAATCTCCAAAAAGTTTCGTGGCATTTGGACTTCGTTTGGTACTGATATTCTGAAAAAAGAAAAACAGGCAAAAAACAGCAACTGGCACTGGGCACTAAGTTAATAGGTTAGTCCCAAAAATGATATATAATTGCTTGTAAGTGTATATAAAACATCCAAGATTGATACTATAATAGCATGGAACAATAAAAAATTATAGATACGTTGGAGACGTATCATCGTGCGCCAAATCGGACTTCGGCTCTGGTCTCTCTCCGGAGCAGAGGTCGGCTGCCGAGCTAGAGGACGGAGCTTGATGATCGGAAATTTGTACCCAATCCGCTCTTGGCTCCAGAGGGAGGGGGGATGAGCCCTCAGCCAAGTCTTCGGTAGTGGCGACTAAGTGGGTGGCAGGAGGGATGTAAATTTCCCTGTCATCAGCTTTAAACCCGATCTGGTCGTAGACCGAGGACTGGCCATTGGTAATCCCCATGTCCTGGATCCGATCTAGTATCCCGTTTAATAGCGCGAGGTCCGTCGGATCCATGTTCTGGCAGTTCTCGGGGTCAACCCGCAATATTGCTGTGTTGGGAGCGTTTGAAATTGCCCCGTAGTCGTGCTCAGCCGAGGCTGATCTTGGGCCATCGAGCGTAGAGGTTGAATCCGGGCTCAGGGTCGGATCCGAAGTGGTGGCCGACCCGATAGCGGGGTAGGCCGTACCCGAAGTCAAAGCCTCAGGGTTTGCGGGTCCTTCAGGTGAAACCGAGAATCCTGCGAGAATAAGGTCTCCCCGGGAGTCGGCGACGAACTCTATGTTTCTGAACCTGATCTCCTGATCGGGGGTAAAGCTACCGACCCGGCTGAGGCGACCGGTCGGGTCAGCGTGTAGCATGATGATGCCGAACGCGAAGAGCTGGCCGGGAACGAAGACGTCCCCGCAGCGGATGCCGTCGCTGATGACTAAGCGAGCCATTGATCCTTGATGATCCTACCGTGGAACTCTCAATGAAAGCACCAATGTCGGTACTAAAACTGGCAGAGCTTGGGTAGGGGGTCCCGAACCGTGGATCTTGGAGTCAATGGTTAACAGGGAATGTAGAGACAGCGTTTACCCAGGTTCGGGCCCTCTCAAAGAGGTAAAACCCTACGTCCTGCTGGGTTGTATTGATGTGTTGGTATGACAATTACAGGGTTGATCTACCTCGAGATCAGATGAACTAAACCCTAGGTAGGTATCTCGATAACGGTTCCTCTTCCCTACGGATCTAACCCTCTGGTTTATATAGACACCAGGGGTACCTAGGGTTACATATGGTCGGTTGCCGCCAGGGGATAAACATGCCGGCTATGCTAAACTTATCTTGGAGGAGGCGCCAAGTCTTCGGAGGTTCCCTTTTGGTACACGGGGTCACCTATAGTCCGGCCTTCCTTCAATGAGTTAGGAGCAACCCATGAGCACGGCCCACAAAAGATAGGCCGGCTGCATGAGGACCCCTTAGTCCGGGACACCCTCACAAAGGCTACTATGTTGACTGAGCGTTGTGTGTGGTTATTCACCGTTTCCCTTGCATTTTGTGCTGTGTTTAAAAGATTTAGCCTGAATCTTGGACTTTTTACATATAGTTTAGGTATGTTAAAACCCCATAATTCTGCAGAATTCGGACTTTTTTACAGAGTTAATACCACAATTGGTACATAAACTTGTAGGGGTGGGAACAGATTCATACAAAAACTAAAACCCCCCACAAAAGTGCCCCTCCAACTCTAGTGCTGTCACAAAATCATACAAAACTAGTCCGAACTGCACACGTGGCATGCCACGTAGACTCTGTCGGGCCCAAAGAGCGTTTTGGCAAAAAAAAACTCGCGTTCTATCAATTTTGCACATGTGGCACGCCCCTGTCCGTACGGTGCCTTTTTAGGTAACCCCCTCTCGCCGCTCCCGATGCAAATCCCTTCCAAAACCTTTCCCTTTCATTCTCCCCTGTCCTCCTCCTTCTCGACGTCTCCGAGGCAACGCCGCCGTGGGCCTCATTGGCGGCGACAGAGGGCGCCATGGAGCCGCGGCGTAGGGAACCCAGCAAGTTCCCTCCTGAATATGGTAAGCATCTGGCGATGCCCGCTCCTCTGCTTCCCCTATTCCTCCACCGGTTGGTTAGGTTTTTGAGGCGCCATGATCATGTCGAGTTTTTCTCAATTTTGGGTTGATCTGCTCACTAGGGTTTGTTGTGCGCATCCCAGGGTAGGAAGTAGGTTCCATGAGTTTATCTAGGGTTTCTTAATGCTGATTTGGGATTTGGGGGGTCAATCCAGGGCAATGTGAGTGGAATTTTAGATGTGGTTTTGACTACTGGCATATAGGGGAAGGGTGGTCCTTTAGGTGGTAGTGTAGAACGCATCAAATCCAGGGGAAGAAGAGGTCATGTGTTGATGTGATTTTGGGGATAAAGTTTCAGAGATTATATGATGTGGTGTTCAGAATTCTTTATTGCACTGTACTGCAGATGCAAGTTCAGATATTGTTGCTGGTGAATCCATGTTGGTGAATGGATTTAAGAGATTATATGCTGCAAGTATATAATTTTGCCGTTGTAAAACGATGAAAGGGTGGTCCTTTAGGTGGTACTCAATGCATATTTCAGTTTCACTGTCAGACTGAATATCATGTGTATAGTGTCAGTTATGAATATGTGAACTTCATGTCTGTAACTGCATTGTATACTGAATATGTGAACTTCATGAGCAATGCACTTTTCATATGGTTAAGAGTGATGTTGTAGTTGTTTACATTACATGTTGCAGTAAGACTTTTTTGTGTTGTGCACTTAAAAAGTCTTGTGTCATTTATTGCAGTGACCGATGGAGAAGATAGTCAGTTGTTCTCAGTGGAGTTTGAGCACAATGGAATTTTCTTAGGGCAATGCATAAATGGACAAATGGAATTTTCCTACATTGGGTGCACACATGAAGCTTTTGACTACTGCCATGCAGACACATGGTCACTGGGGATGATCAAGTATTGCTTGGCAAGGATGGACTATGACCCCACAGACCCTCAAATCAAGGTGTACTGGATTTTGCCAGGGAAGGACTTAGGGGATGGCCTGGTATGTGTGGACAATGCAGATGCTATAGCTGCTATGGTGAGGGCCAGCAGAGAAGCCAAGACACTGGAGTTATTAGTTAATGAGGATAACAAGATCCAGACATTATATGATGATCTGATACTGAAATGGCCACCAAGCCCAAATGCAGATGGAAATGAGGGTGCAGAGAATGCAGAGGAAGGAGATGATGCAAAGAATGCAGAGGAAGGAGATGATGCAGAGAATGCAGATGAAGGAGAGGATGCTCGGAATGTAGTGGAAAACAGGGATGGAGAAGAAGAGTTCAGTGAAACAGACTCTGAGTTTTTTGAGAGTGACTATGATTGTGAAGATGGAGATGATGATCTATTTGCTCAAAATGTGGACAAATCATTGAATGACAACAATGAGCAGGATGAAGTGATTTTTGAGGAGGAAGATCCATTGGATGATGATGACCTAAACCTGTCAAAAGATGAGCTTGAGAAGTTGAAGTATACATTCAGAACATTCAATGCAGAAATGGACATGAGCAACCCAATCTTCAGGGTTGGGCAAGTATTTGGAGAAATGAAAGAGCTAAGGGAAGCAATCACTGCATACACTGTCAAGAACAGAGTGAAAATCTTCAAACCTAGAAATGAGGCAGAGAGATTTATTGGTGTGTCAACAAGACTGCCATTGGAGGCTAAAAGCATCTAAAGATAACATAACAGGATGCATTGTCATTAGAGAGTACAATGGAGAGCACACCTGTCAGAAAACATGGGATTCTAAGTGCTTGACAGTAAAGTACCTGACTGAGATATTCCTTGATGAGTTTAGAGACAACAAGAGCATGGATTTGGGTACATTTGGAAGAAAAGTTCAGCAAAAGTTCAAACTCAGTCCAGTGAGAATGAAGCTTGGCAGGCCTAGGAGTGCAGCACTGAAGATCATACATGGTGATGAGAAAGCACAGTATAGCATGCTGTGGGGCTATGGACAAGAATTGAGCAGAAGCAATCCAGGGAGCAAATTCATAGTTTGCACAACCAAGGTTAAGGAAAAGGATGACCTGCTTCCACAAGATCACCTATCTTCATTGTATTGGTCCTATGATGCCTGCAAGAGAGGTTTCTTGAGGGGATGCAGGCCAATTATTTTTATTGATGGGTGTCACCTCAAGAGCAAATACAAAGGTGTGTTGCTTACAGCTGTTGGGATTGATCCCAATGATTGCATATTTCCAATTGCAATGGGGATGGTGGAGGTGGAGTCAACTTACTCTTGGGAATGGTTTCTCACCACTTTGAAGAATGATTTAAACATTATGAACACATCACCTTTCACTATAATGAGTGATAAGCAAATGGTGTGTTTCATTTGTGTTAACAATGTTACTTTAACAACTGTTTCACCATTTGTAGCTGTGTGTGACATGTTTTATTCACTAATTATTGCAGGGTTTGATCAATGTTGTTGAGAAGATCTGGCCAGATGCAGAACACAGATTTTGTGTTAGACATCTTTATCAAAACTTTCATCAGAAGTTCAAAGGGGAAACACTGAAGAATATGTTGTGGGCCATTGCTAGGTCTAAAAATTTGGACAAGTGGACCTTGAACAGAGAGAAGCTCAGGGAACAGAACTTGGAGGCATACAATTGGTTGGATGGCAAGCCCCCCAACCAGTGGGTGAATGCATTCTTTAGAGATTTCCCTAAATGTGACATCTTGTTGAACAACATGTCAGAGGTCTATAACAGGTAAACTTCTGCACTTTTGTACTGATTGCACCTTACTGAATGTTAGTTCAGTTATCTTGGATACAACTTCAGTTAATTGAATGCTATTGCAATGTAACTGAGTTCTAACAAAACTTTACTATGTCTCATTGCAGCTACATCTTGGATGCAAGAGAATTATGTGTTATTTCAATGCTAGAATGCATAACACATAAAATTACTGTGAGGCATGACAGAAAATACAAAGAAGCTTCAGAAAAGTGGCCTGGACTGATCTGCCCCAAGATTAGGAAGAAACTTGACAAGAATGCTGAGTTCTCAGGTAACTTCTTTCCAACACATTCAGGACTTGGTATTTATGGTGTTGAATCAGGCAACAACAAATATATTGTGGATATTCCAGCTAGAACATGTGATTGCAAAAGATTTCAGTTGAGTGGCATCCCTTGCAATCATGTGATTGCCTGCTGTAGAGCTGATAGGATAGACCCTGAAATATTGGTTCACAAGTGCTATCGCATAGAGAATTATCTAAAGGCATATGGGCACAACATCATGCCTATGAGGGACAGGAAAAGCTGGGAAAAGATGCATGGCATTGCCATCCACCCTCCGGTCTTTACAAACAAAATGGGCAGGCCACCTAAGATCAGAAAGAAGACTCCAGAAGAGAAGAAGAAGAAATATGGAACTGTTTACCTCAACAAAAAAGGAGTAACCATGCATTGTTCAGTGTGTGGCAGTGCTGACCACAACAAGAAAGGCCATGCCAAGTTTATGAGGGAACAACATGAAGCCCAGCTAGAAGACGATGAAGAAATTGAAGATCCTTCAATTCTGCAGGTTAATTATGTGATTTCAGTTAATTGCATTTAAGTTCAGTTAAGTGCATTGCAGTGCCATCATAACTTAACTGATTTCTCTTGTGACTGAAGGACATTATGCCAGCTAGACTTGATGCTAGACTTGATCCAATGAATGACAGGAATAGCATGGTGTACACTATGGGCCAGGAGGCAAATTTATTAAATGATGAATATCTTTGTAAATTTGCACCTGCCTGTCTTTCACTGATTTTTATCTCTCTGTCTTTCTCGTGAATTTGCATAGGAGAGGGCATATGTTAGCAGTTGGAATCCACCTGGGCCACTTCCAGAAGAGTCTGCTTTTGTTGTGCAAACTAGGGATTCTATCCCTCCAAGAAGAACCACAACTACAGCAACAACCAGGGGGAGGGGCAGAGGAAGAGGCAAGTCTAGAGCTGCAGCAGAACCACATCCAGATGAACCAGGGACAAGTGCAAATGGAGGAAGAGGAAGTAAGAAAAGAAGAACATCTAGCACTGCTGGGAGAGGTGGATCAGTGAGAGCTGGCAGATCAAGAGCTGCTGGTAGAGGAGGATCTGCTGGAACAGGAGGAGAAGGTGGGAGAGGAGCCAGGAGGGAAGCTAGCTCCTATGCATCATACAGGCTCATGTTTGGTGATGATGGAGCAAGGGAGCCAATCCCTGATCTGAATTTAACTAAAAAAATTCTAGTTTCCCAGAATGCACCTGGGGGTGACAGTTAGAGGACTGTTAGATGTCTGTTTAGTTCATCAATGAACTTCATGCTTAACTGTAGAAGTTCATGTCTGAACTTGATGCTACAATTTTTGTGAGAAGATTTTTTAGATGTAATGAACTTCCTATAGTGCAGCTTTTTTGGAGTTCTCAAACTGTGAGAAGATTTTTCAGATGTAATGACCAATCTCTGTCATATTTAGTTTTGACAAAAAGTTCTCAAAATTGATAGTACTGTTTTTCTGGACCAATCTATGCATAACTGTGAGAAAGTACTGTATTGTTGTTGGATTACTCTTGTTGTTGCTACATCACTATTGTAGCTGCTGGGATCTATCATTTCTGTTGACAGAAAGTTAAAAAAAATGAAAAAAGTGGTGGTGCTGGGATTCGATCCCAGAACCTGTTGTAGTTGGACAAGTTCCTTTGACCACTAGGCTATGAGAGGATTTCAAACAAAAACCACCCACATGCCTTTTATTCTGTACGCTGCATCGTCTGCCACCTCTGAACCCTTCCCGCGCTTCTCTCTTCCCGCGCTTGCTGTTGCATGTTTAAAAGGAGAACTCCAGCAGCACCAACTCCTCTCTAGCACAACCCAATGCCTCGTCGGAGCACCACTCGTCGACCACCCACTCCTCTCGCAGCCTCTCCAGCACCACCCGCTCCTCTCTAGCACAACCCAATGCCGCTCTCATACGTGTACGAGGCTTACCCACAGCTGCTGCAGTCGGTGGGATCGGTCCCACCGGAGCTCCTAGAGGCTACGAGGGCACGCCGATGGCAGGAGAGGGCGGAGCGGATCCACGACGACGCCCAGTCGTGGTTTCAGAGTGTGAAGGAATGGAAGAAAGTTCAGACGGAGATGGAGGCAGATGCAACTGTCTCGCGTGTCTGACGGGAAGGGTGCGTTGAAGCTGCCAAGAACCACGCCGATCGGGAACTGCGCAATTTGGCCCGGAGAATCTACTTCGAGAGCTCAGCGGAGGAGCGAGCCAGGATGCCGTCCCCAACTGTACCGGCGTTGGATATCGTCAACTGGGCAAGGGAGGAGGCGAGAAGGCCACCGGGCAAGGCGAGGTGGGAGTGCTTGGCAGGTCGGATGCGGACAAGCGTTCTGCCACAGCCTGAACCGGTGGATCCGCTGCCGTTCCTGTCTCCATGGCCAGGGTTAGACTACGACGAGCTCTGAGACTGTCTGCTGTTGTCTGATGTGTCTGAAGTTATCTAAAGTGTCTAAAGTTATCTAAAATTGTCTGAAGTTATCTGAATCTGTGTTGTTGGCTTCTCAAATTCAAAATAAGTTTGTCTGTTAAAGCACGTTATAGTGCTGTTGTGCTTGTGCTTGTGTGCTCTTGTAATGTCACTGTGCCTTTCAAATTATGTTGTCAAATGACATTGAATATGCGTGCTGTCAAATTCAGTTTTTTAAAATTATGTCTGTCAAATTCAGCTTCCAAATTCAGTTTACTTCATGTCAATTATGCCTGTCAAAATGAGTGTACTTTCATGTCAAATAAAAGAATCATTACAAGAACAATCCAAACTTTTTGAAGAACAATAGGTAGACAATGATTTCAGTAGCATCAAACAATTTGAATGTTTACAACAGTCAACATTATAGCTAATAGGTAGCCAATTATTTCATATAATCAGTACAACTTGCAAATGGCTAGGAAATGATAACAGGTAGTTTGACCCCTAACATAATGCCAAATGCTAGATTACCTAACTTACACAAAACCTCTTATCATTAGAGCTACAACACCATACTGCACTACAGAGCAGCAGACCAAACAGGCTAACCAAAGTTCCCTACTATCCCTAGTCTTGATCTCCTTCTTATGCTTCATGTTCATGGCCTTCCTCTCTTCCTTCAGCCTCATAATTTCAGCATCCTTGTCAAAGACAGATTTTTGCAGAGCCAAATTATCTTCAACAAGTTTGCCAATCACCTGCCTAGGCCTCCCCTGCCACTCTTTGTCCACCCACTTCAGATAAGCACATGTATCATAACCCTGAAAACATAAATCCAACATTTTGGAACAAACATTCAGTACAACAGAGGTAAATATTTATAAAAAATGCAACATTTTGCCATGACATTTCCAGGAAAAGTTCAGCACTTGACTAACCTCAACAGGACAGACAAGAAATCTACGACCATAGTCATAGCCTTCACAGCAAACTCTTTGTGCTGGGTTCAGAAAGTGACCACATTGGTCACTACTGTCAATGCCATTGAAAACAGCATCAGGAGAGGATGCAGGTATACTCCAGTCAAATTCTGGAAGTATTTCAGTCCCCTACAATCATATCCAACCAAAGCATCATGGGTTCAGAAAGTGACCACATTCAGTACAAATTTTCTAAGAAAGTGACCACATTCAGTACAAATTTTCACTACAACATCTTCAAACAGCAAGAGGAGAGGGTACACACCTTGCAAGAATCAACATCCATGTAGCGCACCTCACCGGTGATCTTCGCCCAGGGCTCACCGTCCTTCGTCTTGTCAGCGCCCGCGAGGTCACATCCATGGAGCGGGCGAGGCTGGCTCGACGACGGCGCTGCCCCTGCGCCACGGCATCCTACCTGCTGCATCCATCCTGAAGATGTCGGCACCTTCATGTCGCACGAGGCGGCGGTGAAAGCGACGGACAGGACGGCGGTGAGAATTGGCGGCGGAGTGGCAGAGCTAACGGAGGAGGGGACGGAGAGGGGCGGCGGTGGAGTGGCCGGGGCTAGGGATTTGGAGATGGGTAATGGATGTGGGAGGGATTTAGATAAGAGGAGCGCAACGTAATAAAAAATAAACTGGAGGGGCTTTCTGCAAAATTACCCGAGCCGACTGGCATGTGCCCGAATCCAACGTGGCATGCCAAATGTCGCGTCTAGACTGATTTTGTATGATTTTGTGACAGCAGTAGAGTTGGAGGGGCACTTTTGTGGGGGTTTTTAGTTTTTGTATGAATCTGTTTTCCACCCCTACAAGTTTATGTACCAATTGTGGTATTAACTCTGTAAAAAAGTCCGAATTCTGGAGAATTATGGGGTTTTAATAGACCCTGAACTATATGGGGGTACTGACTAATAAAAGAAATCTTAATTGCGTTAGTTAGTCGGTTGACACAAAATTCAAAAATTGGGGCCATAGGAGGTGGGTGACTAGGATAATATTCGGCTTGAGCGGGTCTTTGAGTCTTCGAGGTGGCCTTCGCTGCCTCCTGCTATTCTGGTGCCACTACCGGTGTTGAGCGTGACACCAGCTTCATCTAAGTTAAACTTTGATAATGGGCTCCAAGTTCCTCAACCTCTTTCACGGCAATCCACTCTGCCATGTGCGTTGTTGGACTGACCCAGGGTCACCCACGCCTTGGCTACACCACCTTCACCATCGCCGTCGACATCACGAAGAACTCAAAGGGGATTTAGGATTAACTTGATGGAATTATAAATCCTAGGTCTCATCTTTCTTTTTGCTCACTCAAGTTGAACTCGGAGCTTTGCTAACACAGAAATGGGAACCTAGAAGGTCAAGACTGGTTGAATTTCATATTCAATTGTCTCTCTTCACTATTGGAAGAAGGGATCGACTTTATATGGCCCCCTAAATATGGCCACTATACGACCATTCAGGCCAGCCAGCAGACTTCGAGACGTTTCAGAATTCTGAGGTCCTTGCGGGAAATACTCCAGCCTAAACAGAAGGGTCCAACCACATCTGTAGGCCATCCAAAGTAGGCATAGAGCCTTTGGGGTTGCTTTTCCTATAACTTAGTAGTTTCAAATAGACTTTAAGGGTGCATATGGTTCGTATCAGGCATGAATCTCTATTCTTTGTCCTTCGCTAAACCGCTCTTAATAGTATGATTTTCCTATGACAGAGGATAGAGAAATGTAACAACAAAATTTAAAGATGTACCTTATGTTTATCCTTTTTTGTTGGTAGGGGGGGCGAACCACCTTTATTTCATTTTCATTAGACTGGATACAAGTTTCATATAGTCATGAATTAATCCTTTGTCATTACCACGAGAACCCACATAGGGGCTAAGATGTCCTTTCAGCCTCCCACTTTTTCGTGGATAATGACAATGCAATTTATATTTGAATGCTTCTAAAAGAGGATTTATATATGAATGTTTATTTATACTACTATATAGTGTACCCATTTTGAATTGGACCTGAAGCATCAATCATAAACGTTGGTCACCTAAATCCAACGGTTGAGATCATCAGGATTCACTGTGAACAGTGGACTAGTACTGCCTCTGCTGTGTTCTGGAACAATCACGTGGCCATTCCAGAAAAAAAAACATGTCTGCTGCCTCATGGGCCATATTTCTCGCTTGAGCACATGGCAATTTGAGCCCAAGTGAGATGATTTGGGAGGAAAACAGGGAGCAAGAGAAAATAAAGTAACGTGCAGGTTTCTTTCGATGTGAACATACAGTTTCTGGTATGAATACTAATTCCTACCTTTATAATACTTATTAATCATAATTAATTAATATGTGCATTCATACATCACTAGATTTTATTTTTTGCCTTCAATCTATTAGCAAAACTATGGCTTTTTTTTCTTCTACTAAAACCACTCTGTTAACTTAAGACGTGCATTGCACGTGTATACATACTAGTATTCATTAGATATAGAGTTTGCCCCTCTAGATCTTTGAATTATTTAACTGTTTTGCTTTTGAATGCAAAATTCACAAAATAGTGTTGATAGAACTCCCCTTATATATTTATATCTTGGTGGATGGAAAGTGATCAATATATCTAATAAGAACACACTTTTGTACTAACTAGTGAGTGAGACATGTCATCGAGCAAATAATAAAACTCACTTCACTAAAGTGCATGTGTGTGACATGGCATATGTGTAACACATGTATGAGAACATCAGGAACACTGATGTTCTCTAATATGATGGACAACTTTTAATTAGGATCCATCCCATGAAGACGATTTCTATAAGATTGACTTGTGCACACTGATTACATCCATATATTAGGTTCCGATACCTTAGCTAATAATCCAGGTATATAAAATTTTCTCATTTGGTCACATGCTTGATGATACAAATAAAAAGGAATTTGATTGGTTTAATGATGTCTACTACGCAACTTTTATTCTTGTAGACATTGTTGGGCCTCCAAGTGCAGAGTTTTGTAGGACAGTAGCAATTTTCCCTCAAGTGGATGACCTAAGGTTTATCAATCCATGGGAGGCGTAGGATGAAGATGGTCTCTCTCAAACAACCCTGCAATCAAATACAAGAAATCTCTTGTGTCCCCAACACACCCAATACAATGGTAAATTGTATAGATGCACTACTTCGGCGAAGAGATGGTGATACAAGTGTAGTATGGATAGTAGATATAGGTTTTTGTAATCTGAAAATAAAAAAACAGCAAAGTAGCAAGTGATAAAACGGAGCACAAACGGTATTGCCATGCTTAAAAACAAGGCCTAGGGTTCATACTTTCACTAGTGCAATCTCTCAACAGTGCTAACATAATTGGATCATATAACAATCCATCAACGTGCGATAAAGAACCACTCCAAAGTTCCTATTAGCGGAGAACATAAGATGAAATTGTTGTAGGGTACGAAACCACCTCAAAGTTATCCTTTCCGATCAATCTATTGAGCCATCCCTATAAGTGTCACAAATAGCCCTAGAGTTTGTACTAAAATAACACCATATGATACGCATCAACCAACTCTAATGTCACCTAGATACTCCAATGTCACCACAAGTATCCGTGAGTTGATTATTCGATATGCATCAAACAACTTCAGATTCATAATATTCAATCCACACAAAGAACTTCAAAGAGTACCCCAAAGTTTCTCATCATAATGAAAACGTGCCACCAACCCCTATGCCTAGATGACCCCAAGGTCACGGGAATCCGCGAGTTGATCACCAAAACATACATCAAGTGACTCAATAGAATACCCCATTGTCACCACGGGTATCCACATGCAAGACATACATCAAGTGTTCTCAAATCTGAAATATTCAATCCGACAATAATGAAACCTCAAAGGGAAAGATTCAATTCATCACAAGAAGATAGAGAGGGAAGAAACACCATATGATCCAACTATATTAACAAAGCTCGCGATACATCAAGATCGTGCCAAACCAAGAACACGAGAGAGAGAGATCAAACACATAGCTACTAGTACATACCCTCAGCCCCGAGGGTGAACTACTCCCTCCTCGTCATGGAGACCGCCGGGATGATGAAGATGGCCTCCGATGATGATTTCCCCCTCCGGCAGGGTGCCGAAAAAGGGCTTTAGATGAGATCGTGGAGGTATAGAGGCTTGCGGCAGTGGAGTCAAAGTTCTAGGGTTATTTCTGGGGGTTTTGGTATTTATAAGAATTTTTGGCGTTGGAATCACGCGAAGAGGGGCCACAGGGGGCCCACGAGGCACCAGGGTGCGCCCAGGTGGCTTGTGGGGCCCCTGTGGGTCTTCTACTGCTCCCCCAAAGCTTCCTGGGTCTGTTTCCTTCCAGAAAAAATCGTCAAAAAGTTTCGCTGCATTTGGACTTCATTTGATATGGATTTTCTGGAAAACCAAAAACAAGCAGAAAACAGCAAGTGGCACTAGACCTGGGCATGGGCAGCCCGGCCCAGTAGGCCCGACTCGACCCGGCCCGAAAATCCTGGCCGGGCCGGGCCAAAGTGTGTCCTCGGGCCAGGCTCGGGCCTGTATTTGTGAGCCTGACAGTCGGACCAGGCCGGGCTCGGGCCTACTAAATGCACGATTTAAGCCGTGGCCGGGCCGGGCCGTTCGGGCCGGGCCGGGCTTTTCTTGCTTCGGGCCGGGCTCGGGCCTAAATCTACGGCCCGACAGTCGGGCCGGGCCGGGCTCGGGCCTGGGTATTTAGCGTCGGGCTTTTTTCGGCCAGGCCCGAAGCCCGGCCAGGCCCGAGAAATGCCCAGGTCTAACTGGCACTGGGCACTAGGTCAATATGTTAGTCCATAAAAATCATATAAAAGCCATATAAAAGTGCACCAAAATCATACAAAACTATAATAAACATGGCATGAATACTTCATAAATTATAGATACGCTGGCGACGTATCATTTAACAAGAATATGATCTCCACACACAAACCAAATGAAAGTTCACTTTTTTGAGTTGGAATGAAAGTTCACTTGAAGTGTTAGTGTTAGATCACTTTTTTGAGTTGGAATGAAAGTTCACTTGAAGTGTTAGCTCCAAATTATGCCATGTGTATATATTTTTCTCATCTGCTCACATGATTGCTGGTACTTGTAGTCTGCGTTGGTATTTCCCCGAAGAGGAGAGGATGATGCAGTACAGTAGAGATAAGTATTTCCCTCAGTTAAGAACCAAGGTTATCAATCCAGTAGGAGAACCAAGCAAGATCCAGTGAACAACACAATACTTGCACCCAACGCGAATAAGAGGGTTGTCAATCCTCTTAGCGGTTACTTGCAACGATTAAGTCTGATAGAGATAAATTGATAAACTAAAATACTAAACTAAATAAAAGTAAATAAATTGCAGCAAGGTATTTTAATGTTTTTTATATGATAAAGATAGACCCGGGGGGCCATAGTTTTCACTAGAGGCTTCTCTCTCGAGCGCAGAAACATACGGTGGGTAAACAAATTACTGTTGGGCAATTGATAGAAAAGCAAATAATTATGACAATTCATGGCAATGATCATGTATATAGGCATCACATCCGAGACAAGTAGACCGACTCCTGCCTACATCTACTACTCTTACTCCACTCATCGACCGCTATCCAGCATGCATCTAGAATATTAAGTTAATAAAAACAGAATAACGCCTTAAGCAAGATGACATGATGTAGAGAAGCAAATTCAAGCAATATGAATAAACCCCATCTTTTTATCCTTAATGCCAACAATACAAATACGTGTCATGTCCCTTTCTGTCACTGGGATTGAGCACCGCAAGACTGAACCCATCACAAAGCACCTCTCCCATTGCAAGATAAATCAATCTAGTTGCCCAAACCAAATCGATAGATCGGAGAGAAATACAAAGCTATATTTAATCATGCATAAAAGAGTTCAGAGAAGACTCAAATATTTCTCATGAATAATCTGATCATAAACTCACAATTCATCGGATCCCAACAAACACACCGCAAAAGAAGATTACATCGGATAGAACTCCAAGAACATCAAGGAGAACATGGTATTGATGATCAAAGAGAGAGAACAAGCCATCTAGCTACTAGCTATGGACCCGTAGGTCTGTGGTAAACTACTCACACAACATCGGAAAGGCAGCAAGGTTGATGTAGAAGCCCTCCGTGATCGATTCCCCCTCCGGCAGAGTACCGAAAAAGGCCTCTAGATGGGATCGCGGAAGAACAGAGGCTTGCAGCGGCGGAAAGGTTTTCTCTTCTGGCTCCCTGATGGTTTCTGAATATTTGTGAATTTATAGGAGTGGAATTAGGTCAAACGGAGCCACGTGGGCCCCACAAGGCATCAGGGCGCGCCCCCTGGGGCCGCGCCCTGTTGCCTTGTGGAGGCTTCGTGAACCTTCTGGCCTCCTCTCCAAGTCTCCAGGGTCTCTTATGTCCAGACAAAAATCTCCAAAAAGTTTCATGGCATTTGGACTTCATTTGGTACTGATTCTCTGAAAAGCCAAAAACAAGCAGAAAACAACAACTGGCACTAGGCACTAGGTTAATAGGTTAGTCCCAAAAAATGATATATAATTGCATATAAAACATCCAAGATTGATACTATAGTAGCATGGAACAATAAAAAATTATAGATACGTTGGAGACGTATCAAGCATCCCCAAGCTTAATTCCTGCTCGTCCTCGAGTAGGTAAATGATAAAAACAGAATTTTTGATGAGGGATGCTTGATATGACTCCAATGTATCTATAATTTTTGATTGTTCCATGCTATTATAGTATCAATCTTGGATGTTTTATATACATTTACAAGCAATTATCTATCATTTTTTGGTACTAACCTATTAACTTAGTGCCCAGTGCCAGTTGCTGTTTTTTGCCAGTTTTTGGTTTTTCAGAATATCAGTACCAAACGAAGTCCAAATGCCGCGGAACTTTTTGGAGATTTTTTTCTGGACATAAGAGACACTAGAAGCTTCGGGAGAGGGCCATAAGACAGAGGAGGTGGCCACGAGCCATCAGGGCGCGCCCCAGGGGGGGTGGCGCGCCCTGGTGCCTCGTGGGCCCACCTCTGCTCTGTTTGACCTATTTCCACCTCTATAAATACTCTAAAATCGGGAAACCAATAGGGGAGTCCACGAAATACTTTTTCCGCCGCCGCAAGTTCCTGTTCTCGAGAGATCCCATCTGGAGGCCTTTTCCGGCACTCTGCCAGAGGGGGATTCGATCACGGAGGGGCTCTCCATCAACCTTGCTGCCCTTCCGATGATGCGTGAGTAGTTTACCACAGACCTTCGGGTCCATAGTTAGTAGCTAGATGGCTTCTTCTCTCTTTTTGATCTTCAATACAATGTTCTCCTCGATGTTCTTGGAGTTCTATCCGATGTAATCACTTTTTGCGGTGTGTTTGTTGGGATCCGATGAATTGTGAGTTTATGATCAGATTATCCATGAATATTATTTGAGTTTTCTCTGAACTCTTTTATTCATGATTGTTATAGCTTCGTATTTCTCTCCAATCTATTGATTTGGTTTGGCCAACTAGATTGATTTATCTTGCAATGGGAGAGGTTCTTTGTAATGGGTTCGATCTTGCGGTGCTCAATCCCAGTGACAGAAAGGGACATGACACATATGTATCATTTCTATTAAGGGTAAAAAGATGGGGTTTATTCATGCGTGAGTTTACTTTGTCTACATCATGTCTTCTTCCTTAAGGCGTTACTCCGTTCTTTATGAACTTAATACTCTAGATGCATGCTGGATAGCGGTCGATGTGTGGAGTAATAGTAGTAGATGCAGAATTGTTTCGGTCTACTTGTCTCGGACGTGATGCCTATATACATGATCATTGCCTTGGATATCGTCATGATTATTTGCTTTTCTATCAGTTGCCCAACAGTATTTTGTTCACCCACCGTATGCTATTTTCAAGAGAGAAGCCTCTAGTGAAAACTATGGCCCCCGGGTCTAGCTTTATCATATATTGAAAATCCTAAAAATACCTTGCTGCAATTTTACTTTATTTATTTTATTTTGTATTTTTGTTTGATCTATCTATCTATCACCATACAATTTAATCTTGCAATTAACCACCAAGGGATTGACAACCCCTTGTTCGCGTTGGGTGCGAGGATTTGTTGTTTTGTGTGCAGGTGCTGCTAACGAGTTGTTGCGTGATTCTCCTACTAGATTGATAACCTTGGTTTCATAACCGAGGGAAATACTTATCTCTACTGTACTGCATCATCCCCTCCTCTTTGGGGAAATCCCAACGCAGCTCACAAGTAGCAAATGCTACCTATCATGTTTCATCATGTAATCTCTTTTACGGTATGAATAATAAGATCCAAATGATTAAAAGCAATAGTCTATAATTTGATATAAAGACATCAATACTCAGGCATACTAATAAACAATCATGTCTTTCAAAATAACGATGCTAAAGAAAGTTATCCCTACAAAATCATATAATCATGTCATGCTCCATCTTCTTCACACAAAGTATTTATCATGCACTACCCCGATGACAAGCCGAGCAATTGGTTCATACTTTTTAACGCGCTTCAGCTTTTTCAACTCCCACTCAATACATGAGCGCAAGCCATGGATATAGCACTATGGGTGGAATAGAGTGTGGTGGTAGGGATAAATAAGAGAAATCAAAAATAAGAAGATAGTCTCACATCGATGAGGCTAATCAACGGGCTATGGAGATGCCCATCAATTGATGTCAATGCAAGGAGTAGGGATTGCCATGCGACAGATGCACTAAGAGCTATAAGTGTATGAAAGCTCAATATGAAAACTAAGTGGGTGTGCATCCAACTTGCTTGCTCATGAAGACCTCGGGCATTTGAGGAAGCCCGTCATCGGAATATACAAGCCAAGTTCTATAATGAAAAATTCCCACTAGTATATGAAAGTGACAAAATAGGAGACACTCTATATGAAAAACATGGTGCTACTCTGAAGCACAAGTGTGGAAAAAGGATAGTAACATTGCCCTTTCTCTCTTTTTTCTCATTTTTTTCATGGCTCTTTTTCGCCTCTTTTTTTTTATTTAGAACGGTCTCATGGACCTCATCCCTACTTTTTCGAGGACTCATTAGTCGCCACCATTCTTTCCTCACTGGGATAATGCTCTAATAATGATGATCATCACATCTCTATTTACTTACAACTCGATACTAGAACAAAAATATGACTCTATATGAATGCCTCTGGCAGTGTACCAGGATGTGCAATGATGCTAGCATAACATGTATAAAAATGATGAACCGTGGCTGAGCCACAAATACTATGTCAGCTATATGATCATGCAAAGCAATATGACAATGATGATGTATGTCATAAAAACGGAATGGTGGAAGTTGCATGGCAATATATCTCGGAATGGCTATGGAAATGCCATGATAGGTAGGTATGGTGGCTGTTTTGAGGAAGATATAAAGAGGCTTATGTGTGATAGAGCGTATCATATCACGGGTTTTGGATGCACCGGCGAAGTTTGCACCAACTCTCGATGTGAGAAAGGGCAATGCACGGTACCGAAGAGGCTAGCAAATTGCGGAAGGGTGAGAGTGCGTATAATCCATGGACTCACATTAGTCATAAAGAACTCACATACTTATTGCGAAAGTTTATTAGCCCTCGAAGCAAAGTACTACTACGCATGCCCCTAAAGGGATAGATTGATAGGACAAGGTCCATCGCTCGTCCCCGACCGCCACTCATAAGGTAGACAATCAATAATAAATCATCCTCCGACTTCTTAGCATAACAACAGATCATACGTGCATGCTTCGGGAATCACAAACCTTAACACAATTATTCTTACTAAACCACAATCATCTACTAGTACCTCCCCCGTATTACCATCTTAATATCGCAAAACTATTGCAAGGAATCAAATTTATCATATTCAGTGATCTACATGAAAGTTTTTATTATATCCCTCTTGAATACCTATCATATCAGGACCAAATTCATAACCCGTGCATATTACCATTGCTATCATGAGACTCTCAAAAATATATAAGTGAAGCATGAGAGTGCAACTATTTTTTTTAAAATATAACCACCGTCGTGCTCTAAAAGATATAAGTGAAGCACTAGAGCAACTGCCTAGCTCAAAAGATATAAGTGAAGCACATAGAGTATTCTAACAAATCACGAATAATGTGTGTCCCTCTCAAAAAGGTGTGTTCAGCAAAGATGATTGTGACAAACTAAAAAGCAAACAAAATCAAACAAACTATTTTACAAGACGCTCCAAGTAAAACACATATCATGTGATGAATAAAAATATAGCTCCAAGTGAGTTACCGATAGATTGTAGACGAAAGAGGGGATGCCTTCCGGGGCTTCCCCAAGCTTAGACGCTTGAGTCTTCCTTGAATATTACCTTGGGGTGCCTTGGGCATCCCCAAGCTTAGGCTCTTGCCGCTCCTTATTCCTTTATCCATCGTAGTCTCACCCAAAACTTGAAAACTTCAGCACACAAAACTCAACAGAAACCTCGTGAGATCCGTTAGTATAACAAACAAATCTTAAACTTTAGGTACTGTAGTAAATTGATTCCTATTTAATATTGGCATAATGCTACTGTACTCCAACTTCTCTATGACTCATACCCCCCAATACGATCCATAGATTCATCAAAATAAGCAAACTATGCAACAAAAACAGAATCTGTCTAAAACAGAACAGTCTGTAAAGATCTGAATTATGGTCATACTTCTGTAACTCCAAAAATTCTGAAAAATTAGGACAACATGGAAATTAATATATAAATACTGTGTAAAAAATTCTAACAGCATCTATTATACTATCTTCCAAATCATGCTAAAGGCATTACTTGGCACAAACACTAATTTAAACATAAAAACACAATCATAACAGAGGCTATAATCATGCAAACACTCAAAAACAGAAAGTAAAAGGAAAAATTTATTTTATTCATTGGGTTGCCTCCCAACAAGCGCTATTGTTTTATGCCCCTACCTAGGCGTAATGCATAGTTTCAAGTGTTCTCATCCTTCAGGTTAATTCCATAAGTGGCCCTCATAATGGATTCATAAGGTGCTTTAATTGTTTTTCTAGGGAAGTGTTCTATCCCTTTCTTTAGTGGAAATTGAAATCTTATATTACCTTCTTTCATATCAGTAATAGCACCAATTGTTTGAAGAAAAGGCCTACCAAGTATTATGGGGCAAGAAGGATTGCATTCAATGTCAAGAACAATAAAGTCCACGGGTACATAATTTCTATTTGCAAGAATGAGAACATCATTTATTCTACCCAATGGCTTTTTGATAGTGGAATCCGCAAGGTGCAAATTAAGGGAACAAGGATCCATGTCGGTGAGACCTAGCACATCACACAAAGACTTTGGTATAATGGAAACGCTAGCACCAAGATCACAAAGAGCATTACATTCATAATCTTTATTTTTTACTTTAATAGTAGGTTCCCATTCATCTTGTAATTTTTTAGGAATTGATACTTCCAACTCAAGCTTTTCTTCATGTGCTTTCATCATGGCTTCTACGATATGTTTAGTGAAAGCTTTATTTTGTTCATATGCGTTTGGTGAATTAATCATGGATTGCAACAAGGAAATACACTCAATTAAAGAACAACTATCATAATTAAAGTCCTTGTAATCCAAAGTAGTGGGTGCATTACTATTTAAAGTTTTGACCTCTCCAAACCCACTTTTTTCATTTTTATGATCAAGATTATCACCCTCCAAGCAAGTGGGACTCCTTCTATCTAAAGTTGACTCTTCTCCAGTTCCCTTTTCATCAAGTTTTATGTTACTAAATAATGATTCAATAGGAGTGACACCAATCATTTTAATATCTTCATCATTACTACGATAGAAACCAGGTGGAATCGCTTTTTCTAGAAATTCTCGCTTAGCTCTCAACCTAGCGGTACTTTCTTTACTTTCATTAATGGAGACATAGATAGCTTTAATAGACTCATTTATATCATGCTTGGATGGCAAAATTTTAGTCTTGAGATTTTCCACATCATGAGCAATTCTATCCATGTTCCTAGCCAATTCATCAACTCTATTCAATTTTTCTTCTATCATAGCATTGAAATTCTTTTGAGAACTAATAAGTTCTTTAATATTACTTTCAAGATCAGAGGGCATCCTATTATTATTATTATAAGAATTACCATAAGGATTGCCATAATTATTAGAGGAACTTCCAGGAAACGGTCTAGGATTGAAATTACCCCTATAAGCATTGTTGTTGAAATTATTCTAGAGACAAAATTCACATCAATAGCATCATTATTTTGCTCAATCAAAGTAGACAATGGCACATCATTAGGATCAATATGAGCATTTTTACTAGCAACCAATTTCAATAGAGCATCCATCTTATCACTCAAAGTATTAATTTCTTCAACAGAATTTACCTTCTTACCAGTTGGAGTTCGTTAAGTGTGCCATTGAAAATAATTTGCCATAATATTATCAAGAAGTACCACATGCGGCAGAGTCTAGCAAATTTCTAGAAACAAAGTTTAGTCCCGCATAAATTTTTTGTATGATCATCCATAAATTCAAGCCATGAGTTGGGCAATCTCTTATCATTAATTTCATTCTCTCCCAAGATTGTGCAACATGTTCATGCCCAAGTTGCTTAAAATTCATAATTTGATTCCTTAAAGAAATAATCTTAGCGGGAGGAAAATACTTGGTAATAAAAGCATCCTTACACTTATCCCAAGAATCAATAATATTTCTAGGCAAGGATGAAAACCAAGTTTTAGCACAGTCTCGTAGTGAGAACGGAAATAATTTTAATTTGACAATATCATTATCCACATCTTTCTTCTTTTGCATATCACAAAGTTCAACAAAAGTATTTAGATGGGATGCAGCATCTTCATTACGACTACCAGAAAATTGTTCTTTCATAACAAGATTAAGCAAGGCAGCATTAATGTCACACGACTCCGCACTAGTGGCGGGAGGAGCAATAGGAGTACTAATAAAATCATTATTATTAGTATTGGAAAAGTCACATAATTTTGTGTTTTCTTGAGACATCGCGACAAAGCAAGCAAACTAGCAAACAAGCAAATAAAATATTTTTGTGTTTTTGTAAAAAAAAAAGAAGTGGGGGAGATGAAAACGAGAGGCAAATGCAAATAAAAGACAAATAAAGTAAATGCAAGTGATTGATAGTTTGTGCGAAGGTACTTAATAGATTTTGATGATGTCTCCCCGGCAACGGCGCCAGAAATTCTTCCTGCTACTTGTAGTCTGCGTTGGTATTTCCCCGAAGAGGAGAGGATGATGCAGTACAGTAGAGATAAGTATTTCCCTCAGTTAAGAACCAATGTTATCAATCCAGTAGGAGAACCAAGCAAGATCCAGTCAACAACACCTACACACAGAAAAGCAAACACTTGCATCCAACACGAATAAGAGGGTTGTCAATCCTCTTAGCGGTTACTTGCAAGGATTAAGTCTGATAGAGATAAACTGATAAACTAAAATACTAAACTAAATAAAAGTAAATAAATTGCAGCAAGGTATTTTTATGTTTTTTATATGATAAAGATAGACCCGGGGTCCATAGTTTTCACTAGAGGCTTCTCTCTCGAGCGCAAAAACATACGGTGGGTAAACAAATTACTGTTGGGCAATTAATAGAAAAGCAAATAATTATGACGGATTCATGGCAATGATCATGTATATAGGCATCACGTCCGAGACAAGTAGACCGACTCCTGCCTGCATCTACTACTATTACTCCACTCATCGAGCGCTATCCAGCATGCATCTAGAGTATTAAGTTAATAAAAATAGAGTAACGCTTTAAGCAAGATGACATGATGTAGAGAAGCAAATTCAAGCAATATGAATAAACCCCATCTTTTTATTCTTAATGGCAACAATAAAAATACGTGTCATGTCCCCTTCTGTCACTGGGATTGAGCACCGCAAGATTGAACACATCACAAAGTACCTCTCCCATTGCAACATAAATCAATCTAGTTGGCCAAACCAAATCGATAGATCGGAGAGAAATACAAAGCTATATTTAATCATGCATAAAAGAGTTCAGAGAAGACTCAAATATTTCTCATGAATAATCTGATCATAAACTCACAATTCATCGGATCCCAACAAACACACCGCAAAAGAAGATTACATCGGATAGAACTCCAAGAACATCAAGGAGAACATGGTATTGAACATCGCTTGCTGGACTGCGACGTGAGGAGTGATGGTGTCCTGAACTAGGGGGTACTCACCATGTCGTCTCCCGACCAGGAGGGCCGAGCCAAGGACCCCCATGGCAGTTAATTACCGGGCCACTTGGAGAGGCCCATGATGCATATAAGGGAGATTCCACAAGACTTGACGCACATGACGAGGACTCATGTTATCCGGCCTCCAGTGTATTATATAAACCGAGACTAAGCTAGTTGATCGAACATATTCTAGATATAGATTCATTCACACATACGATCTCGAGGTAGATCAACCTGTACTTTGGACCCCATCCACAATCAATACAATACAAGCAGGACGTAGGGTTTACCTCTTCGAGAGGGTCTGAACCTAGGTAAACATTGTGTCCCTTCTTCGTCCTGTTACCATCGTGCCAAGATCACCAGCTCGGGATCCCCTACCCGAGATCTGCCGGATTTAGCTCTGTCAGGGTGGTTCTTCGTATTGCCTGGAGCTAGCACTACTGGTGGGTGCGACGGACGACGAACGCCGCCAATTCCTGATTTCCAAAGGCTACTATGTTGACTGAGCGTTGTGTGTGGTTATTCGCCGTTTCCCTTGCATTTTGTGCTGTGTTTAAAAGATTTAGCCTGAATCTTGGCTGTTAGACTTGTTGGTGCCAAGACCCAGCTTGCCACCTAGGTTTTGCCTGAATGCTTGTTAATTGAATCCTAGTCTCATTTGGTTTATTAATAAAGATGAAGTGTTAGTGTTAGATCGCATGAGTACTAAACGTATATAAGAAAAGAATGCCATGTAAACCAGGGATACAACTATTGGCCACGTATTATAAGATAACTCATGATGAGAACATGTTAGGAAGCTAGTGGCAAGAAATCAAACCATTCTTGCACTCAAACCCCAACTTTTGCATTCCCCTCCAAATTATGTTGCTATAAAGTTCCAAATACTGTTATAAAAAGATTAATTAGCTCCATTCCACGGCACTCCAACGAAAGAAAAAAAGCACATCAATACTCACTATGCAAGATTAACGCTCTTCCTTTCTCTCGGTATTTATACATACAATGCATCTAGCCTAGTAGATCCAACAACACCCCATCTATTTGAAAGGTAATAGTTGAGGATGGCGTTCAAGTACCAGCTCATCCTCCCGACCGCCATCCTGCTCACCATACTCGTCGTGGCCTCGGCTAGCGTCGAGGAGCAATGTGTTCCGGGGCGGGAGATAACATACGACTCGCTTCAAGCCTGCCGCGACTATGTGGTCAGACAAACATGTGGCGTAGGGCCCTACTACGTCTCCGCCGAGATGATGAAGAGGCGGTGTTGCGAGCAACTGTCAGTCGTCTCGGCGTTCCGCCGGTGTGAGGCGCTGCGCATCCTTGCGGATGGGAGAGTGGGCGTCGTCGGCGGCCTCCTCGAGTACATGCCCGAATGCAAAACCTTGACGAGGAAGTACATCGCAGGCGTCATCGGCGCGGGGGGGGGGGGGGGGGGGGGGGGGGGGGGGGGGGAGTGCAACTTAGAGACCGTCTCCGGCCGCCTGCAGCGGTCCTGTAACTTTGTAACTAGCTCGAGGCTCAAGCGTGAATAAGCTTGTTGCATAGACCGATGGATGAATCGCATACATGCATGCATCTATGCGCATGCATGTGCGAAAAATAGCAACAAAGAGCATCCAAGAGCAATTGCAAAATAAGACCATCCTAGAGCCTATACTTTAATCTTATGTTAAGATGGGCGGTGGTTAATTAGCTACAAATATAGCTTCGGTCATAACTCAAACATGGTGTGCGCGGCACATTATGAGTTTGCCTATGACTCGCATGTATATGTGAAATACACGAGTGAGAAAGATGGTGAGAAGAGAAGGGAGCCGAGCGAGTCAGGTTGAAGAACACCAGTGCGCCATCAGGGTCATTCTGGGAAATACTCCGGGCTAAACAAAAGGGTCCAGCCACATCCGTAGGCCATCCCGGAGTAGGCCTGAAGCCTTCAGGTTTGCTAGCTTTTCCTATAACTTGATAGTTTCAAAGAGACTTTAGGAGTGCATATGGTTTGTATCGGCCTATCAGGGATGAATCCCTAGTTCCCTACCCTTCGATTTCCCTACACCGCGCTTAATTAATACTACGACTTTCCTATGACACAAAGGTAGAGAAATATAAACAATGAAATTATAAAACGCCGTCTATTTGTATCCCTTTTCTTGTTGTGTGTTTGTGTGTGTGTGTGTGGGGGGGGGGGGGGGGGGGGGGGGGTCCTTTTAGTCTCTCACTTTTTATTGGATGCTGACAACATGGTTTGTATTTGAATGCTTCTAAAAGGATTTGTACATGTATTATTTATTAGATAGAGTTTACCCTCCTTGATTTGTGATTATTCCTTTTTGCTTTTGAATGCAACATGAACAAATTGGGCCCCGTTGCAACAAAGAAATTGCGTCGCAATTTCATAGGAACGGAATCCTATAGGAATTTTTTCCTATGTGCCCTTTGGATTGTAAGATTGGCTTTGAAATTCCTATAGGAATCCTTCCTTCCCTTCACATTTTGGAGGATTCTAAACATTTGCTCAAACCTCATGTTTTCACTTCCTTTGAGAAGTCCAATGCAACATGTGTCTGTCTCTCATCTTCTCTCTCTCCTAAAGAAACAATTCCTGTGGAGCATCCAAACAACTATGTTGTACAATTCCTACGTTTTAGAATCATGTAGGAACCTACAAGACATGACTTGCAATTCCTACACTTTTCTATTCATGTGTTTTTCCTATCATGCGTTCCGAACAGGACCTTATTGTTGATAGAGCTCCCCATATATATTTATATTTCGACAGGTGCAAAGCGATCAAGATATCTAATAAGAACACACTTTTGCACTAACTAGTGAGTGTGACATGTCATCGACCAAACATGGCATATGAGTATGAGAACATCATCGTTCGTGAGTTCTCTAATATGATGGACCATTATTGGATCCGTCCCATGAAGATGGTCTCTATATATTAGATTCCCTATATATACAATAGCTGATCCAGGTGATATTCTCTTATGCTCACATGATTGCTGACGCAAAATAAATAAATAGAACTTGGTTGGTTTAACGAGCATATGATCTCCAGAGTCCACAAACAAACCAATAAAAGAAAGTTCAGCACTGATGCTTTTTTTTCACTCGCAAAAAAAGAAGTATCAGTGCTAGATCACATGAGAAGTAAATGTAGAAGAAAAGGATGCCATATAAACCACGGATAAAGCTATTGACCACGTATGATAAGATAACTCATGCCATATTCATGCGGAGAAAGTTAGGAACCCAGTGGCAGCAAATCTGGCCATTCTTTCACTCAAACCCCAACTTGCATCCCCTCCAAATTCTGTTGCCATAAAGTTCCAAATACTATTATCGTAAAGATTAATTAGCAGGCCTTTCATCGTAATAAAGTTCCAAATACTGTTATCGTAAAGATTAATTAGCAGGCCTTTCATCGTACACGACATCAAATTTTCCATTCCGCGTGACTCCAACAAGAGCAAAAGGCACATCCATAGTTACAACGCCAGCTGACGCTCTTCCTTTTCCGCAGTACATATATATACAAGCAATACACATCTAGCTAGCCTACCTCAAACTACATATATCCCATCCATTTTAAAGGGTCCAGAATGGCATTCAAGTCTCAGCTCATCCTCTCGGCCGCCGTCCTGCTCGCCGTACTTGTCGTCGCCGCAACCTCTGCCAGCGTCGGGACTCGGTGCGTTCCAGGGTCAGACATTCCAAACAACCCGCTACAAGCCTGCCGTGACTTTTTGGCCAGTAAAGTATGCAGCGTAGGGCCCTTATACGCCTCGGCCGGGATGTTGAAGAGGCGGCGTTGCGACCAGTTGTCGCGCATCCCAGTATACTGTCGGTGCGAGGCGCTGCGCATCCTCATGGATGGGGTAGAAACTCCGCAGGGTGTGTTCGAGGGCGGCCTACTCCAGGACATACCTAGTTGCCCAAGGTTTACGAGGAAGTACACCATGGGCCTCGTCGGCCCGGACGAGTGCAACTTAGAGACCATCCATGGCGACGGCAGCCCGCACTCCCCCACTCCGATCACTGGTGGAGTGGTCGTGTAACTTTAAAAATAGCTCGATCGTGAATAATCGTGTTGCATCGATCGATGAATGAAATGACATACATGTATCTATGTGCATGTGTGAAAAATAGCACCAAAGAGCACCCAAGAGCCTGCATGTTAATCTTCTGTAAAGATGTGCGATGGTTAATTAACTACAAGGTGGACCATGGGTTTGATTCAGAGATGAAGGAAAACTGGGTTCTCCTAGCCCACTGCAAGGCACCCAGCGCTCGCTGAGGCAGGCTTTGAGCGAACGATTGTGAGACGAAAGAACGGTCACACTCTACCATCTCTACTTCTAATGTCTGAGTTGGTAGTCTCACCTCATCCACCACATCCCACCACTCTTATCTTTCGCCCACCTTTCACATCACGTCACAACGGTGTATTTGGACCGGCTCATTAACACCTACGTTTCACGCAAGCCTGGACGCGATCCCGCGATCCCTTCGATGGCTACTCCTCCCTCTCGATCCAACTCCTCCCTCGATCTTTTTCCAACGATGCTGCCCCTTCCTTGCCTCTCCTCTCTATCTTCTGCGCCGCCGCCTCCGCGTGATTCCTCCTCCCTGCTTGACTCCTCCTTGTCCCCCCTGATTAGGGTTTCAGTGGCGGAGCCCTCTTAGGAACCCTAAGCGCGAACCCGCAAACCCACCTAGCGAGCGACAGGGTCCCCTGTAGACCTAGATGGCCGCCGCTGCCACCGTTTGGTCTTCCCCGCCCCCTCGCCATCCTTCAGTGCCGCCTCTGGGTCACCGTTGTGATGCCCCCGACTTAATCGTGCACTAATCATACATGCAAATGCACACGATCAAGCCCAAGAACTCACGGGAAGATATCACAACACAACTCTAAACACAAATAAAAGTCATACAAGCTTTATATTACAAGCCAGGGGCCTCGAGGGCTCGAATACATAAGTTTGAGTCATACAAGCATCAGCGGAAGCATCAGATATCTGGGTACAGACATAAAGTCAAACAAGTCTGCCTTAAGAAGGCTGAACAAAACAACGACACTGGAACGAAAAGGCACAGGCCTCCTGCCTGGGTGCCTCCTATCTACTCCTGGTCGTCGGTGGTCTCCACGTAGTAGTACTCTCCACCGGAGGGGTAGTAGTAGTCGTCGACTGTGGTAGCTGGCTCCGAGGCTCCGTCATTTGGTCGCAGCATTCGAGTATGGGAAAAAAGGGAAGCAAAGCAACCGTGAGTACTCATCCAAAGTACTCTCAAGACTTACATCAGAACTATTCTACTTATGCATCGGTATCAAAGAGTGGTTGTATCAGTGGACTGGACTGCAGAAATGCTAGGATAGAGGGAAGGCCTAGCCTATCGAAGACTAGCATCTTCAGCATCTTGCAGCATTAGAAGAGTGTAGATTAGTACATAAATATAGTAGTAGCAACGATGTATAACAGTAGCCATGCCCAGAGATCCTTCCTCGACTCCCTGCGAGAAAGCGATCCCGGAGCTAACACATTAATTAAGCATCTCAAGTATCCAGTTCTAGTTGTAGTAGATCGGGATATTTTCCGAGCGTCCTGTTACTGTGGACACGGCTATTCGAATAGATATACTTCCCTGCAGGGGTGCACCAACTTACCCAACATGCTTGATTAACTCTGGCCGGACACACTTACTCGGTCTATGCCTGGCCTCGGCTGATCGACACGTCGTAGCCCTACCTAGGCTCAACAGAGAGGTCAGCACGCCGGTCTACATCCTAAGCGCTCAGGGGTCTTGGGCCCATCACCCTTTGCACTCCTGCGCGTTGCGTACGCGGCCGGTGAGCAGACCTAGCCCCCTTAATACAAGCGCAGGCTTTCCCAGTCCAACCCGGCGCGCGTCGCTCAACTGCTGACATCTGGAGAGCTTCGGCTGATATATACGACGCCGAGTGCCCATACTATTCCCGCGTGGTGGTTAGTGCGAAAAGGCCAAAGGCCTACTCAGATCACATATCCTAACCCATTAGTGCGTTGGGAGCTCGCGGAAACGAGCAGAGACTCGCGATCATGTGACCCCGTCGCCCCGTCTCGTGGACTTACGGCAAGGGCCAGGAATGTCCGGCCGTGCCACGTAATTATCTCTCGGGTACCCTCACGGTCAACTCGATTCCACATCTCTCGCGGGTACCCCTCGGGGCCTGATAACCCACAAGTATAGGGGATCAATTGTAGCTTTTTCGATAAATAAGAGTGTCGAACCCAACGAGGAGCTAAAGGTAGAATTAATATTCCCTTCAAGTTCTATCGACCACCGATACAACTCAACGCGCACTTAACGTTCGCTTTACCTAGAACAAGTATGAAACTATTTTGTAGGTGATAGGATAAGTTTGCAAGAATAAAACTAGAAGTACTTTGCGAGAATAAAACTACGAGTAATTTACAAGATAATAAAAGTTAGTTGTTTAGTAGAAAGCTTTTTGTAACACAAGAGAATGATTTGTCCCTAGGCAATCGATAACTAGACCGGTAATCATTGTTGCAATTTTATATGAGGGAGAGGCATGAGCTAACATACTTTCCGTACTTGGATCATATGCACTTATGATTGGAACTCTAGCAAGCATCCGCAACTACCAAAGATCATTAAGGTAAAACCCAACCATAGCATTAAGTATCAAGGCCCCTTTACTCCCATACGCAACAACCCCCTTACTCGGGTGTTAGCTTCTGTCACTCTAGACGCCCACTATAAGAGAATTATGAACGTATTGCAAACCCTACAGCGGGAATCCCCCACGTGTGCGCGGCATGGAAGGCACCATAGGACAGCACCAAAATAAAACATACAACTCAAACCAATCACGATCATCAATCAACCAATAGGACAAAACGAATCTACTCAAACATCATAGGATGGCCACAAATCATTGGATAATAATATGTAGCATTAAGCACCATGTTTAAGTAGAGAATTACAGCGGGGAGAAGAGGTGTTACACCGCTGCATAGAGGGGGAGAGAGTTGGTGTTGACGGCGGCTAAGTTGTTGGTGTAGATCGCCGTCACGATGATTGCCCCGGCGGTGTTCCAGAGCCACCGGGAGAGAGGGGGAGAGAGCCCCCCTCCTTCTTCTTCTTCCTTGGCCTCCCCCCCTAGATGGGAGGAGAGTTACCCCTCTGTTCCATGGCTGCCATGGCGGCGGAGGGGCAGGAGCCCCTCATAGATTGGATCTCTCTCTCTGTTCTCTTCTGTTTCGCGTTCCTGTTTTCTGGCCCTTCACCGTTTCTTAAATTCCCGGAGATCCGTAACTCCGATTGAGCTAAAATTTTAACACGATTTTTTTCCGGATATTAGCTTCCTTGCGGCCGAAGAAGGGCACCAACCGACCTACGAGGGACTCACAAGGCACCACGGCACGCCGGGCCCCCCCTGGCGCGCCCTGGTGCCTCGTGGGGCCCACGAGCACCGCCTTGCGTTGATTCCACCTCCCAAAAATCACATATATTCCAAAATAATTCTCCGTAAAATTTTATTGCATTTGGACTTTGTTTGATATGGATATTCTGCAAAACAAAAAACATGCAACAAACAAGAACTGGCACTGGGCACTGGATCAATATGTTAGTCCCCAAAATAATATAAAATGTTGCCAAAAATATGTGAAAGTGGTAGAATATTGGCATGAAACAATCAAAAATTATAGATACGATGGAGACGTATCAGCATCCCCAAGCTTAATTCCTGCTCGTCCTCGAGTAGGTAAATGATAAAAAAAATGATGTGGAATGCCACCTAGCATAATCTTGATCATATAGTTTAATCATGGCATGAATATTAAGACACGAGTTATTCAAAGCAATAGTCTATAATTTGATATAAAGACATCAATACTCAAGCATACTAACAAACAACCTTGTCTTTCAAAATATCAATGCTAAAGAAAGTTATCCCTAGCCCATTATGCTCAGTCATTGATCCATTCATGAAACACACTCAACATTAACTACACCCAATGCACAAGTATGACAATAGTGCTCTCCAGTTGGTGCTTTATAAGAGAAGATGGAGACTCAATAAAAATAAAAATGCATAAAAGTAAAATAGATAGGCCCTTCGCAGAGGGAAGCAGAGATTTGCAGAGGTGCTAGAGCTCAAAGCTTAAATTAGAGAGATAAAATTATTTTGAGAGGCATGTTTTTCCTGTCAACGAAAACGACCGAGAGTTCCCAATATCTTCTATGCTAGACACATCATAGGCGGTTCCCAAACAGAAAATTAAGTTTGTTTCCTTTCCACCATTCTTTCACAATCCATGGCTAGCCGTATCCACGGGTGCCCTCCATACCAATACTTTCCAAGGAATTTTGTTGTTATTAATTTTTGATTCATTGTGGGACTGGGCATCCCTATTACCAGCCACTCTCTCGTGCAATGACAAGTGAATAAACACTCATCGTGAGAATAACACACCTAGCATGGAAAATATTGGCCACCCCTGCCGCTTCATGAGCGATACGGGCACACAAAACGGAAAAATATTTTGAAAAATTAGAGTTGGCACATGCAAATTTACTTGGAACGGCACGGAAATACCGCATATAGGTAGATATGGTGGACTCATTTGGCATAACTTGGGTTTAAGGAATTGGATGCACAAGCAGTATTCTCGCTTAGTACAGATGAAGGCTAGCAAATAGATTGAGAAGCAACCAACCAAAAAATGAAAACGGTCATAAGCATGCATTGAGAATAACTAACACTGAATAATGCACCATAAGTAGGATATAACTTCGTTGCATAACTATTGACTCTACATGCATGCATAGGGAATCACAAACCTTAACACCAATATTCTTACTAAATCACAATTACTCACTAGCATAACTCACATATTATCATCTCCATATCGCAAAACTATTGCAAGAAATCAAACATATCATATTCAGTGATCTACAAGGTTTATGTAGGATTTTTTGACTAACCATGTGAATGACCAATTCTTGTTGACTCTCTAAATAGATATAAGTGAAGCAAGAGAGTTTAATTCTTTCTACAAAAGACCATGCTCTAACAAATATAAGTGAAGCAAAAGAGCATTCTACAAATAACGGTTTTCTATATGAAGAGAAACATCCATCCATACTTCAAATGATATAAGTGAAGCACATGAAGCATTCTATAAAGCCATACTCAAAAGATATAAGTGAAGTGCAAAGAGCAGTCTATAAATCAACCAAGGACTATCTCATACCAGCATGGTGCATAAAAGAAAAGTAAAAAATAAACACAAAAGATGCTCCAAGAATTTACGCATATCATGTGAACAAAACAAAAACCGAGACATACCGATAATTGTTGAATAAAGATGGGATGCCTTCCGGGGTATCCCCAAGCTTAGACGCTTGAGTCTCCTTGAATATTTACTTGGGGTGCCTTGGGCATCCCCAAGCTTTATCTCTTGCCTCTCCTCATTCTTCTCATATCAATACCTCCTCGATCTTTGAACACTTCATCCACACAAAACTTAACAAAACCTTCATGAGATCCGTTAGTATAATAAAGCAAATCACTACTTTAAGTACGGTTGCAAACCCATTCATATTTTATTTTTGCATTATACCTACTGTATTCTAACTTCTTCATGGCTTATACCTTCCGATACAATCCATAGTTTTATCAAAACAAGCAAAACAATGCATCAAAAACAGAATCTGCCAAAAAACAGAACAGTCTGTAGTAATCTGAACATTGACCATACTTCTGTAACTCCAAAAATTCTGAAAAATTAGGAAAAAATAAAAAGTTTTCATAGCACTACTGTGTAAAAATTTCAGAATTTTTACATGTTCCAGAAAAAAATGTAAATTCACGCACTACAGCAAAAGTTTCTGTTTTTGCCCTGCACATACCAAACAAGCAATTTAAACATCCTAACGGTAAATCTTGGCACATTATTTTTATAATACAATGGATTTGTACAAGGGGATAATTATTTTTGTTGAAAAGTTTCTATAATTCAAGATTTGCAAAGTTTCCATGGGCATGCACAAAGTTCAAGGAGCTCCCCCACTTCAACGGTGCTCGTCTTTCTTACTTTCACTTTCCTTTTTGAAAAGTTTTAGGTTCCCCTCTATATTTTTTTGTTTTTAAACTTTATAAAAGCACTCAATAGAAATAAATGACTCTCTAAAACTTCCGGGTTGTCTCCCAGGCCGCGCTTTCTTTAAAGCCATTAAGCTAGGCATAAAGTGCTCAAGTAATTGATCCACCCGGATCCCAAGGTATATCAAAGCCAATTTTAATTAACAATGATTTGTAATTTAGTAGTGAGCACAAAGCAACATATATCATGCAATGACGAAGTCTAACTCTCTTCCTATGCATCGACATGTCATAAAAGAACAATTCATGCACATCAAGTAAAGGCCAATACATAGCATAAACAGTTTCTTGCAATTTTATCGTATTGGAAACATAGAGAGGCGGAGATGTAGTTCCTCTCTCATAATAATTGCAAGTAGGAGCAGCAAGCACATGCATATTATATCCATCCAAATCATCATGTGTAACGGTAAAACGCAACCCATCAATATAATCCTTAATAAGCACAAACTTCTCCGATATAGTGTAGTTTGGAGAATTCAAAAAGATAATAGGACTATCATGTGTGGGTGCAATAGCAACAATTTCATGTTTAACATAAGGAACTATAGCAAGTTCATCTCCATAAGCATAATTCATATTGGCATCATGGCCACAAGCATAGCAACCATCAGTTTCATCAAAAAGGGATATTTCAAACGAATCAACGGGATCATAGCATTCATCCTTCGGTAAGCACGAAGGGAATTTAAACAATGTATGAGTTGAAGAGTTACTCTCATTAGAAGGTGGG
This sequence comes from Elymus sibiricus, assembly GCA_039707655.1. Taxonomy (NCBI): domain Eukaryota; kingdom Viridiplantae; phylum Streptophyta; class Magnoliopsida; order Poales; family Poaceae; genus Elymus; species Elymus sibiricus. The sequence continues at coordinate 69,927,544 of CM077670.1, forward strand.
CACGGGTAGCTAATCCGCTCTTCCTCCTTTTGTTCTTCGCTCTCCTCGTCATCTTTTTCATCTAATGAGCTCACAGTGTCATCAATTTCTTCTTCCATAGACTCCTGCAAAATATTAGTCTCTTCTTGGACATCGGAGGTGTCCTCAATATATCCTTTCACATAAGCATTAGAATCATAGTTTTCATGGCAATATTTAAGTATGGCAAAAATTTCATATTTGTAAAGAGTAGCATCATACTTTTCAATCAAAGAAGCAATTTCATAAGCACCCTTAAAAGCAACAAATTCTTCAATTTGTTCAATATCATAGTAACTATAAACACCTTTAGCATAAGAAGATACGATTCCATTATCACTAAACTCACATTGGTAGGGAAGGTGTTTCTTAGGGTCTTCAGAACAACAAGTAAAATCATGTATTTCGCATAAATTCCAAGCATAGCAATTCAAAGTATTAATATGATGCCATAAGAGTTTCCCTTTTTGAGACAAGCGGTGTCGCACAAAATAAGCATGCTCATTTAATGATTTTCCCTCAACTAAGCTAGTTGGGTTTTTAGCACGAGCACAAAGGGATCGAAAATGATCCAAGTAGAAAGCTTCAGCAGTATGATAGATTTTGGGTGGTTTTCAACCATTGGTTTAGTAGGTACAACTAATTTTTTTGGTATTTTTCGTTTCCTATCCATAACTAAAGATAGAAAACAAGAGCACAAAATAAAATTACTTAGTGATAAAGCAAACAAGCACACACGAGAATATCAACCCCACGCTATTGATCCCCGGCAACAGCGCCAGAAAAAGGTCTTGATAACCCACAAGTATAGGGGATCAATGTAGGAGATATGCCCTAGAGGCAGTAATAATAGTTATTTTGTATCTCCAAGTTTGTAATGAATGTTTATGTTCCATGCTATAACTGCAATGATTCTCGAATCTGCAATATCCACGAGGCTCGGAGGGAAACTCATGTGCACGTGTGGTATAATAAACAGTAAAATGTATTCCTAGTCATGCCTCTATGACTGGCTCAAGTATTGCATGATGATCCTGTTTTCCTGATCATGGGCATGACTCTGCCGGCAATTTTGAGGGCACAATGTTGTTGTAAATATGCCCTAGAGGCAATAATAAAGTGGTTATTATTGTATTTCCTTGTTCATGATAATTGTCTATTGTTCATGCTATAATTGTGTTAACCGGAAACCGTAATGCATGTGTGAATACATAGACCACAACATGTCCCTAGTGAGCCTCTAGTTGGCTAGCTCGTTGATCAATAGATGGTCACGGTTTCATGACCATGGACATTGGATGTCGTTGATAACGGGATCACATCATTAGGAGAATGATGTGATGGACAAGACCCAATCCTAAGCATAGCACAAGATCGTGTAGTTCGTCTGCTAAAGCTTTTCCAATGTCAAGTATCGTTTCCTTAGACCATGAGATTGTGCAACTCCCGGATACCATAGGAATACTTTGGGTGTGCCAAACGTCACAACGTAACTGGGTGGCTATAAAGGTACACTACGGGTATCTCCGAAAGTATCTGTTGGGTTGGCACGAATCGAGACTGGGATTTGTCACTCCGTATGACGGAGAGGTATCTCTGGGCCCACTCGGTAAGACATCGTCATAATGAGCTCAATGTGACTAAGGAGTTAGCCACGGGATGATGTGTTGCGGAACGAGTAAAGAGACTTGCCGGTAACGAGATTGAACAAGGTATAGGGATACCGACGATCGAATCTCGGGCAAGTATCATACCGGTAGACAAAGGGAATTGTATACGGGATTGATTGAATCCCCGACATCGTGGTTCATCCGATGAGATCATCATGGAGCATGTGGGAGCCAACATGGGTATCCAGATCCCGCTGTTGGTTATTGACCGGAGAGGTGTCTCGGTCATGTCTACGTGCCTCCCGAACCCGTAGGGTCTACACACTTAAGGTTCGGTGACGCTAGAGTTGTAATGGGAATTGTATGTGGTTACCGAAAGTTGTTCGGAGTCCCGGATGAGATCCCGGACGTCACGAGGAGTTCCGGAATGGTCCGGAGGTGAAGATTTATATATGGGAAGTCCAGTTTCAGTCACCGGAAAGGTTTCGGGGTTTATCGGTATTGTACCGGGACCACCGAAGGGGTTCCGGGGGTCCACCGTGAGGGTCCACCTGCCACGGAGGACCTAATGGGCTGTATTTGGGTTGGGAACCCTAAGGGGGCCGCGGCCCCCCGGGGGGCAGCCGCCCCAAGGGCCCAAGGCGCCTAGGGTTGGAAACCCTAAGGGGGGCCGTGGACCCCCAGGGGGCCGCCCCCCCCTCTAGATGGATCTAAGGGGGCTGGCCCCCTCTCCCCTTCCCCCTATAAATAGTGGGGGTGGGAGGGCAGCTACACACCCTTCCCTTGGCGCAGCCCTTCCCCCTTCCTACACCTCCTCCTCCTCCGTAGCGCTTAGCGAAGCTCTGCCGGAGAACCACGAGCTCCACCGCCACCACGCCGTCGTGCTGCCGGAGCTCTCCCTCAACTTCTCCTTTCCCCTTGCTGGATCAAGAAGGAGGAGACGTCCCTGGGCTGTACGTGTGTTGAACGCGGAGGCGCCGTCCGTTCGGCGCTTGGATCGGATCTTCCGCGATTTGAATCGCCGCGAGTACGACTCCATCAACAGCGTTCTTTGTAACGCTTCCGCTTAGCGATCTTCAAGGGTATGAAGATTCACTCTCCCCTTACTCGTTGCTGGTTTCTACATAGATAGATCTTGGTGAACACGTATGAAATTTTTTGATTTGCTACTACGTCTCCCAACAAATGTTAGTAGAACACTTGTGTTGAATCGACCCGAATTGATGTTATGCTATGAGATACATTCGTCACAAGTTAATGGTTAATAACACAGAGATAGTTAATGTTTGCATAATTCCTCAGACCATGAGAGTATCAAGTTCCTTCGTACTTGCTTCATGAACTTTGGGGTTTGTTAAACGTCATCCGTAACTGGGTGGCTATTACGGCGGCTTACGGGTACACGGAAAAGTATGACAAGAAACGAGATAGCTCGAGATTGGGATTTGCTCCTCCGATGATGCAGAGATATTCTCGGGCCCTCTCAATATTACGGTATCCATCATCGTCTGGCCAGACACATTGTGATTTGATCACTGGGATGCCGGAACACGGAAACGAGAAAAGAGAACAAAACCGGTAATGAGGTAACTGGCATAGTGGACAAGTTGTTGATCCGCGGGGATGCCAATAAATCTCACCTCGGGTGTTTGTGATATATCGTGAAGCAACAGGAATAGCACACGGCAACTGGATGTTCACTCGAATATTCATTCATGTGGGTATAGGGGTCGATATGGGTGTCCACGGCTCCGATGTTGATCATTGATCGGAAAGTGTTCCGGGTCATGTCTATACTTCACCGAACCTATAGGGTCACACGCTTAAGGGTCATCTATCTACTGAATACTAGACAGGGAGTCTGAGAGAAAATCACCGGAAAAGTTTCGGACACAACGGAAACATTCCGGAGAGGACACCGGAATAGTTCCGGTAAAACTAAAAAGTTGTTTCGGGGTATACCATTAAGTCAAATTGGTTCTGGCACACGCGTGGAAATTCTTGGAGGGTGCCAGAATTATTCTGGAAACTTCTGGGATTTTTCCGGGATAAAAACCGGAAATGTTCCGGAGCTGCTGGAACCGGTTTGGTTGCTTTTCGCAGATGAAAATCACTAATCCGAAATTGTTTCGGAACGCGTCCAAAATCATTTGTGTGGGTACTGGAATTATTCTAAGACCCACAGAAATATTTTCGGATTTAACGGTCACGGAAAATTGGTTCTTTGAATAGTGAAAATCACTTTATGGTTAATTTTTTGGAAAGCCACCTTTTAGGGCTTTTCCCAAAAGGCTTCTAGAAGGGATTGGGGACCAAGGAACGCCCATGTGGGGGGCCCCTAGGGGTGGCCGGCCAAGTTGGAGCTCCTCCATGGAGCTCCACTTGCCTTCGTTTTATGCCCTTGAGGAGGATCCATGTGATGGGTTTTTTGGGTATTTTTCCCATATGGCTTTCCTATAAATAGAGGTGGAGGGGTGCACTCCACACTCATCCCTTGCTCTCATACACATGCCATGCTCGTCTGGCTCTCTCTTTCTCCCTCCCATGAAATAGTTTCGTAGAGCCGAAAGGTTGTCTGGGTTCCGGCAGGAACTAGTTCTGGACGGCAAAGCCCTGCCGGATAGCTGACACCGTATGTGTGCAACCCCATAGAGAGGTCGTAGTTTCGATCTTTTGCCCGAGGGGCTATTCGAGGGTCCTCCCGAAAGGCTGTCCGAGTTACCGTTCGAGTTTTGAGGGTCCTCCCGAAGGGCTGTCCGACGAGGGAGTACATCCTCGCGGTTGGGAGGTTGTAAATCCTAGCTGCGGGGATCTGCACCGACGATCTACATCAACTCTTCTTCCGCTGCGCTACGAGTCAGTAATGATCAGATCAAACCCTGTATGCAGTCTCCATAGTGGTCCTGGGCGAGCTCGCTGTACCGAATTTTTTTGTTTTCTGTCGCGTTCCCCTACAGTGGCATCAAGAGCCATGCTATGCATAGATGCTGGTTACGATCTAGAATACATGGAGATGTATGGGTATTGCATAATATAATTTTGGAGTAGATGAGATATATTGCTGAAAATTATTTATGCGGGTAGCAGATGAAATCTGATACCCGATGTTCTTGTTGCTTCCCTAGAATTTGCGTATTTCTGATCTTGAGACGGCATGGTCGAATTTGACAAAGTTCTGGTAATCCGCGATCCTGATTGATCAACGAAGTGCTATCAGTTCTTTGGGTTCCACCATAGTCAAAAGAAAGATGAAATTTCGCAGACGAAAGGGCAATGCAGATATGATCTGCACGGGGGTCATGCGTATGATGAAGTTTAGTATGGGGCTCGAGATTTTATTATCTCGTGTTTCATACACCCCGCGATGTTAATCTAGCGACTTGAATAATCATACTTGATGATAAAACGTTGGTAGCTGCGGTTTAAGTCAAAACCTTAGAAGCCACGTAAAATAAAATTTGCATAAACCGATTAGAGGCGTCTAACTTGGTTTTGCAGGATGTGCATGTGATGTGGTGTAGCAATGCTCATATTAATTCGATTATGTATGAGATGACTATATGATGTAAATTTATTAACATGACCTGCGTGTCATGATTCGGCATGATGGCTGGAGCCATATGATTGTCACTTTAATGACCTGCGTGTCAACCTTAAGTAATGCACTTATTTTATTAGCTATAGAGATAGCAATATTATCTGGTGCATCGACAAGGTGGTGGAAATCTTCGTGAAGGTGAACACCGACGCAAATGCCGAAGACGAAGAAATTAAAGACTTCTCCGTCAGAAATGGCTATACCATATCATGCTATTATGAATTGCCTGAGATGTTTATCCCTTATGCTGCACCCTTTTGGTTGCGCGGTAGTAGCTTTTTATTAGGGTGATCTCTCACTAAAAATATCAAGTAGTTAGTGTTCTCCCAAGTGTAGCATCGTCACAGCATCTTTCCTTTCGGGGTGCGCCGTGATCTACATGAGTACGAACGATTGTACGGGTGTAAGGCGGGTGGGGTCAGACCTCGCAGCAAGATCACCTGGTTGTCTTGACATTCATGGTAGGATCGTCCTGAGCTCGGAACACACGCATCAAAAGATGAACAAGAGTCACATGGAGATGTGATCGGCAAGTTTGCCTACCAATTATAGTTCGCGCCATCAGTGTTCATCTCGAACAATGACGTTGAATTGCAATTTGGATCTTGAATCACTCACAATCAATTATGAGAGATATTGATTTGAGTGGGAGCGCACTTTAGAATAAAATTGTTTATTCACTAGTGCAAATTAATTATGAACGAAGTCTAAGTGAAACTTGTGTTTACCGTTGTAGATCAAATGGCTCGCAACACCGCATTCAACTTAGGCCCGATGTTAGAGAAAGAGAAGTTAGCTGCGACTGGAAACAACTATGTGGACTGGGTCCGTAACCTGAGGATTGTCCTCAGGAGCGCTAAGAAAATGTATGTGCTTGAAACTGCTCTTCCAGCTAAACCGGCGGCAACTGCCCCGGAAGATGAACAAAATGTCTGGGCCACTAAGGATGATGATCACAACTTAGTGCAGTGCCTCATGCTAGCTTGCATGAGTCCAGAGCTTCAAAAACGTTTTGAATTCCATAAACCCCGTGATATGATCCGGGAATTGGATGCTCTGTACAAGGAAACCGCACGGTCTGAACAATTTGATATCATGAAGGCCGTGATGGATTGCAAGGTGGCTGAGGGCAGTTCAGTTGGTGAACACGTGGTCAATTGGCTATGCTGAAAGGCTTAAAACCCTAGAATTTCCAATTCCAACAGGCCATATGATGGACATGATGCTTTCTTCACTCCCCCCGTCTTACGACGGTTTTGTCATGAACTACAACATCAGTGGGATGGAGAAGACACCAGAAGAGGTGCTCGCCATGCTGAAAACTGCGGAAAAATCGCAAGCAAGTGTTGCTTGTGAATAAAACCGCCAGTTTCAAAAAGAAAGGCAAGCCAAAGAAGGGCAAGGGCGCCGATAAGACCGGCTCCCAAAGCAACTCTAAGGGCGGAGCCAAGAATGAAACTGAGTGCTTCTACTGCAAGGGCACAGGACACTGGAAGAGAAACTGCAAGAAGTATCTGGAAGATAAGAAATCCGGGAAAACCGGAAAAGGTATAATTGTTATACAAGTTAATGTCATTGACGTTTTGCTTGCTAGCGAAAATTCTAAGTCTTGGGTATTTGATACCGGATCGGTTGCTCACATTTGCAACTCGATACAGGGCCTGCAGAAGGTGCGCAAGCTAGCAAAGAATGAAGTCGTCATGCGCGTCGGGAACGGCGCTGGGATCGCCGCTCAAGCCGTCGGCATTATGCCTCTACGTCTCCCTTCAGGATTTACCTTAGAACTAAATAACTATTATTTTGTTCCGGCATTGTGTAGAAACATTATCTCTGGATCATGTTTAGTACATGATGGGTACTCTTACAAGTCTGAGAACAATGGTTGTTCACTTTATTGTAATGATATGTTTTATGGATTTGCACCCATTGTTGGGGGCCTTTTCATACTAAATCTTGAATGTGGAAATGATGTCTTTAACGTGAATGCTAAACGCCTTAAGAAGGCTGATACCACCACCACTTACTTGTGGCACTGTCGTCTTGGCCACATCGGAAAGAAACGCATGCAAAGATTCCATAAAGATGGAGTTTTACCATCGTTTGATTTTGAATCATTTGACACATGTGAAGCTTGCTTGATGGGGAAAATGACCAAGACGCCGTTCACGGGTCATCCTGAACGGGCGGGTGAATTGTTGGAAATAATACATAGTGATGTATGTGGTCCAATGAGCACGGCCGCACGGAGTGATTATTTCTACTTCGTGACTTTTACTGATGATTTAAGTAGGTATGGATATATCTATTTAATGAAGCATAAGTCGGAAACCTTTGAAAAGTTCAAAGAATTTCAGAATGAGGTAGAAAATCATCGTAACAAAAGGATTAAGTTTCTGCGGTCTGATCGCGGGGGCGAATATCTTAGTCATGAGTTTAGCCAACATCTGAGTGACCGTGGAATCGTTTCACAGCTTACGCCTCCCGGAACTCCACAGAGAAATGGAGTATGGGAAAGACGTAACCGAACCCTGTTAGACATGGTAAGGTCGATGATGTCTCTTACTGATCTGCCAATATCTTTTTGGGTCACGCACTAGAAACTGCCGCTTATATATTAAACAGAGCACCGTCTAAGTCTGTTGAGACGACGCCATTTGAATTATGGTATGGGAAGAAACCCATTGTGTCGCATCTCAAAATTTGGGGTTGTGAGGCATACATAAACGTTTACAGCCTAGCAAACTCGATCCCAAAGCAGATAAATGCTACTTTGTAGGTTATCCCAATGAGACCATTGGGTATTCCTTCTATCTTCCCTCCGAGCACAAAGTGTTTGTCGCTAGAAACGGAGTCTTTCTCGAGAAAGAGTTTCTCGCTAAAGAAGTAAGTGGGAGGACAGTACAACTTAATGAGATTAGTGAATCTTCGGCAACCGTTGATATGGCTAAGGAACCGGAAGAAATTCCGCAAATTATCCCTACAACCGAGCCGGAAGTTGTTGCATGTGATGCGGAAACTTCAGACAATGTTGTAACTGAACCGCGCAGATCGGGTAGGGCTATCCAGCCACCTAAGTGGTTTCATAACGAAATCTTCATTCTTGAAGACGATGAACCTGCGCACTACAAGGAAGAGATGGCGGGGCCCAGCTCAAGGGAATGGCACAAGGCCATGAAATCCGAGATGGAATCCATGTACGAAAACCAAGTTTGGAACTTGGAAGAACTTCCAGATGGCGTAAAACCCATTGGTTGTAAATGGATTTTCAAAAGAAAGACGGACGCGGATGGTAACATTACTATCCACAAAGCTAGACTTGTGGCGAAAGGGTTCACGCAAGTTCCTGGAGTGGACTACGACGAGACTTTCTCGCACGTAGCTATGCTTAGGTCTGTTCGGATATTACTAGCAATTGCTACTTATTTCGATTATGAAATATGGCAGATGGACGTCAAAACGGCTTTCCTAAATGGAAATCTCAAAGAAGATGTATACATGATATAGCCTGAAGGTTTTGTCGTTCATAAGGATGCTGGAAAGGTATGCAAACTTCAGAAAGCCATTTATGGTCTGAAACAAGCGTCAAGGAGCTGGAACATTCGTTCTGATGATGTGGTCAAACAGTTTAGCTTCATCGGGAATGACAAAGAATCTTGTGTTTGCAAGAAGTTTAGTGGGAGCGCAAAAGCATTTCTAATCTTGTATGTGGATGACATATTGTTGATTGGAAATGACGTGAATTTTCTTAGCGAAATAAAAGACTCATTGAAGAAGAGTTTTTCAATGAAAGACTTAGGAGAAGCGGCATATGTATTGGGCATCAAAATCTATAGAGATAGATCAAAACGCCTGATAGCGCTTAGCCAAAGCACGTACATTGACAAGGTGTTGAAAAGGTTCAACATGGAGAACTCCAAGAAAGGCCTACTCCCCATGTCACCTGGCACAGTTCTATGCAAGAATCAGTGTCCTCGGACTCTCGATGAGCGAGTATAGATGAATGATGTTCCATATGCCTCGGCAGTTGGTTCTATTATGTATGCCATGCTATGTACAAGACCGGATGTTTCCTATGCGCTAAGTTTTAGCAGCCGGTACCAAAGTGATCCAGGATTGGAACACTGGGCCACAATCAAGGGTATTCTTAAGTACCTCAGAAGGACCAAGGATTTACTCCTTGTGTACGGAGGTGATGAAGAGCTCATTGTAAGTGGTTACACTGATGCAGGCTTCATGACTGATCCAGATGACTTCAAATCTCAATCAGGCTATGTTTTCATATTTAACGGCGGCGCGGTTGATTGGAAAGTTCCAAACAAAAGACTATGGCGGATTTTACGATGGAGGCGGAATATGTTGCAGCTTCAAAAGCCTCCAAGGAGGCAGTATGGATCAAGCAATTTCTTGAAGACCTTGGTGTGGTTCCAAGTGCTCTGGACCCGGTGGAGATCTATTGTGATAATAGTGGCGCCGTGGCTCAGGCAAGGGAGTCAAGTTCGCACCATAAGACAAGACATATTGAATGCAAATATAAACTCATTCGATATCATGTCGAAGCGGGTCTAGTGAAAGTACGCAAAGTTCACACGGATCTGAACGTGTCAGACCCGATGACAAAGCCTCTACCACGAGCAAAGCATGAGCAGCACCGGATAGCCATTGGTGTTAGGGAAGCCATGTAACTGGATTATGACTCTAGTGCAAGTGGGAGTCTGTAGGAGATATGCCCTAGAGGCAGTAATAACAGTTATTTTGTATCTCCCAGTTTGTAATGAATGTTTATGTTCCATGCTATAACTGCAATGATTCTCAAGTCTGCAATATCCACGAGGCTCGGAGGGAAACTCATGTGCACGTTTGGTATAATAAACGGTAAAATGTATTCCTAGTCATGCCTCTATGACTGGCTCAAGTATTGCATGATGATCATGTTTTCCTGATCATGGGCATGACTATGCCGGCAATTTTGAGGGCACAATGTTAGTAGAACACTTGTGTTGAATCGACCCGAATTGATGTTATGCTATGAGATACATTCGTCACAAGTTAATGGTTAATAACATAGAGATAGTTAATGTTTGCATAATTCCTCAGACCATGAGAGTATCTAGTTCCTTCGTACTTGCTTCGTGAACTTTGGGGTTTGTTAAACGTCATCCGTAACTGGGTGGCTATTACGGCGGCTTACGGGTTCACGGAAAAGTATGACAAGAAACGAGATAGCTCGAGATTAGGATTTGCTCCTCCGACGATGGAGAGATATTCTCGGGCCCTCTCGGTGTTACAGTATCCATCATCGTCTGGCCAGACACATTGTGATTTGATCACTGGGATGCCGGAACGCGGAAACAAGAAAAGAGAACAAAACCGGTAACGAGGTAACTGGCATAGTGGACAAGTTGTTGATCCGCGGGGATGCCAATAAATCTCACCTCGGGTGTTTGTAATATATCGTGAAGCAACAGGAATAGCACACGGCAACTGGAGGTTCACTCGAATATTCATTCGTGTGGGTATAGGGGTCAATATGGGTGTCCACGGCTCCGATGTTGATCATTGATCGGAAAGTGTTCGGGTCATGTCTATACTTCACCGAACCTATAGGGTCACACGCTTAAGGGTCATCTATCTGCTGAATACTAGACAGGGAGTCTGAGATAAAATCACCGGAAAAGTTTCGGACGCAACGGAAACGTTCCGGAGAGGACACTGGAATAGTTCCGGTAAAACTGAAAAGTTGTTTCGGGGTATACCATTAAGTCAAATTGGTTCTGGCACACGCGTGGAAATTCTTGGAGGGTGCCAGAATTATTCTGGAAACTTCTGGGATTTTTTCGGGATAAAAACCGGAAATGTTCCGGAGCTGCTGGAACCGGTTTGGTTGCTTTTCGCAGATGAAAATCACTAATCCGAAATTGTTTCGGAACGCATCCAAAATCATTTGTGTGGGTACTGGAATTATTCTAAGACCCACAGAAATACTTTCGGATTTAACAGTCGCGAAAAATTGGTTTTGTGAATAGTGAAAATCACTTTATGGTTGATTTTTTGGAAAGCCACCTTTTAGGGCTTTTCCCAAAAGGCTTCTAGAAGGGATTGGGGACCAAGGAACCCCCATGTGGGGGGGGGGGGCTAGGGGTGGCCGGCCAAGTTGGAGCTCCTCCATGGAGCTCCACTTGCCTTCCTTTTATGCCCTTGAGGAGGGTCCATGTGATGGGTTTTTTGGGTATTTTTCCCATATGGCTTTCCTATAAATAGAGGTGGAGGGGTGCACTCCACACTCATTCCTTGCTCTCATACACATGCCATGCTCGTCTGGCTCTCTCTCTCTCCCTCCCACGAAATAGTTTCGTAGAGCCGAAAGGCTGTCTGGGTTCCGGCAGGAACTAGTTCTGGACGGTGAAGCCCTGCCGGATAGCTGACACCGTATGTGTGCAACCCCGTAGAGAGGTCGTAGTTTCGATCTTTCACCCGAGGGGCTGTTCGAGGGTCCTCCCAAAGGGCTGTCCGAGTTACCGTTCGAGTTTCGAGGGTCCTCCCGAAGGGCTGTCCGTGACATCGTCCGAGGGACTGTCCGACCGCCTCCCGAAGGGCTGTCCGACGAGGGAGTACATCCTCGCGGTTGGGAGGTTATAAATCCTAGTTGCGGGGATCTGCACCGACAATCTACACCGACTCTTCTTCCGCTGCGCTACGAGTCGGTAATGATCAGATCAAACCCTGTATGCAGTCTCCATAGTGGTCCTGGGCGTGCTCGCTGTACCGATTTTTTTGTTTTCTGCCGCGTTCCCCTACAATCAATTGTAGCTTTTTCGATAAATAAGAGTGTCAAACCCAAGGAGGAGCTAAAGGTAGAATTAATATTCCCTTCAAGTTCTATCGACCACCGATACAACTCTATGCGCACTTAATGTTCGCTTTACCTAGAACAAGTATGAAACTATTTTGTAGGTGATAGGATAAGTTTGCAAGAATAAAACTAGAAGTACTTTGCGAGAATAAAACTATGAGTAATTTGCAAGATAATAAAAGATAGTTGTTTAGTAGAAAGCTTTTTGTAACACAAGAGAATGATTTGTCCCTAGGCAATCGATAACTCGACCGGTAATCATTGTTGCAATTTTATATGAGGGAGAGGCATGAGCTAACATACTTTCCGTACTTGGATCATATGCACTTATGATTGGAACTCTAGCAAGCATCCGCAACTACCAAAGATCATTAAGGTAAAACCCAACCATAGCATTAAGTATCAAGTCCCCTTTACTCCCATACGCAACAACCCCCTTACTCGGGTGTAAGCTTCTGTCACTCTAGCCGCCCACTATAAGAGAATTATGAACGTATTGCAAACCCTACAGCGGGAATCCCCCACGTGTGCGCGGCACGGAAGGCACCATAGTACAGCACCAAAATAAAACATACAACTCAAACCAATCACGATCATCAATCAACCCATAGGACAAAACGAATCTACTCAAACATCATAGGATGGCCACAAATCATTTGATAATAATATGTAGCATTAAGCACCATGTTTAAGTAGAGAATTACAGCGGGGAGAAGAGGTGTTACACCACTGCATAGAGGGGGAGAGAGTTGGTGTTGACGGCCGCGAAGTTGTTGGTGTAGATCGCCGTCACAATGATTGCCCGGCGGTGTTCCGGAGCCACCAGGAGAGAGGGGGAGAGAGCCCCCCTCCTTCTTCTTCTTCCTTGGCCTCCCCCCTAGATGGGAGGAGAGTTCCCCCTCTGTTCCATGGCTGCCATGGCGGCGGAGGGGCAGGAGCCCCTCCTAGATTGGATCTCTCTCTCTCTGTTCTCTTCTGTTTCGCGTTCCTGTTTTCTGGCCCTTCACCGTTTCTTAAATTCCCGGAGATCCGTAACTCCGATTGCGCTGAAATTTTTTCCGGATATTAGCTTCCTTGCGGCCGAAGAAGGGCACCAACCGACCTACGAGGGCCTCACGAGGCACCACAGGGGGCCGGCCCCCCCTGGCGTGCCCTGGTGCCTCATGGGGCCCACGAGCACCGCCTTGCGTTGATTCCACCTCCCAAAAATCACATATATTCCAGAATAATTCTCCGTAAAATTTTATTGCATTTGGACTTCGTTTGATATGGATATTCTGCGAAACAAAAAACATGCAACAAACAGGAACTGGCACTAGGCACTGGATCAATATGTTAGTCCCAAAAATAATATAAAATGTTGCCAAAAATATGTGAAAGTGGTAGAATATTGGCATGAAACAATCAAAAATTATGGATACGATGGAGACGTATCAGGGCCGACCCGACTTTAATCATCGCCTGAAACAATTATAGGGAAACCGTGTGTCCAACACATCATGTAGGAATCCGAGGAATCACCCTCGTTGGATTCCCACTAGATGTATCCGTCAAGGTGAACCCGGAGGAATCACCCTCGATGGGTTCACACTTGAGGGGTTGTACGACAGAGGCTTCATCGGGAGTGGTGAAAGAGGAATCACACTCGGTAACCCACAACCAACTAGCTAGGCTACAGAGATATCATCAGAAGTGCGTTAAGAGGTATCACCCTCGTTACTCGATGGTGGCTCTGCAGAGTCGTACAACTTAGGGGTGTGCGGTGATGTGCTGGTCTGAGCCCATCGATCACCTCAATCGGGGCACTGGTACTAAAGCGTGGCAACTGGGACAAGGATGAGGGGCCACAGATGGTTCTCTAACCAACCTATACTAAGCATTTAGGATAGTAGATAAGGTATCAATAGCAGTTTACAAAAACAGGCTATGCATCAGAATAGGTAATATCGGGACAACAATTGTAGCAATTCTAATGCAAGCAGGAGGGGTTTGCTTGCCTGGAAGCTCTGCGGCAAAAGAGGGGTCGTCGGTGGAGTAGCAGTCCTCATGGACAGCGTCGGCCTCGGGGTCTATCGGAGAAGAAGAGGGGGAAGAAACAATAAATAAAAGCAAACAATGCAACACAGACGCATGGCATGGCAATATGCAGTGCTCGGGGTGACCTAATGCAATGCTACACGTTGCAGGCAAAGCGGGAAAATATCTGGGGATATTTTCCCGGCCTTAGGCAGTTTTCGGGCAGTTGATCCGGAGGGGGAAGGTTCTATGTTTTCATGGTTGTGGGCATGTGACAGGTAAACAGAGGGCATATTCGGGTTCGTCTCATTTTTCTGATCAACTTTCATGTAGAAAACTTTTTGATCCGAGCTACGGTTTATTTTCTACGAATTTTCAAAGTTTTAAACCATTTTCTGAAATTCCTGGATTTAATTTTAATTAATAAATTCGCATTATCCAGAACAGTAAACATTTATGACGTCAGCATGACGTCAGCGGGTCAACCCAGCCGGTCCAGGTCAAACCTGACGGCTGGGACCCACATGTCAGTGTCACAGTACTAAACAGAGATTAATTAAACTAATTAGAGGTTAATTAGGAAGGTGGGGTCCCACTGTCAGTGTCTAATTAGTAATTAGATTAATTTTAATTATAAAAACGTTAATTAAACGGGTGGGGCCCGCATGTCAGCGACTGAGGTTGCCCAGCCAGCACGTTGACTGGTCAACCCAGTCAACTGGCCCCCCTGGGCCCACTGGTCAGTGAGTCAGGGAGGCTCACGTGGCTGCCAGGTCAGCGGCGGCCAGCGACTCGTCGCCGGCGACGCCAAAACACGGCGGCGTCCTCGGGGCTCGCCGGAAAACGGCTACGGTGGGCCGTTTCGAGCGCGGTCGGTGCCGTTCGAACGTGCACTCGACGCCGCATCGAATGGCACTGGTGGCGCGGGCTGGGGTGGCCGGACTTGGCCGGAACGGCGACGGCGAGCGGCGGCGCGTACGGGCGAGATTGGCTAAGGCGGTGTGGGCAAGGCAAGCCAAACGGGCGACGGCGTCGGGCTCCTACGAGCTCCAGGAGCTCGCCTACGAGCTCGGAAGCGAGCTCGGGCTGCGGTGGCCACGACGGCGAGCTCATCGGCGGCGATGAGTACGGACATGGCGAAAAAGCTAGCTAGGGAGCGCGCGCGAGCTCAAAGAGAGAGGGGGAAGAGGCGGAGCTCATCGGGGA
Source organism: Elymus sibiricus (assembly GCA_039707655.1). NCBI lineage: Eukaryota > Viridiplantae > Streptophyta > Magnoliopsida > Poales > Poaceae > Elymus > Elymus sibiricus. Next base: position 69,942,842 of record CM077670.1, read on the forward strand.
GGCTCACGGTGGCCCGGTGGAAGCTTAGTAGCAGCGGCGGCGCCAGAATCGACGCGGATCACCGGCGACCCGAGAAGGAAGACGAGCTCGCCGCGGTTGCTGTGGTGGCTCCCGGCTCCAATGGAGGGCACCAGGCAATGGAGTGGATGACGGCGGAGCGATCGGACACGGCGGCACGGCGCGGGGACGACGGTGGCCGCGGGATCGACGGCGATGGCGACGGGGGCGCTCGGGTGCGAGAGAGAGAGGGCGAGCGAGCGAGGGAGAGAGAGGGAGAAGTGGCTAGGGTTCGCCGGGGGGGGTGCGGGCAACGCCCTTATCCACTCCGCGACGGCGACGGCGGCGGGGATGGCTGACGCGTGGGGATCCGCGGCCGCGGCCGTGCGCGCGGTGACACGCACGGGAGAGAGAGCGGGAGGAGGGAGAAAGAGGGAGGTGGGCTGGGCCGTGCACTGTGCACTTAGGCCCAGCTCACAGTAGCTGTTTAGGCCTTTTCCATTTTCCTTTTCTGTTTTTTTTCCAGCAACTTTTTGCATTTAATTTTAGCCATTAATTAACTTTGCAAAAATGTGGAGCTATCAAAACATATACTAGGGAATATTGTGTACTGTCACAAAAAGTTTGGAGGCCATTTGAATTCATTTGAATTTTTCATAAATGAAATGACATTTAAAATTGCTGTTTTTGCACTGTTTTAAATGCTCTAGCCCATTTTAACAAATAGGTGATATTATTTTTCTGAACAAGATTTTTTTTTGGAATATTTGCTACAACATGAACTATTTTTCAGCAGTTTTTGAGCAACTTTAAATTTCATTTATGATTTGAATTGAATTTAAAGATAAAATTTGAAATGAGATATGAATCCACATATGATCAAGCATTGTAAATCACAGTGACTTAGCATAATCATTATGGATAACTGTTGCTCGTTACTATTACAACCGTCACCGTCGCCACTACGAACTCCAAGCACGCACGTGTGAGGCCTCCACCGCCACCCGCCGCAATCCCCCCGGTCCCTCCCTCCCTCCCCGTCCACCAATGCAGACGGGGGTGTGGGTGGGCGGCCTGGCCCTCGTCGTTTGTGGCGCCATATCAGCGTCCCGCCGCCAGGAGCAGCAGCAGCAGCGCCACATCGGCACCATCGCGCACCTTGCCGCTGGCGGCTTTGCCGGCGTAGTCACCAAGACCTGCATCTCAATCCTCGCCCACTCACCATCCTCTTCCAGGTAATAGGCTCTCCGCCCCCTCTTTTGTCTCCCACATTCTCGTGTGCACGGATTGTGAGCGCAGAGGGGACAGGGGAGGAATTTGGCAGCTGCGAAGGAATTTCATAGGACGGGCAGCAACAGCAAGGACTAATTAAGCGTCGATTTGATTTTCCTAGATTCTATGTCTAGGACATGATTTGATCACAAAGGAATCCCCCTTTAAATGTGTCCTGATCTCTGGTAATAAACTGCAAGCTAAAAAAGCATGGGGCAAACCTCGGGTTGTAGCAATTAATGTGCTTATGTGAGCGTGAAGGAAGAATTTTCTTCTATTTCGTGGTGCTGCTGTGCTCCTTCTGGCTTCACACTGCATGTATATAGATTCTTCAAAGGAATTGGATGCTGATAAGATCAACTTAGTTCCCTGAATGATATATACATATTCTTCCCTCACTTCGAACTGATTGCCCCAAACTATATCTCTGGTTGACAGTCTTGACCTATTATTGTTGTTGTTAATTTACCACACTCTGCGCATGTATTGTCCAATCACTGTCCAAACTTAAACCTTGGTTGTGGATTTATTGTATGTACCATACGCTGTTCATAGCTACAAAACTGCAATCTCTTGAAAATGTTCTTGAATTTAGTAATTTTTTGTCACATAACCCATATGTTGATGATAAAGTTTGTTATATGAGCTTGTGACATACTGATCCGGCAGGTGGCAGGTATGCATTCAGATGCTGCAGCTCTAAGGAAGGGTACTATATGGCACGTGGCTTCACGGATTGTTCGAGAAGAAGGGTTTGGGGCATATTTGAAAGGCAATCTTGTGAAAATTGTACATCGATTGCCTTATTCCGCCATCAACTTCTATTCATATGAGCGATACAAAAAGTTCATCACTTAATTTCAGTATGTTAACTTGCAAGATTAGTTGTGACTGTATTTTTGTTATAGTTTTATGAATTTTGAATAATCATTGCAGCTTTTCGGAATGGACGACCCAAATTATGTTAGTGTTGGTACGTTTACTTGGTGGTGGTCTAGCGGGAGTGATAGCTGCATCTGTAACTTACAACTTACCCATTGGGGGTTGTTCGAACTCACCTGGCGACACAGGTGATGCTTTTCTTCCTTTTGTGAATAACACTTAACCATCCAATCAATCAATCTAACTTCCAGTTAGAACTTAGAGCATCTTTAGCTATCACTTTCATGCAATGCAGCTTTACAGACCAAAGGAACAGGTTTTAGTAAGCTAAACTAAGTAACTCGTTCTTTTGCTGTCTATAAAATTCTGCAGAAAATCACCAGGTATTTCAAGGGCATCTTTCATACGTTGTCTACAATTTGTAGAGAAGAGAGTGGCAGAGGATTGTACAAAGGCCTTGGGTCCACCTTATTGGTAAGCCGTACGCTTCTACTGAAAATTGTTTTTGAGTTGACTTGCCAGTAACTTTTACGAGTTACAGGGAGTTGGACCTGGTATAGCAATCAACTTTTATGTATATGAATCCCCGAGGTCTCATTGGCAAATGGAAAGGTGAATGTCATACTATGCGACCAATGATTCGCTATAGTACCTCCCTCTTCTCTCTTCTATGAACCTTATAACACACGTCTCAAATCTTAATTTCTTCTATCCTATTGCAGGTTATTTCCAGTTGGGTGTGTTAACCTGCAGCAATCAATCAAGTCAACAAATATAACAACGATACCATGCCTTCTGATTTTTGGTGGTGATTAGCTGAAGTAGTTGTTCTTAATTTTTTTCATATGACTAGATGCATATAAACTGAAGCTCCATAATTTTCTTTTTACGTCGACATTGGTAGCAACCAATACAATTAGAATTTTCTTTCTAAGCTCCATATGTACAACCCCCCGTCCCTGTGTCATTTATGAAGAAATATATTGTGACTATCATTTAGTAGCTATACAGGCACTAGCCAAAAACAATAATGTTTATTTATTCATCCGCCAAATAGAACATTAGGTTATTCTGCATTATGGGTACACAAATCAAAACACTATATTTCAGCTCTAAAAAGTTGTGTGGTTGCCTACTGATATTTTAAGCCTAGATATTGCCGATTTGGTTTGAGGAATGCTTGAAGCATAATTAACTCCCGTAATGTGCAAATAGCAGTATCATTCTTTGTCAAGAACCGAGATGCCGTAAGAGAGCTGGTGTTGTGAGTGTGGTGAGCCTATGCGGCAACCAGAAGGCTGAAGTCTGCTTTGATCGTTGTCCAAGCTTTGAGCCTTGGCTCTGGTTTCTTGAGTGTCCACCCATTTCTTATTACGGATATTTACATAAATTAATTCACGCATTCTAATGATTTAAGATTGTTTTCTATCCATTGTTTAATACTATTCATGGATATAATGGGGAGATTGTGTGTGGTTATCTGTTTTGTTAATTTGTGCCCCTCTGATATTTTGATAGCTCTGTATCAGTGAGTTTAGTCCAGTCACTGTTTCAAGTTTCCTTACTGTGCATACTTGCGTATATTGTATTCATGGATTAGTCCCGGTAATATTACCATTTGAAAAGCAAATTTTGTGTGACATCTTTAAGCATGACAGGTCGTTCATGCGAATGAGGTGGATTCATTTTTCTAGATATTTGACCAGGTCGAGGAATGAGAAGGTGATTGTGGAACCAATAGGAGCTCTCAATATTTTGCAGCATGTATGTGGTGCCGCTCTACTTCCCCCAAGGTAGATTTATTTGATAACACTTTGCTTATTTCAGGACGCATGGTTATCCCATGGTGCTTAGTTATCAAGTTATGGATGCACAAGTCAACAATGACAGGTCCAGAGTCCCGCTCGCCTTCCTTAATTTCTCATAGTGGACACATACAGGACTCGGATCTTGGGTTGTTGGAGAAGAATCAACCATAGACATAATGTACACAAGGTACTCGATGTTTTTCCCCATGTGTTGAGTTTGTCTGTTATATTTTCTGTTTATGACTGAATGGAGGAGTGGCTACACCACACTGCTCTCTGCATGCACACCCAGCGCACATCCAGGTCGTGCAAACAACACACACCTAATCACCTTGCCCCTGCCCGCTATACTGAGCGCAGGGCATGTCAACTGCTATACAGAAAGAAACATATCCTTCTCGTAGATTTTTAGAATCAATATGTTCCCGATGGTAACTAGGTTCATGAGTTATTGTCAACAAACAGTTTCCATAAGTAGTGTCAATATCTACTTATAAGTTCAGTCGACATTCCGAATTTATCAATGCAGTGAATTCATTATATCATACATACTTGATACTTTGGAAAAAAATGTGCTTTTGTAACATTTAATTTTTAGAAGTTTCCATTGAACTTTTAGAAACTTCTGCACCTAGGAGATACTACTCCATTGATCAGGCATTCTGAGCTGAAGTTGTTGATCACACACATCTTGCTGAATTTCAAAAGATGAAGGTTAATGCTTTCTGTTTTCAATGGATGTTTATTCAGTTCTTATAATTATATTTTACTCTGATTTTTTGAACTCATCTTGTGCAGATTCGGTTCCTAAATTCTTCCTCATGAAGCTATGCATTGGTGCAAATTCCTATTTGTAGAAGTTCATTCATCATTTATTTTCTTCTATAAAACTCAACTATGTTTATGTGCATGATTCAGTACAGTCTATTTTTTTGTTGAAATAGTTAACCAGAAGTTGGAATTAATCGTGCACATCAGTTATCAAGTTAAACCTTTTCCACGGTGGTGATGATTTAGGTTGTTGTTAATATGGATATGTTTTTTTTTTCTTGGTAGTAAGAAGGTAATAGAACGGTGCATTTATAATAGGTGGTATTCCAAGCGAAACAACTATGCGAGGGAGTGGTCCATCGAGGATTGTAACATCCCCAATGTTATGCTACAGTAATCTCCCTCTAATGGTGGCCATGTCATCATGATCACTATGCTATTTGCCACTTTTTCAAAAATCAAAGCCAAAATCCACTTGAAATGCAAGTTAAATATTTACTTCTTCTGTCATGCAAACAAAATAGTTCATAATATTTCAAATAATCTCAAAGCTATTATAAAAATAAAATCAGCATTATTAAAATTTCCAAGTTGACCCTAGCATCCAAAACCATACCCAAAACAGCCACTTTTAATCCTTTTGTATTTAAATAAAATTCAAATGAATTCATATTGCTCCCAAACTTTTTGTGGCAGTGCTAATTAATGCAATGTTAATTATTGGACAAGTGGCATATTTTACAAAAGTCTTTTGGAGTAAAAAGAAAATGCAAACAGAAAAGAAAAAGCAAAAAGGGAAAGAAAAAGAAGAAAAGGAACTGTGGCGCTGGGCTTTAGTTCAACAGTACCGGCCCAACCGCCACAGCCAGTAGCCCAGCCCACCACGGCGTCTCCCCTAACCTCTGTCTCTCTCTCCCCCTCCGTGGCAGGGCGCGCGCGCATGCCGCGTCTGGCCCCCCCTTCGCCTGCGCGACAACAAGGCGCTACAAGCCCTCGGGGTGGATAAGGGCAGCGCCTGCACCTCTCCCAGACCGGAAAAATTTCGTGTTTTGACCCTTTTAACAAAAAAATTCAGGATCTGACCCTAGTTGAATATTTTTTTGAGATCTGACCCTTTTGCTACCGCCAGGGGGATAGGCGGTAGGGTCAGACATCCTACCGCCAGGGACTCTGGCGGTAGCAAAGACGGCCACAGCCGTCAACTAACGGCAAGCACAACACCCTACCGCCAAATGCCTCGGCGGTAGGTTATGGGACCCTACCGCCAGAGCTCGCGGCGATAGGGTCCTGGGTTTTTGCCTGCGAATGTGCTGTAACCAAAAAACACAAAACCCTGGCGGTAGGTTATGAGACCCTACCGCCAGGATTGTTGGCGGTAGGGTTCTGTGGTTTTGCCTGCAAACTTGCTGTAACCGAAAAACGCAAAACCCCGGCGGTAAGTTATGAGACCCTACCGCTAGGGGGCTTGGCGGTAGGGTGCCCATATTGCATTTTTTGCAAGTTTTAATGCTTGTTTCTTTTCTAAAATTTTATCACAGCAAAAAATACAATATAATATGCAGATCTCACACAATATAACATGTATCACACTCGAGATATTAATAAAAGTTCAACTAATAGACATGTCACACATAGCAAATTGTAGCAAACGGTTCCACATAGTCTCACAAATAGCAAATAGCAAATGGTTCCACATAGTTTGACAACCCCAACTAACACAAGTAGTTTGACAAAGCCAACTAAAACAAGTAGGCTAACAAGCCAAGACCACAATTACGTGCTTCTTCCCCTCTTGGAGGTACGGTCCTCGTTGTTCTTTGAACGATTCTCTTCAGGATTCTTCTTGCGCCCTCCTCGAGGAATCGGTTTCTGGAATGGGGATGGACTCTTCCAATCCTTCTTTGGCTTATTCCTCTTCGAAGGCTGAGATGGTTGACTTGGTGGAGGTCCATATTCTTCATCGTACTCCTCCTCCCCATTGCTCTCCTCCTCCTCTTCTTCTTCATGGGCCTCCTCCTCCTCCTCCTCCTCGTCCTCAACCAACCTAGCCGACGAGGCAGCATGGCTCGATGAAGCGATGTTACCCTGTGTGCCTGCAGGATCATGAGCTTCAACCGAGCCAGCGCACCCAAGCAGGCCTACCAGCTTGCGACAACGCTTCACGAACTTCTGCACTCACAATGAAACAAGGACATAATACAGATCAGATTTATGATTGCAAATGAACAAGAACATAGGGTATTTCTAGGCGGCTAAAATGTTACCTTCATCGTCTCCCTCATGATGTTCTCAGAATCTCCGGTCCCGGGGGCACCACCTAATGCATCCGAGGCATCAAAGATGCATCTGTTCAGCTCGCCGGACTGTAAAGGCATAAGTGAGTCACAATGACGAATAAAATAAATTACATACAACTGCCGGTTCAAGACAGAAGAACACAACTTACCACTCTGTTGATCAGGGGTGCAAACTCCCTAAATCCACTCATGTCTCTGATGCTGGCCTGGTAGGCCTCTTCCTCGGGGGCATCCATCTCCAGCTCCGCGATATCTTCTGTCGTCCACCGAGGCCTGAGACGAAAATGGTGCTTCTGACCATCATCGTACCACCTCATGTGTTGGGCGTAATCATCCCAGTCAGTCACTCGCCTCTCCCCATCTTTACGCCACCTGCGCCGGTTCCACTCCGTCACAAAAGTTTTATGCTCCTCTCCCCAGTCTGTGATCGACTGATTTTTCTGCCGGCTCTTCCTACAAGGCATAAACAACACAAAACATCATAAGAACGTCAAACGCAACGAAATCATGGTAACGGAGAACAATGCACTCACAAGTGGAGTTCGTGGCCGCCGGTATCGTTCGGCATGCCCGGTGGTGTATGCTCGTAGATCCCAAACTGCGCGGCCACGCGGTGTGGCAAGTGCCACTCGACGGCGTACACACATAGCATGGGCACCATGCACCGCCAAAGACTCCTGTCCTGCTCGCACATCACGTTCAGCTCGAACCCCCACTCTCGGTCATGATACGGCCACCAGTTTACCTATTACACAAACATTGGTAAGTTCCCGATGAAAGTGGCGTCAAAGAGAAAGGTGAGCTAGTTCATATACCTGCGAAGTCGTCAAAGCGTCCATCTCGTTGGTGAAGGCCTTGTACGAAGCCTTGTTTATGCCCGTGTAGAGATGCACAACGTCCCACTCGTAAGCTACGGTCCGGTATCGAGTAGAGTCGCCATCTTCGCCATAGGCATCCCATGGACGTCTTGGCAACTTCTCCGGACGCCCCACCGGCAGCCGCTCCCACATCCAAATGGAGAGGGACCACACAAATCCACACATACCAGAAGTATCTTCCGTCCTCTGGGTTGCCTCGTCAAGCTACAAAACAACAATTGATGATCAGATATAACACAATATCATGGAGCATACATTCGTAAAAAGCAATGAGATACTCTCTTACCGAGCGGTATAGGTAGGCGAGAGAGGCGGCCCCCCAACTGTACCCTGCATCCCAGTCGGCTAGGAAGAAGAGATACGACCAGAGGGCAGAGTTCCCGGAGCAATCTGGAAACACGACCTCTGTGAGAAGGTACCACAGGTAGGCCCTCGCGTACTGCTCCACCGTACCCTCATCGGCATTTACGGGGCATTTCTTCCGGTTCTTCAGGAGCCAGGGCAGCGGTACACCGGATGTCCGGTTACCGTTAGCGTCGGGGCAGTCGCCGATGAGGGTGGTAACCCTCTACTGCCAGTTGGTCCTCTCCACTCGCCCGGTGAGTGCATGACCCTCGATCAGTAGGGCCGTAATCATCCCCCAATCCTCGAGGGTCACCATCATCTCCCCGCATGGGAGATGAAAAGTATGCGTCTCGGGTCGCCACCGGTCAATCAAAGCCGTGAGAGCTGCGTGGACGAGCGTCGGCGGCTGGCGCTTGAACTGCAGGACGAAACCCAACAGTCGGGCTCTCCTGAAGTACGGCGCGTAGCGCTCGTCGTACTCCATCTTCACGGCTTTCGCGTGACCCCTCATGCGCAGTGGCGGAAGCATCTGTCAAAAAGTGGACGCCAAAAGTTAGTAACTTATTTTCACCAATCCGAAAACTTTGGTTCAATATTTCGATCGTAGTACTTACCACTCCGTTCTCTATGAAACGGGCACGATGACCCTTGTCGAACGCATAGTCAAGCATGGAGTACCGTTTGCCGATGTTGTCCGGAAGAGGTGCCCGCCTAAATAAAATTTCATAAACATAAGCATTATAAGCATAAGCATAAGCATAAATAAAAAAAATGAAACATGGTTGATTCATTCATACAACATTCATATATTTATTCATACAACATTCATATATAACATCCACATGCATCATATATCAATACAAATTCCTCCAACATGCATCATATCATCATTTTTTTTAACAAAAAAAAAATTATGAACTAGGGTTCATCTTGAGGGTTCACCATTTTTTCTCCAACAACATCCACTATACATCTTGCATCATATCATATCAACATGCATCATATATCAAAACAAATTCCTCCAACATGCATCATATCATCATTTTTTAAACAAAAAAAATTATGAACTAGGGTTCATCTTCACACTACCATTCGAACTAGTGAGTAGTGTTCATATTCAACAGCACTAGTGATTAGAGAACATCTAAAATCAACCTAAAACAATCCTAGGTAAAAAAAATCAATCTTAGTTCAAAAATAGGGGTGATTTGAAGCAAAAAATGCGTCGAATCGGAAGCTATTTGACTAAAAGTAATTGGAGGGATCGGAGGAGCTTACTTTTCTTTCTTCGGAGCCATCTCGATCCGCAAAAACGGTGAAGAAACAAAAAAGATCCAAGGGGAGGAGTAGAGAGGGGCGAGAGAGAGCAAGAACTCTGTTCTTGGCGGATGGGAGGAGAGGGGATGGGGGAGATGGGGCTAGGGCGGGGGCGTCGGTCCGTATAACTGCTCGCACCCTACCGCCAGGGTCCACGACGGTAGGGTTACACATCCTACCGCCAGGGACAGTGGCGGTAGGGTGGAACGGAGGGGGACGGTGGCCGTCTGGGGCTGCTGACGTGGATTAGTGACTTACCGCCAGGGTCCCTGGCGGTAGGATGTGTAACCCTACCGCCAGGACCCTTGGCGGTAAGAAAAAGGGTCAGATTTCAAAACAAAATCAAACGAGGGTCAGATCCTGAAAATCTTTCCTAAAAGGGTCAAAACACGAAATTTTCCCTCCCAGACCCCCTGGCCTCACTTCTCCCTCCCCCGCGTGCTGCCTCGTCCTCCCCGCACACACCCGAGCGCAACCGCCACCGCGTCGTCGTCGTCCCCGTGGCCACCGGCTTCCCCTCACCGCGCGAGCCTGTCCAGGAGGAGCGCCGTCATCGTCCACGTCGCCTCCGCCCTTCGCTTCGAGCCGGGAAGCTCCCTGTCGTCGCCATCGTCTTCGTCACCACCATCGGCCACCAACTCTTCCTCTCCATTGATCCATGCCACCGTGACCTCCCCGGCTGCCACGAGTACCTCCCCGCTCCCGCTGTGAGCCTCTCCTCCGGATCTCCTACTTCTCCTCCTCGATCTCGAGCCGTAGCCCCCTAGCGCTGCTAGCCGTCCTTCGGCTGCCGCCGTACGTCGTCGTTGCCGTCGCACCTAACCACCCCCGTGCTCGCCTCTACAGCAGATCTACGCGCGCGAGCTGCCGCGTCTCGTAGGTGGTCGCGGCGCGTTAAATGGTGGCCTCTGCGCCGTTCCCGTGCAACGCCGCCGTTCCTGGAGGCCGTCGGAGCTACGCCGACGCGCGCCGGCGTTTAAAACGTCGGTGGGCCCCACCTGTAAGGTCATTAGCGGCTAACTGCCGCGCTAATAGCCACTGACCTGCGGGCCTAACACTGTAGCAATTAGGATTATAGTTAAACTAACCTACTAACTACCGTGTCACTGACACTGGGCCCCACTGGTCTAATTAACCTAATTAGGATTAATTAAACACTGTTAAACTAACCTGAGACTGACAGCTGGGTCCCCCTGGGCCCAATTGACCCAGTCAAATGCTGACTGGGCTGGCCCCAGTCAATGACATGTGGGTCCCACTGGACCCACTGTCCAGTCAACTGCTGACTGTGCAGTTGACTGAGCCCACTGTCAGCCACACTAGCACATCTGTGGGTACACTTTCTGTGTACCCATAGCATTTAACATTTAATTTATTTCGAAATTAATTTAATTCTAGAAATTTCAGAAAATAATTAAAAGTTTGGAAATTCATAGAAAATAATCCGTAACTCGGATGAAAATAATTTATATATGAAAAATGATCAGAAAAATCTAACGAATCCGAATATGTCATCTGCACTCATGTTAGAACCCTCTAAGTAGATGAACATGGAACTTTTTGCCTGTTTCCGATAAATGAATAGTGCATGACCTTGATAAAATAATTCCAGATAAATTCCTAAATCATCTAAAATATTTAGAGATGCATTATATCACCTCTGCACATCGTTTAGGCATGTCATGCATAGTGATTGCATTTGTATGCTTGTATTTATTTGTTTCTTCCCCCTCTTCTCTCCGGTAGACTCCGAGACCGACGATGCCCCTGAGATCGACTACGTCGTCGACGACCAGACCCCTTCAGCAGAGCTTCCAGGCGAGCGAAACCCCTTTGATCATCCAGATATCGCCTACTCTTTATTTCTATTGCTTGCATTAGAATTGCCTCTATTGTTGCTCCGATAGCTCCTATTCTGATGCATAGCCTGATTTCGTCGCCTGCTATTGATACCTTACCTGCTATCCTATGATGCTTAGTTAGGTATGTTATGTTTCATCAGTTGGCCTTCACCCTTGTCCGTTTGCCAAGCTTGTTATCGGGCCGTGATCACTCTGGGTGATGATCACGGAAATGTTACATTACTGCAATACCTTTAAACTGTTAAAGTCGGGCCGGCTCCAAGAGTGCCCGTGAGATAATGAAACAAGACGGGTTGAACCCAAGGGTACCCGCGAGTGATATATTATGGCGGAACGACAGGGCAGGTGGAGACCACCTAGGAGAGAGGTGGGCCTGGTCCCTGATCGTGGTCCGCGTGTTACCAAGTCGGAGCGACAGGAACCCTGTTCGTCTCTGCGAGCTAGTAATACACGCCTAACGGATTTGGGTATTTGATCTGAATTGGCCGCTGGCCTATACGCACTACCACCACGTGGGATAATGGTTTAATGGGGCCCTCTACGTCGTACGTTCCTTCCGAAAGCGATCCAGATGTCACAGTTCAGAGATGCGGGCTGATTGTTGGGGTGAGCTGGTTACGTCTGTTGGTGTTCCCACAGTCGCGCTTGGGCCCCGGCCAGTCTCGCAACATGCAGGAGTGCAGAGGGCGATGGGCCCAAGACCCCTTCGCACTTAGGATTTAGACCGGCGTGTTGACCTCTCTGGAGAGTCTAGGTTGGTCTACGGTGTGTCGATTACCCGAGGCCGGGTATTACACAGCAAGTGTGTCCGGCCAGATGTAATCGAGCATGTTGGGTAACAGTAGTGCACCCCTGCAGGGAAGTAATCTATTTGAATAGCCGTGTCCATGGTAACAGGACGCTCGGAGTTGTATCCTGATCTACTACAACTATGAACGGATACTGTTACAATGTTAAACTGTTACTACTGCTCTCGGGATCACTTTCTCGCAGGGTAGTCGAGGAAGGATCTCAGGGCGTTGCTAATATATACTTATTATTAGATGTGGCTGTGATCTACTCTCTTCTGATGCTTCAAGATTGCTTCAAGATGCTAGTCTTCGATAGGCTAGGCCTTTCCCCCTCTGTTCTGGCATTTCTGCAGTTTAGTCCAAAGATATAGCCCCATTCCTTTGATACCGATGCATACTTAGTATAGTTTTGATGTAAGTCTTGCGAGTACTTTGGATGAGTACTCACGGTTGCTTTGCTTCCTTCTTTTCCCCTACCCGGTTACTGCGATCAGACGACGGAGTCCAGGAGCAGGAGATCCCTGGAGGCACCTACTACTACGTTGAGCCCGCCGACCAGGAGTAGTTCGGAGGCCCTAGGCAGGAGGCCTTCGCCTTTTCGATCAGTGTCGTTGTTATGCTAGCCTTCTTAAGGCAAACTTGACTAACTATGTATGTACCTAGATAATATTTGCTTGTATGACTTATGTATTCGGGTCCTTGTGACCCCTGGTTTGTAATATGAAGATTTATGTTTAAATTTGTGTTTAGAGTTGTGTCGTGATATCTTCCCGTGAGTCTCTGATCTCGATCGTGCACGTTTGCGTGTATGATTAGTGCACGGTCGAGCAGGGGCGTCACAAGTTGGTATCGAGCCGACTGCCTGTAGGAAGCCCCCTTCCGATTCCTTGGTCGAAGTTGAGTCTAGTCTTTGAAAAACTATTTTACTAACATTGTTGTGTGGCTTACGGGCCCACGTCGCAAATGGATGGGATTAGGATCTTTTATTCCGCACCTTTACTCTGGGACTCTGATCTCTCTTCTTTTCGGGTTAAATATTTTGCTAACTCTAACATTAGGTTCTCGTAACCGCTTTCTTCCGGAGAGCCCTTCATTCCAGATGATCGCTTGATGCATCAGAAGATTCCGAAGATACTCTTCGATGCTTTTTCGAGACCCTTGTGCTCATCACTTTTGCAATTCCCTACCACCAATAAATCGCCATGGATAACAACACATCCTTGTCATTCGTACCTTCATTACCAGTTGCTCTTGTTATTACAAGATACCCCGACATACTCCTCGTTGTTTCGAGAATCCATTGTGCCACTGCCTTGCAGTTCTTTCCGCATGAATACACTTACGAATAATTCCTCACACTTACCGGGGATCCGTTCATCCCCAGTTGTTCATGTGATTCCCAAAATACCTTGAAATACCATCTGACCTCCCGAGAATCCTCTGCAACCTATTGCTTTGGAAAGTCTTGCCTGTCTGCATTATGGTTAATTCCATATGTCTGGCAATATTCATTAACATATTTTGTCATTGTCATTCTGATCCTATTGATTCAACAAGTGTGCGGATACTCGCAATCATCAGTTGATTACCTATAAATTATCCTTCCAGCTCAGACATCATTCCGGATATGAGCTGGATCTTGATCGATCAAATTTTGATCGATTGTGCCTCTAAGTCTATTCAACTTACTCATCTTTTGATCAGAGCGTCTGCTTCTGATCCCTCAATTCGGGAATCATAATTCCTTTGTAGTTAAGCCTCGAATTGTTCATATGTTTCTATGATCTTATGCCTTTGCATTCTCTCTTCTTCTGGTTGAGTATCGATACTCACATCAGCTCTTTTGTGGACCGCCAGATCCCTTGTTGGGCTGTTATCCGACAGTGTCCTTCATATTCGATAACCTTGTGAGTTCTTCCCCTGATACATAATGCCTTTGGTAAATTTTATCCTCTGCTTTGCCAACCATGCTCTGCTTTCGAGCTTGTGTTAATTACTCCTGAAGTTATGATATATGTTCCTAAGATGCCCCGATGGGTGGAACCTATGCCTTCCCTAATCTGTGTGAACCCGAAAGTTATGCGGGTTATACTCTACTGGCGCTTCGTCACATAAATTTTCAACACTACAACTTCTTTGAAAACGAGAAGTGAATGAAAGGTTATGCGTTGAAGAAGTAGGAGTCGACCTTGAACGTTGTGTTCATGCCCATGGAAACGATGTAGACCGTCACAGAAGCTTCTTGCAAAATGTTATCCATTATAATTCTTCCGGTATCCTTAAATTTGATCCCTTGCAGTTATGGTTCCGACCATGCTGACCTCATTTGATAATTCCATTCTCGTGCCTCGTCTATTTTTTCAACAAGGTTAAAGCACCTGCCGTCCGCAGATCAACGATCTAGTTCAGCTTCTATTATGTTCTACCTACGAGTATTACCCTCTGGTATCTCGAGGATATCGTACCATTGCACTACATCTTATGAAGCTTTGATAAGGTGATACCTTTCCCCATCATAGTAATTCCACGGGTTCTGGTTTGTTGTCAACCGAGAACACCGATAAATGAATCAAATCCACCCTATAACACATTGTCCTTCTGCTTCCCCATTTCTTCTGCTTGATCATGTTATTGATCAATTACATCTTCCTGGAACCTTTCGATAAATTGTGTTGTGATCATCGTCAACATTTTGACTTCTTCTGAGATGTCAATTGAACTCATGGTGAGAAATACCATCTTTGCCCCTCGATGATTTGTGTTATCATCGACAACATCCTTGACTTCCTGCCAACACAGACTTGGTCATGTTTTGCTTACACCTTGTTTTCCCTACAATTCCTGAAATTGCTCCTTGTGTATTTCTTATGATCTTTGGACCCAACCCTTACTTCAAACACCATATTATTGCAACCCCGAAGCATGACTGTGGTATTTTGAATATCAACAAGAACATTGGAAGCGCAATGCTAAATGTTTCTTGATCAATTATCCAAACACCATTGTATGGGTAACATCATGAATTTCTTCGCCCCTTTATCTAAATGATTTTGTACTTGCTGTCCTGCCATGTATATCATGCTCTGCTTTTCCATGGGAAGGATATACACCTAATACTTGTGTATAGTCACATTTTCCTTTCCATTGGTCTGTTTAATCTGATAATCACATTTTCCTTTCCATTCGTCTCTTTAACTTTTCCTATAATTCATATGATCTAAGCAGTAATAATCCTCTGCTTATGTAAACACTTCGGTGTACAACTTTGTCAGTAAGACCCTATTACTATTGTTGATGACACTCCGGTAACTGCCGGTGGACGAGAACTTTGCCGATTGGTCCGCCTCGTTTTAACAAGCAGGAAATGGTTCTCTTCGTCCCTGCCCTTGGTACCGACGTTGTTGCAGACATAGCTGACAAGCTATCCTCTGACATACCTGGCTATCGTGACCATGCAAGATGTCACCGCCCTTCCTACTTTTAATCGGCACTCACCACAGTTCCACAGGATCGAAACCCGACTCTCCTGTACATCCCTGTTTCCAAAGTTATTCCTCACGCTTGGCTTCGTACGTAATTCACGAGCCACCTTCCGAGAGATGATCTATTCTAGTATCAGATGCAATATTTTTCGTTGCTCTGAACCCCTTTCGCACTCTGTTTCAGGCATCGAACGATTGTCTATCCGCTTGAAACTTCTTATTGTACCTTCTTACTTTGCTCTCGATGTTTGTCTTAAGTTTCAATTCGAGAGATACTTCCTATCACCTTCCCTGAGTTATCCACCAGATAATCAACCTTGCAAAGGTCCGTTCTCCTGAAGATACCCCTTATTCTTTTCGTAAGTACGATGAAGACTCCGAAGGAAGGATGACAACTTTGTCACGACGCACAGAAGCAGAGGAATGGAGGGATAAACATCATGGGGCAAACTCTCCGAGAAGAGCAACGAAGATCGAGAAGACTCGTTAGAATTTCGTAACCAAACCTTTTCCTCCTTACTCCACCTCTTAAATCTCGGGACGAGATTTATTGTAGTGGAGGAGATTTGTAACATCCCCAGTGTCATGCTACAGTAATCTCCCTCTAATGGTGGCCATGTCATCATGATCACTATGCTATTTGCCACTTTTCCAAAAATCAAAGCCAAATTCCATTTGAAATGCAAGTCAAACATTTACTTCTTCTGTCATGCAAACAAAATAGTTCATAATATTTCAAATAATCTCAAAGCTATTATAAAAATAAAATCAGCATTATTAAAATTCCCAAGTTGACCCTAGCATCCAAAACCATACCCAAAACAACCACTTTTAATCCTTTTGTATTTAAATAAAATTCAAATGAAATCATATTGCTCCCAAACTTTTTGTGGCAGTGCTAATTAATGCAATGTTAATTATTGGACAAGTGGCATATTTTACAAAAGTCTTTTGGAGCAAAAAGAAAATGCAAACAGAAAAGAAAAAGCAAAAATGGAAAGAAAAAGAAGAAAAGGAACTGTGGCGCTGGGCTTTAGTTCAACAGTGCCGGCCCAACCGCCACAGCCAGTAGCCCAGCCCACCACGGCGTCTCCCCTAACCTATTTCTCTCTCTCCCCTCCGTGGCAGGGCGCGCGCGCACGCCGCGTCTGGCCTCCCCCCTTCGCCTGCGCGACAACAGGGCGCTACAGGCCCTCGGGGTGGATAAGGGCAGCGCCTGCACCTCTCCCAGACCCCCTGGCCTCACTTCTCCCTCCCCCGCGCGCTGCCTCGTCCTCCCCGCACACACCCGAGCGCAACCGCCGCCGCGTCGTCGTCGTCCCCATGGCCACCAGCTTCCCCTCACCGCGCGAGCCTGTCCAGGAGGAGCGCCGTCATCGTCCACGTCGCCTCCGCCCTTCGCTTCGAGCCGGGAAGCTCCCTGCCGTCGCCATAGTCTTCGTTACCACCGTCGGCCGCCACCTCTTCCTCTCCATTGATCCACGCCACCGCGACCTCCCTGGCTGCCACGAGTACCTCCCCGCTCCCGCTGTGAGCCTCTCCTCCGGATCTCCTACTTCTCCTCCTCGATCTTGAGCCGTAGCCCCCTAGCGCTGCTAGCCGTCTTTCGGCTGCCGCCGTACGTCGTCGTTGCCGTCGCACCTGACCACCCCGTGCTCGCCTCTACAGCAGATCGACGTGCGCGAGCTCCCGCGTCTCGTAGGTGGTCGCGGCGCGTTAAATGGTGGCCTCTGCACCGTTCCCGTGCAACGCCGCCGTTCCTGGAGGCCGCCGGAGCTACGCCGACGCACGCCGGCGTTTAAAACGTCGGTGGGCCCCGCCTGTAAGGTCATTAGCGGCTAACTGTCGCGCTAATAGCCACTGACCTGCGGGCCCTAACACTGTAGCAATTAGGATTATAGTTAAACTAACCTACTAACTACTGTGTCACTGACACTGGGCCCCACTGGTCTAATTAACCTAATTAGGATTAATTAAACACTGTTAAACTAACCTGAGACTGACAGCTGGGTCCCCCTGGGCCCAGTTGACCCAGTCAAATGCTGACTGGGCTGGCCCCAGTCAATGACATGTGGGTCCCACTGGACCTACTGTCCAGTCAACGTTGAACCAGTCAACTGCTGACTGTGCAGTTGACTAGGCCCACTGTCAGCCACACTAGCACATCTGTGGGTACACTTTGTGTGTACCCATAGCATTTAACATTTAATTTATTTCGAAATTAATTTAATTCCAGAAATTTCAGAAAATAATTAAAACTTTGGAAATTCATAGAAAATAATCCGTAACTCGGATGAAAATAATTTATATATGAAAAATGATCAGAAAAATCTAACGAATCCGAACATGTCATCTGCACTCATGTTAGAACCCTCTAAGTACATGAACATGGAACTTTTTGCCTGTTTCCGATAAATGAATGGTGCATGACCTTGATAAAATAATTCCAGATAAATTCCTAAATCATCTAAAATATTTAGAGATGCATTATATCACTTCTGCACATCGTTTAGGCATGTCATGCATAGTGATTGCATTTGTATGCTTGTATTTATTTGTTTCTTCCCCCTCTTCTCTCCGGTAGACTCCGAGACCGACGATGCCCCTAAGATCGACTACGTCGTCGACGACCAGACCCCTTCAGCAGAGCTTCCAGGCAAGCAAAACCCCCTTGATCATCCAGATATCGCCTACTATTTCTCTCTATTGCTTGCATTAGAATTGCTTCTGTTGTTTCTCCGATAGCTCCTATTCTGATGCATAACCTGATTTCGTCGCCTGCTATTGATACCTTACATGCTATCCTATGATGCTTAGTTAGGTATGTTATGTTTCATCAGTTGGCCTTCACCCTTGTCTGTTTGCCAGGCTTGTTATCGGGTCGTGATCACTCTGGGTGATGATCACGGAAATGTTACATTACTACAATACCTTTAAACTGTTAAAGTCGGGCCAGCTCCAAGAGTGCCCGCGAGATAATGAAACAAGACGGGTTGAACCTAAGGGTACCCGCGAGTGATATATTATGGCGGAACGACAGGGCAGGTGGAGACCACCTAGGAGAGAGGTGGGCCTGGTCCCTGATCGTGGTTCGCGTGTTACCAAGTCGGAGCGACAGGAACCCTGTTCGTCTCTGCGAGCTACTAATACACGTCTAACGGATTTGGGTATTTGATCTGAATTGGCCGCTGGCCTATACGCACTACCACCACGTGGGATAATGGTTTAATGGGCCCCTCTACGTCGTACGTTCCTTCCGAAAGCGGAGTTGTATCCTGATCTACTACAACTATGAACGGATACTGTTACAATGTTAAACTGTTACTACTGCTCTCGGGATCACTTTCTCGCAGGGTAGTTGAGGAAGGATCTCAGGGCGTTGCTAATATATACTTATTATTAGATGTGGCTGTGATCTACTCTCTTCTGATGCTGCAAGATTGCTTCAAGATGCTAGTCTTCGATAGGCTAGGCCTTTCCCCCTCTGTTCTGGCATTTCTACAGTTTAGTCCAAAGATATAGCCCCATTCCTTTGATACCGATGCATACTTAGTATAGTTCTGATGTAAGTCTTGCGAGTACTTTGGATGAGTACTCACGGTTGCTTTGCTTCCTTCTTTTCCCCTACCCGGTTACTGCGATCAGACGACGGAGTCCAGGAGCAGGAGATCCCCGGAGGCACCTACTACTACGTTGAGCCTGCCGACCAGGAGTAGTTCGGAGGCCCTAGGCAGGAGGCCTTCGCCTTTTCGATCAGTGTCGCTGTTATGCTAGCCTTCTTAAGGCAAACTTGACTAACTATGTCTGTACCCAGAAAATATTTGCTTGTATGACTTATGTATTCGGGTCCTCGTGACCCCTGGTTTGTAATATGAAGATTTATATTTAAATTTGTGTTTAGAGTTGTGTTGTGATATCTTCCCGTGAGTCTCTGATCTCGATCGTGCACGTTTGCGTGTATGATTAGTGCACGGTCGAGTAGGGGCGTCACAAGGATGGACGCGGGGCATGGTGAATTGCGTGATTGAGGTATTAGACCATACTAACGCAATACCAATTAGCTTTATGATTTATAAAATCCGAGGAATAGTCTGAATCCTGATGAAATGTTGTGCTTTATGGTATAGGAAAAACTTACTATTGGCCTCCTAATGAAATAATGTTGTGCTTGATGGTAATAGGAAAAACTACTTTCAGATATCGAAGAACTTCCAAAGCATCTAACTATACTCACCAAAAACCATATCAAAATTCATGTTAGTACATCACCAAAATTATCATTTCAGTATGGAATGTCATCTTAAAAGATGGAACCATATCAAAATTCATGTTAGTACATTACCAAAATTATCATTTCAGTATGGAATGTCATCTTAAAAGATGGAACTGTATCTTTTTTGGTTGACTATTGGTTCAGATAGAGTAATAGATAATCGAAGTAGCATTGCAGATTTCTTGGTTGACCGGTTACTCACTGAATCATTCTTCAAGGAAATGTTTGCTTCCGTGCTTAACCTCGCCTTTGGGTATGTAACTTTCCGGTGATGGTGCAATCCTTGCCACTGCCATGTAGAAGAACTCCCCATCATTGATGGACTCAAGGTGTTCTTGAAGTCACTCGCAGCGTGAGGGGAAACGCCACCGGCTACAATGACACCCTACCGTTCAGATGAGCATCTTGATTATGCGATTCTCCTGGCCTTGCCTGCCCTGCCTTGCAATTTTGCTTCAGATTTTCTAGGCTTTGTAGCCGCGGTTGCTGCGGAGACGTCCAGACGCTGGTGATCACGCTAGAGATGTCCAGACGCTGCTGCCAGGCGCAAGCCACAGACAGTGCGCTCAATAAATCCACGGTGTTCCTTTTATGTGATGACCTAGAAGTATATTTGTGTCTACAAAATTAAGGTTACTCATGTAGTTGTTTGCTTATTCATTGAAACCCATATTTTTGCTTATTATATGCTTGCATTTTTTGTTCTTTTGTGTTTTCCCGAGAATTATAAGTATGTTTCCAGGGTGTTCCATGTATGTGATGACATAAAAGATCTTTTCTCTACTGTTTAAGTATTCACGCAAAGGCTGAACGCCATCTATCTTTTCTTTTTTGAAATGTTAAGTGTTTCTAATTCCCTTCCTTGTTTGTGCATCTTTTCCAATCTGTGTGGACTGAGCTCATGTAAGCTAGCTTTGGAACATGTAATTTTATGTGTAAATTGACCTGAACATAGAATAACATCCTAAATTGTAAGCCTCCGAGCCGGTTTCATTTCACCATCTTAATTTGTGGTTGGGATATTTGTTTCCAATTTTTTGTTAATAAAAAGAATTTCAAACTTATGTAGTGGCAAGACAATGTTCGAGAAAATAGGGGTGACAACAGGTCTAGCATGGCAGGTTGCCATGGTAGCGAAACTAGGGTACTGGGGCAGAGAACAGTGCCACTCTTAAAGTTCATTCATGTCATGTAGACATCTATTTGTCGCTCGTAGCAACGCAGAGTCGTTTAACTAGACGAACCTTGTCAAGGCATTCGTGAAACCTACTGCCTGTCGCAGCCATGTAGAAAGCTGCCTTCCACTCCGGCCCTCCCTAGCCACCTGAGATTGGTGTTATCCTTGACACCAGAGAATTGGGGGTCAAGAATCTCCATTGGAAGACCCTCAGCCACAATTTCTTTATGTAAAATTTAACATGCATTATGTTTATATAACTACAGCAAAATATTTCAAAAGCCCGTAGCAACGCACGGGCATTCTACTAGTAAATTATTATTATTTAGTTGATACTATAATTCACTCTTATTTTTGGGGAGATGCACCCATCAAGTGCAATGTGGGCCATTGACCCAGGCCATGGGCCTTTTTGATCGCCCGCCGACCCGTCCAGGTAAGTATGTTGCAATGTGGCAAAGGCACTGGTTATGTAGGCTCTCCCACTTTTGAATTCGCTTCGGCCGACGAGATTGTACTAGACAACTAGAGCATTGTTCCCTCAAAAAGAGAAAACAACCAGAGCATTGTTCCTACGGCAGATTGTTTTCTGAAGGCCCAGAATAATCCAGCCATGTCGGCTTGTTTGCTTTGCATATCAGCATTAGTCCGAAATCACTAATTGAGGAGTATTCCTTCCAAAGATCACTCCCACCTCCTCAGGTTGCGACAAGTGGCGCATTGCATGAAGTTTTTCCTTTTTTGTAGATTCATTTATTCAAAACATTTTATCTCTTAAACCGTGCGTCTAAATCTCGAACCATTTTCACCATTGGATTACTCGCGTCGAGGTCTTCAAAACTAGATCCCATGTTGATAGGTTTTGACGAAAAAAAAAATTATGAAAAAAAATCAGACGAAAAAACCGAACCGGAAGCACTTTTTTTTTCTTTCCGAAAAAGGCACAGCCGTTCCTCTCGCGAAAGCAAAACCGTGACTCTCGCGGAAGCAAAACCATGCCTCACGCGGAAGCAAAACCGTGCCTTTCGCGGAAGGAAAAAAAAACAGAAAACGCGTTTTTTCCCGTTTCCGAGAGGCATGACTGTGCCTCTCGCGAAAGCAAAACCGTGCTTCTCGCGGAAGCAAAAAAAAAATTTGAATTTTTTTCTGTCCAAAGCTAAGGAAGACCGGTGGGAAACCAAAAAGCCGAAAAAAAACCCGGGAAATCCGTTTAAAAAGCCAAAAACGCGTGCGGAAAAATAAAAAAAATAAAATCCAGAGGGAGCGCCTAGAGCGCAACACGTGGCGGCGGCTGAGAGCGCGCCAAGTGGCGCGCTCTCAGCCCACCCCAAGTGATCGTTGGGAGGCCCCCGAAGGAGCGCTCGTCAACTAGTTGCTGTCGCATTAGTCTGGTGCAAATAAAATCGGCGAACCCTATTTGACGCGCGCGTGTGTCCAGTTGCCGCATTTTCGCTGAAGCGCGCGTGCGAAAGCACAGAACGGGCGGGCCCACTTTGATTTTTTTTTATTTTGCCGGTTTCCTGGTTTTTCTCTGTTTTCTTTTTTCCTTTTTCTTTTTTTGTTTCTGTTTCTGCTTCTTTTTCTTTCTCTTTTTACTTTTTAATCCTTTTTCATTTTTATTTTTGTCCTTTGTTTTCAGAAAATGTTCGAGATTTCATATTTTGGCATGATTTCAAAAACTGTTCACGGTTTTAAAGTCTGTTCACTTTTAAACATTTATTCACAATTCAAAAATTGTTCAGTGTATACCACAAAAAGTGTTTAAATATTGTTCAGTGTATATCACAGAAATGTTCAATGTGTATTTAAATATTGTTCAACGTATATCATAAACATGTTCAATGTGTATTTAAATATTGTTTAGCGTATATCACAAAATGTTCAATGTATATTTAAAAATTGTTCAGCGTATATATAAAAAATCAATAATTGTTCGGAGTTTTAAATTTTTCTTCTTGTTTTTCATTTTTTTCCAAAATCTGTTCAAATTTCGAAATTTGTTCATCATTTTCAAACATTATTCGCATTTTAAAGAAAATTTGTCCACATTTTTCCAAGAAATGTTGAAAATTTTGAAAAAAAAACCTGGATCTGGCACTGTACTCAGTACTTTAAATTTTGCGCTGCAATTTATCTGTCAGCAGTCGCCAGCTCAACTGGTTAGGCTAGCTGCTGTGAATCGCGAGGTCGAAGGCTCAACCATTTATCGCCCATGGGCGGCAAATGGGAGCTCCCAATAAAATCCGTACAACGTTTGCTTGTTCCTGTAATTTGTAACAACGTTTGAATCATTCATGGGCCTGAGCTTCCCTGGTTAGACATGGAACGACTTCACCCTCATCCTAGGACCCACAAAAAAATACAATGTTGCATATCTTAGTTCAAAGCGGCGACACTTTTTTTGGATCGGAGGGAGTATTAAATGGGAGTTGGTACGTCGTCGTTTCGCACATGCTTGATTTGGCAGAAAAAATTTCACAGTTAAATGGACCTAATTAATTGCATGTGGAATTAATTATCACGCTAATTCATTGCATTAATGACTTGATTTCTAAATTGATTCGGTGCTTTGTTTTCAAATTGTATATGTACCAACTCCTTTTTAATAATATATCTATCTAACTATTAAAGGGGAGTTAGTACGTCGTCGTTTTGCACGTGATTGATTTGGCACGAAAAAATCTCTATTATACAGACCTAATTATTTGCATGTGTAATTAATTGTCTGGCCAATTCATTGCATTATTTAGTTGATTTCTAAATTGATTCAGTGCTCAGTTGCCAAATTATTTTTGCATTATATCTCTACTCCTAATCTCTACTCCTAATGTCTTAGTTGGTGGGATTGCCTCATCGGTTTATTTTCGTCTGGTTTTTTTCGTCAGGTTTTTTTTCGTCTACTCCCACCACCGGCCTCCCCTCTCACCGTCCCACGTAGCGCAAAGAAAAAAAAAACAGGGAACGAGGCCCCTCGCACGCCACGGGATCCAGGTCCCCTCGATCTATTCGTTCCGTCCATCCTCAAGCCGCCCCAGCCGCCATCGCGGAGCCGCCGCCGCCTTCATTCCGGACCTGGAGGTCTGCGCCAAACCCCAGGGCAGGGCGATTCGAACCCCTTGATCGTGATCCTGAAGCACGCTGCCGCCGCCATCGTGGAGCCCTCCGCCGCCGCTGCCACCATCCCACTCGCACGCCGTTAACCCCGGGACCCTGCTCCGGCAAGAGCACAATCGCCCTCGTAAGCAACCGACGCACCCCTCCCTACCCCTCCCCCGATTCGTCCGCGGCCTCGTGGATCAGATCTGACTGACTGACCGGCCGGTTTCTTCCCCTCGCGATGTTGCTTTGCAGGTGGCCAGGGTCTTCGCTGTCGGCATCGGCGTCGTCTACGGCTCCGTCAGGCTCGGCATCCTCAAGGTAACGCTCCGAATCCCCCAACCCCCCCGCTGCCTTCCCCTATGGTACCGCTCGATCTATGCGAATTTGGTTGCGTCACTGTGTGTTGGCCGCTGCTCCCGTGGTTCTAGGATTAAGAGCCTCTGGTTCTAGGGTTGGAGCGATTTTAGACTGCACTGTTTTTGCGAATCTGATACTAGCCGAGGGTTTGGATTTGGAGATGAGACTGAGAATGTTGGTCGATACTGCCTGATTTCCTATTAGAGCGGCTTAGTTCTCCTGGTTTGGGTCATGCGGAGAGTCCTCCTCCACGCCTGAGGGCCCCCCTTCACCCGAGCTCCATCGCATGGGCGTGGCTTCTTCCGATCTCGCCCAACGCCGGAGCTCTCCTCAGCGCTTGCTGCTCACCCAAACCTTCATGTTACCTTGAATCACAATTCCTGACTGAAGGTGCTTGATGTAGGTGTTTGACTTCTGCTGCCGCACTGCAAGGTCTGGATTTATTTTTATGACTATACAGTTTATTTTGGTATAGATTTGATACTTTTTTTCTGTCCACTTAACTCAGTCTGTAGCAGCAACTTTTTATGTCGTTTCCTCACCAACCAATGTCATAATTTATCACGTGTACTACTGGCGTATAACATCGCATGCTATCTATCGAAGCTTTGACTCATTTGTTTTGCTGCTCCGGAAGTTTGAGACGGAGAAGAATGGCCTTGATGCTGGAGGTACAAAGAGGCACAAATAAGCTTTGACTCATTACGGGTGCTTTCACGTCTACTCAACTATAGATACAAGTGACCATAATTAGCTTTGGGTAAAAGGAACTAGCCTTTAGTTGATGGTACAACTCCAGGCCAGTCTCGAATCCTATCCAAGCTCGTGGCATTGAAGCTGCTGGTGGTTGGTTGAGCTGAAAAATAAGATGTTTAGGTTCAACAATGCATACCTGGACTTTTATTCATTGGAAAATGAATAACGGCTCCATTTTTTGAACACGAGAAATATTCAGGGAAGGAACGTCAGATGCAAAATACTGAGAGGCTCAAACACTAAAGTGAGATGCTTTCTGCTTGAAAACTATAGTCAAAAGTTGATTCACAGAAGTTTAGAGAAGTTCGGTCCAGGTGCCAAGGTAGTCATAGGCTATCCCTTCTCAACATTGCAGCTATCCAGGTTTTCAATTTAGGAGATGATTTGGAAACTCGCATAGAAAATTATTTACTCTAATGTATTACATACTAATCCTTTTGGAAGCAAGAACGGAAGAAAAGTCTGGTGAGGTCTCCACGAGTCAAGTTATATAACCGTTTATTTGACTTGAAGGAATATTTGTGGGATTTCAATCATTAGGAAGTTTGAGGGCATCAGCTTGGCAAAGTAGATGTTGTTGACATCAATTATTAATTGTTATTTTTTAACGTTCCATCATTTTGTTTTTACACTTTTTTGCAGGCACTAGCACTGTTTTACCATTGACAGTGCATTGTGAATATGTTAACAGACTACTTGGGTGTTCTGAAATCGAATTATGTATATAATATAAGTATATACCATGACATGCGCTGCTGCTTCTAATTAGATACAATAGCTTCTCTCTTTTTTATTGTACAGCTGAGATCTTCATTACATTACAACCTTATGTTTTGCTTATTTTTTTATTGAAATCGGTGTTCTCTCTCTAGGTTAATGGATCATCCTGGGAACGATTTTGAGGGCATTATGCCAGCTGCTTTGATGGCAATGGATTATGGAATGGCAAACTAACAGGGCACATCGCACAACTGGTATAAATGTGTTGATATGTTGCATTTCAAGGCAGTTTCACTCATAAATACTACAAATAAAAGAAGTGAAATTTACTATAAATTTAACCTACGGTTTTCCTTGAGAAGGTTTATGAAATTATAAGACATAATTTGATGAAAGAGATATCTCTACTTCTTGGTGTTGCATCAAGGCATTGATATTGAACTAGAATGCATATGTTTTATATAAAAAAAGATAAACCTTATGCATATGTTTTGATTGCAACTTTTTTTGTAGGCAGCAATAGTAATATGTCAAGTACTGTTTGATCATTTTTAGAGTATTGTCATTATATTTACAGACCACTTGCGCTGGGCAAGAGGGTTCTGCTGTGGAGACCAAGAAAAAGGATGGCAACATTGGGGACGCCTCAGCTGCCGTCGATGAACGCGGCTCGGAACAGGCAAAGCTCCATGCGAGGCTCCCCTGGCCGCCGAGCATCTCCGAGAAGCCCAAAATGAGATGAGACGACGTCATGGTGCTCGACAGTGCAACGCAGGTTATGCCGGAGACCATCATGTTCCCTGTCAAGTTCTTGCACTTCTTCACCGGTGAGACAGCTCTAAAATCTTTGATTTCATGTCAATTAAAAATAGTTTGTAGGTGTGTTGGCAGTGGCACACAAAGCTGAAACTAAAATCTTCTTGCATAAGCGCCGGATGTTATTGAGAGTATTATTACATATTGAATTTAATTCCTTTCTTGCACCCACAATCGACCTACAGCTCTAAACTGCACACTCGCACCCGATCAGGATTTAGTTGTAAATTGTTGCCACCTTCAAATTAATTGATATGAAGCCAGCAATTGCTGGGTACAAGAGGAATTATGTTGTTCTAAATAATGATTCCTAAACTACGATGTCTGCGTGGCATTAATCTTTTGGAAAAGGAATTTGGAAGCTGGATTGACACTGGTCAAGATGATAGGAGCATATACTCAATATAAAAAGTAGTGTTAATTGTGGCAGAAAGCATGATTACAGACATTAATGAGCTTTAATTTCATACAAATTTTGGGTATCGTTATTAGTGGTTCGTGACTGAAAATTTGTTTGAAATTACGTCATGGTTCTTACTTGGATAGCGGAATTTGCGTCAGTGGCTGCAAGCCGAGATTGCCTTTGCTGCCACCGACAAGGATTCTCTTGATCGAGCGGGGCACTACATTTTTTTCCTTATTTAGGTGAGAAGGTGATCATAGTTCTTCTATTTTGATTAACCGTGTTACGATAAATACAAAGAACTTCATCAGCAGAGCTTTTAATTGTTTTGGGTGCGTATCAAAGAAACAATCATGTACTGTTGAACCACGACAAAGTTTGGTGACTGGGGCTGTAGGAGAAATAGGGATAATCATTGGAGGGACTATAAATGGTTGAGATAGAAAAATATGCACATCTGATAGAAAAATATGCAAGCCGAGATCACCTTATGTTTTGCTTATTTTTTTATTGAAATCGGTGTTCTCTCTCTAGGTTAATGGATCATCCTGGGAACGATTTTGAGGGCATTATGCCAGCTGCTTTGATGGCAATGGATTATGGAATGGCAAACTAACAGGGCACATCGCACAACTGGTATAAATGTGTTGATATGTTGCATTTCAAGGCAGTTTCACTCATAAATACTACAAATAAAAGAAGTGAAATTTACTATAAATTTAACCTACGGTTTTCCTTGAGAAGGTTTATGAAATTATAAGACATAATTTGATGAAAGAGATATCTCTACTTCCTGGTGTTGCGTCAAGGCATTGATATTGAACTAGAATGCATATGTTTTATATAAAAAAAGATAAACCTTATGCATATGTTTTGATTGCAACTTTTTTTGTAGGCAGCAATAGTAATATGTCAAGTACTGTTTGATCATTTTTAGAGTATTGTCATTATATTTACAGACCCGTCATGAAGTTGTGTCAATCTGATAATTTTTTTTGTGTCATAGTAGCCAGCTAGAGGGATGACGATGCATGCAATCATTTGCATAACAGAATACAAATATGTTGCATGAGTCATCAATTCATGTGAGAAGAACTTGTTCCATGTGATTTGTAGTGGACAAAAGTGGAAACCAATTGTTTTTATAATAGCTAATTTGACAACACAAGTGCTACACCTTGATCATTATGTGCATATGATATGATTCTAGCTATTTTCCGTTGTATGGGTGATTTTAATACTGATGTAGGACGGTTCGTACGAGTGGAATTATCAATTCTCATGCAATGCTTAAAACGGAAAATGAGAGCAATTTGGGATTTTTGGTGTATAACACTGCAAAAATGTATGGGGAAATTGTTTAATTTGTCAGAACTTTTAGGAGGGAGTGGATGATGAATGTTAGAATACATTCAAAGTTAGAGATGATGGAAATGCCTATGGAAAATTTGACGAACTTGGAGATAACATATGTGAATTTGGTGTTGGGTGGCAATGTAGAGCTCAAGCCAAGCGTCTTGTATTCATACATTAGTCCATGGGTTAGCAATGATGGGACTCAACAATTTGATAGATTTGGAGGAAACACAAGACAGATTAGGAGTGGGGCGACAACAGAGCAAAGTAATAACACAATGACCGAAAAACTGAACTTGAGGAGCTCGGGATAGATCCATCTGTGGGCCCGTGGCAACGCAAGGGGAGGGTGTGTCGTTGGATGGGGTTTTTGTGTTGGGACCGCATGTTGGAGATAACATGGCAGATAGTTCGAACAACCATATTTCTCCTCCACATATGGGCTCGATTTGGGGAGCCCGGACAGTCCAGACGGTTAAAGTTTTAGGAGCCCGCAGGGCGCCCGTTTGATGTCCGAACAAGCCCAGACGTACAAGAGAAAATGTGCTTCGACTTTCGAGACGATCTTAATCATTTGTTTAATTCATATATATATGCATTATAGCCCGTAGCAACGCACGGGCATTCTACTAGTACTATTATAGGGGAGTTGGTGCGTCCTTGTTTCGCATGCAATTGATTTGGCACGAAAAATTCCTATTTAAATCGACCTAATTAATTGCATGCTTAATTGATTATCTGACTAATTCATTGCACTAATGACTTGATTTTCAAATTAATTCGGTGCTCGGTCATGCGTAGCAACTCCTCTTTAATAGTATAGACTATTAAGGGTTTGATTTGGCGCGAAAAAATCCCTATTTAAATGGATCTAATTAATTGTCTGGCTAATTCATTGAATTAATGACTTGATTTTCAAATTGATTCGTGTTCGGTTTCAAACTATTTTTGCATTAATGACTATGTCCGAAACGACGACATACCAACTCCCCCTTTATCAGTAGAGAAGACGTTAGGTCCTCTTGCCCTTGCACCAAAACCGTCCTCTAAATTGCCATCGTAACCCTCAAACCTATCCGCCTTCACACAATCACTCTCTTCGAGCAGATCCACCGTCCCAACCCCCAACACCCCATTCCCAGCACCTGACTCTCCATGGCACGGCGACCCCTCCTCCTGCTCGCCCTCCTCACCATGACCCTCGCGGGCGCCTCAGCGGTGTTGGGCGGCCGCGGTGCGAGGGTCGGCGAGTGGGGGCCCATCCCGGACGTGAAGGACGCGCACATCCAGGAGCTGGGAGGGTGGGCGGTGCAGCACGCGAGCCTGGCCAGCAACAGGCTGCGGTTTCGCCAGGTCACGCGCGGCGAGCAGCAGGTGGTCTCCGGCATGAACTACCGCCTCTTCGTCGACGCGGAGGACGACTCCGGCAAGAGCATGTCGTACCTCGCCGAGGTCTATGAGCAGTCTTGGACCCACACCCGCCAGCTCAAATCCTTCAAGCCAGCGGCGAACTGATCCGTCTCGCGCGGCTCATGAATCTGTAGTTGGCGACCGCGACCGCTCTGGTTAATTTCATAATTTAATTTGCTCGTTCTTTGAAGCACTAATAATGAGTAGAATACTACTCCCTTCGTCCCATAATATAAGATTGTTTTCAAACTATATTACTTTGAAAAACGATCTTATATTGTGGGACGGAGGGAGTACTTAAGTGTTTGTGCGGTTTGATCGTGACGCCTGCGGTTCATCCTGACTACCACTACTCCGTCTTAGTGTATTTGCTATAGAGTATTACTAGCAAATAAAATTGTGAGTTCTCTCAGATTGTTGTGATGGCCCATGGTTCATAGTTCATGTGTATTTCCTGCGTCCATTGCATGACTCCGTGGGGAGAGGGAGGGTTTCACTGCTATGATACTTCCCGACTTTCTATTACAACAAATTTTGCCCAGCTCCGGCGAGGGAGGGGTGATGACGGCGGCATGCCTTCGGCTCGCTTCAGTGCTTGTAGTCGTCGCTAGGTGGTCTACGGATCTGAATGTAATTTTTATTATTTTCGGTGTTCATTGTACTGTCATGATTGAAGATGAATAGATCGGAAGTTTTCTCACAAAAAAAAGTTTCTGGAACGCAGAAGTTGTGCCAAAATCCCGTGAGGATTTTGCTTTTGGAGGCTTGTCACTCGCCACTTTCTCTTGTGCTGACAAGTGGCGCACTGCACTGCATCACTTGTCGCAAACTGCGAGTTTTTCCTTTTTTTTCATAGATTCGTTTTTTTTTTCAAAACGGTTTATCTTTTCAACCGTGCTTCCAAATCTCGATCCGTTTTCATCGTTGCATTTCTCGCATCGACATATTTGAAACTAAATCTCATGATAATAGGTTTCGACAAACTTTTTCATGAAACCTGCCAGAAATTTTAAAAAGAAATATGAAAAAAAAAACGCCAAACAAAAAAATGAAAAAAATGAAGCACAATTGCGTTTTTCACATTTTTTGTGGGGGAAGCACGGGTTGTACTTTTCGCATAAGCAAAACTGTGCTTCTCACAGAAGCCCATGTTTTGCTTTCTTCCTTTTTCGGTGCAAGCACAATTGTGCTTTTACCTTTACCTTTTGGAAAACACAGATGTAAAAGCACAACTATGCTTGTCGTGGAAGCAAATGCTTCTCGCAGATGCACATGTTGTGTTTTTTCTCTTTTTTGGTGGAAACGCATTTGTGCTTTTTCCTTTGGGGTAGCACATGATGTGCTTCTTGTGTAAGCACATGTTGTGCTACCGACAAAAGCAAGGTTGTGCTTCTCTTGGCCGTGCTTTTCCTTTTTCTGAAAGAATAAATGTGCTTCTCACAGAAGCACATATTGTACTTCTCAAATAAAAGTGTTGCTCCCCGATTTTTTAACCAAAACGTGGGAAAAACCAAGCGAAAACCGAAAATCTAACACCCCCCTCTCCCAAGCAAAAAAACAAATAAATTCCAAAATGCATGCAGAAATAAAAAACAAAATCCCGGGTATACGCCTAGAGCGCGACATATGGTAGTGGCGGGGCACACCACTTGACATGCTCTCAGGCCAAAAAAGTGACCTTTGCGGGAGCCCTTCAAAGGGTAACCATTAGTTGTTCTCCATCCTGGCTCTCCTAATTGGCGCATTTGGGTAAGTGGCGCTCACACTTTAAAAAAAAATATTGACGATGGACTTGTGATTGTTGATTGCTGACCGGTCCACCAGCGACCGTTCACCATGTAGAGTTGACCGTTGAATTTTTTTAGAAAGGAAAAGAGATCTCAAAAATAAAAATAAAAGTTCAAAAAATTTGAAAAAGTTCATGAAATTTGAAAAAAATTGTTCAACAAATTTGAAAAAACAATTTAAAAAATAACCGAAATTTGAGAAAAAATCATGAATTTGAAAAAAGTTCAAGACTTGGAAAAGTTCATATTTGAAAAAAATCGTAAAAATAAAAAAACTTTATGAATTTGAAAAGGAAATTCACAAAAGATTTGAAAAAAGATTGTAATTTTAATAAAGTTCATGAAATTTGGAAAAAGTTCACGAATTTAAGAAAACAAAAAAAATCAAAAAATAAAACTAAAAGAGAAAAAGGAAATAAGAAAAGGGAAACATTATAAATCACCCGACGGATCGCACGCTGGCGTCCGCCCCCTTCTCTGCACGCCACGTGCCTCATGGTCACCGTCACAAGTTTTTGCAACTAGCCCGTTGTTGCAATCTGTCTCATCGCAACAACGGCTCTGTTGCAGGATCTGGATCCTTGAGAGAAATTCTCTCCTCGTGCTCCTCCAGAGCTCCCGTCGAGTTTGCCGCCTCCCCACGCTGCTCCGACTGCCCCGAGCTCCCGTCGAGACACCGACTTCTCGTGCTGCTCCAACTACCGCCACCGACTGCCGCCATGGATGCTCGCCGTCGATTAGCACACCAACGAGCTTCTCTGGCGATCTGCACGCTGGTGCAAGGCCTGCAAATAGCGAGACCGGGTTCCCCCGTCGAGTTGTCGTCTCCTCGTGCTGCTCCGACCGCCACCACCGACGCTTGGCGCCGACGAGCTTCTCCGGCGAGCTGCACGCAACTACCACTAGAATGCTCTTTGCAACATGTCCAATGTTGCAAAAGGCTTTTCGTAACACGAGTTCTGTTGCAAAAATTGCAGTAGAAAATGGTCAAGAAAGGTCTCGCAACAAAGATCTTGTTGCAGAAATACAAGGTTTTGCAACAAGAGATTTGTTGCAGAAAACATAAAGAAAAATAGGAACGTAGAAGGTCTCGCAACAAAGGTCTTGTTGCAGAAATACAAGGTTTTGCAACAAGAGATTTGTTGCAGAAAAAATAAAGAAGAAGAGGATCGTAGAAGGCCTCGCAATAAGGGTCTTGCCTCAAAAATACAAGGTTTTGCAACAAGAGACTTGTTGCGGGAAAAATAAAGAAGAAGAGACACGGTACAAACATCTCGTATCATCGAATCAGATGGCTCGCGAGGCGGCGGATCTTTTATAATGATCCGCCGGCCGACGCGTAGCACGCCCCATAAGAAAAAAAAAAGAGAAAACTAGTTGGAAAAAACTCTACCTGGGCCGGCCCATTTTGATACCAGTGTTGTGGAGATGGTGTGCGCCGGTTAGCAAAATGCACTCTAACCGGTGCTTAAGGCACCAAACAGAAGTTGGGCGTTGCGGCACCAACGAGAGCAGCTGGCCGAACAGAATCAGTAGCACGCCCGTAGTAGGATGCAAAGCGCAAGTGCTATATCTCGCTCAACAGGAGATGGTAGCTCATCTCACTAAAGGATTTTCCTCTCCTGTCGTTTTCTGGGCTGACATGTTTCGATTTTTTTTTTCCGTTCACGTTGATCTCGTTCGCTCGATCGCTGTCATGTGTGTAGGTTTGGTCCGGTTTTCTTCTTTTTTGTGTTTTTTATCTTCTTTTTTTCCATTTTCATTGTTTCTTCCCGGTTTTCTGCGGTTTTCCTTTTTTCCACCGCTTTTTTGTTTCTTTCTCGGTTTTCATCATTTTTTCTTTCTTATTTTATTTTTTACTTTCTTTTTCGGTTTTACTGGTTTTTTTTGCTTTTATTTTTTGTTTCCTTTGTTTTTTGTGTGTCCTTTTTGATTTTTATAGGTTTATTTATACATTTTTCGTCTGCACCAAGAAGAATTTTTATATACATGTTTACATTTTCTAAATATGTGATTACTTTTTTGATAATTTTATATTTTTTATGTCTACTTTTCTCATACAGATTATATATATTTTTTGTATACACCATATATATATATGGGTAAATTATATATATAGGACAAATGTTTCCTACCACACGGTGATATTTACCACCACTTGCGTTTTGGATGTTGTATGTAATATCTATCAAATCGGAGATTATGTACGCGTAATATGTAATGTATAAGAATATTTAGGTAGTATATATAGTATTTTTTTGGTAGTATGTATCATATTTTGAGTATGATCTTTTTTACGTACAAATATATACGTGTATTTCACAAATATAATAAAACCATGAGCCAACTTGCAATTTTTTTATGTAACTCACTTTGAACTATCTTATATATAGTATATGAATATATTTATAATGATAAAGTAGTATATATACTACCGCATGATACTATATGGGACATATGGGGTAACTACCCCTGGGTGGTAGGATGTATTTTCCCTATATATACATTTAACATTTTGAAAATACATGATTATTATTTTTAAACATATATTATTTGATGTCAATTTTTTCCATAAATATTGTATATTTTTTGTATACATCAGGACCATTTTATATATGCACGTCTAATTTTTTCTAAATTCATGATTAGCATTTTTTAAAACATATAGTTTTTTAGGTCTACTTTTTCGATGCATATTCTACACTATTTGTGTAGATCAGGAACATTTTACATATACACGTTTAACATTGTAAAAATACATGGTTAGCATTTTTTAAAATTTATATGTTTTAGTGTATTTTTTCATACACATTTGTACAATTTTGTATACATTTTTGGTATACATCGGAAATATTTTTTCTATACATATTTAACTTTTCTAAATGCATGATTAACATTTTTGGTATGCATTTTTTGAATACGTTAGAAACATTTTTTCTATACACATTTCACATTTTTTAAATCATGATTGACATTTTCTAACTTTTGTATATAAAGTGATTTTATAATGAACATACTCAGAATATTTTGAAATATAAGCAAAAGTAAAAAAAAAAACCCATAAAACAATTGCAACCAAGTAAAAAAGAAAAGAAAAAACTCTGAAGGCTTGTGTCCGTGCTACGCGGCCCAATGGGACGTCGGCCTTCAGCGAGACATCCTACTGTCTTGCTTGAAGTGAGACATAGACGCACCCGCGCCGAGGCGTTAGTACAGACTCTTAACAATTTGAAGTGTATCTAAAATAGAAAATCCGCGTCCGTTTGGGAGCTGGCCTTACCAAGCAGACCGCTTGGTATTTTTGTTAGTCTTGGTACCAAATTATTGCGTTATCTCAAAAAAAATGCGTTGCGATTTGCGAAGGTGACGAAACTCACGTGGCACGGGTCTTCGAGGTCCCGCCCTCTCGCGTTCAGAATCCGATGCTCAAAAGCCACCGTTGCCATGGCACCATCGATCCGTTGCACATCTCTTCCATCACAGCTTCCGTTGCCCAGAAATTCAATATGCATACTAAAAATAAAGATAACGGAGCAATCTGAATCCACGTAGCCGTTGCGGGATGCCGTCTCCCGTCTCCAGCTCCCTCACCAACGGCTCTATTCCCCCCACCGCCCGCTCCACGTTGACCGTTTCAACCATTAAAACCCTCCTTCCCCCTCGCCCTTCTCCCCACACCCCCAAATCCCCCATCTCTCCCCAAACCGACGCGCACATCCATCCGCTTCGTCCCCGGCCACGGCCCAAACCCTAGAGATCGGCAACCGCCGCGCGAGCAGGGAGAGGGAGAAGAGGGGATCGCCGCCATGAACGACCTCATGACCAAGTCCTTCATGAGCTACGTCGACCTGAAGAAGGCGGCCATGAAGGACCTCGAGGCGGGCGGCGACGAGACCGAGCTCACCCAGGTCGGCGGCGCCACCGACGAGCGCCTCAAGGGCTTCTTCAAGGAGGCGGAGGCGGTCCGCGAGGAGATGGCGGCCATCCGCGACGCGCTCGCCCGCCTCCACGCCGCCAACGAGGAGGGCAAGTCGCTGCACCAGCCCGACGCGCTGCGCGCCATGCGGGTCCGCGTCAACGCCGACATCGTCTCCGTGCTCGGCCGCGCGCGCGGGATCCAGCGCGCGCTCGCGGACATGGACAGCGCCAACGCCGCGCAGCGCAGGCTCTCCGCGGGCTGCCGCGAGGGCACCACGCTCGACCGCACCCGCACCTCCGTCACCGCGGGGCTCCGGAAGAAGCTCAAGGACCTCATGCTCGACTTCCAGGCGCTGCGCCAGCGCATGATGTCCGAGTACAAGGACACCGTCGAGCGCCGCTACTACACGCTCACCGGGGAGGTCCCCGAGGACGAGGTCATCGAGCGCATCATCTCCGAGGGCCGCGGCGAGGAGATCATGAGCGCCGCCGTCGCCGAGCACGGCCAGGGCGCGGTGCTCGCCGCGCTCAACGAGATCCAGGATCGCCACGACGCCGCGCGGGAGGTGGAGCGCAGCCTCCTGGAGCTCCACCAGGTGTTTCTCGACATGG
The DNA here is from genome assembly GCA_039707655.1 of Elymus sibiricus. Classification (NCBI taxonomy): domain Eukaryota; kingdom Viridiplantae; phylum Streptophyta; class Magnoliopsida; order Poales; family Poaceae; genus Elymus; species Elymus sibiricus. The sequence continues at coordinate 69,979,228 of CM077670.1, forward strand.
CCGTCCTCGTGCAGTCGCAGGGGGAGAAGGTCAACGACATCGAGAACCAAGTGAACAACGCCAGGGACTACGTCCACTCCGGCAACAAGGAGCTCGGCAAGGCCCGCGAGCACCAGCGCGGCAGCCGCAAGTGCCTCTGCATCGGCATCATCCTGCTGCTGCTCCTCATCCTCATCGTCATTGTCCCCATCGCCACCAGCCTCAAGAGGTCCTGAGCAACCACACCACACCGGAGTTTGTGACGATGATCATCTGGACACCTGCATTTGTGTCTAATATGTTGTTTCGATTTCGTATTCTACTCCTTCATTCGTTGATTTCTGCTCCCCCCGAATGTCTCTGAATGTCTCTGGTATCGTCAGGATTTAGCTGATGATGAATAGTACACCGTATATCTGTTCGGTTAATTTGCAACCCTGGAAAATCTGCTGATTGATTCTGTGCATGAGATGAGATTTGGTGCATGGATTTGTTGCTGTTGCAGTAGCCTGCGGTTTTATTGTGCTTGCAGCTGGGTCCGGAGCGCTCTGGGGTGTTAAATTCAGAACATAAGTGCACAAGATAGGCAAGCAGGCTTCTATCATCATTTTCTTCTTTTCTCATTTGATGATCCAATTGCGGAAAGGAGTCACAAGGATATTATTATAGAACTTGTTAATGTGATGCTTGTACTAAACCATGTGTATGTGTCTTCCATGTCATAGCTTGCAGCTGGGGCAGAAGCAGAGACAACAGGGCCAACAGAGATGCGATTCAGTCCAATACCAATTTTTTTGATATCCGTATAATATCCAGATTTCTTTGTAGGCCGCTTTATTTTTATTTATTTTGTGGCGAGAATTGCTGCTTTCTTATTCTCAGTTCATTTGTCACTTCAGCATCTGATTTTTTAGTCCTGTTTTCAGTAATATTACAAGTAAGAATATATATTGGCTATCAAGAATCTGAGGTTTCATCTGAATTACTGGATGCAGCTCTCCTGTATCTTCACTAATTTCCCCGGTAGGTTCCTGTTAGGTAACAGTTGTCTATTAATTACAGCTTGATTTCGGTGTCGATGTTTAGTGTGAGTTTAATATTACATGGGGAAATGAGAAGCTAATGTTCTTACAGTTAACAGAAAGTTGTCCTTGTTGCTCTGCTTTCTTTTGGAAGATCATGCTGTCTATGATTTGTGCTATCTTCCCATATTGTATTCTACTGCTTCATTCGTTAATTTTGTGCCCGGATATCTTGTATCGTCATGATTTCGCTGATGAGGAATAGTAGTACACCGTATATCTGTTCAGTTAATTTACATTCCTGAACTGCCGATTGATTCTTAAATCTGTGCATGAGGGATGACATTTGGTCCATTGAAGGGAATATGCTGCCAATTGGGTAGTAGTATTATTCAATCTTAATGTTGTGCTTGTACTAAGCCATGGCTACGTGTCTTCCATGTCACAGCTTGCTGCTGGCGCAGAAGCACAGGTAACAGGGAGAACAGAGATGAGATAGCCAAGAACCAAATGAACTTCACTACTCAGGTGGATTCAGTCCAGTACGATTATTTCGTTTGTGTTATCATTTTAAGAAGTAAACTGGTTTACTGAAGTTCAATCTGTGCATTTGTTTGTACTTGGTAGAATTACTGCTTTCTTATCATCACTGTTTTTAGGAATGCAGTGTGCACTTAAATATCATCAGCTCACAAGGAAACCTGATCGAATAGCACCAACTAAAATCCTTAGAAATTACTACAGTGTCAAAAATGGTCTTACATCTTGGGACAGAGGGAGTATCTGCTTACTATGAAGATCTTTTGCCAGTTGTGTATCTGAATATTTAGTTATTTTTTCTGTTTACTATAATCGTATCTATAATTTTATCTCATTTCTGTCTGTTGTTTTGATTTTGTATTCTACTACTTCATTCCTTGATTTCTGCCCGAATGTCTCTGTATCGTCAGGATTTAGCTGATGATGAATAGTACACGTTCAGTTAATATGCAACCCTGAAAAAACTGCTGATTGATTCTATGCATAAGAAGAGATTTGGTGCATCCAGAGAGATTCAGTGCATGGATTTGTTGCTGTTGCAGCAGCCTGCATATCTGTTGTGTTTGATGCTGGGTCCGAAGTGCCCTGCGGTGTTAAATTCAGAACAGAAGTTTGTGGCACAAGATAGGCAAGCAGGGTTTGTTTGTGGCTTCACGGCTTGGCTTCGTATCATCATTTTCTGCTTTTCTTGTTTGATGATCCAATTCCATTTTGAATAACTGTTTATTTCATCTGCCGAAACTAGTCACAAGGATATTATTATAGGACTCGTTATATAGTCTTAATGTGGTGCTTGTACTAAGCCATTGCTATGCGTCCTCCATGTCGCAGCTTGCTGGTGGGGCAGAAGCATAGACAACAGGAAGAACAGAGGTGAGCCAAGATTCAATGAACTTTTCTCTCTGAAGTGGATTTAGTCCGATCCCATTATTTCTTTTGATTGCGCCATACGTATATTTAACAACTGAACTGACTTACTGAAGTTGAGTATCCACATTTGTTTGTAGAATTGCTGCTTTCTTATTCTCACTGTTTTTTAAGGAACGGAGGTAGTTTGTGGATGATTGATTAGCACCAACTAAGTTTCCTTAGATGATTGCACTTTAGAAAGTGGTATCTGCTTAATATGAAGATCATTTGTCAGTTTTGTATCTGTAATATTACAAGTAAGAATGGATATCGGATATCAAGGGTCTCAACTTTTATCTCATTTGTTGAATGCAGACGCAGCATCTTCACTTCTTTCCTTGCAGATTCCTGTTAAGGAAGCAAAGGTAACCCTGCTATCCTGGTATACAGATAGAATAAAAACAATAATATTTGACTACCAATGAAACACATAGAATTAGTTGTTGAACACGAACGATATGGGAAGTTTTCCTTAAGGGATCACGATGTTTTCCCACTTATTCTGCTTGAAGGGATGGCGTTGATACTGTTGCTACCAGTGCTGCTGTTTTATTTTATTTTAGACTAGCAATGCTGCTGTTGTCAACTACTAATTACAACTCACATTTGTTGAGAGGAGACTGCAACTTAGTAATTCGGTGTCGATGTTCAGTGCGAGTTTAGTAGTACCATATGAGGAGGTGAAGTAATGTTCTTATAGTTCACAGCAAGTGGTCTGATGGGCCGTAGTTTGTCCTTGTTGGTCTGCTTTCATTTTGGAAAATCATCCTGTAAGATTTGTGCTGTCCTATGGAAGTAATTTTTTTTAAGAAAGACACAAGGTAAAAATAGATTCAGTATTCATTATGCATAATCTTGTACGAATTTGTTACGTCTTTGAAATCTAACAACCTTCTTGTCCACAAAATGATCGATAAATCCACAATCCCTCTCCCAAGAGGTGCCGACTGTTGGCAGCATATGAAGATCATTTGTCAGTTCTATGTCTGAATTGTTAGTTCTGTTTTCTGTAACATTGAGTAGAGAAATAGATATTGGTTATCACGAACCCGAACTTTTACCTCAATTATTCTTAAATGCTGTAAAAAGTACTAATGTTGCAAGTAAGGAGACCTGCATATATCTTCACTTCTTTAACACATAGAATCAGCTGTTGAAACCAGATAATATGGGAAATTCTTTAGCGATCGATCACCATGCTTGTCCTGCTAATGATTGAAAGGATTGCGGTTATAGTGTTGCTACCAATGCTGTTGCTGAGGTAACAGTTGTACAACTCACCTTTTTGGTGGGAAGTGCAGCTTAGAGCATCTCCAGCCGTTCGGACCCCCAGGGGCTTGAAATAGCGCCGCCTGGGGCCAATCGGCGATAAAATCGGCGTGGGGGCGGTCGGTTTCCCAACCGCCGCCCCAAGCTGGCCCCAGACGCCGCTTTTTGAAAATCAAAGTCGGCCAAAATTCGGCCAACCTTCGTACAAAACGACACAAATTTGGAGGAAATTCAGGCGTTTTCATTGATATTTGTACAAACTTAAAACATAATTTAAAAAACAAACTAAAAATAATACTACTACTACGCCGCCGCCGCCGCTTCGAGCCTTCTACATGCCGAGGAGCCTGTAGAAGTTGGTGTAGTCGCCACCGCCGTCGTCGCCGTCGTCGTCGCCGCCGTCCTTGTTGCACCCCTGCCCTGGGTCGCCGTGGCGGACGGGGTTGGACGGCCCTGGCGTCTCCTCGTCGCTGTCGTCGAGGATGACGACGCCGCCCTCCTCGCGGCCGCGGCGCCGGGCGGCGATCTCCTCGAGGGCGCGGCGCTGGCGTTCCATCTCCTGCCGGACGTAGTCGTCCCGCGCCCATTTGAGGCCGGTCTCCTCGTCGGCGGCCATGGCCTCGTGCTCCTTCTTCACGGGAAGGAGCGTCGGCTCGGTCTTCGGCTTGACGAGGCGGGAGGCGAGGCGGGAGGAGGGAGGAGAAGGGACGCCGCCCTCGTTGATGACGAGGGCGCCGCCGCGGGTGCACCGCCCGAGCGGCGTCTCCCGTGGCTCCGGCTTGACGGGGAGGAGCGCCGGCGACCCGGAGGAACGGGAGCCCGACAAGGACGCCGTCTCCATTCGCCTCGGCGTCCAGGAACTGCCGAGGCGGCGAGAGAAGGAGGGGGGCGCCGGGTACTCCAACCGCGGCGAGTTGCCACCCTAGATGTGCTCGAGGACGGCTTCGAGCGTGCGCCCGGGGACGCCCCACCATTGGCGCCGCCCCTCGGAATTGAGGCGGCCGCGGGGATCGACGCCGTTCGTGGAGGCGAGCTGGTCGGCGTGGCGGCGGTCGAAGTACACCGTCCACAGCGTGTGGTTGTCGGGGGCGTACCTCGGCTGCTGCCGCGCTTGCTCCGGCAGCGACGATCAGATGCGCGCGATCTCGGCGCGCCGATCAGCACCGGAGGGCGGCGGTGGCACCGGGACGCCGCCGGCGCTGAGCCTCCAGGAGCCCGGCACCCGCATGTCCGGCGGCGCCGGGTAGTCCGCCTCGTAGAGGAGGCGGGCTTCCGCCTCGTGCAGGTGGCGGCGGCCGAAGCCGTTGGCCGCCGCACCGTCGCCGGGGTAGCGCTCGGCCATGGTCGTCGGAGAGAGGGGCGTCGGCGGCGAGAGGGGGAGAGGGGCTGTGGCGAGGGAGTGTGCGGCCACCGGCGAGGGAGGGGCGGCTTTTATAGCGGCGAGCGGGCGGCCGTGTGTACGCGTGGCGGGAGGGGGCGGGACGCGCGTCGGCGCGCCTTCACTGCGCCGCCCGTGAGGAATCAATGGAAGGCTGACCGCCGGCAGCCTTCGCATTGATTCCCGCGGGAAACCGAGGCGATGAGGACGACGAAGGCGCCCAGTCGCTGACTCGGCGGGTCCGCATGATTTCGCGCCAAAATCGTTTCCCCCGGCGCCCGGGCTTGGGGGGCCTGTGGGGGGGGGGGGGGGAGTGGAGATGCTCTTAATTACAGCAAGTAGTCCAGCCAGCTCTAGTTCTGGTTTTGTGGAGACCAGAATCTAGGCACCCCACCCAAGAAAAAGTACTCCCTCCGTCCGAAAAAACTTGTCCCAATCTTGTCCCTCAAATGGATGTATCTAGCACTAACTTGGTACTAGATACATCCATTTGAGGGACAAACTTTTTCGGACGGAGGGAGTACAACATATGGCCTAGAGTTGCAGGTTCAGCATTTCCCAGTGTTAACGCAACAAGGGGGAGTGACTTCAGATGCTGCCACATCTGCAGAAGGTAGGGGTCAAGCTAGAGACCATCGAGGAACTGAGGAAGCTGTTGATGCTACAGAGAAAGGAGCATGTAGAGATGATACAGGAGGAGATCAGGTTGTTAGCCACAAACAGGGAAGTGAGCATCAACATAGAGTTTCAGGATGGGATGTCCTCCCGTCTGCCATACCTGAAAATCTCTATGTAGGTGACACAAGGACTCCTCTAGCTGGTGTTGGTGGTCCCATTAGGAATCACTATAATCTCAACAGAAAAGTGGGTGATAAGACTGATATGCGCAGAAGTAGTGGAGTAGCTGTGAAGAAGTTGGGTCACCCCTACACTACTCGTCGTAGCAAATCACTTATAGGGGTGGGCTTGCCCGGGGGAGAGGAGTTTAATCCATGGCCGCTGCACATGCCCTCGCCACATTCTAGTACAACTTCCGTGGACTCTTGCTATAGTGCTTTACCCCCACCTGTAATAGTTAATGAAGGATATGTGGGTCTGGATGTTGATTTGGGTAATGGTGGCACCAGAACTATAATCCACACTCAAGACAAAGCTCAAGGTTGTAGCAATCAGGATGATCTTCCGAAGTCTATTCTGGAATTTCGTGAGAAAGGTGATATGGAAGTTGATGGGGCTATGGCGCCAGCCCTTAAGGCGCCACGGGCGCCATGAAGATGATAGCCTGGAACTGCCGAGGCATGGGCCAGGGTCTCGGCAGTGAGAAGATGTGCTACCTGGCTAGACTGATCCACGCCACAAAAGCTAAGGTAATTTTTGTTTCAGAAATTAAAACTTCTAAGATAAAACCTGTTGATTTGAACACTCGCTTTGACATGGCCAATAGTGTTGTAGTTCCTTCCAAGAGGCGCTCTGGGGGACTCTGGCTGATGTGGAGTGATGATCTGCAAATTAATGTACATACTTCTAACTTCCATGTTATCTTAGCTACTGTCCTTAATGTAGCTAGTAAGGAGGAGTTTGCTCTGGTTTGTATATATGGAGATCCATATCATCGCCAAACAAACCAGATCTGGGAGCTTGTGGCATCTTTTGTGTTTGATAATGTCAACAAGCCTGTAGTTTGTATGGGAGACATGAATGATATTTTGTATGATATGGAGAAAAGTACCCCCTATATTAATACTAGTCGTATGAATGCTTTCCGCAATCTTGTGAAATCTTGTGGCTTGATTGATCTTGGTTATAGTGGGCCTGCTTATACCTGGACTAACAAACGTTTTTCCACTAATCCAACTTATGAAAGACTTGACAGATGTTTGGTGAATGCTGAGTGGTGTTCTCTTTTTCCGAATACAAATGTCTACAATCTGCCAATTACCCTGAGTGATCATGCTCCTATACTTATTTCTACTGATGGCAAGTTTCGAAAGCCTGTGCAAAGTTTCAAATTTGAAAATTGGTGGCTCATGGAAAAGGATTTTCATCCATATGCAAAGGCTGTGTGGACTAGCACTGCTCATAGACCTTTCTATGCTAGAACTAATCATCTTGCAGGATCTCTCAAAAGATGGTGCAAAAAGAAGAGGCCTATCAATCAGGAACTAAATTCACTCGAAGAACAGATAAAATGTATCCAGATGAAGCCAATTTCGGAGCAGGACCACAAGTTAGAAGCCTCTCTAATAAACAGGTATGAAGAAAATATGACTAAACTTACTGAATTTTATAGACAAAGGGCAAAAAAGCATTGGGCAACAAAAGGGGACAGAAATACTTCTTATTTTCATCAGGCTGTTCTCAAAAGAAGAAGGAAAAATCAAATTGTTTCCATTAGAGATCATAATAATATGACTCATTTTAAGCCTGAAAAAATTGCCGACACTTTTGTTCAATACTTCAAGAAGATTTTTGCCTCTAATAGAACTAACCAAGGGAGGCCCTATATAAGCACAGAGATGAATGCAGGTCAGCAGGGCTATACAAATAGCATTCCAGATAAGCAGGAAATTGGGCAAATTCTTAAGGAAATGAAGAGGAACGCTTCTCCAGGACCGGATGGATTAAATGTAGCCTTCTTCATAGCAGCCTAGGACTGGATTGGAGACGATGTGGTCAATCTGGTGAGGAGCTTCTATGAAACAGGTATAATGCCAAGTCATATCAATAACACTAATATTGCCCTTATTCCAAAGAAATTGGTTTGTATTACTCCTGCTGACTTTAGACCTATCAGCCTATGTAATGTTGTGTATAAAATCATTGCCAAATCTTTAGCTCAACGTCTCAAGCCTCATCTTCCTCATTACATTCACCCCTCTCAACAAGCTTTCATTCAGGGGAGGAGGATCAGTAACAATATTATTATAGCTCAAGAAATTACTCACTCTTTCAATCTAAGCACTTGGAATGCTCCTTCCTTCATGATCAAAATTGATCTTGCCAAGGCCTTTGATCGTCTAGAATGGAATTTCATTATCTCGGCTCTCGCTCGTAAAGGGTTACATGCTCATTTCATTAATCTGATATATGCTTGCATCTCTTCCCCCACTTTTCCGTTATTGTTAATGGCCAAGCATATGCAAAGTTTAGGAATAGTAGAGGCATCAGGCAAGGCTGTCCACTATCTCCCTATCTTTTTGTACTTGCCATAAATGAGCTCTCCATCTCATTGCAAGAAGCAATGATTTCTAATCAACTCACATGAATTTCTCTTGGCCCAAATTGTCCTCCCATCCACTCACTCATGTTTGCAGAGGATCTACTAGTTTGTGGCCAAGCTTCCATACAAGAGGCAACTACAATGAGTCAACTCATTCAAGCTTTTTGCAAGGAATCAGATCAGACACCAAATTGGCATAAATCTGGAATTATTTTCAGCAAAGGTGTGGACAATAACATTAAGCAAACTATCAAAAGCATATTTCCGGTTCCAGACATAGATCACAACACTATTCATTTGGGGCATCCGCTTATTCTTCCGGTCAAAGACAGATCCAAAGCATATAATTTTGTCATTGAGAAATTTAAAGCCAAGCTCCCAAGTTACAAAGCCAATAAGCTCTCTCATGCAGCAAGACTCACACTCATTAATTCAGTTTTTGCTTCCATCCCCATTTATTACATGTCCAATATTCTTTTTCCCAAAAAGTTCTTATCCAAACTCACTGCAATCATCAGGAACTTTTGGTGGACAGGGGTGAGAGAGGAAAATAATTCAAAATCTCTTTGTCTTCGAGCTTGGAAAGATATTTGTTCACCAAAAAATGAAGGAGGCCTTGGAATTAGAAATATGCAAGCCACTAACCGAGGTTTAATTCTTTCGGCAGCCTGGAGAATAGTAGAGGATTCTAATAGCCATCTCTCCAAGATACTCAAATCCAAGTACTATCCTGACACTTCTTTTTGGAAAGCTAGTAACATTGTTCCCAAATCCGCTTTTTGGACAGCTATCTTGAAAGTTAGACCCATGCTTATTAAAAATTCTTTTTACCAACTCACAGAAGGGAGCATTTCTCTTTGGAGTAACCCTTGGTACAATTCTTGGGATAATATATATGACCATCTCATCATTCAACCTAGAGATTATGTCTATCCATCTCTTGTCAAAGATCTTTGGCTTCCAAATCTGAAACAATGGAATAGTCAACTCATTGACAACCTCTTTCATCCAGATGCCGCCTTGGTCATGAAGCAAGTTCCAATCATTCAGGATGTAGGAGAAGATCTCCTTTGCTGGAAACTTACTCCTACAGGGAAATTTACAACAAAGAGTGCATATAGATTGTGTTTACAGGTATTGCAAGAAGAAGGAGAACCACAACCAAGAGCTATTTCGGCAAACTCAAAGGAGCTTTTGAAACAAGTTTGGAAAGCAAAAGATATAGCACCAAGGATTCAAACATTTGCATGGAGACTAATCAGGAAAGCACTTCCAACGGGTAAGAGAGCAGGTAAATACACTTCTCATATCAATAAATTTTGCTTTAGGTGTGGAATGGAAGAAGATGAGCAACATATTCTCTTTTTCTGCTCATTTGCCAAAGCCACTTGGTTTGTACATCCCTGGCATATTAGAATAGATGAACTCTTGAAAGATTGCAACTCTATCACAGATATGATTTCTTGTTTTCTCAACTCCAATCATCCACATGCTACTTTAAGCAATATATTTACTTTTATGTGGTGTATGTGGAAGTTAAGGAATGAAAAACTATTTCAGAGAAAAGAAAGCTCTCCTTTACAGGTTTTTTATGCGGCCCAAGCTATTGAAAAGTGTCTATCACAAGAAGTGAGAGCCCAGGAACAATCTCACCAAGAAGAGAGAAAACAAGAAGCACAAACAGCAGGTTCTCATATGCAGGGGACAACAATAGATTTGTCACAACTACCAATAACAAACAGAGTCTTCATTGATGCTGCATGGAAGGCACATGATCAGCATAACAACAATATAAGAATTGGATTAGGTGTTCTCCTGCAGGTAAATCAAGAAGGTCGAAGACTGAAGATTCAAGTCTGGGCCACAGGACATCAAGCAAAATCAGCCTTTCAAGCAGAAGCACAAGCTTTAGTTCTTGCAGCCAACTTGTTAGACCAGTTACAAATACAAGGGGTAGCAGTCTTCACAGATAACTTATCTTTGGCAAAAGTAGCGGCAACTAGATCACCTAGAACACATCCAGGTCATTGGGAAGCTAGAGATTTAATTGCAAAATTTTGTGCAATCACTGATCCTACTTCAGTCCAGGTATTTCATATCTCAAGACTCCATAACAAAGAGGCTCATGATCTAGCCCAGTTAGCTATACAACAAAGACCAGTTCAAACACTTGAAATTTCCTGTAGCAATGTAATTCATATTCAGGAAGGTTGTCCTTTAAAGTTGCTATGTTCTGGCATGAAAGTTCAAGGAGTTGTAACGCTCAATGTAAATTGTTTGAACTCTGAATAAACTGGTAATGTATTGGCGCCTTTGGCGCCTTTGGATGTTCAAAAAAAAAAAAAAATCTAGGCACCCGGACGATCCCAGAGCCGTCCGCTTGGATCCGTGGCAGAACAGCAGGCGTGCATCGCCGAAAAGGGCCAAGCAGCACATGCCATCGAGCCTCTTGGCCTGCGTGGCATTCACTTGATCAATTCGTCTGTTGGTTCCTCTCAGCTCTTGCTCACCAACTCACTAGTATAGTTTTGTTCTTTTCTCGTGTCAGTTCATCACAGCTCAAGCGCAACAAAGGCAGTACTACTAGCACCAGCAAAATACATGTGCCATGTTTGGGATTATTATGTGAAACAGCGCACACGACACGAAATGTTTGTTTCCACTCGTAGGACAGGCATGAAATGTTTGGGATTATTATGTGAAAAGCTTTTTCCCAATGAGAGAAGCACCGCACCGCACCGCACGGCAGGGCAGGGCAGGGCAGCAACGGCTCTTGAGCCGTCGCCAGCAGCACGGCATGTGGTAGCCACAAAATATCGATGCGAGCTCATGTTCTCGTGTCCGCGAATAATCGCACCGCGCCGAGGAAAACGTGACGGACGGCTCGTCGCGCGGCGCGGGGGGCGCGCGCGCGGGGCGAGGCGCCGGGGCCACATGACCAGCCCACGGGATTGGGCGGGCGCGGCACGCAGATTCCTCCGGATGGGGCGTGTGCGGCTGCCGGGGCCGCATCGTGTGCACGCCAAATTCTCTCCCTCGCCTTCGCTCCCCTACCTCGACCTCGCCTTATCTCCTCCCAGCTGGCCCCTCTCTCGCCTGTGGCCACCAGCAGCTAGCTACTATCACTACCACCACCACACCCCCTGCTCCGGCCTCGCGTCCGGCACTCCCCGCTTCAAAACCCCGATTCTTGTTCGCTTCTCTCGCCGACCCCAGCAGCTAGCCACCCAGCCGCGCCAATGAACATCTTGAACCAGCCCATCGGCCCCGGCGGCGCCCACGCGGCCTTCCCGGCCGGCGCCGCCAAGGACGGCATGCCGGCGTCGCTCCGCTTCGACGTCGGCCCCAGCACCGCCCACCGCGCGCCGAGGTGGCAGGCGCAGACGCAGACGCTGCGCCGGGCCAGCAGCAGCAGCAGCTACGTCGGCGCCGGGCACGCGGACGAGGCCGCCGTCAAGAGCGCGCCGCATGCGGAGCAGCAGCAGAAGGCCCTGGTGCCGCCGTTCCAGCCGGTCACGCTCAACTTCCTGCGCTCGCTGCTGGACAGGGACAGCATGACGTCCATCGCGGAGGAGGGCGGCGAGGGCGCCGGCGTGGCCGCCCCCGCGCCCCCGCTGCACGCGCTGCGCGTCGTGGTGTCGTCCGCCGTGGCGCTCGACGCGCGCCAGACCGAGCTCATCGCGCGCAAGATGCGCCGGATCACCGGCTTCGTCAACCTCGCCATCGAGAACGTGGTGGAGCCGTCGCTCATCGCCGGCTTCGTCGTCTGCTACGGCCTCGACGACTCGCACACCATCGACCTCAGCGTCCGGGGCCGCCTCGCCGCGCTCAAGAACCGCGTCGACTCCTCCGACCAAGATGATCGCCTGCATCCGCGGACACCCGCGTCGCTCCATTAATCCAGCCCATCCGTCCATCCGTCAATTATAGTCACACATACCCCGCGCACCACCAATCGGCCGAGCTCGTCGCGAGTTCACGTGCACAAACCAACAGCTCCGTCCGCCATATCTCATTGCCATGCATGATGAACTCTATACAGACCAAGATCGATCGACGCCGACGACAACAGTTTTGCTACGTAATGTTGTTGTAAATTGTTTGTGAGGCACTTGACTAGCTTCTGCTATTATGTTTGTACCAAGTGTACTGTAATACTACTATGGTACTGTACAAGCTGCAGATTGTAATTGTATGCGAGGTTCAGGGTTACATGCAAAGCTCTGTAATCCGAGAGCAGAGGCTGGTGCGAGAAACCTACCAATCCCTCCGATCCATACTAAAAAGTTGCCATAAATCTGCGACAATTAATATGGATCATACTACTAAAAGTTGCGCTAAATCTGCGACAATTAATATGGATCGGAGGGAGCACCTAAATTTGGACGCAACTGTATCCAGCAACGAATTCGAGTATGAAAGAGCTGGTACTTGCGAGGCCTAGAGCTTTCTTATCCGTATCCGGCGCTGCCTATCGATTAGTAGTAACACTTTCTTGGTGCGAAGTGGTTGGTGATACCGACGGCAGGCAACGGGAGCTTTATTGGTGTCTTAATTATTATTACCCCAGAGCAAGAACTGCCTATGGGGCAAGTTGCGGTACAGAAATGAAGTACAAACACTGATCAGTCACTGACAGGAAGGTGCCACTGCCGAAGAACTGGAGCTTAGCAGCTGACATGGTGCAGACGGACGGACGGGCGTCGATCACGGACGGCGCTGCAGGGCGTCGGAGAGGTGTTTGAGCGCCTTGTCGTAGGAGACGAAGCCCATGAACCAGAACTCGTGGTTGTCCGTGGTGGCTACCTGGATGTACCGCTCCGACGGCCTCCACATGCTGGCCGACGGGCTCACCGTCCTCACCTGATTCAGGGGAAGCACCACCTGCAGCGCAACCGGCGCAGCTGTTGAGAGTGTGAAGTGAACTGAAGCTGACGAGGTGTACAGAGTACAGAGAGAGAGGGGATGCTTGCCTTGTAGTACATGGGCTCCGGCGGCTGGGTAGGGGAGGGGGCGTGGTAGGAGACGGGGGAGTCGCTGCAGAAGGCGAGGCGGGCGGTGGAGAGGTAGAGCGTGCCAATGACGGGGCCGGAGGAGGTGGAGAGGTAGCAGGCGTAGGCCTTGCGGAGCTGCTCCCCCGGCACGGCGCCGAACACCTGGTGGAACACCCTCTCGTGCCCGCCCTCCGCGTACACCTTGGTCCCCTGCGCCAGCCGCGCCACCGCCGCGTCCGCTATGTTCGGAGCCGTCCGGACTGCTCGCCCGCGCCACGCGCCAGGCCAAAACGGTGTCAGTGTGCGTGCACGACGAGGAATCGAGGCAGGGATGAACCTGAATCGTAGGGTAGAAATACGTACGGTGGTTCCAGATGTTGCCGGTGGTGTCGGCGGCCTTGCGGGTGCCGTCCTCCAGCAGCTTGCCGTACCGCCCCAGCGCCTTCATGATGGCTGCAAGGCGGCGCAAGAGCACGCCGACGTCAGGATCGACAGGCACACGAGAATACAGAGCAGCGAGGAATCGAAGGAGACGAGGGGTGTAGGACAGTTACGCACACTGGCAGGTGGACGGGGACGCGCTGGCCGGGGTGACCTGCACGTAGGGGTTGCCGGCGCCGTTGCTGGCCGCCGTGACGGCGACGGCCGTGGAGTGCGGGCGCGCGGCCTGGCCGCCGTGCGGCGGGTACCCCGACGGCACCGGCGCGGGAGCCTGCATCGACGCCATGGTTGGAGCTGATCCGGCACGCGATGAGTTAGTCTGGTTCTGCCAACGGGCTGGAACGCTGCCTTATGCCGATCGCCGACGGATGAGGATGAATGATGCGGTGCGGTGGGCGGTGGCGGGGAAGAATCGGAGGTAGTGGCGATGAGGCGAAGGTTCTCTGGGCCTGGCGCGTTTACTTTTTGTCCGGAGAGGATCGGGGGAAAGGGGAAAGCGAGGAGTGCGGTGCAGTGCAGCTGATCGGGATACGCGAGTAGGCAGACAGGTGGGATCGGATATCTGGGGCTCCGCGCCCGGGATCTCTGCGTGCGTTTGCCGCTCGTGCGCCGTGCCGGCGGTGCCTTCGCCACAAAGGAAAAGGACGGCCATGGCGGGCCGACTGAACTGGTGCGGCGCTGGATCACGGTGAACGCCCATACGGAGGAACCCGGTTCTTTTTGGAAGGGTACAAATTCTAGGTTCGGCCCTGAAACAAAGAGATAAGGGCCCAAGTACTGCTGGTACGTTCACACGGTCACGGCCGTTCTAAAATTCAAAACAAGTTCCGGAATTTGAAATTTTGTTTGCATTTTCGAAAAATATGTTTGAAGTTTCAAAAACTGTTCAATTTTATTTTTTTTAAATGCTCGTGTTTTCACAAGACGTAGCCATTTTATAAAATGTTCACAAAATTAAAAAAGTTTGCATTTTCAAATAATGTTCACTTTTTTCCAAAAATTGTCCTCAAATTTTTGAACCACGACCTTCTTTTCTTTTGAGACATTAACCACGAGCTAAAGTATGCTAAATTACGCGAGCTACAACGTTGGGCGCTTGCCTGCGAATGGGCTACCCTCTGTGTGTCGCTCTGTTATTGGACGCTATGAGCATCCAATAGGAGCTCCCTACTATATGTATCGCTCTTGTGTGCTGTAACGAGACCGCTCAACCACAACGCCCCTCTAAATGGCCCTGGCAATGCGACGGAGCAACCACACGTGATAGCTAGCAAGCACAAGCCTGTTTTTTTTTGGGTGTTTTATTTTGGTCGGTTTAATTTTAATTCAAAAATATTTAGGATAAAAAATGTCGATGAATTTATAAAAGCTCATGAATTTAAACAAAATGCTCATTTGAAAAATAACCAGGCATTAAAAAACATCATAAATCCAAAAAATTGTTCATGAATTCAAAAAATGTTTGTGGGTTTGAAAAAATGTTTTTGGATTTGAAAATGTTCGCAAATTCAAACAAATGTTCATGAATCCAAAAAATGTTTGAGAATTAAAAAAATGCCCACGAATTTGAAAAAATGTCCATCAATTAAAAACATTCACGAATTCAAAAAATGTTCACGAATTTAAAAAAATAAAATGTTTGTGAATTCAAAAATATCTCTAATAAAAAAAATGCTCACGAATTCAAAACAATGTTAATGAATTCTAAAAAATATTCTTGAAGTCAAAAACTGTTCATGAATTTGAACAATTGTTCACGACTTCAGATAATGCTCATGATTTGAGAAAATGCTAGTGAATTCAAAAATTATCCGCAAATTTTAAAAAAGGTTAATGAATTTTAAAATTATTCACAAAATTGAAAAATATTCAGGAATTTTAAGAAATTAAAAAAAGAAAGAGAAAAAACAAATTTAAACTAAAAAATGGACCACAAAAGAAACATATCAGAAAACCAAAATAATAATCGAAAAAAAACCAGAAAACCCATAACAAAGGAAGGAAGAAAAAGAAGAAAACAAACGAACCTTCCCAAATCCGGATAAGAAGCATCCATGAAAGCTTGCAGAACCTTCCGTACACTTAGTCGCAAACACTTCATGCTTTAATGGGTCGGCCCACGTTGTAACGTTGTGGGCGATTGCACCGAGATGTATCACTTTACGATACATATCATTTATGAGAGATTTCATGTATTAGTCTAGGAGCTCAAATGTCGATGCTCACAATCTTGCCAGGTTTAGTCCTTCTCTTGCTAAAGGTCCTCATGTTTGGTTGGGTTCTCGCCATGTAGTAGTTAATATCCATGTAACTACGCTTGATGAGTAATAAGGCCTAAATGATTGTTCCAAAAAAAATAGAGTTAGTTCTAAAAAAAAGTTGAGACTTGTTCACCGGAAGATAGGCGTATGCCTGCCTATGCATGCGTCGAGCCTTACTTTTTATATGTAAATTTCATGGAAACTTGATAAAATTTGCACCTTGTGTAGATAAATTTATTTGTAAATATTTTCCTTTTAGAGTATCAATTTTCTTTCTCATGCCGAAAAAGACATTGTTTATTATACAATGTTCCTAGCAAAATATACAATAAAAGAACATAGTAGACATAAACCCCAGTTTGGCAGCGATCTTAAATTCTTGAATTTAAAATATTCCTGAATGTAAAAATATATTCTTGAATTTAAAACTATCACGATTTTGAAAAATTGTTCGCGACTTTAGAAAATGTTCATGAGTTTGAGATAATACTAGTGAATACAAAAATTTTCTGCAAATTTTTTAAAAGGTTAGTGAATTTTAAAAGTATTCACAAAATTGAAAAATATTCGGGGATTTTAAAAAATAAAAGAAAAAAAGAGAAAAAACTAATTTAAACTAAAAAATGAACCACAAAAGAAACAAATGAGAAAACTGAAATAATAATCCAAAAAAAACCAAACAGAAACCCCATAACAAAGGAAGGCAGAACGAAGAAGAAATAATTAGCGTGGAAGCTTCCCAAATCCGGATGAGAAGCGTCCAGAACAGCTTGCAGAACCTTTCGCACACTTATTCGCAAAAGCTTCACGCTTTAATGGGTCGGCCATGTTGTAACGTTGCAGGCCATTGCGCCGAGATGTATTGCTTTGCGATACGTATCATTTATGAGAGATTTCATGTATTAGTGTAGGAGCTCAGATATCGATGCTCACAGTCTTGCTAGGTTTAGTCCTTCTCTTACTGAAGGTCCTCATGTTTGGTTGGGTTCTCCCCATGTAGAAGTTACTAGCAAAAATGCCCGTGCGTTGCAACGGGAGAATTTTTTTGATGTGAATACCCAAACGTCCACCAGCGAGGCACGATAACTTCCGGATGGTGCCACCGGCCGACGCCCGGGAGGCGCACGCCGAGGCATGGAAGAGATGCATATTAGCCATACATTAATCACGAAATGAGCCTTAACACCGGTGGTAAGGAAAACTTAGTTCTTCATAATCTGAAATCTACACTTGCGGTTGTCGCTTAGTCGTCTTTGCACCATGGCGGCCCGACTTTTCAATAGAAAAAGAATAGCTCCGACGGGTGTTGTATTGGTGTGCTTTCGGCTAGACGCAGTGGGTGCTCCAGCTTGCAACGTCACGTCCCGCCTGCAGCAGCATCAGTCGAGCTCGAAATGTCGCGCGTGCCGCATCAGGTACCCTCGATCGAAGCTGCATGTAGATCAATCAGGTATTTTTTTTAGAATAAAGCGAAATCTGATCCCAGCAAATACGACGTGAATTAAAAATATTTATGTACGCAGTTTCGAAACCAAACGCCTGCAGCACTGAAAATATTACAATGTGTCGCCCAGTCACAGAAAAATCACAATGAAAAGAAGCATAAGGCTATGTTTGATATAGCAAAGTATCGCAATAACCAGAATAATGAAAAACTGCAGTATTTTAGCCCATTGCTGTAAGATACCAGGGTTTGGCTAGACTCATTGATGTAAAAATGAGTTTTAGCTAGCTAGACGCATGCAACCGATTGGCCATGCACATTTACCATCCATCCGCATGCACAAACTGAATGATGCACGGCCATACGCATGGCTTATAGCTTCCCAAGGGACGTCTTCATATCCACATTATTTATTGTGAACTGTAACCGCAAGGCCATCATCGTGTCCCTTCTGTACTTCTGTCTCATCATGCATCTCATCCCGCCGTGCGCATGTGCTTCTCTGCAGCCCATCCACCATGACACATTTGTTCCAACCTTTTGTACTTCTGCCTCATCTCGTCCCGCCGTGCGCATGTGCTTCTCTGCAGCCCATCCACCATCACAGCGTTCCATGGTTGCCATGAGGCATACTCCCACGAGCCAATCGTACCTTTTCATTGTTGGATTTCTTTTGTTCCTTATTTGCAAGTGCAGCCACCGTACTTTGTTGGGCCTCTTTTTTTTTCTTATTTGCAAGTGCAACCACCGAATCGACATCTCATCCCCCTTTTGTTATTTCTCAACAAGTGCCTTGTTGATTATCCGGACAACTAACAGCGTATATAAACCGATAAGATTTGACATAAAGGGGCGAGGTGGTACTATTCTATACCCGTCAAATTATTTTTGGCTGATCCTGCAAGCTGAGGAGGCCCATCAGCACATCCTTGTGACCCATTATAGTGATGTACGCAGGTGGCGGAGAGAGGGTTCGGTCCAAAGCCGCGACACGAACAGTTTTATTTTACCAATGTTTAATGTTTATCAGAACTTCTGGCTAGCCAGTTGGTTACCAGGGGTAGGTAGTTATGTGTGAGGTTTCGAGTTCGAGTTTATTTGTAGGCAATATTTTTTCTAATTGTAAGAGCGAGCGCAGGGCGCCCAAATCGCCTATTAGCTGCTGCTATTGGTTCTCGTACATGAAAATTTTAATACCACCTCGTGTATGTATAAACGTATGGAAAAAAAATCATGGCTAGAACGTTTCTTTTTTCCAAATAAATATCAACTTTTTTCAAAAAAAAAAATGCGTTTGAAAAATATTCAGATCTGCTGCTGCCACTCATTCTTAAGGTTTAGCGTGGCCTGTTAGACACTAACCATCAGCAGCTCTGCTGGATAGCAGCGCGTGTTCACAAACAGTAGGTCTCGTGTTCGATTCATTGCAAATGCACAATTTTTTTTGGCGATTTTTACAGTACCACACTCGCTCCTGGGCCGGCCGGCCCAGTTGGACTCCCAGGAGGAGCGGACGTACAGAGCGAGCCCTACCTAGGCCTGGGCTTTCAGCTCGCAGAGCCAGCCAGAAACGTGCGGACGTGAAAAGTCCACTCACGGGCGGGGCGTATACAAAATTAGTACCACCTCGGATAGTATAAGAAAAATATGATATGGATGAAGGCATAAACTCATGGGAAGAAGCGTATTGTGACGGTGAACCCACGGAGTCAATCCGTGCTTTATTATTAGGGAAAGACTATACACGTAACTATGCTTGATGAGTAATAAGGCCTAAATGATTGTTCCAAAAAAAAATAGAGTTAGTTCTAAAAAAAAGTAGAGACTTGTTCATAGGAAGATAGGCTTATGGCTGCCTATGCACGTGCCGAGTCTTACATTTTATATGTAAATTTCATGGAAACTAGATAAAATTTGCACCCTAGGTGAGACAAATTTAGTGGTAAATATTTGCCTTTTAGAGTATCAATTTTCTTTCTCATGGTGAAAAACATATTGTTTATACTATACAATGTTCCTCGGAAAAAAATACAAAAATAGAACATAGTAGACATATACCCCACTTTGCCAGCGTCTTATCTTCCATCCTGTTTTTCTTTCTCACGCGTTTTAGTTCACGATTTTCGGGATAGATGTCGTCCCACCTGGCCTTCCCCGCCCCCACCGCACGGCCAGTCTCTATCTTCCTCGTTATTCCGAAGACCATGTTGGTTGACCGGTGAAAGGGCATTTACCGCCTTAAGTGTTGCTAATTTTTTTTAAATAATACATTTTTTTATTAAATTTGAAAAATAATACACGGTTTTGACATATTACAGAAATAATACGGCCTCGTCCTACCGTGGGCCGACTGGAACTTGTCGGCCTACAGTGGGCCGACTGGATCCTGTCGGCCTACAGTGGGCCGACAGCTGCCACCCCTGGCCGACTGATCCTATCGGCTGAGCTGCTGGGCTGATTATCCCCTAGTCGGCCTACAGTAAGCTGATTACCCCTAGTCGGCCCATAGTAAGACGATTGGATAGCAATTAGTTCCAAATACAAATTTATCACCTAATAAAACCATATTTCGGACCAGATATTTATCCCACCACTTCTCGCTCGAGCCTGGCCTAATTTTCCGCAACACTTTTCCATAATATGTTCCCGGCATTATCCTTCCCGCGAACCCTTTCCCGCCATCCTCTTTCCCGCCAACCCTTTCCCGACATCCTCTTTCCCGCCAACCCTTCCTTTCGCGCCAACTTCTTTCCCGCCAACCCTTTCCCGCCATCTTCTTTCCCGCCAACCCTTCTGTTCCCGCCATCTTCTTTCTCGCCATCTTTCTCTTCTGAACCTATAAAACCCCCTCCACAGAAAGGTTGGTAAGCAGTGCAGTGTAGTCTCGTCAAGATGTCCCATTATCCTTTCGATCGTAGTTTCCACCCAAGTATGTCGAAACGTCTTCTGAGGTTAGCCAGCAATTTGGAGATAGACAATAGGATAGTTCCATGGGACGAACTCCTCAGTAGTGACACCTTACTGAATGAGTTGGCTCACGCATTAAGTAGGTGCGGGTGGCCTGCAAGGACCTTTGAGGAGATACGAAAAGAACTTCTCAGGTTGCATGGAAGGTGGAAGAAGCAACAACATAAGGGTGAAGCATTCCTAAAGGCTGCAGCAGAACATACTTATTTATGGACCGAAATCCCAGCAACTCACCTGTCCAGGTATTGAGGACGGACTCTTTCAGAAAATATGGAGACACAAATGAGATTGCGTCCATTCCAAGCTGCCTGCAAGCAGCAAGTACATGGGAGCATGGTAGGTGAAGCAACTTCGGTTTGTTGCATGTGCACTCACACGTTGGCCAGACTTCATTTCCAATTTTCACCTCATGCGTCCTCAGCTCATTTGCACAGCCGAATTTGTTGTTAGCTAAGCGGACCTCAAACCTTCTTTCTTGATTACCAATGGGGACTACAGTGTGTGACCTGGCTTTTTCCATCTTTTCTTCCATGTACTTCATAATCCTTTCACAGTAACGTGTGCTTGGGTTGTTCAAGATATGCTGCTTTGCTTTTTGACGTCTATCTCTGAAATACTTCACGGTGCCATAGAAAATACCCTCAACGATGGCTGTAAGTGGCAATGCCCGGTTTCCTCTGAGGACAAAGTTGTATGTTTCTGCGAGGTTGGTAGTCATGACACCGTACCTTGCTCCATGTGTGTCATGCAGCAAAGACCACCTCTCCAGAGGCTCATGCTCTATCCACTGCTCAAAGGTTTTAATCGACCTCCCGAGCCTTCTCCTAGTACCAGGTGGGTCAAATCCTGGCAAGTCACAAAGCCCAACAGGCTCCTCCTCCACGGGCGCTGTTCCTGTTGCTAACTGTGCTGCTACTGCTTCAACATGTGCTCTCACCGCTGCATCTCTTGCAGCTTTCCTGTCCCTAACGTGTCTCTGCGTGCACACATTAAGTCTTTCACGTATCAAATTGTACTTCCATAGCTGGTTCTGCTTGCAGAGTTTTTTGAACAGATTCATCAGGCTCTTATTTCTGAACTGCGAGAAGAAATTAGCCCCCAGATGGCGCATGCACCAACGGCTCTGCAAGTCCTGCCATGGAGTTTGTTCCTCAGGACCAGGGTTTGTCAGTGTCTTTATCGCACTAAGTATACCTGCATGCCTGTCATGAAGGATGCACACATTGGGCTTATCCTTCACAGTTACTATTTTCAATTCCATGTCCAACTTTCAATGTTCTCACTCTCCACAAATGCAAATGCGAGTGGGACTACTTGATTTTGGCCGTCTTGACCAATGGCTGTCAGGATCTGACCCTTGTACTTGCCAGTGAGAAAAGTGCCATCTACACATATCACCGGTCGGCAATGCCTGAAAGCTTCGATGCATACACCGAAAGAGAAGAACAGTCGATGCAGCACCCTCACAGTTGGGAACTCTGGCATGAAGAGGTCTTGGATGTCGACATAGGTGCCAGGATTCCGGTTCTTCAACGTGTGGAGGAGCCGGACAACTGAGTCATATGCATCGAAATAAGAACCAAATCTGCTCTCAAGCGCCCTTTGCTTAGCCCTCCAAGCCTTGCCATAAGAAATTCTGTACTTGAACCTGACGAAGACTTTTGTCTCGATAGCCTTCACTTCCATCGCTTTGCTCTCCACTATCTCACTATAAAACAACTGAGCAATAAGCGTGGACGAAAGGTTGCCATGATCTTGAGGGATGCAGGGAATAAGACATGTGTGATGAACTAGGTCACTGATCACCCAACTTGTGCCATACTTAGGGAGATAGCCGTGCACCCTGGCGGGACAATTTGCGTTGTTGCATACCATTGTCAAGTATTTCTGACTTGACACATCAGCTCTTAAAACCCTTTGTGTGGACATTGCCCATTGAATGATTGCGTCCTTCAGAGCTTCCTTGTTGGGATACATAGCACCCGTCGCAATGTTGTTCTGGTGATATTGCCAGGCAGAATCATGCCCATCGTTCACGGTCATTGTAGATGAGAAGTCATGATTCCAAGAAGCAGGATTCGGGACCTCCTCTGCATTTTCTTCTTCATCCGACTCGTCGGAATTATCGGCATGACCACTATCAATATTGGTGTCTTCTTCTTCCATGATGTTCTGCATGTGCCCATCTACCTCGTCAGCGTCCGCCTCGCCACTATAAGCCTCGCCACTGTAATAACCATCGGCATTTCCTCCTTCTACCTGACTACTCTGCCCTTGTTCGTAACCATCATCTCCAGCATTTGACATAGATAACATCATCCCGTCATTGCTTTGCCCAGGATCGTAACCACCCTGGCCTTCAGGCGCAATTACCTCCTTCACAACGGGAAGCACTAAGGCACAAGGATTGCATCCCCTGCTTTCGCAACCTTGTAACCAGCGCACCCACTGAGAGTCCCGCTCTATTGGCCTCAAATAGAAGAAAATGTTCGAACTTGACCGGGTCCACAATGCATGAACACCCACGGTGTGCGTTTCAGTATTCAGCCCTAAACATGTTGTCACCCATTCTTTCAACTGACTAAGAGACCATGTTTGAGGGTCGGTCAGTGGCACCTCTATGTGCTCAAATTCACTCAGATCAACCCCAATCTCATTTGTTTGGACATTACCAGGACCGTAGAAAAATATGAACTTCACTACATCAGACATCTCGGCTCACCTATAAAATTATTTAACATGGACAGACAACTGTTAAACAGCATGACAAACTACAAATATTCGCACTCCTAAATATTTGACAAGTACATATATTACAGAATATTAACGAGTGGTACAGAGCCTGACTGAAGAACACAGAAGAAGAAGAAGAAAGCACGCAGGAGGAGGAAGAGAAGGGAATGGGGAGGAGGAAAAGCCGGTTGTGGGCACCTGTCGGCGTGCAGGAAGCCGATCGGCTTACAGTAAGCCGACTAGGTGGGCCCCGGCCACCGACAACCCACGCTCGGCCGAAGGGGTGCACCGCGACGTGGCTTGGCCACTCGTCGGCCTCCAGCTGGCCGATTGACCACATGTCGGCCTCCTATAGGCCGACAGGATCCAGTCGGCCCACGGTAGGCCGACAAGTTCCAGTCGGCCCACGGTTGGACGAGGCCGTATTATTTCTGTAATATGTCGAAACGGTGTATTATTTTCCAAATTTAACAAAAACATGTATTATTTAAAAAAAATTAGCCACCATAAAAGAACATAGTATGCCTGCCTATGCATGCGTCGAGCCTTACTTTTTATATGTAAATTTCATGGAAACTTGATAAAATTTGCACCTTGTGTAGATAAATTTATTAGTAAATATTTTCCTTTTAGAGTATCAATTTTCTTTCTCATGCCGAAAAAGACATTGTTTATTATACAATGTTCCTAGCAAAATATACAATAAAAGAACATAGTAGACATAAACCCCAGTTTGGCAGCGATCTTAAATTATTGAATTTAAAATATTCCTGAATGTAAAAATATATTCTTGAATTTAAAACTATCACGATTTTGAAAAATTGTTCGCGACTTTAGAAAATGTTCATGAGTTTGAGATAATACTAGTGAATACAAAAAATTTCCACAAATTTTTTAAAAGGTTAGTGAATTTTAAAAGTATTCACAAAATTGAAAAATATTCGGGGATTTTAAAAAATAAAAGAAAAAAAGAGAAAAAACTAATTTAAACTAAAAAATGAACCACAAAAGAAACAAATGAGAAAACTGAAATAATAATCCAAAAAAAAACAAACAGAAACCCCATAACAAAGGAAGGCAGAAAGAAGAAGAAATAATTAGCGTGGAAGCTTCCCAAATCCGGATGAGAAGCGTCCAGAACAGCTTGCAGAACCTTTCGCACACTTATTCGCAAAAGCTTCACGCTTTAATGGGTCGGCCCATGTTGTAACGTTGCAGGCCATTGCACCGAGATGTATTGCTTTGCGATACGTATCATTTATGAGAGATTTCATGTATTAGTGTAGGAGCTCAGATATCGATGCTCACAGTCTTGCTAGGTTTAGTCCTTCTCTTACTGAAGGTCCTCATGTTTGGTTGGGTTCTCCCCATGTAGAAGTTACTATACACGTAACTATGCTTGATGAGTAATAAGGCCTAAATGATTGTTCCAAAAAAAATAGAGTTAGTTCTACAAAAAAAGTAGAGACTTATTCATAGGAAGATAGGCTTATGGCTGCCTATGCACGTGCCGAGTCTTACATTTTATATGTAAATTTCATGGAAACTAGATAAAATTTGCACCCTAGGTGAGACAAATTTAGTGATAAATATTTGCCTTTTAGAGTATCAATTTTCTTTCTCATGGTGAAAAACATATTGTTTATACTATACAATGTTCCTCGGAAAAAAATACAAAAATAGAACATAGTAGACATATACCCCACTTTGCCAGCGTCTTATCTTCCATCCTGTTTTTCTTTCTCACGCGTTTTAGTTCACGATTTTCGGGATAGATGTCGTCCCACCTGGCCTTCCCCGCCCCCACCGCACGGCCAGTCTCTAGCTTCCTCGTTATTCCGAAGACCATGTTGGTTGACCGGTGAAAGGGTATTTACCGCCTTAAGTGTTTTGGTGTTTACGACAATGCAATTTGCGGACTAACCGTGTGCCCAAGCTAATCAGGTATACTTTACATAGCACAAGACGGTTGGGCACCCCTCCGGATAGAAGAGAGCGAAGACGGCATTTCCGACGCGTTTTATTTCATTGCTCATAGGAATGTACTATTAAGAGGGGGTCCACATCGGAAGGTACACATGGAATCCAAATCACGTACACACCTACATATTGCACCCACAGTTCTACCTTGACGCTTTGAGGAGAGCACCAAGCGTAGTAAAGTCATAGCAACATCAATCTCAGAACATAGTGGATACTAGGCATCAAGCCCTAACAAATCTGACATCGATTACATAAGAAATCTCATCCAATTCCCGTCTACCTCCATGTGCTTACAAAAGAAATTACTCACACATGGATGTGAGCATCATGAAATTTTTGATGGAGAAGGGTGGTGATGACAACGGCGACGAATCCCCCTCTCCGGAGCGAGAAAGGACTACAAATTAGATCTCTAGTGGAAGAACAGGAGGTGGCGGCGGCTCCGTATCGCAAAGCGCGTTGATAATTTTTGGTATTCTTTTTGATGAGTTTATATATGAATTTATGGTGGTGGAATAATCGTAAGGCGGTGGTCAGGGCCCCCACACGACCAGGTGGCGTGCCCTAGGGGTGGATGTTGCGGAACGTTGCATGGGAAACAAAAATTTTCCTACGCACACACAAGATCTATCCATGGTGATGAGCATCTACGAGAGGGAGAGTGAATCTACATACCCTTGTAGATCGCTAAGCGGAAGCGTTAAGAAACGCGGTTGATGTAGTCGAACGTCTCCGCGATCCAAATCGCAAGTCGTCCCTCGATCCGATCACGAACTAGTGCCGAACGGACGGCACCTCCGCGTTCAACACACGTACGGCTTGATGACGCCTTCACCTCCTCGATCCAGCGAGCGATGATGAAGTAGTAGATGAGTTCCGGCAGCACGACGGCGTGGTGATGGTGGTGAGGAACAATCTCTGCAGGGCTTCGCCAAGCACTACGGCGATTATGACGGGAGAACTAGAGGGTTAGGGTTGCCGACACACGGCTTGGGAAATCTTAATGTGTCCCGTGTGCTAGCCCTGCCCCTCTATTTATATGTTGAGCCTTGGGGTCTAAACTTGGAGTAAAAGCCTCCTCCAGGTCGGTTTTGCCCGCACAAGGTCGGTTTGGCCCGCAGGGAAAGAGTCCAACTCGGATCCCTGCAGTACCGCGCACAAGCGGTACTACCGCTTCAAACAAGCGGTAGTACCGCTTGGGCGGTAGTACCGCTCGGGCGGTAGTACCGCTTCACACAAGCGGTAGTACCGCTTACGCGGCAGCAAAACTACTTTTGCACTTTCCAATACCTCGTGGGCTTTTATCCCTTGGCCCATATAAAGTGTTCTCGCACCCGAACACTTCGGTAAACATCCGAAACTTCTTCCGGCGAATTCCGGAACCTTTCCGAAGATCAAAACACTATTATCACATATATTAATCTTTACCTCCGGATTCTTCCGGAGACCCTCGTCATGTCCTGGATCTTATCCGGGACTCCGAACAACCTTCGGTCACCAACACAATAACTCAACTATACTAATCGTCACCAAACGTTAAGTGTGTAGACCCTGCGGGTTCGAGAACTATGTAGACATGACCGAGACACCTCTACGATCAATAACCAATAGCGGGACATGGATGCCCATATTGGCTCCTACATATTCTACGAAGATCTTTATCGGTCGAACCTCTATGTCAAGGATTCAGTTAATCCCGTATGCTGTTCCCTTTGTTCTTCGGTATGTTACTTGCCCGAGATTCGATCGTCGGTATCTCTATACCTAGTTCAATCTCGTTACCGGCAAGTCTCTTTACTCGTTCCGTAATACAAGATCCCGTGGCTAACACTTTAGTCACATTGCTTGCAAGGCTCATTGTGATGTTGTATTACCGAGTGGGCCCTGAGATACCTCTCCGTCACACGGAGTAACAAATCCCAGTCTTGATCCATGCCAACCCAACAGACACCCTCGGAGATACCTGTAGAGCATCTTTATAGTCACCCAGTTACGTTGCGACGTTTGATACACACAAGGCACTCCTCCGATGTCAGGGAGTTGCATGATCTCATGGTCATAGGAACAGATACTTGACATGCAGAAAACAATAGCAATAAACTGACACGATCATATGCTACGTTTATAGTTTGGGTCTTGTCCATCACATCATTCTCCTAATGATGTGATCCCGTTATCAAATGACATCTCATGTCAATGGCTAGGAAACCTTAACCATCTTTGATCAACGAGCTAGTCAACTAGAGGCTTACTAGGGACACAGTGTTGTCTATGTACCCACACATGTATTTGAGTTTCCAATCAATACAATTATAGCATGGATAATAAACGATTATCATGAACAAGGAAATATAATAATAACCAATTTATTATTGCCTCTAGGGCATATTTCCAACAGTCTCCCACTTGCACTAGAGTCAATAATCTAGTTCACATCACTATGTGATTTACATTGTAATGAATCGAACACCCATGCAGTTCTGGTGTTGTTCATGTTTAGCCCTTGGAAGAGGTTTATTCATCGAATCTGCAACATTCAGATCCGTGTGTACTTTGCAAATATTTATGTCGTCCTCCTTGATGTAATCGCGGATGGAATTGAAACGTCGCTTTATGTGTCTGGTCCTCTTGTGAAATCTTGGTTCCTTGGCTAGAGCAATGGCACCAGTATTATCACAAAACAGAGTCATTGGGTTAAGCGCACTAGGCACTACTCCAAGATCTGTCATGAACTCCTTCATCCAGACACCTTCCTTCGCCGCCTCCGAGGCAGCGATGTACTCCGCTTCGCATGTAGAATCAGCTACCACGCTTTGCTTGGAACTGCACCAGCTAACCGCACCCCCATTAAGAATAAATACGTATCCGGTTTGCGACTTAGAGTCATCCGGATCAGTGTCAAAGCTTGCATCGACGTAACCTTTTACGACGAGCTCTTGATCGCCTCCATAAACGAGAAACATGTCCTTAGTCCTTTTCAGGTACTTCAGGATATTCTTGACCGCCGTCCAGTGTTCCATTCCTGGATCACTTTGAAACCTTCCGACCATACTTATGGCAAGGCTGACATCGGGTCTTGTGCACAGCATTGCATACATGATAGAGCCTATGGCTGAAGCATAGGGGATGACACTCATCTTTTCTCTATCTTCTGCAGTCACTGGGCATTGAGTCTTACTCAACTTCACACCTTGCAATACAGGCAAGAACCCCTTCTTGGACTGATCCATTTTGAACTTCTTCAAAACTTTGTCAAGGTATGTGCTTTGTGAAAGTCCTATTAAGCGTCTCGATCTATCTCTATAGATCTTGATGCCTAATATGAAAGCAGCTTCTCCTAGGTCCTTCATTGAAAAACTCTTGTTCAAATATTCCTTCACGCTTTCCAACATTTCTATATTGTTTCCAATCAGTAATATGTCATCCACATATAATATTAGAAACGCTATAGAGCTCCCACTCACTTTCTTGTAAATACAAGCTTCTCCGTAAACTTGTATAAACTCGAACGCTTTGATCACCTCATCAAAGCGAAGATTCCAACTCCAAGATGCTTGCACCAGTCCATAAATGGATCGCTGGAGTTTGCAAACTTTGTCAGCATTCTCTGGATCGACAAAACCTTCTGGTTGCATCATATACAACTCTTCCTTAAGGAAACCGTTAAGGAACGCTGTTTTGACATCCATCTGCCAAATTTCATAATCGAAAAAGGCAGCTATTGCTAACATGATTCTGACGGACTTAAGCATCGCTACGGGTGAGAAGGTCTCATTGTAGTCAACTCCTTGAACTTGTGAAAAACCCTTTGCCACAAGTCGAGCTTTATAGACGGTGACATTACCGTCCGCGTCCGTCTTCCTCTTAAAAGATCCATTTGTTCTGAATGGCCTTACGCCCTTCAGGTAATACTTCCAAAGTCCATACTTTGTTTTCATACATGGATCCCATCTCGGATTTCATGGCCTCTAACCACTTCTCGGAATCCGGGCCTATCATCGCTTCTCCATAGCTCGTAGGTTCATCGTTGTCCAACAACATGACCTCTAAGACAGGGTTGCCGTACCACTCAGGAGCAGTACGCGTCCTTGTCGACTTACGAGGTTCGATAGCAACTTGATCCAAAGCTTCATGATCATCATCATTAACTTCCTCTTCAGCTGATGTAGGCTCTACAGAAACATCTTTCTGCGCTACTCTCAGGTTGAAGTAAAGGTTCAACAACCTCATCAAGTTCTATCTTCCTCCCACTCAATTCTTTCGAGAGAAACTCTTTCTCAAGAAATGTTCCGTTTTTAGCGACAAACACTTTGCCTTCGGATCTGAGGTAGAAGGTATACCCAACTGTCTCTTTTGGGTATCCTATGAAGACGCATTTCTCCGCTTTGGGTTCCAGCTTTTCAGGCTGAAGCTTTTTGACATAAGCATCACATCCCCAAACTTTAAGAAACGACAACTTTGGCTTCTTGCCAAACCAAAGTTCATATGGCGTCGTCTCAACGGATTTCGATGGTGCCCTATTTAAAGTGAATGCAACTGTCTCTAATGCATAACCCCAAAATGATAGTGGCAAATCGGCAAGAGACATCATAGATCGCACCATATCTAATAAGGTTCGATTACGACGTTCGGACACACCATTACGCTGTGGTGTTCCAGGCGGTGTCAGTTGTGAAACAATTCCACATTGTCTTAAGTGACTGCCAAACTCATAACTCAGATATTCTCCTCCTCGATCAGATCGTAGGAATTTAATCTTCTTGTTACGATGATTCTCAACTTCACTCTGAAATTGTTTGAACTTTTCAAATGTTTCAGACTTGTGTTTCATTAAGTAAATATACCCATATCTACTTAAGTCATCAGTGAAGGTGAGAAAGTAACGATAACCACCGCGTGCCTCAATGCTCATCGGACCGCACACATCAGTATGTATGATTTCCAATAAGTCACTTGCCCGTTCCATTGTTCCAGAGAACGGCGTTTTGGTCATCTTGCCCATGAGGCATGGCTCACATGTGTCAAGTGATTCAAAATCAAGTGACTCCAAAAGTCCATCA
This sequence comes from Elymus sibiricus, assembly GCA_039707655.1. Lineage (NCBI taxonomy): Eukaryota > Viridiplantae > Streptophyta > Magnoliopsida > Poales > Poaceae > Elymus > Elymus sibiricus. The sequence goes on from CM077670.1 coordinate 70,009,428, forward strand.
GTATGGAGCTTCCTCATGCGTTTTACGCCAATATGACCTAAACGGCAGTGCCACAAGAAAGTGGTATTATCATTATCAATTCTACATCTTTTGGCATCAATGTTATGAACATGTGTATCATTACTATCGAGATTCAATAAGAATAAACCCCTCATATTGGGTGCATGACCATAAAAGATATTACTCATATAAATAGAACAACCATTATTCTCTGATTTAAATGAGTAACCGTCTCGCAATAAACAAGATCCAGATATAATGTTCATGCTTAACGCAGGCACTAAATAACAATTATTCAGGTTCATCACTAATCCCGATGGTAATCGAAGAGCGAGCGTGCCAACGGCGATCACATCAACCTTGGAACCATTTCCCACGCGCATCGTCACTTCGTCCTTTGCCAGCCTCCGTCTATTCCGCAGTTCCTGTTTTGAGTTGCAAATATGAGCAACCGCACCGGTATCAAATACCCAGGCACTACAACGAGAGTTGGTAAGGTACACATCAATAACATGTATATCATATATACCTTGTTTGTTGTTGGCCGCCTTCTTGTCAGCCAAATACTTGGGGCAGTTCCGCTTCCAGTGTCCAGTTCCCTTGCAATGAAAGCACACAGTTTCTGGTTTGGGTCCAGCTTTGGGTTTCTTCACGAGAGGAGCAACTGCTTTGCCACTCTTCTTGGAGTTACCCTGCTTACCCTTGCCATTTTTCTTGAAACTAGTGGTTTTATTGACCATCAACACTTGATGCTCCTTCTGAATTTCAGACTCAGCGGCTTTCAGCATCGCGAACAGCTCGGTGACTGACTTGTTCATCCCGTGCATATTATAGTTCAACACGAAGCTCTTGTAGCTAGGTGGCAATGATTGAAGAACTCTGTCAGTGATAGCCTCTGGCGGAAGGGGCATCCCCAATTCAGCCAGACGGGTGGAGTACCCAGACATTCTGAGTACGTGATCACTGATAGACCCGTTCTCCTCCATCTTGCAAGCATAGAACTTATCGGAGATCTCATATCTCTCGATCCGGGCATTCTTCTGAAAGATAAACTTCAACTCCTGGAACATCTCATATGCTCCATGACGTTCAAAACGTCTTTGAAGTCCCGGTTCTAAGCCATACAATATTGCACATTGAACTATTGAGTAATCTTCAGAACGAGCCTGCCAGGCGTTCACAACGTCTAGAGACTCAACTGGAGCGGGTGGATCACCAAGCGGTGCATCAAGGACATAAGCCTTCTGGGAAGCCGTAAGGATAATCCTTAGATTACGGGCCCAGTCCACAAAGTTACTTCCATCATCTTTCAACTTAGCTTTCTCTAGGAACGCATTAAAATTCAGGGGTGCTACTGCGCGAGCCATGATCTACAACATAAATATAGCAAAGACAACTTAGACTATTGTTCTAGATAATGAGTTTAGTTAATCATATTACTTAAAAACTCCCACTCAAATTGACATCCCTCCGGTCATTCGAGTGTAACATGATCCAAATCCACCAACTCAAGTCCGATCATCACGTGAGTTGAGGTGGTTTCAATGGTGAACATCTTCATGTTGATCATATCTACTATATGACTCATGTTCGACCTTTCGGTCTCTTGTGTTCCGAGGCCATGTCTGTACATGCTAGGCTCGTCAAGTTTAACCCGAGTGTTCCGCACGTGCAACATGGCTTACACCCGTTGTATGTGAACGTAGAGTCTATCACACCCGATCATCACGGCGTGTCTCGAAACGACGAACTTTCGCAACGGTGCACACTCGGGGAGAACACAATTTTATCTTGAAATTTAAGTGAGGGATCACCTTATAATGCTACCATCGTCCTAAGCAAAATAAGATGCATAAAAGGATTAACATCACATGCAAATCATAAGTGACATGATATGGCCATGAACTTGTGCTTTTGATCTCCATCTTCAAAGCACCGGCATGATCTCCATCGTCACCGGCATGACACCATGATCTCCATCATCTTGATCTCCATCAACGTGTCGCCATGAGGTTGTCGCGCCGACTGTTGCTTCCACGACTATTGCTAACGTTTAGCGATAAAGTAAAGCATTACATAGCGCTTAATGATTGACACGCAGGTCATACAATAATTAAAGACAACTCTATGGCTCCTGCCAGTTGCCGTACTCATCGACATGCAAGTCGTGATATTCTATACAACACATGATCATCTCATACATCACATATATCTCATCATGTAATTGGCCATATCACATCACAACATACCCTGCAAAAACAAGTTAGATGTCCTCTAATTGTTGTTGCAAATTTTACGTGGCTGCTACGGGTTTGCAAGAACCGTTCTTACCTACGCAAAACCACAACGTGGTGTAGTGATTGCTTTTTGATCTTCTAAAAGAACCCTCTTCATTGAAATCGATTCAACTAAAGTGAGAGAGACAGACACCCGCTAGCCATCTTTATGCAACGAAGTTACATGTCAGTTGAAGGAACCTGTCTCGCGTAAGCGTACGCGTAATGTCGGTCCGGGCCGCTTCATCTCACAATACCGCCGAATCAAGTATCAACTAGTAACGGCAAGCAATATGTATACACCCACGCCCACAACTCGTTTGTGTTCTACTCGAGATCTCCTCTACGCATAAACCTGGCTCTGATACCACTGTTGCGGAACGTTGCATGGGAAACAAAAATTTTCCTACGCACACACAAGATCTATCCATGGTGATGAGCATCTATGAGAGGGAGAGTGAATCTACATACCCTTGTAGATCGCTAAGCGGAAGCGTTAAGAAACGCGGTTGATGTAGTCGAACGTCTCCGCGATCCAAATCGCAAGTCGTCCCTCGATCCGATCACGAACTAGTGCCGAACGGACGGCACCTCCGCGTTCAACACACGTACGGCTTGATGACGCCTTCACCTCCTCGATCCAGCGAGCGATGATGAAGTAGTAGATGAGTTCCGGCAGCACGATGGCGTGGTGATGGTGGTGAGGAACAATCTCTGCAGGGCTTCGCCAAGCACTACGGAGATTATGACGGGAGAACTAAAGGGTTAGGGTTGCCGACACACGGCTTGGGAAATCTTAATGTGTACCGTGTGCTAGCCCTGCCCCTCTATTTATATGTTGAGCCTTGGGGTCTAAACTTGGAGTAAAAGCCTCCTCCAGGTCGGTTTTGCCCGCACAAGGTCGGTTTGGCCCGCAGGGAAAGAGTCCAACTCGGATCCCTGCAGTACCGCGCACAAGCGGTACTACCGCTTCAAACAAGCGGTAGTACCGCTTGGGCCGTAGTACCGCTTCACACAAGCGGTAGTACCGCTCGGGCGGTAGTACCGCTTCACACAAGCGGTAGTACCGCTTACGCGGCAGCAAAACTACTTTTGCACTTTCCAATACCTCGTGGGCTTTTATCCCTTGGCCCATATAAAATGTTCTCGCACCCGAACACTTCGGTAAACATCCGAAACTTCTTCCGGCGAATTCCGAAACCTTTCCGGAGATCAAAACACTATTATCACATATATTAATCTTTACCTCCGGACTCTTTCGGAGACCCTCGTCATGTCCTGGATCTTATCCGGGACTCCGAACAACCTTCGGTCACCAACACAATAACTCAACTATACTAATCGTCACCAAACGTTAAGTGTGTAGACCCTGCGGGTTCGAGAACTATGTAGACATGACCGAGACACCTCTACGATCAATAACCAATAGCGGGACCTGGATGCCCATATTGGCTCCTACATATTCTACGAAGATCTTTATCGGTCGAACCTCTATGTTAAGGATTCAGTTAATCCCGTATGCTGTTCCCTTTGTTCTTCGGTATGTTACTTGCCCGAGATTCGATCGTCGGTATCTCTATACCTAGTTCAATCTCGTTACCGGCAAGTCTCTTTACTCGTTCCGTAATACAAGATCCCGTGGCTAACACTTTAGTCACATTGCTTGCAAGGCTCATTGTGATGTTGTATTACCGAGTGGGCCCTGAGATACCTCTCCGTCACACGGAGTAACAAATCCCAGTCTTGATCCATGCCAACCCAACAGACACCCTCGGAGATACCTGTAGAGCATCTTTATAGTCACCCAGTTACGTTGCGACGTTTGATACACACAAGGCACTCCTCCGATGTCAGGGAGTTGCATGATCTCATGGTCATAGGAACAGATACTTGACATGCAGAAAACAATAGCAATAAACTGACACGATCATATGCTACGTTTATAGTTTGGGTCTTGTCCATCACATCATTCTCCTAATGATGTGATCCCGTTATCAAATGACATCTCATGTCAATGGCTAGGAAACCTTAACCATCTTTGATCAACGAGCTAGTCAACTAGAGGCTTACTAGGGACACAGTGTTGTCTATGTACCCACACATGTATTTGAGTTTCCAATCAATACAATTATAGCATGGATAATAAACGATTATCATGAACAAGGAAATATAATAATAACCAATTTATTATTGCCTCTAGGGCATATTTCCAACAGTGGACGCGCCAGCAGGCCGTGTGGTGGTCTGGTGGGCCCCCTCTGGTCCATCTTCATTCCATAATCCCTCAGATATTCCAAATTAATTTTCCAAAAATCTCAGCTCAGTTCCGAGCACTTTTATTTCTGCACAAAAATAACACCAAGGAAGTTCTGTTGAAAACAACTTCAATCCGGGTTAGTTTCATTCAAATCACAGCAAAAGTGTTTGGAAAAGTAGATACGTTTGGGACGTATCTACTTAATAGTTGAAGAAGTTCAAGAAAGTTCACAATAAAGAGCTTAAACCCCCAATCTTAAAAAAAAATGATGCTCAAAGAAATTACACATATCATGAAGACAAAATAAAAAGTTCAAGAAAGTCATACTTAATACGGAGTAGTTGAAGAAGAGTGGGCATGCTTGACACCCACAATCTTAAAGCTTGAAACTCCTTTTAAATTATGGGGATGCGGGGGCATCCCCAAGCTCATGTTCTTGCTGGTCTCCCACTTCTTCTCATGATCGTGACTCCCATAAATCTTATTCACTTATAACACAAAACTTAACAGGTTTATGAGTAGGTCAGTCCGTAAAAACAGAACAGGGGACTACTGTAACTCATAAATATCTAAACTATTACTACGTAACAGAAAAGTTACTCATAATTGCAGGTTGTGTCACATTTTCAGGATTTTATCATTTTCTAAGAATTTATTATGATTTGTTTAGTGGCAACAAAACTGTAGTTTCAGCACAACACAATAGTTACTTGAAAACTGGACATTCTAGTGGTAATTCTTGGCACACTAGTTTTGTAACACAGTCGTTTATACAAGGCGTTTATTATTTTTGTTGAATATATTCCATAATTCAAGATTCACAAAAGTTTGCATCGGCATGAACAAAAGTTCGATGACGTCCCCCACTCCTACGATACTAATCTTTCTCACTTTCACCTTTATTTAGGATTTTTTTTAAGTTCCCCTCTTTATTTATTTTTGTTTTTGAAAAGTTTAAAGACACAAAACTGAAGAAAATGACTCCTAAAACTTTCGGGTTGCTTCCCAGGCAACACTTTTTAAAAGCCATATAGCTGGGCTTAAAGTCCTCATTTAATCATTTCACATGGATCCCAAGGTATATCGACCCCAGTTTTAAGAATTAAAGTCATGGATCTAAGTAGAGAGCACAAGGTAACATAGATCATATAACAACGAAGTCCAACCCTCTTTCTATGCATTCTATGCATTCTCATGTCATACAAAATTAAATTATTAGAAGCAAGTAAAGACCAATCGATGGTATAAGTAGTTTCTTACAATTTTAGCATATTAGAGATATAGAGAGGGCACTTATTTCTTCCTCTCTTGTAATAATTACAAGTAAGAGCAACAAATTCAGTTGTATAACTTCTATTAGAATCATCATGAGCACAAGTGAGTTGCAAACTAGAAACATAATTCTCAATGTAAGCAAATTTCTCCTCTATAATATAGTTAGGAGAATTCAAAAACAAGATAGGACTCTCATATGTGAGTGCAACATTGACTCTCATATGTGAGAGCAACATTATCAATTGTATTTGTATCATAGTACATAACATTAGATAATTCATTTCCATGTGTTCGTACGAAAGGGAAATTGTGACCATAAGCATAGCACAAGCAATAAACGACATTGGATGCGTTTGGATCTGTTACAAAAATCGTAACGGTCGACCATTACAACTTATGAAAAATAAATTGCATTAGTAAATATACTGGTCCTTTTTCTCTTCAATTGTAAGCCGTCCGCTAAAGATTAAAAATTGTATACGCGCGACGAGATACTAGCCTCCGCGTAACCAAGTAATGTGTGTCCATGGCTCGATTGTCGATTCAACATGGTGCAGTCCCCTTTTAAAATGACCAAAATAGGGGTCTTGATTAATTCGTCTTTGGCAGAAGCTTGTTGGATCACACACGAAACAAGTGCTTCCTCGAAATTTCGCACTGGTCCTTCACTCGATGCATTGACAGACATGGAAACCGCACGTCCATGGAGACAGAATGGACAATGAACGCGTCAAAAAAAATTGGAAAATGAATACGCGAGAGAGCCCGTGCCTCACGTGGGCCAGCCGGGTCCGCGCACGCCTGTACGTACGTCCGCAAGGAGAGAGCACGACGCGGTGGCACCGGGATCACGAGGGAAACGAGACGCGCCCGGGCGACCACCGACCAGGCCACGCCTCCATCCCCAGGCCCACGAGGCCTCGTCACGCACATCGCGAGGCGCACAGCCGCACACGGCACGTCCGACGTGTCGCGCGGTGCCGACCTGGCCCCCCACCCCCGCGGGCAAACCCCCTTCCCGCCTCGCGCCCGCTGCGTGCCGGAGCGTGCCCCGGCTCGCTCCCCACGCTCCCATCCCCCACCACCACAGCAAACACGGATCCCAGCCAACCACAGACGAGTATCGCCCCGCAGGGAAGGCCACGGGTCCCGCCTCGGCGCAGCGGATCCTGGAATCACGTCCACGTAGGACGCCACGGGGGCGGAAGCGTGTGAAGCGAGGCAGGCAAGTCGTTTTACGGCTCGGAATCCTCTGCCGTGTAGGCTTCCCCCTTCCTTCATCCCACCGTCGACCCTCGGACCTATTTGTACGCGCAACTCACGCTTGACGCCGCCGCAAAGCGCGAGCCCGCCCCGTCGAGTGCAGCTGCCATCGTCACCATCTATTTACCACCGACCGATCCCCGGAGCCGTCCGTCCGCCAGAGCGTCGCTCGCTCGCGCCGGTCGATGGCGGCAACCTCCGTGCGGGGGTGCGGCCCGGCGTCGGCGTCGTCGGTGGGGCTCTCGCCGCGGCGGGCGCTGCGCCGGTCGTCCTTCTTGCCGCCCTTGCCGCGGCGGGCGTCGTCGGTGTGCGCGCTGCGGGCCGCGGTCGCGGACGCGCCGCACCGGGGGCTGGAGCTCCGGCGGGGGGAGCGGGAGGCGGGGCTGCTGGAGGCCGTGATCGGGGGAGACGGCGGGGAGGGCGAGGAGGTTGGGGAGGAGAGGGTGGAGGGGTGGATGCGGGAGTCGATCGCGGAGATCGTGCGGCACGTCGGGGAGGCGCCGTTCCTGGTGCACCTGTTCAGCGACGGGCGGGAGGGCGTCACGGTGCGGCGCGAGCCGGCCTCGGCGGAGGCCTGGCCCGACGTGCGGCGCCGCTGGGGCCCGGGCGGCCAGCGCCGGCCCGACGGGATCATCCTGGTCGAGCAGGTGGCCGCCGCGGCGATCGAGGACGGCGCCGAGGCGGCGCGCCAGGTGTGGGGCCTGGTGGTGCAGGCCCGCGGGATGGAGTGCGCCGCCTGCTACGTCCTCGACACCTGCCGCGTCCGCTCGCCCGCCGGCTTCTGCACCCACTTCTGCCTCGCCCGCGCGCAGTGCTTCGGCGAGCCCCTCGAGCTCCAGCTCCGCAACGCCTGGCTCAACCGCCTCTCCGGCCACCGCCGATAGCCGCCGCCTCCGCCACCGATGTACCACTACTAGCATAGAAGAAACTCCCTCCGCCATTGATGCGATTGCCTCCGGTTCGGCTGGGAAGAACGGACCGATCGAAGCACGAAGATTCATCGGGAAGAATGCAAGAACCCCATTGATCGATTCTTTTCTTGCCTTCCCACTCTAGCTTTTCCCCTGCGCGCGAGATGGGCGTATCGTGATCGAGTAATTGGAATCACGAACCCCGCCCGCGTTTGAACCTGTACAGATTACTGATTGTATTGCTTGATTATGAATTGAAAAGAGCAACTATTGATCATGAAACTCTCATTGTTCTTGGTTCGGTGCGAGTGAAGTTAGTTACTTGATTGATGCGTCTCGGCTATGCCATGGATGATCGAATCGAATGCGATCACGACGGCAATGCGTCTCAGTGACGGCTCGAATATTCCGATACGAGTAGGCTGCCGTCGGCGGCAACCGTGATGCGGTACGTCTCCTCGAGTAATTTAAGTGGAGTAGGATTTGGTGATGAAGAGTGTGAGACATAGTTAATGGCAAGAACGTGGATTGCCGGGCCCATTCGGGATCCTTTTCTTGCTACAGCGTTCGCAGTAGGTCGCGTCCGGTCCAATGAAGACGACGACGACATGATTAACATGATTACAGTACTACTAGTAGTATAATCTTGTTGCCAAGGTCGCAAAAGTCGTCTTCATCTACCAGCCATAGCAGTATAGCACGGTGGTGGTAGGAATTTGCTTCCAATTTGACTGGTTCTTTGTCACAAGCGAGCAGGCAAGACTATATGAGTACGGATCAAGTCGCCTTCATCCACCATCCATAGTAGACTGGTAGTAGTCTATGCACTATTGTGACAAAGAGACAGTCAATTTAGGAGCAGATTGCACCAGGCTGCTGTGGATGGTGCACGAAGACGGCTTCCACAATTGGTTGGAGTACAAGGCTTGGCCACCAAAGGGTGCTTCCAACTATCTCCTCTTCGCTGCGGCATCGGTCATCTCATGTGTTGGATAAATTAGCAATTTTTCTAACTAACTTAATCTTTGGAAAACATGATGACATTGTTAGCAAGATTATTAGATTAACAGCCTATTGTCAAAGTATTCATACTAGCGCGTATTAGACATAGATCATACGAGACTATGAAATTCATAAGCACTGCACATGCATGAAACAGCTAGAGCATGAACAAATTATACCCTCTGGTCGGATAGGTCAAAGCTGCGTCGATGAGAGTAAAATGCTGGCTAGGGTAACGGTTTACCACCGCTTTTGCCGAAAATAACAAATCACCACCGCTTCTGCGGCAAGTGAGTAACAAATCGCACTAATTCGAAACTGAGCCACGTCTAACAGCAGAACTGACAGGTGGGACCTGTCTGTCGGGCTGATGTGGGACCTGCTGAGGTGGACGGGGGTCCCACATGTAAGGCATACATCTTATTTTTCTCCTCTTCTCCTTCCTCCCTACAGTGGTGTTAGACGCGGCTGCTCCAGCGAGCACAACCCAGCCGGCGACGCGTTGACTCCAGGCGGTGGTACGGCGGCACAGACGCGCAGTGGTGTGGTCCAGGCCATTGACTAGGACTTAGTCTTCGCCACATCAGCCAGACAGACAGGTCCCACCTGTCAGTTTTGCTGTTAGACGCGGCTCAGTTTCGAATTAGTGCGATCTGTTACTCACTTGCCGTAGAAGCGGTGTTGATTTGTTATTTTCGGTAAAATCGGTGGTAAACCGTTACCCTAGCCACAAATGTGGTGGTTTTCAGCAATTTGCTCTGTCGACGACGGCTTTTTTTGTGGTGTCGTTGAGTTCTCACCCATGGTGTCGTTGGGGAAGTCGTCGAAGTCGCGGGCGTAAACGAATAGAAGCTCAAGATGCTTCCCAAAAACAAAATTGCGCATCTCTCGGTGCAAGTCCATAAAGGACGAGATTTCGAAGGCCACCCGTGCACATGATCAACGAGATGGAGTAGCCAGAAGCAGCAGCAATGAGAGGAACAATGGAGTTTAACACCCTTGTGTAAATGAGCTATAGCGATCATCATATTAATGCTAAGCTACTTTGGTTTGCAAAGAATGGTCACAGTGAATTCATATCTCATTTCAAATTCCATCCCTGAATTCAATTCAAATCATAAGTGAAATTTGAAGTTGCACAAAAGTTGCTGGAAAATAGTTCATCATTTAGCAAATATTCCCTAACAAATATTTGTTTAGGAAAACAACATCACCATCAAGCTAAATGTGGACTAGGGCAATTAAAACAGTGCTAAAACAGCATTTTAAATGCCTTTCCATTTATATGAAAAATTCAAATGGATTCAAATGCCTTCCAAACTTTTTGTGGCACTGCAGTATATTGCAATGTTAACATTGCCCTAGTCCACATTTAGCTTGATGGTGATGTTGTTTTCCTGAACAAATATTTAACATTGCAATATACTGCAGTGCCACAAAAAGTTTGGAAGGCATTTGAATCCATTTGAATTTTTCATAAATGGAAAGGCATTTAAAATGCCGTTTTAGCACTGTTTTAATTGCCCTAGTCCACATTTAGCTTGATGGTGATGTTGTTTTCCTGAACAAATATTTGTTAGGGAATATTTGCTAAATGATGAACTATTTTCCAGCAACTTTTGTGCAACTTCAAATTTTACTTATGATTTGAATTGAATTCAGGGATGGAATTTGAAATGAGATATGAATTCACTGTGGCCATTCTTTGCAAACCAAAGTAGCTTAGCATTAATATGATGATCACTGTAGCTCATTTACACAGGGGTGTTACAATTCTCCTCCTCTAAAAGAAATTCTCGTCCCGAGAATTCAGGAGGTAGAAGGGAAAAGATCGGGATATTCTTCGCGAAGACGATCCTCGCGTTCCCAAGTGGCTTCATCTTCAGTATGATCTGCACTTTGAGAAACTTGATCGTCTTCTGACGGGTCCGACGTTCAGCTTGATCCAGGATCCGAATTGGATGCTCCTTATAAGAGAGATCATCTTGCAATTCGAGCATCTCATGATCCACTGCACGGTGTGGATCCTTGAAGCAACGGCGAAGTTGCGACACATGGAAGACATCGTGGAGGTGGCAGAACTGCGACGGCAATTCCAATTTATATGCCACCTGACCACGTCTGGCGAGAATGCGGAAGGGACCAATGTAGCGAGGAGCTAACTTTCCCTTGATTCCGAAGCGATGAGTGCCCTTCATAGGAGTGACACGCAGATAAGCTTGCTCACCAGGTTGATAGATCGATCCCCAGTGTTTTCGATCATAATTGCTCTTCTGGCGGGACTGGGCCGCCTTGAGATTTTCCCGGACAATACGGACTTGCTCTTCAGCTTGTTGGATAATATACGGACAATGAGCGGCCGTTCCCCAGTTTCTGACCAATTCAAAGGGGTTCGACACTTACGTCCATACAATACCTCAAAGAGGGCCATCTTCAAGCTAGCTTGATAGCCGTTGTTGTACGAGAATTCAGCATACGGGAGATATTCCTCCCACTTCTTGCCAAATGAAATGACACAAGCACGCAGCATATCTTCAAGCATCTGATTAACTCGTTCAACTTGGCCTTGGGATTGGGGGTGATAAGCAGAGCTCCAGGTTATATTAGTTTCCATAGCCTTTTGGAAACTTTCCTAGAACTTTGAGGTGAAGAGGCTGCCACGGTCTGAACTAATCTCCTTCGGAATACCGTGGAGTATCACAATTCTGGAGATATACAAGTCTGCTAACTGACTAGCAGTAATCGTCTCCTTGACTGGCAGAAAATGTGCAACTTTGGAGAGTTGATCAATGACAACAAGAATTGCATCGTGACCTTTCTGCAACTTGGGAAGGCCAGTAATGAGGTCCATTTGAACCTTATCCCATTTCCATTCAGGAATAGGAAGGGGTTGTAGAATTTCGGCAGGCTTCTGATGTTCTGCTTTGACGCGATGGCAAACGTCACATTCAGCAACATATCGAGCAATGTCTTGCTTCATTTTAGACCACCAGTACCTTTGACGGAGGTCGGGATACATCTTGGTGCTACCCGGATGAATGGACAGTGGTGTATCATGTGCCTCCTTCATAACTTTGTCGGTCATAAGCTCGAACCGAGGTACTACAATGCGATCTCTGAAGTACAATGTTCCATCTTCAGCAAGCGAGAAATCTCTGGACTTTTCAAAGACAAGACCCCTTTTCATCTGATCAACTTCAACGTCTTTCGCTTGCGCAGACTTAACAGCTTTCTCAAGATCTGGCTGTATAACAAGAGTATTGAGAAAACCCTGTGGAATGATATGAAGGTTCAACTTGCGAAGTTCTTCATTAAGATGGGGTTGAGCTTGTTGAACCATGAGGTTGTTGCAATACGATTTGCGACTCAAGGCATCTGCCATTACATTAGCCTTTCCAGGGGTATATGTAATACCGCAGTCATAGTCTGTAATGGTTTCCATCCATCTTTGCTGACGGAGGTTCAAGTCTGGCTGAGTAAACAGATACTTCAGACTTTGATGATCCGTGTAGATCTCGCAACGATTACCGAGAAGGTAATGTCGCCACAACTTCAAAGCATAAATAACTGCAGCAAGTTCGAGATCATGGACTGGATAGTTCTCTTCATGAGGACGCAACTGTCGTGAGGCATAAGCAATCAATTTGCGCTCTTGCATTAGGATACAACCTAACCCTTGACGAGAGGCGTTGCAATAAATGATGAATTCCTTGCGAGAATCCGGAGGAGCAAGCACTGGAGCAGAGGTTAGCTTGTCCTTGAGTGTTTGGAAACTTTCCTGACATTTATCTGTCCACTCAAACTTAACACCCTTGTGAAGCAGATTAGTCAGAGGCTTGGCAATCTTTGAGAAGTTCTCGACAAATCGATGGCAATAGCTTGCGAGTCCGAGAAAACTTCTGACTTGCTTGACATTCTTTGGGGGAGTCAAGTCAAGAATAGCCTGAACTCGTTCTGGGTTGACAGCAATACCATCCTTGGAAATCACATGACCAAGGTAGGTCACTTCGGATAACCAGAATTCGCACTTGGAATATTTGGCATACCGCTGATGCTCTCGAAACTTTTCCAGAACAAGACGAAGATGTTCAGCATGTTCCTCTTTATTCTTGGAATATATCAGGATATCATCCAGGTAAACCACGACGAATTTGTCGAGGTAATCCATGAAGATATAATTCATCAGGCGGGAGAACATAACTGGAGCATTAGTTAAGCCGAAAGACATGACGGTGTACTCGTATGAACCATAGCGAGTAACGAAGGCAGTCTTGGGAATATCCTCTTTGCGGACTCGAATCTGATGATAACCCAACCTCAAGTCGAGTTTAGAGAATACTGAAGATCCAGCAAGTTGATCAAACAGATCGTTGATCCGAGGAAGCGGATACTTATTCTGAATTGTTGCTTGGTTGATAGGTCGGTAATCTTGGACCAACCGGTTCGTACCATCTTTCTTCTTGGCAAAGAGAGAAGGTGCTCCCCAGGCAAAGGAACTTTGTCGATTTCCTCCTTAAGTTCAAGGAGTTCAAAGATGTCAAAAGACAGTGTGAGAAGCATATGATAACATTGAAAGGAATGGTTGCCGATAATCCAGCTCTCCGGTTGAATGTGATCACGAGAACCTAAAGTTAGAGTCAGTAAAATCTTTAACCCGAATAGAAGAGAGATCAGAGTCCCAGAGTAAGGAAGAGGAATAAAAGATCCTAAACCCATCCATTGGCGACGTGGGCCCGTAAGCCACACAGCCAAGTTAGTAAAACAGTTTTGCAAAGACTAGACTCAACTTCGGCCAAGGAGTTGGAAAGGGAGGTTCCTACAGGCAGTCGGCTCTGATACCAACTTGTGACGTCCCCGACTTAATCGTGCACTAATCATACACGCAAATGCACACGATCAAGCCTAAGGACTCACGGGAAGATATCACAACACAACTCTAAACACAAATAAAAGTCATACAAGCTTTATATTACAAGCTAGGGGCCTCGAGGGCTCGAATACAAAAGCTTGAGCACAAGCGTTAGCGGAAGCAACATCAGTATCTGAGTACAGACACAAAGTTAAACAAGTCTGCCTTAAGAAGGCTGAGCAAAACAACGACACTAGATCAAAAAGGCACAGGCCTCCTGCCTGGGAGCCTCCGAATCTACTCCTGGTCGTCGGTCTCCACGTAGTAGTAGTAGGCTTCACCGTGGTAGTAGTAGTCGTCAGCGGGAGCAACTGGCTCCGGGACTCCGTCATCTGATCGTAGCAATCGGGTATGGGGGAAAAAGGGGAGCAAAACAACCGTGAGTACTCATCCAAAATACTCGCAAGACTTACATCCGAACTATTCTATTTATGCATTGGTTTCAAGTGAAGGGGATGTATCTGTGGACTAGACTGCAGAAATGCCAGAATAGAAGGGATAGCCTAGCCTATCGAAGACTAGCATCTCCAGCGTCTTGCAGCATTAGAAGAGTGCAGATTAATAACATAATATATAGTAATTAGCATATAGTAGCAACGCCCAAAGATCCTTCCTCGACTCCCTGCAAGGAAGCAATCCCGGAGCTAACATATTATTAAACATCACAAGTATCCAGTTCTAGTTGTAGTAGATAGGGATACTTTCCGAGCGTCCTGTTACCGTGGACACGGCTATTTGAATAGATAACTTCCCTGCAGGGGTGCACCAACTTACCCAACACGCTCGATTAACTCTGGCCGGACACACTTACTCGGTCCATGCCCGGCCTCGGCTGATCGACACGTCGTAGCCCTACCTAGGCTCAACAGAGAGGCCAGCACACCGGTCTACACCCTAAGCGCTCAGGGGTCTTGGGCCCATCACCTTTTGCACTCCTGCGCGTTGCGTACGCGGCCGGGAGCAGACCCACCCCCTTAATACAAGCGCAGGTAGTTCCCGTCCAACCCGGCACGCGCCGCTCAACTGCTGGCGTCTGAAGAGCTTCGGCTGATACATACGACGCCGAGTGCCCATACTATTCCCGCGTGGTGGTTAGTGTGAAAAGGCCAGAGGCCTACTCAGATCACATATCCTAACCCATTAGTGTGTTGGGAGCTCGTGGTGACGATCAGTGCTCCTGTCGCCCCATCTTGAGGACTTACGGCAAGGGCCAGGCCCATCCACCCCTCTCCTGGGGCGGTCTGCCTGCCCGGCCGTGCCTCGTATTTATGTCGCGGGTACCCTCATGGTCAACCCGACTCCACAACTCTCGCGGGTACCCCTCGGGGTCGACCCGACTTCAACAAGGGACTGAGTTAAATATAGGGTAACCGTGTGTTCATACATCCAGGGGAAATCCGAGGAATCACCCTCGATGGATTCCCACTCGACGTATCCTTCAAGGTGAACTTAGAGGAATCACCCTTGATGGGTTCACACTTGAGGGGTTGCATGACAGAGACATCATCAGAGGTGGTGAAAGAGGAATCACCCTCGGTATCCCACAACCGACTAGTTACGCTACAGAGATATCATCAAAAGTGATGTAGGAGGTATCACCCTCGGCACCCGATAGTAGCTCTGCAGAGTCGTACAACTAAGGGGGTGTGCGGTGATGTGCTGGTCTCAGCCCATCGATCACATTGATCGGGGCACCGGTAACAAGGTGGGGAAACAGGGACAAGGATGAGGGGCCACAGATGGTTCACTAACCAACCTAGACTAAGCATTTAGGATAGCAGGAATGGTATCAACAGCAGTTACAAAAATAGGCTATGCATCAGAATAGGTATTTTCGGAACAACAACTGTAGCAATTCTAATGCAAGCATAAGAGAGAAAGAATGGGAGATATAGGCATGTTCAAGGGGGTTTGCTTGCCTGGAAGCTCTGCGGAAAAGGTCTGGTCGTCAGAGGTGTAGTCGTACTCGGCAGCAGCATCGGGCTCGGGGTCTACCGGAGAGAAGAGGGGGAAGAAACAATAAATACAAGCAAACAAATGCAACACAATGCATGGCATGGCAATATGCTATGCTGGGGGTGACCTAATGCAGCACTACACGTTAGAGATGGAGCGGGAAAATATCTGGGAATATTTTCCCGGTTTTAGGCATCTGTGAGACAGATGAACCGGAGGGGAAGGTTCCATGTTTGCAGTGTTGCAGGCATGTGACAGCTACATGGAGGGCATATTCGGGTTCGTCTCATTTTTCTGATCAACTTTCATGTAGAAAACTTTTTCATCCGACCTACGGTTGAATTTATATTAATTTTCAAAGTTTTAGCAATATTCTGAAACTGTTTTAATTACTAAATTCGGCAGAAAAGGAATATGACGTCATCCTGGCATCAGCATTGCGTCAGCGGTCAACTGACCCACTGACCAGTTAACATGGTCCATGGGGGGGGCCCACTGGCAGTGACTGGGCGCTCCCCAGTCAGCCGTTGACTTGGTCAACAGGGCCCGTGGGGTCCTTTGCCAGTGACCCAGGGGGCCCCACCTGTCAGGCCACGTCAGCGCCGTCACCGGAGCAACTCCGGCGACCAAAATTTGCGGCAGCGCCCGTCGGGAGGTGGTCGGGGTTTGCCTACAGAGGGTCTCCGGACCCGCGGTTTGGCCCTACGGCGGCGGTCGCGGGGGCTGAAGTGGTCGGAGTTGGCCGGACCAAGCGCGGCCGGCAGCGGTGGCGTTCGGGGCTTTGCGGGAAACGTTGCCAGAGCGCGCGGGCGAGCAGCGAAGCAGCGGGGCAGCAGCTAAGGGGCTCCAGGAGCGCGTTAGGGCGGACGGGCGAGGCCGTAGTGGCTCGGGAGCGCGGTGCTCGCAGCCATGGCGGCGGCCGGAACACGGCTCCGACGGGAGCTAGCTGACGGGCGCACAAGGGCACAAGGAGAGAGAGAGAGGGACGCGGTGCTCACAGCGGGGCCGTAGGGGATGGCAGCGGGCTCGGGGTGGCCTGGAGAGGACGGTGCGGTGGCGGCTGCTACTTGTAGCTTGCGTTGGTATTATCCCCGAAGAGGAAGGGATGATGCAGCACAGTAGAGATAAGTATTTCCCTCAGTTATGAAACCAAGGTTATCGAACCAGTAGGAGAATCACGCAACACCTCGTTAGCAGCACCTGCACACAAACAACAAATCCTTGCACCCAACGCAAACAAGGGGCTGTCAATCCCTCGGCGGTCAATTGCAAGATTAAATTGTATGTGATAGATAGATATATTGAAACAAAAATACAAAATAAAATAAATAAAAGAAAATGGCAACAATATTTTTAGGGTTTTAGTAATATGATTTAGATAGACCCGGGGGCCATAGTTTTCACTAGAGGCTTCTCTCGAGAAAATAGCATACGGTGGGTAGACAAATTACTGTTGGGCAATTGATAGAAAAGCAAATAATCATGACGATATCCAAGGCAATGATCATGTATATAGGCATCACGTCCGAGACAAGTAGACCGACTCCTGCCTGCATCTACTACTATTACTCCACACATCGACCGCTATCCAGCATGCATCTAGTGTATTAAGTCCACAAAGAACGGAGTAACGCCTTAAGAACGATGACATGATGTAGACAAGATAAACTCACGCATGAATAAACCCCATATTTCTACCCTTAATAGCAACGATACATACATGTCATGTCCCTTTCTATCACTGGGATTGAGCACCGCAAGATCGAACCCATTACAAAGCACCTCTTCCCATGGCAAGATAAATCAATCTAGTTGCCCAAACCAAATCAATAGATCGGAGAAGAAATATGAAGCTATAATAATCATGCATAAAAGAGATTAGAGAAGACTCAAATAATATTCATGGATAATCTGATCATAAACTCACAATTCATCGGATCCCAACAAACACACCGCAAAAAGTGATTACATCGGATAGAACTCCAAGAACATCGAGGAGAACATTGTACTGAAGATCAAAATGAGAGAAGAAGCCATCTAGCTACTAACTATGGACCCGAAGGTCTGTGGTAAACTACTTACACATCATCAGAAGGGCAGCAAGGTTGATGTAGAGCCCCTCCGTGATCGATTCCCCCTCCGCCGGAGTACCGGAGAAGGCCTCCAGACGGGATCTCTCGAGAACAGAAACTTGCGGCGGCGGAAAAAGTATTTCGTGGACTCCCCTAAGGGTTTTTGATTTTTCCTGAATTTATAGTGGTGGAATTAGGTCAAACGGAGCTGAGGTGGGCCCACGAGGCACCAGGGCGCGCCTGCCCCCCGCCCCCAGGCGCGCCCTGGTGGCTCGTGGCCACCTCCTCTGGCGTCTGGTCTTCTCCCGAAGCTTCTAGTGTTTATCTTGTCCAGAAAAAAATCTCCAAAAAGTTTCGTGGCATTTGGACTTCGTTTGGTATTGATTTTCTGTAAAACAAAAACAGGGCAGAAAACAGCAATTGGCACTGGGCACTAAGTTAATAGGTTAGTCTCCAAAAATGATATATAATTGTTGTAAATGCATATAAAAACATCCAAGATTGATAATATAACAGCATGGAACAATAAAAAATTATAGATACGTTGGAGACGTATCAGCATTCCCAAGCTTAATTCCTGCTCGTCCTCGAGTAGGTAAATGATAAAAACAGAATTTTTGATGTGGAATGCTGCCTATCATATTCATCACATATTCTTTTCTTGTATAGCATGGACATTGGATTTGAATGATTCAAAGCAATAGTCTATTATTTGAGATGAAGATATAAATACTCAAGCATGCTAACAAGCAACCATGTCTTTCAAAATATCAACGCTAAAGAAAGTTATCCCTAGCCCATTATGCTCAATCATTGATCCATTCATGAAACACACTCAAATATTAGCTACATCCAATGCACAAGTATGACAATAGTGTTCTCTAGTTGGTGCTTTATAAGAGAAGATGGAGGCTCAAGTAAAAATAAAAATTGCATAAAAGTAAATAGATAGGCCCTTCGCAGAGGGAAGCAGAGATTTGTCAAATGTGCCAGAGCTCAAGGCTGAAATTAAAGAGATGAAATATTTTGAGAGGCATGCTTTTCCTGTCAACGAAAACGACCGAGAATTCCCAATATTTTCCATGCTAGACACATCATAGGCGGTTCCCAAACAGAAAGTAAAGTTCATTTCCTTTCCACCATTCTTTCATAATCCATGGCTAGCCATATCCACGGGTGCCCTCCATACCAACACTTTCCAAGGAATTTTGTTGTTATTAATTTTTGATTTCATTGTGGGACTGGGCATCCCTATTACCAACCATTCTCTCGTGCAATGACAAGTGAATAAACACTCATCGTGAGAATAACACACCTAGCATGGAAAATAATGGCCACCCCCTGCCGCTTCATGAGCGGTACGGGCACACAAAACGGAAAAATTATTTTGAAAATTAGAGTTGGCACACACAAATTTACTTGGAACGGCACTGAAATACCGCATATAGGTAGATATAGTGGACTCATTTGGCACAACTTGGGTTTAAGGATTTTGGATGCACAAGCAGTATTTCCGCTTAGTACAAATGAAGGCTAGCAAATAGATTGAGAAGCAACCAACCAAAAAACAAAAACGGTCATAAACATGCATTAAACATAACTAACACCGAATAATGCACCATAAGTAGGATATAATTTCATTGCATAACTATTGACTTGATGTGCATGCATAGGGAATCACAAACCTTAACACTAATATTCTTACTAAATCACAATTACTCACTAACATGACTTACATATTATCATTTCCATATCGCAAAACTATTGCAAGGAATCACACTTATCATATCCAATGATCTATATGAAAGTTTTTATTATATCCCTCTTGAATATTCATCACTTTGGGACCAAATTCATATCTTGTGCAAATTACCGTTACTATTATCAACTCTCAAAAAGATTTAAGTGAAGCATGAGAGTGCAAATATTTCTTCAAAATTTCAATCTTATCAATTCTCAAAATAATATAAGTGAAGCATGAGAATTCATTTCTTCAAAATTTTAATCTTATCAACTCTAAAAATAATATAAGTGAAGCAAGAGAGTTTATTTTTTCAAAATTTAGCCACCACCGTGCTAAAAAAGATTTAAGTGAAGCACTAGAGCAACTGCCTAGCTCAAAAAATTTAAGTGAAGCACATAGAGTATTCTATCAAATGATGATGAACGTGTGGCTCTCTCAAAATAGGTGTGTTCAGCAAAGATGATTGTGACAAACTAAAAAGCAAACAAAGCAAAGACTCATATAATACAAGACGCTCCAAGCAAAACACATATCATGTGACGAATAAAAATATAGCTCCAAGTAAAATATAGCTTGGGGAAGCCCCGGAAGGCATCCCCTCTTTCTTCTACCAACCATCGGTAATTTTACTTGGAGCCATTATTTTCCATGCTAGGTGTGTTATTCTCACGATGAGTGTTTATTCACTTGTCATTGCACGAGAGAATGGTTGGTAATAGGGATGCCCAGTCCCACAATGAAATCAAAAATTAATAACAACAAAATTCCTTGGAAAGTGTTGGTATGGAGGGCACCCGTGGATACGGCTAGCCATGGATTGTGAAAGAATGATGGAAAGGAAATGAACTTTACTTTCTGTTTGGGAACCGCCTATGATGTGTCTAGCATGGAAAATATTGGGAATTCTCGGTCGTTTTCTTTCACAGGAAAAGCATGCCTCTCAAAATATTTTATCTCTTTAATTTCAGCCTTGAGCTCTGGCACATTTGACAAATCTCTGCTTCCCTCTGCGAAGTGCCTATCTATTTACTTTTATGCAATTTTTATTTTTACTTGAGTCTCCATCTTCTCTTATAAAGCACCAACTAGAGAACACTATTGTCATACTTGTGCATTGGATGTAGCTAATATTTGAGTGTGTTTCATGAATGGATCAATGATTGAGCATAATGGGCTAGGGATAACTTTCTTTAGCGTTGATATTTTGAAAGACATGGTTGCTTGTTAGCATGCTTGAGTATTTATATCTTCATGTCAAATTATAGACTATTGCTTCGAATCATTGAAGTCCAATGTCCATGCTATAAAAGAAAAGAATATGTGATGAATATGATAGGCAGCATTCCACATCAAAAATTCTGTTTTTATCATTTACCTACTCGAGGACGAGCAGGAATTAAGCTTGTGGATGCTGATACGTCTCCAACGTATCTATAATTTTTTATTGTTCCATGCTGTTATATTATCAATCTTGGATGTTTTTATATGCATTTACAACAATTATATATCATTTTTGGAGACTAACCTATTAACTTAGTGCCCAGTGCTAGTTGCTGTTTTCTGCCCTGTTTTTGTTTTACAGAAAATCAATACCAAACGAAGTCCAAATGCCACGAAACTTTTTGGAGATTTTTTTCTGGACAAGATAAACACTAGAAGCTTCAGGAGAAGACCAGACGCCAAAGGAGGTGGCCACAAGCCACCAGGGCGCGCCTGGGGGGGGGGGCAGGCGCACCCTAGTGCATCGTGGGCCCACCTCAGCTCCGTTTGACCTAATTCCACCACTATAAATTCAGGAAAAATCAAAAACCCTTAGGGGAGTCCACGAAATACTTTTTCCGCCGCCGCAAGTTTCTGTTCTCGAGAGATCCCCTCTGGAGGCCTTCTCCGGTACTCCGGCGGAGGGGGAATCGATCACGGAGGGGCTCTACATCAACCTTGCCGCCCTTCCGATGATGCGTGAGTAGTTTACCACAGACCTTCGGGTCCATAGTTAGTAGCTAGATGGCTTCTTCTCTCTTTTTGATCTTCAATACAATATTCTCCTCGATGTTCTTGGAGTTCTATCCGATGTAATCACTTTTTGCGGTGTATTTGTTGGGATCCGATGAATTGTGAGTTTATGATCAGATTATCCATGAATATTATTTGAGTCTTCTATAATCTCTTTTATGCATGATTATTATAGCTTCGTATTTCTTCTCCGATCTATTGATTTGGTTTGGCCAACTAGATTGATTTATCTTGCCATGGGAAGAGGTGCTTTGTAATGGGTTCGATCTTGCGGTGCTCAATCCCAGTGACAGAAAGGGACATGACACGTATGTATCATTGCTATTAAGGGTAAACAGATGGGGTTTATTCATGCATGAGTTTATCTTGTCTACATCATGTCATCGTTCTTAAGGCGTTACTCCGTTCTTTATGGACTTAATACACTAGATGCATACTGGATAGCGGTCGATGTGTGGAGTAATAGTAGTAGATGCAGGCAGGAGTCAGTCTACTTGTCTCGGACGTGATGCCTATATACATGATCAATGCCTTGGATATCGTCATGATTATTTGCTTTTCTATCAATTGCCCAACAGTAATTTGTCTACCCACCGTATGCTATTTTCTCGAGAGAAGCCTCTAGTGAAAACTATGGCCCCCGGGTCTATCTAAATCATATTACTAAAACCCTAAATATATTGCTGCCATTTTATTTTATTTATTTTATTTTGTATTTTTGTTTCAATCTATCTATCTATCACATACAATTTAATCTTGCAATTGACCGCCGAGGGATTGACAACCCCTCGTTTGCGTTGGGTGCAAGGATTTGTTGTTTGTGTGCAGGTGCTGCTAACGAGGTGTTGCGTGATTCTCCTACTGGTTCGATAACCATGGTTTCATAACTGAGGGAAATACTTATCTCTACTGTGCTGCATCATCCCTTCCTCTTCGGGGATAATACCAACGCAAGCTACTAGTAGCAGCCGCCACCGCACCGTCCTCTCCAGGCCACCCCGAGCCCGCTGCCATCGCCTACGGCCCCGCTGTGAGCACCGCGTCCCTCTCTCTCTCTCTCCCTGTGCCCTCGTGCGCCCGCCAGCGAGCTCTTGTCGGAGCCGTGTTTCGGCCGCCGCCATGGCTGCGAGCACCGTGCTCCCGAGCCACTACGGCCTCGCCCGTCCGCCCTAACGTGCTCCTGGAGCCCCTTAGCTGCTGCCCCGCTGCTTCGCTGCTCGCCCGCATGCTCTGGCGCCGTTTCCCGCGAAGCCCCGAACGCCACCGCCTCCGCCCGCGCTTGGTCCGGCCAACTCCGGCCACTTCAGCCCCCGCAACCGCCGCCGTTAGATGCGCGGGAGCGCCCGCGTCCCGTAGGGCCAAACCGCGGGTCCGGAGACCCTCTGTAGGCAAATCCCGACCACCTCCCGACACGCGCCGCCGTAAATTTTGGTCGCCGGAGTTGCTCCGGCGAGGGCGCTGACGTGGCCTGACAGGTGGGCCCCCCTGGGTCACTGGCAAAGGACCCCACGGGCCCTGTTGACCCAGTCAACGGCTGACTGGGCAGCGCCCAGTCACTGCCAGTGGGTCCCCCCCGTGGACCCTGTTGACTGGTCAGTGGGTCGGTTGACGACGCCAGGATGACGTCATATTCCTTTTCTGCCGAATTTAGTAATTAAAACAATTTTAGAATATTGCTAAAACTTTGAAAATTAATATAAATTCAACCGTAGCTCGGATGAAAATGTTTTCTACATGAAAGTTGATCAGAAAAATAAGACGAACCCGAATATGCCCTCCATGTAGCTGTCACATGCCTGCAACACTGCAAACATGGAACCTTCCCCTCCGGTTCATCTGTCTGACAGATGCCTAAAGCCGGGAAAATATTCCCAGATATTTTCCCGCTCCATCTCTAACGTGTAGTGCTGCATTAGGTCACCCCCAGCACAGCATATTGCCATGCCATGCATTGTGTTGCATTTGTTTGCTTGTATTTATTGTTTCTTCCCCCTCTTCTCTCTGGTAGACCCCGAGCCCGACGCTGCTGCCGAGTACGACTACACCTTTGACGACCAGACCTTTTCCGCAGAGCTTCCAGGCAAGCAAACCCCCTTGAACATGCCCATATCTCCCATTCTTTCTCTCTTATGCTCGCATTACAATTGCTACAGTTGTTGTTCCGAAAATACCTATTCTGATGCATAGCCTGTTTTTGTAACTGCCGTTGATACCATTCCTGATGGAAATATGCCCTAGAGGCAATAATAAAGTTGTTATTATTTTATATTTCCTTGTTCATGATGAAGGTTTATTATTCATGCTAGAATTGTATTGACCGGAAACGTAAATACATGTGTGAATACATAAACAAATACCGTGTCCCTAGTGAGCCTCTACTAGACTAGCTCGTTGATCAAAGATGGTTAAGGTTTCCTAACCATAGACATGAGTTGTCATTTGATAACGGGATCACATCATTAGGAGAATGACGTGGTGGACAAGACCCATCCGTTAGCTTAGCATATGATCGTTCTATTTATTGCTACTGCTTTCTTGAATGTCAAATACATTTTCCTCAGACCATGAGATCATGCAACTCCCGGATATCGGAGGAATACCTTGTGTGCTATCAAATGTCACAACGTAACTGGGTGATCATAAAGATGCTCTACAGGTATCTCCGAAGGTGTCCGTTGAGTTGGCATGGATCGAGACTGGGATTTGTCACTCCGTGTTTTGGAGAGGTATCTTTGGGACCTCTCGGTAATGCACATCATAAGAAGCTTGCAAGCAAAGTGACTAAGGAGTTAGTTACGAGATGATGTATTATGGAACGAGTAAAGAGACTTGCCGGTAACGAGATTGAACTAGGTATGGAGATACCGACGATCGAATCTCGGGCAAGTAACATACCGACGGACAAAGGGAATTACGTATGTTGTCATTGCGGTTCGACCGATAAGATCTTCGTGGAATATGTAGGAACCAATATGAGCATCCAGGTTCCGCTATTGGTTATTGACCGGAGAGGCGTCTCAGTCATGTCTACATCATTCCCGAACCCATAGGGTCCGCACGCTTAACGTTCGTTGACGATATAGTGTTATATGAGTTATGTGAATTGGTAACCGAATATTGTTCGGAGTCCCGGATGAGATCCCGGACGTCACGAGGAGTCTCGGAATGGTTGAGAGGTAAAGATTTATATATGGGAAGTCATATTTTGGGTTCCGGAAAAAGGTGCAATTTTTTCGGTATTGTACCGGGAAGCTTCCAGAAGGTTCCGGAGGATTCCGGAGGGGTCCGGAAGTCCACAAGTGGGTCCACCACGTCCCAAAGGGCTGGCATGGGCTAAGGGGAGGCGCCCTGGCCTTATTGGGCCAGGCGCACCAAGTCCTCAAAAGCCCACGCAGCTAGGGAAGGAAAAAAAGGGAGAGTCCTAGTAGGAATAGGATTGGACTTTGGAGTCCAAGTCCACGTGTGTACTATTCACGGTTACTGTTCACGTGGCACTATTCCTTCTACTCCAAGCCCCTACACATATATAAATAGAGGAGAGGGGGCGCCCCAAAGGACACAACATTGTCTTAGCCGTGTGCGGCGCCCCCCTCCACAGTTCCGTCTCTCGGTCATATTTTCGCAGTGCTTGGGCGAAGCCCTGCGGAGATAGCATCACCATCACCGTCACCATGCCGTCGTGCTGCCAGAACTCATCCACTACCTCACCGTCTTGTTGGATCAAGAAGTCGAGGATGTCACCGAGCTGAACGTGTGCTGAACGCGGAGGTGCCGTACGTTCGGTGCTCGGTCGGTTGGATCGTGAAGTTGTTCGACGACATCAACCGCGTTGTTCTAACGCTTCTGCTTACGGTCTACGAGGGTACGTAGACACACTCCCCCTCTCGTAGCTATGCATCTCCATGGATAGATCTTGCGTGTGCGTAGAATTTTTTTTGTTTTCCATGCAACGTTCCCCAACAGTGGCATCATGAGCCAGGTCTATGCGTAGATGATATGCACGAGTAGAACACAAAGAGTTGTGGGCGGTGATCGTCATACTGCTTACCACCAACGTCTTATTTTGATTCGGCGGCATTGTAAGATGAAGCGGCCCGGACCAACCTTACATGTCCACGTACATGAGACCGGTTCCACCGACAGACATGCAACTTGTTTTGCATAAAGGTGGCTGGCGGGTGTCTGTTTCTCCTACTTTAGTTGAATCGAATTTGACTGCGGCCGGTCCTTGTTGAAGGTTAAAACAGCAAACTTGATAAATCACCGTTGTGATTTTGTGCCGTAGGTAAGAACGGTTCTTGCTAGAAGCCCGTAGCAGCCACGTAAAACTTGCAACAACAAAGTAGAGGACGTCTAACTTGTTTTTGCAGGGTATGCTGTGATGTGATATGGTCAAGACATGATGTGATATACGTTATTGTACGAGATGATCATGTTTTGTAATTTATCGGCAACCGGCAGGAGCCTTATGGTTGTCTCTTTATTGTATGAAATGCAAGCGCCATGTAATTGCTTTACTTTATTGCTATGCGTTAGCAATAGTTGTAGAAGCAATAGTTGGCGAGACGACCACGACACAACGATGGAGATCAAGGTGTCGAGCCGGTGACGATGGAGATCATGACGATGCTTTGGAGATGGAGATCAAAAGCACAAGATGATGGCCATATCATGTAACATATTTTGATTGCATGTGATGTTTATCCTTTATGCATCTTATTTTGCTTAGAACGACGGTAGCATTATAAGATATCCCTTCGCTAAATTTCAAGATAAAAGTGTTCTCCCCGAGTATGCACCGTTGCTAAAGTTCGTCGTTTCGAAGCACCTCGTGATGATCGGGTGTGATAGATTC
This sequence comes from Elymus sibiricus, assembly GCA_039707655.1. Lineage (NCBI taxonomy): Eukaryota > Viridiplantae > Streptophyta > Magnoliopsida > Poales > Poaceae > Elymus > Elymus sibiricus. The sequence continues at coordinate 70,035,961 of CM077670.1, forward strand.
TACGTTCACATACAACGGGTGTAAGCCAGTTTTACACAAGCAGAATACTTGGGTTAAACTTGACGAGCCTAGCATGTACAGACATGGTCTCGAAACACTAGAGACCGAAAGGTCGAACATGAGTCATATAGTAGATATGATCAACATGGAGATGTTCACCATTGATGACTATCCCATCTCACGTGATGATCGAACATGGGCTAGTTGATTTGGATCATGTAACACTTAGTTAACTTGAGGGATGTTAATTTAAGTGGGAGTTCATTAGTAATTTGATTAATTAAACTTAATTTATCATGAACTTAGTCTTGATAGTTTCTTTGCATATCTATGTTGTAGATAAATGGCCCGTGCTACTGTTCCGTTGAATTTTAATGCGTTCCTAGAGAAAGCTAAGATGAAATATGATGGTAGCAACTACACGGACTGGGTCCGTAACTTGAGGATTATCCTCATTGCTGCACAGAAGAATTATGTCCTTGATGCACCGCTAGGTGATGGACCTGCTGCAGGAGCTGCTGCAGACGTTGTGAACGTCTGGCAGGCTCGATCTGATGACTACTCGATAGTTCAGTGTGCCATGCTCTACGGCTTAGAACCGGGACTGCAAAAGTGTTTTGAACGCCACGGAGCATATGAGATGTTCCAAGAGCTGAAATTGATATTTCAAGCTAATGCCCGGGTTGAGAGATATGAAGTCTCCAACAAGTTCTTTAGCTGTAAGATGGAGGAGAACAGTTCTGTCAGTGAACACATACTCAGAATGTCTGGGTACCACAACCACTTGACTCAGCTGGGAATTGATCTTCCGGTTGAGAGTGTTATTGACAGAGTTCTTCAGTCACTGCCACCAAGCTATAAAGGCTTCGTGATGAACTATAATATGCAAGGGATGGAGAAGACAATTCCCGAGCTCTTCGCGATGCTGAAATCAGCGGAGGTAGAAATCAAGAAGGAGCATCAAGTGTTGATGGTTAACAAAACCACTAGTTTCAAGAAAAAGGGCAAGGGAAAGAAGGGGAACTTCAAGAAGAATGTCAAGCAAGTTGCCTCTCCCACGAAGAAACCCAAAGTTGGACCCAGACCTGAAACATAGTGCTTCTACTGCAAAGGGACTGGTCACTGAAAGCGGAACTGCCCCAAGTATTTGGCGGATAAGAAGGATGGCAAAGTGAGCAAAGTTATATTTGATATACATGTTATTGATGTGTTCCTCACTAATGCTCGCAGTAGCGCCTGGGTATTTGATACTGGTTCGGTTGCTCATATTTGTAACTCGAAACAGGAGCTACGGAATAAGCGAAGATTGGCTAAGGACGAGGTGACGATGCGCGTCGGGAATGGTTCCAAGGTTGATGTGATCGCCGTCGGCACGCTACCTCTACATCTACCTTCGGGATTAGTTTTAGACCTCAATAATTGTTATTTGGTGCCAGCGTTGAGCATGAACATTATATCTGGATCTTGTTTATTGCGAGACGGTTATTCATTTAAGTCAGAGAATAATGGTTGTTCTATTTATATGAGTAACATCTTTTATGGTCACGCACATTTTGTGAATGGTCTATTCTTGTTGAATCTCGATCGTAGTGATACACATATTCATAATATTAATGCCAAAAGATGCAAAGGTTATAATGATAGTGCAACATACTTGTGGCACTGCCGTTTAGGTCATACTGGTGTAAAGCGCATGAAGAAACTCCATGCGGATGGACTTTTGGAATCTCTTGATTATGAATCATTTGATACTTGCAAACCATGCCTCATGGGCAAGATGACTAAAACTCCGTTCTCCAGAACAATGGAGCGAGCTACTGATTTGTTGGACATAATACATACCGATGTATGCGGTCCGATGAATATTGAAGCACGCGGCGGGTATCGTTATTTTCTAACCTTCACAGATGATTTGAGTAGATATGGGTATATCTACTTGATGAAACACAAGTCTGAAACATTTGAAAAGTTTAAAGAATTTCAAAGCGAAGTAGAGAATCATCGTAACAAGAAAATAAAGTTTCTACGATCTGATCGCGGAGGCGAATATTTGAGTTACGAGTTTGGCCTTCATTTAAGAAAATGTGGAATTGTTTCACAACTCACGCCACCTGGAACACCACAGCGCAATGGTGTGTCCGAACGTCGTAACCGTACTTTATTGGATATGGTGCGTTCTATGATGTCTCTTACCGATTTGCCACTATCGTTTTGGGGTTATGCATTAGAGACAGCTGCATTCACGTTAAATAGGGCACCGTCTAAATCCGTTGAGACGACACCATATGAACTATGGTTTGGCAAGAAACCTAAGCTGTCGTTTCTTAAAGTTTGGGGATGCGATGCTTATGTGAAAAATCTTCAACCTGATAAGCTCGAACCCAAAGCGGAGAAGTGCGTCTTCATAGGATACCCTAAAGAAACAATTGGGTACACCTTCTACCACAGATCCGAAGGCAAGGTCTTTGTTGCCAAGAATGGGTCCTTTCTAGAGAAGGAGTTTCTCTCGAAAGAAGTGAGTGGGAGGAAAGTAGAACTTGATGAGGTAATTGTACCTTCTCTCGAATTGGAAAGTAGCTCATCAGAGAAAACCGTTCCCGTGATGCCTACACCAATAAGAGAGGAAGATAATGATAAAGATCATGAAACTTCAGATCAAGTTACTACTGAACTTCGTAGGTCAACCAGAGTACGTTCCGCACCAGAGTGGTACGGTAATCCTGTTCTGGAAGTTATGTTGTTAGACAACAGCGAACCTACGAACTATGAAGAAGCTATGATAAGCCCGGATTCCGACAAATGGCTTGAGGCCATGAAATCTGAGATAGGATCCATGTATGAGAACAAAGTGTGGACTTTGGTGGACTTGCCCGATGATCGGCAAGCCATTGAGAATAAATGGATTTTTAAGAGGAAGACGGATGCTGATGGTAATATCACTGTCTACAAAGCTCGACTTGTCGCGAAAGGTTTTCGACAAGTTCGAGGGGATAACCATAGACATGAGTTGTCATTTGATAACGGGATCACATCATTAGAAGAATGATGCGATGGACAAGACCCATCCGTTAGCTTAGCATATGATCGTTCTGTTTATTGCTACTGCTTTCTTGAATGTCAAATACATGTTCCTCAGACCATGAGATCATGCAACTCCCGGATACCGGAGGAATACCTTGTGTGCTATCAAACGTCACAACGTAACTGGGTGATCATAAAGATGCTCTACAGGTATCTCCAAAGGTGTCCGTTGAGTTGGCATGGATCGAGACTGGGATTTGTCACTCCGTGTTTCGGAGAGGTATCTCTGGGCCCTCTCGGTAATGCACATCATAAGAAGCTTGCAAGCAAAGTGACTAAGGAGTTAGTTATGGGATGATGTATTACGGAATGAGTAAAGAGACTTGCCGGTAACGAGATTGAACTAGGTATGGAGATACCGACGATCGAATCTCGGGCAAGTAACATACCGACGGACAAAGGGAATTACGTATGTTGTCATTGCGGTTCGACCGATAAGATCTTCGTGGAATATGTAGGAACCAATATGAGCATCCAGGTTCCGCTATTGGTTATTGACCGGAGAGGCGTCTCAGTCATGTCTACATCATTCCCGAACCCGTAGGGTCCGCACGCTTAACGTTCGTTGACGATATAGTGTTATATGAGTTATGTGAATTGGTAACCGAATATTGTTCGGAGTCCCGGATGAGATCCCGGACGTCACGAGGAGTCTCGGAATGGTTGAGAGGTAAAGATTTATATATGGGAAGTCATATTTTGGGTTCCGGAAAAAGGTGCAGTTTTTTCGGTATTGTACCGGGAAGCTTCCAGAAGGTTCCGGAGGATTCCGGAGGGGTCCGGAAGTCCACAAGTGGGTCCACCACGTCCCAAAGGGCTGGCATGGGCTAAGGGGAGGCGCCCTGGCCTTATTGGGCCAGGCGCACCAAGTCCTCAAAAGCCCACGCAGCTAGGGAAGGAAAAAAAGGGAGAGTCCTAGTAGGAATAGGATTGGACTTTGGAGTCCAAGTCCACGTGTGTACTATTCACGGTTACTGTTCACGTGGCACTATTCCTTCTACTCCAAGCCCCTACACATATATAAATAGAGGAGAGGGGGCGCCCCAAAGGACACAACATTGTCTTAGCCGTGTGCGGCGCCCCCCTCCACAGTTCCGTCTCTCGGTCATATTTTCGCAGTGCTTGGGCGAAGCCCTGCGGAGATAGCATCACCATCACCGTCACCATGCCGTCGTGCTTCCAGAACTCATCCACTACCTCGCCGTCTTGCTGGATCAAGAAGTCGAGGACGTCACCGAGCTGAACGTGTGCTGAACGCGGAGGTGCCGTACGTTCGGTGCTCGGTCGGTTGGATCGTGAAGTTGTTCGACGACATCAACCGCGTTGTTCTAACGCTTCTACTTACGGTCTATGAGGGTACGTAGACACACTCCCCCTCTCGTAGCTATGCATCTCCATGGATAGATCTTGCGTGTGCGTAGAATTTTTTTTGTTTTCCATGCAACGTTCCCCAACAATTCCTGCTATCCTAAATGCTTAGTCTAGGTTGGTTAGTGAACCATCTGTGGCCCCTCATCCTTGTCCCTGTTGCCCCGCCTTGTTACCGGTGCCCCGATCAATGTGATCGATGGGCTGAGACCAGCACATCACCGCACACCCCCTTAGTTGTATGACTCTGCAGAGCTACTATCGGGTGCCGAGGGTGATACCTCCTACATCACTTTTGATGATATCTCTGTAGAGTAACTAGTCGGTTGTGGGATACCGAGGGTGATTCCTCTTTCACCACCTCCGATGATGTCTCTGTCGTGCAACCCCTCAAGTGTGAACCCATCGAGGGTGATTCCTCTAAGTTCACCTTGAAGGATACGTCGAGTGGGAATCCATCGAGGGTGATTCCTTGGATTTCCCCTGGATGTATGAACACACGGTTACCCTATATTTAACTCAGTCCCTTGTTGAAGTCGGGTCGACCCCGAGGGGTACCCGCGAGAGTTGTGGAGTCGTGTTGACCATGAGGGTACCCGCGACATAAATACGAGGCACGGCCGGGCAGGCAGACCGTCCCAGGAGAGGGGTGGATGGGCCTGGCCCTTGCCGTAAGTCCTCAAGATGGGGCGACAGGAGCACTGATCGTCACCACGAGCTCCCAACACACTAATGGGTTAGGATATGTGATCTGAGTAGGCCTCTGGCCTTTTCACACTAACCACCACGCGGGAATAGTATGGGCACTCGGCGTCGTATGTATCAGCCGAAGCTCTTCAGACGCCAGCAGTTGAGCGGCGCGTGCCGGGTTGGACGGGAACTACCTGCGCTTGTATTAAGGGGGTGGGTCTGCTCCCGGCCGCGTACGCAACGCGCAGGAGTGCAAAGGGCGATGGGCCCAAGACCCCTGAGCGCTTAGGGTGTAGACCGACGTGCTGGCCTCTCTGTTGAGCCTAGGTAGGGCTACGACGTGTCGATCAGCCGAGGCCGGGCATGGACCGAGTAAGTGTGTCCGGCCAGAGTTAATCGAGCGTGTTGGGTAAGTTGGTGCACCCCTGCAGGGAAGTTATCTATTCGAATAGCCGTGTCCACGGTAACAGGACGCTCGGAAAGTATCCCGATCTACTACAACTAGAACTGGATACTTGTGATGTTTAATAATATGTTAGCTCCGGGATTGCTTCCTCGCAGGGAGTCGAGGAAGGATCTCTGGGCGTTGCTACTATATGCTTATTACTATATGTTATGTTATTAATCTGCACTCTTCTAATGCTGCAAGACGCTGGAGATGCTAGTCTTCGATAGGCTAGGCTATCCCTTCTATTCTGGCATTTCTGCAGTCTAGTCCATAGATACAGCCCCTTCACTTGAAACCAATGCATAAATAGAATAGTTTTGATGTAAGTCTTGCGAGTACTTTGGATGAGTACTCACGGTTGCTGTGCTCCCCTTTTTCCCCCATACCCGATTGCTGTGATCAGATGACGGAGTCCCGGAGCCAGTTTCTCTCGCTGACGACTACTACTACCACGGTGAAGCCTACTACTACGTGGAGACCGACGACCAGGAGTAGATTCGGAGGCTCCCAGGCAGGAGGCCTGCGCCTTTTCGATCTAGTATCGTTGTTTTGCTCAGCCTTCTTAAGGCAGACTTGTTTAACTTTGTGTCTGTACTCAGATACTGATGTTTCTTCCGCTAACGCTTGTGCTCAAGCTTTTGTATTCGAGCCCTCGAGGCCCCTGGCTTGTAATATAAAGCTTGTATGACTTTTATTTGTGTTTAGAGTTGTGTTGTGATATCTTCCCGTGAGTCCTTAGGCTTGATCGTGTGCATTTGCGTGTATGATTAGTGCACGATTAAGTCGGGGGCGTCACATGGAGGTTTATGCGCGAGGAGGCAGAACAGATGTAATCTGATCAGATATGGCTAAGATTGCAAACACACACATTTCCAGTAATCAACAACAATTACTATCCGTAGACAAAAAATAAATAAATACTGCACCTCGTTAGGGCATGGCCAACAACAAAAGGAAAAATACAACAAACCACTTCCATGTAGAGTTCAAGCCACCCATTGGTCATGTCGTATAAAAAGTGAGGCGAGTATCATCTCGAATACTCCCTCCGTTCGGGTTTATTAGGCCCCCCCTTTTCATTTTAAGCCAGAGTTTGACCATGAATTTAACTAATAAAATGTAAACTATATGTCACGAAAATTATACCATAGAAAACATCTTTCAAATACAAATCCAACAATATACTTTGGGTAGCATATGCTTTATATATTTTTAGTTAAATACATAGTCAAACTTGGACCCAAAATACAAAGGGGCCTAATAAATCTGGGCGGAGGTAGTAACATCCCTTGAGTGACACATTTTCTTAAAACATATTGTTGGCTTTATGACTTCCATAGATACCTTCCAGAGTAGCAGGCCTAGAGCAGACCAAAACTTGCTCCCATGTCGCTCTTGCGAGGGCGAACACAACCCTAGCCACCATTGCCTCTCTTCCCCCTCCCTCTTTCTCTTAGGCGGTGCCCCCGGCGAGGGTGGAGGATCTGCTCGTGGAGGCAGCCATTCGTGGCGGATGCAGGATGCGTAATGCTCGCATCAGCCACTTTCTAAGAAGGCGTTTTTTTGCTAACAAGACATCCAGACAAACAAAAGAGGTAGTTCTACCAAAGACGAGCAAAGGCTAAGCGAAACTCCTCCCTTTGTGTCTTCTTCCTTTCCAAGCTTGTTGTGGGGAATCTTGGCTCTTTTTCAGCCCCTAAGGACTGCTACTTTGATGAATTAGGTTTGATGGTCTTTGTATCAGAAGCATGTTGCAAATGACTAATCCCCCTCGTACCAAATGGGGTACCAAATGTCTAATCACACATGCTTCCTCAGCTTTATCCAGAATTGCAGTTCGACTTGGATTTCAAATAAAACCATCAAGACAATAAAAGACTGTTGCGCCCTTGGCACCACGGAGGGCCTCAGAGCATCGCGACATTGGTGAGCGGTGTGTGTGTGTGAGAGTTTTGGCTTTAAATCAAGTACTAAGGCACCCTGGCCACTACCGCATATGCATACGAGCAGAAACCGTATGACCTTACTACGGTGCCCTGTCCTAGGTCAGAACCCCAAGGCATGCCACTCATCGAATCCTGACCCTCACTAGTCCAACCACATATGCCACCCTGTACGTATGAATTCACATCTGGGCCAAGATCGATCGAGGGGTTGTCCATCAAGGCATTGACCTAACCCTTAAACTCTTCTTTCGAAGAAATTGACCTTCAAAAGTGAGAGGGGACTTGTGGCACATAGGGGCAGGGACACTGACCCAATTTTTTTTTTGGCTTTCACATTTGAATATTTTGTATCTTCTGAATCGAAAGTTCAAATTAAATTTCACATGCATATCCGTGTTTCTTGGGGCGAGGGCTTTGATACAAGGGCATCTCCAACACTGACCCGCAAATATCTCCGGTATATGTCCATTTTTATGTTCGGACGTGGTCCACGGATATGATGCGGGAAGGAGCCATCCAATGCTAATCACAAAGTATCTGATTGGGAGAAGAAAAAGTAGGTGGAGACCATGCATGGGGTGGAATATTTGTGATTTAGTGTCCGGTTGGGAGGAGAGAGGAGAAAGGGGGACCATGCATGTGTGGTTAGGAGGAGAGAGAGAAGAGAGGGACCATGCATGTGATTGGTCAAGTGGATGTCCGGACTCCGGGAAATCCCCCCACGTTTGTCTCTTGGATACCGGAATCCGTACGTCCGGACTACTAAGCGAACATATGAGCGCTGCTATACACACGACGGTGTGCAGCCGATGTTTGCACGATGGCACTGATATGATCGTGCATGCGTGGCACAAAGTGAAGGCCATTCGCTGGATAACAGCATTGTCCCATGTTCGGCTGGTGTGTGTCAGCTGCTCAGTAGTTCTGCGGACATATACAGGTCCCCGTTGGATGGCAAAAGTAGTCCGGACACTATGGTCCGGAGATATAGTGAAGGTTTGAGGGTCCGCCTTGGAGATGCACTAGGATCCATTTCAAAAACTTTTTGACGAGTTTTTAAAACTTCACCAAGTTTCAGCAGGTAAAACTTAATAGAAGCGAACGATAAAACGACCAAGTTTCAAAACCTAAAACTTAAAACATGCGCGGAATCTCATGAGTTTGCGGATCATGAAGCACTCGTGCGGCCGTGCAGGTGCGTCGCGCACCTGCGTGCCCTTGTGAATTAGAGCATCTACATCCGGATTTGGCAAATCCGCCCCCCTATACGCCCGCGGGCGCGTCCGCGGACGGCGGCCGCCGGCCCCTCATATGTTGCGCCGCACATCCACATACCTCAAATGCCGATCCTCAAATCCATGCAATCCATGCACGTCGATCAGACGATACAAATTGTCCGAATTCAACAGTTCGAAACAAAGCAAAGCAAATCATAGTTCAACAAACCGGACAAGCCAAAATAAAATCAATGTCCGAGCGTGACGAATGGCTTCTGATCACTGGCCGGGCGCCTGCTCCTAGCGGAATAAAACTTACCGACTCTTGTTATGTCATTCTGTCGATCATGTCGAGGGCAGCCCGGGCCCGCGGGTGCCCGTGCTCATCCGCGCCCGAACGAGCTGCGGCGAGTCACATACGTCAACAGCCGGCATCTGCGTCGCCGGAAAGCTGTCCGGAATGGCCCAACCGGCCATTGAATCCTCCTCCTCTGTCCCAACGGGGTCGGACGGCGTAATCCGCGTCGGCGCAAGGATGGATGGGGTGCGGGAGGGGGGGGGGCACGGCGGGGGAGACATCTGCTCGACCATGTCCGAACCTCCTGCGACACCGCCGCCGCCTCCCTCTCTCGCTGCCGGCGTCGCCGCAACTTCCGGGCGACGTTCTCCGCCTTGCAAGACGGAGCCGAAGAAGGGACGTCGACGGATGAGGCGGACTGCGTCTCCGTGGCGGCGGTCGGGGACGGGCTCGATGACATCTCCTGCGGTGTATCGGGACCGGTGGTGAGGATGGGGAGCAAGGGTGGACGACGGCGATGGCTCGGGCGCGGGAAAAGTTGGAGGGCAGCGGGAGGAGGAGAAAGGGTTTGATGGATTTGGTGCAATTTGGGGTGAGGTCGGGCTGTCGGGTCCGACGTGGCGGGCGTGCCGGGGCGCGCCCGGGTGCCCCATATCCGCCCCATATTTGGGCTGAATATGAGGGGTACCGGTCAGCCCGAGTGTTTGAGGCCCGTTTGAGGCGTCCGGCTGGATCGAAAAATCGTGTCCGGTCACTGACCGGGCGGCCCGCCCGGACGTATGAGGCGAGTTTGAGACGCCCGGCTGTAGATGCTCTTACTGCTTCAAAAGTGGATGTAGGAACATATGGTTGAGCAAGCGCACAGTCCTGTCAAAGTGCATGGGCAAGCAAGGCAAGCACCGACCTAAACGGAATTTGTGACTGTTTCTTCGTCGCAAGGCAACAAGATTATAGTCCCGTCGAAAAGCCATCCATTTTCACATGAACAGAAGTAGTATGCATAATCTCGTTTGCTCGCTTGCGACAAACAAACAGTCAATTTGGGAGCAAATTATTACTACCAGTCACCTGCTATGGATGGTGGGTGAAGACGACTTGCAGAAATTGGTTGGAGTAGAAGGCTTTCCACGAGAGGGTGCCTCGAATTATCTCCTCTTCGCCTCTGGATCGGTAGATTAAAAACGCAGAGCTTATCTGCTCATCTCATGTCCCTATTCATGGATAACTTTTCGGGTTGCCTCACTTCTCTGGCTTGTAGTTGCAGCCATCTTCTACAGAAAACTCAAAAAAAAAAAAATCTTCTACAGAAAAAACGCTCGGGGTACCATCTGCTAAATACTTTCGCCGCCGCACTGTTTACGTTATGTAACTCTGTCTTGGGACGAAAACGACGCTCAAATATGTGCAGAAGGTCAGGTAGTTATTAAACTTAAAAACAGAATGGGCCGCGGCCTTTGGCTCGATCAACTACGGCGGCATGGCGCTGGTCAGCAACGGACGGGTGGCCAGGTTTGAGTTCGTCCAGTCGTGCTGGAGGCTTGGTGGGCTGTGCGGGCGCAGAACAAGCAGTTTCACAAGCAGCGGCTGACAGTAACAGCAGGTGACCATGTTCAGACTCTGAAGTGTCTGAAAATGCAGAAGAATCTAGTAATTGTAGCTGCTCAATCATCTCTTGCACGAACAGTCTCGGGCCCATTTCTCTCCAGAAATAAAAACAAGACCCCTTGGACCTGCGATAGTTCCTGAGTGATGTCCATTTGTCATTAGAAACAGCATGACGTAGTTCTGCACCTTGCATTCTTCAGAAGCTCTATTTCGAGCTGGTGGTGGTGGCAGAGGTAGTGTTGTAGCTCTACGCAGGGACACTTTATTCAGAGGTGTGTGCCCATCTCCTAATTCTTTGTGCAGTAATGCCAACTCGTACGCTGAATCAAGGTCATGTGGTTTCTGTATGGCAACCTGTACCATGACAGCGGCCTACACACAGAGGAGCAGCCAGCTCGATGGTACCCCTTCCAAAAAATATTCGGGAAAAAAGAGTTTTATTCCAATGATATATAGAGTTAGAGCATCTACAACCACACAGTTGGCAAATCCGAGCCCCTATATGTCCACGGACGCCTCATTTACAATCACAACCTCTATTTTTGAAAACTCAAATCCATGCAAACACATACACAATCGATCATCACACACAAACCATGAGTAACGCACAAAATACAAATTATTCGTACATAAAAATGCATAATCCTAACGTTGTCGAAACATAAAAATTGTTCATAGTGCATAATGGAGACATAAAAAGCGTAGTTCAGTTATTTCCAGCGCGGATCCACATATGCTCCACAAGATCATTGAGAAGTTGCATATGCACCTGTTGATCTCGAAGTTGACGATGCATCTCAAGAAAGTTGGCAATATGCTCCGCCTCTTGTTCAGGGAGGCGGACCTGCACTCCGGACTTCTCAAAATCATGCGTGTGGGCTGCCCCTTCATCCTCATCCTCGACAATCATGTTGTGCAAGATTGCACAGCATGTCATGAGCTGCCAAAGTGTCTCCGCTGTCCACATCATTGCAGCTCCATGAACAATACCCCATCGAGCTTGGAGCACTCCGAATCCCCTCTCCACATCCTTCCTAGCATCTTCTTGCACTAAGAGACATTGTTTTCCACCACGAGGATCCGATATAGTGTTCACAAACGCCTCTCATTGAGGATAGATACCATCAGCAGGATAATACCCCATGTGGTAATTGTGCGCGTTGATGATGTAGTTGCACGAGAGAGCTTCCCCATCACAAAGTCTCTTGAACAAAGGAGATCGTTGGAACACATTGATGTCATTGTTAGAACCAGGCATGCCAAAAAAGCATGCCAAATCCACAAGTCCTTCGATCCCACTGCTTCAAGTATTGTAACGCCCCGGGACCGGCACAATACAGATCTAGCAACCTCCGCTAGCCTCTGCATAGATCGATCCCAAGATCACTAAAGCTTCACACGACGAATACACGAAACGTGTCCGCCATGTGGAAGAGATGGTATCACAACAAAGTTTACAAATATTCCGCATACAACAACACACATACATACATATATAATATCTCACACAATCAGGGTCTTACGACCAAAATCCAACTCATACAACGGAAGCGAATAAGTAAGAATATAAATTGCCTTAAGAAGGCTCGACATAAAGCAAATGGTGTCCATAACTCTGCCCAGACCGTTGTCTGAAGGGAAACCAAGCTAACGCCGTTCATCACCATATCTGAAGTTGCATCTATTCCTGTTGTTGTTGTGACAAGGGTGAGTGCTTTGGGGTACTCAGCAAGTCTCATTACCAACGGTATTAGAACTAACAACACTTATAGGTGTGGTAGGGGGGGGGGTAAAAGGTGAGGTTACAAGAATTAACAATACTTATAGGTGTGGTAATGGTAAAATGCATGGTGAGGTTGCAGCAAGCGGCTAAGCAAATATACTAAACTTACGTCTATTAGATTCAAGATGAGAAAGCATACGTGAAGGGGTCGTAAGCTAGGTCTTCTATTCACCTACCTACGCAGTCATAACACTACCATGTCCTCTCCTTCGGATAAATAATCCCCTCGAAGAAGAGACAATCAAGACACACACACGTTCGCAAGTTTTAGTTGAGTTAATTAAGGTTATCTATGGACCAACATTACGTTCCAAGTCGTCCATAACCGCATTGGATGATTCAGGTTTATTATTTGAAACTAGAATGGCATTGCGCCATGGTGATTGTCTATGGTCCAGCTCAGGATGAAAACAAGAAGAATTTTTTTATTGAGTTGGCTAGGGTTTGTTTTGATCAAAGTTTTTCTATTTTAGTTGGTGGTGATTTAAACCTGATCCGGTACGATGAGGAGAAAAACAATAAATTTTAGAGTAATTACAATATAGAGGCTTCCAATGCAACAATCAGCACTTTTGAGCTTAGAGAAATTGATATGTCCGCGCGGGGGGGGAGGGGGGGGGGGGGGGGGGGGGGGGGGGGAAGGTAGTATGTAGCAATGTGAGCCTAGTTTGGATCCTTTAGATTTGAGCTTAGCTGGCTCAAGAAGGACTTTCTGAACAACGTGTACAGATCCCTGATCTTTTTGCTATTAGCAATGACCGGAGTTGTACAGTTAGACAGATGGCTGATAGGGGTTGGGGTTTGTCTTTTAGAAGGTGGTTGAATGGAGGGCAACAAGATCAAATGCACACCATGCGTTGCATGCTGGATATTGTGGTTGTATCTCTGGGAGATGACATCCCAAGATGGGTAAAAACAAAATGGTAATATCTCTGTTAAATCTCTGTAAGAACACGTTTCTGATGTGGGGCCTGACAGATCTTTTTAAACACTTGTCAAAAGCTAGCTAAACTTTCTGCAAAGATCAAGATATGTCTGTGCCTAATTTGGCACAATTGCATTGTGACCAAGGATAATATGGTGAAAAGAAAATGGGCAGAGGACCCTGTGTGTCAATTATGTCCTGAAACTAGAGTATCCATCACCCGTTCTTCCAGTGCTCTGCTGCAAAATATGTTTGGAGCATAATTTACAAATGCCTTGGGGCTGAAAGCCTGAAACTAGGCCTGGCTTTTTTCCCAATATTTTGACTGGATTCCTAAATCTATCCCTAGTAGCCGTAATATTCAAATTGTTGGGCTTGCAGCTATATGTTGGGCTATATGGAAGTTTCGTAATCGAGCTTGTGAGATGCCGTGTTGAATTCATTTGTTATGTTTGTTCCTTTTTGCGATCTTGGGTAGGCCCACAAAATTCTACTGAGAGGATGATGCTCAAGCAAGGTCCAGAAGGAAGCTTTGGCACAACATGCTGATTTTTTATTTTTTATTTTGAAAAGGAGGATGTACCCCCGGCCTCTGCATCTGGACGATGCATGCAGCCATTTTATTAATTATTCACAAAGACCTTACAGAGTAATACATCAGTACGCCTGAAGCCACCATCCTGACAACACCTGTTGCTACTCCTATCCCCTTGATGAAGGGGTGCCGAATGTCCGAGCCTAATACCAAACAGACATTGCACCAAAGCCTAACATCTAAAGCCGGATGCCCCAGCCTAGCCACATACCGGGACTGGGTCACACACCGGTCCGGCGCACTCACAGTGGGCACCACATGCGCACCCAGCAAGGCCCGGCACCACTGTCTTCCATCGAAGAAGTACCAGAGGGGGCCACCCAGGTGCCCACGAGGCACCAGGGCGCGCCACCCCCCCCCCCCCCCCCCCAGGCGCGCCCTGGACCGTGCCAGGCCTCTCTGCCATCGACGCCACCACGACGCCAGACAACGTCGTCCTCCTGCGCGAGTCCATCCTCGCACATCGGACGCCGAATCTGCACTGCGCCACGCCGTCGAGATCCGTCGTCATCAATGTGTAGGATGAAGCACCGCTCCACCAAAGATGCGGTCCACTGGTCCCTCGAGCCCGTGCACACCTCCAAGAACGACGCCCCCAAGGGGGAAATGACATAAGAGCGCCGCCGTCTTCCGATCTACTGATCTAGGGTTTCCCCCGGAGGTAGCAGATAGTGGTCTAGAACTTCTCCACGACGATGCCTCCAAGAAGGGAACGACACCGAAGAGCGCCGCCATCGCCGGCCTTGGCATCTAGCCGAGAGCAAGTTTTCACCCAGATATGTTCGAAGAACTCCATCCAGCTTTTTGTGCACGAATCGCCGCCTTCTTGTGCACAACATGCTGATGGGACTAGGAAAAATGAAGGTGCACCTCTACGGCTCACTGCGGGCGACACTGGACATGAGGGTGGAGCTAATGATGAAGAAACATGATGTGCAACAGAAGATGCAAACATGGGAGAAGACTAGGTGAAGAATTTTAAAGGAGCTTACTAGAAAATTGATGAGCACTGGCCTGAGTCTATGCTGGTTTGCGATGTTGTTTCGCTCGGTGCATGTGGCAGCTAGAACCTTTTTTTTTTCGTTTTGTTGTGCACATTGGATGCTGTGTTTATATGTTAGACGTTCCGTTATCTTTGATAGTGATTGTGCACATTGGATGCTCTGTTTGGATGTTGGTGGTTCCGTTATACTGTATCTGATACTCCCTTCATTCCATAATGCAGTGCGCTTGTGTTTTTCGAGATTTAAGTTTGACCATAAATTTAACCAACGTGGACGACTGCGGCGGGAGCAATTCAATGTTATAATTTTTGCTCCCGCCGCAGTTGCCCACATTGGTTAAATTTATGATCAAACTTAAATCTCGAAAAGCACGGACGCACTACATTATGGAAGGAGGGAGTAGTAGAACCCAATCCAAATTATGCACATTGGATGCTGTGTTTGGATGTTAGTCGTTCCGTTATACTACCAAGGGATAGTAATACTCCCTCCGTTTCATAATATAGTGCATATAAAAAATCAAACCTCACAAATTTTGATCAAGTTTGTGAAAATATATATTTACATCTAGAATGCTAAACATATATCATTAGATTCATCATAAGATGTAGTTTCATATAAATATGTTTAGAATTGTAGATATAAATATTTTTTCTATAAACTAGATCAAAATTTGTGAGATTTGACTTTTTAAAAAATCTATACGCACTACATTATAGAATGGAGGGAGTATTTGATAGTGAAATCTGATCCTTTTTGGATCATATGAAAAAGAAAAAGAAAAAAAGTCGATTTTACTACCCTGAAAAAAGTTGATGGTTCACATAACCCCCTGATCTTTATTTCTGCTCCTTTCACCCCCTAAACAATCCCATACCGGACAAAATCAGTCCGTAGATGGTTTCACTCGTTTGGATGCTGACGTGGCAACGGTCAATGGTTGTTTTGACCTGCGGATGGGCCTTCCTCGGGTGGACCTGCGGGTGGTTTTGACCTCGCCTGCCTCCCCGAGCACCGCGCCCTCGCGCCCGACACCGCCGCCTCCGGCCAACGCCGGCGACCGCTAGAGTTCCAAGCCGCCGCCCCGAGCGCCATGCTTCTCCTTCCTCCCTTCTCTCTTCTCTCACCCGAAGTCTCCATCATATCTCTCTTTCTCGGGTACAGGTCAAGCCGCCGTCCCGAGCGCCCTGCTTCTGCTTCCTCCCTTCTCTCTTCTCTCACCCGAAGTCTCCATCATATCTCTCTCTTGGGTACAGGTCAAGCCGCCGCCACAAGCTCGCCGCCGTACCGTCTTCACACCGCCTCCGGACTCGGGCCGGAACCAGACCATATCGGCCGCCTCTGGTCGACAGGAGGCCACGACCTTCGCAGCTGCCCTCGCTTCACGCCAGCGTCCAAAGCACGCTGCCAGGGGTAGCCGTTTGCATCTACGCGGCCAACATCCACTCCTCGTCACCAACCCTTGTCTACGAGGGCCTCCTTGCCCCAGAAAGCTCAAATGACGACTCAATCGATGGATGACGCCCAAAATTGACTGAATCGAGCTCATCTTCCTCACTTCCGACCATCAGTCGCCGCCGTCGATCTGTTGTCTCTCGAGTCTCCCCGACCTTTGTGACCTTGCCGTGAGCTCCATGTGGTGCCGCCGATCTTCCGGACACGTCGCTGATGAGCACCTCTTCGTCCAACCCCCTCCCCACGATGCCTCGCTCCGGCAACCGCAGGCCTCGGTCATGCCCGAGAGTCCGACCGTCCCCGCTCGCGCTACCACCTCCATTCGACGCGGAGCGTGCCCGGGAACACGTAGGACGAATCCACCGGCCATTTGGTCGCCGGAACAGAGCTCCCACGCCCTCTGCTGTGACGTATATGCTCGCCGGGGGCCTTAACACCGGTGGTTAGATTAGAATTAGTGTTAGGTTATATTAGTCTTGAGTCACTAACCACGGCCCCACGTCCATCTAATTAACTCTTGTGTTAACCACCAAGCCAATGACATGTGGGCCCCCTGGTCGGTTTGACTAGTCAGTGCTGACTGGGCTGACTTTTTTAACAGGTGGGCTCCTCTCTCAATGGTCAAATACCGCTTTGACCTCGTCCACGTGAGCATCTGATGGGGGGAAAACCAGTCAGGGATGTTTTTTGCCCGGTACGGGATAGTTCAGGGGGGGTAAGTGAGCAGAAAAAAAGATCAAGGGGTTATGTGAACCATCAAATTTCTTCAGGGTAGTAAAATGAACTTTTTTCAAAAAAAAAGACAGCCCTAGCCTTATTAGAGGGTGTTTGGCTTGTCTTAACTCTAGCTTTTGGAGCTTGGCTTATAAGCCAAAACAGAACATTTATTAGAGCTTGGCTTATAAGTCCAAGCAACATCTATTTTTGTACATTTGGTTTTGGCTTGAAGTTTGTCTTAAAAGTCCATGCCAAAATGTACAGAAACTGGTGTATACTTCTATCAAAAGCCCAAGAAACTTTACTGTGTTCTTTTTATCTTCTTGCAAGATGTACTTTCTTTTTTTGCTAAGACTTTCTTCTTTTTAACACATTACAGACAAAAGAAACTTCTAACTACAAACTTTTCCCGAATGTCAGAAAAGGGGACACTACTCCCTCCGATCCATATTAATTATCGCTGATTTAATATATATTTTAGTTACCTTGCATGACGTATCAAAGATAACGTAGCGACACATTTAACGACGATGAGGGGAAAAAACATTAGCATCCTTTCCGGGACACTCCACTTATTTATTCTGCGTCTATCACCATCAACTGAGATGGTCTATACGCTCTAGAGATGAGCACATCGTGGCGGCGCCGCCACGGCAACATGCACTAAATAAGCAGAAAACATCACACGCAAATTCAAGTTCAACAGCCATTGTCCGCGAAGAAACACGGCCCATTTCGTCATCATCACCCTGGTCGTTATTGTAGAGTTCACTCAAAGGGACACCCTGCGAACGCGGCGCGGCAGGGGTCGAGAACCTAGTACCCGCCCTGGATGTAGGCATTGAGCCGGTTCAGCTCCTCCTTGTGCTCGCTGACCACCGCGCGCACGACATCGCCGATGGAGACCATCCCCATCATCTCCGTGCCGCTGATCACCGGGATGTGCCTGATACGCTTGTCTGCATGCCGTGCCATGGTTAGGGTTTAGTGCTTTACAGACCATCTGGTGTCCAATGACGAATGAACTCGATCGGGCCGGTTACCTGTCATCAGCTGCATTGCTTTCAGGACTCTGGTGTCAGGCTTCACCGTGATCAGCTTGTTCTGTCAAAATGATGCTTTGTCAATGAAGCTCGGGGCGTTCACGTAACTGTCCTTCACATGCTTATGACTAGAGTTTTTGTACTAATTTTATTCAGGGTGTACTGGGCAGACAGAAAATCAAAACATCCCCTAAAAAAAATGAGAACATGGTATGAGCGGTACCTCTTCGGTCATGATATCTCCAACTTTGGTTGACTTGGAGGATCGACCCTGCACTATGATTTTCCGGAGATAATCTGAAAAGGCAAGCAACATAATCAAGGTTTGTTACATAGGTAAATCTTGCTTTACAAGCTGGTCAGGTTTGCTGTCCTGTTCTTCTGATCACTATGTAGTATTGGTTCTTATTCTCAGGCACATCTTCATATACCTTACCAGAGTGGCAGTCAGAGTGGGCACCGATGCTGGCTGATACTTTTTATGGAGATAATGCATCCATGAGATTGTAGGTAAATGAACCGAGATCTTCGCGAGTGTTAGTGGCGGGCACGAAATTCGCAAACCGTTAAGGGTTCATCTGGCTTCAAAGAAATTTCTGTGGATTGTTTATGGCAGCTGGAGGTTCAGGAACAGAGTTCAACCATTTAAGGGCACAATGGTCCAAAGCGTTTATGGTAGATGTAGGTCCAGGATCAGAGTTCAACTATTTATTGGCACAATAATACATG
The DNA here is from genome assembly GCA_039707655.1 of Elymus sibiricus. Lineage (NCBI taxonomy): Eukaryota > Viridiplantae > Streptophyta > Magnoliopsida > Poales > Poaceae > Elymus > Elymus sibiricus. The sequence goes on from CM077670.1 coordinate 70,054,865, forward strand.
GTTCAAACTTCAAAGCATATACATGGTCCTTCTAATACCTGAACTCTCCCTAATAAATACTTGATGATATTCTTTTTGTTGGGAACTCATGGTAACTTGGTGGCTGCAATTTCAACGTGAGAATAGGATCGTCAAATGCTCTTTCATGTATATGTTCCACTTATACGTCCATACAGTCTTGTGGCACACGATCTTCAGGTTCTTGATGCATGATGCGTTAAGATTTATTCACCAGTCCTAAGACTCTTGAGTGCCAGTAATTATAATGCGTGTAAGAAACAAGGCTTGTTTTCTTTGAACAAGCATTTGCACCTTTACTATACAGCTTTTACTCACAGCCCTTCATGTTATTCGTTTTTTCTTTATAATGTAGAATAAAGAAGGCAAGGGCATAAACCAAGAAAATGCATGTCACATATAGCACATAACAACGGAAGTTAGCAATAGTACTAACTTTTACTCTTTTAGCACGTGATTTGGCCTGTTTCCATCAGATAGAGTTATAGACCAGTTTACCTCTCTCTGTGACGATGCCAGCAATTGATTTATCTTCCCCAGGTTTAACAACCACCAAAGCTCCCACATTGTGCTGTGTCATCTGTTGAAACTTTTTTGTCAATCAAAAGCATAAACATTTCCTACTTATGGAGTAATATGACCACTGGACTAGTAGGGAAATCATACCGATTTGACAGCATCATAGACACTATCATCTGTGGTGCACCAGAGCCATGATCCATCAGCACTCTTCCCTTTAGACTTCAAAATATCTGCAACAGTGCTGCTCTCAAATCCACTCTCCTCTATTTGAGCAGATGATACTGACATGAAGCGTGGGAACACAGCAGGGAGCACAGCAGGCTTCACAACACTGATGTGTTGCAGGACAGCAGATTTGAGGACACTGCCATGTGATCCGATAGCTTGAATTGCTCGCTGCATTTTCTTCTGTGTCAAATCATACATAAAGAAACAATTACTTCATTTCTAACCAAGGGGACAACTGACTTGTGACTTCTTCGATATTAGAAAGAGTAGCATTTTCCTAGTTAGAATGAAGATGTTATAGACAGTTTTTTAAAGTACAGTAATTTTTTTGAATAATATAGACCAAACAATATCTCTATACGACAGAAAAACTCAATCCCAAAAATGACTAGTAAATAATATCATAAACTGATTATTTCAAGAAGATGAGCTATTATACAGGCAGCACACGATGTTGGGAAACACTAACTGAATAGAATGTGAAAAGGAGGTGAAGTACATATGAGGAAAAAGATGGGACTTTAGTAATGACATGTAACTCTAACTGCGGAAGTTTACACTAACATGAACCAAGGCTGAAAGCAAGTTTTTCCCAAGGTATGTCTCTGTCATGAGCCAAGGAGCCCAAGTGGCAGTAAAAAAGGGCGTTCACAAGTTTTTTGGATCAGGTAATTTGCCTTCTTGGAATTGGGGCCAGAACCAAAGTACATAGTAAGAAAATTACAGCACAGGAGGAAGGTGAACAATTACATGACTTCAATACGTGGGATTGGCTAAAACTAAGGATGATGTCAGACAAAGCAAAGAGACTAGCTCATAACCACACGATGGCAGTTGACTATAACACACAGAATAAAAAAAAGTAAAAGAGTGGATAAGTGGAAGCATTTGCCCAATAATGTAGCTGTTCTCACCGTTCCACATAAACAAACAAACCTATCTCCATCCTACAGGAAACACCACATCAAATTAGAGCTAGTTCCTACTTCCTAGTGGACTGGTGCAGTGAAAAGGATGCCGAGCTTATCTATCATTTTGTACACTAGCCAGTAAAGAGGTAGGAAATACCGAAGAAAAGTAATTTATACACAGAAAAATCCGTTGAATTAGTCCTCAAATTTCTCTTGTTGAATCACCTGTTCAGAACTGAACCCGGCACGTCGACATAGCCACGTAGCATGTCCTGCCTATTAATCAATCTCATTTGGACTTATATTTTAGAGAACCCACTATGCCAATATGTCCACCCTACTTGATGTGATGTGTTAACACAACATCTCTGACAGGCCGCATTCAGAGCTAGCAAACTATGAGCATTTATTCATGTCACAATCAAAGCAATAAGGAATCACCAACGAAGAGGGAAACTGACGCCTTTCACCCGGAACACTGAGCTCTATGCACTCCCACGGTATTCGATTTGGCGCTATGGACTCGCTCCCGGTGCAAGAACCGAACGAACAACCGGATCACGGACCACAAAACAAGGTTCAAAGAATCCTAGAACCAAATAACCTATACTTTTACTTGTGCAACCACGAACTGATTCTGATTGATACGCAGGAACAGCACACTATGAAATGAAACACTCCCTAATCTGGACAGACAAAACTAAGGAAACCAGGAAAGGAAGCAGATCAGGCGCACTAACAAACAGAAGAAATCACAGAGAAAGAAGTAAAAACGTACTTTCCGGTGACGGCTTTCCGCCTCCTTTCAGCGTTTCTTTCTTTCTTGTTCTAAATCTAAGGTGAACAGTAGCCCACTGGCGGGATGAGATGAAAAACAATAGATCGTGGAGAAACCTAGAGGAACAACACCGGAAGCACAACCATCTGCCCCTTCTGCTCGCTTCAAGATGACAGCACGCACTGTAGACGCATTTCTTTCAGAACTAACACCTCCACAGATCGGTCATGAACTAGGCAGCTAGTACTATGGATCGACCCATCGCATGTATTTGGTTGGACCGGAGGAAGGGGGAGGAGAGGGAGAGGCCGCTTTACCTGCGTGGCCACGGGACTGAGCTTCGGTTGCGGGAGGAGCAGCGAGTTGTGGGGAGGAAGATGGGGGGAGGGACACTCGTGATGCTGGGAGGCAATGGTGGGGGTGACGGGCGCTAATTAAAGCGACACTCCTCTCTCTCGCGGTGAGGTGGTGGAGGCATGTGAGGGCGGGCACTCGGTCTTATCCACACGGCCCTGTCTGCTCTGCACTTTTGGTTCCATTCTCTTTTGTTTAACCTTTTGTTTGGGACCTTCGGTTCTCCAGTTCGTTCAGTGAAGGGTTTCTCGACGCTGGTACTCTACTCTGCTCAGTTTCTTGTGAACAATCACGCAACTGGGGCGTGCCAGGAATGACAGGATGCACACGGACTCGTGTGCATTTCTCCGTTTCTTTTGCCAACAACCTCACTTTATATCCGTGGCAAAAAGACTATCGCTTCATGTGTTAGCCAATACACGTAGTACTACCTCCGTCCAGATTTATTGGTCTCCTTTGTATTTGTGTCAAATTTTGATCACAGATTTAACTAACAAAATATTAATGCATATCATTTTCGTTGGATTCGTATTTGAATATAGTTTTCTATAACATTATTTTTGTTATGTATAACTTATATTTTATTAGTTAAAATCATTATCACAATATGATCCTAAATAACTAATAAATCAGGACGGAGGTAGTTTAAGAGCATCTCTAGCAGATGTGCTACCCGCCGCCGGCCCATATATTTACGGGTTGTTTAGTGTTTTCGGGCCGAAACAGATGCTGCATATTTGCATCGGCCCGTAAAAATTATACGGGCGGCCCACAAACCGCCCTCTCCACCGCCATATGTATGGGAAGGGGGCGTTTTAGGGTTCCCGTCTCGGATCGATTCCGGCCCCCTCCGCCACAATCATCTTCCCCTCTGCCGCCGTCTATTCTTAATTCCGGCGAGCTCATCCGGCCGTCCCCCCCCCCCCCCCCCCGAGCATAGATCATGTCGGGAGAAGGAGGCGGGAGTTGCCGCGCAAGCGCGGCCGGCACGACGCGGAGGCCGGCAGTCCAACCGCCCCGCCGCCGAGCCGTGGCGCTCGGCGCAGGCGTGCAACCGCGGCGTCCTCTCACGCAGCGGCGGGAACCGTGCGCGGCGTTGCTTCGACAAGCTCCACGAGGCGCTCTGGCCGTCGACGAAGAAGCTCCGTGAGGCGGAGGTCGCGTGCTTCGAGGCGAAGAAGGCGCTGGAGGCCGGCGGAGAGGGCGCTGATGACCCACAAGTATATGGGATCAATCGTAGTCCTTTTGATAAGTAAGAGTATCGAACCCAACGAGGAGCGAAAGAAATGATAAGCGGTTTCAGCAAGGTAATCTCTGCAAGTGTTGTAGATAGTAGAAACAGGTAGTTTGATAGCAAGATAATTTGATAGTAAGTAATAGGTAACCAAAATAATAAGGTGCAGCAAGGTGGCCCAATCCTTTTGTTGCAAAGGATAAGTCGGAAGTACTTCTTATATTAAGCAAAGCATTGTCGAGGACATATGGAAATTGTCGTCTAGTCACGTTCATCATGTTTAGTTGATTCACGTTGACTACTTTGATAAATTGATATGTGGGTGGACCGGTGCTAGGATGTTGTTCTTACTTGAAAAAATAACACACTTATGATTACCCCCTCCCGCAAGCATCCGCAACTACGAAATAAGAATTAAGATAAATCTAACCATAGCATGAAACATATGGATCCAAATCAGCCCCTTATGGAATAGCGCATAAACTAGGGTTTAAGCTTCTGTCACTCTCGCAACCCATCATCTACTTACTACTCCACAATGCCTTCCCCTAGGCCCAAGCACGATAATGTGTCGTGTAGTCGACATTCACACGACACCACTAGAGGAAGAACAACATACACTTCATCAAAATATTGAACGAATACCAACTTCACATGATTACTTATAACAAGGCTTCTCACATGTCATCAAGAACAAACAGAACTACTCACAAATCATATTCATGTTCATGATTAGAGGAGAATAATATATGATTAAGGATCTGAACATATGATCTTTCACCAAATAAACCAACTAGCATCAACTACAAGATTTAATCAACACTACTAGCAACCGACATGTACCAATCTGAGGTTTTGAGACAAAGATTGAATACAAGAGATGAGCTAGCACTACTGCAGGCGACCGCTAATGTGACACATGAATCAGAGACCCCGCGACCAAACTGTGTGCGATGCATGAATCGCAAACGGTGTCGTAAAAAAACCGTCCCCAATAAGACGAACTGTTTGCGATGCCGGAGACATAAAAAATGATTCAGATTAGAGACGCGTGTGCGATACGTGGCATACAGTTGATCCATACGAACTGTTTGCGATAAGCCCAAACAACAAACACGGTCAGCCAGTTCGTGGTGTGTGCGATACACGACATACAGTTCACTCGGATGAACTGTTTGTGATTACCCACACAACAGAAACGGGCAGCCAGTTCGAGGTGTGTGCGATACACGGCATACAGTTCACTCGGATGAACTGTCTGTGATTACGCAACACAACAGAAACGGCCAGGCAGATCAAGGTGTGTGCGATATACGGCATGCGGTTCACTCGGATGAACTGTTCGCGATTACCCAACACAAAAGAAACGGTTCAACTTAACAAGATGTGTGTGATACGCGGCAAACAGGTCAGTAATCCGAAATGTGTGGGAAGACGGATAACAACACGGACGATTCCTGCTAATAACCCGTGTGTGTTGTGGGCGAACGCTTGCTGGTAAACAATTGTCAGCGATTGATGAAATCATCACCGACGGGTTCCGTAGTTTTATCCGTGTGCGATGTGATTTGCTCAGTCTGCACAACATCAACGCTCTCTGTGTACATAACAATATTATTTTGTGTGAATAGTGTGCTCTGTTGGGCACACGAGATATATGGATCACACCCGTGGGCAAGCAATGTGCGCGCACGCGTCGTGCTAGCTCGCGCTTCCTTCTATGCTAAGTTTCCATTAATAGATGGCGTTTTATGAACACGCCACCGTTTCCCGCCGCCACCCAGCGATTGCGCATAAGGCTAGGCGGCGCGCGACACACCGAGGCACAAGCGCAGCCTATAGCCCCTCTAGCTACCTTTTGCAAGCATGCCAACCCACCGAAGCGCCGCCTCTGCCATCAACCTCCTCGACGAGGTAAACGAGCAGGCGCCACGGCCCGTCGAGGCCAAGGGCGTCCCCGACAACGTGATGGACGACGACGTGCTGCGCGTCATCGCTAGGGTTGAGCAGACCCTTGGCGGACGGCGCTTCAGCGCCGCGGATCAAGAAAGGCAACTCAGCGCCGAGAGGCTGCAGCTCGACGCACAACATGATCGGTGGTGCCCCGCTGTGCAAGACAGGCGCGTCCGCGCCGATAGGCTGCGGCTCGCCGCACAGCGAGACCGATGGACCGCCGCACAGCGAGAGGCGCGGCGCGCCGCACAGCAAGAGCGATTCCATCGGCGATTGCCTGCTGTCGACAGGGCGTTGCAGCTGGCTACACGGCCCGTTAGTAGCCCCATTCCTCGCCAGGAGTGAACAGAGGCCGTCTGCGCCGTACTAGCACCAGAGGCCGGCCGCACCGTGCTTGCACCGGACGCCGCCCGCGCCGTTCGCATGGGTCGCGCCGTTCGCCTTGTCCGCGGCCCTCTCGATGCCAACGCGCTATTCGCTAGGCTCGAGCGCCTCCTTGGCCCAAGTGTCCACATAGGCGCAGTAGAGGAACATGGCCGTCGCATCCTCGAACTGGTGATCTCCGATGAAATAGCCAACTTGGAGCTTGAGATCGCGCTCCAGATGTACCACGAGCGTGTCAACCGCTTGGACGAACTCCTGCACGAGTTCAGGCAGAGGTAAGAGCTACCGTAGGCAGGGGTGGTGGTAATGGATGCGTTTTATTTTGTTGAGTTGTTTCGACGTTGATCGCTATGTATTCCCAACAATCATAATATTGCTCTGTTTATTGCTCTGTTTCAATGTGTGTACTCTGTTTTCCATTCTTACATATTGTTCTGTTTCAATGTGTATGTTTTCCATTTTGTACATGTGGATGGTAAACAGCTAGATAGAAATTAGTACGAAAACGAACAATATGTGATGATACTTAACTGGGATCCCATACTTAACTACTAAGTACAATGCATAAAATTGAAAACGAACAATAGTAAAACTAATAATCCCTCCTTATGCGGCTAGTATTCCGGCAGCCCCTCGCTAGCAGCTCCCAGCGTGGAGGGAGTTCTCTGCTTCCTCCGCCTCGCAGCGCTTGACGTGCCGATCTGCCTCTTGCTGGCGGACGCGCGCGAACGATCTTGCCATTTCATTGGGCGCCCACCGAAGATCCTCGTCGGTAGCACGCTGGAGCTTATCGGTCCACCTTCACGCAGCGATGAGGCACCTAGCGCCTTTGGCCTTCCTGGCGAAGTACCGGCCGTCTTCGTACACCTCGTCCGCACGTCGACGCACCTGCCGCCAAAGCTCCAGCTTCTCCTTTTCCCAGGCGGCTTCACGGGCTTCACACGCCGCCTGGTCCCTGGCGCGCTCCTCCACCAACTCCTTCTTGAACGCCACTTGCCTGGCTTTCTCAGCCGGCGGCAGCGCTTTTCACAGACAAAGATTGTACTGGCCCCAAAACCACTCAAAAGTTGAGGGTTCTGGCGCAACCTCGTCTGGTGGCGTGTAGGGGTCCTCCTCGTCGCTGCTCTGCGCCTGGATATCCTCGCGGGGCGGCGCCTCCTCCTTGACGGGTGGGCAGATCGTCGGCGCCATGGCAGAGTTTTGTGAGAGAGAGGGGCGGCGAGCGAGGAGAGAATGTAGATGAGAATGCAGGCGAGACGACGTGGGCGGGGTAGTATTTATTGGCGGCCGGAATCTAGATCGACGGGAACAGTAGAAGTGCCGGTGGCCGGAATTTACGAGTACTATAGCTTGAATTACACACGATTCACGCATCAAAAAATGTGTGTGAAATAAATCGTTGACGGTTCCCAAGACTAAACCGTGTCTGATTAATAACCCGCGCCACTCACCTTTCAAACCTCGCGGCGCGAAACGGAGTGCCAATCATGGGGGGGCCAGTTGTCTTGCCAGATATTTACATATTCTTTCCAAATGTTTTGCATGAATGCTTATTTCGTGTTACCATGATATTGTTGGAAAATGTATTACATAAATGATTTTTCCAACCCATGATGATATTCTGTTGCATGTACATGTAGTTCAAATTTGAATTACGGCCATTAAATGGTTAGAAACTCACTTAATGTCTTAAAAATGTCAAATAACCCCTGAAAATTTTCAAATTTTAACATGAAAGTTGTATTTGTGGATGTTAACGGTAGAAAAAAATGCCAAGCCATAAGAGGAAGCCAATGTCGGTTCGTCATCAAACATGCATATTCTTCCCTCTCGGAACCACAAGTCTTCTCGTGAGATGCTCCGATTTGTGAGAGGTGTGTGCCAAAACTTTCGTCAAAGTGGCCAATTCTTTTACAACAGCATCTTGGTGCCATTTCATGACATCAAGCAAGGTTTCATGTATTTCTGATCATTTTTGAATTTTTTGGAATTTAAAAGCCATGGTTCTCACTGTTTGTGTCCAGGCCTTGACACCAACATGTTTGAAAATTCCTTCCAATTTACTGCACAGGGCATTAACTCGCACACAAGGACATAAATATGATTTTCCAACACATGATGGTTTGCCGTTGCATGTACATGCAGTTCAAATTTGAATTACGGCCATTATATGGCTAGAAACTCACTTAATGTCTTAAAAAGGTCAAATCAGCACCAAAAAATTCAAAATGACCGTTGCATTAGTGCATGTTAACGGTAGAAAAAAATTCAGGGTCATACGAGGAAGTGAGCGCCGGTTCGTCATCAAACATGCATTGTTCCCTCTCGGAACCACGTGTCTTCTTGTGAGATGCTCCGATTTGTGAGAGGTCTGTGCCAAAACTTTCGTCAAATTGGCCAATTCTTTTACCACCGCATCTTGGTACCATTTCATGACATCAAGCAAGGTTTCATGTATTTTTGATTTTTTTGGAATTTAAAAGCCATGGTTCTCACTGTTTGTGTCCAAGCCGCGCGACACCAATATGTTTGAAAATTCCTACCAATTAACTGCACAGGGCATTAACTCGCACACAAGGACATAAATATGATTTTCCAACACATGATGGTTTGCAGTTGCATGTACATGCAGTTCAAATTTGAATTACGGCCATTATATGGCTAGAAACTCACTTAATGTCTTAAAAAGGTCAAATCAACACCGAATTTCAAAAATTTAACATGACCGTTGCATTAGTGCATGTTAACGGTAGAAAAAAAATTCAGGGTCATACGAGGAAGCAAGCTCCGGTTCGTCATCAAACATGCATTGTTCCCTCTCGGAACCACGTGTCTCCTCATGAGATGCTCCGATTTGTGAGAGGTCTGTGCCAAAACTTTCGTCAAATTGGCCAATTCTTTTACCACTGCATCTCGGTACCATTTCATGACATCAAGCAAGGTTTCATGTATTTTTGATCATTTTTGATTTTTTTGGAATTTAAAAGCCATGGTTCTCACTGTTTGTGTGCAAGCCATGACACCAATATGTTTGAAAATTCCTTCCAATTTACTGCACACGGCATTAACTCGCACACAAGGACACAAATATGATTTTCCAACCCATGATGGTTTGCCGTTGCATGTACATGCAGTTCAAATTTGAATTACGGCCATTATATGGCTAGGAACTCACTTAATGTCTTAAAAAGGTCAGATGAACCCTGAAAAATTCCAAATTTTAACATGACAGTTGTATCAGTGCATGTTAACCATTTCCATCACCATCCGTTGCCAGTGTACTCCAAAATAGTCTGCCACAGGTAATTAAAAATGGACTACATCGCACACAGTTGGTCATAAGAACCGTTTGCGATAAAAATTCGCGGGTCTTTTTATGTCTTCCTCCATAAGCTTCGCCGGATTCGTCTGCTCAAGCGTTGTTCACCCCCGAATCCTCGAGACCCCGATACCCATTCCCCATCCCCTTCTTGCAAAGAATGACGCCGTGGAGACGCTTTGTGAGGGCCCGTACGGTCGTCGAGTCCTCCCCGAGCGGCTCCGCCTCCGCCGAGAGCGCGGCCGCCTACGCCGAGAGCACAGTCGCATCCGCATTGAGCGCGGCCGCATCCGCTGAGAGGGCGTCTGCGACAGCCGACAGGGCAGCTGCAACAGCCGAGACGGCTGTAGCTGCTGCTGCGACGACGGCTGCAAACGCCGAGAGCGCTCTATCAGCCGTTCGTGCCGCGGAGGTCGCCCTGGCCTGGGTCGAGGCCATCCACGCCCAGGTCGAGGACGCCCATGCCAAGTTATTCCAGGCCTCCTCGGAATCCATCATGCACCCCACATTCGAAAAGGCGGCAGAGATGCTTGTCGACGATGCGGCGGCGGAGGCCATGGAGGCCCTGCTTCCTCATGAGATCGCCGAGCGGGAGCTGGAGATGCAGGAGGCAGCGGAGATCGAGGAGCGCCGGGAGGAGGAGTTGCGCGTGGCTAAGGAGGAGGTAGAGAGTCACCTGTCCGTCGAGGAATCGGGGGTGGAGTACCAACGCGAGCTCTGGCACCACCACTACTACGAGTACTACAACCTTGAGGGCGGCGCCGAGGACGAGGACGAGGATGACGACGCGGTCGACTTCAGCCTGGGGGACGCGGAGTCCACCAGCGGCGGCATGTCGCCAGGACAAGTCATCGACATCTCATCTTACACCGGCGAGGCAAATGGCGGCGGCGCGTCGGCGGCTTTGTTTAAATTATGCGTACTTAGCCTTTGGTTATAACGATGGTCTTTTGTTAGAGCAATGTTTAGGTCAACTGGCTCTGTTTAATTACTAAAATTGCTCGATTCAGTAAGTGTGGTCCGTGTGCTGTAGGCTCTTTTGTGTACCCCCCCAAATTAGCAAGTGATGTTAAATATGCAATGACGTGGATGAGCACTGTACCCAGGGAAATTTCCACCAAAATTCGAGTTCTCAAACTCATCGCATGCGTGTAAAGCAGAACAAACATTTGCGATGCACACATATGTTCAAAGTGAAAGGTGTCCGATGACACTGCGCGCCAAGTTCCCCCCCCCCACCCACCTTTTGAAATTTTTTGCCTACCGCCGAAATATCTAACTCTTCCCCTCCTTCCCACCCCCTTTTCTCCCCGACCATGAGCCACATTTCCCCCGTTTACTCCTTCCTTCCTTCCCAAGCTATAGCCGCTTCCTCGCTTGCTTTCCTCACTCTCGCCATCTCGCATCCGACCGCCGCGGACGCCATGGTCTTCTTTGACCTCTCCAGTGGTTCCTCCTCCTCGGATGAGTATGTCACCAGTCGGGTATGCCTCTCTCCTCTCTCTCGCCCCCCTAGGCTTAGGGTTCTGATTTGTAATAAAGGATTTTAACTCGGAGACCGATTTGAGCCATTTGTTCCTCTTGTAGCTCCCTAGGACCATCACTTGCAAGGAATGGAGTGGGGTAGCTGAAGATCTGCCTGCTCGTTGTCACCATGAATCTCCATGCATGAAGTTAGTGGCTTTTGAATCTGTGGACAGTGGGAGGAAGTTTCTGGCATGTGCAGAGAAGGTTAGCCCCACTTTCGTTGTTACAAATCATTTGTTAGATGTGATTCAGACACTTTCACTGTGCTATGTTAATATGGATGTTATTAAGACACTGTCAAAGTTTCTACCTAGTATCTAAAAATGTTGCTATCTCATCAGCGATGCCCTAAGAAAATTATTTGGCACCGCTTCAGCAGTTTGTGCACCCAACTTTGCTCCACACATCCGAGCAGCCAAGCAATAAAATACTAATACTTTATGGCAGGAAGGAACTGGGCATCGGAGCAACTAGGTGCTCTGGTTCCCTGAATTTTTCCTCTGGCAACGACTCGGCAGTGCAGGATACCGGTGCCAAATATAGCAACAGTCGATTTGACACAGGTTTTGGCCTACACAATGGAGGGCCTTTATTGGTATTAGTTCTATGTTATTAAATTTGTGCATGTACATACCTATTAGTATTAATTTGATGACATTGAAACAATGTCGCTGTGTTGTTGAAGTTATATTTAGCTTCCTCATAAAATGGTCAATTTGTTATTATAGTACCTGACTAAGAACTTAATTATAGCTTGTGATGTTCCTGAATTTGGTTGTTGTCTCAGTAGCAATTAATTCATTTCCACATTGAACTTTTTGAGAAGATATGTCATAATAAACGTGTTTCTGCAGTTTTTCAAAATATGTATGTGGTGATTTTCTATGTTGCTAGAAACCCATTTTCCCTACAACTGTAACTGATTTAGTTTTAAATATTATAGGATGAATGGAAGTGTTCTTACCTGGAGTGGGTTGATCAAGAGTGGCCACCGTCTTTGAAGATGTGCCTAGCAAAGCTCTGGAGCATGTTTGAGGAAGAGAATAGAGATAGGCTTGGAGAAAATGTTGTCAACGCTGAAGAATATTTCAAGGTACTGGAAAAAAAGAGTAAGATGGAGAATGAGCTTAGATTTTTTAAATTAGACTTTGCTAAGATGGTGTTTGCGAAGGAGGAGGCACTTTCCCAGTTGGTCAGTGCAAAACAGGTTCTTACTGAACTGAAAGCAGAGGTGGAGAAGACTAATTTGGCTGATCATGCATCAGTCGATTAGGGAAATGAATATATTGTTCTAATATTGTGCTTATGAAGGTGAACTAGCTATATGTTGTACTGTGCTATTTTCACGTACCTATCGTACCGTGATGTTATAATATGTTTATGTGCCTGATATGAAATTGGTAAACAGCCGTTCGATATGAAATGTTGTTTTGCTTAATACAGGAATTATTAATAGTAAACTAATAAACCTGTTAAATGGGTCATGGAACTTTACAAACGGTTCTAGCAGCAAAGCGTGTGTGATATACTTGAATAACGCAAACGGTTAACGGAGGCAGAGCGTGTGTGATCGTTACACCTATCACAGACGAGGCTATACAGAAAACTGTGTGTGATGTAGATCCGAACGAAAACGTTTGTCTGGGATTCACTGTGTGGGATGTGCATACGAACGGAAACGGTTGGCTGGGATTCATTGTGTGGGATGCACATACGAACGGAAACGTTTGTGTGGGATTCACTATGTGGGATGTACATACGAACGGAAACGTTTGTCTGGGATTCACTGTGTGGGATGTACATACAAACGGAAATGATTGGGCCTGTATAATTGTATGCGATGGCTCGCCCAATCGCACATGAGCTCATTTTGCCCAGCATGTGTGACCGGAGGACCTATCCCCGACGGTTTCTGGGTCGTGTGGGAAGGACCCCCCTATCACACACACAGGCAAGGCGACGGTTTAAAACCGCGTCGCGGAAAGGGGTTAAAAACCGTTTGTATAGCAGCTCGCTGTACCAGTGTAGGGTTTGAGATGACATGGTGCTAGTGAAGATGTTGATGGAGATTAGTCCTCCCACGATGAGAGGAACGTTGGTGATGACGATGGCTTCGATTTCCCCCTCCCGGAGGGAAGTATCCCCGGCGGAATCGCTCCGCCAGAGAGGAAAAGTGCTCCTGCCCAGGTTCCGCCTCGAGACGACGGCGCTTCGTCCCGAAAGTCTTCTTCTTATTTTTTTTTCTAGGGAAATGGCCTCATATAGCAGAAGGAGGGCACTAGAGGGCATCTGTGGGCCCCACAAGGGGGCAGGGCGCGCCCTGGTGCCTTGTGGGCCCATAGTGAGTCTTCTCCGGTACTTTTTTCTTCCAGTATTTTTTATAGGGATAATTGGTTTTATGCCCTTAGTTGAGCCCCACTCGGCTGGTTTGCCCCTAATTTCAAAAAACCCTTGGTCTTGCCCAAGTGCGTTTGGTCCCCTTATGTTTTTGCCCTTCCGTCCTAATTCCGTCCAGTCAAAGGCGTTTGACTGTTAGGGAGACATTCCTCTGGACCATTTTGCCCCTCCTTCCAACTCCGGTCAAAAAAGGAGAAAAAGGCGTGACACTTACAAGTGGTCCCAAGCACATAGAAAAAACAGATAGAAAAATCACTCTCTCTCTCCTCTCTTGCTCTCTTTGCCGCCGGGCAAGTGACACCAGCGCCGGCGCGCGTTGGTCCATCGGAAAGGCGGGCAGGCCGGTGATAGGGGCGAGCTGGGTCGAAGGGCACGAGGCAGTGTCGGGCGAGGTCAACCCTGCAAGGGGCGGCGCCGCGATGCAGGGGAGGCCGGGATCGGCGCGGGATATGCGAGCGCGGTGGAGACGGGAGGATTCGGCAGCGGGAAGCTCGGGCTGGACCAGATCCGGCCACGATGGAGGTCGGGGAGGTGCTGGTGGCCGGCGGAGGGGTCAATGGGCACAAGCTTTTAGTCCTAGGGCTCAGGGCGCCATGGCCATGGTGGCTTGAACCTGCGGGAGAACGGCGGCGCCTCAAACGGGAAGAAACAGAGGGAGAAAAGGAAGGAGAAAGGCGGCGGGGTACTGCGGCTCGTTGCCGACGGTGGTCCAGCGGTGCGGTGGCCTGGGCAGTTGACTGATCGGGAGGCGCGGCGCGCACCCTCTCCTGGCAGCGGCGCTGTTAACCAGGAGGGGATCGGGGCTGGGAAAGATGCCTTTTTTATCTTTTTTTTTGTGTGACACATGGGCCATACGTGGCAGTTAGACAATTAAAAAAACATTTCAGTCTATGATAGGTGGACCCATTGATCCAGTTGTCCTATTTGACCAGTCATTTCCAACACGATAGGAAGGGCAAAATGGTCAAAAAAAGTCTCCCTAACAGTCTTGCCTTTGACTGGACGGAATTGGGACGGAAGGGCAAAAACATAAGGGGACCAAACGCACTTGGGCAAGACCAAGGGTTTTTCAAAATTAGGGGCAAACCAGCCAAGTGGGGCGCAACTAAGGGCATAAAACCAATTATCCCTTTTTTATATATTTCAAAATAATTCTTCGTAAAATTTCACGTCATTTGGAGCTCCGGAGAATAGCTATCTCTGTTGTAGCTCTTTTAGGTCCAGAATTCCAGCTGCCGGCAATTTCCCTCTTCATGTAAATCTTGCATATTAAGAGAGAAAAGGCACTATAATTGCATCATAAAGTGAAATATTGATCAAACACTATAAATAACAGTAGGAAAACATGATGCAAAATGGACGTATCAACTCACCCAAGCTTATACCTCGCTTGTCCTCAAGCGAATGCCGAACTCGATAATCATGTCCACATGTTTAGAGAGAGAGAGGTGTCGATAAAATGAAATACGGACATGATAGCATCATGATCATTATTATAACAACAACTATTTATCATAAAACTTCTCATGATTAAGTAACAATTCATCCACAAGCTAAAGTATAAACAATAAACTTTCTTGGAAACCAAAAAACTATGTTCTTAGTCATCAAAACAATTACAATTCATCATGTTTCCAGGAAGAGTCTATGTAAGAGCTTTTGGTTTAGCAAATTTCACATACTCAACTGTCTTATAGTCTTCCATGATTGATGACACTCAAAGCATATTTTTGGAACAAACATTTCAGTCAGACACATAGGAAGATGGGGGTTTAATGTTTCACCTCCCAACTTATTTATCTCAAGGATAATGTCAACACAACTCATGATTACCAACATCCAACTGGATATATGTGCCTGGATCTTTCCCTACCACATGATGCTTGCCAAGTGGAGAATAATTAAGGATGAATATTATTGACTCTTTCATAATAATAAAAGCTAGAAAGTAAAAGATAGTCCCTTCGTAGAGGGAAGCAGATGTTGTCATGTGCCTTTTCATTTGGATGTGTGCAAGCTCTTACTGCAAAGGAACGTCACTGTATATTGCCCCTTGTGATAGCAACCTTTATTATGCAGTCTGTCGCTTTTATTTCTTTACCATCACAAGTTCGTACAAAGCTTATTTTCCCTTACAATAAAAGATCATACATATTTAGGAGAATTTTTTATTGCTTTGCACCGATGACAACTTACTTGAAGGATTTTATTCAATCCATAGGTAGGTATGGTGGACTCTTATGACAAGAAACTGGGTTTGAGGGTTTTTGGATGCATAAGTAGTATCTCTACTTAGTACGAAATTTTGGCTAGCAAAAGATTAAGCAAGCACCACATGTTAGAGGATCTATGAAAATATAACTTCTATGTGAATATAAGCGAAATAACCCATTACGTTGTCTTCCTTGTCCAACATCAACTATTTGATCGAACTGAAAATAATTAATGGAGGCTCACAATCATAAAAGATGTCTAAGATAGTGTATTTATATGTGAAACCTCTCTTTTGTTATTAATTTTTCATGAATTGCATCAATGACCAATGCTATGTTTGTTAACTTCCAATAAATTTTATCAATATACCTCTTATATGTGAAGTCATTGCTCCCCATGGGATTAGCATATGATCTTTTATTATTGCTAAGATTGAAACAAGAAAGCAAAGCAACAAAACTAAAACTACGCTTTATTATATAACTCTCACACATGATTACATAGATAGAATGATCACAAAACAAGCACTCGAAAACTACTTCATACTAATACTTTTATTCTTCTAAATCACGAAATAACCGAGGATTGAACTAAGAGCATCTCCAACAAGCGTGCGAAATTTGCGGCGCGCTGGAAAAACCGCCAGCTTGGTGCGCGACCAGCAGGCGCGCGAAATTTTGGCGCGCAAAATAAATTGGCGCGCGCGGTAGTTTTGCCGCGTGACGCCCAGCGCGCTGGTTAAAAGCCGCGTGCCTACACCCGCCAACCGCCAGAAACTTCCCTCCCACCGCGCCTTCTTCCCCCGCCTCTTCCAGCGCCCCGCCGCTGCCGCGCCTTCTCCCCCCGCCTCTTCCAGCGCCCCGCCATGCCGCCGCGCACCCAGAGCAGCTCAGGCTACCGCGGCGTCCGCCTCCGCCCCTCTGGCGTGTATTACGCGGAGATCCGTTCCGGCGATACACGCCTCAGGCTCAGAACATTCGACACCACCCACGAGGCCGCCCGCGCGTACGACGCGGCGGCGTGGCGCCTCGGGCGGCCTCGGTCGCAGATGAATTTCTTTGACGTGCGGACACGCCAGCAGGCGCAAGATCTCGCACCTCCCCCGTGACTAATCAGTGATGAGGATCGCCGCCTCCAGCGAAGGCGGGAGCACCGCCTCCTCATCGCCGAGGCGGACGATCACGCCATGGCGGTGTGGCGCGAGCGCTTCCGGTGGGATGTCGCCGCTGAGAACGATTTATGGGCGCAGAGGAGGGCGGAGCGAGCCGTGCGTCGGGCGGACAAGTGTGCGTGGAAGGAACTGGCGGAAGCCCAGATCGACCTGGGACATGCGTCGACCTGGGACGATGAAGATCCTCGGTGGCTCGACGCGTTTACGTCGTCGGACTACACCACTGAGGAGGACGAGGAGTAGTCTAGCATCGTTTTATCTATTTTTATTTAGCATCGTATGAACTTGCTTGTGGTTTGGAGCTTGAACTATACTATGAATTTGAACTATGAATGTTTCCGTATGTGTTGTTTCATATTTTTTCCAAGCTCCGACTGGGCGCGTGCGCTGGATTTTACTGCGCCTGGTGAAGCGCTACAGAGGCGCGCTAAATTTTGCAGCGCCTGGAAAAGCAGCCACCCTCCTGCACGCGCTAAAACGCTATTTCGGCGCTGCAATTTTTTTTAGCGCGCCACGCTACTGCATGCCTATTGGATATGCTCTAAGATAGATAATGATGATAAAAGTGATGGTGATACGATACCGGGGCACCTCCCCCAATCTTGGAACAAGCCAAGGGTGGTGCCCATACTTGCGTACTCAAGTTTCCTTCTTAAGAGATGGTGGTGATGCTATGGTGGGCTTGTCCTTTATAATGTTTACTAAGATCTCCTTCAAGCTTTGGATTTCGCGAAGCACGTGCTGAATCATCGCCACATTCTTTTGAACTTCAGCCATTATGTGCTTATTCTCAGGGCCCCATGGGTTTTTGCCTGCATCACTTTCATTTGGACGAGAGATGTCCCAAATTGAAGGTATATGCATGCGAGAAGTGTTCTCAACCCCGTAATTATGAATCAAATTATGAAAGTTATTCCCGTGTAACCTGCCGAGGGGCCTCCTCGGAGCAGGCCCCTCTTGTACCTCATGATCCTACTGATTCGTCATCGTCCTCATGGCTTGACCTGAAATGGGAGTAGTGGAGATGTCGGCGAGGGTGTCTCGCTCTGAAGCGGATGGTTGTACCTCCATAGAATCTCCTGAACCTTCATCCATCATCACTTCCCCGATCAGCTCTCTCTCCAGTTCCATCTGCAGCAACCATGTATCGTCTCCCACGCACTACAAAAAAAACACTTCCGTGATGATACGTCTTTGTCACAGTAGGTCAAGTTTTTTGTCATGCATGTACATCCATGACAATTTTATGACAGAATCAAGATAGTCATACCTGTGCTGTCGTAGAAGTGTTCCATGACAATACTGAAATTATCATCACGGAAGTGTCCACTTCCATGACGATAAATGTCGCGTCATGGAAGTGTTTTCGTCAAGGGTGACCGACACGTGGCATCCACCGTAACGGGTCGCCGTTAAGCTATCGGGTTCCGGTTTGGATCCGATAACCTGTTAGCAGCTCTGACCAACGGCGATTTTCCACGTGTAAATTTCTCATTCGCCAGCGGATCCACGTGTCAGCTCGGCGTTGCTAGAGATGTCATTCGTCCAATGGACAAGACGCGCCTATGATACGTCGACACGTGGCACGGCCCAACAGTGGCCCATTTGACCTAAATGGGCCGGCCCAGCCAAAGGCCCACAAGATTTTGTCAGACACTAGTGGACCGGCCCGTTAACAGCCTGCCACGGCTTGGGCCAAATTACGGCCCATATCGGATCGTGTTTTGGGCCAAATTACAGCCCATAATTGATTAGTCCCGTTAACAGGCCACTGTGCTTTTGGGCCCATTGTAGGCCCGGTTTGTATCTCGGCCTGTTAAAGGCCCGTTTAACAGTTCGGCCCGATATTCGTTTCGGCCTGTTAGCCGCCGTTGTTGCATATGGGCCATTTTCGGCCCGGTTTAACTTTCGGCCATTTAACGGCCCGTGCTGCAACTGGGCCGATTTCTAGTCCGAAGTGACTTTTGGCCTCTTAACGGCCCATACTCTTCATGGATAAATTTAAGCCCAACCTGACTAACGGCCTGTTAAAGGCCCGTGACATAGTTGGGACAAATTATGGCCTACTTTGCATCCGACCTGCTTAAAGCCCATAATTTTATTGGACCAACCAAGGCCTGTGATAAATTTTGGCATGTTAACGACTCGTATGCAATTGGGCCAATCATGGGCCTACGGATGTTTCGGCCTGCTTCCGGCCCATGAATTGTTCGGCTCAATTCAAGCCAATCTCCTTTTCGGCCTGTTAAAAGCCCAGGGAAATTTTTGGCTGCGGCCCACGGTTTACTCAGCCTGTTAAAGGCCGAGAACTACTTTATGTTTAGGCCTAATAATGGCCCGAGATGATTATAGGCCGAGTTTCCGGCCCATATATAACTAGTTACGGGCCGGCCCGTTTGGGTAGCATAATTTCTTTTTATATACCGCTGACAGACCGATAACGTATTGGGCCGTTGAGCTCCGTTAAAGCTACCGGCCTAAATTATAGCATACCGACTAAGAATAAACCTAGACTGTACAATAATGAAATTACGGAATATTACATCCACTGGGCATCAAAGTTTGCCACCATTGATAATAAAGGGCAACCAGACCACAGATTACATACACTGGGCATCAATGGTCGCCAACAGTGCAAAAAAAATGCGCCGACAAAATAATAGACAAAACCAACAGCACTTCAACACAGTTCAAGAAACGTTAGTCCTACCCCGGTGCTGCAGCGCAAGCAGCTGAACAAGCTGATGAGACCTCGGTTGTCTAAATGTTAAATCCTCTAGCTCTAGCCGTGTAGCTATAAAGCACGCACGGGTGTCCTCTTTGATATTCGTTAGAGATTGTACTTCTAGTGGGACCTGAGCTGCACCAAGTCTTTCAGCTTGAAGTTGAGACTGAAGAAGTCGAACTGATTTAGGCACCAACTTAACCAAGGTTGTGTCACAGCCGTTGGTGAGTCTCTTGAACTCACTGTCTTCATCAAGACATAACCTTGGGGTCATCTCGCTCTCTTCAAGATGGTTTACCTTCTTCGCTGCAATATAAGTGATAGGTACCAGCAATGGGTTTGGCTCACTATCTTCCCTAAAGTTCTGCCTGGCGTCAGAGATATTAATCTGAAAGAGAAAGAAGGAGACAGAGAACAAGTGTCACAAATATATAAGCAACGATGGTCAGTGTGTGACAATTCCATCCCATTTTATATTGGCAAATTCAGAGATACGATTTAAAATAGCATTAACATAATACGGCATTGTCCGTATCATCGGCAAAATCAGTTAAGACAAAGCAGCAAATGAGATGATGCAGGCATGGGCAGCTTCGCCACACCACCGGATTAGAGATCTAGAACACATGCATACATGCAGGGCTAAAGAAAATCAATGCATCTGTTCTGATTAATGTGAATGGTGTGAATAAGGAACATGTTTTTACAACTACAATTTGAAACTGGCAGTTGTTGCAAACACCAAAGTAAAAAGCAGTGAAGGAAATGATGCCTATCCAAATCTATACTAGAACAAAGTTTGAAGGCTTGAGAAGGATGGACTTATATTACATGTTAACATGGGCTCGACAAAGCCCTTCTCCATGTCAATGGAATGATAATTCAAGAAATTCCCCAAAGAAACTTCTTCATAAGCGCTGCCTTTATTCTACATCTTTTAACGAGTAAATATAGATCTAATAATATTGGAAGAAATAGAGGATAATGAAGCTCAGATGCAGAGTGATGATACATAATCAAATAGCTATCAATTAAGTACAACATTACAAGGCAAAAGGTGCTGACAAGAGGAATGCAGACCTCAACTTGTGCAGTGGCATTGGCTTTATTCAACATTTTGGTAAGAGTAAATGTAGATCTGATAATTTGGAGAAAATGGAGGGCAGGGCAGATAAGATGCAGAGTAATGCCAAACAATCAACTATCTCTCAATGTAAGTACAGTAATACTACCTCCGCCCGGAATTACTTGTCGCTGAAATGAATGTATCTAGCACTATTTTAGTTCTAAATACATCCAATTGAGCAACAAGTAATTCGATACGGAGGGAGTACATGACAACAGGTAATTACAAGAGCAATCCAGAACTTCATAACCATTGGGATTATTCTACATTTATGTAAGAGTAAATATAGATCTTATAATTTCGAGCAAACGGTGGATAAGGAAGCTAACATGCACAGTGATGCTACATAATCAAACAGCAATGAGTGTAAGTATGGTGATAAAGGGCAAGAGGTACTAACAAGAGCAATGCAGTGCGCAGTATTTTTGTGAGATCCTATGATCCCTTGAGAATGGATCACTGCCTTTTGCAAATACTTTGTTTGTACTCCTTCAAGATCTGCAATCACCATCTTCCTTTTGGACATCTATTACGAAAGAACAACATTTGAGTGGAAAAACCTAATATGATGACACATGGTATAGGTACAGAAAATGGATAGGCATGGCATATTCTCATATATGATGTGTAAACTAAGCAGATGGTGGTGTAACAAAGTAGAAGTGATGCAAGATACGTATGACCAATACAACCTTGCCAAGTTAGAGCAAGCACCTTGATGGGTGAATAAGATAGGCCATCTGACTCTGACTCATCTGGAGAGCTAAATAGACTTGGGTCTCTATCTAGGTCAGAATCGTATTTAGGATCATATTCTGCAATGGAATCTGTAGATGGGGAGCGTGTGTGTTCCATTGCATCTAGACAGGATCTCAATCCCTTGATGCCAAGTTTGTTAGCCAGTGGATTGTTCCGCAATATTCCTCTGGTGCGCCCATTGTCATATTCATTATGATCATGTTCAATACCTGACATGCATGAAAACATAAAAATAAGTGAGATTATCTTTGTAATGCATATGGGATTCTAATCCAATAGTGCCTCCTTGTAAACCCCTATGTGCTATCTCTGTGCAATTCTTCTGAGAGATGCCATGTGTGCTGTAATTTGGTGTGTGCATTAATATAGTGTGGCCTGCTACTCAAAATATAGGCTCCCTGTTGAGAGCTCCCGAAGTAATGGTACTTCGCAGATGACAGCTTCAAAATATACTAAGGATGAACAACTCGACCTGACCTGTCGACCGCAAATGTCTCTGCTCCTCTTCCCAAAGAAGGAACATACTGTACTTATTAAAGAACAAGAGAAGATGATCATGTTAAAGAAGAGCAGAAGAGCAAGCAAATTGTAGATATTACAAGTCTTTCTATACAATGTCTGTTGCCCACCCATGATGAACTAGAGCGCATAGAGAAATACAATTCCTTTCTGTTTCTCTATATGTGGCTCACATGCATTTTGAAACTAAAGTAGGAACATTTAGCTGACCAATTAAACCAGTCTCTGCCTTACTAATATCAGCATTATATCAGATTTGAATTTGTACAACTAAGCTTGTTTAGCTTGATGGGTGGAGCAGTGCTCTTACGACACGAATCACGTAGGCTGATTGTAGTGATCATAAAAGGGGGAAACCCTAAGCATGATGAGTATAGTGTTGACCGTGGCATGGCATATCTGAAGCTACAAACCGCATAAAGGCTACTTAGCAACCGATGTTTGTTTTCAACTAACAACTAAGATTTGGTATGGACAAGATAGTACAGTAAACAAGTGACAAAGATATGCAATTCCCTGCCGTCTCTCTATATGTTGCCACGTGCATTTGGAAACTCAAGTAGGAGCATTAACTGACCAATTAAATGTGTGTCTGTTAACTAATATCAGTATCATATCACATTCGTATTTGAACAACTAAGCTTTGGAATTATGAGGGTGTGTTGTTTAGCTTGAAGGGTGGAATGCTGCTAGTATGACACAAAGCACCTCCGCAGATCATAGTAGTGTAGATAAAAGGGGAAAACCCTAAGCATCATGAGTAAAATCGGGAAAGTGGAACTAGCTGGAACATATGGGCTTGTATTTCCGGTACGGCTGGAAATGCTTCGGATCCCCTACAGGGGCAGCTCTATTCAACTGAAGGCGCAATACTGTTACTATCAGTCTAGACTCTCAAAGGCAACACAGCTCTCAGCATTTCCTGGATATTATGGCAGACCAACTAGAATAGTTGAAAGCATCCATCAGAAGGGACCCAATATAACTGTCGACTGCAAATGTCCCTGCTCCAGTTCCTGACAAGGAACATACTGTACTACTATACTTATTAAGAAGAACAGAAGCGGAACATGTTAAAGAAGAGCAAGCAGATTTTGGATAATACAATGTGTGTTGCCCACCCATGATGAACCAGAGCGCACAGAGAAATACTCTTCCTTCGTGTCTCTCTATATGTGGCTCACATGCGTTTCGAAACTAAAGTAGGAACATTTAGCTGACCAATTAAACATGTCTCTGTCTTACTAATATCAGCATCATATCAGATTCGAATTTGTACAACTAAGCTTGTTTAGCTTGATGGGTGGAGCAGTGCTCTTATGACATGAATCACATAGGCTGATTGTAGTGATCATAAAAGGGGGAAACCCTAAGCATGATGAGTATAGTGTTGACCGTGGCATGGCAGATCTAAAGCTGCAAACCACACAAAGGCTACTTAGCAACCGATGTTTGCTTTCAACTAACAACTAAGATTTGGCATGGACAAGATAGTACAGTAAAAAAGTGACAAAGAAATGCAATTCCCTGTTGTCTCTCTATATGTTGCCACATGCATTTGGAAACTCAAGTGGGAGCATTAGCTGACCAATTAAATGTGTGTCTATTAACTAATATCAGTACCATATCACATTCGTATTTGAACAACTAAGCTTTGGAATTATGAGTGGTGTGTTGTTTAGCTTGAAGGGTGGAGTGCTGCTAGTACGACACAAAGCACCTATGCAGATCATAGTAGTGTAGATAAAAGGGGAAAACCGTAAGCATCACGAGTGAAATCGGGAAAGTGGAACTAGCTGGAACATATGGGATTGTATTGCCGGTACGGCTGGAAACGCTTCGGATCCCCTACAGGGGCAGCTCTATTCAACTGAAGGCGCAATACTGTTACTATCAGTCTAGACTCTCAAAGGCGACACAGCTCCCAGCATTTCCTGGATATTGTGGCAGACCAACTAGAATAGTTGAAAGCATCCATCAGAAGCGACCCAATATACATGTCGACTGCAAATGTCCCTGCTCCAGTTCCCGACAAGGAACATACTATACTACTATACTTATTAAGAAGAACGGAAGAGGAACATGTTAAAGAAGAGCAAGCAGATTTTGGATAATACAATATGTGTTGCCCACCCATGATGAACCAGAGCGCATAAAGATATGCAATTCCCTGCTGTCTCTCCATATGTGGCGCACATACTTTTCAAAACTAATGTAGGAACATTAGCTGACCAATTAAATGTTCTCTGTTTTAGTAATATCAGCATCATATCAGATTCGTATTTGAACAACTAAGCTTTGGAATTATGAGTGGCATGTTGTTTCGCTTGATGGGTTGAGGAACAGTGCTAGCACGACACGAAGCACCTAGGATGATGGTAGTGAATATAAGCATTGCGAGTATAGTGTTGACCGTGTCATGGCGGATCTGAAGGTGCTAACCGGACAAAGGCTACTTCACAACCAATGTTTGCTTTCAACTAACAAATAAAGATTAGGTATGGACAAGAAAGTACAGTAAACAAGTGACGATCTATTTTCTGTGTGAGATCAATAACTTAAGCAGATATGAAAGAGTACCACCTCTCTTGCGCCGCCGTGTAGGCCTCTGCTGATACGTTGAGGGTGCTGCGGGTGCTATGGTTGTCGGCGGCGCGGAAGCAGATCTGAGACGGCAGACGGCGGCATCGGGAGATAAGTCATGTTACCATGGATGAGACGGTCGTAGGAGTGGCCACGACAAGGTGGACGACGGCACGGATGAAGCGAGAGGACGCGATGCTAGGATCCTGATCCGGCGCGATGGATGAGAGACGTCGATCTCTTGTAATGGACGACGGCGTCGGGGTAGCTGCTCCGGCATGGTGGAGGAGGACAGAGGTGAATGGGGTGGCGGACGGAGGAGGCTGGGGTGGAGAGGGTGTTTTGGTGCCCACGGAGTACGAATGGGGAAAGGGAGCGAGAGAGGAGGGGGGAACCATGTCTTTGGGACGCGCTTGTCTGAAATGTGGGGAAGTTACCAACTTATCCCCCGTTTAAAATTTTGGACGTCTTGTCAGTTGGGGATAGGACGGTAATCTTGCATCTCCCCAATATTTGCCGAGAGCGATTTCAGGCGAGGAGAGGGTGTTTTGGCGCCCACGGTTGGCGCCCACGGTGTATGAACGGGGCTGATGATACGTCTCCAATGTATCTATAATTTATGAAGTATTCATGCCATATTTATAACAATTATATATGGTTTTGGTATGATTTGATTAGAACTAACCCGGGCTGACGTTGTTTTCAGCAGAACTACCGTGGTGTTGTTTTTTGTGCAGAAATGAAAGTTCTCCAAATGAGCTGAAACTTTTTGGAGATTTTTTATGGGACAAATAAAAAATATTGGAACCAAGACCCACTTGAGGGGGGCCACCCAGTGCCCACGAGGCACCAGGGCGCGCCACCCCCCCAGGCGCGCCCTGGTACCTCGTGGGGCCCACGTGGCTTCGTTTCGCGTGATTCCAACGCTGAAAAATCATATATATTCAGAAACCCCCGAAAGTTAACCTAGATGAGTTTTTACGCCGCCGCAAGCCTCTGTACCTCCACGATCTCATCTACAGCCCTTTTCCGGCACCCTGCCGGAGGGGGGAAGGCATCACCGGAGGCCATCTTCATCATTCCGGCGGTCTCCATGACGAGGAGGGAGTAGTTCACCCTCGAGGCTGAGGGTTTGTACCAGTAGCTATGTGTTTGATCTCTCTCTCTTGTGTTCTTGAGATGGCACGATCTTGATGTATCGCGAGCTTTGTTGATATAGATGAATCATATGGACTTTTCCCCTCTCTATCTTCTTGTGATGAATTGAGTTTTCCCTTTGAAGTTTTCTTATCGGATTGAGTCTTTAAGGATTTGAGAACACTTGATGTATGTCTTGCATATGGATATCTGTGGTGACAATGGGATATTCACTTGACTCACTTGGTGTATGTTTTGGTGATCAACTTGCGGGTTTCGTGACCTTGGGGATCTATACATAAGGGTTGGCACACGTTTTCGTCTTGACTTTCCGGTAGAAACTTTGGGGCACTCTTTGAAGTTCTTTGTGTTGGTTTGAATAGATGAATCTGAGATTGTGTTATGCATATCGTATAATCAAACCCGTGGGTACTCGTGGTGACATTGGAGTGCCTAGGTGACATTAGGGTTTTGGTTGATGTGTATCTTAAGGTGTTATTCTAGTACGAACTCTAGGGCTGTTCGTGACAATTAATGGGGATGGCTCATACGATTGATCGGGAAGGATAACTTTAAGGTGGTTCCGTACCCTACAACAATTTCTCCGTTTGTTCTCCGCTATTTGTGACTTTGGAGTGAACTCTTTGTCGCACGTGAGGGATTTACATATGATTCAACTATGTCAACAATGTTGGGAGATCGCACTAGTGAAAGTATGAACCCTAGGCCTTGTTTCTAAGCATTAAAATACCGTTTTTATGCCCGTTTACTTTTTGCTACCTTGCTGTTTTTATATTTTCAGATTACAAAAACCTATATCTATTATCCATACTACACTTTTATCACCATCTCTTCGCCGAACTAGTGCACCTATACAATTTACCATTGTATTGGGTGTGTTGGGAACACAAGAGATTTCTTGTATTTGGTTGTAGGGTTGCTCGAGAGATACCATCTTCAACCTATGCCTCCCACGGATTGAGAAACCTTAGGTCATCCACTTGAGGGAAAATTGCTACTGTCCTACAAACCTCTGCGCTTGGAGGCCCAACACGAGTCTACAAGAACAAGTTGTGTAGTAGACATCAAGCTCTTTTCTGGCGCCGTTGCCGGGGAGGTGAGTGCTTGAAGGTATATCTTTAGATCTTGCAATCGAATCTTTTAGTTTCTTCTTTTATCACTAGTTTGGTTTATAAAAGAAAACTAAAAAAATGGAATTAAGGTTGCCACATATTATTCATCTTTATCATGTCTTTCTTGAAAATGATGGATCGGAAAATTGTGCTCAATTGATAGAAGAAGAATTCAATAAAATGTTTGGCATAAAATATTTGAATGATGAGCATGATTGCAATGTTGTTACTATGAATTCTATGAATATCCATGATGCTAATGATATGCAAAGCCACAAGCTTGGGGATGCTATGTTTGATGAAGATGATATTTTTAGTCCCCCAAGTTTTGAAGAGAAAATTTATTATGATGATTGCATGCCTCCTATTTATGATGATTATATTGATGAAAGTGGATTTGGAGATGCCATGAATTTATTTAATGATGATTCCACTATTTTGGAATAGGTTTCAATTGACTATGATAACAAAGTTGCTATCTATGATGATTATTGTGATGACATGTATGCTATAAAGAATAATGATAAATATGAAACTTGTCATCATGATTTAAATTTTCAATTGGATTATGCCAATCAAGTATCTCATGATAGTTATTTTGTTGAGTTTGCTCCCACTATTATGAATGAGAAGAAAATTGCTTATGTGGAGAGTAGTAAGATTTCTATGCTTATGTATCATGACAAGAATGCTTTGTGTGATGGATATATTGCTGAATTCATTCATGATGCTACTGAAAATTATTATGAGAGAGGAACTTATGATTCATGATGCCCCCGTTATGTATCAATCCTTTACTTCTATGAGTGCATCATTCAAAATTATCATGCCTAGCTAAAAGGCTTTAAAGAAAAGCGCTTGTTGGGAGACAACCCAATATTTATACCTACTGTTTTTGTGTGTCCACATGATTAAGCTACTGTAGTAATCATGTTTTATATGTTTTCTTTTAATAATGTGCCAAGTAAAGCCTTTAGGATAGTGTGGATGATAGTTGACTAAATTCTGTGCAAAAAACAGAAAATTTTGCCTCCAGTGTTTAATTTCCCCGATTTTACTGGAGCGTCAAAAAATTCTGAAATTTTTATACAGTATTTAAATGCAAATTTTTGACGTTTTCCTAATTTTTTAGAATTTTTAGAGTTCCATAAGTATGGTAGTTGTTCAGATCATTACAGACTGTTCTGTTTTTGACAGATTCTGTTTTCAATGCATAGTTTGCTTGTTTTAATGTTTCCATAGCTTATATTATGAGATATAAATTGTGGAAATGATAGAATACAGTAGGAATTATATGGGAACAATTGTGAATCTTGTCTTGGTCAGTACCTAAGTGATGGTTTATTCTTTATCATACTAACCGTTCTCACGAAGTTCCGTTAAGTTTTGTGTGATTGAAGTTTTCAAGTTTTGGGTGAGATATCGATATGAGGAGAATAAGGAGTGGCAAGACCCTAAGCTTGGGGATGCCCAAGGCACCCCCAAGGTAATATTCAAGGAATACCCAAGCAACTAAGCTTGGGGATGCCCCGGAAGGCATCCCCTCTTTCGTCTTCAACACTATCGGTAACCTCACTTGGAGCTATATTTTTATTCGTCGCATAATATGAGTTTTGCTTGGAGCGTCATTTTCTTCTGTTGATATTTGTTTGCTGATATCAATAATCATATTTTGTGTCTTTTAGTTCAATAAAATGCCAAGTATAGCCTTTACCATGCTTATTTTGCAAGTTCATGAGTTGCTGTTTCAAAACAGAAAGTTTGCTGCTATTGATTAAATTGCCCAGAAATGTCAGAATGTGATAAAATCTTGAAATTTTGATACAGTAATATTTGATAAATTATTTACAGTGTGGTAAATTTTCATAATTTTTTGAGTTATATAAGTATGGATTTTTAATTATCCTTTACAGACTGTCCTGTTTAGGCAGATTGCTGTTATGTTTGCATATGTTGGCTTGTTTAATGATTCTATTTGAGGATAGAAGTATTAAATATGCAGAGGCATTTAGTATTCAATGTTTAATTATAATTTTAGTGATTTTCTACAGTAGATAATGTTGATGTTTTGAGTGGATTTATACTAACATATCTCACAAGTTCTTGTCAAGTTTTGTGTGGATGAAGTTTTTGAAACTTAGGGAAACTATTATATGAGAAGAATTAACGAGACACAAGAGTTCAAGCTTGTGGATTCCCAAGGCTCCCCAAGTTAATATTCCAAGACATATCAAGCATTCAATCTTGGGGATGCCCCGGTAGGCATCCCATCACTTTTCTTCAACAACTATCGGTCAGTTTTGGTTGAGCCTAAGTTTTTGCTTCTTCACATGATATGTGCTATTCTTGGAATGTTATTTTATTTTATTTTTCTTGCTTTTTGAATAAAATATCAAGATCTGAAACTTTTAAAATGAGAGAGAGTCCTTACATAGCTACTTAATTGTTTCACTACTCATTGATCTTCGCTTATATATTTTGGAGTAGTTTGTCATTAATTCTCATGCTTCACTTATATCTTTTTGAGAGTTAATAATAGTAATGGTAATTTGCACAAGATATGAATTTGGTCCCAAGATGAATATTCATGAGGGATATAATAAAAACTTTCATATAGATCATTGGATATGATAAGTGTGATCCCTTGCAATGAAAATAATGAAAGAGATCATATGCTAATCTTATGGAAAGTAATGACATTACATAAAGAAAAGTATAAGTGGTAAAATTTATTGGAGGTTAACAAGCATAGCATTAGTCAATGATGCAATTCATGAAAAAGTTAAATAAGGGAAGAGAAGATTCACATGCAAATATACTATCTTGGACATCTTTTATGATTGTGAGCCCCCATTAAGTATTTTATGTCAAATTGTTGACGTTGGACAAGGAAGACAACATAATGAATTATGTTTGTTCATATTCACATAGAAGTTATATTGTTATAGATCCTCCAACATGTGGTGCTTGCCCAATATCTTTGCTAGCCAAAAATCCGCACCAAGTAGAGATACTACTTGTGCATCCAAAACCCTTAAACCCAGTTTCATGTCATGAGAGTCCACCATATCTACCTATGGATTAAATAAGATCCTTAAAGTAAGTTGTCATCGGTACAAAAAGCAATAAAAATTGCTCCTAAAAATGTATGATCTTTTATTGTAAGGGAAATAAGCGTTGTACGAACTTATGATGATAAAGAAATAAAAGCGACGGACTGCATAATAAAGGTTGCTATCACAAGGGGCAATATAACATGACGTTCCTTTGCATTAATGGCTT
Source organism: Elymus sibiricus (assembly GCA_039707655.1). Lineage (NCBI taxonomy): Eukaryota > Viridiplantae > Streptophyta > Magnoliopsida > Poales > Poaceae > Elymus > Elymus sibiricus. The sequence goes on from CM077670.1 coordinate 70,085,139, forward strand.
ATGCATCCAATAACAAAAATCGCATGACAACCTCTGCTTCCCTCTGCGAAGGGCCTATCTTTTACTTTTATGCATTTACTTTTATGAATTTATTTTTTATGCAAGAGTCAATTGTGTTCTCCTCTACTTCTTTTTTTTATTTTTCTCTTTTGCAAGCATCATGTGGTGGGGAAAGATCTAGGCACATATATCCAGTTGAATATGAGTGATCATGAGTTATTATTGTTGACATCACCCTTGAGGTGAATAAGTTGGGAGGCGAAATCACAAGCCCCTATCTTTCTATGTGTCTGGCTGAAACTTTTGCTCCATATATATGTCGTGAGTGTTAGCAATCATAGAAGACTAAATGATGGTTGAGTATGTGGACTTGCTAAAAAGCTCCTACATGAGACCCTTCCTGAAAATATGATGAATTGCAATTGCATTGTTGACTAGAATAGTTTGTTAGTTTCCAAGAAAGTTTATGCCTTATACTTCATTGTTGTGATGAATTGTTACTTGCTCATGAGAAGTTTTATGATAATAAATATTGCTGTTATAATAATGATCTTGCTTTGAATCATTCAAGTCCAATGTCCATGCAACAAAAGAAAAGATTATATGATGATTATGATAGGTAGCATTCCACATCAAAAATTCTGTTTTTAATTGCTCCTTTATCATGATGACTTTTATGAGAAAAAGTTGCTGTTATGATGCTAGGAAAAGTGATTGAAATTATTATTGATCCAACTTATGCACTATGCTAGCATTCACACTTCATAAATTATTTCTTTTATTATTTACCTACTCGAGGACGAGCAGGAATTAAGCTTGGGGATGCTGATACGTCTCCAACGTATCTATAATTTATGAAGTATTCATGCCATATTTATAACAATTCTATATGGTTTTGGTATGATTTGATTAGAACTAACCCGGACTGACGCTGTTTTCAGCAGAACTACCGTGGTGTTGTTTTTTGTGCAGAAATGAAAGTTCTCCAAATGAGCTGAAACTTTTTGGAGATTTTTTATGGGACAAATAAAAAATACTGGAACCAAGACCCACTGGAGGGGGGCCACCCAGTGCCCACGAGGCACCAGGGCGCGCCACCCCCCCCCCCAGGCGCGCCCTGGTACCTCGTGGGGCCCACGTGGCTCCGTTTCGCGTGATTCCAACGCTGAAAAATCATATATATTCAGAAACCCCCGAAAGTTAACCTAGATGAGTTTTTACGCCGCCGCAAGCCTCTGTACCTCCACGATCTCATCTATAGCCCTTTTCCGGCATCCTGCCGGAGGGGGGAAGGCATCACCGGAGTCCATCTTCATCATCCCGGCGGTCTCCATGACGAGGAGGGAGTAGTTCACCCTCGGGGCTAAGGGTATGTACCAGTAGTTATGTGTTTGGTCTCTCTCTCTCGTGTTCTTGAGATGGCACGATCTTGATGTATCGCGAGCTTTGTTGATATAGATGAATCATATGGAGTTTTCCCCTCTCTATCTTCTTGTGATGAATTGAGTTTTCCCTTTGAAGTTTTCTTATCGGATTGAGTCTTTAAGGATTTGAGAACACTTGATGTATGTCTTGCATATGGATATCTGTGGTGACAATGGGATATTCACTTGAGTCACTTGATGTATGTTTTGGTGATCAACTTGCGGGTTCCGTGACCTTGGGGATCTATGCATAAGGGTTGGCACACGTTTTCGTCTTGACTTTCCGGTAGAAACTTTGGGGCACTCTTTGAAGTTCTTTGTGTTGGTTTGAATAGATGAATCTGAGATTGTGTGATGCATATCGTATAATCAAACCTGTGGGTACTCGCGGTGACATCGGAGTGCCTAGGTGAAATTAGGGTTTTGGTTGATGTGTATCTTAAGGTGTTATTCTAGTACAAACTCTAGGTCTGTTCGTGACAATTAATGGGGATGGCTCATAAGATTGATCGGGAAGGATAACTTTAAGGTGGTTCCGTACCCTACAACAATTTCTTCGTTTGTTCTCCGCTATTTGTGGCTTTGGAGTGAACTCTTTGTCGCACGTGAGGGATTTACATATGATTCAACTATGTCAACAATGTTGGGAGATCGCACTAGTGAAAGTATGAACCCTAGGCCTTGTTTCTAAGCATTGCAATACCGTTTTTATGCCCGTTTACTTTTTGCTACCTTGCTGTTTTTATATTTTCAGATTACAAAAACCTATATCTATTATCCATACTACACTTTTATCACCATCTCTTCGCCGAACTAGTGCACCTATACAATTTACCATTGTATTGGGTGTGTTGGGGACACAAGAGATTTCTTGTATTTGGTTGCAGGGTTGCTCGAGAGATACCATCTTCAACCTACGCCTCCCACGGATTGATAAACCTTAGGTCATCCACTTCAGGGAAAATTGCCACTGTCCTACAAACCTCTGCGCTTGGAGGCCCAACACGAGTCTACAAGAACAAGTTGTGTAGTAGACATCAGCTGACAGGTAGGGCGGTTGTGTCACGTATGAGTGAAGTTACAAACATGCCCCTACTTAAAATATTAGCCTAGATCGATTTCGGCCGAGGACAGTTTGTTTTGCCACCCACCGTGTATGAATGGGGAAATGGAGGGGGAGAGAGTGGTCTTCGGGACGAGCTTGAATCAAATGTTTGGCGCCCACCATGTCTGAATGGTGTGAGAGGCGGTCGTGTCACGTCTGAGTGAAGTTACAAACCTACCCCTATTTAGAGAAGTGGAAATCGGGTAGATAGGTTGTGCGTGTCAGGGGTAGACAGTAATTTCCATCTCCCAAACACTGGTTTCGGGTAGCCGACGTGGGAGTGGGTGTTTTGCCTCTTCTTTCGAATTTTGGGAGAATAAGCATTCAAGTTTACCCTGGCAACTAAATTTGAACCCATTTTGTATTCGATTACGAATCTTTATAAATCATTCTATGTTTTTTTAGATATCTTCAAAAGCACAACAAAGATGTATTCCACCTTTATATATGAATATGATTTACAAATGCCATGATACTTGAATTCAGAAGGTTGAATCCACTTTGAGTCAAACAGTTATTTCATCCAACACAATCTGCTCACATGAAAAACAGTTCGCCTTATGTCCACTCCTACAAGTACTGAGGATTGCCTCGCCTAACAAAATCAGATCATTACAAGCCATGGACAACAAATAAGGGGTCTTACAACATAATCCATTCACAAACATGACACAACATGCAAGTATACTAATCTAATGATAATTTCAACTGGTATCTAAAGAAGAACTAGGATTAGCCTGGGCTTCAGATAGCAGAAGCAGCAGGACCTTCTGCATCTCCAAATGCAACTGTCTTACTTGCTCCACATCTTTGTTTGATTGCATAATGCGTGCAGCTAATTGCATAATTTCCAGCCTCATGATCAGGATTACCTCATTCATGGCAGCCACACCCTCTCTTTCTGCCTCTAGTAGAGCCTTAAGAACTATAATATATGTGCTCTCCAACGGGGTTGCCTCTAAACTGCTACCATCTGGTAACATGGATGGCGCACTGCTTCCACAAATAGATCCTGCGGGTGTACAATGTGTCCTAGTTTGAACTGCATCCTGAAAGGTTTCCGCTGGACATAAGTAACAGATAGTTATCGCATGATCCAGGCAGTCAACTTACATGGTAAACTACATATGAATTATTGCCGAGCATGGCAAGCTATATTTAAATGGTTCAAAGTTGCATCAGCCAAAAACAAATTAAAATGGTTAGCTGAAAGGCAGTGTACCACAACTATATTTAGTTGCCCAAGCATATAAACAGTTGAAATATTCTGAGAAAGCACTTAAACAGTGTGGCCTCATATTAACTAGCAAGACAGTCTTGTGATGGAGTTCATAGGAAAAGTTAAGGAGTCAAATGAAGTATGCATGCATTTCTTTACGATAGTACGGCAGTCACTTCTGACACATTGGCCAACTCAGGTATAGCCTAACAAGTACTCCCTCTATAAACTAATATAAGAGCGTTTAGATTACTAAAGTAGTGATCTAAACGCTCTTATATTAGTTTACGGAGGGAGTAACAAACAAGCATTCTAATCAAGCAATACAGCAAAGCAGGCAACTGAACTATCTGTAATTCAGTAGGATTATAGGTTGAGGGCACAAGCCAAGAAAGCAGCCCACACACATGACATTTCACAGTAACTAAAACACACTGGCTTACCATATGTCGCTATGAAGGCTCGCTGTTGTTGCAATGTTCTTTGAAGATGTCGTCAGCATCCCGTGCATGCAAATCTATTCGTTGTAGTTTATTCTTCCCCCTCTATTTTGGTAAAACTAATTTTAATCACATGCATTGTTCAAATTGAACATCAATGATTCATCTAAACTAATGAAAGAAGGGTGTGTGCTTACACGCCAATATGTGTGCTTCACTCTATTTTTGTGCTTGTTAGAGGTGCCAGCCCCAAAAGAAAAAGCATTTTGCTTGATGCGGGTGGCAGCTCCATCATGAATAAAAGCAACAAATTAGTCATGCAACTTGGGAAGATCAATAACGCACAAAAAAGTTATGAACAGAGGCTCGGAGCAGTGCGGTAATAGCTAGCATTGAAAAATGTAGGTTAAGACAAACCAAAAGCAGCGGAACTACAAGCTAGTTTGTTGATGTGTAATTTAGCATAGAGAACATAGAAGCGGTCCAGTACAATAATTGTAACCGAGAGGTGAAATCAGAACAACACCATTATCATAAATATAGCATGCAAGAAGTAAAATAGGAGGCAGTAATATCTAGGAAGTATAGTAATACTTAGGACAAAGAAAAAGCATTGTAACTACAGGTGCACTGATTTGTAATTTAGCACATATAACCTGTTCACTACCACACGTTTGGACCTACAGGTGCAAGCAGAATAACGCCTCTCATAAAAAATTGAATGATGCCCTGAAGATATTCGAAGGTGCGGTGCTTATACTAAGAAGGTGAACGTAGGCGCCGGCTGTTGGAGAACAGTACCTGATTCTCGGCGGCGTATGGGCATCGTTGTCATACAAGAAAGCTAAGTGTCGTCGATGGTGCTCGTGTTGCGGTTGAGTTGGGCCGGCTGTCGCCGTTGGTGAAGCGGCTCCGGTGCTTAGGTGCGACACCTGTCGACATCCAAGAAAGCTGATCTATGGTAAGTGAACTGTTGTACAATAAAGACGTGAAAAACCAAAGGAGGACTAATTGAAATAACCTGATGAGGCGGCGGCGGTAGTAAAGCTGGGCCGGTGGAGTTGAATATGGCGTCCATGGAGCGGGTTCGGTGCAGTGGACGAAGGCGTCGACGATGCATATCCGGGGCGGTGTACAGTGCTTTCGGTTAGGCGGATCTGTTGCGGCGGACGAGGGCTTCTATGAAGGGCCAGCGATGTGGCAGACGAGGGCGTCGGTGAAGGGCCTACACTGTGGTGGACGAGGGCGCCGGTGAAGCAGATCCAGTGCGCTGGACCATGATGGCGGTCAAGGAGATCTGGTGCGGTGCACAAGCTAGTCGCTGAAGCGGCTCCGGTGCAGTGGTGAGTTGGCAGTTGGGGGTTCCAAGGTGCGGAAGGTAGATCCAGCGGGGTGTGAGGTGCACCACCGCGGCGGAGGACTAGATTCGGCGGCTTGGGGGAGGGGGGAGGCGGGGAGGGGAATGGTTTTGGGTTAGAATGCTGGGGGCAAAGAGGGGAAAACAATGGAGTTACCAAAACAGCCCTTTTCCATTGATGTGGCAGGGGTAAAAGAGGAATATCGTAGGGCTAAACTTTCGGGCGCAAGAAATTTTGATGTGAGCAGGAAGTTTGAAAGCTTTTGGCGGCTGAAATTATGTCTTCTCGTCTTGTACAACCGACTATGATATCATGGCCGAGTATTTATTTGTTGTGCACGCGAGAAAAAAAAGGTGCAAGTTTCTAAAATCAATGTCTCCAACTCGAAACTTAGATTGTCCATTCAATTCAAATATGGATCATTGAGCTATTGCAAGCAAATACCATCATATGCTCCAATTCAAATGAAATTTCGAATGTGTTTCTCCTAAATATGATGACACAAACAAATATGTATGTGTATGAATAAAGTGGATGATTACAAGGTTTGAACATGACCGTATGTCTATATCTCCAGGTTTGATATATGAATTTGAAATCACGCAATCGGGTTAAAAATTGTACCCCCATTTAAATGAATTAAAAAAAGCTAATAATGCAGTCGAATTCAGAATTTCCAATCTTAGGTTAGTAATTCTAGTACTTCAAAATATACCTCGCATGCTCAAAAGTATCGCTATCTTATAGTCCAAAAATATGAAGAAAAAAATGATCAAGCATGAGTGCACACACTCTTGACCATGTATTTTAATTACGTCTATATCTCTCACACATACACCCCTCACTCTTTATCGGAAGCACACCACCCCGGCCCCTCTCCCCCCCCCCACACAAGCCTTTCTCTCCCCCGGACACAAACACACGCACACATTATCCGCTCTCTCTCACTCTCTCTTCTAGGTCTGAACCCCAATATATGTCTCTATCTCTTTGTCTCTCGGACATGCACACATATGTTCCCCCACTCTCTAGGTCTCCCGGCATCTATCTTTCCCAAGCACACACTCTATAGCCGTGTATCTTTCCCATACACACAAAACACACTGCCCCCAACATCTTTCTCCCTACGTATATCTGGCTCTCGCACGCTCTCCACCATCTCTTACTCTCAGATTGACACACATCTCACTCACCACCCTCACTACACACAAACACCCTCCCTCTCCTTGTGCACCTCTCGCCTCTTTCCATCTCTTCACATGCGGACCCGACCCTTCTTCCCACTATATGTCGCGACTCTCTCCATAAATCTCTAGCGTATCATCGATCTCAAACTCGCGCGATGTTCTCTCGACCATCTATTTTGATCTCTCATGAAGTCTCTCTGATGCACGCAATGACTCGCTTTACTTGTGTTTCCCTACATAGGACACTTTCGAACACCATCGACCTCCTCTGCCTATCTATAGGCCACTTTTCGCACACAATCGACCTCCATCTCTCTCTCTCCCACTCTCTATCTCCCCCCTCTCTCCCTCTCCCGCACTCTCTCTCTCTCTCTCTCGCACCCCTCTCACACACACACACTCGATGTCTTTTCCAAATATATAGCACGCACCCCCGCCCGCACCCACGCTGTCCTGCTACTAGACATGCCTCTCTCTCTCTTGGACACACATGCCATATCATCCCCCCTCCCCCTGCTAGGTTTACATCATCAGCGGTCTCTCTTCTCCACACACACACACTCTCCCTTTCCCACACACGCGCGCACAAAACAGACACACACACACACACACACACCACGCCATATATCTGGATCCCTCTTTTAAGACACACACCCTTGTATATTCTCTCCAGCTCTAGGTATATATATATCCCTATGTCTCTCTCTAACTCACATGCACACCAAAAATCCCCGTCTCTCTAATTCACACCTCTCTCTCCCTATATCTGCATGCGTATCTCACACACTCACTCTATGACTATGTCTATCCGCCTCCACGTTACACAACACAAAGTCCCATATAGGTCTCTCTCTATCTTCCACACACACAAAAACATGCAATCACTCTCTTATCTCCGCCTTAGTCTCTCCATATCACGCACACGCACGATCTCTCGCTCGCACACACACACAACCAAGGTTTTCTTGCGAGATACTTACGATCTATTCATCAGTCGTGGCAGTACAAAGAAAATGAGACGTGAAAAAATACATCTACATGTTCGTAGACCACCTAGCGATGACTACGAGCACTAGAGCCAGCCGAAGGCGCACCGCAGTCATCCTCCTCCTTACCGGAGACGGGAAAACCTTGTTTGACAGTCGGGAAGTCATCGTGCTAAGGCCCCACATGCTCAACCGTTGAATAGAACGTAGATCCAAGTTTATGGAAACAAGTATCAATAATACGTTTGTATTTCCATAGTTTCAAGTTTTCCAACAAGATATTAGTCACCCATGGTCGATATTTAGTTTGAATTACGTACACATACATACTATGTAACTAGCCGTGCTTATTGATACGTCTCCATCGTATCTACTTTTCCAAACACTTTTGCTCTTGTTTTGGACTCTAATTTGCATGATTTGAATGAAACTAACCCGGACTGACGCTGTTTTCAGCAGAATTACCATGGTGTTGTTTTTGTGCAGAAATCAAAGTTCTCAGATTTGGACGAAACTTTTTGGAGAATTTTTATGGAATATATAAAAATTATTGGCGCAAGAATCAACAAAAGAGGGGCCACCTATTGCCCACAAGGCAACAGGGCGCGGCCCCCCTAGGGCGCGCCCTGATGCCTTGTGGGGCCCACAGGCGGCCATCTGACCTATTTCCAACGCTATAAATTCCCTTTCCCCGAGAAAAAAATAGAGAAGAAGTTTCATAGTGTTTTACGATACGGATCCGCCGCCACCTCCTGTTCTTCATCGGGAGGGCTGATCCGGAGTCCGTTTGGGGCTCCGGAGAGGGGGATTCGACGCCGTCATCATCATCAACCATCCTCCATCACCAATTTCATGATGCTCACCACCGGGTGTGATTAATTCCTTCGTAGGGTTGCTGGACGGTGATGGGTTGGATGAGATTTATCATGTAATCGAGTCAATTTGTTAGGGCTTTGATCCCTAGTATCCACTATGTTCTGAGATTGATGTTGCTATGACTTTGCTATGCTTAATGCTTGTCACTAGGGCCCGAGTGCCATGATTTCAGATCTGAACCCTTTATGTTTTCATGAATATATTTGTGTTCTTGATCTTATCTTGCAAGTTATATGCACCTATTACATGTTATGATCCGCATACCCCAAGGTGACAATAATTGGGATTCTTTCCGGTGATTGCCGTAGTTTGAGGAGTTCATGTATTCACTAAGTGCTAATGCTTTGTTCCGGTTCTCTATTAAAAGGATGCCTTAATATCCCTTAGTTTCCTTAAGGACCCCGCTACCACGGGAGGGTAGGATAAAAGATTTCATGCAAGTTCTTATTATAAGCACGTATGACTATATACGGAATACATGCCTACATTACATTGATGAATTGGAGCTATTGTGTATCGCCCTAGGTTCTGATTGTTATATGATGAATATCATCCAACATAATTATCATCACCGATCCAATGCCTACGACTTTCTCATATTGGTTTCTGCTAAGTTACTTTGTTGCTACTGCTTTACACTTGCTACAAAACTGCTACTGTTACTGTTGCTGTTACTATCGTTACTGTTGCTACTGCTGTCAAAACTATCATATTACTGTGCTACTAAATACTTTGCTGTAGATATTTTATCTCCAGGTGTGGTTGAATTGACAACTCAACTGCTAATACTTACAAATATTCTTTGGCTCCCCTTGTGTCGAATCAATAAATCTGGGTGAAATACTACCCGCGAAAACTGTTGCGATCCCCTATACTTGTGGGTTATCAAGACCTTTTTCTGGCAGCGTTGCCGGGGAGCATAGCTCTATTTGCTGAGTCACTTGGAATTTATATCTGTTGATCACTATGAAGAATCTAAAAGACGCTAAGACCAAGATCGTTCCCTCTAAGATGAGGGGAGGTAAGGAACTGCCATCTAGCTCCGCACTTGATTCACCTTCTGTTTTAAGTAAGCTTGCGACACCACCACCCGCTATTCATTCTGATATGTCGGAAGTTATTGATGATACTACTTCTGTTATGAATGATACTTATGATGATGCTAATACTATGCTTGATAATACTGTGCCACTTGGTGAATTTCTTGATGAACAACTTGCTAAAGCTAAAGAAATTGAGAATGCTAAAAATCTTGAAACTCTTGAGAATTATGATTCACCTATTATGCCTAGTCCTCCCACTAGAGTTGAATCACCTGATGAACATGTCTTTGATAGGGATACGGCTAGAGCCATTCTTGCTTGTAATGACAGAGATGAGGTTATAAAATTGCTTGCTGAAATGAAAGAAAAATCTATGAGGGAGAGAATGAAATATGATCCTAAGTTTGCTACCTCTCCCATATTTGTTACTGATAAGGATTATGAATTCTCTATTGATCCTGAGTTAATTACTTTGGTTGAATCTGATCCTTTTCATGGTTATGAAACTGAAACTGTTGTGGCACATCTTACTAAGTTGAATGATATTGCCACCCTATTTTCTCATGAGGAAAAAAATTGCTATTACTATATTCTTAAGTTGTTTCCTTTCTCATTAAAGGGTGATGCTAAGAAATGGTTTAATACTCTTGCTCCTGGTTGTGTGCGTAGTCCCCAGGATATGATATATTACTTCTCTGAAAAATATTTTCCTGCTCACAAGAAACAAGCTGCTTTACAGGAAATATTTAATTTTGTGCAAATTGAAGAAGAGAATCTCCCTCAAGCTTGGGGGAGGCTTCTCCAATTACTTAATGCTTTGCCTGATCATCCTATTAAGAAAATGAAATACTTGATATCTTTTATAATGGACTAACCGATGCTTCTAGGGACTACCTAGATAGTTGTGCTGGTTGTGTTTTTAGGGAACGAACTGTTGGACAGGCTGAAGTATTATTGAATAATATATTGAGAAATGTCGATGATTGGACACTTCCTGAACCACCACCTAAGCCAACTACGAAGAAGAGGGGTATTCTATTCCTCAGTCCTGAAGATATGCAAGAAGCTAAGAAATCTATGAAGGAAAAAGGTATTAAAACTGAAGATGTTAAAAATTTACCACCTATTGAGGAAGTACATGGGCTCGATATCCCGACACAGGTAGTGGAGGTAAATTCTCTCACTAGATTCGATGAAAGTGATATTCCGTATAATAAATCTGCTAGTCAATGCTTGTATGAATTTGATAATGACATCATTAAACAGGAACACGTTAATATGTATGTTAGCAATCAACTAAAATGGAATGCCATCATGATTGAACGCTTGAGTGATTTGATGTTTAGAACTACTAATGATGTTAAATGCTTGAGTAAACATGCTTCTATGGTTCAGACTCAGCTAGAACAAATAGCTAAGTCACAAAATGATTTGCTTGATGAGATGAATAATAAAAAGAATGACCATGCTATTAGAGTTGTTACTAGAGGAGATAGAATGACTCAGGAGCCCTTATATCCTCAAGGTCATCCTAAAAGAATTGAACAAGATTCTCAAAGAATTAATATTGATGCACCTAGTCCATCTAAGAAGAAAAAGAAAAAGAAAAATGATAGGACTTTGCATGCTTCTAGTGAACCTGAGATAGAAAAACCTCCTGAGAATCAAAATGATGCTTCTATTTCTGATGCTGAGACACAATCTGGTAATGAACATGCACCTAGTGATAATGATAATGACAATGATAATGATAATGAAGATGTTCATGTTGACGCTCAACCAGATAATGATGTAGAAGTAGAACCTGCTGTTGATCTTGATAACCCACCTCCTAAGAATAAAAGATATGATAAAAGAGACTTTGTTGCTAGAAAACATGGAAAGGAAAGACAACCATGGGTTCAAAAACCCATGCCTTTTCCTACTAAACCATCTAAAAATAAGGATGATGAAGATTTTAAGCGCTTTGTTGAAATGCTTAGACCTGTCTTTTTGCGCACTCGCTTGATTGATATGTTGAAAATGTCTCCTTATGCTAAATACATGAAAGATATTGTCACTAATAAAAGAAAGATACCTGAAGCTGAAATTTCCACCATGCTTGCAAATTATTCTTTTAAGGGTGGAGTACCTAAAAAGTTAGGAGATCCGAGAATACCTACTATACCTACTATACCTACTGCTTTATGTGATTTGGGAGCCGGTGTTAGTGTTATGCCTTTCTCTTTATATAGAAGACTTGATTTGAATAAGCTCACACCTACTGAAATATCTTTGCAAATGTCTGATAAATCCACTACTATACCTATTGGAATTTGTGAGGATGTTCCCGTTGTTGTTGCAAATGTTAGTATTTTAACGGACTTTGTTATACTTGATATGCCCGAGGACGACAACATGTCGATTATCCTTGGAAGACCCTTTTTGAACACTGCAAGGGCTGTTATTGACTGCAACAAAAGCAAGGTTACTTTTCATGTCAATGGTAATGAGCATATGGTTTATTTCCCGAAGAAACAAACTTCAGTGAATGGTATCAATTGTATTGAGAAGGTTTCGACCATCACTATTGGGGATTTCAAATTTCCTCTTCCTACTGTCAGAAAGAAATATGAAATTCTTATTGTTGGGGAGATGCATATCCCCGTTGAGGTAACTTAGTGTTATACGAAAATTCTTCGGTTTCATGTCACTCGGAAATAGTTTGTTAATAAGACTTGATCAACCTTATTAATGGATTCTTTTTGAAGGGCATGTGGTCGATGAATTTAGTAAGCACAACTTTTTGTAATCTTAGCTTGCTCTCTGTTATTCGTAGTTTAATAAAATAAAATGCCATGATTATACTGTTTTCTGAATTATCCGTGCAATAAAAAATGGCCTAAAAATAAAAGTGCTCAGAATGCAATAACATTTTGACATGATTTTTTCTGGAATATATAAGAATTTTTGGCACTGAAAACAACCCAGGGGGGGTGCACCTGTTGCCCACAAGGCAACAGGGCGCGGCCACCCCCCCAGGGCGCGTCAAGATGCCTTGTGGGTCCCACAGGGACCCACTCACTTATCCATTCAGCCCACTTCATCTCCTACCTCCAGAAAAAAAAATCTTTGTAGCTCTCTCTCTCGTGTTCTTGCTCCCAAACCTGAGATTTTCGATCTCTTTGCTTGGAGCTCCGTTTCCGAAACTGTTTTGAAGGATTGCTCCTTGGTATGTGACTCTCCCATTGCTCCAATTAGTTTTTGCTTTAGTGGATTATATTTTACATAAATTGCTGCTATTGGTGCTACTGAAAATGAGCTTGCAAGTTAAATTCTTTGAGTTCTAAGTAGTTTGAATGCTTGATATAGCCTCTAGGCACTTGTATGAGTAGTTGCTATCAATCTTGTGAAGTTTTGTTAACATCTTTTTGTGGTCCAAAATTTTTCAGAAATTTGTTCTTAGGAAAATGAACTTTCTTCGGAGGGGTTTTTCGAGCCGGAGCTCCAAGGGTGTCCTTGGGGATGCCCATGACCACGACCTCAACATTCCGCGCAGGACGGAGGTCCGACCGTGCGAGTGGCCGCACAACACCTTCATGAACGAAGCCGGGTTCCGTCAAGAGTTTGCACAATTTGTTGCGAACGTCGGGCTGACCGACTTCCTCGCAGATGAGTGTGACCAGCAGCACATCCTTACAAATTCCTTTGTTCAAATTTTTTATTTCATGCCTAGGCTCGATATCCCCATGGCGCGTTTCGATTTATATGCTGAACATCATGAGTTAATGCTAGATGAGTTTTATGAGATATGCTTGATCCCTTCTGATGGGGATTTGAGGGAGCCTCGACCTGAGGAGTTCGAGGACTTCCTTCGCACTTTGACTGTGGGGGAATTTAGGGGCGTTTCAAAAAACCGTGTTACTAGCTTGCATTTTCCTACTGTGCACTACTTTCATTTATTACTAGGGAAATGTTTGACTGCCAGGGAGGAAGGTGGTACGCTCAGTGCCCCTGACCTCGCCATCTTGGGCCGTGTTATTCACGGTGATAACACTTTTAGCTTGGGAGCTATTGTCGCACGCCGCTTACACACCAACAGAACTAAGGGTAAAATCCATGGCGGTATTTATGCTTCGCGTCTTGCGAAACGTTTTAATGTTGCTATCTGCCCAAATGACTACTTGATGCCCAAGGCTTATTTAGACCAACAGTGCATGATCGATCACCACTTTATTGATGAACCTGAACCTCCTCAATATATTCGTTATAACCTGGATTTTAGCGAGAGAACTCGCGATATTATTCCGTTGCCTGCACCCTCTTTGTTTGACTCTCATGCCAGGAACGGATACACCATCATGTCGGCGGACATCACAGCTTATAGGAACGAGCTGGCAGTAGCGGAGAACGAGGTCCAGCAGTGGGACCCTCAGGTGCCTCCGCCCTAGTACTATCTGCCCGGTCCTGATGGATACTACAGGTGGTGATTACTACGTATCCCTCACCGACATTACATTCATGATCACACATTCATTTCAGTTGTCGGTGTTCATCCTTTTTCATTGTATATCCATGTTAGTTTTATTTTCGCTTTCTTCTTGTGTGTTTGAAAAACTTCAAAAAAAACCAAAAATATTTCTCGCTTCTTTTCGGCTTTTCTTTCTTGTTTGTTAGTTCGCAGTATTAAAAGAAAACCCCAAAAGATTTCTTGTTTCTTCTATTACTTGTTGGGAGTTCTCCCATGTAAATAGTTTTTCTCGCTTTTCATTTTTCTTCCTTAAATTGCTTCCTTCAGAAAAACTAAAAAACTCCAAAAATATTTCAGTGTGTTTCTCTGAATTTCTTTTCTTTTCGTTGAGTCGTAGTAGGGAGAGGACCATGATGAAAATGTTGAGTGGCTCTCATATGCTTTATTGTTGATCTAACGAAGAGCCAATATTACCTTGTCTTCTCCCTTGAATAAAATGTTTGCAGATTCCATCTTAGTCCACAACACACTTACACTATTATTATTTTCACATCATTCGGTCGTGCAAGTGAAAGGCAATAATGACGATGAAGTGACTGTGGCAAAGAAAAGCTGGTATGAACTCTTCTTGTTTTTGTTTTTGTAAATATGTTTAACTCAGTATCCATGATTCAGCATATTATGAGTAAACATGTTTATGATGACAATTAGAGATTATAGTTGCTCATGCCATGCTTAAGTAGCTAGGAGTGGATAATGATTTATCTTAGAAGTCAACATGCATTAAAATGGTTATGATGTAGTATGTTAATATGGTATCCTCCTCTGAATGTTTCAAGTGGCTTGACTTGGCACATGTTCATGCATGTAGTTGATTCAAAACCAACATAGCCTCCACGATATTTATGTTCAGGGTGTCTATATCCTACTCATGCTAGCGTCCAATGTTAATTATTCTCAATGCATGATCATGACCGTTTTCGCTCTCTAGTTGGTCGCTTCTCAACCTATTTGCTAGCCTTCACTTGTACTAAGCGGGAATTCTGCTTGTGCATCCACAATCCTTAAACCAAAGTTGTTCCAGATGAGTCCACTATATCTACCTATATGCGGTACTACTCTGTTGCTCCAAGTAAATTTGCACGCGCCACCTCTAATCATTCAAATAAACATCCATTTTGTGTGCCCGTACCGCTCATGGAGCGACGGGGGGCGGTCAGTATCTTCCATGCTAAGCGGGTTATTCTCGAGATGAGTGTTTATTCACCTGTCATTGCACGAGAGAGGCTAGTATTTGGGATGCCCAGTCCTATGCTCAAAATCAAAAATACATAATGCAAACAAACTCCCCCGGAAAGTTGTTGGTATGGAGGGCACCCGAGGATTCGGCTAGCCATGGCTTGTGTTGGTATGGTGGAGGGAGAGTAAACTTTACCTTTCCGCTTGGGAACCGCCTATAATGTGTTTAGCATGGAAGATATTGAAAACTCTCGGTCGTGACGTTGACAGGAAAAGTACACCTCCCAAAATTATTTTTCATCTCTGATTTAAGCTTCGAGCTCTGGCACCGCTGCAAATCCCTGCTTCCCTCTGCGAAGGGCCTATCTATTTACTTTTATGTTATTTACTTTATGTTATTTTACTTTTATTGTTGAGTCACACCTTCTTGCACTAAGCGCCAATCCCGAGAGCACTATTGTCATCCTTATGCATTGAGTATAGTTAATGTTGTGTGCATCATGACTGGATCTCTTCTACCCTGAATTACAATGTTTAGTCGCTGCTTGAACTTTGGAGGTGCTCTGCATTTATGTTTTGCGGTCTCAGAAAGGGCTAGCGAGATACCATGTTATCATATTATATCATGATTGTTTTGACAAATTGTTGGCCTTTGAGATATGTTATTATTTCTCGCTAGTTGATTACACCATTGATATGAGTAAATATAATTCCTAAGTGTTATTATGAGTATGGTTAGTTCATGATCTTTGCTGAAAACCTGGGTACTATTTAAGCTTATATACGGATACAAGAACAAAAGAGTTCGTAAAAGTTTTTTCTTTATCACTTTCACTTTGTCAACTGAATTACTTGAGGACAAGCAATGAGTTAAGCTTGGGGGAGTTGATATGTCTCCGTCGTATCTACTTTTCCAAACACTTTTGGTCTTGTTTTGGACTCTAATCTGCATGATTTGAATGAAACTAACCCGGACTGACGCTATTTTCAGCAGAATTACCATGGTGTTGTTTTTGTGCAGAAATCAAAGTTCTCAGATTTGGACGAAACTTTTTGGAGAATTTTTATGGAATATATAAAAATTATTGGCGCAAGAATCAACAGAAGAGGGGCCACCTGTTGCCGACAAGGCAACAGGGCGCGACCCCCCTAGGGCGTGCCCTGATGCCTTGTGGGGCCCACAGGCGGCCGTCTGACCTAATTCCAATGCTATAAATTCTCTTTCCCTGAGAAAAAAATAGAGAAGAAGTTTCATCAGGTTTTATAATACGGAGCCGCCGCCACCTCCTGTTCTTCATCGGGAGGGCTGATCCGGAATCCGTTTGGGGCTCCGGAGAGGGGGATTCGACGCCGTCGTCATCATCAACCATCCTCCATCACCAATTTCATGATGCTCACCACCGGGCGTGAGTAATTCCTTCGTAGGCTTGCTGGACGGTGATGGGTTGGATGAGATTTATCATGTAATTGAGTCAATTTGTTAGGGATTTGATCCTTAGTATCCACTATGTTCTGAGATTGATGTTGCTATGACTTTGCTATGCTTAATGCTTGTCACTAGGGCCCGAGTGCCATGATTTCAGATCTGAACCCTTTATGTTTTCATGAATATATTTGTGTTCTTGATCTTATCTTGCAAGTTATATGCACCTATTACGTGTTATGATCCGCATACCCCAAGGTGACAATAATTGGGATTCTTTCCGGTGATTGCCGTAGTTTGAGGAGTTCATGTATTCACTAAGTGCTAATGCTTTGTTCCGGTTCTCTATTAAAAGGATGCCTTAATATCCCTTAGTTTCCTTAAGGACCCCGCTACCACGGGAGGGTAGGATAAAAGATTTCATGCAAGTTCTTATTATAAGCACGTATGACTATATACGGAATACATGCCTACATTACATTGATGAATTGGAGCTATTGTGTATCGCCCTAGGTTGTGACTGTTATATGATGAATATCATCCAACATAATTATCATCACCGATCCAATGCCTACGACTTTCTCATATTGGTTTCTGCTAAGTTACTTTGTTGCTACTGCTTTACACTTGCTACAAAACTGCTACTGTTACTGTTGCTGTTACTATCGTTACTGTTGCTACTGCTGTCAAAACTATCATATTACTGTGCTACTAAATACTTTGCTGCAGATATTTTATCTCCAGGTGTGGTTGAATTGACAACTCAACTGCTAATACTTACAAATATTCTTTGGCTCCCCTTGTGTTGAATCAATAAATCTCGGTGAAATACTACCTGCGAAAACTGTTGCGATCCCCTATACTTGTGGGTTTTCACTTATAGACTTCCAATGCTTAGCTTTCTCTCCTTCTTACTATATGTAGAGTATTTAACAAAAGACTACCACACTTTTAACCAGCCCTAGCAAGAAACTGTTGTACAAAAAATAGCAAAAACATACCAAAAATTTCTCAATCCGTGCCAAAAAACTACTACCAAACTCCTAAAAAAACTAGTACCAAGTGCCTATTAGGCTCGTTTAAACCCGTTTATGACAGGGTTGGTCCACACGTCCGTGCTGACGACGCACCTTAAGTCAACACCGTATGTTTGACCGTAGAGTTGACTGTTACGACAGGTGGGACCCACATGTGAGCATCTATCCTCTTCTTTAAACAGTTCGTATGCGTGTTCGTCACCGGCGCCGGTGATGGGCGAGCTGGCCGCCGCTCCGGCAGACGGGCCGGCCACCACGCTGGCCTCCACACGGGCTGGCTGGCTGGCTCGAGCGCGGCTCATGCGCGAGCAAGCCGCCGCGCTGGCCTCCGCACGGGCTGGCTAGCTAGCCTGACCGCGGCTCACGCGTGTGCAAGCCGCCGTGCTGGCCTCTGCCCGAGCCGGATGGCTGGCCCGAGCGCGGCACGCGCGAACAAGCCGCAGCGATGGCCTCCGCCCGAGCCGGATGGCTGGCCTTAGCGCGGCACGCGCGAGCAAGCCGCCGCACCGCCGTGCCAAGCTAGCTAGCAAATCTTGCACACAAGCAGCTGGATGCATCCAACAGGTTGTGTGCTAGCTTGGCTAGCTAGCGGCCGTGAGCGCCGCGTCGAGCTGGCTTCCGGCTGACGCAAGATGGGCTCCGCGCCGCCAGCGCTTTTGACCTCGCTTTCAGCCGGCGGCGGTGGCTGCCTCCCATGGTCGAGGATGACTAGGTGGACGGGCCGGAGGTGACTCGGGGATTTTTTTAGACTGACATGTAGGTCCCACGAGTCATAACGCTTAAGTTGTCGGTCAAACAGATGGCGTTGACTAAAGGTGCCACATGGGTTTAAAAGAGCCTAATCAGCACTTGGTAGTTTTTCGCGATGGTTTAAGAAATTTTTGGTATGTTTTTGATAATTTTTGTAGAGTGGTGGTTTCTTGGTATGGCTGGTTCGAAAGTGGTAGTTTTTTGTTAAATACTCCAATATGTATAAGGAACAATCTACTAGCGACAAATAGGAATTCTATGTTGCGTTGTACCAGTGGTCGCGGATAGCCCAGCCACATGCATGGGTTTTCCCTCCCGTATATTTTGCACGCTCCATCATCTCGTGGCTCGCGTAGAGTAGCAGCCGCCCTCGCCTGCTGCTTCCTTAGCTGCCATCTTTAATGCTGCCTCCCAATTAAGCCGGAGGAGCCGGAAAAGCCTGGCGCCGCATTGGGAACTGTGCAATATGGCCCTGGACTTGGACCTAATGTAAAAGTACTCTGTAGCTTGTGGCGTTGCATGCATAGACTTCGCTCCTTATAGTACAAAATTAGCTTGAAAAACGTTTTCATAATATGGTATGGAGGGAGTAGAATAGTTGATTTGTTAGACTTTTCTGGAGCCATGTGATTGTTTCTTTCTTTTGCAAAAATCATGGAAAAGTTGTATTCATAAATTGAACATTGCACGTGCTGTGCACGTACGTGTGTACTAGTGGAAAAGAAAAAGCCTACTCTCGCGGTATAAAAGAACTCAAATGTTTTGCCCCCGCAATAGTGTGTACGTGAGAGGAGCGGCTGAGCAGGCCAGCTACGCGCATGAATAGAGCAGCAAGCAGGTCTGTAGTACGCAGGTGTACTTTCCCTGCATTGATAGTTACAGCGATGGTTGTAGAGAACAGTACTACTGCTACTTCCGGGCTGGTTTACTAGTCCCCATCGTATTTTGAGTTAAAGTTTGATCACATATTTGACTAGCAAAATATTAATGCATGTTGCCGAAAATTATATTGTTGGATTCAAATTTGAATGTACTACCCTCCACTTGCTACTGTAGCTCCTTGGCCTTGAGATTCAAAAGTTGAAAACGGGTACACTAAGAGCATCTGCAATCGTCTGTATGATAGATTCGTTGTCATATACAAGTTCTCCAATGAATCATACTCTGATGGGTACCACACACATTAAATTAATAAACAAAACCTGACGACCAACGCTCGAGAGAAGGAAATTGGGGAGCCAGCTGCGGCAGCTCTCACCAGGTCAGTCAGGGCCCACAGAAATGAATGTAATTATCTCGGAGCTTGTGCCCAGAAAGTTGAGTACTACTAGTACTAATCCTATATTAAATATTAAATAATATGTAACTGCACCATCTCAGTACCGCTAATGCGTGCCCGCATAACTTCCTTCATGAAGGGATGAGGCCCTGCGGTTACGCTCTTATCTCCTCCTCGCCAGTTCCCCTCCCGAAGAGGCCAAGGCAGTTCGTCGCTGCTGCCATGGATTCACTAGGCGGTTCTCCTCCTCGCCGGGGCTGGGAGACCTTGGACAACGATTCTCTGGGAGAAATCGCACGCCGCTCCGACTTCCTCACCGCCGCAAGACTCGGTGCTTCCTGCACCAACTATTTTAAGACGGTGCGTAAACAGGCTTGGGAGAAGGCCACGCTTGTTGGTCTTCCATGCGTCCTCAAGGAGAAGGTTATTCAATGGGACTCTAGTCCACCGCAACGTGGCCGCAGTTGCATCTTGACGCCGCTTGAGTTGCCGACGTTGAGAGGCAGTCGGATTTTGTCCGATGAGAAGGTCGGTCATTGTGTTTGATCATGTAATGTATATTCTAAAAATACTTAGTTATTCCATCCCGTAATTTCTCCGCAGCCCACCGTCCCACAGGTTTGGGTTGGTGCCAACGGAGATTGGCTTGCATACCTACGGTTGGATACCACCATTATTTTGCACAACATCCACAGCAGTGCGTCCGTTCCCGTAGACCCCTTGTCAAGCATTGGGATCGGCCTTCCGGACTGGAACGGCTTGAATAGGTATGATGAAGCCACCATGAGATTGAAGAAGATAGCAATTGCGGACCCGTCGACCAAGCACCGCAGCTATGACGATTACTATCTCATCGCGGTGTTCGACATAAGGATTGCCATCAATAAGAATGGCCCTGACGGCAGAGGCTGGCACATGTTGGCCGCGGCAGATTTGTACTTGCACAAGTTCGAAGATGCCGTGTGCCATGTAGGCCGCATCTTCGCTGTGACAAGCTAGGGGACTTGTTTCATCTGGGTGCCATCTTACGGTACGGGAGATAACAAACGGAATGCATTAACCATCATTTGCATCCCTAACGGTACTCCATTATTTTGCAGGGACCACGCATCCCCCAATCAAAATCAGATCGCCGATCCTGGATGTGTTGGATTATGTGCATCCACCATTCGGTCTAACCTGTAACCTTGTAGTTGACTTTGGCAAATTGGGATCAACTATCTTAGCAGTGGTTACCCATGGTACCATTGATGTGCAACAAGGTGCCACGATCTACCACGATCGAACCCTCACCATGTACCCAGGTATTCCATTCTCTCATTGCCTTCTCTTTAATTGTACTAGTAGTAGTAGTAGTACTACTACTACTACTACTACTTCGGATCCATAGTACTAGTGGGTTGCAGTGATCGGTGGGAGTAGTACTTTTTACCTAGGAGTACGCGTATAGCTGGCTCTTGAATCCACTCCCACCATTTTTTCCAATGTCTTATCTCCTCCGTGTAGCCAAAAATGGCTATATATAATCAGTCGGTTATTGAACTTCCTCTATAGTATAGTAGTACTACTCGCTGCACAATATTACTGCGCGCCATATTTGAGCACAACATTATCCTGCATGGACCTTGACCATGTACGTCACCATGTGTCCAGATCTGAGATGCCACGTGTACTAGATGGACGGCTCCGAGTTCGACCCCCGTGATGCTATGTGGGAGCCGAGGGACACTCTTGGAGAGTACTCGCTTTTCATTGGGGACAGCTACCCCATTGTCAAACAGATGCCACCTTCCGTGCACGACACCGAAGGCCTGCCGTTCATGAAGCATGGTTGTGTCTTCAGTGTGCACCACCTGTTGAACATGTTGGGACACGCAATCCCTGATTTATGCCGCTTCAGCTTGGATGAGTCTCCATCGTGTTGAACCAGACTAGAAAGCTGCGACAATGATTCCCGTTGCCCACCGCTATGGATCATGCCATCTATGAAGAACACCTGGGACTAGAACCTGGAGGACGACATGGAGCCCATCTATAACGTGTAAGTGGAGTATGGTAAATTGTAAAATGGTAGCGCTATAAATATATGTAGAGTAGTCGTGCACAAATTTATCACATGAAGTGGAGATGAACTTGTGTGGCATGTTGGCATTTGTCATTTAGAATTTACTAGTAGATGTGTTATGTGTACGTGCAACTTGTGTGGCTTTTCCACGAGCACCAACACGCTTTGTGAGGAAAAAAGGTGGCACAGCTTTGGCTATAGGTGACGTGGCAGCATCATACAATAGCGGTTGTTCGCTATAGTTGTACGACTGCTCGTACTCCTATAAACCTTGCACTTGGCTCTTCGCCTCTTCGGGAGGTCCAAGTTCAACAATGATGGTACTACATTATTATATGCTTCTGGCAATCTGACACCGAATGAACTGCCGCACATCCACCGCATGAGCGAGGGCGAGGGAGAGTGTGCTGTAGTCAAAAGCTTCTCCTTGTCCTGCGAGCCATGGTGCGCATGGGCGAAGGAGAGGGCGTAGGCGTACTAAGAAAGCTTCTCATCATCCTGCGAGCCACCGCGCGTGGGGGCGAGGGAGAGGGCGTAGTAAGCAAGCTTCTCCTCGTTCTGCGAGTTGACGGGACATAGTAGTACTAGTAGTCCATACTGCCTCCTTTCCGGTTAATATGGCTTAATTTGAAACGAGATAAATACAGTGGCGGTCACTGTATTTGTAACAATACGGTCACTAGACTTCGTAATACGCTCATTACGGTCACTATATATGTTTTGCAGTGATTATATGGTCACTAGCTCACCGTAGAGCACCGTATTGCACTCCGCTGACTGGCCAAATAGTGTACGCGGCACTTTCTTGACTGGTTAAATTGGCACGTGGTTTCTGGGTCCCACCTGTCAGTTGGCAGAGCAAAGAAATAAGTTAAACAAAACTTTACACAGGCGCGATAGGAGTCCAACCCTTGTGCACGAACCACCCTGGCTGTTGATGTCTACTACACAACTTATTCTTGTAGACTCGTGTTGGGCCTCCAAGCGCAGAGTTTTGTAGGACAGTAGCAATTTTCCCTCAAGTGGATGACCTAAGGTTTATCAATCCGTGGGAGGCGTAGGTTGAAGATGGTATCTCTCAAACAACCCTACAACCAAATACAAGAAATCTCTTGTGTCCCCAACACACCCGATACAATGGTAAATTGTATAGGTGCACTAGTTCGGCGAAGAGATGGTGATAAAAGTGTAGTATGGATAGTAGATATAGGTTTTTGTAATCTGAAAATATAAAAACAGCAAGATAACGAAAAGTAAACGGGCATAAAAACGGTATTGCAATGCTTAGAAACAAGGCCTAGGGTTCATACTTTCACTAGTGCGATCTCCCAACATTGTTGACATAGTTGAATCATATGTAAATCCCTCACGTGCGACAAAGAGTTCACTCCAAAGTCACAAATAGCGGAGAACAAACGAAGAAATTGTTGTAGGGTACGAAACCACCTCAAAGTTATCCTTCCCGATCAATCTTATGAGCCATCCCCTTTAGTTGTCACGAACAGTCCTAGAGTTCGTACTAGAATAACACCTTAAGATACACATCAACCAAAACCCTAATGTCACCTAGGCACTCCAATGTCACCACGAGTACCCGCGGGTTTGATTATACGATATGCATCACACAATCTTAGATTCATCTATTCAAACCAACACAAAGAACTTCAAAGAGTGCCCCAAAGTTTCTACCGGAAAGTCAAGACGAAAACGTGTGCCAACCCTTATGCATAAATCCTCAAGGTCACGGAACCCGCAAGTTGATCACCAAAACATACATCAAGTGACTCAAGTGAATATCCCATTGTCACCACAGATATCCATATGCAAGACGTACATCAAGTGTTCTCAACTCCTTAAAGACTCAATCCGATAAGAAAACTTCAAAGGGAAAACTCAATTCATCACAAGAAGATAGAGAGGGGAAAACTCCATGTGATTCATCTATATCAACAAAGCTCGCGATACATCAAGAACGTGCCATCTCAAGAACACAAGAGAGAGAGATCAAACACATAGCTATTGGTACAAACCCTCAGCCTTGAGGGTGAACTACTCCCTCCTCGTCATGGAGACCGCCGGGATGATGAAGATGGCCTCCGGTGATGCCTTCCCCCCTCCGGCAGGTTGCCGGAAAAGGGCTGTAGATGAGATCATGGAGGTACAGAGGCTTGCGGCGGTGTAAAAACTCATCTAGGTTAACTTTCGGGGGTTTCTGAATATATATGATTTTTCAGCGTTGGAATCACGCGAAATGGAGCCACGTGAGCCCCACGAGGTACCAGGGCGCGTCTTGGTGCCAATATTTTTTATTTGTCCAATAAAAAATCTCCAAAAAGTTTCAGCTCATTTGGAAAACTTTCATTTCTGCACAAAAAACAACACCACGGTAGTTCTGCTGAAAACAGCGTCAGTCCGGGTTAGTTCTAATCAAATCATACCAAAACCATATAGAATTGTTATAAATATGGCATGAATACTTCATAAATTATAGATACGTTGGAGACTTATCAGCATCCCCAAGCTTAATTCCTACTCGTCCTCGAGTAGGTAAATTATAAAAGAAATAATTTATGAAGTGTGAATGCTAGCATAGTGCATAAGTTTGATCAATGATAATTTCAATCACTTTTCCTAGCATCATAACAGCAACTTTCTCTCATAAAAGTCATCATGATAAAGTAGCAATTAAAAACAGAAATTTTGATGTGGAATGCTACCTATCATAATCATCATATAATCTTTTCTTTTATAGCATGGACATTGGACTTGAATGATTCAAAGCAAGATCATTATTATAACAGCAATATTTATTATCATAAAACTTCTCATGAGCAAGTAACAATTCATCACAACAATGAAGTATAAGGCATAAACTTTCTTGGAAACTAACAAACTATTCTAGTTAACAATGCAATTGCAATTCATCATATTTTCAGGAAGGGTCTCATGTAGGAGCTTTTTAGCAAGTCCACATACTCAACGATCATTTAGTCTTCTATGATTGCTAACACTCACGACATATATATGGAGCAAAAGTTTCAGCCAGACACATAGAAAGATAGGGGCTTGTGATTTCGCCTCCCAACTTATTCACCTCAAGGGTGATGTCAACAATAATAACTTATGATCACTCATATCCAACTGGATATATGTGCCTAGATCTTTCCCCACCACATGATGCTTGCAAAAGAGAAAAATAAAAAGGAAGTAGAGGAGAACATTATTGACTCTTGCATAAAAAATAAATACAGAAAAGTAAATGCATAAAAGTAAAAGATAGGCCCTTCGCAGAGGGAAGCAGAGGTTGTCATGCGCTTTTTATTTTTGGATGCACAAGCCCTTAATGCAAAGGAACATCACGTTATATTGCCCCTTGTGATAGCAACCTTTATTATGCAGCCCGCCGCTTTTATTTCTTTACCATCACAAGTTCGTACAACGCTTATTTCCCTTACAATAAAAGATCATACATATTTTAGGAGCAATTTTTATTGCTTTTTGCACCGATGACAACTTACTTGAAGGATCTTATTCAACCCATAGGTAAATATGGTGGACACTCATGAGATGAAACTGGGTTTACGGGTTTTGGATGCACAAGTAGTATCTCTACTTGGTGCGGATTTTTGGCTAGCAAAGATATTGGGCAAGCACCACATGTTGGAGGATCTATAACAATATAACTTCTATGTGAATATGAACAAACATAATTCATTACGTTGTCTTCCTTGTCCAACGTCAACAATTTGACATAAAATACTTAATGGGGGCTCACAATCATAAAAGATATCCAAGATAGTATATTTGCATGTGAATCTTCTCTTCCCTTATTAACTTTTTCATGAATTGCATAATTGACTAATGCTATGCTTGTTAACCTCCAATAAATTTTACCACTTATACTTTTCTTTATGTAATGTCATTACTCCCCATGGGACAAGCATATGAAGCATATAAATTTCAACTATATGATATTCAATTCATTTCAACAATTTACTCATAGGATATAAGTGAAGGACAAGAGTAAATGACAAACTACTCCCAAAAGATATAAGCGAAGATCAATGAGTAGTGAAACAATTAAGTAGCTATGTGAGGATTCTCTCTCATTAAAAAAAATTCAGATCTTGATATTTTATTCAAACAACAAATAAAACAAAATAAAATGACATTCCAAGAATAGCACATATCATGTGAAGAAGCAAAAACTTAGGCTCAACCAAAACTGACCGATAGTTGTTGAAGAAGAAAGGTGGGATGCCTACCGGGGAATCCCCAAGCTTATTTGCTTGAGAATTCTTAGAATAAATACTTGGGATGCCTTGGGCATCCCCAAGCTTGAGCTTTTGTGTCTCCTTAATTCCTCTCATATCACGGTTTCTCTAAATCTTAAAAACTTCATCCACACAAAACTCAACAAGAACTCGTGAGATAAGTTAGTATAAATCAACTCAAAACTTTAACATTCTATACTGTAGAAAATCACAAAAATTATAATTAAACATTGCATACTAAATGCCTCTTCATATTTAATACTCCTATCCTCAAATAGAAACATTAAACACGCAAACATATGCAAACAATGCAACTATAACAGCAATCTGCCAAAACAGAACAGTCTGTAAAGAGTGAATAAGAATCCATACTTCCCTAACTCCAATTTTTTTTGAAACATTACCACGTGACAGAGAACTCATGCATGCTTACTGTGTAAAAATTTCAGATTTTTATCATGTTCTGACTATTCAGGAATATTCTGGACATAACAGAAAACTTTCTGTTTTCAAACAGCAACACATGAACTTGCAAACTGAGCATGGTAAAGGCTATAATTGGCATTTTTATTGAACTAAAAGATACAAAACATGATTATTGATAACACAAAGCAAATATCAACAGAAGAAAATGACGCTCCAAGCAAAACTCATATTATGTGACGAATAAAAATATAGGTCCAAGTGAGGTTACCGATAGTGTTGAAGACGAAAGAGGGGATGCCTTCCGGGGCATCCCCAAGCTTAGTTGCTTGGGTCTTCCTTGAATTTTACTTTGGGGTGACTTGGGAATCCCCAAGCTTAGGGTCTTGCTGCTCCTTATTCTCCTCATATCGATATCTCACCCAAAACTTGAAAACTTCAATCACACAAAACTTAACGGAACTTCGTGAGAACGGTTAGTATGATAAAGAATAAACCATCACTTAGGTACTGTCCAAGTCAAGATTCACAATTGTTCCCATGTAATTCCTACTGTATTCTATTATTTCCACAATTTATATCTCATAATATAAGCTATGGAAACATTAAAACAAGCAAACTATGCATTGAAAACAGAATCTGTCAAAAACAGAACAGTCTGTAATGATCTGAGCAACTACCATACTTCTGGAACTCTCAAAATTCTGAAAAATTAGGACAACGTCAAAAATTTGCATATCAATACTGTATAAAAATTTCAGAATTTTTTGACTCTCCAGTAAATTCTGGGAATTTAAACACTGGAGGCAAAAGTTTCAGTTTTTGCACAGAATTTAGTCAACTATCATCCACACTATCCTAAAGGCTTTACTTGGCACATTATTGAAAGAAAACATATAAAACATGATTACTACAGTAACTTAATCATGTGAACACACTAAAACAGAAAGGATAAATAATGGGTTGTCTCCCAACAAGCGCTTTTCTTTAATGCCTTTTAGCTAGGCATGATGATTACAATGATGCTCACATAAAAGTAAAGAATTGAAACGCAATGGGAGCATCATGAAGCATATGAATAGCACATTTAAGCCTAACCCACTTCATATGCATAGGGATTTTGTGAGCAAATAATTTATGTGAGCAAGAATCAACTAGCATAGGAAGGCAAAACAAGTATAGTTTCGAAACTTTCAACACTTAGAGAGGAAACTTGATATTATTGCAACTCCTACAAGCATATGTTCCTCCCTCATAATAATTTTCCGTAGCATCATGAATGAATTCAAAAATATAGCCATCACATAAAGCATTATTTTCATGATCCATAAGCATAATATTTTTGTTATTCTCCACATAAGCAAATTTCTTCTCATTCATAATAGTGGGAGCAAACTCAACAAAATAACTATCATGTGACCCTTGATTGGCATAATCCAATTGAAAATTAAAATCATGATGACAAGTTTCATGGTTATCATTATTCTTTTTAGCATAAATGTCATCACAAGGATCATCATAAATAGAAGGCATGTTATCATCATAATAAATTTTCTCATCACAACTTGGGGGACTAAAAATATCATGTTCATCACACATAGCATCCCCAAGCTTGTAGTTTTGCATATCATTAGCATCATGGATACTCAAAGAATTCATACTAGCAACATTACAATCATGCTCATCATTCAAATATTTTATGCCAAACATTTTATTGAATTCTTCTTCTATCAATTGAGCACAATTATCGGAATCCTTATTTTCAAGGAAGACATGATAAAGACGAATAATATGAGGCAACCTCAATTCCATTTTTTTGTACTTTTCTTTTATAAACCAAACTAGTGATAAAACAAGAAACTAAAAGATTCAATTGCAAGATTTAAAGATATACCTTCAAGCACTCACCTCCCCGGCAACGGCGCCAGAAAAGAGCTTGATGTCTACTACACAACTTATTCTTGTAGACTCGTGTTGGGCCTCCAAGCGCAGAGTTTTGTAGGACAGTAACAATTTTCCCTCAAGTGGATGACCTAAGGTTTATCAATCCGTGGGAGGCATAGGTTGAAGATGGTATCTCTCAAACAACCCTGCAACCAAATACAAGAAATCTCTTGTGTCCCCAACACACCCAATACAATGGTAAATTGTATAGGTGCACTAGTTCGGCGAAGAGATGGTGATAAAAGTGTAGTATGGATAGTAGATATAGGTTTTTGTAATCTGAAAATATAAAAACAGCAAGATAACAAAAAGTAAACGGGCATAAAAACGGTATTGCAATGCTTAGAAACAAGGCCTAGGGTTCATACTTTCACTAGTGCGATCTCCCAACATTGTTGACATAGTTGAATCATATGTAAATCCCTCACGTGCGACAAATAGTTCACACCAAAGTCACAAATAGCGGAGAACAAACGAAGAAATTGTTGTAGGGCACGAAACCACCTCAAAGTTATCCTTCCCGATCAATCTTATGAGCCATCCCCTTTAATTGTCACGAACAGCCCTAGAGTTCGTACTAGAATAACACCTTAAAATACACATCAACCAAAACCCTAATGTCACCTAGGCACTCCAATGTCACCACGAGTACCCGCGGGTTTGATTATACGATATGCATCACACAATCTCAGATTCATCTGTTCAAACCAACACAAAGAACTTCAAAGAGTGCCCCAAAGTTTCTACCGGAAAGTCAAGACGAAAACGTGTGCCAACCCTTATGCATAAATCCCCAAGGTCACAGAACCCGCAAGTTGATCACCAAAACATACATCAAGTGACTCAAGTGAATATTCCATTGTCACCACAGATATCCATATGCAAGACATACATCAAGTGTTCTCAAATCCTTAAAGACTCAATCCGATAAGAAAACTTCAAAGGGAAAACTCAATTCATCACAAGAAGATAGAGAGGGGAAAACTCCATATGATTCATCTATATCAACAAAGCTCGCGATACATCAATATCGTGCCATCTCAAGAACACGAGAGAGAGAGAGATCAAACACATAACTACTGGTACAAACCCTCAGCCCCGAGGGTGAACTACTCCCTCCTTGTCATGGAGACCGCCGAGATGATGAAGATGACCTCCGGTGATGCCTTCCCCCCCTCCGTCAGGGTGCCAGAAAAGGGATGTAGATGGGATATCTCTGGTACGGAGGCTTGCGGCGGCGTAAAAACTCATCTAGGTTAACTTTCGGGGGTTTCTGAATATATATGATTTTTCAGCGTTGGAATCACGCGAAACGGAGCCACGTGGGCCCCACGAGGTGCCAGGGCGCGCCTGGGGGGGGGGGGTTGGCGCGCCCTGGTGCCTCATGGGCACTGGGTGGCCCCCCTCCAGTGGGTCTTGGTGCCAATATTTTTTATTTGTCCAATAAAAAATCTCCAAAAAGTTTCAGCTCATTTGGAAAACTTTCATTTCTACACAAAAAACAACACCACGGTAGTTCTGCTGAAAACGGCGTCAGTCCGGGTTAGTTCTAATCAAATCATACCAAAACCATATAGAATTGTTATAAATATGGCATGAATACTTCATAAATTATAGATACGTTGGAGACGTATCAGCTGTGTATGTGTGTGCATGCACGTGTAGGTTGAGGACTTGAGCGTGAGCGTGTGTGTTGCGTCGTGTGCTGTGTGCCGCATGCATGGCTACGTGAGTGTTGCGTGCGTGCATGTGTACATGTGAGTGTTGCATGAATGTGTGAGGGTTCTAGTCCCTCCCATTCACATGTTCATATTTCAAACTTCATTAAAATGTTGCATGCAAGAATTACTCCAATGCTTGTAAAAGTCCTGGTCATTTGTTGTTCACGCATGCACGCATGCATTGCAATTAATACGTTCGTAAACACAATTTTCTTGAGGAAAACGAGCCCATTAATTAAGTACTTTTGCAAAGTACTACAGTAGTACTAGTACAAAAAATTCTTCTGGCACTCATCATCTACTATTACCTTGGTTGATGAATCTTTTTTATTGAGATGTATATAAACCGGAATGAGGGAGTAGGTACTACTACGTAATTGGCGTCGGGAGTCTTGGCCAATGGTTCTTAATGTTGGACAGGATGAGAGTAGAGGCATAGATAGGAAGTCTTGGCGATCCATTATTCCCCATCGGTCTATTCAACTACTAGTCTTCACAGTGAAGTGACAATACATGCTGCAGCAGATGGGACACTTGATTAATAAGCTGAGCCAGCGTGCTGGTGTTACTAAATCAGCCTTACCCTGTAGTGCCATCATGTCTGCCAGTGGAGCACGCTTCCGCAATTACGTGTACGCACCTCTCTCTTCCGTTGACTGACATATGGGCCCGCTTGACGTAGACCCACATGTCATCCGCTTAACTATTTACACTCGTGTATACTAGTAGTAGTAGTAGTTGAATTGAGATTTGCTACTTGTAGTCTGCGTTGGTATTTCCCCGAAAAGGAGAGGATGATGCAGTACAGTAGAGATAAGTATTTCCCTTAGTTAAGAACCAAGGTTATCAATCTAGTAGGAGAACCAAGCAAAATTCCGTTAAACGCACCTACACACAAAAGAGCAAACACTTGCACCCAACGCAAATAAGAGGGTTGTCAATCCTCTTAGCGGTTATTTGCAAGGATTAAATCTTATAGAGATAAATAGATAAACTAAAATACTAATTAAAATAAAAGTAAATAAATTGCAGCAAGGTATTTTTAGGTTTTTAATATATGATATAGTAGACCGGGGGCCATAGTTTTCACTAGAGGCTTCTTTCTCGAACACATAGCCTACGGTGGGTAAACAAATTACTGTTGGGCAATTGATAGAAAAGCAAATAATTATGACGGATTCATGGCAATGATCATGTATATAGGCATCACGTCCGAGACAAGTAGACCGACTCCTGCCTGCATCTACTACTATTACTCCACCCATCGACCGCCATCCAGCAT
This sequence comes from Elymus sibiricus, assembly GCA_039707655.1. Lineage (NCBI taxonomy): Eukaryota > Viridiplantae > Streptophyta > Magnoliopsida > Poales > Poaceae > Elymus > Elymus sibiricus. Next base: position 70,116,664 of record CM077670.1, read on the forward strand.
GCATCTAGGGTATTAAGTATGAAACAGAGTAACGCCTTAAGCAAGATGACATGATGTAGACAAAGTAAACTCAAGCAATATGATTAAACCCCATCTTTTTATCCTTAATGGCAACAATACAAATACGTGTCATGTCCCCTTATGTCACTGGGATTGAGCACCGCAAGATTGAACCCATCACAAAGCACCTCTCCCATTGCAAGATAAATCAATCTAGTAGGCCAAACCAAATCGATAGATCAGAGAGAAATACAAAGCTATAATAATCATGCATAAAAGAGTTCAGAGAAGACTCAAATATTTCTCATGAATAATCTGATCATAAACTCACAATTCATCGGATCCCAACAAACACACCGCAAAAGAAGATTACATCGGATAGAACTCCAAGAATATCGAGGAGAACATGGTATTGAAGATCAAAGAGAGAGAAGAAGCCATGTAGCTACTAGCTATGGACCCGTAGGTATGTGGTAAACTACTCACACATCATCGGAAGGGCAGCAAGGTTGATGAGGAAGCCCTCCGTGATCGATTCCCCCTCCGGCAGAGTGCCGGAAAAGGCCTCCAGATGGGATCGCGGAAGAACAGAGGCTTGCGGTGGCGGAAAGGTTTTCTCTTCTGGCTCTCTATTGGTTTTGGAATATTTGTGAATTTATAGCATTGGAATTAGGTCAAGAGGTGCCACGAGGGGCCCACAAGCCTGGGGGGTGCACCTACCCCCCTAGGCGCGCCCTCCAGGCTTGCCGCCTCCTCGTGGCTCTTCTGGTCTTCTCCCGAAGCTTCCTGGGTCTCTTCTGGTCCATAAAAAATTAATCCAAAGTTTTTTTCTCGTTTGGACACTTTTTGATAATGATTTTCTGAAAAGGCAAAAACAAGCAGAAAACAGCAACTAGCACTGGGCACTGGGTTAATAGGTTAGTCCTAAAAAATGATATATAATGGCATATAATTGCATATAAAACATCCAAGATTGATACTATAATAGCATGGAACAATCAAAAATTATAGATACGTTGGAGACTTATCAAGCATCCCCAAGCTTAATTCCTGCTCGTCCTCGAGTAGGTAAATGATAAAAACAGAATTTTTGATGTGGAATGCTACCTATCATGTTTCATCATGTAATCTCTCTCTTATGGTATGAATAATAAGATCCGAATGATTCAAAGCAACAGTCTATAATTTGATATAAAGACATCAATACTCAGGCATACTAATAAACAATCATGTCTTTCAAAATAAAAATGCTAAAGAACGTTATCCCTACAAAATCATACAATCCTGTCATGCTCCATCTTCTTAACACAAAGTATTTATCATGCACTACCCCGATGACAAGCCGAGCAATTGGTTCATACTTTTTAACACGCTTCAGCTTTTTCAACTGCCACGCAATACATGAGCGCAAGCCATGGATATAGCACTATGGGTGGAATAGAGTGTGGTGGTAGAGATAAATAGGAGAAATAAAAAATAAGAAGATAGTCTCACATCGACGAGGCTAATCAACAGGCTATGGAGATGCCCATCAATTGATGTCAATGCGAGGAGTAGGGATTACCATGCAACAGATGCACTAAGAGCTATAAGTGTATGAAAGCTCAACATGAAAACTAAGTGGGTGTGCATCCAACTTGCTTGCTCATGAAGACCTCGGGCATTTGAGGAAGCCCGTCATCGGAATATACAAGCCAAGTTCTATAATGAAAAATTCCCACTAGTATATGAAAGTGACAAAATAGGAGACTCTCTATATGAAAAACATGGTGCTACTCTAAAGCACAAGTGTGGAAAAAGGATAGTAACATTGCCCCTTCTCTCTTTTTCTCTCATTTTTTTTGTGGGCTCTTTTTGGCCTCTCTTTTTTTCGTCCGAAGTCTCATCCCGACTTGTGGGGGAATCATGGTCTCCATTATCCTTTCCTCACTGGGACAATGCTCTAATAATGATGATCATCACACTTTTATTTACTTACAACTCGATACTAGAACAAAAATATGACTCTATATGAATGCCTCTGGCAGTGTACCAGGATGTGCAATGATGCTAGCGTAACATGTATAAAAATGATGAACGGTGGCTGAGCCACAAATACTATGTCAGCTATATGATCATGCAAAGCAATATGATAATGACAATGTGTGTCATAAAAACGGAATGGTGGAAGTTGCATGGCAATATATCTCGGAATGGCTATGGAAATGCCATGATAGGTAGGTATGGTGGCTGTTTTGAGGAAGATATAAAGAGGCTTATGTGTGATAGAGCGTATCATATCACGGGATTTGGATGCACCGGCGAAGTTTGCACCAACTCTCGATGTGAGAAAGGGCAATGCACGGTACCGAAGAGGCTAGCAAATTGCGGAGGGTGAGAGTGCATATAATCCATGGACTCACATTAGTCATAAAGAAGTCACATACTAATTATGAAAGTTTATTAGCCCTCGAAGCAAAGTACTACTACGCATGCCCCTAGAGGGATAGATTGGTAGGACAAGGTCCATCGCTCATCCCCGACCGCCACTCATAAGGTAGACAATCAACAATAAATCATGCTCCAACTTCTTAGCGTAACGACAGATCATACGTGCATGCTTCAGGAATCACAAATCTTAATACCAATATTCTTACTAAACCACAATCATCTACTAATACCTCCCACATATTACCATCTTAATATCGCAAAACTATTGGAAGGAATCAAACTTATCATATTCAGTGATCTACATGAAAGTTTTTATTATATCCCTCTTGAATACCTATCATCAGGACCAAATTCATAACCCGTGCATATTACCATTGCTATTCATTGGACTCTCAAAAATATATAAGTGAAGCGTGAGAGTGCAACTATTTCTTTAAAATATAACCACCACCGTGCTCTAAAAGATATAAGTGAAGCACTAGAGCAACTGCCTAGCTCAAAGGATATAAGTGAAGCACATAGAGTATTCTAACAAATCACGAATAATGTGTGTCCCTCTCAAAAAGGTGTGTTCAGTAAAGATGATTGTGACAAACTAAAAAGCAAACAAACTATATCACAAGACGCTCCAAGTAAAACACATATCATGTGATGAATAAAAATATAGCTCCAAGTGAGTTACCGATAGATTGTAGACGAAAGAGGGGATGCCTTCCGGGGCATCCCCAAGCTTAGACGCCTGAGTCTTCCTTGAATATTACCTTGGGGTGCCTTGGGCATACCCAAGCTTAGACTCTTGCCACTCCTTATTCCTTTATCCATCGTAGTCTCACTCAAAACTTGAAAACTTCAGCACACAAAACTCAACAGAAACCTCGTGAGATCCGTTAGTATAACAAATAAATCTTAAACTTAAGGTACTGTTGTAAATTGATTCATACTTAATATTGGCATAATTATACTATACTCCAACTTCTCCATGACTCATACCCCCCGATACGATCCATAGATTCATCAAAATAAGCAAACTATGCAACAAAAACAGAATCTGTATAAAATAGAACAGTCTGTAAAGATATGAATTAACGTCATACTTATGTAACTCCAAAAATTCTGAAAAATTTGGACAACGTTGGAAATTCATATATAAATATTGTGTAAAAAATTCAGAAGGTTCTGACTCTCCAGCGAAAAAACAAAATTCCAGCGCTTGACACAAAAGTTTCTGTTTTCAAACAGCATCAATTATACTATCTTCCAAATCATCCCAAAGGCATTACTTGGCACAGGCACTAATTAAAACATAAAAATACAATAATAACAGAAGCTATAATTGTGTAAACACTCAATAATAGAAGGTAAAAGCAAAAAAAAAAATATACACTGGGTAGCCTCCTAATAAGCGCTATTGTTTTATGCCCCTAGCTAGGCATAATGCATAGTTTCAAGTGTTGTCATCCTTCATGTTAATTCCATAGGTGGCCCTCATAATAGATTCATAAGGTACTTTAATTATATTTCTAGGGAAGTGTTCCATCCATTTCTTTAATGGAAATTAAAATCTTATATTACCTTCTTTCATATCAATAATAGCACCAATTGTTCGTAGAAAAGGCCTACCAAGTATTATGGGGCAAGAAGGATTGCATTCAATATCAAGAACAATAAAGTCCACGGGCACATAATTTCTATTTTCAAGAATAAGCACATCATTTATTCTACCCAATGGCTTTTTAATAGTGGAATCCGCAAGATGTAAGTTAAGGGAACATGGATCCATGTCGGTGAGACCTAGCACATCACATAAAGACTTTGGTATAGTGGAAACGCTAGCACCAAGATCACAAAGAGCATTACATTCATAATCTTTAATTTTGACTTTAATAGTAGGTTCCCATTCATCTTGTAATTTTTTAGGAATTGATACTTCCAACTCAAGTTTTTCTTCATGTGCTTTCATCATGGCTTCTACGATATGTTTAGTGAAAGCTTTATTTTGTTCATATGCGTTTGGTGAATTAATCATGGATTGCAATAAGGAAATACACTCAATTAAAGAACAACTATCATAATTAAAGTCCTTGTAATCCAAAGTAGTGGTGCATTACTATTTAAAGTTTTGACCTCTCCAAACCCACTTTTTTCATTTTTATCATCAAGATTATCACCCTCCAAGCAAGTGGGACTCCTTCTATCTAAAGTTAACTCTTCTTTAGTCACTTTCTCATTAAGTTTTATGTTACTAAATAATGATTCAATAGGAGTGATGCCAATCTTTTTAATATCTTCATCATTACTATGATAGAAACCGGGTGGAATCGCTTTTTCTAGAAATTCTCGCTTAGCTCTCAACCTAGCGGTCCTTTCTTTACTTTCATTAATGGAAACATAGATAGCTTTAATAGACTCATTTATATCTTGCTTGGGTAGCAAAATTTTATTTTTGAGATTTTTCACATCATGAGCAATTCTATCCATGTTCCTAGCCAATTCATCAACTCTATTCAATTTTTCTTCTATCATAGCATTGAAATTCTTTTGCGAACTAATAAATTCTTTAATATTACTTTCAATATCAGAGGGCATCCTATTATTATTATAAGAATTACCATAAGGATTGCCATAATTATTAGAGGAATTTCCAGGAAACGGTCTAGGATTGAAATTACCCCTATAAGCATTGTTGTTGAAATTATTTCTAGAGACAAAATTCACATCAATAGCATCATTATTTTGCTCAATCAAAGTAGACAATGGCACATCATTAGGATCAATATGAGCATTTTTACTAGCAACCAATTTCAATAGAGCATCCATCTTATCACTCAAAGTATTAATTTCTTCCACATAATTTACCTTCTTACCAGTTGGAGTTCGTTTAGGTGCTTTGTGATGGGTTCAATTTTGCGGTGCTCAATCCCAGTGACAGAAGGGGACATGACACGTATTTGTATTGTTGCCATTAAGGATAAAAAGATGGGGTTTAATCGTATTGCTTGAGTTTACTTTGTCTACATCATGTCATCTTGCTTAAGGCGTTACTCTATTTCATACTTAATACCCTAGATGCATGCTGGATAGCGGTCGATGGGTGGAGTAATAGTAGTAGATGCAGGCAGGAGTCGGTCTACTTGTCTCGGACGTGATGCCTATATACATGATCATTTCCATGAATCTGTCATAATTATTTGCTTTTCTATCAATTGCCCAACAGTAATTTGTTTACCCACCGTATGCTATGTGTTCGAGAAAGAAGCCTCTAGTGAAAACTATGGCCCCCGGTCTACTATATCATATATTAAAAACCTGAAAATACCTTGCTGCAATTTATTTACTTTTATTTTAATTAGTATTTTAGTTTATCTATTTATCTCTATAAGATTTAATCCTTGCAAATAACCGCTAAGAGGATTGACAACCCTCTTATTTGCGTTGGGTGCAAGTGTTTGCTCTTTTGTGTGTAGGTGCGTTTAACGGAATTTTGCTTGGTTCTCCTACTAGATTGATAACCTTGGTTCTTAACTGAGAGAAATACTTATCTCTACTGTACTGCATCATCCTCTCCTTTTCGGGGAAATACCAACGCAGACTACAAGTAGAAAATCTCAATTCAACTAGTACTACTAGTATACACGAGTGTAAATAGTTAAGCGGATGACATGTGGGTCTACATCAAGCGGGCCCATATGTCAGTCAACGGAAGAGAGAGGTGCGTACGCGTAATTGCGGAAGCGTGCTCCACTGGCAGACATGATGGCACTACAGGGTAAGGCTGATTTAGTAACACCAGCACGCTGGCTCAGCTTATTAATCAAGTGTCCCATCTGCTGCAGCGTGTATTGTCACTTCACTGTGAAGACTAGTAGTTGAATAGAACGATGGGGAATAATGGATCGCCAAGACTTCCTATCTATGCCTCTACTCTCATCCTGTCCAACATTAAGAACCATTGCCAAGGCTCCCGACGCCAATTACGTAGTAGTACCTACTCCCTCATTCCGGTTTATATACAGCTCAATAAAAAAGATTCATCAACCAAGGTAATAGTAGATGATGAGTGCCGAAAGAATTTTTTGTACTAGTACTACTGTAGTACTTTGCAAAAGTACTTAATTAATGGGCTCGTTTTCCTCAAGAAAATTGTGTTTACGAACGTATTAATTGCAATGCATGTGTGCATGCGTGAACAACAAATGACCAGGACTTTTACATGCATTGGAGTAATTCTTGCATGCAACGTTTTAATGAAGTTTGAAATATGAACATGTGAATGGGAGGGACTAGAACCCTCACGCATTCATGCAACACTCACACGTACACATGCACACACGCAACACTCACGCAGCCATGCATGCGGCACACAGCACACGATGCAACACACACGCTCACGCTCAAGTCATCAACCTACACGTGCATGCACACACATACACAGCCAGGGTGGTTCGCGCGCAAGGGTTGGACTCCTATCGCGCCTGTGTAAAGTTTTGTTTAACTTATTTCTTTGCTCTGCCAACTGACAGGTGGGACCCAGAAACCACGTGCCAATTTAACCAGTCAAGAAAGTGTCGCGTACACTATTTGGCAAGTCAGCGGAGTGCAATACGGTGCTCTACAGTGAGCTAGTGACCGTATAATCACCGCAAAACGTATATAGTGACCGTAATGAGCGTATTATGAAGTCTAGTGACCGTATTGTTACAAATACAGTGACCGCCACTATATTTATCTCGTTTCAAATTAAGCCATATTAACCGGAAAGGCGGCAGTATGGACTACTAGTACTACTGTGTCCCGTCAACTCGCAGAACGAGGAGAAGCTTGCTTACTACGCCCTCTCCCTCGCCCCCATGCACGGTGCCTCGCAGGACGAGGAGAAGCTTGCTTAGTACGCCTACGCCCTCTCCTTCGCCCATGCGCGCCGTGGCTCGCAGGACGAGGAGAAGCTTTTGACTATAGCACACTCTCCCTCGCCCTCGCTCACGCGGTGGACGTGCGGCAGTTCATTCGGTGTCAGATTGCCAGAAGCATATAATATTGTAGTACCATCATTGTTGAACTTGGACCTCCCGAAGAGGCGAAGAGCCAAGCGCAAAGTTTATAGGAGTACGAGCAGTCGTACAACTATAGCGAACAACCGCTACTGTATGATGCTGCCACGTCACCTATAGCCAAAGCTGTGCCACCTTTTTTCCTCACAAAGCGTGTTGGTGCCCGTGGAAAAGCCACACAAGTTGCACGTACACATAATGACATAACACATCTACTAGTAAATTCTAAATGACAAATGCCAACATGCCACACAAGTTCATCTCCACTTCATGTGATAAATTTGTTCACGACTACTCTACATATATTTACAGCGCTACCATTCACAATTTACCATACTCCACTTACACGTTATAGATGGGCTCCATGTCGTCCTCCAGGTTCTAGTCCCAGGTGTTCTTCATAGATGACACGATCCATAGCGGTGGGCAACGGGAATCATTGTCGTAGCTTTCTAGTCTGGTTCCACACGATGGACACTCATCCAAGCTGAAGCGGCATAAATCAGGGATTGCGTGTCCCAACATGTTCAACAGGTGGTGCACACTGAAGACACAACCATGCTTCATGAACGGCAGGCCTTCGGTGTCGTGCACGGAATGTGGCATCTGTTTGACAATGGGGTAGTTGTCCCCACAGAATTTACCTTGGTGCTCTCGGCACGACGTCGCAAACGTGGTCAACGAACGACGGCCACCGGAAGAGGACTGTACGTGGACATGCTGACAGCTGGGACCCACGAGGTCCATGGTTGCACGCAAGGAAGTGCCTCCCTATTACGCAGAAGAAAAATGTTTCCACTCCCTGACAGCTGGGACCCACCAGCTACATCTTCGCACGCAAGGAAGCTCCTTCTTATTACATGAAAAAAATGCTTCCTCCCATTGGTTTGCTGACATCTGGGACCTACGACATTATCAACGTACTACGAGAGAATTGCACATGGAGCGGCTGACACGTGGGACCCAGTTGCTCGAGCAGTTTTGTTGTTGTTGTTGAGACGGAGTAGGTTATCAACTGGGCTGTGCGGTGTCTATGGCCCGTCTAGCCCAGGCTTTTATTTTCTGTTTACAATATGACGAGCCCAGCTGTTTTTTTTCATGGTGAAAATGACTAGCCCACCTTTTTTTCGTAGAATAGCCTACACAGGCCGATTTCTTTTTCTCCGTCCTACTGGGCTGCAAATATATCAAGACGACGAGGGCTACATTCGGCCTGCCCAAACAAAAAGGGCTGTAAATCATATAAGTAATATGAAATGGGCTGTATATATATAAAAACAAAGAAAATGGGCAATTAATTTCAAATTGTGAATTTTCTTTTATTTTTTGATATTTCAAATTTCATTGGATTTTAACATAATTTAAATATATTTTAAATTTAGTTATTATCGGGCTCGAAATTTTGGGATTAAAAATAGTTCGGCAATTTCAATGAAATATCGTTGAAATTTTTAATCCTGTCCTTGGAGAAAATGGTCAGGTATTCTAAAAATATAATATGGGCTGCAATAAATTACGTAAGAATTAGCAATTGGTCTGTAAATTTAGGAAAAATAGCAAATGGGCTATATGTTATCCGCCACAGATGTTATGCTGACTTGTGGGCCTACAAAGTTAACGCGTACGCAGGGCTTTGTCAACTTATAGTCAACAAACGATTCTAGCAGCAGTGACCGTTGGATGCTATTCCAACGGCCGTGCTGCTTCTTCAATCTCTGATCTTCTTGCTCCAACCGCCAAACCAGCGCCGACGGGACCGCCTACTCCCACCTCCCATGGCCGGCTGTGCTGCCGCGCAGGCCTCATCGCCCCACCCTACTCCCATAGCTGGCTAGGCCATCCATCTACTCACCCACACCTCCTGTTATTCTCCAGCGACAGTAGCCTCACACCGCAGCCGAACCAGTAAACCCTCGTACCCCATCCGTGTGGGCAACCACTGCCGCGTCTTCCCCGGCTCTGGGTCGTTCCCTTCCTAGGCCTCATCGTCGTCCACCGCCTTGATGCTCTCGGCACGACATCGTCAACGCGGTCAACGAATGACGGCCATCGGAAGAGGACTGTATGTGGAGAGGCTGAGAGCTGGGACCCACGAGGTCCATGGTCGCATGCAAGGAAGTGCCTCCTTATTACGCGCAAGAAAAATGATTCCTCCCCTTGCTTACTGGGACCCACCTTATTTGGAGGCTGACTTGTGGGCCTACTTAGTTGACCCGTACGCAGGGCTTTGTCAACTTAGTCAACAAACGATTCTAGCAGCAGTGACCGTTGGATTTTCATCCAACGGCCGTGCCGCTTCTTCAATCTCTGATCTTCTTGCTTCAGCCCCCCAAACCAGCGCCGGCGGGACCGCCTTCTCCTGCCTCCCGTGGCCGGCTGTGCTGCCGTGCAGGCCTCACCGCCCCCACCCTACTCTCACCGCTGGCCAGGCCTTCCCTCTACTCACCCGCATCCCCTGTTATTCTCCGGCGACGGTAGCCTCACACCGCAGCCGAACCAGTCTACCCTCGTACTCCCCTCCGCGTGGGCATCCACTGCCGCGTCTTCGCCGGCTCCGCGTCATTCCCTTCCTAGGCCTCGCCGTCGTCCACCGCTTTGGTGCTCTCGGCGCGGCGTAGTCAACGTGGTCAATGAACGACAGCCATCGGCATAGGACTGTACACGGTGAGGCTGACAGCTGGACCCACCAGCTACATCTTCGCAAGGAAGTGCCTCCTTATTACGCGCAAAAAAAATGATTCCTCTCCCTGACAGCTGGGACCCACCTGCTATATCTTTGCACGCAAGGAAGTGCCTCCTTATCCTCCCTGACAGCAGGGACCCACCCAGTCGAAGCGTACGTAGCGTTGTCTGTCTGGTCGCGAACGTGTATGTACATACTGGTCGATCGGTCTCTCTGCAAGGATGAACCGTGTCCGAGTAAGTAGCGGCACGTGCCGTAGTTGAGCCCCCGACGTAGCAGTTCAGACAGTCCCATCTAAATCATGTACACGTACGTACAGCCACACGGCAAAGAATACGGCCACGTACGTACATACGGGCGGGGTCTGGAACGCGTACTCGCGCATACGTACGGCCAGGGCTCGTGTACATGGAGAGAGGCAACGGACGGCAGCAACGGCCTCCTGTTCATCGGCAGCCAACCGGCTGGGTCGGAACAGAGGAAACAACGTCGTGTTCATCGGGAGCCAAGCGACTGGGTCGGAACGCGTCCTGTTCATCGGGAGGCAACCGGCTTGGACGGAACAGCCGAAACGGGGTCCTGTTCATCGACTCGGGGTCTGGCGTACCGCAAAATGAAGAAAACGGCTTTCTGTTTGACCACCTACGGTCGAAACGGGGTCCTGTTCATCGGCTGGGGGTCTGGCGTACCGCAAAACGGAGGACACGGACTTCTGTTCGAGCGCCTACGGTCGAAACGGGGTCCTGTTGATCGGGAGGGCTCTGGCATACCGCAAAACGGAGGAAACGGACTTCTCCCCAACTGCCAACGGTCGAAACGGAGTCCTGTTCATCGGGAGGGGTGTGGCGTACCGCAAAACGGGACTCCACGGGCTACTGTTCATCCACCGCCGACTTCATCCAGCCTCCACCAGCTACTGTTCATCCAGCCTCCACCGCCTACTGTTCATCCAGCCTCCACGGGGTCCTGTTCATCCACCCCCAACCGGCTGGGGTATGGCGTACCGCGGCACGGCCTCCTTGGGGTCTTGTTCATCCAGCGCCAACCGCCAACACGGCCGGGGTCCTGTTCATCCAACCCCCACCGGCTGGGGTGGGGCGTACAAGCGGGCGGCAGCAACGGGAACTGTTCATCCATAGCCAACCAACCGGCTCGATCGATGCAAGTCTCGACTCGTTCTACGTGTATCGCGCGCGCGGCAGCAACAGACACTGTTCATCGAGAGGCAACCCAGCACCGGCTGGCTACGTCTCGCACGGGGGGCTCGATCGGCTTCAATAAGCAGCGAGAAGGATCGATCGGGTTCAGTTAGCAGCGAAGGGATCGCTCGGGTTCAGTTAGCAGTGAAGGGATCGCTCGGGTTCAGTTAGCAGCGAAGGGATCGCTCGGGTTCAGTTAGCAGCGAAGGGATCGATCGGGTTCAGTACGTAGTGCGAGGGATCGATCTCTCGTGTTCAATACGTAGTGCGAGGGCGATCGATCGCTCGGGTTCAGTAAGCGAACGTACACCTCGCTCGGGTTCAGTTAGCGAGCACCTCGCACACACGCGCGCGTACGACAGAGAAACGCGCAAAACCACACTGGATCGCTCGGCCCGACCACCCACCGTAACCGGGAACTCCCCGAAAATTTTCTCGCCCTCACTTCTACCACGATTTTTTACGACATGGACGGCCCAAAGAATGTCATGCGGGTGCGTCTCCGGCCCGCCCAGGACGAAAAACCCATTTTCTGTCATAATTTTTTGTCATAGAAGTAGGAGCCCACCACATCTATGATGATACGTGTTTTTTCACAATTATTGTCATAGAAGTGTCACAACCATGACAGAAAAAGTTTTCGTTCGGGCCATAATGTCACGGATGTGTCTTTTTTTTTTGTAGTGACGTTGTTGGAGGAGGAGGAGGATATGATGCTAAGGGGCTCGAAACCTGACAGAAAAATAGCCCGAAACAAGAACAAAGGAGAAACTTGTGATACGAAGGTCAAAACATCGTGGAATATATATAATGAACTTTTATCTTGCAGGAGAAGTATACGGGAATAATACGGAGTCGGGAAAGTGCACGAGGGTCCCACAAGGCACCAGGGCGCGCCCAGGGGGGTAGGGCGCGCCCCCTGCCTTGTGGTCTCCTTGTGGACCTTCTCGGTTGTTTCTTATTTTCCTAATTTTTCTAATATTCCAAAACTGGCAGAAAATATTTTTACGGAATTTGTGGAGTCGGTTTACTTACCGTATTACATACCTATTCCTTTTTCATGATTCTGGAGCGTTCCGGAAGGCCTCTTTTAGATGATCTTTCGGTGTAATTGCTTGAATAATATTAGTTTCAACGTTAATGGGGGTACCTGCAATATAATGTTTAATTCTCTGCCCATTAACCACCTTTGGACTAGTTCCATCGGCGTTATTCATCTTGATGGCTCCAGAATGATAGACCTCTTCGACGATGTATGGTCCTTCCCATTTGGAGAGAAGATTTCCTGCAAAATGTCTAAAACGAGAATTGTACAAAAGAACTTGATCACCGATATTAAATTCTCCTTTTTGAATTCTTTTATCATGCCATCTTTTAACTTTCTCTTAAAATAACTTGGCATTTTCATAAGCTTACGTTCTCCACTCATCTGGAGAATTAATGTCAAATAACCTCTTTTCACCGGCAAATTTGAAATCATAATTAAGTTCTTCAATTGCCCAATAAGCTTTATGTGTTCTAATTCAAGAGGTAAATGACATGCTTTTCCATAGACCATTTTATACGGGGACATACCCATTGGATTTTTATAAGCAGTTCTGTATGCCCACAATGCATCATGAAGTTTCTTAGAACAATTCTTTCTAGATTTATTAACAGTCTTTTGCAAGATTAATTTTATTTCCATGTTACTCAATTCTACCTGCCCACTATACTGAGGATGATAAGGTGATGCAATTCTGTGGTTTACATCATATTTAGCTAAGATTTTACGGAATGCGCCATGAATGAAATGTGAACCACCATCAGTCATTAAATATCTAGGGACTCCAAACCTCGGGAAGATAACTTCTTTAAGCATTTTTATAGATGTGTTATGATCAACACTATTAGTTGGAATAGTTTCTACCCACTTAGTAACATAATCAACAGCAACTAGAGTATGAGTATAACCATTAGAGGAAGGAAAAGATCCCATATAGTCAAAGCCCCAGACATCGAACGGTTCAATAACAAGTGAATAATTCATAGGCATTTCTCGACGTCTACCGATATTACCAATTCTTTGACATTCATCACAAGAGAGGACAAACTTGCATGCATCCTTGAAGAGAGTAGGCCAGTAAAAACCAGATTGCAATGCATTATGTGCAGTTCTATCTCTAGCATGGTGTCCTTCGTATGCCTTGGAGTGACACTTCCTTAGGATCTGTTCCTACTCATGCTCAGGTACACAACGTCTAATAACATCTACTCCTTTATATAAATGTGGGTCATCCCAAAAGTAATGTCTTAAATCAAATCAAAGAAGAACTTTTTCTTTTTGTTGATATGTGTAATTAGGTGGTATATATTTAGCAACAATGAAATTAGCATAATCTGCATACCAAGGATTATCACGAGAGGTAGAAGCATTTATAACAAGTAATTGCTCATCAGGAAAACAATCATTGACAGGTATTGGGTCATCAAGAATATTTTCCATCCTAGAAAAGTTATCTGTGACAGGATTTTCAGTTCCCTTTCTATCAACAATATGCAAATCAAACTCTTGCAGTAAAAAAACCCACCTAATCAACCGAGGTTTAGCATCCTTCTTATCCATAAGATATTTAATAGCAGCATGATCAGTGTGAATAGTAACTTTAGAATCTATGATATAAGGTCTAAACTTATTTCCTTCCGTATCCGTCCGCGGACAAGGGGGGGCAGTCCGCGGACACGGATGCAGGATGCCTCCATCCAATCGTAGCCGCATACATTCGGCCTCCCTCATTTTTTTAAGTCCGCACGATCAAATAGCTGCATACATAGAGTGCAGACATTCAAATAGCCGCATGCGGCACTAGTTTAAATTTAAAAAAGTTCAAATATTACATCCCAACATTGTTGTCCCCTTTAACCGCCCACTGATGCTCAATCAGATCTTCCTTCTGCTGCTCGTGAGTTGGTCGATGCCGAATTTGTTGATGCATTTAAATAAACTCTTCAAATGTGACCGGACGCCATGGTACAAACGATCAAAGACAGTCTTGCGCATCCGAAAACGTCGGCGAAAATGGTCAGCGAAGAGTGCATCCGGGGCAAAGTAGTCGGCCATCAGTGTCATATGGCCGCGCGCCTTGTTGCGGCTGAGCACTCGATGACCCTTAATCGATCCCTTGAAATTGAGAACATGCTCCTCCGCACGCTCCGCGTCTTCAAGGACCACCTGCATCATCGTCGTCTCATCCGAGTACTCCTCCTCGTCCAATGGCTCGTCCACGTGGGAGGAAAAGTATGAATTTTGTGCAGGTAGATGTGCACAGAACCTTTGTTCTCTCTTATCCGTTTTTAAAAATAGGTTGATTTTTAAAAATCAAATATATATTTATCATGTTTTTTTTGCGAGAAGGGATAAGATCTATCATAAAGGTTCACAAGAAATACAAAGCGTCCCAAACATAATAAAAATTACATAGAGGTCTCTCAGACCACTGGACGACTATTGCTGCCGTCGACACGCCGTTGTGGACGCTTCCATACTGGAGTAGGCTTGACCATGTTGATGACAGTTGGGAAATTTTTATGCATATGCCCCTAAGGACCATCGTCTCGAAGCCAGAGTCATCGTCATTGAACCCCTAACCTCGTCGCCTCCAGGAGCCGATAGGAATATACGCGGGAGCTCCGTCGAATCCACCCCGATGGATGGACTCGAGGAGGATCTGAGCCCGAAAAACTGACTCGAAGATGAAGCGCCGACATCTGCCCAAGCGCCCCCCCTGCGAGGATTAGAACCCTATCCTATATATTAGCCGGATTCGAGACACCGGGATTCTCCTCCGCGTCATATGCCATCAGGATGGTACACAGATAGGAGGTGAATCCACCGACTCATCGACGGAGATTAAGGAAGGAAGGTTTCACCCTAGTTGCCTTCGCGAGAGGTTATTGGCTTGCGTTAACGACTCGCTACTGACCCCTTCCACGGTTCCACCTGGGTCCATACCGTATGGCCTGCCTATATATTTATCATATTATGTGCAATTATTTTTTACAAAAAATATGATCACATGGGTTTCATACAAAGGACAATTGTGCATCTAATAGCATATCTTTTTCCTATTGAAGAACATGGTCAATTTTACAAGCGTACATATCACATTACGATGAACATCTTCTTTTTTCTTAAAAGTTAACAGTTCTGGTGAAATAACCGAGATATACGGCACGTCAGCTGCATGTGGTCTCACACACCATAGTTGGAGCTCGTGCACCGAAGTAGGAGAAAAGAATGCACGGTTTCTCAAATTGCTCGCCAGCGCGCATATATATGCCCGCGCGTGCACGAGCAAACCTAGCAACGGCAAATCAGGTGGCCGGACGAAACTGGGTGCTGGTACTGCTAGTTTTGGCAATAATCGCGAGAGCGTGATTGCAGAGGAAGCAACACAGACGGGTGGTGGTGAACGGTGAGGTGAGCGCAGCCAAGGGGGGCCGGGTCGGCGTCACGGGCGCACGTAAACAAAACTGGCGTCGCCGTCCCGATGCCCCCGTTGCCCCGTCGCATCGTCGGCCCGGCCGGAGGAATTCCGAGAGGACGAGAAAGGGGGCAGAGAGAGGGCGCCAGGGCAGGTGGCTGGGTGGCTGGGTGGGGCCATGTCACGGATTCTCTGAGATTGATTCCTGCATCTTTTTGAGCCAAGTTGGTTGGGAAAAAACTCTGCTTCTCAAAAAAAAAAAAAAAAAAAAAACTGGGCACTGCATCAAAGCACTTATTTCTCAATAGGGAGTTGGAGCTAAACTACTTTTTTTTTTCTTACTACGATTCATCATAGCGCCAGTACTTCAAATGATGAACTGCCGTGCACTGACCCACCGATACTAGCCACTAGTACATTAGTGTCAAAAACACTCTTATATTATGAGACGAAGGAAGTAGTTGCCATGCTCTCAAAGAAGAGGAAAAACCAGCGGCTCAGCACACAGAAACCAAAACAACGAGTACGGATCAAAACCTTTATCAAATGCAGGTAACTAATGAGCAGCATCAAAGGACGCCGACGCCTTGTCTGTTATCAATCAGCAGGGACACGAGCCGGCCCGACGTTTCGATCCCATCGTCTGTTACCGCCATGTCCATCTTGGAACGAGTGGTCTACCCAGAGTGGATATTATCCCTTTCTCTGTCGCGCGTCATCATCTACCGGATGCCCCTAGAAACCACTAATGGCGTTTTCTTCGCTGGGAATGAGTTTTGTACTGTACAAACGAAGTGTGTACCATAGCGTCAAAAAGAAAAAACGAAGTGTGTACCAAAAAAATCGCGCTAAAAAAAAAACCCGAAGTGTGTACCATTACGCTATATCTCAATACAACAAGCATGCACCTCTTCATTCTCCAGCTCCCCTGCATATCACTGCGGCCGTGGCGGTGCAATATTTCCAAGATTATTTCCGATTCTCACTCACGGCCAACACAAATTAACGTTTACATTCAAAGGGAGACAGGAAAATCGGGATACAGTTGAGAGGATACATCATCTTCTGGAAAATCTCGGTCGCCTTCGGGTAACAAGGGAAGCTCCGCTCTCCATGTACCCGCCGGTTCTTGTCTCGTCTTCGTCTTCACTCGACTCGTCAGATCTCCACCTTGACCCGCCTTTGCCGGCTGCTCCATCACCAACTGGGGGTTTCTTGCCCAAGCTTCAAACAACAGAGAAAGAAGAACACTTCAGTGTTAATTACTGTGGCCACTACAAGGTTCAAGTCTTCAAGTAACCACCGGTGAAGGCAACCTTACAACAAATGATAGGACGTACCAGTCCAGGCCACAATCCATTACAACCATTAGAACTACGAATCTACATTATGATTTACATCGATTCCACCCAATTTCTGTGCTAGGGCGCCACACATGATGTTTCTAGCCTTTACCCCCCCCCCCCCCCCCCCCCCCCCCCCCCCCCCCCCCCCGCGCGCGCACGCAGAGTACTCATTTGTTAGCCAACTTTTGCAAGAAGTGTGCCCACTGATCTGTCAGCCACAAAAATCGGCAAAGAAGTGTGGCAAAGTGTGACAAGTGACCAAACAAGCCCTTATACCCTTCCTATGTAAAACTTATTTCTTTTAAATCAGGCCAGCATTACATTGTCTGCCTGAAAATTTTCGGCGTTATCTACCAGGTATGATGTAGTCCCTCCGTTCACAAATATGTTTTGGATATTTTCAATATGGACTACATACGGACTGAAATGAGTGAACAAACACACTAAAACATGTCTACACACATCCAATTCAGAAAAAAGTTAGAACATCTTATATTTGTGAACGGAAGGAGTACCAAACTGGCCACCTTGACAGAAGGGACAGACCTAGTACAGCCAGCAACAAAGATCAACACCACACCAGGAAACAGCAGTCAGCTCCAGGATAGTTAAAAGTAAAACTGTACAGATATTTTAAATTTTAAAATCAAATGGACGAACAGTAAAACTGGCACTTAAAATTTCATACAGAACTTCTCAGAGAAAAGCATTCTCCGAACCAACCATGGGCCATGTTTTTTTTTCTGAATCTGCTCAATTGACCAACCAGGGTTACCCAATAAAGTACCAGTTATTCTAAACCCTTGGCCTATGGGACTATGCTTTTAAATCGTATCAACCCTCAGAAATTACCGTGCAAATTGTCAAAAGGTAGTAACTAAATAAGCAACATCAAGTAAAACAATAAACATATTGCAACTGTACACAACAAAGATTACCTCAAAACGTTCGGTGTCATTAGAACTTTTGTCTTCTCCATATGATTCTCACGACGAAATCCAGCACTATCAGATACCTTTGTTTGGCCATTTTGACCAGCCCCAGTCCCACTTAAGATGAAAGGCTTCTCAGCACGTACACCAAAGTCAAACTCTCCCTTTCTGACAGAATCTTTTCCTTGAAAGAAAGTGTTTTTGTTACGCTCAGTCCTCACCAAACTTGTTCCGTGGGTTTTCTTAGGTGTATCGCCAGCACCCAAGTTGAAATACATAGGAATTGAATCATGACCAGCAGGTTTGGTTCCTTCTTTAAAACCTGGCTCTCCTTTCATAAAGCCGAGTTCTCTTGTCCCCTTTAAATATGGATTCTCACCATTTTGACCCAGAGAGGGGAATATACCCCCTGCAGTGGATCTCATATTGGATGCAGGTGTCGCTGGGGGAACTGGCCTACATTGGAGGATAGATGGAACCTTTCTGCCAAACTCTGAACGGACACTACCGATAAGAGCACCAGAATCAGTCAGCCCATGGATATTCCTGGAGTGGAGAGGGTTTGATTTATTCTGAAGAGCAGGGGTGAAGGACGAGCTCAATCCAATGGTAGGACTGGCTGATTTGACAACAGGATTAACTGGAGAAGACGTTTGCATGGTTCGGATGGCAAATTGACTTTGGTCCCCGCTGCTGATGGACCTCACATCCTCCCTCTGGACCTCAGGAAGCATTTCAAGGCATTTAGCCTGTAAAGACACATAGAACATACTGAAGTGTTGTGTATACATCTAAAGAATTCATGCAGTGCAGCAGATTATGTCTTGAAGAAAATAGGCATCTTCCATTCATCCAAAATGAAAATATATACTTGCTCTATTCAACAATACATAACGCTTGTGACTTTGGCACGGTCTTCAGCATTTAACTTTTGTAATAAATATGTTGGCATGAAATAGCTATATCATAAAATACTTTTCATAACAAATATGTTGATACTATTTTGACATAATCAATCTAGGTCAGAGATGTTTGATAGTACACCTTTTAAAATGCTATGTATTTACAGATGTAGGCGGTGGCGTGTTAGTAGCACTATATCATGTTTGGAGGTTCACAGAGTGGTCCAGCTGAGTCATAAAGAGCTCCAGCAGTTCCTAATTATGTTTAATAAGAATATTTTTATGACCAATCTAGTAACAACATGTGCACATGCCAATTCCAAATACTACCTCCGTCCTGGTTTATTAGTCCCCTTCGTATTTTGTGTCAAATTTTGACAAGAGATTTAACTAACAAAATATTAATGCATGTCACCAAAAATTATATTGTTGGATTCGTATTTGAACATAGTTTCCAATTATATTATTTTTTATGACATGCATTAACATTTTGTTAGTTAAATTTAAGGTCAAAATTTGGCATAGAATACGAAGGGGACCAATAAACCAGGACGGAGGTAGTAGTTTCCTGTACATTGGCTATCAACCTTTTAATAGGACACACATTTTAAAACGACGTCTGAAAAGAATATAGGAGTAGTCATTAAATCAAGTTCAGTAACTGCGACGCATATATTATGAAGAGAATAAATCAAAAAGCATTTTCCTGATAAAATAAAGCATAATAAAAACAAGACATGCATGCCGAGACAAAACCAAAGTATGGAAGTACTTACCACCAAACCTTCTCTCCACCGAGCAATTGTGCTGATTTTGGATGCAACCTCTTCACTGGCAGTTTCCAGTGTGTTTTGCTCAAAGTTCTGAAGACTACGATGGACATCATATGCTTCCAAGTACCGATAACGCTAAAAGAGCAACCAGGAAAAAATACAGAAAGTCCTCTGCTAATTAGCTAATGATATGTTTCCTTATGACGAAAAGTTGGAAATATATGCATATGTCAGTAGCCCATGGTAGTATTTCAAACTAAACTGACAATAGCACTATTTGATTCTCCATTAGTCCAAATTCAACTAGACTACAATAATTAGAAGTGTAGGGTAAATTTGGGGTGTGTTTGGTTGCTGGAACGGAGTGGAATGTCACGGGTCCGACCCATTCCCGAGCCTCGTTCTCGTGTTCAGTAGGTAGATGGAACGGTCACCCCCTCGTTCCCAGGAACCGAATATTCGGCCCAGATGCGGAACCAGGTGATACCTCCAAAACGAGCGGACGACGCGGAACCGGCTCTCTTCTCGCACGCCCAGCCCTATCGCCTCTCCTCCCTGCGCCGCCTCCCCCTCGTCTCTCCCTCGATCTGCGCTGCGCCGCCCCGCCCCGCCCTCCCCACAATTCCTTCCCTCGCCGCGGCTGACTCCTCTCTCGATCTGCAGCACAGGAGGGAAGCAGGCCGTCCTCTCTCTCGATTTGGAGCTGCATGGCGATGGTTTTGCAGAGGGGTTGCAGCGGGGCGGCGGTGTAGGCATGATTTCGGCGAGTTAACAGCGGCGGCAGAGGCTCCTGTCCTCAAGGTGCGACCTCTTTTCCTCCCCCCTTGTATGTGCTCTATGCTGTTCTAACTAGTGGAGCCGCTGTTACACTTCGCAGTCATGGAGATTGCCCAGCCGAGAGAGAGATGGAGAGATGGACTCGTGGTTGTTTTTTTATTCATTTTGTTGCTCTGTGCTGTTCAAACTAGGGGGATCTTTTCCTAATTTCTACTCAAATACATGCTGTCCAGTTTATCTTTGCAAATATGTTGATGTGTTAAATCCCTAGTACAAGTCATTGGTAGCCATATTTTTGATAGTGTTTACTCCTCTCTACGCCTTCAGGTTTTGTTGCTGCAACCTCTACAATCTACCCCATACATTGATAAGAGACCATTTGGGGCACCAGTGCTGCTGGTCCTGAACAGCGCTCCCATAACCTGCCCAGCGTGCTGCTGTGGCTGTTGAAGCTGCAGTTCCCGGTGCTGCTGCTGCTGCTCCAAGGCAGGATGCCATACTTGAGCCAAATGCATAAATTATCCCAAAGAAGGCAGCATACATTTGTTGAGATCAAATCAGCTCAGAGTTAGCCAATACTGAATCAGTGTTTTTCTTTACCTTTACCTTTGTATATTCACCACGGAAAATAAACTTGCTATCCTATGATATTGTTGTTGAAATTGCGTTATTCCATTTTTCATTCCGTAATTCCAAACCAAACACAGGAACGGAACCATTCCATTCTACTTTTTTGCTCATACCAAACACAGGAACGGAACCGACCCGTTCCTCTGGAATGGAACCATTCCATTCCATGACAGTTGGTTCCTCAACCAAACACACCCTTGGTAACTAACAGTCCAGCCAAATGCAACATACAAAAATCTCAAGGGTAGCGCCATCTACAGAGACCATAACATCAAAATCATGTATGAGTTTAACAAAGTAAAAGTTGCTTTTAGGCACCAAAAGTGAGAATATCCATGAAGCACTATATAACAACACATGTATGAAGCAAGATAAGTATCCTACAGACAAGAGACAACGTGGGGACGAACTTCCCATTTATCATTTCTTCTAACAGTAACATCAAACACCACTGATTAATCTTTTCTCATTATATTTTTTATAAATATACATAGTATCTCTTTGCTACCTTGATTTATGTACATTAATAATAGGAAAAAGAAAATCTACATGCAAGGATGGATGCTTGAATTTATGGTTTAGGTACTTCCGCATCTCGGAACATTCTTACAAAATTCGTTGATTCACTATGCTGGAACAAGTGCACCAGCCAAAAATTCAGCAAAAATACAATGCATTGTGCACTGTGCAAGAAAGACAGGTGGTTCTACCAGCGATGTTCTAAAAAATAACTAGAATCTTTTGTGTGCTTTTTCAGGGCACATTGATCACACTTCCGCATGATTTAATGCAGGTGCACTATTCTAATATGAATATTTTCATATTTTGAGAAATTTTCGATAGGCACAAGTAACTAAAACATAAAGTAGCACCCACCCTTGCATGTACAATATCCAATCTCTAATAGTAGTATACATGAACTTCTGTGGTCATGAAAAAATGCTGCGCTAGCTAGGCTTAACCGCTTTGGATTCTAACTGTTATATGTATCTGTTCCATGTCTGAAAGATGTGCATGGCTATGAATATATGCAGTAGCATGTGAGTAAACAGAAGAGATTTAATGAAATGTCATTACACTAGAATTTCATAAACCTACAGTATCATTTCCTCGTGACCCTGAATCCCTGATGACCTTAGTACACTGAAATGATAAAAAGAATATGCAAGCATACAGAAAATTTACCTGGAGGTAGAAAACAACAAGCAGACTACCACATGGCCCTGTGGGCGCCTCACGAGCAGAATCAAAGAGGGACTTGTGAAGATATTTCTCTTCCTCAGAATCCCAAGGCAGATCAATTATTTTATCAACAATATTTCGCTCAATGCAGATCTCACAAAACTCGACCATCATCACCTCAACATGATGCATCATATCTGCTGGTCTTTGCTCTTTTATCCTAGAGCAGTAGCTCCTATGGAACATAAATGCTTCTGTTACTTGGCCATATTCAATTCTTACACGGATTGCAGTCACTGCCTCACTAAGACATAACAGTCCATCTTTCTCAATGTTTGCAGTAGTGGAGAAGCTATCACACCCTGTGCACTTCAACACGACCAGTGCCACGTCAGGTTTCTGACGTTCCAGAAGAACTTGTGCTATCTTTGGATGTGTTTCCTTGCTAGAAATCTTAGGAAGAAGAGAGCATGCCTCCTGTACAAAGAGTAGATGTGCATCACAATGAAAGTTAATTGACTACAAGAACAGTATTTACTGAATAAGCATGTTCACTATATACAAGTAGAACTCAAGCTCCGATGTCACTCGCACCATAAATGGGGAAAGGGGGACTTCACTGGAATTCATAGAACAAATGATTGTTTTAAGCAAATTGCTAGTGAATAAGCAGGTTTAGTATATACAAGTAGAACTCAAGCTCTGATGTCACTCACACCATAAAAGGGGAAAGGGACACTTCACTGGAATTCATAAAATAAATGATAGTTTTAACCCTTAAGCAGCATATATTGGAAATAACAATTCAATGGAGGGCAATTAAAAGGCAGCAACTAAAGGGACAGTTTCAACACAATACACATCTCCATTTACATGCTTATTCAGTACGGTAACAATATAAATTCTGTATGAGTGGCTAAATTAATAGGGGGTGCAAAACTGGTTCCAAGGGATTAGACCCCACATAGCTTGAAGTTCAAATGTATTTTGTACAAATAAGCAAGTTTTGTTTCAAGGGATTACAGTCAAAAAGTGAGTGCAAAACTGTACAGGACTTGCAGAAAACAAACCCAATAGACTAACAGACTCCCTAGATATATGCTAAAATGGCACCCTAACAGCTGAACTACTGAAAGCACTCTCCCTCTCCTTTTCAAAATATTGTCCTCCAAAGCAACTGAACAGAACAATAAAATAAAGATATGATGAGAAATAGTTCTACTTTACTTCAGCACCCAAAGACTAGGCAGCCCAATCACCCCAAAATGGTCTTTCTACAATTAGTAAGCTTGAAGCAATTGTGACCATATAATGTGAATAGCTTTGATCAAATATGAAAGACAGGTAATTCAAAAAGTGGTGCAGATCACTCAAATAAATGTCAAAACTCAACTTCACAGGCAAAATAGGAAAATATAATTAACTATTTGACTTGGACAAAGAAAACATTTAAGGAATCAGATATATGCATGACCCATGCACCATAGCTGAGAACATCATGTCGAGAAAAGACAGGTATTAATCAGTTACCTCCAGAGCCTGTGAAGAGTGGTCGTCCAAAAGACAGAATACTAGACATTCGAGCAACGTTCTACAGGAGATCCCAAATGTAGCAGCAAAATCATCCACTAGATACCTCCATTCTGAATCTGGTCTGGTCCAATGCCGATCAAATATATAGTATAAGAACTAAAGAATGTCAAGGAAACCGAAAAAGTAGCATGTTTCAATGTTTGTGAGTAGCATTGTAAATGTTGAATTCACTATCAGATAACAAAAAAGGATACAATTGCTTGCTTTGCAATCACCATGTCAGATCCTCCGTGAAGAAACAGTACATCAACTGCCTCACGCAAGTTTTTAAATGGGTAACTATTGACACTAAACTGATCAATTGTACAAGAGAACTCAGATGCTGATTGTTCATTCTGCAAACAGGTGATTTCCGCTCCTTCCTCATTATCCCTATAACTTTGTTGACCCCCAAGGTTTTGTAGTGCCTGCTCGATGAAAAGTATACCCTGGTTGACTTCGTTGTGACCTGATGATTTACCAGAAAATTCAGGCCATTGTTGTTTTTCTGCAGACTTTTTCCTTTCAATCACATCAGCACTCCAAGTAGCAAAACTAGCATGGCGTGAGCAAATTTTCTCAAGAAATTCATGCCTGGTGCACCATATCATGGCTTCCAAATGCTGTAGGAAAAACTCCAAAATTAACACTTCAGGAAGAAATAATGATGGTGTAAGAAACATCTGATTACTTTTCTTCTAAAGCATTTGAGTGAAAAACAAGTGATGGTCAACATACATGAACAAGATAGAGAAACAAAATGGGAAATAGAAGATAAAGAGGGATAAATGTAGTTGTAGTTATCCATATTCCAGTCTTACTTGAGCTATGTATCCAAATCGATTCACATAACTCCATGAATAAAAAGTAAGTTGTTGAATGAATCTACACCTCCCAGCATAATCATCTTATAAAAGCCCAACTAACATACTTAGCAGGACTTAATAGTTAGATTGTTGACAGTGACATAAAAGCCCTAATAGTCATGGATTTAAGAAATAAGACCTGCTTTGCCTTCATTGTGTTCTCAATGAGATGATGCAGGTCATTAACATGAGCTGCCTCTCTGAAAGATGCGATCATAGCTTCAACAACAGTGGATATCCCTGACAGCTGCACTGCAAACTTTTGCATCTGGGATAACTTAGACTTCATCGTCTCTAATCCAGATTTATCTAAGATGAGGTTAAGGCGTTATTTAACAATATAATCTTGCCTCTCCCTCAACATGCATGGCTGTGCTTGCATGAAGAGATGAAAGGCTAGTAAAAAAATATATAAATTCTGTAACTGGAACTAGAACTGGTTAAACATTGGTGGATACAAATCGTTCCTATCTCTGATATGAGTGCCTTAACAGCCCTCTTGCACCAGTCCTTGATGACCACCTCGTCCAAAAGAAAAGCCAGAAGTGGATCACTTGACACAGCATTCTCATCCAAACAAACATCTGTTATATCTGGTCTAAATGTCAAGGTAACAGAAGGAAAAAGAAGACACTATGTAAACAATTAAGATGAAACTGTGTCTATCAGCCTAAAGCAAAAGTAACCTTCTAAAGAGGATACAGTGGCAAATCAGGGAAACCAGATTATTCTGAAGCGCAACATCAAACAAGGAATGCAGTCGCTGGACATCCATGTTAACAGGATCACCATGGCCTTCCTTTTCCTGAAACCTTTCATCATGCTGCTTAGAGATAAGGCCAACCTCCAAGCATTTGTGGTAAAGGCGGAGCCGCACTCTTTTTCCATTATCAGGTATTGGACTTCTGCAAATTGGGCAGACATCACATCTCTGGCTACACTCGGCACATAATGAGGCATGCCCACATGAGTTGAGCACATGCTGCACATAGCGGCCGCAGCTACTCAAGTCCCTAGTTGCACGACAGTGCTCAATTCTAGCCTCCTTGCTCAGCTCAATGAGATCAATGGACGCCAACTGCTCCAAAGCATTCTGCCAACATAAACTTCATTTTTCAGCGACTAGGCACAGCATTTTACCACATAGAAATGTACTTCTATTTCATAAACCCTATATACTGGGCTTGTTTAAAAGACAAACATATAAATAAGTAAAACTTGGTATTTGTAGTCATTTAATTAATTGGCACCATACAAATTACTAGATGAGCATTATGAAAATTGTAAGAAACAGAAATAAAATGTTGAAGTCACATGCGCACCCAAACAGTTGAAGCACCTAGCAGCTTGACATGTGAAAGGAATCATGTGGGATTGTGTATCCGTGACAAACAAAAACACTACCCCTACAACCGAAAGACATTCACAATGATTCAGACAAGGCATTCCCTTTGTAACAATTAGTCGTGCAGAAATTGAGCTTAGTGGGTGGTGTAGCTACGACGTTAGATGACCATGTGATTGCTACAAGGGATGTGCTCCGCATTGCTAGCAATATATTCATATGTTTACAGTTGACTCCGCACTGAATCTATCCATTTCAAGTGTTACCCTCTTGTCCTACTAACTGGTAACTACATTTACCAACTAAGGACGATGACAACATGCTTGGGTGGTAACCACAACTTTTTACCCTTGACCAATCCAGCGCCCTAGCAGGTGAAGTCCGAGCTTGTTACAGTGGGCCGAAACGAAACCGACTCTGCAGACGGTAGCTATTCTACTATGGGGTAGGATTCAGACGGCTGGCTCGAAGCTGTCGTAACCAAATTCTACGAGCGAAGGGGGTTTACGGAAGCACGGACCTGGACGGCGGCGCTGCCGTACTTGGGAGGGTGCCTCGGCGACGAAGGGAGCGCCTCCATCCGCAGCTCCTCTCCAGCACCCACGGCTTGCTACCGCATCAACCGTGGCTCCGGGAGGTGCAGCTCGTGGGGGAGAGGGCGGCGCCCCGGCGAGTGAGAAGGAGGAGCCGGGAAGGAAGAGGCGCGGCGGCAGTGCGGCCGGTCCGGAGGGAGGCGGCTGGCAGCAGTGGCGGAGCTAAGCAATCTGTCAAAGGCGAGCAGCTAGGGCACGGAGTCGCCGTCTCGCGGTCTCGACCAAACGAACAGGCATTTCGCGAGCAACTGGATCGGCTCCTGCGCTCCAGCCCGATCAGGCCCGCGGGATGCCCTCGTCGCCCTGGCCTGCTTGCTGTTTTTCCTTTTGAGGGAGCTGGCCGGCCCAAGGAGCGGCCTAGCTAGCCCAATTATAGACCGACTCTAGGTCGGCGTTTCTTTTTTCCGAGAACTGACGAAATCACTAGTTAAGGTGTACCCTTGCAAACGTCACTCCCACCTTCTCTGGTTTGACAAATGGCGCACTGCATGTGCGTCACTTATCGCAACCTGGGAGTTTCCCTTTTTTTTATAGATTCGTTTTTCCAAAACGTTTTATCTCTTAAACCGTGCAGTGGCAGAGAAGACACCATGACACACACCGAGCCCGACAAAGTATCCTATCGAAAGTTTGAAACTCAGTTTCAATGGAGCTAATCCAAGCTGGAGTTAGAAAGTCATGATGGGAATGGGTCGATGTTACCCGTTGGGACATTTGTCCGGTCCATATTTTCATGACCTCTGGGTCCTCTGGGTCGGCTTCATAAGAAAATTGCGCCAGGGGATCCAGTTGCCATCGTCCCACTGGGACAAGCGGGTCGACCTAAATTTAGTTGCCCAAGGTTTAGTCCGTCGTTACAATGCAGATGCCTTTGCAATTGCTGCCCTTGTGCTTGTATGAAAATTTCCAAACTATTTATCAACATTATAATGCAAACTATTCATGGTAGAAATCGAAACGGAGCTGCATATTTCCTTTTTTTTATTTCAAAAAAATAAATTCTAAATATCTTAGCTTACCAAAATTCACAACAGCTAAATGCTAGTTGAAATACCCTAAAAAAATGCTAGTTGAAATAATGGGTTTGGATAAATGCTCTTATTTTTTGTGCAATCTAGTCTTAAAAATGGGTTGGAATTGGACCATGTTGCCCAACGATGAGGCCACTTAGTTTGGACCATTGGGCGGACTCCATGTCCCTGAACAGGAAGGAGGGGACAGCAGGAACCAGGTACGGGCCGGAGCAGGCCAGCCCATTCCCATACCAACTAGAAATGAAGTGAAGCTTGGCGTGAACCTAGGGAAGCACAAAGGTGACCGAATGCCAAGTCCTGTTTAAACGCTGGGCTAACCGAACACGATAGGAAGGCGATATATTCAAAATGTAGCGATTAATGAGCATTCAGCAAAAGTTGGCCAAACAAAAAAAAAAAACAATCTTTAACATCGTCAATCAAATTGGTTGCAAATTCATTTCCTTTCACAAGGAACGCACTTAAGTAACACAAGCTTACACACAGAATGGATTCAGCAGTAGTCATCCTTGCTTTACTGCCCATGAGCAAGGGCAATCAACTACAAGAAATACAGGTTTATTTTTCACAAGTATCCGTAAATCATGGGCGTTTCCCCGTCTGCTGTTTTTACTTGTACAATAAGGTTACTTGTCCTCTGGTGCAGGTGCAGGTTCAGGTGCAGCAACAGTAGTAGCGAAATTACTGAGGCCCAACTTAAACATGTCAAGATTCAGTCCGTTGTTTACCAGAACACTCGTAACTCCCATTTTCGATACCTGAAAGCAAGAGGTACAGAAATTAGTTAAGGCCGCTCGAAAACATGCTCCTTATTTGTAAAAAAAAAAACTATTTACACGTGCATAATAATCACAGACTGCAATATCACACCGAAGGACCATTAGCTAGAACCAAACAATAAAAGGAGCATAAAAATCTGGCGCAGGACTAATCTACAAAGGTTCAAATCAAGGAACTGGTCTTACTGAATGAAAACATTGTTCAAGGAAAACCAACCACAGTACGATAGGGAACTTCCAGAAAATGAGTGTGGGAGAGATGTCTTCCTTGGAAGAAAGAACCAACACAGTTTCAGCTTACATGCCTATGTAATCTTAAAACTAGATCACATGACTTCTTTTGAAGCATACCTCCCACTAGAGGCCCCATATAAACTGAAATTTTGAAAAACAGCAATTGACCCTTGGGTCATGCAGTTTTTTTTTTTTTTTTTTGCGAAAGTATTCTTGTATTACTCAGAAACTCAGATTGGGGCATGCAGTTACAAGATGAAACCACAATAATCTAGTTTACCAAACAAGCTTCAGCTAGACTGTGCCTGAAAACAACGACAAAAACTTATAAAGCTTACTGAAAATATTTATTCTACATACTAAGGCTGTGTTCGGCATTGTGGTGGGTTCTCACAATCCTGTTTGCCCCACCCACTCTTCCCTATTTTAGTGTTTGTATATGACCCACTTTACTTTTCTGGCTAATTTTCCAAAGTAAATTATAAAATAAGCACGACAAAACACAGTTCAGCAGCCGCAGCTGAGCCTAAGAGCAATGGTAAGACAAAACTACAATAACCTAGCCCCTGAAAACAGACAGCGTAAGAAGAACTTTGAACCTTGTAGCAAATATTAAATCAAAAGACTAAGAGCCAACAATATATATGCACCACAAATTTAATGCAAAACCTGGCAAGTTGAATAAAACTCCACTGGAGACCACATACTGAATATTCTGTATTAAGACGTTCAACATTTTTCGATAGTACTTGTGGATAAAGATGACTGCACTAAGAATTAGGACATTACCGATTGAATATTCCTGTCCTCATCGTCAAAGAACAGCATGGACTTGTATGGAACCCCAGTTTTTCTGTGGATCTTTTGGAAATGCTCCGTCTTGTGAGTCCAGCTGGAGAATATTTCCTTCATACAGACCAAGAGTCCAAGAGTAAGCAATACGTCCAGTTTTTGTTACAAAAACGTGCACATGCTTAACTAGGATCTATGAGTTGAAGACAGAGGTGTATACCATGCATTGTCATAGATGATCGCACATCAGAGCAGTGGCGGAGCGTGAACAGAATCTAAGGGGGGGCTAAACGGCAGCACGCGGCAAAATCGGCTAGGGAGATTAGAGTGGCCGGGTAACTTAAAGTGAGTTTAGCAATAGGAGCATCTTTTTGCATCAGATTCTTTTGGAAGGGGGGCCAGGACCCAGGATTGTCCCGCCGACGCTCTGCCTCTGCACCAGAGATATTTCAAGTGATGTTTTTTCCAGGACTTCGTACAGAACAGAGCATGAATAATTCCATGCAGTGCTCTTCTACTAGATTAATAAGATGTGATGTTTATTGTGTACTAAGTCTAAAGTTAAGATGTTAACAAAATTCTGGTGGCATACTGGCATGTCAACTTTCTCAATCAACAAACCTTAAATCTGTACGCAATTTCTATTTATATTCCGTGAGTCTTTCAGTGATAATGAGACATGTTTATTGTGTACTAAGCTTAAGATGAAATAACAAGATCAGCTTCTAACATTCTCAAGGGCCTGCCCATTCTTGATTCTGCTCTCATTCAGCTCACGGCTTTCATGGTCAAATCACAGGAAGGAAAACATTCACTCGTAAATATCCGTTTCGAATGTGCTCCATGCTTGATGCATCGAAGAGCCATTCTGCACGCATGTACATGCCCAATTTTAGCTACTTTTACATCACTAGGCTGATTGCTAACAAGCTGACTGAATTCCGGTGTGTTGAGGATGTACTAAAATCAGCTGCCGGGCGAGCTTTACCTGTGCGACGA
Source organism: Elymus sibiricus (assembly GCA_039707655.1). Lineage (NCBI taxonomy): Eukaryota > Viridiplantae > Streptophyta > Magnoliopsida > Poales > Poaceae > Elymus > Elymus sibiricus. Next base: position 70,147,243 of record CM077670.1, read on the forward strand.
ACATGGGCTGGAGCTCCAGCTTGTCAATGAAGACCCTGGCGATGTCGGAGGTGGGCGAGCGTGACGCAATGGCCATGTCGACCCCCTTCTCCTTGAGCGCGCACATGATGCCCTTGGCGTGGCGGTACAGGCTGGGCGACTCCCTCTTGGAGCGGCACTCGCTGGTAAACAAAAAAGCCCAACCGAGCGTCAAATCACCGGCCGAACCCAGCGGAATCGGGGTCGAGGAGCGGGGCGTACCAGTAGAAGGGCCACAGGGTGTAGTCGAGGTCGAAGACGACGAGGCGGGGGAGCACCTGGAACAGGCCCAGGATCTGCAGCGCCTCCGCCTTCACGCGCTCGTCGCCCATCCCGGCCGGCCGGCGCTGCTTCTGCTGCTGCGGCGGCGGCGGCGGTGTTGGGGATTACTCGCCGGCGGCAGGGAGGGAATGAGGGATTGGTCGCCCGGTTCAACGGCGTTCGGCTGGGGCAGGTAAAAAGAAAGGATATGCCGACGACGAGATCAAAAGGCGTGGAGGATGGTGGTGAAAAGACCAGACGACCAGGCCCATCCCGTCCCGGTAATCCACTGGGCCAGTCCAATAGAGCGGGCCGGGCTCTTCGTGTTCCTCGCCGTGTCCGGGCCGGGCAGGCCCGCACCCCTCGGGCTCTTCTCTCTCCATAACACCAGACCGGAAGGGGTTCTGCTCCCCAACCGGCGCCATCCGAAACCCCTTGACGGTCGGACCGCCGCTGCCGCTGCCGCCCGTCGCCGCGCCCCTCTTCGGCGTCCTCCGGAGGACGCCATAGTATTGCGGCATCCCGTTCACATCCGCTTCCATCAGGCGGTGGGCATCTCGCGGTGTTCACCAGCAGGGGGGAGGGGGACTCGATTCGGCTGCTGAGAGCGGAGGGAGGAGCGCCAAGATGTCGGATTTCCAGACCTCCACGCACCGGGAGCGGTGGATCTTCCAGCCGCAGGACCTGGTAGCCCTCTCCGATCCGTTCTTTCTTCTTCACTGCTTGGTGCCCAGGGTTTGCTTTGGCTTGGGACGGCTAGCCTATAGCATATGCTCTGGACATACATAACATGGTATGCTGATGCCGGTGATTCTGCTTTGCAGGTGAATAAGTGGACGACGGCGAACCGGCGTTCCGCGGAGACCCTCGCGCAGGTTGGCTTCTCCCGACGCCATTACATTCCTTCACTTGTTTATTTAGCTTATGTGAGGCTGCTCATTTTGTGTTCCCTTCGTTTTTTTGTGAAGTATGGGACGACGCGATTGAAGGTGGACCCCGTTGATGGTTCGATATCGAACCCAGAACCTGTGCCTGATCACGGTACACGCCATTTGATAGTTTCTGCTGCCTATATGTTTCTATGAGTAGCCATGATCATCAATGTCTATGTGCTAATTTCACCTCAAAGTTTTGTTCTTTCATAGTTGTGCTTGTTTTCATTGTTGGCCAATGTTCATTGTAAGTTTTTGCAGAGTTTGTTCGACTACTTGCATTTAGATGTATTATATAGGGTTAAACCACTGTTTTGAATTCAGTTGTTGGGAGCTCGAGTGTGAAGCCTCTATCCTGCGAAGAGGAGCAAGTGATGAGGATATTTTACGAGCAAAAGATTCAAGAAGTGTGCAGAGCATTCAAATTCCCTCACAAAATTCAGGTAAAGCATTCCTCTTCCAAGATACTGTTGTGCCTTCGCTAGCTTGATGATCGCGTGCTAACAGTCAGTTGTTGCTTTGCAGGCTACAGCGATAATATATTTCAAGAGATTCTATTTACAGTGGTCTGTAATGGAGCACCACCCAAAGCATATTATGTAAGCAGCGGTGGTAACATGAATAATTTCGTGGTTAGGAACACATAAAATCCTGGTCTTAGGAACACATAAAATCCTGGTCTATGAATACTCAGCTAAGATTTACTTGCCTCTCAAACGTAGCTAGAAAACTAGGCAAACGAATGGGACCCTTCATACTTCTGTGCAAAGTGAATATGTGTATCCTAATCAAAGATAAAAGTATGAGCGTCTGTAGTGTCTTATATTCCTATCAATGTTATTTCCTGACCCTGTTAGTATTTGCCAGTGGCCAAGTTAATCAATTTTGTTTTGACAGGTTAACTTGTGTATATGCTTCTTGCAAAGTGGAAGAAAATCACGTTTCTGCTGAGGAACTTGGCAAAGGGATTCAGCAGGACCACCAGATTATTCTAAATAATGAGATGATTGTTCTGAAAGTATGCCATTTCCATATTCAAGTTTTATAGCACCTCCAAGCAAACAGAATGTGGCACTAAATTTCTTGCTTTCTTGCAGTCTTTAGATTTTGATTTGATCGTTTATGCTCCATATCGTTCTATCGAAGGATTTATTGATGACATGGATGTAAGTTCTGTGTGAACATTCCATTATATTCAGCATTATAAGTCCATCGTATTTTAGCTTATCCTATGGCTGCATTGGCTAATGACATTCTTTTTTTTTTTGTTCTACGAAGGATTTTTGTAGGGCAGGTAATGGTGCACACCAACGGTTGAAGGTCATACATTCCTTCCACCCTTTTGCCATACTATTCAAGAACACATTAATAAAATGTTTACTGTGTTAGCCTTTTCTGACATGTGTACATAAATTATGTTCTATATTTTACTCGATGTTTCTCGACAATCACTTACATAACCATAGTATCTTATGAATGGCAGTCACAAATTCTATGTCCTAATCATTGAGAAAATAATGTGAGTTCATGATAGAAGTCTGGTTTGGTTAACCCTAAACTTGTAGATGAAGGTAAACTGAGAATACTGGGGGTTTTACTAATTGATAATACCAAGATCTTATCATAAACTTCTGAGTTAAGCATTAGTTTAAATACTGTGATATCAGAATAAGGAAAAGAATGAACTATTTATCTACAACCTTGGGTTTCCTAGGTGACCGTCAAACATTGATAGAATAATGCATGAATGTTAGTTGTGAAAATTGAGTTGGTGCCACATTTGCTTTTGGAATTGCATCAACAGAAGGATACAGAAAACATGAACCATCAAGTCTTATCGATTTTACTATGTCACACTATGGCTAGTGCTGAACATTATCTTTTTTCACTTCTTTCTACTAGATAGTACTAAAACACATCATACACCAATTCGCCACATAAGCAAATAAGGCAAATAAATATTGTGAACTAATTTGTGTGGCTTTCTCAAACAATAACTAAAGCATCCATTGCCAAATTTATAAAACCAGTTCAATGTAAAAGAAGCTCTTTCACCTTATTTCTTACATGGAAGGAAAGAAGGGTAACATGAATAACAAAACATGCAAGCTTTATGACTGCCCTGCTTATGCATCAGATGTTTGTATTGTAGGAGTTGCATCAAACTGCGAATTCTGAGGTTGACACAATGATGTTGACTGATGCACCTCTTCTCTATACTCCTGGACAGGTAGTCTTAAACTATAAATACTATGGTTAATCTTCAGTTAGTGTGCTACTCCAGTACATCACTGTCATTTTCATAATTTTCTTGGTTAATGTGCATCGATTAAGAAGCTTAATCCTCAGCGTCAAGCTTAGGGTATTCAAACCCCAGAGTTTCAACCAATTTCTTATGCGATCTGATTGGATAGTGTGTTCCATTTTTTACAGTTGGCTTTGGCTGCTCTGTACAAGTCCAACGGTGCACTCAGTGTCCTCGATTTTGAAAGGTCGTAAACTTATCTTTGTTTATTATGACCTTAATTTGTCAGAACTCTGCGTTTCATGATGCAATATTTCATCTTACATTTACTCATTGTTGATCTTGCTAAATTCATTGATTGTTCGCAGATACTTGGAAAGTGTTTTTTCAAGGCAACACTTTGATTGTCCAGTCGAACAATTTATTCAGATAATCAGTTCAATCAATCACCTGGTAAGAATGTTTACCTGGCTTGGCACAAATACAGTTTATAACACAATCATGTAAACTCCCACCAATAATTGTTCTTTAACTGCGTGTTTCATTTCACCGGTCTGCATGAACACTTTGTGTTAACAAAAAATGATTAACCAAGGTGGTGCTTGGTTGAACATATGCCACTGTTTAGGAGGGTATTAAACATTGATGCCCTTATCAGTACCTTTGGCGTTGCCTCTATTATCTGTGTATGTATATATGCAGGTTAGCCAGCTTCAACTACCTGGTACGAAAGAAATGAGGCATGCTGATCGCAAGCTGAAGCATTGTTTGGATCCAAGCTCAAGCTCTCATGATGAGTAAGCTCTCTCAACTCGACAAGCCTGCATGCCCTCTATGATTGTTACCCTCATGTACTCATGCTTGCTATCTGAAAACTTCTACAGCCACAAGAAGAAAGAAAAGAAGTCAAAGCACAAATCGAAAAGGACTGCCAGTGATGCCCAGCTGTAAGTACCTTGCACACCAACACGCGTGTTTGACGATGTTCTTTCCAGTTCTTGCATCTGAATTTATGCCCCGCATAATCCTTCTCCGCAGCAACAGCTAGAAATCGTGCGGTTGGACAGCTGTGCTGTGTAAGAACCAGTTCTGGAAAATGTGGTGGTAAGGACATGTACCGTGCTCCGCGTGTTAGCTGCTTTATCATGCAACCAAGTTACGATACAAAAGTATTTTTGGTCTACTCAGGCTCTTCGATTGATGCGATTTCGGTTCCGACTTTCTCCAGCCATCGGATCAGTGATGCTGAGCTGATCTCCTCACCAGCCTAAGTCTTGGCCAAGGACAGGCAGTTTTCGGATGAGGCGCCTTACTGTAACCTTGCACGTCCTGCGCCAGCGAGTGCTGTGCTTTTTGTAGCTCAATAATTTCATTATTAGAGAGGCTTAAATCTTGGGCACGAGGGGAGAGAAACTTTGAGGTGTAAAACATGAGATGCTATTTTGGTGTAACTTGATTTTATTAGAGTAACTTAGCTCTCCGGCACAAGGGGAGACGTAAAACATTTTTTGTCTTGGGAGAATGATACGAGGCTGGCTTGCTAATTGTCAGTCACCCTTTGTATCCTTCGCATTTATCCCAAAGACTCCTAATGCCGAATTCAGATGCATCACATACTCCTATACGCTACTCCCTCTGTTCAAAATAAGTGTCGTGGTTTTAGTTCAAAAAAATCACCGCACATGCACATCTCTTTTTGATAAAAGACTAGTTTATGCAAGCTAAACATAACTCGTTGTGTTTTTTTATTTCACGTACATGTACATACACTCACCGTCTATAAAGGCATGCATGCACGTCCTACCCTAGAAGCACCTTTGTCGTTTTTCACTGAACGCACATTGCCAAAATGCCTGAAATAATACAGAAAACAAAAATTCTATACTTACTGACTGCAACCTACAGAAACCTCCCTACGGACTGACTGGTGTAATATCCTGTATATAAATTTGTGGATCTCTTAATTTGTCAATCAGATCTAAAATTTGAGGACCTCTTAATTTGTCAATCAGATCTCTTAATGTAAGGAAATGTGAGAACTTGAGGACGCAAGACGCAGCATGTCATCAAGGTTTCATGAAACGCCGACTGCAAGGAAACGCCGCCGCCGCTCCGCGGTGGCAACTCCGGGTGCCAGCACCGGCGCATCCTCACCCCTCTGGCCGTCGCTGCCTGGCGACCTGCTTCGCCTGGTATCATGGCGCGTTCTGGCTGGCGACTTGATGGGCTACGTCCATTTCCGCGCCGTCTGCACAAGCTGGCGATCCGACACCGTCTGCCCGCGGGGCCGCGGCGTCGGCGACCCGCGCTTCCACCCGCGCCGCTGGATGATGCTGCCGGAGGGCCACGGCATCCACCCCGGCCACAACAAGCTCGGCGGGTGCGTCCGCTTCCTGAACCTCGACACGGGGACCTTCGTCCGTGTCAAGATCCCGCTGTTCAAGAACCACTGCGCTCTCGACTCCGTCGACGGCCTCATCCTCCTCCAGAGGGACGAAGACACCGCCGTTCGTCTCCTCCACCCTTTTACCGGTGACATCGCTGAGCTCCCGCCGCTCTCCACCCTCCACACGCAGCTGGAGAGGAATCTTGACAGACTACCTGAGCAGGATATCTGGTTCTACATCAGATACGGCATATGTGCTGCTGCCTCATTCAGTTCTGGAGTTTGCACCGTCATGCTTTTGTTTCACCGTTTATCACAATTAGCTTTTGCTACCTCCCATGATCGGCAGTGGACCATGGCAAGCTGGGCAGTTCCACCTTGTATTGAACCCTTCTCGTTCCGTGGCAAGCTATATTTGGTGTGTAATCCCACGCTAACAGGTGCAACGCAGGTTCTCCAGATAGATCCTTCACCCCTGCAGGATGAGGCAGGGGAATTGGGTTCTCGGCAGCCGCCATTACCCAAGTTGATCGCCACATGCCCGGCAGATATTATCTCCTACACTATCTATCTGGTAGAATGTGACTCGGAGATCTTGGTTGTCGGCCATACTGACCGTTCTTTTTCTCACATTCTAGTTTACAAACTTGCTGACATTATGTTGGGAAGGTTTATCCCGGCGACGAGCATTGGAGATCATGCCCTCTTCATCGATGAAAGAGCTTTCTATGTCTCCTCTAAGGCGTTGCCTACCATCATGGCTGACTCGATCGTCTACAGAAAGATAGTCTCGCGAATTTGCTCAGTACCACCTCAGGAGCGGCACTTGGTCTCAAGCAGTCGACGAATGCGGCCTCAAAGGCTATGACCCGGGTCCTCGTAGCCTCATCCACCATATCATTACCTGCCTCCTTCGCAGTGTTTGGTACGTATGTTCCTTACTTTGTTTTCCCCACGTTGTTCTCCCGTCATCGTAATTGTTCTTGTATCATCTTATTTACTGGGCAAGCTAATATGTGCTCATTGTGCCCCTGTAGGAACAAAGGGATATTTTATTCTGAAAAGGAAGAAATGAAGCGTGGATGGCTCCTTTGGAAGGTCAAGAAAAAGTTCCGCAATTGGGTAAATTTTGCTCACCAATTAATTCTTTGTTAACATACTATTGTGTATTGGCCTTGATTAACTCTATCAGTTATAATCTTCCAATTAGCAAACAACTCGATGAGATTGCTCCTGTGGTACCAATCAGCTGTTTATCCAGTTCTCTGTCAGAGGAATTTTACAGATTTGTATCCAATTTGTCTAATATATTGTCAAATTAGTGCCTGAAAATTACTTGCTGCAGTGTATCTTCTCTACTACCATATAAATTAGATTTGGTGGTGGTGGTGGTGGTGAGTTCATTCCCCCACTCCACCCCAATCTCTTCCATCAATCTAGAACCTACCAGACCCTTCCATTTAAATAAAAATCATATCTTGTAAGGGTGCTCCCATCGATGCGGCAGTTACACAAGTGTAGTGTTAGCTGCTTGATTGAGTTTCTTCTCCGCAGTGTTGCACGGGCATTGATTGTTATATACTACTGATTCAATACAACTTAATCAATTTTGTGATTCTGTAGCAACGCACGGGCGTTATGCTAGTGTTGTTATCATGTGCAAGTTTTTTTGGGGTACTCTTTTAAGGTGTGCTATTGTTGGCACAAATATTGCTAGATAGCTGCTCCCAAGAACTTGTGCAATTTCCTGAAATCTGTCTTATTAGAGAGACCACGTACTTTGCTAGTACTTCTACCGGAGCAAAGCGAAATGATTATGCTAGAAGAAACAAGGTAATTAATATTGTGCTAGTGAATTGTCTTAACTGGATTATTGCAGATTTAGCTACCGAGTAGCTTTTATGTCCAGATGCCCCTTTGCACATGTAATTTTCACCATTATATTTATGTATGATACCATCGGTGTAAGCATAATCAGTCATCTGACATCTCCTTTTGTACTTATGTTTCATTTTTGTAGGCGTAAAATGGTCGGAGAAGCTAGTGCGCGGATTTCAATTTCCCGGCCTCTGAACAAGGATGCGTGAAGAAGAGATGGAGAGATTAGTTATTGCAACACCTTGTGGCGCTTTTCTTGTTGCTATACTTTTGAGTAGCTGAAGCTTTGACTGGTTTTCTGTAGTTTGTTTGTGTCCTGCTTTACCGACAAATCTGCTTTTGGTTTGTAGCACAAACCTGCAGTGCATAACCGTGCACCGGTGCCTTTCTCAAGCATTTTAAAGATGTGAATTCGTTTCTCTCCTGAACATTAGTGGACAGGTGTTGATAATGTTTTTGGCCTGCTTTACTCATTATGTAGCGTTGGCACACAGCTGATGCGTCATTGATAAAAACCGCTACATATCTCTCACAGAAATAGTGCACCGCTGCAGCATAAATAACACGGCAAAATGTTAACAAGCATCCAAAATTAGTGTGATCGAATAACCAGACGTCAACCAGTACTATGTAATAGCAACCGAGCCTAGGTAGTAGCAGCAAAGATGATGACATGATGGTTAGATCAGTGCCCTTGCAATATTTCTAGCCATGTATCATGTATTTTGGGATTTATGTGATCCTCTAAAATTCGAACCATGAACCATTGCATCTAATCTGCAAGTTCCATGATTCTGATGATTTTATGTGAGTGCTAGAGGTAAGATTATAATGCTTTCTATTATTTTGTAATAACTTTTATTGTTGGGGCTCGAAAAATTGGAGGGGGGATATGGTTCTTGAACGAGGAAAAAAAACTAAAACGTGCATTGCATCTATGCCTGCTAGTACTTATATGCGCAATGGACGTTCATATTCGGTAAGATATTAATTGTATGTGATGTTAGGTAGTATATTAACAGCACGTTGATGTTTGGTTAGATATCAATTGCGTGACAGATTTCATGGGATGGTGTTGAGTATAAACGTATTTATAATCAGTGGCATTGGTGGGTAATTTTAGGGTATTAAACGTGTTTGATCAACATTGAAGCGATTTGAACCGCTAGATCCCATGATTTGATGACTGGGATGGTTTGGATCTGCCCCTTTGGGTCTTTTTATAGGAAAGCCTCGTTTTTAGCCGGTTGATCGTGCTCTCGCGTCAGCCGACGCAGAACTGTTGGATATATTTTGATTGAACACGCGATGTGAGAGGAGAGGGACCAGAATTTATCCTCACTGGCTCGGTCCCTGTCTTATCCTCTCGCCCATCTCTCTCTTTTCTCTTTTCTAAGGTGCTCCACTACCCTATGATGGTCTCGCGCCGACGGTGTTGCAGAAGGACCGTCGGTTGTGTTGCAAGGTGATGTTGTCGGCGCTACAAGGGGACGATACTATCATGCAAGCGTAAGGGCGCCAGGTACTCAAGATTTGGCTATGGATTTGAAGAAGGTTGGAGTGGAAAGTAAAGAGGGGATTTGATGCGGAGCGTCCTACGGTCATCCCCATGTACACTACATCTACTCCCCAAGCCCCAAGTGGACCTACGACGAGAGCTCGAGCATGTGCCATTCGACACAAGGTGAACTCGCTCCTTAATGCTCCCCTTTTCCATTCATGCAAGACGTGGTTGCTACCTAATACAAAGACACTGCATTTGCTCAGGAACTGAGGAGACGACCATGGAGATGCTCGAAGCATAGGACAAGTCCCCGTGGATGCGGATCAAGAGGAGTCTCAAGTGGAGTCACCGCAGAGCTACAGCGGCCGAACATCCGGCAGGAGCCCGGACATCCGGCGCCACCAAACGGAGGAAGACCAGAGAAGAACAGACGCTAGGCGACTCTACAGCGGCCGGACATCCGGCCGACCCCCGGACATCCGGCTCCTCCCCGGAAATTCGGCCGAGGAGTACAGCAGCGCAGACCAGCATCGGGCCGGACATCCGGCCCCCCTGCCTGGACATCCGGCGCCCCAAGTCGGGCCGGACATCCGGCATCCCGCTCGGACATCCGGCGCCTCCACGCAGTTGCGGGCCAAGAGCCCATGTAACCTCCCCTCTCTCACCCCTTCGTCCCTAGACTATAAATAGACCTCCTCCTCCCTTTTCTAGGGTTAGCAAAGACATTGAGACATTTGAGTGAGCTTTGCTCCTTGTACCTCCTTCTTGGAGAATCGAGACCTCTTTCGGGAGAAGGATCCCCATCATAGGATCATCAAGACCTCCTAAGGGAGAAGGATCTCAAAAGATCATCAAGACCTCAACTCCTTCAAGGATTGGGATGAACTAGTTACCTCTTTACCTTCTTGTGTTGGATTTGGACCTTTGTATCCCTCTATGTGTATGTGGATTTAGCACATGTGTGATTGGATTTGTGTTAATTGAGTGTTTGTTCTTGTGTTCTTCTCTCAATTTGCCCTTTTCCCCCTCCAAGTGTGAAAAGATCATCACATTAGGGTTCCACCCTACATCATCTTGGATCAGAGCCACGTTGATTCACAGTTTAGAGTTCTTCCCCTCCACTTTCTAGCCCCAATTTTGTTTGTTTTTCTCAATTTCGAATTCCCCACAAAAATAGCCATACCAATTTTTTTTTGTGATTTGTTGGTTTGATGATGTTTTGTTGATTTTGATCCATGGATTTGCTGTGTTTCGAGTGGATCTAGCTTCTCCACAATTTTCCCCACTTTCATCCACGAAATCTTCTCAATTTTGACCTTGAAATCATCTATTTCCGCCCCAAATCAAGTTTTCGAGCCCCAAATCGAGATCTGGAATTTGTCGGGCCAGACATCCGGGCCTCGAGCCGGACATCCGGCACCTGGAGCGCCAAAACGGCCAGCGTTTCTGTCCAGAGGGCCCGGAAATCCTGCCTACCCCCAGGACATCCGGCCCCTGTAGGGTCAGCCTCCCGTGTTTCACCGTTTTGGTCATAACTTTCACATTCGGAGTCCGATTTTCGCGTTCTTTAGCTCGTTGGATAGCTATTGACATCCCCCACAAATCTAGATAGGTTCCAACACCATTTGACTCCATCAAATTTTTGGAACTTTGGCATCTTTGCCTAGGCCCTCCACCATATCATCCGCATCATCTCCCATAGCCTTCCGCAACCTAACCCATTTTGACCCCCCATTGCATTTTGAGGTTGTTTGAGTTGTGGTTTGTGTCTCCTAAGGTGTTCGGCTACTTAGGGACGGTGACTTCAACTACAACTCCGCATTACCAACTCCGAAACAACCACCGCATTCCGCTACCACCATTTGACATTTGCCGTTTGAGATTTTGAATTTGCGGTTTTTTCCGTTTCCTAGGGTGTTTGCTACTTGTAGACTGCGTTGGTATTTCCCCAAAGAGGAGAGGATGATGCAGTATAGTAGAGATAAGTATTTCTCTCAGTTAAGAACCAAGGTTATCAATCCAGTAGGAGAACAAAGCAAAATCCCATTAAACGCACCTGCACACACAAAAGCAAATACTTGCACCCAACGCAAATAAGAGGGTTGTCAATCCTCTTAGCGGTTATTTGCAAGGATTAATTCTGATAGTGATAGATAGATAGACTAAAATACTAAATAAAATAAAAGTAAATAAATTGCAGCAAAGTATTTTTGGTTTTAATATATGATAAAAGTAGACCCGGGGGCCATAGTTTTCACTAGATGCTTCTCTCTCGAACACATAGCATACGGTGGGTAAACAAATTACTGTTGGGCAATTGATAGAAAAGCAAATAATTATGATGGATTCATGGCAATGATCATGTATATAGGCATCACGTCCGAGACAAGTAGACCGACTCCTGCCTGCATCTACTACTATTACTCCACCCATCGACCGCTATCCAGCATGCATCTAGGGTATTAAGTATGAAACAAAGTAACGCCTTAAGCAAGATGACATGATGTAGAAAAAGTAAACTCAAGCAATATGATTAAACCCCATCTTTTTTATCCTTAATGACAACAATACAAATACGTGTCATGTCCCTTTCTGTCACTGGGATTGGGCACCGCAAGATTGAACCCATCACAAAGCACCTCTCCCATTGCAAGATAAACCAATCTAGTTGGCCAAACCAAATCGATAGATCGGAGAGAAATACAAAGCTATAATAATCATGCATAAAAGAGTTCAGAGAAGACTCAAATATTTCTCATGAATAATCTCATCATAAACTCACAATTCATCGGATCCCAACAAACACACCGCAAAAGAAGATTACATCGGATAGAACTCCAAGAACATCGAGGAGAACATGGTATTGAAGATCAAAGAGAGATAAGAAGCCATCTAGCTACTAGCTATGGACCCGTAGGTCTGTGGTAAACTACTCACACATCATCGGAGGGGCAGCAAGGTTGATGAAGAAGCCCTCCGTGATCGATTCCCCCTCTGGCAAAGTACCGAAAAAGGCCTCCAGATGGGATCACGGAAGAACAGAGGCTTGCGGCGATGGAAAGGTTTTCTCTTCTATCTTTTTGGTATATTGGGAATAGTTGGGAATTTATAGTGCTGGAATTAGGTTAGGAGGGGCTACGAGCACTACTGCAGGCGACCGCTAACGCGACACATGAATCAGAGACCCCGCGGCCAAACTGTGTGCGATGCATGAATCGCAAATGGTGTCTTAAAAAAACCGTTGCCAATAAGACAAACTATTTGCGATGCCGGAGACATCAAAAACGATTCAGATTAGAGACGCGTGTGCGATACGTGGCATACAGTTGATCCATACGAACTGTTTGCGATAAGCCAGAACAACAAACACGGTCAACCAGTTCGTGGTGTGTGCGATACACGGCATACAGTTCACTCGGATGAACTGTTTGTGATTACCCAACACAACAGAAACGGTCAGGCAGATCAAGGTGTGTGCAATATACGGCATGCGGTTCACTCGGATGAACTGTTCGCGATTACCCAACACAAAAGAAATGGTTCAACTTAACAAGATGTGTGTGATACGCGGCAAACATGTCAGTAATCCGAAATGTGTGGGAAGACGGATAACAACACGGACGATTCCTGCTAATAACCCATGTGTGTTGTGGGCAAACGCTTGCTGGTAAACAATTGTCAGCGATTGATGAAATCATCACCGACGGGTTCCGTAGTTTAATCCGTGTGCGATGTGATTTGCTCAGTCTGCACAACATCTACGCTCTCTGTCTACAGAACAACAACATATATACTATAAGGACATGATTGCATAACCAAATTAAACATCCAATTACATAACTGACTACACACATAACATATGCACACACCAAAGTAAACAATTACATGCATAATAAACTAGGATAAACGATCATATCTAATCATCATCTACTTCTTCTTATGACGCTTGCCGCTGCTGCTCTGCTGGTGGCTCGATCCCTCGTCATCTATAGGAAGGAGGCACTCCCTCATGTCGACGATCCGCCTGTGCATCTCGTAGCATGTGTACACGTTCGTGGCTACAAACTTGAGGTGAGGTTCATCCAGTCTCCGCACCCACGCACCATGCCAGGATCCAGGATTTCTCTTGGAACCTTCCTTCATGTTTTCATAGTAGGGGTCGATGATGGCCGCGGCGAGTTCAACCAGGGAGTCCTTCTTTGTGCTGCCCCAGACCTTGTAGTGGCCACGGATGTCGACAAGCTTCGGGCAGGCCAAGCCCGAAATCTGGAGCGCTTTTACATCGTTGACGGTGTCCAATGTAGCGAACTTGTAGTCGGAGCTCTTGACAAACCTGGTGAAACGCTCGCAAGCACTTGTGGCCAGGCAGTAGTGGTAGACGAGGATGTGATGGCCCACGCACAACTGGGCGACGACAACCGCCTGATCAACCCCGGGACGACCGGCGGTGTACTGGAGTTCAAAGCCGACCACTTTGTACTTGTCGTCCTTAGCAAGCAACTGCTCCATGGTGTTGATGGAGTCCTCCACCACGGCCGGGTCGATGGTGTACACCACCGTGAGTTCCTTCCCCCTCACGTGGGTGTCCACACGATGCACGCCGAACTCCATTGGAGCGCCACTGGATATCCTCTCTCTCTATGTGTCGTCGTGGGTGTGCTTGTTGTGTTATGGGGCGCGATCAAAAGGTTGAAGAGACTAAGGTTATAATGGCCGTGGGAATAAATGGGGAGGCCGAACGGCCTGGAGTATCGGCGCACGCGGATGGCAGTTGTTGCAGCGCGTAACTGCATCATGCCGCACGTATTAACTGCATCGTGGCGACGCGCGCGGACGCAACCGCATGCATATGGCGCCCAAAACGTGATCGTGCGCCGGCCCCAACCGCTGAAAGAGCGCGCGTGGAGGGATGCGAGCAGAGAGCGCCGCGGCCACCTCAACGTCGAGCAAAGCGCGCGAAGGGACGCGAGCATAGCGCGCCGCGGCCGCCTAAACAGCGAGCAACCACCTGCGTATAGCAGTTCTGGTCAACCGTCTGGCACGCGTGGGAGGCGAGACGGCCCATCCATCGGACACGCTGACACACCGATCAAACCTAAACGTGTTCACACCGATCAAATTACCACGCAATGAGTAATTGCAAATTTGTTCACACCGATCAAACCTAAACATGTTCCCACTTAGCACTCGGCTATAAAAACTAGTACCCACTCAAAAATTACTGCACATTCCTCTCCTCATCACCAAAAAAATAGGTCTTTCCTGTTAAGTCATTCCTTGCGTCTGCCATGGCCGGTAGGAGGAGTTCTAGGTTGACATATAACCAGGGAGCAAAGACCAAGGCCGCGGAAGCACTAGAGAGGTCCCGCCGCAACATGGCAGTCGCAACAGAGATGTCCTGCCGCGCCGCGGGGCCCTCGAACGAGCTCTCACGGGCAGGCGAGGGCTCTCACAAGCGCACTCGACGCATCGGCGAACTCGACGAGCTGGCGGGGCTGAAGTCCTTAGCCAGCGACAACGACATTCTCGCTGGCCTAATTAACCAGCAGGAGCTGCTCGTCGGCTTGGAGAAGCTGCTCGAGATTAGCGATGCCTCGGTTGATAAGGCGACCGGCCTCATCGTGAAACTCATGGGTGTCAATGCGAAGCTCCACAAGGAGCTCGACAAGCAGAAGGAGGAGGCCGCTGGCTGGAGGGAGCTGTATGAGAAGAGCATTGCCTCGCGGATGACGCTGACAGCCGTCGTCCATGAACTTGGGGATGACTTGAAGAAGCTCCGCATCGAGCGAGAGCTGCAGGTGGAGGAATCCGTGGCTGCTGTCAAGCAAAGTCATGAGGATGTGAAGAAGGAGCTGGAAGAACTCCTCGCCCAGCGATCCATCGAGAAGTAGAGAGCAGCGACTTCCTTCTTCCTTTTTTTTCTTCTTCTCTTTTTCCCCTGTGTCTTTCGGGCGTTGCCGCATGTGGCATTTTAAATTATCCGGGATATGTAAGACAATTATTATCCGTTGCCATTGTCAATTTGTCGTCATATTATTTCGTTCGTAACCTCGTAGGTACATGTATACGAGTCGAAAACAGGCTAAAAGTCACGTTCTCAGCGTGGCATGAACAAAACAATGCTAGCTAGCGTTGAGCGGGGCCATGGGATCACAAGCTAACACCTTCCGTCCAGGTGCATTAACCGCATGTTAAACAGCGGCTCGGCCGCCATTAATGGAGAAGTTGGGAGCGAGGCGGCCGGTGGAGGTCAAAGAGCTCGCTTCCCGGTGAGCCTGCTCGGCCGCCATTAATGGAGAAGTTGGGAGCGAGGCGGCAGGTGGAGGTCAAAGAGCTCACTTCCTGGTGAGCCTGCACGGCAGACATCTCGCACGGGTCCCGTCGAGCCAGCGCGGCGAACTGCTCGCATGCGTCTGTTGGAAATATGCCCTAGAGGCAATAATAAATTGGTTATCATTATATTTCCTTGTTCATGATAATCGTTTATTATCCATGCTATAATTGTATTGATTGGAAACTCAAATACATGTGTGGGTACATAGACAACACTGTGTCCCTAGTAAGCCTCTAGTTGACTAGCTCGTTGATCAAAGATGGTTAAGGTTTCCTAGCCATTGACATGAGATGTCATTTGATAACGGGATCACATCATTAGGAGAATGATGTGATGGACAAGACCCAAACTAAGAACGTAGCATTTGATCGTGTCAGTTTATTGCTATTGTTTTCTGCATGTCAAGTATCTGTTCCTATGACCATGAGATCATGCAACTCCCTGACATCGGAGGAGTACCTTGTGTGTATCAAACGTCGCAACGTAACTGGGTGACTATAAAGGTGCTCTACAGGTATCTCCGAGGGTGTCTGTTGGGTTGGCATGGATCAAGACTGGGATTTGTTACTCTGTATGACGGAGAGGTATCTCAGGGCCCACTCGGTAATACAACATCACAATGAGCCTTGCAAGCAATGTGACTAAAGTGTTAGCCACGAGATCTTGTATTATGGAACGAGTAAAGAGACTTGCCGGTAATGAGATTGAACTAGGTATAGAGATACCGACGATCGAATCTCGGGCAAGTAACATACCGAAGAACAAAGGGAAAAGCATACGGGATTAACTGAATCCTTGACATAGAGGTTCGACCGATAAAAGATCTTCGTAGAATATGTAGGAGCCAATATGGGCATCCAGGTCCCGCTATTGGTTATTGGCCGTAGAGGTGTCTCGGTCATGTCTACATAGTTCTCGAACCCGCAGGGTCTACACACTTAAACGTTTGGTGACGATTAGTATAGTTGAGTTATTTTGTTGGTGACCGAAAGTTGTTCGGAGTCCCGGATAAGATCCCGGACATGACGAGGATCTCCGGAATAGTCCGGAGGTAAAGATTGATATATGTGATAATAGTGTTTTGATCTCCGGAAGAGTTCCGGAGTTCACCGGAATGGGTTCCGGATGTTTACCGAAGTGTTCGGGTGCAACAACACTTTATATGGGCCAAAGGATAAAGCCCACGAGGTATTGGAAAGTGCAAAAAGTAGTTTTGCTGCCGCGTAAGCGGTACTACCGTTTTGTGAAGCGGTACTACCGCCCAAGCGGTACTACCGCTTGTGTGAAGCGGTACTACCGCCCAAGCGGTACTACCGCTTGTGCGCGGTACTGCAGGGATCCGAGTTGGACTCTTTCCCTGCGGGCCAAACCGACCTTGTGCGGGCAAAACCGACCTGGAGGAGGCTTTTACTCCAAGTTTAGACCCCAAGGCTCAACATATAAATAGAGGGGCAGGGCTAGCACACGGGACACATCAAGATTTCCCCATGCCGTGTGCGGCAACCCTAACCCTCTAGTTCCTCCGTCATAATCTCCGTAGCGCTTGGCGAAGCCCTGCAGAGATTGTTCCTCACCACCATCACCACGCCGTCGTGCTGCTGGAACTCAACCACTACTTCACCATCGCTCGCTGGATCGAGGAGGTGAAGGCGTCATCAAGCCGTACGTGTGTTGAACGCGGAGGTGCCGTCCGTTCGGCGCTAGTTCGTGATCGGATCGAGGGACGACTTGCGATTTGGATCGCGGAGACGTTCGACTACATCAACCGCGTTTCTTAAACGCTTCCGCTTAGCGATCTACAATGGTATGTAGATTTACTCTCCCTCTCGTAGATGCTCATCACCATGGATAGATCTTGTGTGTGCGTAGGAAAATTTTTGTTTCCCATGCAACGTTCCCCAACAGCGTCCCGTCGAGCCGCGCGGCGGACTTCTCGCACTCGACCTGTCTAATCAAACAGCTGCACGCACACCACCTAGTATGGTCAAATTTTTGCACAAAATACAAAGAGGACCAATAAACCAGGACCGAGGTAGTACTCTCCAATAAAAAGAGGTACGCATGGCCACACGTAAATGGTTAGCGGAATGCCCACGGTTCAAACAATACAACCGTTTGCGATATTAACGTGTCATCTATTTGTTTCAAAATGCCTACGTTGGCTATTAATGTGTGCGCCTTGTCTAAAATTGGACAAATTTTTTACCACGGCATATATGTGCCATAAAATGACACTATGCCAAGTTTCATGAATTTCGGGTGAGTTTTGGATTTACAGGGATTTAAAAACCGAGATTCTCAATGTTTGAAGCCGAGCCAGGACGCCGAGATGTTTGTAATTCATTCTCATTTCTTGCATGGGACATAAACATGCACCCAAGGACACATGTATGGTATTTGAAGCCATTTTGGTGCACTAGAGCATGTGCTTGTAATTCCAATTTGAATTATGGAGATTAAATGCCTAGAAACCGCAATTAATGTATAAAAAAGCCAAACGAACCTTGAATAATTCCATATTTTAGCGCGAATCTCCTGTTGGTCTACGTTGCCTATAGAAAAAAAATACAAGGCGATAAGAGGCAGCGACGATTGTCGTTTCGCCCACAAGGGTGACACGTTCCCTATCGAAACCACGAGGCTTCTTGCTAGAAGGTCCGGTTTGTAAGAGGCTTGTACCAAAACTTGCCCCAAATTGGACAATTTTTTTGCCACGGCATATATGTGACATGTCATGACACGATGCCAAGTTTCACGATTTTATGTGCTTGTAGTTCAAATTTGAATTATGTGCCTAGAAAACTCAATTAATATATGTATAAAAAGGCCAGACGAACCCTGAATAATTCAATATTTCAGCGTGAATCTCCTGTTGGTCTATGTTGCCTGTAGAAGAAAAATACAAGGCGAGAAGAGGCAGCGATTGTCGTTTCGCCCACAGGGATGGCACGTTCCCTATCGGAACCACGAGGCTTCTTGCTAGAAGCTCCGGTTTGTAAGAGGCGTGTACCAAAACTTGGCCCAAATTGGACAATTTTTTACCATGGCATATATGTGCCATGTCATGACACGATGCCAAGTTTTCATGAATTTCGGGTGAGTTTTGGAATTATGGGGATTTAAAAACCGATATTCTCAATGTTTGAGGCCAAGCCAGTACACCGAGATGTTTGTAATTTATCCCCATTTCTTGCATGGGACCCAAACATGCACCCAAGGACACATGTATGGTTTTTGAAGCCATTTTGGTGCATTATCATGTGCTTGTAGTTCAAATTTGAATTATAGACATTCAATGCCTAGAAAACTCAATTAATGTATAAAAAAGGCCAAACAAAGCCTGAATAATTCCATATTTCAGCACAAATCTCCTATTGGTCTATGTTGCCCATAGAAAAAAAATACAAGGCGAGATGAGGCAGCGATTGTCGTTTCTCCCACAAGGGTGACATGTTCCCTATCGGAGGCTTCTTGCGAGAAGGTCAGGTTTGTAAGAGGCTTGTACCAAAACTTGCCCCAAATTGGTCAGTTTTTTTACCATGGCATATATGTGCCATGTCATGACACCATGTAAAGTTTCATGAATTGCAGGTGAGTTTTGGATTTATGGGGATTTAAAAACCAAGATTCTCAATGTTTGAGGCCAAGCCAGGACGCCGAGATGTTTGTAATTCATCCCCATTCCTTGCATGGGACCTAAACATGCACCCAAGGACACATATATGACTTTTTAACCCATTTTGGTGCACTAGAGCATGTATTTGTAGTTCAAATTTGAATTTTGCACATTAAATGCCTAGTAAACTCTATTATAATGTATAAAATATGCCAAACGAACCCTGAATAATTTAAAGCAGTTCTGTTCAACCCGTGGGTAAGCACTGTGCGCACGGGTCGTGCTAGCTCGCGCTTCCTTCTTTCCTAAGTTTTCCATATTAATGGTGTTATATATCCAAACACGCTACCGTTTCCCGCCACTCCCCCAACCGGTTTCCCGCCACTCCCCCCAATCGGTTTCCCGCCACTCCCTCCCATTGGTTTCCCGCTGCCAGTGTCAGTGGGCATAGGAGGCTAGGCGGCAACACACCGGCCATAACGCACTATACCATTCCAAGCATGCCAATCCGGTGAAGCGCCGCCGCCGTCATCAACCTCCTCGACAAGGAGAACGAGCCGGAGCAGGCCGAAGAGCCAGAACGGCATGCGCCGCTGAGCAAGAGCGGCAGCGCGCCACCGAGCGTGAGCGGTATCATCGCGCCCCAGTGCTTGAGCGGGCCAATGTCTACACATGTGTTCGTTGCCGCCCATGGAGCGGAGCGGAGCAAGAGTGGCAAAGCGCTGCCGCACAAGAGCGGGAGAACGCCGCCACGCATTAGGTGCGGTGCGCCGCACTATCTGAGCGGAGCCGTGTCAGCATCCTGTTGACTCAACCACTCGAGAGGCCGTTTCCAGGGCCGGTAAGCATCCCGACTCCCCGCCAGGAATGGGCAGACGCCGTCAACGCCATAATTGCGCCGGACGAAGTTCGCAGTGCCAGAATCCATCGCCACGACGCCAACGGGCTGGTCGATTGGCTCTTCGACCTCCTCGGCCCCCCAGGTGCCGCCAACGACGAAGCAGAGCAAAATACTCATCGCGGCTTGGAATCGACCGTCACCGATGAAATATCCTGGGCGGAGATCGATATTGCGGTACAGCAGTTCCGTGAGCGTATCAGACGCATGGACGAAGGCATGTACCAATTCATGCTTAGCCAAGAGTTCCCGTAGGTTTAGGCCCTGTTTGTATCGGTTTTCGCCCGGTTTTCCGCAATTAACCGGGCAACTATCTTTTTCTTAATTAATGAAAATGCAAAGCTTTTGCTTCTTTCGGCTAGTTTTAAGTAGTAAAAAAATAATGTAAGTTTGAATGGAAGTGGTCCGGTATGTAAAGATTGCACACAGTTTCTAAAAGCACAAATGTGTGTGATAGTAAGGAGTAGGTCCCACACGGTGACCATCGATAAACGCCTTAAACGCGAGGAGGCAACTCTTATCAGCAAGGGGCAGCTTCCAATCCGCTAGCCTAGTCGAATAGAACGCACAAGTTAAGTGAGCTTGGGGCTGGAGCAGTCTAAGGATGGGTGACCGGGTGGGAAGTTGCTATATCTCAAGCTTCATTTAAGCGCCATGATACGGTCATTACAGACATTTAGCATCTAAATGTGTCTGTAGTGACCTATCATGTCGATTAAATAAACATTGAGATTCTTGTTTTGAAAATTCCGAGAATGATGTTTTTTGTTATTTGTTGTTTTGAAAAATCGGAGAACGATTGCGAGATTGATCTGTGGGCCCTCCACGTTCTAATTTGGAGAATGATGTTTTTTGTTATTTGTTGTTTTGAAAAATTGGAGAATGATCAAGATTGATCTGTGGGCCTGCCACATTCTATTTTGGAGAATGATGTTTTTTGTTATTTGTTGTTTTGAAAAATCAGAGAATGATCGAGATTGATCTGTGGGCCCGCCATGTTCTATCCTTTCACCCACAACGTTCGAGATCTATGGGCCCGGACGTTCTATCCTTTGACCCACAACGTACGAGAAGGGTTTGACCATGACAGGTTCCTGTTGGTATAGGTCACGACATGTCAGACCAAATTTAGTTGGGGAACATTTGTTCGATTCCCTCCCGCCGGCTTGAAGTTGGGGAACTGTGACGTCATATGTAACGTGGCTTCCTCGGGGTACGATGTTCGGTTTGTAATGCAGCTGGTGCCCCATCGAAGTTGTGCACTGGGGATTTGATCACATCACACACCACCCATATATACATATATTTGGGTCGCATGCAGGGTATAGGGTCTTCTGATCGACCCCGTCTCCCATGTGTGGTTTTCAACGACACGCCTATCTGTGAGCCTGGTCTATATATATCATCCCTTTGGCCGACAATGAGGGGGTTTGGCCATGAATGGATTCCTCCTGGTTCGTGTTACCGCGGGTCATGGTGACATGTCCGAGCAAAGTTCGAGCTCATGCGTTCTCAGGATTCCCTCCCATGTGCTCGAAATGGTGTCTTGGATCGACACCCTACGTACGTCGACGTCATCCTTAATTACTACCTACCTTTCATGGGGGTTGTCCATTTTGTGAGGTAGGCGCCACATCAAAATTGTACATTATTGGGTATTTAAAACACATCACCCTTCCAACGTACATCAATTTGGGCCCCATGCAGATGGTGCTGGTTTTGTGGCCCCTCTCGTGCGGTTAACGGTGATGGTCCAATCTATGGGCCCGAGCGGTCTATTATATCCCTTCTTGACCGACAACAACAGTGGTTGTTTGGCCAAGATAGATTCACTTGGTCCGTCTTATGGTAGGTCATGGTGACATGCATGCATGTCTGACCAAAGTATGAGTACGTGCATGCGTCCTGCCGACACGAAGTGGGGGTGGGGCATGCAGGCACCTAGCTACGACCTTAACCCGTCATTATAGATATCCAAGGGGGCTTTCCGGTTTGCGAGGGAGGTGCCACATCAAAGTTGTGCATTGTGTATTTAAACATCACACCCTTTATTCCTACATATATTTGGCCACTTCTAGGTGGTTGTTGTCTTCTGGCCCCTCTCACCCGATCTTCGACGACGCGCCCACCCGTGGGCCTGCGCGTCAAAGTTGTGCATTGGGAATTTGAACATCACACACCACCCTTTTCATACATATATATTTGGGCCACATGATGTTGTGGTTGTGTTCTCATCCTCTCTCGCGTTTTCTTGTTACCAAATGGTGCTATTTAAAATAGCAGACGCCTCGGATGAAAAACTGCGTGCGAACGTACACGCAACGGACACGGGTGCACTGGCTTAACCGTGTGCGAAGCTCGTGCCCTGTAAAATCGCCACGACTTCGCAAGCGCCAGCAAGGGTGAAGGGGTAATGTGTACACGATATTTAGGATGAATTCCACGTATGCGTCTGAAAATTAGGACGAACCGTGTGCGATAAACTAGCTAGCTAGAAATCTCAAAAAAAATCTACCCGCCTTGAGCGATGCAAAAATTGGTGGTTCCGCGGCTTTTCCTTATTATCATACACAATTATTATGTTTGGACCGTGTGCGATCTGGTTGCTCCCGCCCCGCTTCATTTCCTTTACCCAAATTTTAGTTGCCGCGGTATTTCAACCGTCTCCCTCACTCCTCCACCACCGACCTCATAGTAAAATTCCAGTAGCCGAGGCATTTGAACCGTCGCCCTCCCTCGTCCACCACCATCTCCACCCACCATTACTAAAATTTTCAGTAGCCGCGACATATCCTCAAACACCACCCGCCCTAACCCCGCCCCCCTCCACAGTCTACACCCCCCTGCTCGAACCCTAGCTTGCCGCCGCCGCCGAAGCCGCCGCTGCCGCCGCCACCAACCCCTGCCGGTCTGCCCATGCCTCCTAGTTTAGATAAGTTCAGGTTACCCACCGATTCCCATACCCTTGCCGCCCTGAGTTTTTAGATGAGGCCTGCGGTGTCCCTCCCCTCCAGATCCCCATCCCCTACTATAGAGAGTCGCAGCCTAAGCCCGACCACATATCCCGGGGAGCCCGAGGAGCGTACGGCCAAAAGGAGGTCTATCATGGCCTCTCCGCCGGAGGATGTCGGGGTGGCCGCCGTTCGTGCCGACCTGTCGATCCCGGAGGAACACCTCGCCCCGGAAGCCAGCGAGGACGTTGACTACGTCGCCATGGCGAAGGCTTCACGTCAGTGGGCTCACGTATTACTGAATCTCAGGACAGCCGGCTTCGACATCAAGCTCGTCGACAGCGAAGGCTTCACGCGGGCCATGTCACAGGTTAAGTGGTCCATCCCCAACGCCTCTGATTCAACCGCCGTCGATCTCTTTGAAGGCCCCGCCGCTGATCTCCTCCACCTCGCGGTCAAGGATTTGCAATCCTTGTACGCCATCGAGCCCATTTTGTAATTTCTGAAGGACACGTTCTACGGCGGTGGCTTGGGATCCTCAGCTGCCAAGTCAGATCTCATCGACCACGACCACGCGAAGGGCACCCACTACGGCTCTTCCAAGGTGAGACAGCCCATCTGCAACATCAGGGATCACACCCTGGGTCTATGCTCTTCCAAGTGGAAGGATCCCGTCCATGACAAGTGAGGCAATATCCTATAAGCAAATCTTACTTTTTCTAGCTAGCCAACTCGCACCCACTGTTGTTGTAGCTTTTGCCATGCGATGTTTTAATTGTGCCATGTTTAATTATTTTAGTTATGCAAAAATGTAATGTTCAATAGGGCTATCTAATGTTTAAGTATGAATTGTCCACTTCAGTTTCACGAATGGCTATATTTGGTTGTTTATAGTGAGTAGATGCCTTGTTTATCTGTATTTGGTTGTTAGGTTGGTTGCAGTGAGCATTTGGCCAGTTTTCAAGTAGATGCCCTGTTTATCTGTATTTGGTTGTTAGGTTGGTTGCAGTGAGCATTTGTCCAGTTTTCAAGCAGATGCCTTGTTTATCTGTATTTGCTTGTTAGGTTGGTTGCAGTGAGCCTTTGTCCAGTTTTCAAGCAGATGCCTTGTTTATCTGTATTTGCTTGTTAGCTAGGTTGGTTGCAGTGATCCTTTGTCCAGTTTTCAAGCAGGTGCCTTATTTATCTGTATTTGCTTGTTAGGTTGGTTGCAGTGAGCCTCTGTCCAGTTTTCAATGGCTATATTAGGTTGTTATAGTGAGCATATATGCCTTGTTTATTTTAGTTATTCACAATGTGATGTTCATTATGTGCAAGTATGAACCGTGCAGTTCGATTTCATCAATACCAGTTTGAATGACTATATTTGGTTCCTGTTATGCCTGGTGAAGTTAACACATGCCCTTTATTTCAGTTTTACACATTTATGCGGTGTGATGTTTAAGCATGAGCTATGTTCTATTCATTTTCAACAGTACCTATTTGAATTACAATATTTGGTCCTTGTTAAGCCTGTTGTACTTAACATTCCCTTCCATTTTTTAACTGATTTAACATCATGCTGAAACCAACGCATTCAAGCTGTCATTTTGAGATGTTGTTGTTTACCATGGCTATATTTGGTTGATGTTAAGCCTGTAGTACTTATCATGCCTTTCCATGTATTTACACAGGACAACAACGGGAGTGGCCAGCATTTTCCACCGAGGTTAGTTTCATCCCTCGGCTTATACTGCCTCCGTTCCATAATGTAGTGCATACAAATCCATGGTTGGACACTTTTTAGCTTCTAATATTGAATTGTCGCTTGTAGGTACATATGTCCTAGGCAAAGATCCACGCCTCGACCCTTTTTGCGTATGGGGCAATGAGATATTCATGAACCAGCATCAAGTGAGGAAACTGATAAGAATTATTAGCAAAAAGATATGACCGATGGCAATTAAATTATTTGTCTACGCTCCATCCAACACAACAGTGAGCTGTAGGATGGTAACTACGAACTCTGTAGCCTTCTCTTTTTATTGCCCATAATGAGTTGTTAGACAACAATGTCTGAATATTTTTCATTTGCAGTGGTTCCCAAAGCAGTTTACTCAAGATTACCTCGCAAAGTACATGATTGGTGGACATGCAATGAAGGTTAAAGTATTTCATCGAGACTACAATGAGCATCGAGAAGTCTTAATGAAGACAGTGAAAGGTGGGCGGGCGGCCATCACAAGGGGTTGGCCTAGAGTCGTGCACGCATTAGGCATGGAGGAGGGCACAATATGGGTATTCCACTTCACCTTCTCCAGCAACCAGAATGTCTTCCACCTCTCTCTTTACAGTCTTTAGTACAACTGTGGTTCATCATTCTTTCCTTGCTGCTTCTCTAGTTCTTCAACATATGTACCTGTGCATCAAATTATTCATTCGTCCATGAACTTGTATTTGTAATAAACATGGCTCGATATGAAATAAGTGATTGCCTACTTTCATATTGAAAATATGTTTCAATTTAAAATTAATTTTAAATGCAGGGATTAAATTAGGGATAAATTATGATCTGCATACCATTACACTACACATGGTTTGCGAAAGCAAAACATCTGTGATAAACGTCAAGATCAGACACGTTGCTCAGATCAGTACGTTGTGCAATGAAACTCTACTGCACACACGATCAGATAAGAAAAAATGTGTGAGATTAACAACAACAACGCACACAGTTCCTTCTTAATAAATGCTTGTGTAAGTCACCTTATCACACACACTAGGCAATTATGAACTGTTTATGATGTCGTGTGCATCATAAACGTTTGCTCATAGAAGAACGCGTGCGATAGGCCTTCATCCGACACGGGTAATACGGATGAATCGTTTGGGACATTTTATACATCTCAAATGTTTATGTACACACAAATGTGTGGGATATTCAAGCTTCGCATACGGTGTACAATTGTGAACTGTTTGTGATGGGGTGAGCATTGCAAACGTTGCAGCACTGAATGCCGAGTGCGATGGTAATGCGAGCACAAACGAGTACCAAGGACGGAGCGTTTGGGAAAGATGCTGGCATCGCATACGCTTAGTTCTGCGAAACGTATGCTTGCGTGCTCCCTATCGCCGATGGTTTCTGGGTCGTGTGGGAAGACCCCCCCCTATCGCACACACAGGCAAGGCGACGGTTTAAAACTACGTCGCGGAAAGGGGTTAAAAACCGTTTGTATAGCAGCTCGCTGTACCAGTGGAGGGGCCCACAAGCCTGGGGGCACGCCTACCCCCCTGGGCGCGCCGTCCAGGCTTGCCGCCTCCTCGTGGCTCCTCTGGTCTTCTCCCGAAGCTTCGTGGGTCTCTTCTGGTCCAGAAAAAATTAATCCAAAGTTTTATTCTCGTTTGGACTCTTTTTGATAATGATTTTCTGAAAAGGCAAAAACAAGCAAAAAACAGCAACTGACACTGGGCACTGAGTTAATAGATTAGTCCCAAAAAATGATATATAATGGCATATAATTGCATATAAAACATCCAAGATTGATACTATAATAGCAGTGAACAATCAAAAATTATAGATACGTTGGAGACGTATCAAGCATCCCCAAGCTTAATTCCTACTCGTCCTCGAGTAGGTAAATGATAAAAATAGAATTTTTGATGTGGAATGCTAGCTATCATGTTTCATCATGTAATCTCTCTTACGGTATGAATAGTAAGATCCGAATGATTCAAAGAAATAGTTTATAGTTTGATATAAAGACATCAATACTCAGGCATACTAACAAACAATCATGTCTTTCAAAATAAAAATGCTAAAGAAAGTTATCCCTACAAAATCATATAATCCTGATAACCCACAAGTATAGGGGATCGCAACAGTTTTCGAGGGTAGAGTATTCAACCCAAATTTATTGATTGGACACAAGGGGAGCCAAAGAATATTTGCAAGTATTAGCAGTTGAGTTGTCAATTCAACCACACCTGGAGACTAAATATCTACAGCAGAGTGATTAGTAGCACAGTAGTATGGTAGTTTGATAGCAATAGCAATAATAGTAACTTAGCAAAGAACAATATGTGAAAAAATCGTAGGCATTGGATCGGTGATTATGTTGGATAACATTCATCATGTAACAGTCATAACCTAGGGCGACACAGAACTAGCTCCAATTCATCAATGTAATGTAGGCATGTATTCCGTATATAGTCATACGTGCTTGCGATAAGAACTTGCATGACATCTTTTGTCCTACCCTCCCGTGGCAGCGGGGTCCATAAGGAAACTAAGGGGTATTAAGGCCTCCTTTTAATAGAGAACCGGAACAAAGCATTAACACATAGTGAATACATGAACTCCTCAAACTACGGTAATCATCGGAAAGAATCCCAATTATTGTCACCTTAGGGTATGCGGATCATAACACATAGCAGGTGCGTATAACTTGCAAGATCGGATCAATGTAACACCCCAAAAATCGGGTTATCGATTTTTATGTTGTTATTCCTTCTTAGCTTTCCTCTCCCAAATTTTTTCCTCTAGAATCTGGTGAGTGACCAGGTGAATCCAGACAATCCTCAATCTCTCCATACCTTTCCCATGCTATTGTGCCAGCCAAGCTTCCGTCAATAAACCCCGAACCTCATTCAAACCCTAGTTTCAAAATATTGGAACTGGAAATCATGCCTTTGTGTTTACAAAGGAGCTCTCATTTTCCTTGCTCTGTTAATCCTCCCAAAATTTCCAGAGACCCTCCTTCATCCATAAACCCTAGATGTGCAAAAATATTGCCAAGTCATATGCAATATTTTTCATCTAGAATTAATTCCTTTTTCAGCCTTTCGGAGGAATTAAATCCAGAAAAATATCTATCCATCTCCAAAGTTCATGAAAACTTGTGGAGATATTCTTTGTGATCATATTGAGCTCTCACAAAAATATTGGCCATAATTAAATAAGGGAAATTGCATTTTCCTATTTAAAGCCAATATTTTAATTTGGGGCCTTTCCAAAGGAACTACCATTTTGGTAGCTAGGAAAAATCCCAAATAAATTTTTGGAGCTTATCCTATCCATATATTCATCATTTCCATCAAGATCCAAGTTCCACAATTCAAATTTTGAGCATAACATCCATTTGCAAATTCTGTCCAGATTTCCAGTTTGCAAAGGAAGTGCTTGTTCCCTTGATCTTTTTGGGCTGAGATTTTTCAGGGTGGTTATCAATGATAAATCACCTCTGGATACCAAAAACCAGCCCATTTCATCTAGCCAATCTTCCCCAGTAAATTATCTAAGTTTCTGTTCAGATTGCATCTCTGTGAAGGAAGTGCCTTCATAGATGATCAATCTGAGCTGAAATTTCTCCAGCTATGTCTTATAACTATATCATCACCCTACACCAAAAATAATCCAAATCCATCTAGCCATTTGACCTCAACATCATCATCTTCATTTCTGGTCAGATTGCTAGGTTACAAAGGAAGTACCATCTAGAGTTGTCCATTTGTGCTGAAACTTGGCTAGGATGACTACCTTGGTAGATGATTGACCCTTGACCAATATCAGGCCAAGAGGAGCACTGTGGTGGCCACACCACATGTGCAAACTTTGCTGCTAGAACCTGTTTGACCTTGGTGCAGTCACACCAGACCTTTTCCGTCCCATCCAGATGCACATGTCAACTCAGCGAAGCAAGGAGAAGACCCCAGACATGGTTTGGCCTCGCGTGCGGCGTGGAAACGCCATGGCCACACGGTGACCATGTGTAGTGCACCGCGTGCCAGATCCTTCGGGAGCCCTCTTCGGCGGGCTCCAGCTCGTCCGCGAGCGCCGGCGAGCTCCCCACCGCACACGTACGCCTCCTAGAGCTTTCCCCCTCGCCCCCTAGCCGGTGGACACTTCTGCCGACCGCCGGAGTGCCACCACCTTGCCGTGCGTCTCGGATCTTCGGCCACCGTCGCGAGACCCCCTCCCCGCGGCTATAAATAGCGCCCCGAGCTCCCCTCCTCTCCACCAGCAGCCCCAACCCCCTCCCAGTCCTCCCACCGAGCTCATGGAGCTCTCCCGCCTCCCATGGCCGAAGCCCTGCCGCCGAACCCCTCGGCCGATTCCTCCCCGTAGCCCTCCCCCTCCCTGCTCTCTGCGCCCTCGGCCTCCCCTGAGCAACCGCGAGCCACCGCCGCTTCCATTCTGGCTGGGGAAGCCCTGCTGGCGCGGTCCTGTCGACACCCGTCGCCGCCGCCCGCCTCTGCTGACCCCGCTCTATCCCAGCAGCTCCGGCGAGCCTGGCAGCCATCGGCGGGTGCGGCGTGGCACGGGGCAGTCGCCTCAGTCACCGGCTCGGTCCCACGAGCAACAGGACGGCCGGAGCCGCGACGACCGAGTGGCCCGCTCCTCCTCTGTTTCTCTGTCGCGAGGAAGGAGAGAGAGAGCGAGAAAGAAAGAAGAGATGAGGCGGGTCCTGCTCATCAGCGAGAGGAAGAAAAGTCAACCCAGGCCCACTCGTTGTTAAGTGGAAGCGTATTCAGTGAAATACGCTTTCCATTCTGAGAAGCGTACTCCGCCGTGTTCTTTACAGAGAATGCGCTTTCTGTTACTGAAAGCGTAATCTATAAAATGCGCCTTCATTTTCTCAGACGCGGCCGAAAGGGTTATTTGACAGACGTTCACCCGTTAAGAGCTAAAGTGGACAGTTTTATGTCTGTTTTATTACTTAATGAACGAACGACCGTTTCTCCGCGACCGTAACTCCGATTGAGGTAAATCCAACGCCCACGTTTTCAGTTCGTCGAGCCTGTTCCGATGGTATCATTTTCATAATGTTTTCACACTATGAAAATGACCATTTTGCCCTTGCCCTTCAATCAGCCCCTTCGAGAGGGAAACTTTTCCGGCAAATCTTTTCGGAGTTTCATCGCACTTCCTCCCGGTGTATTCCTCTACCCCAAGGCAAGCCAACCTCTTATCATGAGCTCCAGACTTGCGTGATGACTTTGCTTGCACCCTATGTGTGTGTTGCAGTATATTTCAGATCATTTGTTAGTCTGCACTGCCATAGCCCTGTTATTTCATCTGTGCCAGATGCTAGTGTTATTTACCATGTGATATCATGAATTGCTTTCATGTCATATTTTCCCATGCTAGTAACAATACTTTTAATACCACCATCATGTTAGTGCTATGATTTGATCTCATGCCATGATTGTCAATACTGTTATGGTTTTGTTATGCTGTTAAGGGATTGTTCCTGCTTGCAAATATTGATGTGATGGTATGATGATGAAAAGGTTAAATTGAACTTATAAATTAAACCTCCTCCGTCATCGATGGGATCGATTCATAGTGCCACTGAACCGAGCTTATCCGTGCAGCCACATCTGCCGGTATGGGACGGCCTTGACTTGGTCTAGCTTTGTGCTCTCTTACCGGTACCACCAAAGAGGGAAGGTTATGCGCGCGTGCTACCCTGACCCGGTAGGCGGCGATAACCTTATGAGCCCAGTTGTTTGTTTAGCCCGGGAGTCCCCGTTTGGGACAATTTTGTTTGGCCACGACGGTGGCAGGTGTCACGGGGTGACACAGGGGCCACCCAGGGCATGACTCCGGGGGAGGATGATTGTTGGTGGTACGGTGGGGGAGTCACGGGTTAGGCAAGTTTCGTTGGAGCAGCACCGGTCCACCCAAAGGGGAAGTGTACCGAGGTATGAGACCAGGAGCTTCATAGTGTGGGTAAAGTGCGCAACCTCTGCAGAGTGTAAGAATCTATTCGAATAGCCGCGTCCACGGTATTGGACACAGTTCGTATTAGGTCACACTATTTGGTCTTAGTCGATCTGGAGGACAAACCTGTTATTATAAACTTGTTAAAGAATGTGCTACTAAGTAAATGTGGTAACTTGGGCTATGGGGATGATTGTGAGTAGTCACCATGTTGTTCTGACATGATCACGAGATGGGATCTCGGTGAGTCATAAGTTAGCCCAGAGGGGCAGTAAAACTGAGTGATGTCACCACATATTACTTTAATGCTTCACGGGAGGTAAGTGTAGCATAGGTTCCAGTTTAACTGTGGATACCATGCTTCGTAGAAGTAGTCATGCCATGCTATGATATGTAGTTGATATGCCTGATCCATGTTATGCCCTGTTGTCATGCCATGCTATGATATGTAGTTGATATGCCTGATCCATGTTATGCCATGCTTGATCCATGATTTTCCTGTTAATTCCATACCATGTTTAGATTAAATTCTTATAGAAGCATAGGGCTTGCTTTGTCATCTGCTTGTTTGGATGCTATGTATTTGGTTGACTTGCGAGTACATTCAAAGTACTCACCTGGCCTTGCACGTGGCCAGTTGCAGGAGAAGATCCGTCGTGCTAGATCGTAACCCAGCCAGTCCTGTGCGTTGTGGAGCCCAGCCAGAGACGTCGTTGCCACTGAACCAAGACCTCCGCTGCCATTTAGTTAGCCTTGGAGCCATGTAATATTGTTGTAAGCAACAGTATTGTAAAACTTCATTTCATATAATAAAGCCATTTTTGTGCCTGGAATTGCTGTATCAAGTCTCAGGCGTGCGCCAGGTCTTATCCTGGGACTGGCGTGCGTCGGCCCTCTATCGGGGTGCCACAATCAAGAACACAAATATATTCATGAAAACATAAAGGGTTCAGATCTGAAATCATGGCACTCGAGCCCTAGTGACAAGCATTAAGCATAGCAAAGTCATAGCAACATCAATCTCAGAACATAGTGGATACTAAGGATCAAGCCCTAACAAAACTAACTCGATTACATGATAAATCTCATCCAACCCATCACCATCCAGCAAGCCTACGAAGGAATTACTCACTCCCGGCGGTGAGCATCATGAAATTGGTGATGGAGGATGGTTGATGATGACGATGACGGAAGATCCCCCTCTCCGGAGCCCTGAACGGACTCCAGATCTGCCCTCCCGATGAAGAACAGGAGGTGGCGGCGGCTTCGTATCGTAAAACGCGATGAAACTTCCTCTCCTATTTTTTTCTCTAGAATTGTGAATTTATAGGCTTGAGATTAGGGTCAACGGAGCCACATGGGCCCCACAAGCCACCAGGGCGCGCCAGGGGAGGGGTGGCGCGCCCTGGTGCCTCGTGGGCAGCAGGTGGCCCCCCTCCAGTGGATCTTGGCTCTAGTATTCTTTATTTATTCCATAAAAAATCTCCAAAAAGTTTTGTCCAATTCCGAGAACTTTTATTTCTGCACAAAAAACAACACCATGGTAGTTCTGCTGAAAACAGCGTCAGTCCGGGTTAGTTTTATTCAAATCATGCAAATTAGAGTCCAAAACAAGAGCAAAAGTGTTTGGAAAAGTAGATACGACGGAGACGTATCAAATCCTGTCATGCTCCATCTTCTTAACACAAAATATTTATCATGCACTACCCCGATGATAAGCCGAGCAATTGGTTCATACTTTTTAACGCGCTTTAGCTTTTTCATCCCCCACGCAATACATGAGCGCAATCCATGGATATAGCACTATAGGTGGAATAGAGTATGGTGGTAGAGATAAATAAGGGGAAGTCAAAAATAATAAGATAGTCTCACATCGACGAGGCTAATCGACGGGCTATGGAGATGCCCATCAATTGATGTCAATGTGAGAAGTAGGGATTGCCATGCAACGGATGCACTAAGAGCTATAAGTGTATGAAAGCTCAACATGAAAACTAAGTGGGTGTGCATCCAACTTGCTTGCTCATGAAGACCTCAGGCATTTGAGGAAGCCCATCATCGGAATATACAAGCCAAGTTCTATAATGAAAAATTCCCACTAGTATATGAAAGTGACAAAATAAGAGACTCTCTATATGAAAAACATGGTGCTACTTTGAAGCACAAGTGTGGAAAAGGATAGTAACACTGCCCCTTCTCTCTTTTTCTCTTATTTTTTTTGTGGGCTCTTTTTGGCCTCTCTTTTTTTATTTCCTCACTGGGACAGTGCTCTAATAATGATGATCATCATACTTCTATTTACTTACAACCCAAAAAATTACAACTCGAAACTAGAACAAAAATATGACTCTATATGAATGCCTCTGGCGGTGTACCAGGATGTGCAATGATACTAGCGTAACATGTATAAATAATGATGTACGATGGCTGAGCCACAAATACTATGTCATATATATGATCATGCAAAGCAATATGACAATGACGATGTGTGTCATAAAAATGGAACGGTGGAAGTAGCATGGCAATATATCTCGGAATGGCTATGGAAATGCCATGATAGGTAGGTATGGTAGCTGTTTTGAGGAAGATATAAAGAGGCTTATGTGTGATAGAGTGTATCATATCACGGGGTTTGGATGCACCTGTGAAGTTTGCACCAACTCTCGATGTGAGAAAGGGCAATGCACGGTACCGGAGAGGCAAGCAAATTGCGGAAAGGTGAGAGTGCGTATAATCCATGGACTCACATTAGTCATAAAGAACTCACATAATTATTGCAAAAGTTTATTAGCCCTCGAAGCAAAGTACTACTGCGCATGCCCCTAGGGGGATAGATTGGTAGGAAAAGACCATCGCTCAGCCCCGACCTCCACTCATAAGGTAAACAATCAAGAATAAATCATGCTCCAACTTCTTAGCATAACGACAGATCATACGTGCATGCTTCGGGAATCACAAACCTTAACACCAATATTCTTACTAAACCACAATTATCTACTAGCACCTCCCACAAATTACCATCTTAATATCGCAAAACTATTGCAAGGAATCAAACTTATCATATTCAGTGATCTACATGAAAGTTTTTATTATATCCCTCTTGAATACCTATCATATTAGGACCAAATTCATAACCCGTGCATATTACCATTGTTATTCATTAGAATCTCAAAAAGATATAAGTGAAGAATGAGAGTGCAACTATTTCTTTAAAATATAACCACCGCCGTGCTCTAAAAGATATAAGTGAAGCACTAGAGCAACTGCCTAGCTCAAAAGATATAAGTGAAGCACATAGAGTATTCTAACAAATCACGAATAATGTGTGTCCCTCTCAAAAAGGTGTGTTCAACAAAGATGATTGTGACAAACTAAAAGGCACACAAAATCAAACAAACTATATCACAAGACGCTCCAAGTAAAACACATATCATGTGATGAATAAAAATATAGCTCCAAGTGAGTTACCGATAGATCGTAGACGAAAGAGGGGATGCCTTCCGGGGCATACCCAAGCTTAGACGCTTGAGTCTTCCTTGAATATTACCTTGGGGTGCCTTGGGCATCCCCAAGCTTAGGCTCTTGCCACTCCTTATTCCTTTATCCATCGTAGTCTCACCCAAAACTTGAAAACTTCAGCACACAAAACTCAACAGAAACCTCGTGAGATCCGTTAGTATAACAAACAAATCTTTAACTTTAGGTACTATTGTAAATTGATTCACATTTAATATTGGCATAATGCTACTGTACTCCAACTTCTCCATGACTCATAGCCCCCCCCCCCCCCCCCCCCCCGATACAATCCATATATTCATCAAAATAAGCAAACTATGCAACAAAAACAGAATCTGTCTAAAACAGAACAGTCTGTAAAGATCTATTTAAAATCCATACTTATGTAACTCAAAAAATTCTGAAAAATTAGGAAAATGTGGGAAATTCATATACCAATACTGTGTAAAAATTTCAGATTTTGCTGATGCTCCAGTACATAATAAAAATTCCAGCACTGGACGCAAAACTTTCTGTTTTCCAAACAACATCAATTATACTATCATCCAAATCATCCCAAAGGCATTACTTGGCACAAAAACTAATTAAAAGATAAAAACACAATAATAACAGAGGCTATAATTGTGTAAACACACAAAAACACAAGGTAAAACAAAAAAATATTTTATTCATTGGGTTGCCTCCCAACAAGCGCTATTGTTTTATGCTCCTAGCTAGGCATAGTGCATAGTTTCAAGTGTTGTCATCCTTCAAGTTAATTCCATAGGTGGCCCTCATAAAACATTCATAAGGTGCCTTAATTCTCTTTCTAGGTAAGTGTTCCATCCCTTTCTTTAATGGAAATTGAAATCTTATATTACCTTCTTTCATATCAATAATAGCACCTATGGTTAGTAGGAAAGGCCTACCAAGTATTATAGGACAAGAAGGATTGCATTCAATATCAAGAACAATAAAATCCACGGGCACAGAATTTTTATTTGCAATAATAAGCACATCATTTATTCTACCCAATGGTTTTTAATAGTGGAATCCGCAAGATGCAAATTAAGGGAACAAGGATCCATATCAGTGTGACCTAGCACATCACACAAAGACTTTGGTATAGTGGAAACGCTAGCACCAAGATCACAAAGAGCATTACATTCATAATATTTAATTTTGACTTTAATAGTAGGTTCCCATTCATCTTGTAATTTTCTAGGAATTGAAACTTCTAACTCAAGTTTTTCTTCATGAGCTTTCATCATAGCTTCTACAATATGTTTAGTAAAAGCCTTATTTTGTTCATATGCATTTGGTGAATTAATCATGGATTGTAACAAGGAAATGCACTCAATTAAAGAACAACTATCATAATTAAAGTCCTTGTAATCCAAAGTAGTGGGTGTATTACTATTTAAAGTTTTGACCTCTCCAAACCCACTTTTTTCATTTTTTATCATTAAGATCATCACCCTCCAAGCAATTGGGACTCCTTCTATCTAAAGTTGACTCTTATTCAGTCCCTTTTTCATCAAGTTTTATATTACTAAATAATGATTCAATAGGAGTGACACCAATCATTTTAATATCTTCATCATTACTACGATAGAAACCGGGTGGAATAGTTTTTTCTAGAAATTCTCGCTTAGCTCTCAACCTAGCGGTCCTATCTTTACTTTCATTAATGGAGACATAGATAGATTTAATAGACTCATTTATATCATTCTTGGGTGGCAAAATTTTAATTTTGAGATTTTCAACATCATGAGCAATTCTATCCATGTTCCTAGACAATTCATCAACTTTATTCAATTTTTCTTCTATCATAGCATTCAAATTCTTTTGTGAATTAATAAATTCTTTAATATTACTTTCAAGATCAGAGGGTATCCTATTATTATTATTATTATTATATGGATTGCCATATTAATTACCATAATTATTAGATGAATTTCCAGGAAACGGTCTAGGATTGAAATTACCCCTATAAGCATTGTTGTTGAAATTATTTCTAGAGACAAAATTCACATCAATAGCATCATTATTTTGCTCAATCAAAGTAGACAATGGCACATCATTAGGATCAACATGAGCACTTTTACTAGCAACCAAATTCATAAGAGCATCCATCTTATCACTCAAAGTATTAATTTCTTCAACAGAATTTACCTTCTTACCAGTTGGAGTTCGTTCAGTCTGCCATTGAGAATAATTTGTCATAATATCGTCAAGAAGTTTTGTAGCTTCTCCCAATGTAATTTCCATAAAAGTACCACCTGCGATAGAATCTAGCAAATTTTTAGAAACAAAGTTTAGTCCCGCATAATTTTGTTTATGATCATCCATAAACTTAAACCATGTGTTGGGAAATTTCTTATAATTAATTTCATTCTCTCCCAAGATTGTGCAACATGCTCATGTTCAAGTTGCTTAAAATTCATAATTTGATTTCTTAAAGAAATAATCTTAGCGGGAGGAAAATACTTGGCAATAAAAGCATCCTTACACTTATCCCAAGAATCAGTACTATTTCTAGGCAAGGATGAAAACCAAGTTTTAGCACGATCTCGTAGTGAGAACGGAAATAATTTTAATTTGACAATATCATTATCCACATCTTTTTTCTTTTGCATATCACAAATCTCAACGAAAGTATTTAGATGGGATACAACATCTTCATTAGGACTACCAAAAAATTGTTCTTTCATAACAAGATTAAGCAAAGCAGCATTAATGTCACACGACTCCGCACTAGTGGCGGGAGGAGCAATAGGAGTACTAATTAAATCATTATTATTAGTATTGGAAAAGTCACACAATTTTGTGTTTTCTTGAGACATCGCGACGAAGCAAGCAAACAAGCAAATAAAAATATTTTTGTGTTTTTGTAAAAAAATAGAAGTGGTGGAGATGAAAATGAGAGGCAAATGCAAATAAAAATGCAAATAAAATAAATGCAAGTGAATGATAGTTTGTGTGAAGGTACTTGGTAATTTTGATTATGTCTCCCCGGCAACGGCGCCAGAAATTCTTCCTGCTACTTGTAGACTGCGTTGGTATTTCCCCGAAGAGGAGAGGATGATGCAGTATAGTAGAGATAAGTATTTCCCTTAGTTAAGAACCAAGGTTATCAATCCAGTAGGAGAACCAAGCAAAATCCCGTTAAACGCACATGCACACACAAAAGCAAACACTTGCACCCAACGCAAATAAGAGGGTTGTCAATCCTCTTAGCGGTTATTTGCAAGGATTAATTCTGATAGTGATAGATAGATAAACTAAAATACTAAATAAAATAAAAGTAAATAAATTGCAGCAAAGTAATTTTTGGTTTTAATATATGATAAAAGTAGACCCGGGGGACATAGTTTTCACTAGAGGCTTCTCTCTCGAACACATAGCATATGGTGGGTAAACAAATTACTGTTGGGCAATTGATAGAAAAGCAAATAATTATGACGGATTCATGGCAATGATCATGTACGTAGGCATCACGTCCGAGACAAGTAGACCGACTCCTGCCTGCATCTGCTACTATTACTCCACCCATCGACCGCTATCCAGCATGCATCTAGGGTATTAAGTATGAAACAGAGTAACGCCTTAAGCAAGATGACATGATGTAGACAGAGTAAACTCAAGCAATATGATTAAACCCCATCTTTTTTATCCTTAATGGCAACAATACAAATACATGTCATGTCCCTTTCTGTCACTGGGATTGAGCACCGCAAGATTGAACCCTTCACAAAGCACCTCTCCCATTTGCAAGATAAACCAATCTAGTTGGCCAAACCAAATCGATAGATCGAAGAGAAATACAAAGCTATAATAATCATGCATAAAAGAGTTCAAAGAAGACTCAAATATTTCTCATGAATAATCTGATCATAAACTCACAATTCATCGGATCCCAACAAACACACTGCAAAAGAAGATTACATCAGATAGAACTCCAAGAACATCGAGGAGAACATGGTATTGAAGATCAAAGAGAGAGAAGAAGTGATCTAGCTACTAGCTATGGACCTGTAGGTCTATGGTAAACTACTCACACATCATCAGAGGGGCAAGAAGGTTGATGAAGAAGCCCTCCGTGATCGATTCCCCTCCGGCAGAGTACCGGAAAAGGCCTCCAGATGGGATCACGGAAGAACAGAGGCTTGCGGCGGCGAAAAGGTTTTCTCTTCTGTCTTTTTGGTATATTGGGAATATTTGGGAATTTATAGCGCTGGAATTAGGTCAGGAGGGGCTACGAGGGGCCCACAAGCCTGGGGGGCGCGCCTACCCCCCTGGGCGCGCCCTCCAGGCTTGCCGCCTCCTCGTGGCTCCTTTGGTCTTCTCCCGAAGTTTCGTGGGTCTCGTTTGGTCCAGAAAAAATTAATCCAAAGTTTTTTTCTCGTTTGGACTCTTTTTGATAATGATTTTCTGAAAAGGTAAAAACAAGCAAAAAACAGCAACTGGCACTGGGCACTGGGTTAATAGGTTAGTCCCAAAAATGATATATAATGGCATATAATTGCATATAAAACATCCAACATTGATACTATAATAGCATGGAACAATCAAAAATTATAGATACGTTGGAGACGTATCAGTGTTTCGGCTAACTAGGAACGGTTCGACATCGACATCACCGCCACTCATCATCGCCACGGACTCGACAACGACCACTTCACCTTTGACACACCAACCGTACACAAGGACGGTAACCTCGACGACATCTTTGTACATTCTCCTTGCCATTGCATTGTTAACCCCCGAGCAAATTTTGTGTCACTTGCCTACCAAGACTAGCCGTTTGAGTATTGCCGGGCAACGCTACTTGTGCACTTTAGTGATACACGTTCCGCATAGCTATCATTGCGTGCATATATCATCGTATCATCTCTTGTGTCATCATTTGCTCCCGCATATACAAAATTACTATATTGGTTTGAGCATTTCCCATAGTGGCCATATCCAAAAAAAAGCTTTTAAGCAAAGAGAAAAGGAAAGCAAAGAGCTTGTGAACAATAGCCATAGCATCGCCACATTGCATAGCATATCACCATCATTGATCATCTTGGATCATCGTGTGCAAGTTCACCGGGAATCATACATACATATAGCATACTTGAGATAGAAAGTCCATACGTTTTGTCTCTCATAGGTTGTGCACAAGTTCGTATCCGCCTATTGAGCAATCGTGCTAGTGTCTCTCTAGAGTTGTGCAACACGAGCGTTTTTCGAGGATTCCACATTTTGTGGCCATTCCTTGGTTGCACAATGCTACTTGTAGTCGGCGTTGGTATTTCCCCGAAGAGGAGAGGATGATGTAGTACAGTAGAGATAAGTATTTCCCTCAGTTAAGAACCAAAGTTATCAATCCAGTAGGAGAACCAAGCAAAATTCCGTTAAGCGCAACTGCACACACAAGAGCAAACACTTGCACCCAACGCAAATAAGAGGGTTGTCAATCCTCTTAGCGGTTATTTGCAAGGATGAAATCTTATCGAGGTAAATACATAAACTAAAATACTAATTAAAATAAAAGTAAATAAATTGCAGCAAGGTATTTTTAGGTTTTTAATATATGATAAAGTAGACCGGGGGCCATAGTTGGCTTCTCTCTCAAACACATAGCATACGGTGGGTAAACAAATTACTGTTGGGCAATTGATAGAAAAGCAAATAATTATGACGGATTCATGGCAATGATCATGTATATAGGCATCATGTTGGAGACAAGTAGACCGACTCCTGCCTGCATCTACTACTATTACTCCACCCATCGA
Source organism: Elymus sibiricus (assembly GCA_039707655.1). NCBI lineage: Eukaryota > Viridiplantae > Streptophyta > Magnoliopsida > Poales > Poaceae > Elymus > Elymus sibiricus. The sequence continues at coordinate 70,187,246 of CM077670.1, forward strand.
CCGCTATCCAGCATGTATCTAGGGTATTAAGTATGAAACAGAGTAACGCCTTAAGCAAGATGACATGATGTAGACAAAGTAAACTCAAGCAATATGATTAAACCCCATCTTTTTATCCTTAATGGCAACAATACAAATACGTGTCATGTCCCCTTCTGTCACTGGGATTGAGCACCGCAAGATTGAACCCATCACAAATCACCTCTCCCATTGCAAGATAAATCAATCTAGTAGGCCAAACCAAATCGATAGATCGGAGAGAAATACAAAGTTATAATAATCATGCATAAAAGAGTTTAGAGAAGACTCAAATATTTCTCATGAATAATCTGATCATAAACTCACAATTCATCGGATCCCAGCAAACACACCGCAAAAGAAGATTACATCGGATAGAACTCCAAGAACATCGAGGAGAACATGGTATTGAAGATCAAAGAGAGAGAAGAAGCCATCTAGCTACTAGCTATGGACCCGTAGGTCTGTGGTAAACTACTCACACATCATCGGAAGGACAGCAAGGTTGATGTAGAAGCCCTCCGTGATCGATTCCCCCTCTGGCAGAGTACCAGAAAAGGCCTCCAGATGGGATCGCGGAAGAACAGAGGCTTGTGGCGGCGGAAAGGTTTTATCTTCTATCTCCCTGTTGGTTTGGGAATATTTGTGAATTTATAGCAAAGGGATTAGGTCAAGAGGTGTCACGAGGGGCCCACAAGCCTGGGGGGCGCGGCCACCCCCCTGGGGCGCGCCCTCCAGGCTTGTCGCCTCCTCATGACTCTTCTGGTCTTCTTCTGAAGCTTCCTGGGTCTCTTCTGGTCCAGAAAAAATTAATCCAAAGTTTTTTTCTCGTTTGGACACTTTTTGATAATGATTTTCTGAAAAGGCAAAAACAAGCAGAAAACAGCAACTGGCACTGGGCACTGAGTTAATAGGTTAGTCCCAAAAAATGATATATAATGGCATATAATTGCATATAAAACATCCAAGATTGATACTATAATAACATGGAACAATAAAAAATTATAGATACGTTGGATACGTATCACACAACCTCACTTATCTATCCGTGTGTGTGTTTCCGTGTGCCATTCATTGCTATTGGTCTACTTGTTTCACTTGCGAATTTGTGAATCTTTTTCAACATTATTGACTCTTGCTAACAATTGCATCAATTTTTGTGACACCTATCCTCACCAAGCTACTCCATAACCTTTACTTGTGTAGGTGTGAGAATTGACAAGATCGGGTAACAATTGTGCTACATCCATAATACCATATTGGGTGATCATTGATCCATCTTCAACATTGGAAAGGTACATTTGGTCTAGTTCTTCCCTTTCTTCCACTCACATTTGCTCGAGTCTTGTGATGGATAGGCAAAGCACATCATCTCCGGTCTTCGACAACAATGACAGCGCGAACAACTATACTACCAAAACTCCCCACTTCAGACTACAACGAGCAATGCAAGGTGCACAAGATGCCTTGCGAGAGCGCATCGAGAACCTCGCCACCAACATACGACACTCCGAAGCACGGAAAAGAGACTACATCGACAACAAGTTGGACGCACACATGGATCAACTACGAGACATGTTGGCCACCTACAAGTCTTCTTCCCCTTCGTCATCTTCAAGGCGGCGGCGAGCAAGTCGCACATCTTCGGAGTGCCCAACCGACACAAGCACAATTCGACCACGTCCTGATCTTCGAGACGATGAACAACATCGACATCAAGGTCAAGCACGGCAACGTCAACATCAACACGAAGACGCTCGAGATGCGCGCACCAACAAGTCCCAACAAGCTCTACATCAAGCTACGGCCAACCTTCATGAGCACAAGAGAAGACCGCGAGACGCGCGCCACCAAGAATAAGTTTCGGCGCCAAGTCCAAGGCGACCAACTACAAGACAGGGTGACCCTTCCATCTTCGGAAGAACCCCAAGGAAGATGGCCGAGCATGGGAAATTCCCTTCGGTCATGAAGGCGAGCAACGAGGTGCCACATCATATGGGCCTCCTACAAGAAGACGGTGACAAGACGATCAAGCATGGACCATTCCCTTCGACCAAGGCGGCGAGCATGAACCTCTTCGACAACATGAAGACGGTGCCCCAATGGGACTCATACTCCGAGTAAGCTACAAGACCGCACATGAGACTTTCTCTTTGGTCTCGGAGGAGAGAGATGATTTGCCACATCCTATGGCATTCATCTTTGGAGGTGTTATGGATGAGGAGGTTGAGCATGGGACTACTCCCACAACCACGACGGCGAAAGAAGTTGAGTATGGAGACGTTTGCACCTACATCTCTCCGGCACCCATATATGATGAGATGCCCCAATTGCCATGTGAGGAGAGCCACCGCCACATGAGTGAGATGAGTGAGTCCACCAAATATGACATTGAGTGCATTTCCTATGAGAGGATGAGAGTGACCACCACTAGCCCCACACACGAGAACATGCCACACATCCTATGTGAGGTTGAGAGCCATCACCAACCCTTGAGTGACTTAACCAACCATATGAGTGAGAGCATCATAGCGGGAGTGAGAGAGCCACAACACTTAGTGAGTGAGGTAGTTGATAAGGCATGTGAGGCCACTATGATTTCTAACGACTTAACCTCTACTCCGAGTGTGTTTTCTTGTTTGGTGCTAGATATCCTACAAGACGAAGTGCCAATCCTCGACGAGTCCATGCCTCCAATGGGCAATACGATGGCCATGGTGGACGATGATGCACCCCCCACATGGTTCAATCAAGACGACAATGTTGATCAAGCTTCGATTTTTGCCACCCCACCTACACCACATGAGTGGAGCTCCAAAGGTAACATAGGTGAAAGTGCTTCGCTTGTCCCACTAGTGGACTATCTTGAATATGATTGCTTGCATGATGTTGATCACCTTATGGATACACCACATACTATCTCTTCCACATGCTTAGATGTGCCACCCATTTATGATGAATATGATGATGAGCATGTCGAATTACCTAGTTGTGATGCTATGCTCCATATGATATCATGTGAAAATTCTATTGGTCACGTCATGTTCGATAATCCATTAAACTTGTCATATGCTATGAGTGAGATTTCCCATATTGCTTCATTACAATCTCACCATGGTGACTATGCATATCCCATTCATATAAATCCCATTTGCACTTATGGCATAGATGACACGGTCATGGTCATTGGAATTTGCTTTTCTTGTGATGATATTGCTATGTTTCCTTTGCATAATTTGTGCAATTCATCCTCTATGCCATGCCATGAAAATAATTGTAGATCGCATGATTCCATCCTTTGTGTGCACCATATGCATAACATTAATGACAATGCTCTAGAAAGTACTAGTGATGCATTACACACTTTGAGTCTCCATTATGCTATACATAACGACAAACCAATCATGATGGATGACATGTTTCTATATCATGCATCTCATTTATTTGAGCATTGGATATTTTGTGCTAACCAACACATGCACGTGTGCATCATAATGGATGATGTGTACATATACCATGCACACACAATTTTCCCTTTGCCTTTGTTTTGTGTAGGTATTCACGAATACTCGTCAACTTCTCAATCCCATGAGTTGACGAAGAGAGCTCTTGAGAGCAACGATGCTTTGGGATTCCGTGGATTGTTTTACACACCATTCCATTCGCACAAGGATTTCGCGCATTACATTTACTTGGCTCTCACACGGCTATGGGCTCTTTACCACTTGTTACTTTATGCCCATTTAACCATGTTCACCTTGCATGTTATGCCTCTTTCTATGCCTTTGCCATGCAATTGTGACCCTTGCTTGCAATTACCCATGATACACCACTCTACTATTTCTATGTGTACTTGCATGCTTGGTGGAGATCCTTGTTGCTATTACCATGATTACCATGTGCCCTATGCTATTGTTGATTATTGTGTTGGGAGAGTCATGATGTTCCATTGCTATTTACATAGGACTTCTTGCCAATATAATGATGCTACTTTGCTCATATCTTGTTTTCATGCTTGTGATATGTCATGTGCATTATGTATGCCCACTATTTGCATACATGACATGGTTTCCATGATTACCTCTAGTATGTTGCATCTTCGCACTACTAGCTTGCATGACTTGATTCATATGATCACTTACTTTGTTGCATCACCCATGATTCATACTTGCTCATTTCATTGGGTTGATGACTTATATGCTCATGCCTATCACATGATTTGTCATGATCATTGTCCCTTGTCTCCCTTAGTTGCATCTCTCATATCCACTTGTAGTGAGTGCAACCATGCTATGCTTATTGATCTTGGAGACTTGGACATCTTACTTATGATGCATGCTTGTTTGATTGAGCTTAATGTCTTTGGTTGTACTCGCATCATATGCTTCCATACCATGCCACATTCTCTTGTCCCTTCTTATGATAAGAATGATGACGACACCTGTTGGGTATCTCACCACACGAATGATAGGTTTTGCATTCACGCTAACCTCATTTGCTTTTCCGAGTGTTTGCCATGTTCTTTCGTTTTGAAGGATTCACAAGGCGGTGCCGTCATGAGACATATTGGTCATGCGAAGGCGTACACAATGCGCGACACCGACATTTTCGAGAAACTCGTAAAGGTGAACTCCTTCCCTTTGAGCCACCCTCACATACACATATCGAATGGGCCACACTTTCATTATTGTTTGCTCCTTCTTGTCTACATGATACATCTATTGGATGGAGGACTGACATTGGAGATGGGCCCTATGGACCTTCAAGTTGAGGAGCGCTCGAAAAAAGTGGATGCACCACCGGACCACAACTCATGCCACGACATTGAGCAATGGTATGCCACGAAACTTTTGCCATATTGCACCAACACCTACATATTTGTTGATGAGCATGCTAGATGGAAACATTCCTTCCATAAAAAATTTGCACCTTATGCATGGATTGACTTACATTATGATTGCCTTGTGGCATCTTGTATTTCCATGTCATCCATGATATATGAGCTTGTGCACTTTCTTAGCAAATTTGTTGTGATCTTCCTTGATGGCATATTCATATATAATGATCACATTGCCCACCATCAATTGCATGATAACATAACCACATTGAGCACCACTTGCCATGTTCATGCTTTTGATAAACCGTCCCATTATGACATCATTTTGCATAATGGTTGCATTAATCACTTTCACAACACCTTTGTGTGCACAACAAATGAATTTGCTCCCATGACTGCTTTACATCTCATTCTATATCATTTTGTGAAGCTTCATGTGCCTTGTCAAAAACAATCTTGTCGGATGACCTCATGCTTACTTGATGGACACCTTGTGTGCGCTAACCATTCTATTCCCAAGTGTCCTTTGTGTTTGCTCTTTTTGCATGTATATCATTCCGGAGACATCTTGGAGTACTTGGATTGCGCCATGACTTCTACTCCGTCCAACTACAAGTCCGTCCACGACTACCGCTTCCCTGGTGATGAGGTTCACGATCTGAGAGCAGATCTTTCCCAAGGGGGGGGAGATGATGCGGAGCATCCTACAGTCATCCCCATGTACACTACATCTACTCCCCAAGCCCCAAGTGGACCTACGACGAGAGCTCGAGCACGTGCCATTCGACACAAGGTGAACTCGCTCCTTAATGCTCCCCTTTTCCATTCATGCAAGACGAGGTTGCTACCTAATACAACGACACTGCATATGCTCAGGAACCGAGGAGACGACCATGGAGATGCTCGAAGCATAGGACAAGTCCCCGTGGATACGGATCAAGAGGAGCCTCAAGTGGAGTCGCCGCAGAGCTACAGCGGCCGGACATCCGGCGCCACCAAATGGAGGAAGACCAGAGAAGAACTGACGCCAGGCGACACTACAGCGGCCGGACATCCGGCCGACCCCCGGACATCCGGCACCCAGCGACGGGCCGGACATCCGGCTCCTCCCCGGAAATCTAGCCGAGGAGTACAGCAGCGCAGACCAGCATCGGGCCGGACATCCGGCCCCCCTGCCCGGACATCCGGCGCCTCCACGCATCTACGGGCCAAGAGCCCATGTAACCTCCCCTCTCTCACCCCTTCGTCCCTAGACTATAAATAGACCTCCTCCTCCCCTTTTCTAGGGTTAGCAAAGCATTGAGATATTGAGTGAGCTTTGCTCCTTGTACCTCCTTCTTGGAGAATCGAGACCTCTTTTAGGAGAAGGATCCCCATCATAGGATCATCAAGACCTCCTAAGGGAGAAGGATCTCACAAGATCATCAAGACCTCAACTCCTTCAAGGATTGGGATGAACTAGTTACCTCTTTACCTTCTTGTGTTGGATTTGGACCTTTGTATCCCTCTATGTGTATGTGGATTTAGCACATGTGTGATTGGATTTGTGTCAATTGAGTGTTTGTTCTTGTGTTCTTCTCTCAATTTGCCCCTTTCCCCCTCCAAGTGTGAAAAGATCATCACATTAGGGTTCCACCCTACATCAGGATTCAATCTCAAAGGGAGTGATTGGATGGTTGGAGTGGATTGTTGAAAGCACATCCACTCTCTTGGTGGTTTTGGTAATTCATGTCAACATACATATTGTTGGACTAATGTTTTCTTTAGTATATTTCAGGATAAGTTCAACCTAGGCACAACTTTGGGATGTGAAATGGAACCCCTCAAGATGCTAAGGACAATGGATGGTCAATGCCTCAAGACCCATTTTGGACTAATGTTTTCTTTAGTATATTTCAGGATAAGTTCAACCTATGCACAACTTTGGGATGTGAAATGGAACCCCTCAAGATGCTAAGGACAATGGATGGTCAATGCCTCAAGACTCCATTTTATATTTAAGTGATCCAAGATCACATTGAGTCCATAGGTATGCCAATACTATCAAGAGGGGATGAGGTTGTGATCATGGACTGACTGCTCAAGTGCTTAGAGATCAAGCTCCAAAAGCCTCAGTCAAACTCTCACATTCCACTATGTCCAAAACCCTAAGTCAAACTTGGTCCCACCAAACCACTTATATCCGGTCTCACCGAGTTACCCATGACATAGTCGTTGCCTAAACCCTAGCTGCTCTGTCTCACCGAGTCGGCCATTCAGTCCCACCGAAGAGCACTTGCAAACCTTCTGTTGCCAACTGAAATTCAATCAGAATTTCTGATTAGTTCCAGTCGGTGACATCGAAGCGTGGAAAGTGCTTAGGTCATCACATCTCGGAGCCACAGAATGGTTTTGCCCGATCTCACCGAAATGCCTAAATTTCAAACCTATTGTATAGGTTAGTCTCACCGAGTGATTTCACCCGGTCCCACCAAACTGTCCATAAAGGTGTGTAACGGTTGGATTTTTGGTGCTGCTTGTTTATACCCCCACCCATTCCACCAACTATCAGAGAGCAACCAGAGCGAAACCAACACTTCTCATATCCATTTTTCTGAGAGAGCTCCCCATCTCGTGTTGAGATCGAAGGGATTCCACTCCAACCATATAAACTTTGATCTCTAGTCATGTCGTTGCTTTCCACCCCAATCCTCTCCTACCCCAAAGCCAAAATCTATGAGCGAGTGTTTGAGTGTTGAGGAGATAATCTTTTGAAGCACAAGAACAAGGAGTTCATCATCAACAACCCCATATATTACCTTTTGGAGGGTGGTGCCTCCTAATTTGGCTAGGTGTACTTGGGAGTCTCCAAATCGTGTGGAGAAACCAAGGAGTTTGTAAGGGCAAGGAGATCGCCTACTTTGGGAAGATCTACCCCGAGTGAGACTAGTCCTTCGTGGGCATAAGCCATGATGGAATAGGCAAGGTTACTTCTTCATGGACCCTTTGTGGGTGGAGCCCTCCGTGGACTCGATTCCTCTGTGGAATCTCGCAGCCTATCCTGATGATCGTTGATCCTTGAGATTGAAGTCTCCATCAACGTGGACGTACGATAGCACCATCTATCAGAACCACGGGTCAAAAATCTTTCGTGTCAACCATTGTTTATGAATCTCTCAAACTCTACTCCCTAATGACTTGCACTTGCATGATTGTTACTTTTCGCTACCCATACACTAGATATGCATGTGTAGGGTGTACTTGTTGTTATCTAGCTTGTGCCAAAATCTTCCTAAGAATCAAGAAACATTAAAATTGCTATTTGGGACCTGCTAGTGTCTATTCAACCCCCTCTAGACATACCCTTTCGATCCCACAACTGCCCTTTGAAATCAGCACAAGTAGGTGGGGTTCTCTCTCAAAATAAATGGTAGGAGTGGAGTTTGCTTTGAGTTGAACTGATGGGATAGGCAGGGTATATATAGGCTAGACAAAAATCTAACCGCTTCACACCTTTTGGTACATCTCGGAGACTCCGGTGTCAACTTTAGATTGCATCGGTAGCTCTGAAAGGTTTAGATCGGTGGCTCCGAGGTGAGTACCTTGCACTTGGCATACTCTTTCAAATCGCTTTGGAAGTTCAAAATGGTTTCGTTAGGAATTTTTCACATGATGGCAGAAGGTTTGTCACGTTACTTTTGTGACTCCGAATGGAATGTTGGAGGCTCCTATAGAACTATGGTTTGGAACAACGACTATATCTAGCTTACTCAGTGGCTCCGAGAGAGAGAGAGAGTGCTCCGGTGGCACCGAGGTGAAGTTGAATATGTAAGTATAGTGGAATTTTTTGGAGGAATTGGAGGAGTCTTTTGGAGTATGATCTTTAAGCACATATACAAATAGATTATATCACATCCTATCCTTTTTGATATCATCGACATGCCCATGGACTCAATGTGATCTTGGATCACTAAATTGAAAATGAAGAATCTCATGGCTTAGGGGTCACCTTCCTTTTCCAATGTTGTTCCTATGAAGAACTTTTCCCGAGATATACTTGAAATGCAATTAGTTCTTCAAGATATGTTGACATGAATTACCAAAATCCACCTTGAGGATTAGATGCACTTTCAGCGCCTCCTCTAGTTTAGGTGAAGACATGAAAATGAAGATTTGGAAATGGGGATGTGGTTGCTATATGTGAAATATGAGGGGTGATCGGGCGCTGTCCGTAGACGCGACCAGACGCGCCGTGGACGTTTGGGGCTCACTTTTGCTAGGTGTGGGTGTAGATGCTCTAAGGGCATCTCCAAAGCGGTACCTCAAAGCTCCCATAAAAGTTCGGACCACATGGTTCAGACACTTTTTGCCATCCAACGCGGTCCCCTAAACGTCCACGGACCAGTTCGCATGTCTGTTTCCCTCAAACCGGAATCAACCTTGGGACGCTTTGTGGGAGTCCAGACAGTATGCGGAGGTCCGCTTCACCCGCTCTTAGTTGGACCCATGTCCTCATAGCCCACGTGTTTTGTCCTCTAGGTCTACCTAGCCCACCTCTGTTGTCCGGATTTGATGCCTATTTCAAGGACATGGTTGGATGACCGGCTCCCGTATCCTATCTGTGGACGCGTCCAGACACGGTTTGCGGACGGATAGTGTGTCTGTTTTAGGGGATAGCATTAGAGATGTTGTGAGTCACTATAGTGAGTGGAGGAAGAGGGGAGCAGCGGAGGTGCATGGAGATATGGAGTGAAGAGTGCGATGTGGACGTGGCCGGCGCCAACGCCGTGCTTAAATAGTCATGATGAGGTGAACGGACGGTCAGCCCACTTCAATGTGGAGCAGCGGTCGGAACTGGTTTCTCGGGACGACGCGTCCGCATTGAAGCGGCGTCACTCGCTGCGGCTCTGGGGCGGCATGAATGCGACGCGGGAAGCGGTGCATCTTTTGGAGAGAAAGCGCGGGGATGTCGGACGCGTGCGTGGCAGCGGTCCGGTTGCCGCAAAGCCCCCCTTTGCTTATGGTTTGTGGGAAAAAGACGTCCGGACTGATACGCGGATGGATGAGGTACCACGTTGGACGGTAAAACACTTCCGGCTCCGAACCGGGCGGTTCGAGGGTCATTGTTGGAGAGTGGCGGAGGTAGGAATAAGAGGATAATTGGTTTGATGCCAACATTTGGCACTGCCAATCCAAATATTGGCAATATCAAAAGTTGCCAAAAATTAACAACTTCTTGTGAGGTTGGCAAGTAAACATGGTAACAAACTAAGCACTAGCCAATATTTGGCATTTGCCAAATGTTGGCATGCCAATTTTTGACATCAAACCAATCATGCTCTAAATTTCAGGTGTGGCGGGTTTATAAAGAAAACAATGTATAAAATCACTAACAGGAAACAAAGACAATGGCTGAACAGTGAATTAGCATCCGGCGAGCTTATTTCAATGGGTCATCGACGCCATCTGCGTACTCATCCTCGCGGCGTCGCTGGTCTTTGCCTTTCCTCGCCAGCCGATGGCCACTGTGTGTCGCTCTCTGGTCTCTGCTCGCTGGTTGCTGCCGAGCCTGTGCGTCCGTCAATCCATACCCTGACTCCACGCATGATCACAACTGATTACATGGGGGACCTCTACATAGATTCCAGAATACATGGGGGGCCTCTACTGAGCCACACAGCCGTGGCTCGCTCAGAGCGACTATATCTTGCCAGGCAATCTGCAACACTATTCTGCAACACTATTCTGAGATCTATGTAATTTCTGTGGAATAAACACTCTATCGATCATTAAAGACTTGATCTCAGCTACTAAATGACCAAAGGCCGAACGATCTAAGCTAGAACCAGAAAGACAAGATAAAGCAGTCGATGAGTCAGACTGCACCATGACCGGAAGCTCTGTATGCTGTCGAGCAAGTGCCATGCCGATCATCAAAGCGTGGATCTCCGCCTCAAGAGCATCATTGCAGTTAAACAAGTAGCGGTATGCCGAAAAAATAACCGACTCATCATACCTTCGTAGAATCATCCCGTCCGCCGCTGTTCCATCTTCCTCCCGGAATGAACCATCGACCGAGAGTGTCGTTACACCACTAGTGGGTGCAGGCCATGAAAGAACTCGGGCCGGCGGACTCAACTTAGGACCCTCTCCATAGTCCATGACCACCATTTTACTTTTTAGCATCTCTTCTAAAGAGTACCTTTTTGCTGATTGCACCAAATTCATATAACTGACAAGGAAGTCAGCCGATGCCGCAACTGGCGCGGCCTCTTTCCCATGAGTAATGTCGCAACGGACCTGCCAAATTCTCCATATCATCATGATAATCATACTACGCACTACGTCAGAACAATCCGCAAGAAGCAGCAGCAGCCAGTCCTTCCCGGAATCAATCACCAGTTCCTTTCGTGGTATAGGCCACACTCTTGCCATCACGTCCCAAAGATCAGCCGCATGCATACATGCAACAAGTGCATGATGCGACCCCTCCTCTTCCCTTCTGCATATAGGGCATATAGCACGCGTGGGTATATGGTGGTGCACTTTATTTTTTTTCCGTCGGTAGAGCTCCCGCGACCACTTTCCACGTCAAAATTTTCATTTTCTGTGAAACACTTGCTTGCCAAATAAGTTTCCATAGCGGTCTCTCTCCTTCCGAGTGCACACTAGTGGTGCCTCCCCTAAAATCCTCATCATGTTGTAGCGTCGCCAACCGATAAGCACTACGCACAGTAAACAGCCCCGACCGCTCCGGGTGCCAAGCCAAAAAATCGTCCCGGCTCCATGGCGAGGTACGGATCTTGAGTATTTGTGCCACATCCATAGGCCAGAAAAACTGTTCAAGCCTCTCCATCCATGCACCATTATCATCTATGAAATCAGACACACGATTATACCTGCAATTCCTACTTATTTGATATTTGCAAGAAATTTAGGTATGGCAGCCGCCAAGCCATGCCAGATTCTTGGCTCCGCCGAGATGACCTTAGAGCATCTCTAGCAGACCCCTTATATCGCGCCGACTCGCAAAATAACTGCCAGTTTACGGTTTCGCGACAAAAAAGTGGCCGGAACAGACACTATAAACACGCCCGACCCTTAAAAAATTTTGAGGGGCGCGGTAAATTGCCGCCCCCCCCCCCCCCCGACCCGCGAATACACAGTTTTCTCCCCCACCCCGTCGGTGCCCTGTGTCCCGCGAAAGCGGTTGGCGAGACGGACATTTCAGCCCGCGCCGCGTTCCCCTCCCCTCCCGCGCCGCATCTGCGCCAGCGCCGCCCCTCCCACCCCCCGCCGGTACCCGCCCGCCGCCGCGGACGCTCCGTAGGCTCCGCCGCTGTCCTTGTTGGGGAACGTTGCATGGGAAACAAAAATTTTCCTACGCACACACAAGATCTATCCATGCTGATGAGCATCTACGAGAGGGAGAGTGAATCTACATACCCTTGTAGATCGCTAAGCGGAAGCGTTTAAGAAACGCGGTTGATGTAGTCGAACGTCTCCGCGATCCAAATCGCAAGTCGTCCCTCGATCCGATCACGAACTAGCGCCGAACGGACGGCACCTCCGCGTTCAACACACGTACGGCTTGATGACGCCTTCACCTCCTCAATCCAGCGAGCGATGATGAAGTAGTGGTTGAGTTCCAGCAGCACGACGGCGTGGTGATGGTGGTGAGGAACAATCTCTGCAGGGCTTCGCCAAGCGCTACGGAGATTATGACGGAGGAACTAGAGGGTTAGGGTTGCCGCACACGGCTTGGGGAAATCTTGATGTATCCCGTGTGCTAGCCCTGCCCCTCTATTTATATGTTGAGCCTTGGGGTCTAAACTTGGAGTAAAAGCCTCCTCCAGGTCGGTTTTGCCCGCACAAGGTCGGTTTGGCCCGCAGGGAAAGAGTCCAACTCGGATCCCTGCAGTACCGCGCACAAGCGGTAGTACCGCTTCACACAAGCGGTAGTACCGCTTGGGCGGTAGTACCGCTTCACACAAGCGGTAGTACCGCTTGGGCGGTAGTACCGCTTCACAAAACGGTAGTACCGCTTACGCGGCAGCAAAACTACTTTTTGCACTTTCCAATACCTCGTGGGCTTTATCCCTTTGTCCCATATAAAGTGTTGCTGCACCCGAACACTTCGGTAAACATCCGGAACCCATTCCGGTGAACTCCGGAACTCTTCCGGAGATCAAAACACTATTATCACATATATCAATCTTTACCTCCGGACTATTCCGGAGATCCTCGTCATGTCCGGGATCTTATCCGGGACTCCGAACAACCTTCGGTCACCAACATAATAACTCAACTATACTAATCGTCACCAAACGTTTAAGTGTGTAGACCCTGCGGGTTCGAGAACTATGTAGACATGACCGAGACACCTCTACGGCCAATAACCAATAGCGGGACCTGGATGCCCATATTGGCTCCTACATATTCTACGAAGATCTTTTATCGGTCGAACCTCTATGTCAAGGATTCAGTTAATCCCGTATGCTGTTCCCTTTGTTCTTCGGTATGTTACTTGCCCGAGATTCGATCGTCGGTATCTCTATACCTAGTTCAATCTCGTTACCGGCAAGTCTCTTTACTCGTTCCGTAATACAAGATCTCGTGGCTAACACTTTAGTCACATTGCTTGCAAGGCTCATTGTGATGTTGTATTACCGAGTGGGCCCTGAGATACCTCTCCGTCACACAGAGTAACAAATCCCAGTCTTGATCCATGCCAACCCAACAGACACCCTCGGAGATACCTGTAGAGCACCTTTATAGTCACCCAGTTACGTTGCGACGTTTGATACACACAAGGTACTCCTCCGATGTCAGGGAGTTGCATGATCTCATGGTCATAGGAACAGATACTTGACATGCAGAAAACAATAGCAATAAACTGACACGATCAAATGCTACGTTCTTAGTTTGGGTCTTGTCCATCACATCATTCTCCTAATGATGTGATCCCGTTATCAAATGACATCTCATGTCAATGGCTAGGAAACCTTAACCATCTTTGATCAACGAGCTAGTCAACTAGAGGCTTACTAGGGACACAGTGTTGTCTATGTACCCACACATGTATTTGAGTTTCCAATCAATACAATTATAGCATGGATAATAAACGATTATCATGAACAAGGAAATATAATAATAACCAATTTATTATTGCCTCTAGGGCATATTTCCAACAGTCCTCCACCACTTCGATTTGTGCCTCCTCGTCCCGGCTGCCGGCGAAAAACTGGTGGATCTGCGGCTACTCCGGCCGCCGCCAGATTTGGCGTTTTCGGCCGCTGGCAGCTGCGCCTTGCCATGGATTGGCCGGAAATTGGATATCTTCTAAAATGTCTAATTGTGGTTCTTATTTTCTTTGGTCTTGCTCTCGTAGCGAAGATTTGATGAATTGTGTAATCAAAATGTCGTTGAATGAAATAAAGAAGTAAAAGAAATGTGTTTCGGTGGCCGAAAATACGGGCTGTCGCGTTTTTCGCGAACTGTAAACGCAATATAAGGGTACGCGATATAAGGGGTCTGCTAGAGATGCTCTTATTCAGTTCAGTTCACGACAGGGGTGTGATTTTCTCGTAATTGTGTGGAAGTGCCGGGGGTAGTGGAGAGGGTGAGAAAAGAAATAAGCCACGGAAACACCTCATGCGCGTGCTCCTCCGCCCCTTGCCCACCTCGACCTCCACCCCGACCCTGACCCCGATTCGCTCCTCCGCCCCTGCTCCCTCGTCGTCCACCTCGATGCCGAGCTTGCTCCTCCGCCGGAACCACTGCCGAGAGCAGCTAAGGTAATTCCCCTTGATCCCGGTCAAAATCCATCTCCTTCTTGTTACGACGCGCGGTCGATCCCTATAGCAGCGACTTTTCCTCTCCACCACCACCATCCCGTGCAGCGCCCTCCTCTTCTCCACCGGACCTACCTAACCCTACCAATCCGACCCGACCCGATGCGGCTGTGCAATCTCCCCTAAACAACGCCGCCCGCTATGCCTCAAAGCTGCCGCCGTGCCCTAGCTCCGCGTCATCGCCGATGCCCTCCCCACCAACCCTTCCCACCTCGCCGGGGCCGCCGTGCCCATTCTACCTCATCGCGACATCGCGCGCCCGCTGCCTCCGCCCCGCCCGCAGCCTCGGACATTGATTTTTCGAGGTATGGATTTTTTATTTTTTTTGGGGGGGTCATCCAACGATGACTAGTTAAACCCAAAGTAACCTCTACGAGTTTTGGGCACCCCATCGAGATCCGCCCTGTCGCGCCCGCATAATACTTCGATGATGATCGCTTTTTTTTTAGTTTTAATTATGGGTACAAAATCATGGGGTTTGGCTCCGAAATGGTGACCGGCCATCTGCCACAGCACACTGAAGCCATCGTAATACTGTCATTCCATATTTTTTTAGAGGGAATAAACATTTCGTGTAGCCCTGGCCGATTGTTCACCACCGTAAATCGAATCCTCAGATTCAGCCTTTCACACCTCACGGCCTTGTAGCGATGGTCTCCGGTGCCACTACACAGTGGCACACTCCCTTCATGGACGCGTTGCGCCAGGTTGAAGCATGCCCATCAGTGAACTAACTCAACTAAGACCGTCTTTGTTGAACACACCATCATGGCTGGTGATGGCACGTTTGGCCTTTGTAGGGCACCCTTGTAGAAAGCAAGGCAGCCAGTCCAGCGAAGAGAAATTGTGCAGCAGTGTGTGCCGGTGCGGTGCCGAGGGAGTACTTGCTTGTTCTTGAGCAGTAATGCTAGGAGGATGGAAGGCATATTAAGTAGACAGTTTCGTGCAGCCCTCTTGCTGGTTGTTACAATAGTAGCATAGTAATTCTACTGTTATGTATCAAACGGCCACCATTTTGGTGTGATGCGCAATTGCCCCCATTTTACAATGTCACGTAGCAAATTTTGCTTATTATCGTGTTGAACTATTCCGTATCAATTTGTGTACTATTAATCTAAGAAGTATGTTTTTGAAAGATTGTTGGTATACACATTCTGTCAAAATTATCAGAAAACTGCACATTTGATTGACTTCAAAAGCCATAGATTCTTGCTGACAATTGCCATCTGGTCATTAGCTTGTCCCACCTCCCATGTGTCAGATGCACTATTAGATGGTCTGTGCATGTCGGATTCGGCAGCTTCTCCTAGGTCCTTCATTGAAAAACTCTTGTTCAAATATTCCTTTATGCTTTCCAGCATTTCTATATTGTTTCCAATCAGTAATATGTCATCCACATATAATATTAGAAACGCTATAGAGCTCCCACTCACTTTCTTGTAAATACAAGCTTCTCCGTAAACTTGTATAAACTCGAACGCTTTGATCACCTCATCAAAACGAAGATTCCAACTCCGAGATGCTTGCACCAGTCCATAAATGGATCGCTGGAGTTTGCAAACTTTGTCAGCATTCTCTGGATCGACAAAACCTTCTGGTTGCATCATATACAACTCTTCCTTAAGGTAACCGTTAAGGAACGCTGTTTTGACATCCATCTGCCAAATTTCATAATCGAAAAAAGGCAGCTATTGCTAACATGATTCTGACGGACTTAAGCATCGCTACGGGTGAGAAGGTCTCATCGTAGTCAACTCCTTGAACTTGTGAAAAACCCTTTGCCACAAGTCGAGCTTTATAGACGGTGACATTACCGTCCGCGTCCGTCTTCCTCTTAAAGATCCATTTGTTCTGAATGGCCTTACGCCCTTCTGGTAATACTTCCAAAGTCCATACTTTGTTTTCATACATGGATCCCATCTCGGATTTCATGGCCTCTAACCACTTCTCGGAATCCGGGCCCATCATCGCTTCTCCATAGCTCGTAGGTTCATCGTTGTCTAACAACATGACCTCTAAGACAGGGTTGCCGTACCACTCGGGAGCAGTACGCGTCCTTGTCGACCTACGAGGTTCGATAGCAACTTGATCCAAAGCTTCATGATCATCATCATTAACTTCCTCTTCAGCTAATGTAGGCTCCACAGAAACATCTTTCTGCGCTGCGCTACTCTCAGGTTGAAGTAAAGGTTCAACAACCTCATCAAGTTCTATCTTCCTCCCACTCAATTCTTTCGAGAGAAACTCTTTCTCAAGAAATGTTCCGTTTTTAGCGACAAACACTTTGCCTTTCGGATCTGAGGTAGAAGGTATACCCAACTGTCTCTTTTGGGTATCCTATGAAGACGCATTTCTCCGCTTTGGGTTCTAGCTTTTCAGGCTGAAGCTTTTTGACATAAGCATCACATCCCCAAACTTTAAGAAACGACAGCTTTGGCTTCTTGCCAAACCAAAGTTCATATGGCGTCGTCTCAACGGATTTCGATGGTGCCCTATTTAAAGTGAATGCAGCTGTCTCTAATGCATAACCCCAAAACGATAGTGGCAAATCGGCAAGAGACATCATAGATCGCACCATATCCAATAAGGTTCGATTACGACGTTCGGACACACCATTACGCTGTGGTGTTCCAGGCGGTGTCAGTTGTGAAACAATTCCACATTGTCTTAAGTGACTGTCAAACTCATAACTCAGATATTCTCCTCCTCGATCAGATCGTAGGAATTTAATCTTCTTGTTACGATGATTCTCAACTTCACTCTGAAATTGTTTGAACTTTTCAAATGTTTCAGACTTGTGTTTCATTAAGTAAATATACCCATATCTACTTAAGTCATCAGTGAAGGTGAGAAAGTAACGATAACCACCGCGCGCCTCAATACTCATCGGACCGCACACATCAGTATGTATGATTTCCAACAAGTCACTTGCCCGTTCCATTGTTCCAGAGAACGGTGTTTTAGTCATCTTGCCCATGAGGCATGGCTCACATGTGTCAAGTGATTCAAAATCAAGTGACTCCAAAAGTCCATCAGCATGGAGCTTCCTCATGCGTTTTACGCCAATATGACCTAAACGGCAGTGCCACAAGAAAGTGGTATTATCATTATCAATTCTACATCTTTTGGCATCAATGTTATGAACATGTGTATCATTACTATCGAGATTCAATAATAATAAACCCCTCACATTGGGTGCATGACCATAAAAGATATTACTCATATAAATAGAACAACCATTATTCTCTGATTTAAATGAGTAACCGTCTCGCAATAAACAAGATCCAGATATAATGTTCATGCTCAACGCAGGCACCAAATAACACTTATTTAGGTTCATCACTAATCCCGACGGTAATCGAAGAGCGAGCGTGCCGACGGCGATCACATCAACCTTGGAACCATTTCCCACGCGCATCGTCACTTCGTCCTTTGCCAGCCTCCGTCTATTCCGCAGTTCCTGTTTAGAGTTGCAAATATGAGCAACCGCACCGGTATCAAATACCCAGGCACTACAACGAGGGTTGGTAAGGTACACATCAATAACATGTATATCATATATACCTTGTTTGTTGTTGGCCGCCTTCTTGTCAGCCAAATACTTGGGGCAGTTCCGCTTCCAGTGTCTAGTTCCCTTGCAATGAAAACACACAGTTTCTGGTTTGGGTCCAGCCTTGGGTTTCTTCACGAGAGGAGCAACTGCTTTGCCACTCTTCTTGGAGTTACCCTTCTTACCCTTGCCATTCTTCTTGAAACTAGTGGTTTTATTGACCATCAACACTTGATGCTCCTTCTGAATTTCAGACTCAGCGGCTTTCAGCATCGCAAACAGCTCGGCGACTGACTTGTTCATCCCGTGCATGTTATAGTTCAACACGAAGCTCTTGTAGCTAGGTGGCAATGATTGAAGAACTCTGTCAGTGATAGCCTCTGGCGGAAGGGGCATCCCCAATTCAGCCAGACGGGTGGAGTACCCAGACATTCTGAGCACGTGATCACTGATAGACCCGTTCTCCTCCATCTTGCAAGCATAGAACTTATCGGAGATCTCATATCTCTCGATCCGGGCATTCTTCTGAAAGATAAACTTCAACTCCTGGAACATCTCATATGCTCCATGACGTTCAAAACGTCTTTGAAGTCCCGGTTCTAAGCCATACAACATTGCACATTGAACTATTGAGTAATCATCAGAACGAGCCTGCCAGGCGTTCACAACGTCTAGAGACTCAACTGGAGCGGGTGGATCACCAAGCGGTGCATCAAGGACATAAGCCTTCTGGGAAGCCGTAAGGATAATCCTTAGATTACGGGCCCAGTCCACAAAGTTACTTCCATCATCTTTCAACTTAGCTTTCTCTAGGAACGCATTAAAATTCAGGGGTGCTACTGCGCGAGCCATGATCTACTACATAAATATAGCAAAGACAACTTAGACTATTGTTCAAGATAATGAGTTTAATTAATCATATTACTTAAAAACTCCCACTCAAATTGACATCCCTCCGGTCATTCGAGTGTAACATGATCCAAATCAACCAACTCAAGTCCGATCATCATGTGAGTCGAGGTGGTTTCAATGGTGAACATCTTCATGTTGATCATATCTACTATATGACTCATGTTCGACCTTTCGGTCTCTTGTGTTCCGAGGCCATGTCTGTACATGCTAGGCTCGTCAAGTTTAACCCAAGTGTTCCGCGTGTGCAACATGGCTTGCACCCGTTGTATGTGAACGTGGAGTCTATCACACCCGATCATCACGGCGTGTCTCGAAACGACGAACTTTCGCAACGGTGCACACTCGGGGAGAACACAATTTATCTTGAAATTTAAGTGAGGGATCACCTTATAATGCTACCGTCGTCCTAAGCAAAATAAGATGCATAAAAGGATTAACATCACATGCAAATCATAAGTGACATGATATGGCCATGAACTTGTGCTTTTGATCTCCATCTCCAAAGCACCAGCATGATCTCCATCGTCACCGGCATGACACCATGATCTCCATCATCTTGATCTCCATCAACGTGTCGCCATAAGGTTGTCGCGCCAACTGTTGCTTCCACGACTATTGCTAACGTTTAGCGATAAAGTAAAGCATTACATAGCGCTTAATGATTGACACGCAGGTCATACAATAATTAAAGACAACTCTATGGCTCCTGCCAGTTGCCGTACTCATCGACATGCAAGTCGTGATATTCTATACAACACATGATCATCTCATACATCACATATATCTCATCATGTAATTGGCCATATCACATCACAACATACCCTGCAAAAACAAGTTAGACGTCCTCTAATTGTTGTTGCAAATTTTACGTGGCTGCTACGGGTTAGCAAGAACCGTTCTTACCTACGCAAAACCACAACGTGGTGTAGTGATTGCTTTTTGATCTTCTAAAAGAACCCTCTTCATTGAAATCGATTCAACTAAAGTGAGAGAGACAGACACCCGCTAGCCATCTTTATGCAACGAAGTTACATGTTAGTTGAAGGAACCTGTCTCGCGTAAGTGTACGCGTAATGTCGGTCCGGGCCGCTTCATCTCACAGTACCGCCGAATCAAATATCAACTAGTAACGGCAAGCAATATGTATACACCCACGCCCACAACTCGTTTGTGTTCTACTCGAGATCTCATCTACGCATAGACCTAGCTCATGATGCCACTGTTGGGGAACGTTGCATGGGAAACAAAAATTTTCCTACGCACACACAAGATCTATCCATGCTGATGAGCATCTACGAGAGGGAGAGTGAATCTACATACCCTTGTAGATCGCTAAGCGGAAGCGTTTAAGAAACGCGGTTGATGTAGTCGAACGTCTCCGCGATCCAAATCGCAAGTCGTCCCTCGATCCGATCACGAACTAGCGCCGAACGGACGGCACCTCCGCGTTCAACACACGTACGGCTTGATGACGCCTTCACCTCCTCGATCCAGCGAGCGATGATGAAGTAGTGGTTGAGTTCCAGCAGCACGACGGCGTGGTGATGGTGGTAAGGAACAATCTCTGCAGGGCTTCGCCAAGCGCTACGGAGATTATGACGGAGGAACTAGAGGGTTAGGGTTGCCGCACACGGCTTGGGGAAATCTTGATGTATCCCGTGTGCTAGCCCTGCCCCTCTATTTATATGTTGAGCCTTGGGGTCTAAACTTGGAGTAAAAGCCTCCTCCAGGTCGGTTTTGCCCGCACAAGGTCGGTTTGGCCCGCAGGGAAAGAGTCCAACTCGGATCCCTGCAGTACCGCGCACAAGCGGTAGTACCGCTTCACACAAGCGGTAGTACCGCTTGGGCGGTAGTACCGCTTCACACAAGCGGTAGTACCGCTTGGGCGGTAGTACCGCTTACGCGGCAGCAAAACTACTTTTTGCACTTTCCAATACCTCGTGGGCTTTATCCCTTTGGCCCATATAAAGTGTTGCTGCACCCGAACACTTCGGTAAACATCCGGAACCCATTCCGGTGAACTCCGGAACTCTTCCGGAGATCAAAACACTATTATCACATATATCAATCTTTACCTCCGGACTATTCCGGAGATCCTCGTCATGTCCGGGATCTTATCCGGGACTCCGAACAACCTTCGGTCACCAACATAATAACTCAACTATACTAATCGTCACCAAACGTTTAAGTGTGCAGACCCTGCGGGTTCGAGAACTATGTAGACATGACCGAGACACCTCTACGGCCAATAACCAATAGCGGGACCTGGATGCCCATATTGGCTCCTACATATTCTACGAAGATCTTTTATCGGTCGAACCTCTATGTCAAGGATTCAGTTAATCCCGTATGCTGTTCCCTTTGTTCTTCGGTATGTTACTTGCCCGAGATTCGATCGTCGGTATCTCTATACCTAGTTCAATCTCGTTACTGGCAAGTCTCTTTACTCGTTCCGTAATACAAGATCTCGTGGCTAACACTTTAGTCACATTGCTTGCAAGGCTCATTGTGATGTTGTATTACCGAGTGGGCCCTGAGATACCTCTCCGTCACACAGAGTAACAAATCCCAGTCTTGATCCATGCCAACCCAACAGACACCCTCGGAGATACCTGTAGAGCACCTTTATAGTCACCCAGTTACGTTGCGACGTTTGATACACACAAGGTACTCCTCCGATGTCAGGGAGTTGCATGATCTCATGGTCATAGGAACAGATACTTGACATGCAGAAAACAATAGCAATAAACTGACACGATCAAATGCTACGTTCTTAGTTTGGGTCTTGTCCATCACATCATTCTCCTAATGATGTGATCCCGTTATCAAATGACATCTCATGTCAATGGCTAGGAAACCTTAACCATCTTTGATCAACGAGCTAGTCAACTAGAGGCTTACTAGGGACACAGTGTTGTCTATGTACCCACACATGTATTTGAGTTTCCAATCAATACAATTATAGCATGGATAATAAACGATTATCATGAACAAGGAAATATAATAATAACCAATTTATTATTGCCTCTAGGGCATATTTCCAACAGTCCTCCACCACTTCGATTTGTGCCTCCTCGTCCCGGCTGCCGGCGAAAAACTGGTGGATCTGCGGCTACTCCGGCCGCCGCCAGATTTGGCGTTTTCGGCCGCTGGCAGCTGCGCCTTGCCATGGATTGGCCGGAAATTGGATATCTTCTAAAATGTCTAATTGTGGTTCTTATTTTCTTTGGTCTTGCTCTCGTAGCGAAGATTTGATGAATTGTGTAATCAAAATGTCGTTGAATGAAATAAAGAAGTAAAAGAAATGTGTTTCGGTGGCCGAAAATACGGGCTGTCGCGTTTTTCGCGAACTGTAAACGCAATATAAGGGTACGCGATATAAGGGGTCTGCTAGAGATGCTCTTATTCAGTTCAGTTCACGACAGGGGTGTGATTTTCTCGTAATTGTGTGGAAGTGCCGGGGGTAGTGGAGAGGGTGAGAAAAGAAATAAGCCACGGAAACACCTCATGCGCGTGCTCCTCCGCCCCTTGCCCACCTCGACCTCCACCCCGACCCTGACCCCGATTCGCTCCTCCGCCCCTGCTCCCTCGTCGTCCACCTCGATGCCGAGCTTGCTCCTCCGCCGGAACCACTGCCGAGAGCAGCTAAGGTAATTCCCCTTGATCCCGGTCAAAATCCATCTCCTTCTTGTTACGACGCGCGGTCGATCCCTATAGCAGCGACTTTTCCTCTCCACCACCACCATCCCGTGCAGCGCCCTCCTCTTCTCCACCGGACCTACCTAACCCTACCAATCCGACCCGACCCGATGCGGCTGTGCAATCTCCCCTAAACAACGCCGCCCGCTATGCCTCAAAGTTGCCGCCGTGCCCTAGCTCCGCGTCATCGCCGATGCCCTCCCCACCAACCCTTCCCACCTCGCCGGGGCCGCCGTGCCCATTCTACCTCATCGCGACATCGCGCGCCCGCTGCCTCCGCCCCGCCCGCAGCCTCGGACATTGATTTTTCGAGGTATGGATTTTTTATTTTTTTTGGGGGGGTCATCCAACGATGACTAGTTAAACCCAAAGTAACCTCTACGAGTTTTGGGCACCCCATCGAGATCCGCCCTGTCGCGCCCGCATAATACTTCGATGATGATCGCTTTTTTTTTAGTTTTAATTATGGGTACAAAATCATGGGGTTTGGCTCCGAAATGGTGACCGGCCATCTGCCACAGCACACTGAAGCCATCGTAATACTGTCATTCCATATTTTTTTTAGAGGGAATAAACATTTCGTGTAGCCCTGGCCGATTGTTCACCACCGTAAATCGAATCCTCAGATTCAGCCTTTCACACCTCACGGCCTTGTAGCGATGGTCTCCGGTGCCACTACACAGTGGCACACTCCCTTCATGGACGCGTTGCGCCAGGTTGAAGCATGCCCATCAGTGAACTAACTCAACTAAGACCGTCTTTGTTGAACACACCATCATGGCTGGTGATGGCATGTTTGGCCTTTGTAGGGCACCCTTGTAGAAAGCAAGGCAGCCAGTCCAGCGAAGAGAAATTGTGCAGCAGTGTGTGCCGGTGCGGTGCCGAGGGAGTACTTGCTTGTTCTTGAGCAGTAATGCTAGGAGGATGGAAGGCATATTAAGTAGACAGTTTCGTGCAGCCCTCTTGCTGGTTGTTACAATAGTAGCATAGTAATTCTACTGTTATGTATCAAACGGCCACCATTTTGGTGTGATGCGCAATTGCCCCCATTTTACAATGTCACGTAGCAAATTTTGCTTATTATCGTGTTGAACTATTCCGTATCAATTTGTGTACTATTAATCTAAGAAGTATGTTTTTGAAAGATTGTTGGTATACACATTCTGTCAAAATTATCAGAAAACTGCACATTTGATTGACTTCAAAAGCCATAGATTCTTGCTGACAATTGCCATCTGGTCATTAGCTTGTCCCACCTCCCATGTGTCAGATGCACTATTAGATGGTCTGTGCATGTCGGATTCGGTAGTCACAGTGGCACACTCCCACCTTCCACCTCCCAAAATATGTGCATCTTCGTTCGATTTACTCTTGACAGTTTTTTTCTGCAGGAAAACCTAGAATAGGTGGTGTTATCTGGCTTCGAATTGCTGTCTAAACATTTCTTGATCTTCACTCATCAGAAACTTAAAGCATGACGTTAGTAGTCTTAATTTCTCCTTTGAGATCAATAAGAAACTGTTTGAAAGATATGATGCATACTGACTTATTTTGGTATGCACGTTTTTCAGAATCTTAGTTAGTACTCCATTACTTGGCTTGGGTTGTTTCAAATCTTATCTCTGGGCTAGCATAATGATGGAGCATAAGCATTTCTCTTTTTTTTTTGACCAACTTGTGAACAAGGGTTCAGCATATTTGTTTGGTGTCCTGAGGAACACAATTGATTTTTACATTGCAACATGACATGGTAAATTAAAGCGTGTAGACAGTCTTGAACTTAATCCAGGTTTTATACAAAATAGTATTCTCTGTTTGAGAAACTGGAAGGACTGATAGAGCTAATATGTCAAAGGGCTTATATTCGATATAAGATTCTCTATTTGGCTTTTGCATTTTATGGTACTATGAAGACATAGAAAAGCATTGCTCTGTTGCCTGCTTAAACACAATAAGGCCTAGCTATTGATTTCTACATGGAAGTACCATTTGTATTTTTATATGGTTTTACATGTACACGAAACCATGTTTTTTGGCGCAAATGCTGCGCTATGATCCAGAGCTAATGAAAACAACTGAACTGGCTGCATAAGTGTGAGCTAGACCTCAACTTGCTTGATTTTGCTTCCATTATTTTGACCTTTTTCTCTTCAGCTCCCATCGCGTGAAGTGGAATGAGGACAATCTGTATGAGATTGAATCAAACAAGCCAGTGAGGCAGAAGATAACCGAGCCCAAGACACCGTATCACCCTATGATGGATGAAGATGGTATATGTCGAACGCAGCTGTTCTGATCCCGAGCTCACATGAGCACGGGTGAACAGTAAAATCAGAAAAAATTGGAAAAAAAATTCAAAAAATTCCAAATTTTTTTGTGTGAAACTTTGACAAATGTTTTCGGAGCTTGCAAAATTTCAACACCATATGACATTCGTGGAAAATGTGGCAAAAAAAACAAAATCGATGCTCCAAAACATTATTTTCGAACGCATTTTGGAGCATCGATTTTGTTTTTTTCGCCACATTTTACACGAATGTCATTTGGTGATGAAATTTTGCAAGCTATGAAAACATTTGTTTAAGTTTCACCCAAAAAAAATTCGGATTTTTTTTTAATTTTTTTGATTTTACTGTTCACCCGAGCTCATGTGAGCTCGGGATTAGAACATCACTTTCTGTTGTTGCCACTTCCTCTAACTCTCGCACGGACTGAGGTAGAAGAAGAACCGGAGGAGACAGCACAGAACTTTGCCGGCGACGAACACCACCACGGGCGCACCAACGCCCTAATCTTTTCTGTTTCAGCTGGCTCACCCCAGTGTTACAACCATCGAGCATACGGGATTTATACCAGGCTTGCGCATGCACGACGCAGCCCATCCCGCCCGCTACGAGCGCACGATCTGCATGTCCGGCTGGCCGCGCGCTTCCACAACGCACACACCGCGGCCGTTACAACAGATCGCTGACCAAGCTAGCTAACTAGCCAATTCGGCTGTACACCACGCCACACATACATACGCACACACGTACACACGGCCACGCACACTCGCCACGCTTCCGCTCCGTCCCGCACGTCCCGCGCGCACCCGACGCGCCCGACGAGCCCGACCACACCAGTGCGTCCCGCACGTCCCGCGCGCACCCGACGCGCCCGACGAGCCCGACCACACCAGACGCCGTGGCTTATTCCAACACTTTCGGTATATGTCTTGTTACTTGTATCTCATCATATCTGACCACTATTTGTGCTCATAATGTGCAAGCGCTGAATAATTGCTTTCATTGCTTGCTCTCTAGGGTCACTATCACCAACACGCCCTTTCGACAAGTGTCTAGATGAGACTGTTAGTGCTGAAGCTATATTGACTGCTTTAAATGGTGTGGCCTCTTCAAGTAAAAATGATTCAAAGGATGATGAGTGGGCATCCTCAGATGATGATGCAGATGCCATGGAACAGGATGGTGGTTGGTAGCTTCTTTCTCAGTTACCATTTTATGTTTCTAGAGTTACTAGAGTAAATCAGTAATTACTGATGTTCAATATATTTGACTAGCTGAGTTATGCGACTTGATTTTATGGTATCAGCTTTCTGTAATGAAGTCCACAAGTGATCCAACTATATGACTACTCATATATCTCTTCTGAATTAGCTAGCTAAGATAAACCTTTTGTAACTCTTTCTAAGTTGGTATCTTATATCATGATTTATATTTGTATTTGATGTCATGCACAAGTGTATACATAATTATCAACGTAATGGGCAATAATAAGCTTACCATCTGAGTCCAGGACGTTATTGGAACAGACAGTGATATGTTTGGTGTTCATGCAGACTCAGAAGCTGACAGATCATCAGTGAGTTTCAAAGAGCATCGCCGCAATCACTACAATGAATTCCGCAAGGTCAAGGAACTGATGCGCACTGGATCCCTGGTTGAAGACGAGGCCCGTGCGAATGAGCGAGCTGCAAACAACGTCGAAGACAAAACCGCAGGAGAGAAGGCAACAGGCGACAAGAGTGAATCGTCAGCATCACCTCAAGTATGAGCCGCAAAGTGAATTCTGTGGCCGCTAAGCCTAGGGAAGTTCAACTAAGCGGGAGCATGCAGTTTGCGCCTGCTCTGTGTGTATTGTTGGATCCTTGTTTTCATACCAGATCGGATGATTTTCTGTACGCAAAGAACCTGTTCCTCTTTCTTATTTTGTGATGTTGCGGTGCCTAAAATGGTGGAGAATTCTAGTTGAACTAGCTACTTCACGTTCAGTCAGGAGGCTAGAATTTGCCTGGGCCGCTTTTTATAATACTGGAACTGAGTTATATGGACAACCCTTGAGCAAATTTTCTTCTTGAGATCATGCTTTACTGCTATTAGATTGCTGATGATTGCGGATCTGTGATGAACATACAATTATTGCACAATTAAGGTATTCGCTTTCATTGTTCAGTTCATTAGTTCATTGGTTTGCCTGGCCATTGGAAACTGCTTATGAGAATATGAGATGGTAAGGCAGGAAACTGTGGCCTGCTTGAACAGCTCGGTTGCTCGCTAGGATTTAATGCCAAAAGATTTTCAACGCACACCTTGTGGTGTAACATTTGGCAAATTAAAAAGAGTGTGTTTTTTTGCGAGAATTAAAAAGAGTGTTTAGTAGAAAGCTCGGGGCGAAGTTAAAAAGATGTCGACAATTGTGCAATTTTTTGGTTAACCAAAGTTCATCTTTTAAAAATAAATATAATTATGCAAATTTTCAGTTAACCAAAATTCATCCTTAAAAAATAATAATTCATGGATGGAGGTCGGTGATTAGCGTCAATGATTGGTGGATTGGGATCACTCAAACTAGATCTCACTCAAGGAAGGCCATGTCCTTCATGCTGATATTGGTCTCTTGCGAACTCTAGAAGGAGCGTAACGCAAGATTAGTAATTGAGTATTGTAGTAATGTCACGACAGTGCCGACTTCCTTTTTTAACCCTCTGTTGGGTTATTTGTTTCGAACCTTCTCTCCTTAATTAATCAAAATGACAAATCTTATGCCTTGTTTCAAAAAAAAAATGTAAATGTTACATATCACGACGTGCACACACTCACACAACGCCTACTAAAGATGATGAATGGTGTGACGAGACATGCCGTCAAAACGTTTTTTGTGAGACCTACATGATATCAAATCTGGGATTGATCCTAAGGCATAACCATCAAGGATTTAAATTGCTAGCTAAGAGCATCTACTATCAAAATGTGCAAATCTGACCTCCTATATGTCCGTGCGGGCAAAAGCAGGTCACCCCCATTTGTCTGTCATTGCAATCAAATCCCCCATTTGTAAACCCCTATTTTCCTACTAATCCATGCAACGTTCATCTCATCATACATACTCGATAGATGAAACAAACTAGAACATTCAAAACCAAACTACCCAAATTCTACTCGTCGTCGTCGGAGATGTAGATGACCCCCTTGCTGGAGCCGCCGGCCTCGTGGACATTGACGGCGGGCCGAAGCTCCGATGCCTCTTCCTCGTCGTCGTCCATGAATAGTCGATCCCTCCTCACGTCGGCGAGGTGGATACGGCGGCGGTTCGCCTCCACCTCCCGTTCGGACTAGAGCGACTCCAAGATGGCCTGGTTTTCGGCCACGAGGTCAAGATCGACGATGAGCATCGTGAGGGTGCAGCGCCCGCTTGCTCCACCTACAATTGCGCCTCCACCGCGAGGTGCTCCACCTCTGCCTCCTCCATGATGAATCCACCGGGCTCAACCTCCATGCCCGCCGCCTCCTCCTCCACCGCTCCTCCATGTACGCCTCCACAAAATTCTCCTCCGCAAGGTGAGCGGCACAATGTATCTCGGCGGCACGCATCCCCCGCGCGATCTCCATCTGATGCTCCAGTGTGAGCATTTAATAATATGTGATCTTCTATCGGACCATGGTGGACAGAGAGGTGGAAGTGGAAGGGGAAGCGGTGGCGGTGCAAACTGGGGGGGGGTGGGAAATAGGGGTGGCTAGGGTTTACCCTCGCCGTCTGGCTTAAATAGCCGGATTTGACCCCTCAGGCGACGCGTCGGAGCGGCGGCATGAATGTGTCCTCATCAAAACGGCGGACCGATGGGTTTCGTGTGGGTCCTGCCCGTCAGTCCGATGTGGCGGACTCATCCGGGGGCCCCCATATCTGGCCCACATATGGGCTGGATATGAGGGGTGACTGTCCCTGATGGGGGGTCTCTCACCACGTCATCTCCAGGCCTGGTGAGCCGGGCCGAGGACCCCTATGTCCGTTCACTAGTGAGCCACATCAACGCGGCCCATGGCATATAAAAGGAGGATTCCCGAAGACTTGACGTATACTCCAACATATTATAAGTCGTCTACAATACGTTCTCCTTGTACGTAATCGACTAGGATGTATCCCTAGACAACCCCCCCCCCCCCCCCCCGTGCCTATATAAACCGAGGGATAGGGCTCGTAGATGACACACAACGATCTCGAGGTAGATCATCTGTACTTTATACTCCAACCAAAAGCAATAAAACACAACCAGGGTGTAGGGTTTTATCTCTCCGGAGAGCCCAAACCTGGGTAAAAACTCATGTCTTTGTTACCATAGTCTCAAGACCCTTAGTTCGGAACCCCCTACCCAAGATCTGCTGAATTTAGCTCCGTCAAGGGGTGTCGGACAACCCAGACATATGAGATACCTTTGGTGGGTCCGGTTGGGTGGCGTTTTTTGGTTCGGGTGGTGTCCGCTGGATGTTTAGGGGGTGGGTGAAGTGGGAGTCCGATTGTAGATGCTCTAAATACGCTACAGGTGCACTATCTTTTCGGGAGCCTAAAAGCTAATGGTATCTCCAACGTCGACCCTCAAAACTGACATACTATTTGTCCGCGGACTGGTCGGGACTCGTCCGCGGAAACGGATACGGGAGTCGACCATCCAACCCTGCCCCCTAAACGTCCTCTCTCTCCTGTTTTTTAAGTCCGCAATACTCAAAATAATGGCATATCAAATCTTTGGTCAATGAAAATATTCAAATGCGACACTGGTTCAAATGTAAATATTACAATCCAACTAAGTTTTGAAATAAAATAGTTCAAACTTGAATTCAATTCGCACATATGTTCTAGTTGTCCCCTTTAAGAGCCCACATATGCTCAATCAGATCTTCCTTGAGCTACTCATGACTTTCTCGATGTTGAATTTGTTGATGCATTTGGACAAGCTTATCAAACGTGGCACGATTCTGATTTTGAAGTTGCATAGGATCACCCATGTTCTCAAATTCCCGACCTCCGGCAACATCTTCAGCCTCATCCTCCACAATCATGTTGTGCATGATCACACAACATGTTATCACCTCCCACAAGGTCTCTGAATCCCATATTTTTGCATGTCCTTGAACAACTGTAAAACGGGCTTGGAGCACTCCAAATGCCCTCTCCACATCCTTTTAAGCTCCTTCTTGTCTTTGATCAAAGCAAGCTCTTTTCTGACCAACTGGCTCAGAGATGGTATTGGCGAAGCGTGCCGAATCTAGAGGTCTTGTGATGCAACAGCTTCAAGAATGATGGTGGGATTCTTAACATGGCAGTGATATTCCCCATGTAGAGAACATGGGTAATTCTTCCATCTCTAGTGCATGCAATGAAGAGATTCGAGTGTACCTGACCATCCTCTTGCTTCCCAGAGTGCCATGAGTCTTTCGGTGTTTGCGACAATTGGTTCTCTCAAGTATTGACGTCCTAACACCTCGACCACCACAATAGCAAATCTGACATAGCGTCGGCGCATGTGCTCTCAGACATCCAGAGGTACTCATCCCACGAATCTACAGACATGCCATATGCAAGCATCCGCAATGCAACCGTGCACTTCTGGTAACCGGAGAATCCAATTCTTCCTACGACATCCTTCTTCAAGATGAAGTAGTCATCGAAAGCCCGGACACCATTGTAGAGGCGATCGAACACATTTCTCCGCATAAGAAAGTGCCGGCAAAACTTGTCCGCGAATAGGGCATCGGGGGCAAAGTGGTCGTCCATCAGCATCAAATGCCCTCGTGCCCTATTCCGATTCAGCACTCGATGACCCTTGGTCAATCCCTTGAAATTGAGAACATGCTCTTTCGCACGCTCCTCATGTGCAAAGACTGCCTGCATCATCGTCACTTCATCCGCATAATCCTCCTCGTCGGATGACTCAACGTAGTGATCATACAAGTACTCCATGTTCGGATCTATTGCTTCAAAGAAGGGAGAAAAAATATAAAAAATTTAGCACGGGCATTTCACCAAACACTTGCCGGGCTTGGTGACCCCCACGGACAGCATCCGCAGGGGCAGATGGTACCTATGCGGCGGACGAACAAGAGGTGGAACGGTGGCATAGGCAAAGCGGTGTGGCAACCGGGTGGAGCGGCGGAGGTCGCAGAGGTCCGGCAAAGGCTTGACGGACGGCCAGGGTGATACAGCGACGGCGTCGGATAGGGAGGAAGTGGATGCAGAGCAAGGGGGATGGAGACACGTGCTCTGGGTGTAGTTTTGGATGGGCCAGGGGTGTCGGAGTCCTATGTGGCGGAGGTGAAAGTGCTAGTTATCGACTAAAGGGGGGTGAATAGGCGATTTTTATGAAAGGCTTCAAAAACAGGCAATGTTTTCAAAGAGAGCGGAAGCAGAATGAGAACTAGAAGAGCCTATCAATAAGATGAACGAATATGACAAGCATAGGCATCATACATACAAGCATGCGTTGAACATAAACACAAGAAGCATGAAGACAAATGAGTAAACAGATGAATGGCTTCAGGGAATATCTTCAAACACAAACTAGCATGCAAAGGCTTTACAGTTCAAAATAGTAAGTAAGGAAGAGTAAGGATAGAACCAGGAGCTCGGGGAAGACAATGATTTGTTTGACCAGTTCCAACTGTTGTGACAGTTGTACGTCTGGTTAGGGAGGCTGAGATTGAACTCAGAAGACCACGTCTTCACCTTATTCCCCTTGAGCTAAGGTCACTTAAACCTCGCCCAATCACTCTGGTAAGTCTTCAAGGTAGACTTCCAAACCTTCACAGACTTCGTTCACTGGCAATCCACAATGACTCTTGGATGCTCAGAACGCGACGCCTAACCGACTGGAAGATCACAGTCTTCAAGTGTAATAAGTCTTCAGTTCACTTAGAACAGAATGTCTTCAGTGATGCTCAATCACTTTGGGCTCTGGGTGTTTTGGGTTTTGTCCTCGCAAGGTTTCTCTCTCAAAGGCTTCGAGGTGGGTTGCTCTCAAACGACAAAAGCCGTGCACTAACTCGGAGCAGCCACCAACTTATGGTGGAAGGGGGTGGCTATGTATAGCCAGGGGCAACCCGACATGATATGTCCGAAATGACCCTTGGTCATTTAGGAACTGACACGTGTCCAATGGTCGAAATTTAAACCCACGCGGCAACTTTACTTGGGCTACAAGCAAAGCTGACTCAACCAACTCTGGAAGAGATTTTCTCTCATTTGTCTTCGCTTGAAGACATAGGATTTTAGGTTGAGCATCACGTCAGTTTCTGACTTTGTTTACCTCGACCCCACTTGACAGTTCGGTGGTTCCTATGACTCAAGAAATAAGGAAATGAAACTACCAAAAGACAATGTCTTCACGCTTCATTGTCTTCGACGAATGTCTTCATGAACCATTATCTTCAGCACGAATGTCTTCGTGACTCACCATTGTCTTCAATGTCTTCATACATTTTTAGGGGTCATCTTCGATGGGTAAACCGAATCAATAGGGACTTCTACCTGTGTTCTCCTGTGAATCTCACAAACACATTAGTCCCACAACCAAGTTTGTCTTCAATACTCCAAAACAAACAAGGGGTGGCACTAGATGCACTTACAATCTCCCCTTTTTTGGTGATTGATGACAAACTGGTTGAAGTTTTCAACAGGGATAAAAATAGGTGAAGTTAAGGTACAGATGGTTTGGCTTCATGAAGTGGGAGGGGCTCCCCCTGAAGATGTGCATATAAGTAATTTGCCTTTGAATGCAAATGCACATGGCAGGTTTGACTTTGTGGAGATCTCCCTCTATAAATGAAGTCACAACATGTGCATACAAAATATATTGAAGATAATGACATGCATAATGAAATATGGGCGTCTGCAAAATGACTTCATGCGCATAATATCAAGGTTAAGTAGCACACAAACAGTAGCAAAAAAACGAATGTAGCAGACGTCCATCAGGACTTAAGTTTTACAACTCAAAACCAAATGTTTAAGAACGAGAGTTGTAAACTTAGCAAAATATATCAAGCCCAGCCCAGTTTGCCCGCTTGAAGACTATCAACCCATATGCTTCTCCCCCTTTTGTCAACAAGTGACCAAAAAGGTGTGAAGACATAGGGTGTCTACACGTCCCTTGGAGGCGACGAAGATGTTGGGGCAGCCGGGTCGATGTTGGAGTGGGGCGGTGCAGAGGGGCCTGATGCAGTATCTTGATGTAGTGAAGCCATTGGTGGAGAAGTAGCATCATCCTCTTCATCAACCACCCGTGCATAAACTGTGGGGGCGGAAGATGAGAAGTTTGAATCTTCAAGCGATGGCGTAGCACGCCACTTCTCTGTAGCAGGAGGCTTGGAGTCGAATTTGAAGCCTACCTTGAAGCCATCGGCAGCAAGGTCATCTTCAGAGCAGAGTAGTGTGAGACTCTTCCAAGCCTGGCGGCTGGCTTCATGTGCAACAAACGCATTCTTGGTGGAAAGGTTTCGCACTCTGTTGAGATCAGTCATGAGGCTCCTCATTTGCCTTTTGAGCCAGTCATGATGCTTGTCTTGCTTCTGATGAAGAGAAACAAGAAGCTCGCTGTCAGATAAGACTCGCGCTCGCTTTTGAGATCTTGGAGGCACAGTGCTGGTGGTGGCTTCAGTATTGGCTTCACGTGGCTGGCGAAACTTCCAGTGAGATGGACAGCTGAAGTAGCACTGGGGATATGGATGGCTTCAACATGAGCAGCACCGCTGTGAGAGCCAGGAACGTCCACCAAAGGGGTCTTGGCAGCAACTGGGTATACGTCTTCAACAGGAGCAATCTCAGGCAGAAATATATGATGGTTTTGGCCTGATGGTTGATATTGCACTGAAGAGCGAAGCTTGATGAGACGCATTATCCAGGGAGCATAAATCTTGAGGCCAAATAAGTCCATGCCAGAGGCAGCTAACTGTCTGATGAAGAAGTCGTGGGTGTTGAATCTGATGCCATAGATGATGTTGTAAAGCATTGTCTTCATAGCACCTTCAACCTTGCTCGACGGGGAGTGCCCTTTGATAGGCCATAAAGTATGCCTTAGGATATGATAGATAGTGCGAGGCAAGTACTGGAGCTCATTGACAAGAAACTCCTTGGGACAATTAGCTTCAGCAGGCAGTGGCTTCATCATGGTGAGCATCTGAGTCATGTTTGGCTCGGGCTTCTGAAAGATACTCTCCACAGCTCTATCATAGGCTTCACAGCCAGGTTCATAGATATCACCAGGAGCAGGCAGGTTTGTGACCTCTAGAAGATCTTGAGCATGAGCTTCATGGTGTACATCACCTGTCATCCAGTGAAGGGTCCAAGTCTTGATATCCTTATGATATCCAGAGATGTGGAGGGTGGCATAGAATTGCAGTAGCAGCTCCTCGTTCCAGTGCTCTTTGTCTGTCACAAATGGAAGCAGACCAACATCACGAAGACAATCAATGGCTTCATCCAGACATTGCAGATCAGTCATAGCTTCAAAGTTGAGGCGCTTGTGAGGATGAATCCGGTCTTGATTGTAGAGGACACTCATATAATAGCTTCGTTGTTGGTAGCTCCAGAACCTGTCTGAAGATATCCTTGGCTTGGTGTATGGGTTCTTGGAGCGGTCAAAGAAAGTATTGTCGTTCCGGAAGCTAGTGACACTGAAAGTGCATTCGGTGGAAGCAACTCCTCGAAGCCTTGGCAGCCTGGGCATTGGCTTCTGAACAAGAGGTCGATTGTCAACATGAAATTCATATTGTGGGCCAGGTCTTTCTGGTGACGCAAGACGAGGCCGGTTGACAGGCACAAGTTCTCCAGCTCTGTTGTATGCCATGACAGTATTGGCGTCAGAGAGCCCAATGGCTTCAGAGGTGGCAGGAGCTTCAGTAGTGGCATTCAGATTTCCTTCAGTGGCTTGGACTTTAGATTCAGGGGCCACATTTGGATCAGCAGTAGCAGTGTTAGACACAGGAGGCTGCTCTTGAGCGTCTTCGGCTGTTGCAGCCGGTATGACTTCAGACTGAGGAGCTTCTTGCTCAGGTTGGGCGTCACCAGATTCAGGCTGTACTGGATCAGCTAGCTTGTCTTCAGTCTGAATGGTGTTGGTGGGTGGAACATCTCCTTGAATATCCTCTTGAGAAGCAGAGGCATCTTGATGCACTGCCTCCTCAGAGATGCTGGACATTCGCGGGCCACGACGAAGCCTTCGGAAGATGGGCGACGCCTTTGGAGAAGAATTGTCTTCTACCATGGCTTCATGAGTATCTGGCAACATAGGCTCATCAGTGGTTGCAGCTTGAGGAGGAGTGTGGGGTATGACTTCATTACGATCCATTGGCGTCAGAGGGCGACCAATGCTGATCGGTTCACTGTGCTCAGGAACAGGCGATGATACCACGTTCTCGGTGAGCTGAGGAAGGACTTCATCATCATCATTTTGCACATTGGCATCAGTTCCAATGTCTTCAGCTGTGGTGGGGTCAGTAGCTGGAATCTCTTCAGGGACTGGAACCTCTGTGGTAGCAGGTTCATGCACGATAACTCGTCTCTCGGTGTTTCTAGAGGCAGGGGGAGCAACAGATATCGGTGTCACGAGCAGTGGCTCTTGAGAAGCAGATTGAACATTTTCTGCTTGTGCCGTGCACGAAGCCTTTGAAGACTTCGTCTTCTGACGCTTTTGAGACGGAGGAGCAGCAGAGGCGGCAGATTGCTTGCGCTTGCGAGCTTCGGCTTCAGCTTGCTGTGTCTTCTTCTTCTTAGAAGCAACTGATGTAGCGGATGGCTTCGAAGCAAGCATGGATGGTGGGAAGACAATCCAAGGCTCATCTTGACTTGGGGCCTCAGCAGCTTGGGTTTCGGGCTTCTTCTTCGTTTTCTTGATTAGCTTGGGATCAATGGCAGGGCGACCAAGTGCTTTTCTCTTCAAGCCCTCATTGTGGGCTTGCACTGTCTTCTCGGCATAGTACTTGAGACGTTCTCTGGCACCTTTGGCATCATCACGAAGCTATTGAAATTCCTCTTTCAGCTCGGCCATCATCTTCTTGTAGCCTTGAATTTCTGCGACGCTGAATTTTGACAAGTGCTTCTTGAATAGCCGCTTCTCATATTCAATCTTGTTTTTCTGTGCAAGCACTTTCTGGACAACCGCAAGTTCGTTGTTGATGAAGCCTTGGAACGTGACACTGATGTCAATCGGAAGCTGCAAGTCGTCAATCGACAATGACGGGTCGCGAAACCATTCGTCAATGAAATTGTTGAGAATATCATGGTCGAACAGAGGCAAGTTTTTGAAGATATCAGCCTCTTCCTGCTTGTTCTTGATGAGAAGCTCAAGGGCATCATCATCAAACTCATCATCAGATAAATCAATGATGGCGTCGTCATCTGTCAACGTGGTTGTTGGTTTGGGGCCTCGCCCAGCAGGTTTCTTTGTCTTCGGAATGTTCCGAGACACATCTTCAGACTGCACACTGGATTCAGGAGGTGCATCTTTCACAGGCTTCACTCTTGAAGCTGATGGAGCAGCAGCAGACTTGGCAGATTGCCCCTCTTTAGCTTTGGAGCCCTTTGGCTTTCTTTGTGTCTTAGGGAGGCAGGAGCAATGTCTTCAGCATGGGCTTCTCCGCGCGCAGCAGCGGCGGTGGCATGAAGAGTGTTGATATGCTCAACATATGCGTGAAGACTGTCCCATGGCCCGGTTAGATTGGGATCTGCATGACGAGAGCCATCGGGTCTTGGTTCTGCTGGACTAGGGTTGAAGTTCACGCCAAACTCCTTCTTGTTGGCATCTGCTGAAGCCTTTGCAAACTGATAATTGGCTTCAAACATATCGTCTTCACGACACCATCGAATGCTGGATGGGTCAGCATCGTCGGGCATCACACCTCTTACCATGCAAAGATAGAAGTTCTGGGCAATGGCGTCAGCCTTTGTCTTCGGAATAAGCTTTCGGTATACAATATCCGCCCATGGTGGCCTGACTGCATTCTTCTCAGCATACTCTTGTGTAACAAAATGATAATGAAACCATTGTTCTGCCCAGTATCGGCGAATCCATTGCACACGAGATTTGCGTTCACCATAGGTTTCATCAGGATCTGATTTGTATTGTTCATACAGATCTGGAGGGAGGTCAAGAGCAGTGTTTGCTCGTCGTTGCCTTCCTCCTTTCTTTGCAGATTTTCCACTGGCCATTGGCTTCACAGAATTGATTGGCTTCACACTGCTGATCTGGCAGGAGCTGGCTTCAGGAGAGTCGAGATGAAACTGCAAGAAGTCTGCAAACGAATTCAGACTATGAGAACCAAGTGACTCGCCCACGGACATGTACCTTTGACAGCATTAGAGATGCGAGGGAAGGAGGAGAGGTCATATGCATTCTCAGAAAATTTTGAATCCAACTCAGTTTGAAGACAATGACCTCACAATGCAAAGACATTCACTTACAGAGAGAAGTTGGTTTCAGATTTGTACGAATCCGAAGATAGGTACAAGTGAGGAATCATCACAATGCAGTATAAGTGAAGTAATTTCGCAAAATATGAGATGCGTGAAACAGAAGATGAAGATTTGGAAGTGAAAGAAACAAGTTCTGAAGATATTCTATAAGATTTTGGATCTAATAGACGGTAAAAAGTAACTTTTATTTACTGCACGAAGAACAGCTCAACGGGACGAATGGAGGCTGAGCAGTTCGATCTCCCACGCCCTAACTTGGCAGTGGAGGACGGCTACGGCGGCGACGGTGAGAAGATGTCCGCGGCCGGCGTGAGTACGGCGTCGAAGAGGTCGCAACAGCTAAGCGCTTCTTCTCCGACGACGATGAAGTTAGCAGCGGCGTTAGGGTTATATGGGGGCGACGGCGACAGGGGTGAAGAACATTTATGGAACCAGGGGTGAAGTATTTATAAGGGTTGGCCTGGTCCGGGGGATAAGACAGACATGCCCCTGGCGATACATATCTATGCGACGCGTGGCGCACATTGTGCAGTTGGTATCACGCCTCGACCCCACGACTAGCTGTTTTGGCGGGAGGTCGTTCCGCCTTCTGCGGATGCAGGTAAATTGGATAGAGATGGAAAAATATTTTATTTTT
Source organism: Elymus sibiricus (assembly GCA_039707655.1). Taxonomy (NCBI): domain Eukaryota; kingdom Viridiplantae; phylum Streptophyta; class Magnoliopsida; order Poales; family Poaceae; genus Elymus; species Elymus sibiricus. The sequence goes on from CM077670.1 coordinate 70,225,471, forward strand.
TTTGTCTCAAAATCTTCGACTGACAAGGACACAGTGAAGACAATCGACATGTGTCAAATAGAATGCATATGAAGATTTAGAGAGACTGGACGAGATAAGCACAGAAGGGGGGTAAGGGTCCGATCACATTCACCTAGTTCAAAAACACAGGTTGAAAACATAGCTATAGGTGAATGCTGTTGAGGACAAACTCATATATATAAATATTATAGGCAGTGAAGTCAAATAGAATGTGAAGATAAAATCATTCATGAAGACAATCCAAATCAGGAAGATAATGCAATAGATGTGACGCCAAATGAAAATCTTCAAGAAAAGTTTGGTGGTGGCGTTACCCACCGTATTGGAAATATTAGACCCAGACACGGCGCACCATTATCGTGGCGCTCTGAAGTCAAAATCCATTTTAATATCTTCATACTTAGAGTGTATATCTTCATGAGTTGAAGACATACGTTACTTCGTGTGTTGTGCATCAAAGTCGTCAAGAATGCATAAGCGTTTGAATGAATGCCCTCTCACAGGACATTTGAGGATTCTAAGATATTTAGCTCACACCACAACTTGCAAAACCTCTTCTCATCCAAAGGCTTCGTGAAGATATCTGCCAGCTGATCTTCAGTGTTGACATGAATGATGTCAATGTCTTCTTTGAGCACATGATCACGAAGAAAGTGGTGTCTAATCTCAATATGCTTCATCTTGGAGTGTTGGACAGGATTGTGAGAAATCTTGATTGCACTCTCATTGTCACAGAATAGCGGAACCTTCTTCTTGTTGATGCCATAATCCTTGAGAGTTTGCTTCATCCAGAGAAGTTGTGCACAACATGATCCAGCAGCAATGTATTCGGCTTCAGCAATAGAGAGTGATACACAGTTCTGCTTCTTTGAAGACCAACATACCAGTGAACGTCCAAGAAAATGACAAGTGCCTGATGTGGATTTTTGATCCACCCTGTCTCCAGCATAATCAGAATCGGAGTAGCTAACCAAATCAAACTCTGAGCCCTTTGGATACCATAATCCTAGTGTTGGGGTGTGAGCCAAATATCAAAGAATTCGCTTCACGGCGAGGTGATGCGATTCCTTTGGTGCCACTTGAAATCGAGCACACATGCAAACACTAAGCATTATATCTAGCCTAGATGCACATAAGTATAATAAAGAACCAATCATGGAGCGGTATACCTTTTGATCGAACTCTTTACCATTGTCGTCTGTACTCAGATGACCATTGGTTGGCATTGGCGTCTTGTAGCCCTTGCAATCTTGCATTCCAAACTTCTTCAGGCAATCTTTGAGATATTTCTCTTGTGATATGAAGATGCCATTGCTTTGTTGGCGAATTTGAAGACCAAGAAAGAATTTCAGCTCTCCCATCATGGACATTTGATATTGCTCTTGCATCATATGACTGAACTCATCACTATATCGTTTGTCAGTGCAGCCGAAGATAATGTCATCCACATAGATTTGGCACACAAACGGTTCACCATCATATGATTTGGTGAAGAGAGTGGGATCAAGTGAACCAGGTTTGAAGCCTTTACTTTTCAGGAATTCCTTGAGTGTATCATACCAGGCTCATGGAGCTTGCTTGAGGCCATACAATGCCTTGTTGAGCCTATAGACCTTGCCAGGGTGCTTTGGATCTTCAAACCCAGGTGGTTGAGCAACATAGACTTCTTCTTCAATTTTGCCGTTTAGAAAGGCACTCTTCACATCCATTTGATACAGAAGAATATCATGATGATTTGCATAAGCAAGAAGTATGTGGATGGCTTCAAGTCTAGCCACAGGAGCAAAGGTTTCATCGAAGTCAATTCCTTCCACTTGTGTGTATCCTTGTGCGACTAGACGAGCTTTGTTTCTGACAACTTGACCATGTTCATCTTGCTTGTTGCGGTAGATCCATTTTGTTCCAATGATATTGTGCTTACGAGAGCCAGGACGCTTGACAAGTTCCCACACATTGTTGAGCTCAAATTGCTGAAGCTCTTCTTGCATAGCTTGAATCCATTCAGGTTCCATGAAGGCTTCAGTGACTTTGGTGGGTTCATTGATGGAGACGAAAGTGAAGTGCCCACAAAAGTTTGCTAGCTGTGTGGCTCTTGAATGAGTGAGAGGACCAGGTGTGTTGATGTTGTCGATTATCTTCTTGATCTAAACTTCATTGGCCACGCGAGGATGTACAGGACGAAGACTTTGCTGTTGCTGAGCATTGTCTTCAAGCTTAACATTATCTTCAGTCTAATCATTGTCTTCACGCTGGACTGGAGTAGGTATCACAACCTCTTCATCTCCGAGTTCCTCAGTGGGTATTATTTCTCCAGTACCCATTTGCTTGATGGATTCACTACGAGGGGGTTCATCTATCACAATTGGCAGGTGCTCTCTTTGCGAGCCGTTAGTCTCATCGAACCGCACATCTACAGTTTCAACCACTTTGTAGTGAAAGAGGTTGAAGACTCTGTAGGTGTGTGAATCCTTTCCGTAACCAAGCATAAAACCCTCATGTGCTTTCGGTGCAAATTTGGAAGTGTGATGTGGATCCCGTATCCAACACCTGGCACCAAATACTTTGAAATAACTTACATTTGGCTTCTTACCAGTGATCAGTTCATAAGATGTCTTCTTGAAGAACTTGTGAAGATATACTCTGTTGATGATGTGGCATGCAGTATCAATGGCTTTGGGCCACCACTTGCATGGTGTCTTGTATTCGTCAAGCATAGTGCGAGCCATCTCAATGAGAGCCCTATTCTTGCGCTCCACGACGCCATTCTGCTGAGGAGTGTATGGAGCAGATAACTCGTGAGTGATGCCAAGAACGTCAAGATAGGTGTCGAGCCCAGTGTTCTTGAACTCGGTGCCATTTTCACTCCTGATGTGCTTGATCTTGACGCCATAGTTGGTCATTGCACGGTTGGCGAACCGCCTGAAGACATCCTGCACTTCAGTCTTATACAGGATTATATGCACCCATGTATATCTAGAATAATCATCAATAATCACGAAGCCATATAGATGTGCAGATGTAGTAAGAGTGGAGTAATGAGTAGGGCCAAATAAGTCCATGTGTAGCAGCTCGAAGGGACGAGTGGTCGTCATGATTATCTTCGAGGGGTGTTTCGCCCTAGTCATCTTCCCGGCTTCACATGCTCCACACAGGTGATCCTTCTTGAACTTGACGCCCTCGATCCCAATGATGTGCTTCTTCTTCACAAGGGTGTGCAAGTTCCTCATGCCAGCATGTCCTAGCCGTTGATGCCAAAGCCAGCATTTTGAAGCTTTTGCTAGAAGACATGTGGCCAGTTGTGGTCCTGTGGAGAAATCTACCATGTACAAGTCACCTCTTCGATAACCTTCGAAGACTTGAGTTTTGTCAGAAGCGATTAGCACAAGACAGCGAAATTTGCCAAATAGGACAATCATATCAAGATCACAAAGCATTGAGACTGGCATGAGGTTGAATCCAAGGGATTCGACAAGCATCACTTTATCCATGTGCTGATCCTTTGAGATTGCAACCCTACCTAGACCCAATACCTTGCTTTTCCCAGTATCAGCAAAAGTAATCTGCTTTTGAGTAGATGGACGAAGTGTAGAGTCCATGAGTAAGCTTTGGTCACCAGTCATATGGTTGGTGCAGCCACTATCCAGGATCCATTCAGTAGCTTTTGGAAGTGAACCCTACAGTAAAGTTAGTGGGATAGCCTTCATGATGACAATTTGTGAAGATAAAGCATGTGATTGCAGATACTTCATGCAAGATTAGTTTCATGAAAAATATAGAAATGTAATCATCAAGAAATTATGTTGAGTCTTTTGTTCCATAGCATTTTGGGCATTATAACTTGTGCCCCACAAGTTTATTCAGGTCCCCAGCATTGTCTTTAGAACCCAATGCTTTTCGGCTGGAGACCTGACCCTACAAGAAAGAGATCAGTTCTTCTTAACCACCCACATCTGAAGGGGTGGCTTAGAAGCAATAAGTCTAAGTGCAGCATCTGAGAACTTTGGCTTTGAAGCCCTAGCAAATAGCTTCACAGGGGGGTTAGAGTACTCAAATGAATAGGCAGAGAAATTCTTTGATTTGTGAACATAATGGTATGAGGAACATCTCTCATATTCATGAGTCTGATCATTGTAACCCTGTAAAACATTGGCGTTAGGGCGATCATACGAAGACCTTTGTCTGTATGAAGATTTTGGTCCATATGAAGCTTTTGCTCCGGGGTTTATCTTCTTCCCTGGTGGTGTCATGATGACATTCACGGGAAGCCTTTCCAGAAGACTTTTGGGAACCCAGATCTTCTTCATAGGGGAACATTCCTGCAGTTAGTTCCAATAAACCTGGCAAACACTTCACCATTCTGGTTTTTGAACAGTTTATAGTTTGAGTCAAAGGACTCATCAACTATGATAGGGTTAGCACAGTTGTAACCAGATAAGGTGGATGGATCCACTGATGGCCCTTGTGCAGCAACCCAGGTAGTTTTGGGGTACTGCTTAGGCTTCTAGTAGGACCCATCAACATTGATTCTCCTCTCGAAGCCAATACCCTCTTTCCTAGGGTTTCTGTTCAGGATCTGTTTCTTGAGGACATCACAAAGAGTCTGATGCCCTTTGAGACTCTTAAACATCCCTGTCTCAAGCAATGTCTTCAACCTAGCATTCTCATCAGTAATAGCAATGGCTTCCTCAGATGAGGGGTTAGTTGCCACAACAGTAGTTGAAGATATTGCAGTTTCAGAAACAGTAGAGCATTCAGCAGAAGAATTGGTGTTATCACGCTCAAGGCATTTCAAGCAAGGTGGCACAAATTCATCCTGAGCGGCATTGATCTGTTGAGCGAGTAGTGAATCGTTTTCAGTCCGAAGATCATCATGAGACGCTCTCAGCTTCTCAAGCTCTTGCTTCCTTTGAAGATATTCATAAGAGAGCTTCTCGTGATCAGATGAGAGGGTATCATGACGACTTAGGAGCTCTTCATACTTAACTTGAAGATTTTTTATGTCTTCAATTAAGGATTGATTTCGATTCATTTCCTCGTCCAACAGATCATCGCTTTTGTCTAGCAGTTTTTGAATCTTTTCCATAGCAGTTTGTTGCTCAGTTGCAATTTTAGCAAGTGTCTTGTAGCTAGGTTTGGATTCACATTCAGAGTCATCTTCACTTGAAGCTTCAAAGTAGGCAGCGTGTGAAGTTACCTTAGCGCCTCTTGCCATGAAGCAGTAGGCAGGAGCAGGGTCGTCGTCCATAGTGTCGGTGGCGTGACCATTGTCTTCAGTGCTGAAGATGGACTTGGCGACGAACGGTGAAGCCAAGGCCAGGCTTGCCACGCCTGAGTCTGACTCTTCCTCTGACTCCTCCACTACCTCCTCAGTATCAGATTCCTCCTCTGAATCCATCTCCATGCCAATAAATGCACGAGCTTTGCTAGAAGAACTTGATTTGCGCGATGAAGACTTTGATTGTTTCTTCTTCTTCTTGTCGTCAGAGTCATAATCATTGCTCTTCTTCTTCTTTGATTCCTTCTCCCATTGAGGACAATCAGCGATGTAGTGACCTGATCTCTTGCATTTGTGGCAAGTTCTCTTCTTGTAGTCACGAGTGGAAGCCTCATCTTTCTTGGAGTCATACTTTGAAGACTTTCCAAAACGGTTCTTCTTGGTGAACTTCTGGAATTTCTTCACAAGCATTGCGAGCTCTTTGCCAATGTCTTCAGCACTATCAGGACAGCAGTCAGAGTCTTCAGACGAAGATTCAACCTTTGCTTTCAAAGCACGCGATCGTCCATAGCTAGGACCATAGATATCTCTCTTCTCAGATAGCTGGAATTCATGTGTATTGAGCCTCTCAAGTATATCGGCAAGATCCAATTGCTTGAAGTCGGGGCGCTCTTGGATCATCAGTGATAGGGTGTCAAAAGAACTATCCAGAGACCTCAGTAGCTTCTTCACAACTTCATGCTTGGTGATGTCAGTGGTGCCAAGAGCATGAAGCTCATTGGTGATATCAGTGAGACGATCAAAGGTGAGCTAGACATTTTCATTCTCGAGCCTTTTGAAGCGATTGAAGAGATTGCGAAGAACGTCAATTCGGGAGTCCCGTTGTGATGAGACGCCCTCGTTGACTTTGGAAAGCCAGTCCCAGACAAGCTTCGCAGATTCCAAAGCACTCACACGTCCATACTGTCCTTTGGTCAGATGACCACAGATGATGTTCTTGGCGGTGGAGTCCAATTGCGCGAACCTCTTCACGTCAGCAGCGGTGACACCTTCACCGACCTTGGGGACGCCCATCCTGACGACGTACCAGAGGTCGTTGTCAATGGCTTCAAGATGCATGCGCATCTTATTCTTCCAGTAGGGATAGTCAGTGCCATCGAAGACGGGGCACACGGCGGAAACCTTGATTATCGCTGCAGTCGACATAGCTAAAAACTCCGGGTGGTTAAACCAAATCACACAGAACAAGGGAGCACCTTGCTCTGATACCAATTAAAAGTGCTAGTTATCGACTAGAGGGGGGTGAATAGGCGATTTTTATGAAAGGCTTCAAAAACAGGCAATGTTTTCAAAGAGAGCGGAAGCAGAATGAGAACTAGAAGAGCCTATCAATAAGATGAACGAATATGACAAGCATAGGCATCATACATACAAGCATGCGTTGAACATAAACACAAGAAGCATGAAGACAAATGAGTAAACAGATGAATGGCTTCAGGGAATATCTTCAAACACAAACTAGCATGCAAAGGCTTCACAGTTCAAAACAGTAAGTAAGGAAGAGTAAGGATAGAACCAAGAGCTCGGGGAAGACAATGATTTGTTTGACCAGTTCCAACTGCTGTGACAGTTGTACGTCTGGTTAGGGAGGCTGAGATTGAACTCAGAAGACCACGTCTTCACCTTATTCCCCTTGAGCTAAGGTCACTTAGACCTCGCCCAATCACTCTGGTAAGTCTTCAAGGTAGACTTCCAAACCTTCACAGACTTCGTTCACCGGCAATCCACAATGACTCTTGGATGCTTAGAACGCGACGCCTAACCGACTGGAAGATCACAGTCTTCAAGTGTAATAAGTCTTCAGTTCACTTAGAACAGAATGTCTTCAGTGATGCTCAATCACTTTGGGCTCTGGGTGTTTTGGGTTTTGTCCTCGCAAGGTTTCTCTCTCAAAGGCTTCGAGGTGGGTTGCTCTCAAACGACAAAAGCCGTGCACTAACTCGGAGTAGCCACCAACTTATGGTGAAAGGGGGTGGCTATTTATAGCTAGGGCAACCCGACGTGATATGTCTGAAATGACCCTTGGTCATTTAGGAACTGACACGTGTCCAACGGTCGGAATTTAAACCCACGCGGCAACTTTACTTGGGCTACAAGCAAAGCTGACTCAACCAACTCTGGAAGAAATTTTCTCTCATTTGTCTTCGCTTGAAGACATAGGATTTTAGGTTGAGCATCACGTCAGTTTCTGACTTCGTTTACCTCGACCCCACTTGACAGTTCGGTGGTTCCTATGACTCAAGAAATAAGGAAATGAAACTACCAAAAGACTATGTCTTCACGCTTCATTGTCTTCGACGAATGTCTTCATGAACCATTATCTTCAGCACGAATGTCTTCGTGACTCACCATTGTCTTCAATGTCTTCATACATTTTTAGGGGTCATCTTCGATGGGTAAACCGAATCAATAGGGACTTCTACCTGTGTTCTCCTGTGAATCTCACAAACACATTAGTCCCACAACCAAGTTTGTCTTCAATACTCCAAAACCAACAAGGGACGGCACTAGATGCACTTACAGGAGGTCTGGACTCTAGCAAAGCCCCCCTGATTTGCGGGAAACGGACACGCGAACGCGTCCGCGAAACGATGCAGGATGACGTTGGATGGCTTATAGCGTCCGAACAGCTCGGTCCAGACGTTTGCGGGTGATTTGAGGGTCCGCTTTGAAGATGCCCTAAGGTATGAAATTGTGTACCAATGCCTAAGCTCCGCCCCCTATATCGTCAAATACCTAAGCTATTTAGCATAGCTCACCGCTAAAGCTATTATCTTGTAAATGTACATGTGCAAAAGTAGCCTGTCACCAATTACACATGTAAACTTAATTCAAAATAACCATGTATATTACTAAATAAGATGAAGAAAACAGAAACCCTAGTAGGCGAAGAATTCATTAACCCAAATGATAAGTGCCACACGTGTACCGCGAAGCACTCCGGTCCTGACGTTTTTTACAACTAAAATTATCATCCAAAAAGAAAAAAAAGAAAAAAAAAACTTGCCATTAGAAAAGTTGTCACCCCACATCACTAAATTTGCCATAAAAAACGTTTGGAGTTGCCATGTGTTCATGCCACACGTGTGACACTTATCAAGGTCCTTCATTAAAAGTCCATGCTCTTTCCCTCTTGCAGATTCTAGTTATGCTATCTGGGCTATTCAAAATCTAAAAATCTATGCTTCAGTTTTGTCTTGATTGAGTTTTTCTCAGTCGTTTTATTATTTTAAAAACGCAATTGTAGCTAACATAGCTATAGCTCGGACCTCATCGCTAAGCTACAAAAAATGCAATTTAAAACCTTGATAACACAGCTAACCACCAAAGGCCGCTCAAGTTCCTTCGTTCAATTTATGCACAAGGCCGGCATTTATTGACAAATAAATTATATTAGCATAACATATGTCTTTTACAGTGAATACACAAGCCAAGCAAAGATGAGAAGATTCCAAGATCGCAAACAGCATGTGCCGCGGTTAAAAAGGTCGTAAATTACAACATTTTCTCTTGTACTTTTTTCCGCGGCACAAAAGTTGGCCTACAATGGCCTACAGTGGATGCTTACATTTGAACATAATAAAATGAAAAATTGAAAGCTCTCGCTGGAATTGTCCTATCCTCAGTATCTTCACGACGCGTTGGCCTGGTGTTGGATTCGGGAGCTTCATTCAGCTTGTTTTGGCTGCGGCACAGTTGACAATCTAAGCCTTAAACAGATTAAAAGGAAGAAATGTTATTATCAGCATAACATCGCACATCAAGCAGGAAAACCAACAAACAAGATGAACTGCCAACATACTGAATTATCCATTCGACAAGTGGAGACACGCACATTGGCAGAATCTCCAAACATAAAACAGGTTTTTGACCATTATTACTTTGCAAATGAATATGTTAGTAATACATTTAAAATAGTACTTGTCATGACAAATCATGCTTCCAATGAAATGTTACTTTTCCTTTGATCAATCTATAATACATCATATATTTGTAAGTCAAAGCTAGAGAAGTTTGACTGCATGCTTTCTAGGACGTCATATATTTCCAAATACAGACAGTTAGTAGTAGGTAGCACAAGAGTACCTGAGGGGCTTTCTTTGAACAGTTGATGTTGATGCACGAGTAGCGCCAACTGGAGGGCCAGCAAGCTCAAGTGGCTTTTAAAACATAAAAACAGAATCACAATTAATATCAAAATACAAGCAAATAATAGTGGAAGAAGTTAAATCACACCATGCATTTAGAGAGATAAAGCATTAAGAGCTAATGAGTATGTATAAATATTAAATACATATGAAAAAAGTTAAAAGGAAAAAAAATACCTCCAGCTCTTCCTCAGCCTTGCGCTTCAGATGATTATTACCATGAGAACTCAAATTACATGTTTGCCCCACGGTCCTTCCAGAACATCTTTCCAAAGATGATCCATGAACAGGAAGCACATGTTTCTTGTCAGGCTTAGCTTGATACGATGCCAGCTCATCAAGCTCATCAACCACAGCCGGAGAGAAATTCACAGGATTATTTGCAGGAATCCCCTCAGCTTCCCTGTGTAAACTATTGAAACAAATGTCCAACCCATTTGTTGGAGCACCATTGCTTGAAGTAGATGGCATACTGTTAGGTTGTGTAACTACATCCAACACAGCAATGTTCCCAGGAGCAGATGTACTTCCAAGAAAGTGCACTGGATGTTCATGCTCAAGGGATTCTGTGTGAAGATTTGAATGCCCATTCAAAATACTTTGGGTTTCTTTACTTGATACACTGGGGACCAACAAAGAAGTACTTTGATAGCCACCAGAATGATCTAGAGCAGATTGAGGATCACTCCAACTTTCAGCGCCCAATGGATTTCCAACTTGACCATCAGCTGTAACAGCGTTCCTAGAAACAGTGGGACTGCTCCTAGCTACTGTTCTGGAAGAACGAGGAGGGCGCACTCCACCAGGAAAAACAAACAAAGGGATATCTTTTCTTTTTACATGGGACACTTCAATATCCATTCCTTCTCTCCGATGTGCATAAGCAAGAACTGCACTCTTAAACTCATTTACGATTCCTCTGATGTCAAATTGCTCAGCTTCTTGAGGTTGGGCAGTTCGTTTTCTCCAAAGACCCATGAAGTAAAAACTATGCAGCGGCCTGGATCCATCTGAGAAATCTCTGGGATGCGGATGTGCAAGGAGCATCTCATGAGTATATCGTTCAAACTACATCAGCAGCCAAAATCACAAATTAAAACACACGCGGCACACATTACTAAGAATGAAAGTTTTTTTTTTCAGTTATTCACCTTTAATACAAGCGTCCGAAGGCGAGACTCTACCCAACCTTTCCAATTCCTGAGGTCATCTTCATTTCTCGCTGTGATACCAACCTCCAAATAATTTTTATATAATTCAAAAAATGGATATGGCTCGAATAAATCATCCCAGGTTGCTTTATTTTCATCTATTGCCTGCAGTTAATCATCAAGGGGAAATCAAGTCTGATGCAAGACATAAATAATTTCCATACATGTGAACTCAAAATAGAAGTTCTAAACATAAATTCAAAAAAATTGCTACAGTATAAGTTAACAGCAAAAACACAAGCATTACATACATACATTACAGTATGTTTTAGTCAGATAATTAAAGTAACATAACTCTACAATAAAATGAATTTGCATAACTCTAAATACCAATATAACAAATACATATTATTTAGACAGCAGAAATAATTATTATTTAGACAGCAGAAATGGGGTGCTTCCATTAGCATTACAGATGCATTGAGATAAATGCTTTCTGAGGATAAAGTTCACACTTTTAAGATCAATATGAATATATTACTACTAGACTAGATGGTAGATATCAGTAATCACACCATTTGAATGCATGTTGTGATTTTAATTACTGAATTCCTGTTAAATTATAAACAAATTATTCTGAAATAATAAGTACCTGGCAGATCTCGTATCCTCGTGTGAATTCTTGGACCATCACATACCTAGTACTAGTAGATACGTTATAACTAGAATTCATACAAGGATAGGCGGGTGTAATTATAGGCATCTGATGGCCCCTGTCTCTAAAGTTTCTTCTTGGATCCCAAACAGGGAGGCCAAGAGGACCCTCCTCAATATGGCAAAGTGTAACAGGGTTGGGCCACTTCCACTGGCTGTAGACTCTGAAAAAACGAGATATCAACATGCTGGGCGATGCATTTGGGTACAATTGACATATACGAGCAACAAGAATTGCCCAATTTATGCCACCCAAGAATCCCATAACCTGGACATGCAAGAAAATTTTGAGTATCAATTTCACATTCATAGACCATAATACTGATATAATGATATGCATATGCACCGTAATGTAAACATGCAATCATGCACTGGACATAGCTAGCAGGGTGCTAAGTGTCTCCACATGCTGCAATTTGTTTTATTTACCCAACTATATTTTATGTGCAACGGTATTTTAGAAATATCAGTGAACAGCTTAAGAAAACGCTAACTTTTTTGGTTCTCTTGTTTTCTTTACTTGTATTCTGTGTCCCATACTACCACAGTACTACTTGAACAGTTGACCCCTAAACAATATGAAAGCTATTTTCATAGATCTATTAAGGCAGATAAATGGCAGACAATCAGACAACATATTGTTACATTGGGTGTCAACTCTTGCTTGAAACCAAATGGAACATAATGTCTTCTTTTAGAATGAAGCGAAATATTCTCTTGTTCTGTTGGCCTCCTCATGTAAAGTTTCCTGTCTTTCCCTAAAAATGCATGTGCGTTCATACTTTAAAGCATACTCTTGCAGCGAGAAGAAGCATACATTTGAGTACACCCCGCGGCGCTTCCCCCAGTATCTCATGAACCTTAAGGTTGTGCGAAAACTCTGGATTTGAGAAAACAAATGGGTTTCAGTCCATAGAATAATATTGACATGTTTACTTGAGAAACAGGCGACACATACCGGGATGTTTGGGACCAATCGTAAGATTTGATCAGTAACTCGACACCCATTTAAACTACGAACGGCCTGTTCATCAACATTGTGCAGTATGGAGTGCTGAGAAAGATCAAGATCCTGAAATGGAATCATGTAACATGATCAGGAATTCATATCAAACACCATCAGAACATGTTATGAAATGATTCACGAGCCAAACAAAAATAGGGAATAAAATGCTAAGCTCCATTTTCACGGTCTTCCATTTTTTGGGGATGCAAATGCTTCCATTTTCTACTCATTTACTACAATGAGTACAATATAAATATAGCATACAGTACCGATATATTGTTTAAATAACAAAGCTGTAAAACAAAACTTACATCAGGAATCACCACATGTGCAAGGTTTGCATATAAAAGGTCAATAGACACCCCACAAAGTTTGAACCCCAGAACAGGCACATGAGCATCTGGTACTGGGTGTAATTCAGAAACTTCTGGCATCTCGGCTAGCATATCGTGAAGACACCTGAAGAAGTAGTCCTGCGAAAAATAAAATGCACATTGGACACAATAAGACTGTGATACCTTTGGAATTTAGTAATAGATCCTCTTACATTTCGAGTTGCATGTCTTGGACCCACACATAGCGTGTCAATATCTGCGCCAGGACCGTGCACCTGTGCAATAAGCAACAGAATAGGTACAGTAAATTTAGGTGACAGATAGAAAACCTCATAAAACAGCGACAGTATATATCTCTAGCAGTAAACCTAACTAAAACCACCAGACTCTGCATAGATATACGCATAATGACTAATGCACTTGCATCATTTGATAGAAAAAACATACAAAATAGGCAAAAAGCATGAAAACACTATAACAAGTGACAAGAAACGGCGCAACGGAGTACCCCAAGGCGGTATGAACCAAATGTGAAGATCTTAGCATTCGCTTCTTGCACAAACTGCTCGCCGTAACCGCTCACCCTAGTGGCCTTCTTAATCCAAGTTTTCACAGTCTGCCAGGATAAACAACAAGTCATCTTGAAACCGGTTTACCAAAATTATAATCCAAAATATAAGCACATCGGCAGAGTATGCTCAAACCTGGTCAAGTTTGCCTAAGACCTCTTCTCGCGAGACAGCCTCCTCTTGACTCTCATACAAGCCCGCATCAGCAAGAAACTGATCGACACCAATAACAACATATGAGCAGAACACATTAAACAGGAGAACGGCGGAAAATTCAAAAATTTATGGTCTATCTGGCACCCATATCACAGACACGCGCACCTTTTCGACCTCGGCTGTCTGTACGACATCCTTCTCAGTTGGCCCACCTAATGAGATTGGCTCGGAGACGCCAAGATAACCAGTATTGCTCTTCGCCATCAAGGCTCCCAAATTATTTTTTATTTTATTTTTCGATGAAAGGTTGATTGTACAAGCTTTATATAAAGCAAAGGGGGATGCTGGGGATACCAGCTTTACAAGGTAGAGTTCAATACAACACCAAAAATATATTACAGCAGTAGAATCAAACTGAACCTACACGTCGTACTACCCCGGACAGCAGAAGCAGACCGACTCCTTGTCTTCACCGGCGCCTGGCTGCTGGCGGGCCAGGCTCCACGATTCAATCCTCGGAAACCCTCCCTGAGCGGCGGATCTAGACGGTGTGCCGACCGAAATTGGTGGAGGGTCAGTGGAGTTTAACCGACGACGAAAAGCTCGCACTTTGAAAACCAATGGCCAAGACCGCGGACGGGGTCGAGACGGCAGGGACGCGATGAGGCCGAACAGAGACGGCGACGCGTGGAATTGGGGGGTGAGGCGTCGGCGGCGACGCTGAGCTACGGTGCGGCGGCAGGTCTAGGGCACAGCGGTCAGATTGGAGGCTGCGCAGGTCAGGAGAGGGAGAGGCAATAAATATAGGTGGGGCGGCGGAGAGGCACGAAACCGTCGATGAGATGGATTCCGTTTCTAGTACGGAGGGCACATAATTGATTTTCAATCAAAAAACAAAACAAACTGAAGGTGTCTTCGGGAGCGGATTGACTCCGGGGGAGCGCGGCGGCGGCGGTGCAGGTCCGGTACGGCGGCGCAGGTGAAATCCGGGAAGCTGCGGCGCGGAGAAGGATGGTGGACGGGGCGGACGCCGAGATGCGGACGATTCTCGCCGGAGATGGCTCGAGGCGACGGGCCGGGCTTGCGGCTCTGCTCCAATGGGGAGAGGCTAGGAGAGGAGGAGAGTGGGGTGGGGGAGGAGTCGGGAAAGGACAGGGATCGGGGGTGGCCGGTAGACAGAACAGAAGGGCTGTGGGAAAAAGTTCGAGCTGGACAAGTATTTTCTTTTTCTTTCAGAGCATCTTGAACAGCAGTCTATTGTACAGAAAAATGCTCGGAGTAAATTTTAGGGTATCGAACAGAGACTTTTTTCTATTATATATCCAAAATATTCATCTCCGATAGCAGACTAAAAAATTTAGGACACCGCGCCGCACGGTATATTTTCTCTTCACAATTTACATACATACTGAAACAAATCAACATCATAGAAGGTTCACACGCTCATTTCTAATGATCATGTTGTGCATAATCACGCAAGCTGTGATAATGTATCAAAGGATCTCTTGATCCCAAAACCTAGCCGGTCCTCTCATAATAGCAAATGGGCTTGCAAAATCCCAAAAACCCTTCCCACATCTTTTCTAACGGCCACTTGAGCATTATGAAAGTAGAGTTCGTTCTTACCTTGGGGGGCTTGTAATTGTCTTCACAAAAATAGCCCACTTCGGATGTATCCCATCTGCAAGGTGGTAGTCCATGTTGTATGTGCGTTCATTTGCTTGAAACTTCACTTTTAGTCCAACGGCTTGGTCTGGATTAAATATGAGCTGGGTTGGTTATGAGGGATCTGCTAGATAGGCCTTAAGGGCATCTCCAACTCGGTCCATCAAACCACCCGTAAACATCTGGATCATGCGGTTAACACACTTTGAGCCCTCCAATGACATCCATCGAACTTTTGTGGACCGTACGCACGCCCGAATTCCCATAAACCAGAAGCAAACCCGGAGGAGGTTTGCGGACGTACGGACAGCCGCCACATTGGACTCCGACACCCCCGGCCCACACAAACCCCACCCGGAGCCCCGCTTTTCTCACTTTGTCCCTTCACCCTTGGTGTGCATCCGCGTAGTCCAAGACCGCCGTCGCCGATGTACTACCCGCTCCGCCGTCCAGGCCTTGTCGGACCTCCTTTGCTCGACCGAGTGCCAGCCGACTTGCCTACGCCTCCCTTCCACCCCTAGTTCGTCCGCCACCCAGGTACCCTCCACCCCTGCACATTGTCGTCCATGGCAGACACCACGCCCGACAAGTGTTCTGTCAAATGACATAGCCAAAAAAATTGACGTTTTTGTTGTTTACTTTGAAGCAAACACGATGAATTCGGCCTCGGAGTACTTCTACGCCGAGTTCATGGATTCGTCCTCATCGGATGAGAAAAAAATATGACGATGAAACGGCGATGATGCATGCGGTTCTCAAAGATGCCCAGCATGCAGAGGAGCATGTTCCAAAGAGATCAATCAAGGGGTATCTGAAAGCACATTTGCTTCCTTGGTGGTTTTGGTAATTCATGTCAACATACATGTTGTTGGACTAATGCTTTTTATCTAGTATATTTCAAATAATTTCAACAATGGCATGGCAAGGACATGGGGATGTGGACCCCTTCAAAATGCTAAGGATATGGATTGCAAAGCTTCAAGACTCTACATTTTTGGTTAAGTGCTCCAAGATCACATTGAGTCCATAGGAAAGCCAATACTATTAAAAGGGGATGAGGTTTTGATCATGACTCAATTGCTCAAGTGCTTAGTGATATTGCTCCAAAAACCCTCAACCACATTCTCCAAACCCTATCTGTCCAAACCCTAAAAAGCCAACTCGGTCCCACCGAAATCATCTATCCCGGACCCACCGAGTTGATCCTATACACTGCCTAAGCCAAACCCTAACATTTCGGTCCTACCGATATGGATCTCGGTCCCACCGAGATGGCATGACCAAGTTTCTGTAACCCAATTGTTTCACTTCGGAATTTCCGAGATGAACCAATCGGTGCCACCGAAACGAGGTTCTGTCCTAGCCATTGCACTTCGGTCGCTCCGAGATGTTCTGATCGGTCTCACCGAGATGTCCAACATTCGAATCTTTTACACAGGCCGGTCTCACCGAGAATTTGCTTCGGTGTCACCGAGTTGGATCAAAAGTGTGTAACGGTTGGATCTTTGGGTGAAGCCTATATATACCCCTCCACCCTCACTCTCTTCATAAGAGAGCCATCAGAACGAAACACAACTTCCACCATTCATTTTCTAAGAGAGAACCACCTACTCATGTGTCGAGATCAAGAGATTCCAATCCAACCATTTGAACCTTGATTTCTAGCCTCCCCAAGTTGCTTTCCACTCCAATCCCCTCTCCTACCAAAGCCAAATCTGTGAGAGAGTGATTGAGTGATGAGGAGGCTATCATTTGAAGCACAAGAGCAAGGAGTTCATCATCAACAACACATCCATTACCTTTTGGAGAGTGGTGTCTCCTAGATTGGTTAGGTGTCACTTGGGAGCCTCCAAGATCATGTGGAGTTGAACCAAGGAGTTTGTAAGGGCAAGGAGATCGCCTACTTCGTGAAGATCTACCCGAGTAAGGCTAGTCCTTCGTGGACGTAAGCCATGGTGGAATAGACAAGGTTGCTTCTTCGTGGACCCTTCGTGGGTGGAGCTCTCTGTGGACTCGCGCATCCGTTACCCTTCGTGGGTTGAAGTCTCCATCAACGTGGACGTACGATAGCACCACCTATCGGAACCACGTCAAAAACCAATGTGTCTTCATTGCGTTTGATCTTCTCATCTCTACCCCTTTACTTTCCGCACAATCGCATGTCATACTATTTCCGCTGCCTTATCTCTAGAATTGCATGTGTAGAAAGTATTGGTTGTATCTTAACTAGTGCCAAAATCTGCCTAAGTCTCAAGAAAACTAAAAACTGCACATTTGGCTTGTTAAGTGTCTATTCACCCCCCCCTCTAGACCTATCTTTTCGACCCTACAACATCGAGTGCTGAATTAGAAAAGGGCACGTGGGCATATGATGTGATACTTTGTCCCCGATGTGCTATTTGAGTCCCTTTTTCGCCGTCGATTCCGGATGAGCCAAACTTTGTTCGATTGCTTCTACAATGGTGTCCGAGCATATGATGAGTACTGCATCTTGAAGAAAAACGATGTTGGAAACATTAGATTCTCTGGTTACCAGAAGGTAATGGCTGCCTTGAGGAATGGCACGGTCGCTGATTCGTGGGACAAGTACCCCCGGATGTCCGAAACCACATGTCCCAAAGCCATGGCAGGTTTGCTATTGTCATGGTCAACATGTTTGGAGCGGAGTACTTGAGAGAACCAACTGTCGAAGACACCACATGGCTCCTTGCACTGTCGGAAGCAAGAGGGTGGCCAGGTATGCTCGTATCCCTGGATTGCATGCACTGGCAATGGAAGAATTACCCATATGCTCTACAAGAGCAATATCAGGGCCATTGCAAGAAGCCCACCATCATTCTTGAAGCAGTTGCTATAGGAGATATGCCTTAGTGGCAATAATAAATGTTATTATTTATCTCCATGTTCGTAATTATGTTTATATTCCGTGCTATAACTGTTATGGTTCCTGAGCCCGTATATCCATAAAGGCTCTGAGGAAAACCCATGTGCACATGTGGAATAATAAACGGTAAAAAGTATTCCTAGTCAAGCCTCTAAGACTGGCTCAAGTGTTGCATGATGATCACGTTTTCCTGATCATGGGCATGTCTATGCCAACAACTTTGAGGGCACAATGTTAGGAGAACACTTGTGTTGAATCGACCTGATTTGATGTTATGCTATGAGATACATTTGTCACAAGTTAATGGTTACTAACATAGAGAAAGTTAACGTTTGCATAATTCCTTAGACCATGAGAGTATCGAGTTCCTTCATGCTTGCTTCATGAACTTTGGGGTTTGTTAAATGTCATCCGTAACAGGGTGGCTATTACGGCGGCTTGCGGGTTCATGGAAAAGGATGACAAGGAACTTGATAGCTCAAGATTGGGATTTGCTCCTCCGACGATGGAGAGATATTCTTAGGGCCCTCTCAGTGTTACGGTATCCATCATCGTCTGGCCAGACATAATGTAATTTGATCACAGGGATGCCGAAATGCGGAAACGAGAAAAGAGAACAAAACCGGTAACGAGGTAACTGGCATAATGGACAAATTGTTGATTCATGGGGATGCCGATAAATCTCACCTCGGTGCAAAAGCAATAAAAATTGCTCATAAATAAGTATTATCTTTTATTGTAAGGGAAAATAAGCTTTGTACGAACTTGTGATGGTGAAGAAATAAAAGCGACAGACTACATAATAAAGGTTGCTATCACAAGGGGCAATATAAAGTGATGTTCCTTTACATTAAGAGCTTGCACATCCAAAAATAAAAAGCGCATGACAACCTCTGCTTCCCTCTGTGAAGGGCCTATCTTTTACTTTTATGTATTTACTTTCATGCAAGAGTTAATAGTATTCTCCTCTATTCCATTTTTTATTTTCTCTCTTGGCAAGCATCATGTGGTGGGGAAAGATCTAGGCATATATATCCAGTTGGATGTAGGTGATCATGAGTTATTATTGTTGACATTACCCTTGAGGTAAATACTTTGGGAGGCGAGATCGTAAGCCCCTATCTTTCTATGTGTCTGACTGAAACTTTTGCTCCATAAGTATGTCGTGAGTGTCAGCAATCATAGAAGACTAAATGGTAGTTGAGTATGTGAACTTGCTAAACAAAATCTCTTACATAGACTCTTTCTGATAATATGATGAATTGCAATTGTTTCAGTGATTGAGATCATAGTTTGTTAGTTTTCAATACGGTTTGTAGTTCATACTTTATCCTGTGAATGAATTGTCACTTATTCATGAGAAGTTTTATGATGATATATTGCTGTTACAATAAAGATCATGATGCCTTCATGTCCGTATTCTGTTTTATCGACACCTCTCTCTCTAAACATGTGGTCATGATTATCGATTTTGGTTTTTCGCTTGAGGACAAGCGAGGTCTAAGCTTGGGGGAGTTGATACGTCCATTTTGCATCATGTTTTCTGTGGGATCGAGGAGATAGGTCTAGAGGGGGGGTGAATAGACCCTTAACAAACCAAAAGTGCAGTTTTTAGTTTCTCTTGGAACTTAGGCAGATTTTGGCACAAGTTAAGATAACAGCAAGACTTTCTACACAAGAAAATCTAGAGATTGAGCAGCGGAAATAGTAAAAGCATGCAAGTGTACGGAAAGTAAAGGGGTAGAGTATGGAAGATCAAACGCAATGAAGACACAGTGGTTTTAGGCGTGGTTCCGAGAGGTGGTGCTATCGTACATCCACGTTGATGGAGGCTTCAACCCACGGAGGGTAACGGTTGCGCCACGGAGGGCTCCACCCATGAAGGGTCTACGAAGAAGCAACCTTGCCTATTCCACCATGGCTTGCGTCCACGAAGGACTAGCCTCACTCGGGGTAGATCTTCATGAAGTAAGCGATCTCCTTGCCCTTACAAACTCCTTGGTTCAACTCCACATGATCTTGGAGGTTCCCAAGTGACACCTAACCAATCTAGGAGACACCACTCTCCAAAAGGTAATAGATGGTGTGTTGATGATGAACTCCTTGCTCTTGGGCTTCAAATGATAGTCTCCCCAAACACTCAAGAACTTCCTTGCAGATTTGGCTATGGTGGAAGAAAGATTTGAGTGGAAAGCAACTTGGGAAAGGCTAGAAATCAAGGTTCAAATGGTTGGATTGGAATGTCTTGATCTCAACACATGAGTAGGTGGTTCTCTCTCAAAAAATGTATGGTGGAAGTGTAGGCACATTCTGATGGCTCTCTTACTAGGTAAGAGGGTGGTGGAGGGGTATAAATAGCCTTCACACGAAATCCAACCGTTACACACATTTGACCAAAATCGGTGGCACCGAAACAAGAATCTCGGTGAGACCGACCTGTGCAAAGATATGAACGTTTGAAGTTTCGGTGGGACCGGATGGAACATCTCGGAGCAACCGAAGTGCAATGGTAAGGGTTAGACCCAGTCTCGGTGGCACCGATTGCATAATCTCGGTGAGACCGAAATGATGCAACTTGGCAACAGAAACTTGGTCACTCCATCTCGGTGTTACCGAGTGCAATTTCGGTGGGACCGAAAGAATTGCAACTAGGCAATAGAAAGATGGTCACCCATCTCGGTGAGACTAAGATCCATATCGGTGGATCCGATTTGTTAGGGTTTGGCAAGTGGCACTGTCCTGATGAACTCAGTGGGTCCGGATGAATGAGTTTCGGTGGAACCGAGTTGACTTTGTGAAATGGGACAAGTTTGGGTAGGGAAAGTAGTTGAGGGTTTTGGAGCAATATCATTGAGCACTTGAGCAAATAGATCATTATCAAAATCTCATCCCCTTTTAATAGTATTGGCTATCCTATGGACTCAATGTGATCTTGGATCACTAAACCAAAAATGAAGAGTCTTGAGCTTTTGCCAATATAAGTCCTTAGCATTTTGAAGGGTCCACATCCCTAGTCCTTGCCACGCCAATGCTGAACTTATCTGAAATTTACTAGATAGAAACATTAGTCCAACAACATGTATGTTGGCATAGATTACCAAAACCACCAAGGGAGCAAATGTGCTTTCAATCTCCCCCTTTTTGGTAATTGATGACAACATACATCAAAGCTTCAAGTAAAGATGTAAATGAGAGTGTATGAAAGCTTTGAAGAAAACATGTAACATGTATAAGCTCCCCCTAACAATGTGCATCTAGTAAATGATAGTAGCTTATGAAGAGTAGAAGCACAAAGTGAAAGACATGCACATGTAACATGTATCTTGGCTATATGCATCAGAGCAATAAATGTGACACTTAGATATCCACAAGTTCATGATTGTCCTCTTGCAAACAATATGTGCAAAGAAAGAAGTCATCATGCTCATGAGTGTGATGTATATACTTACCTCGAAGTTCTTGAACAAGTACCTGAAGAAATACACTTGAGAAAACAGGGTTAGACAACACAAGATAATTTCTTCAAGAAAAGACACAAGATCAACAAGAAACCAAGATGGGATGACATGTAGAAGAGAGTATCACTAGGTGAATACTTCTTTTAGAGCAGACATGTCCCTGAAGAGAAGAAAAGAAATTGTCTCCTCCAAAAAGAACTTTCTCTCCCCCTGAATCTGACATTGGATATTGGATATTGGGAACATGTTTCTCCCCTCTTAGAAATATGTAACATTCTCTCCTCTTGTAAGGTGCATCTCTTCTCTCTCTTCCCTTTTTACAAAGAAGAGCTTGTAATGATAAGCTTTGATTCATTCCTCTCTCCCCCTTTGACATCAATTTCCAAGAAGGGATTTCAAGGTAATTGGTCAAGTGAGTATGGTCCTTGAGGAACACACCTAGCCATTGAGTAGTCCCAGATGCAAGTAGAGGATAAGAATCATTGAGTGGAGCTGGATTAGAAGGACTCAGAAAATATTTGACAGAAAACTCCTTATAGCAGCAAAGTCGGTGACTCCGAATTGAATCAATTCGGTGGAACTGAGTTTGGTGCAAAGAAACATCTGTCAACTCAGCTCACTAGGCAAAGGAATTCTCACAAAGATTTGCAATGAATTAACTGCGAGTCTAGCTAAGAGAAAAGAAACACAGGAAAGAAATAAAGAAACAAAGAAACATCTAGATGAAGAGGATTGCAAAAGAAACACTAGAGAACTTCATCTAGAGGGGTCGGCGACTAGGTCACCTATGTTAGAGTATATTGACTTAGGAGTCAAGTGAGGACACTTGATCATAGGTCATACTCATCGTTTAAGCTCAAAATGGGGTTACCATTTTTCCTTCAAGCATTTCAATGTATTCACATCTTGTTGAGTTGCTTTAGCTCATGTCTTTGAGTAAAGCTTCTCTAAGATGTGAGAACTTACATTGGGGTTTGGTGGTGATGTCCATCATGTAGTTGAACTTGAAGTGGATGCTCATAAGTTGAAGTTTGGAGCGATCCTATCATTTGTAGTTCATCTTCCTACATGGGTTAGATTTGCAAGGAATAACATATATATATATATATATATATATATATATATATATATATATATATATATATATATATATATATATATATATATATATATATCCAAAATGACAAGAATGAAGCATAACTCAAAAGTTGTCAAAGGATATGTTTAGATTGTCTTGTTCCTTGTTCCACCAACAATTGTAATTACTTGAGTTATACAAGATTGCTCAAGATAAGAGTGAGATGCAATCTTGTGACATGAGGCTTGTCCAAGTACCTACGAAACGTTAGATACAATACAAGGGAGCAAAATGTCCAAGATATAAGATGATCATAGAAGTATCATGGATTAGTCAAGAATGCTCATGCCCTTGTATGCATCCACATGAATCTCCAGTTCACGTTTGAAGCATCAATGATGTTCAACTCACTTCTCAAGTGACAAAACACCTTCTCATCGAGAGGTTTGGTAAAGATGTCTGCCAATTGCTTATCGGTACGAACATGTCTAAGGTCAATGTCACCTTTCTCAACATGATCTCGAATGAAATGGTCACGAACCTCAATATGCTTAGTTCGAGAATGTTGCACGGGATTGTGTGCAATCTTAATAGCACTCTCATTGTCCCATAGTAATGGTACATGTCTCACATGCACACCATAATCTTTAAGAGTTTGAGTCATCCATAGTAATTGAGCACAACATGATCCTGCGGCAATGTATTCCGCTTCGGCGGTAGATAGAGACACCGAGTTTTGTTTCTGGGAGGATCAAGACACAAGAGATCTACCAAGAAATTGACATGTACCCGAAGTGGATTTTCTATCAACCTTGTCTCTGGCATAGTCCGAATCGGAGTAGCCAACAAGATTAAAAGAGGATCCTTTGGGATACCATATGCCAAAGTTTGGTGTATGTATCAAGTATCTCACGATTCTTTTCACCGCCTTAAGGTGACACTCTTTTGGTGCCGCTTGGTATCGTGCACACATGCACACACTTAGCATGATGTCGGGACGGGAGGCACATAGATATAGCAATGAACCAATCATAGATCGATAAACCTTTTGATCAATCGGTTTGCCATCCTTGGTCAAGTCAAGATGTCCACTCGTGGGCATGGGGGTTTTCATACCTTTTCTTTCTTGCATATTGAACTTCTTGAATAAGTCCTTTATACTTTGTTTGAGAAACAAAGGTACCCTCCTTAGTTTGCTTTATTTGCAAACCAAGAAAGGATTTGAGTTCACACATCATAGACATCTCATACTTTTCCGACATCAACCTTCCAAACTTTTCACTAAAACAGGGGTTAGTAGATCTAAATATAATATCATCAACATAGATTTGGCAAACAAATAATTCTCCATTAACCCTCTTAGTGAACAAAGTTGAATCAATTTTCCCAATTTCAAAACCTTTTTCAAGAAGAAACTTTGTCAAGCATTTGTACCAAGCTCTAGGGGCTTGTTTAAGACCATAAAGAGATTTACGAAGTTTGTAGACATGATTAGGTTTCTTGGGATTAACAAAGCCGGGAGGTTGTTTAACATAAACTTTCTCCTCAATTTCACCATTTAAGAAAGCACTTTTAATATCCATTTGGTAAAGAGTGATATCATGGTGATTGGCATAAGCAAGTAAAATGCGAATGGACTCAAGCCTAGCAACGGGGGCATAGGTCTCACCGTAGTCCATACCTTCGACTTGTGTGTAACCTTGTGCTACGAGACGAGCCTTGTTGCGTACAACTTGTCCATTGATGACCCACAAGTATAGGGGATCAATCGTAGTCCTTTCGATAAGTAAGAGTGTCGAACCCAACGAGGAGCAGAAGGAAATGATAAGCGGTTTTCAGCAAGGTATTTTCTGCAAGCACTGAAATTATCGGTAACGAGTAGTTTGATAGCAAGATAATTTGTAAAAAGTGACAAGTAGCAATAGTAACAAAGAGTGCAGCAAA
Organism: Elymus sibiricus; assembly: GCA_039707655.1. Taxonomy (NCBI): domain Eukaryota; kingdom Viridiplantae; phylum Streptophyta; class Magnoliopsida; order Poales; family Poaceae; genus Elymus; species Elymus sibiricus. The sequence continues at coordinate 70,249,875 of CM077670.1, forward strand.
GTGGCCCAATCCTTTTTGTAGCAAAGGACAAGCCAGAACGATCTCTTATAATAAGCAAAGCGTTCTCGAGAAAACATGGGGATTTCATCTAGTCACTTTCATCATGTTGGTTTGATTCGCGTTTGCTACTTTGATAATTTGATATGTGGGTGGACCGGTGCTTGGGTGCTGTTCTTACTTGAACAAGCCTCCCACTTATGATTACCCCCTCTCGCAAGCATCCGCAACTATGAAAGAAGAATTAAGATAACTCTAACCATAGCATTAAACATATGGATCCAAATCAGCCCCTTACGGAATAGCGCATAAACTAGGGTTTAAGCTTCTGTCACTCTAGCAACCCATCATCTAATTACTACTCCACAATGCATTCCCTTAGGCCCAAAGATGGTGAAGTGTCATGTAGTCGACGTTCACATGACACCACTAAGAGAATCAACAACATACATATCATCAAAATATCGAACGAATACCAAATTCACATGATTACTTATGACAAGACTTCTCCCATGTCCTCAAGAACAAAAGTAACTACTCACAAATCATCTTCATGTCCAAGATCAGAGAGGTATTAAATAGCATATTGGATATGAACATATAATCTTCCACCAAATAAACCAACTAGCATCAACTACAAGATGTAATCAACACTACTAGCAACCCACAGGCACCAATCTGAGGTTTTGAGACAAAAATTGAATACAAGAGATGAACTAGGCTTTGAGATGAGATGGTGCTGGTGAAGATGTTGATGAATATTGGTCCTCCCATGATGAGAGGATCGTTGGTGATGTCGATGGCGACGATTTCCCCATCCCGGAGGGAAGTATCCCCAGCAGAATCTCTCCGCCGGAGAGCAAAAGTGCTCCTGCCCAAGTTCCGCCTCGAGACGGCGGCGCACCATCCCAAAAGTCTTCTCTATATTTTTTCTAGGGCAAATGGACTTATATACCAGAAAATGGGGGCCAGAGGCTGGCCAGGGGGCCCACGAGCCACTAGGGCGCGCCTGGGGGGGGTGGCGCGCCCTGGTGCCTCGTGGGCTCCTGGGTGGACCCCTCTGGTATTTCTTTCTTCCAGTATTTTTTATTATTCCAAAATAAATCTCCGTGAAATTTCAGCTCATTTGGAGATGTGTAGAATAGGTATCTCTGACATAGCTTTTTCAGGTCCAGAATTCCAGCTGCCGGCAATCTCCCTCCTTGTGTAAATCTTGCATATTAAGAGAGAAAAGGCATTAGAATTGCTCCACAAAGTGTTATATTGATTAAAAACACTATAAATAACAGTAGCAAAACATGATGCAAAATGGACGTATCAACTCCCCCAAGCTTAGACCTCGCTTGTCCTCAAGCGAAAGCCGATATCGATAATCATGTCCACATGTTTAGAGAGAGAGGTGTCGATAAAAACAAAATACGGACATAGTAGCATCATGATCATTATTACAACAGCAATATTTATTATCATAAAACTTCTCATGAGCAAGTAACAATTCATCACAACAATGAAGTATAAGGCATAAACTTTCTTGAAAACTAACAAACTATGTTCTCAATCAACAATGCAATTGCAATTCATCATATTTTCAGGAAGGGTCTCATGTAAGAGCTTTTTAGCAAGTCCACATACCCAACCATCATTTAGTCTTCTATGATTGCTAACACTCACGACATATATATGGAGCAAAAAGTTTCAGCTAGACACACAGAAAGATAGGGGCTTATGATTTCGCCTCCCAACTTATTCACCTCAAGGGTGATGTCAACAATAATAACTCATGATCACTCATATCCAACTGGATATATATGCCTAGATCTTTCCCCACCACATGATGCTTGCAAAAGAGAAAAATAAAAAGGAATAGAGGAGAACACTATTGACTCTTGCATAAAAGGTAAATACATAAAAGTAAAAGATAGGCCCTTCGCAGAGGGAAGCAGAGGTTGTCATGCGCTTTTTGTTGTTGGATGCACAAGCTCTTAATGCAAAGGAATGTCACTTTATATTGCCCCTTATGATAGCAACCTTTATTATGTAGTCCGTCGCTTTTATTTCTTTGCCATCACAAGTTCTTACAAAGCTTATTTTCCCTTACAATAAAAGTTCATACACATTTAGAGGCAATTTTTATTGCTTTTTGCACCGATGACAACTTACTTGAAGGATCTTATTCAATCCATAGGTAGATATAGTGGACTCTCATGACATGAAACTGGGTTTAAGGGTTTTGGATGCACAAGTAGTATCTCTACTTGGTGCGGATTTTTGGCTAGCAAAGGTATTGAGCAAGCACCACATGTTGAAGGATCTATGACAATATAACTTCTATGTGAATATAAGCAAACATAATTCATTGCGTTGTCTTCCTTGTCCAACGTCAACAATTTGACATAAAATACTTAATGGGGGCTCACAATCATAAAAGATGTCCAAGATAGTGTATTTGCATGTGAATCTTCTCTTCCCTATTAATTTTTTCATGAATTGCATCATTGACTAATGCTATGCTTGTTAACTTCTAATAAATTTTACCACTTATACTTTTCTTTATGTAATGTCATTACTTTCCATAAGATTAGCATATGATCTTTTTCATTATTTTCATTGCTAGGATTGAAACATGAAAGTAAAGAAGCAAAAACTCAAACTACTCTTTATTATATAACTCTCAACTCGATTACATAGATAGATAGATCATGCAACTAGCACTCGAAAATAGATCATACTAAACTTTTATTCAACTAGATCACGAAATAACTAAGGATCGAACTAAAAATAGGTAAAGATGATAAAAGTGATAGTGATACGATACCGGGGCGCCTCCCCCAAGCTTGGCACAAGCCAAGGGGAATGCCCATACCCATGTACTCAAGTTTCCTTCTTCGGTGATGGTGGTGATGATGAAGTGGTGGGCTTGTCCTCCGGCTTCCATGGCATAGGTTCCCCATCATAAAAAGATGAATGAGTCTCCGGGGTCCTGAATCTTGCAGCTAAACTCATACCTTTGAATCTTGCTTCATACTCATAATTTTGGTTTTGAAGATCATAGATTTGGCCTTGGAGATAATCGATTCGTTCATTGAGCTTGAAGATGATGTCTCCCATCGATTGGCCATCCACCTTGTGATTACGGGTGAATTCCGTGATCATGGAGTGGTTGGCGCTGAGTCCACGTTCCACTATCCCTTGGCACTTGAAGATCTCCTGCTCCACCGCTTCGAGCCTGGACTCCACGCTCCCGGTCTTCTTGGGTCCTTGAACATCCCGGATGTGAAGCACCCCCTCACGCATCTCAATGGCCTGAGGGTGTTTCATCACCTCCGGTAGGTAGGGGTTGATGACCTTCTCGTAGAACTTGTCCTTGGAAGAGCTTGGTGGAGCCATAGCGATCTAGATCTGTCAGAAAAATAGCACGAAATAAGAACAGAGGAGATTTCTGCGATACGGTGGTCAAAACGTCCGGGAGTATATATAAAGATTTTTTATCTTGCAAAACAAGTAATCCAGAAGAAAACGGAGTCGGGAAGGCTCACGAGGGGCCCACGAGCCACCAGGGCGTGCCTGGGAGGGTGGCGCGCCCTGGTGCCTCGTGGGCACCAGGTGGGTCCCCTCGGCTGTTTCTTATTTTTGTATTTTTCTAATATTCCAAAACTGACAGAAAGTATTTTTATGGAATTTTTGGAGTCGGTTTACTTACCGTATCACGTACCTCTTCCTTTTCAGGGTTCTGGAGTGTTCTGGAAGGTCTCTCTTATGTATTCCTCCGGTGTAATTGTTTCAATAATATTAGTTTCAACATTAATGGGAGTACCTAAAATATAGTGCTTAATTCTTTGCCCATTCACCACTCTCGGATTAGTGCCTTCGGAGTTGTTTATTTTGATGGCTCCGGAGCGATAAACTTCTTCGATGATATACGGTCCTTCCCATTTAGAGAGAAGTTTTCCTGCAAAGAATCTCAAACGAGAATTGTACAATAGAACTTGCTCACCCACTTTAAATTCCCGTTTCTGAATTCTTCTATCATGCCATCTTTTAAACTTTTCTTTAAACAATTTGGCATTTTCATAAGCTTGGGTTCTCCATTCATCTAATGAGCTAATATCAAATAACCTCTTTTCACCGGCAAGTTTAAAATAATAATTGAGTTGTTTAATTGCCCAATATGCTTTATGTTCTAACTCAAGAGGTAAATGATATGCTTTTCCATAAACCATTTTATAAGGAGACATACCCATAGGATTTTTATAAGCAGTTCTATAAGCCCATAATGCATCGTCAAGTTTCTTAGACCAATTCTTTCTAGATCTATTGACGGTTTTTTGCAAAATTAATTTTATTTCTCTATTGCTCAATTCAACTTGATCACTAGTTTGAGGGTGATAGGGAGATGCAATTCTATGGTTGACATCATATTTAGCAAGCAATTTGCGGAATGCACCATGAATAAAATGTGAACCACCATCAGTCATTAAATATCTAGGGACTCCGAACCTTGGGAAAATAACTTCTTTAAGCATTTTAATAGAAGTGTTATGATCAGCACTACTAGTTGGAATAGCTTCTACCCACTTAGTAACGTAATCAACAGCAACTAAAATATGTGTATACCCATTGAATTTAGGAAAAGGTCCCATATAATCAAATCCCCAAACATCAAATGATTCAATAGCAAGTGAATAATTCATAGGCATTTCCTGACGTCTACCAACATTACCAATTCTTTGACATTCATCATAAGATAGGACAAACTTACGAGCATCCTTGAAAAGAGTAGGCCAATAAAAACCAGATTGTAATACCTTGTGTGCAGTCCTGTCTCCCGCATGGTGTCCTCCGTAAGCCTCGGAATGACACTTCCATAGGATTTGTTCCTGTTCATGCTCAGGTATACAACGTCTAATAATACCATCTACTCCTTCTTTATAAAGATGTGGGTCATCCCAAAAGTAATGTCTTAAATCATAGAAGAACTTTTTCTTTTGTTGGTATGTGAAACTAGGTGGTATAAATTTAGCAACAATATAATTAGCATAGTCTGCATACCAAGGAGTATTACGAGAAGCGTTTATGACAGCTAACTGTTCATCAGGAAAATCATCATTAATAGGAAGTGGGTCATCAAGAACATTTTCAATTCTGGACAAATTATCTGCTACGGGATTCTCAGCTCCCTTTCTATCGATAAGATGCAAGTCAAATTCTTGTAGCAATAGAACCCACCTAATGAGTCTAGGTTGAGCATCTTTCTTTTCCATAAGATATTTAATAGCAGCATGATCGGTTTGAACAGTTACATTAGAATCAACTATGTAAGATCTGAATTTATCACATGCAAACACAACTACTAGAAATTCTTTCTCGGTAGTAGCATAATTTCTTTGGGCACTGTCTAGAGTTTTACTAGCATAATGGATGACATTTAATTTCTTATCAATTCTCTGTCCTAGAACAACACCAACAACATAATCACTAGCATCACACATAATTTCAAAAGGCAAGTTCCAATCAGGTGGTTGAACAATAGGTGCAGTGGTTAAGGCTTTCTTAAGTGTTTCAAAGGCTTCTAGACAATCATCATCAAAAACAAATGGAACATCTTTTTGCAAAAGATTGGTAAGAGGCCTAGAAATTTTAGAGAAGTCTTTAATAAATCTCCTATAGAAACCAGCATGACCAAGGAAACTTCTTATACCTTTAATATCTTTAGGACATGGCATTTTCTCAATAGCATCAACCTTAGCTTTATCAATTTCAATACCTCTTTCAGAAATTTTATGCCCCAAGACAATGCCTTCATTCACCATAAAGTGGCACTTCTCCCAATTCAAGACAAGATTAGTTTCTTCACATCTCTGCAAGACTCGATCAAGGTTGCTTAAGCAATCATCAAAAGAAGTTCCGTAAACGGAGAAATCATCCATGAATACCTCAACAATCTTTTCACAAAAGTCAGAGAATATAGCAGTCATACATCTTTGAAAGGTAGCAGGTGCATTGCATAAACCAAAAGGCATACATCTGTAAGCATAAGTTCCAAAAGGACAGGTAAAGGTGGTTTTCTCTTGGTCGGATTGTGATACGGGTATTTGAGAAAAAACCAGAATAACCATCTAGGAAACAAAAGTGTGTATGCTTAGACAATCTTTCTAACATTTGATCAATAAAAGGTAAGGGGTAATGATCTTTTCTAGTGGCTTTGTTTAATTTTCTAAAATCAATTACCATCCTATAACCAGTTACAATTCTTTGTGGAATGAGTTCATTTTTATCATTAGGAACAACGGTAATACCTCCTTTCTTAGGGACACAATGAACGGGACTTACCCATCTACTATCAGCTATGGGATAGATTATACCTGCTTCCAGAAGCTTTAATATTTCAGTTCTTACCACCTCTTTCATCTTAGGATTTAATCGTCGTTGGTGGTCGACAATTGGTTTAGCATCAGGCTCCATATTAATTTTGTGATGACATAGAGTGGGACTAATGCCCTTAAGATCATCAAGAGTATATCCAATAGCAGCTCGGTGCTTCCTTAGAGTTTTTAGCAATCTCTTTTCTTCATGCTCTGAAAGGTTAGCACTGATAATAACAGGATATATCTTCTTTTCATCAAGGTAAGCATATTTCAATGTATCAGGCAATTGCTTCAATTCAAATATAGGATCACCCTTAGGTGGAGGAGGGCCTCCAAGGGTTTCAATAGGCAAATTGTGTTTAAGGATAGGTGGTTGATCAAAGAACATCTTATCTATTTCATTTCTTTCATTCATATGCATATCATTTTCGTGGTCTAGCAAATATTGTTATAACGAATAAGTAGGAGGTACGGCAATAGAAGCAAGACCAATAATTTCATCTTTACTAGGAAATTCTTTATCATGAGGTTGTCTACGAAATTTGGAGAAATTAAACTCATCAGACATACCACCAAAATCAACACTAACAGTTTCTTTAGTGCAATCAATCTTAGCATTAAGAGTGTTCAAGAAAGGTCTACCAAATATAATGGGACAAAAAACATCTTGTGGAGAACCGAGGACTAGAAAATCAGTAGGGTATTTTATTTTTCCACACAAGACTTCAACATCTGTAACGATCCCAAGTGGTGTAATGGTATCTCTGTTTGCAAGCTTAATAGTAACATCAATGTCCTCTATTTCAACAGGTGCAATATCATTCATAATTTCTTGATATAAGGCAAACGGAATAGCACTCACACTAGCACCCAAATCACATAAGCCATGATAACAATGATCTCCTATTTTAACAGAGACAACAGGCATGCCTACTACAGGTCTGTTTTTATCTTTAGGATCTGGTTTAGCAGTTCTAGCTGCTTCATCACAGAAGTAAATAACATGCCCATCTATATTATCGACCAAGAGATCTTTAACCATAGCAACATTAGGTTCTACTTTAATTTGTTCGGAGGGTCTAGGTGCTCTTATATTACTTTTGTTAACCACAGTTGAAACTTTAGCATGTTCCTTGATCCTAACAGGAAAAGGTGGTTTCTCAATATAAGCAGTAGGCACAACTGGATCGGCATGGTAAACAATTGTTTCTTGTTTAACACTAACAGGTTCTTATTTTAATTCAATAGGTGGGTGATATTTAAACCACTTCTCTTTAGGGAGATCAACATGAGTAGCAAAGGATTCACAAAAGGAGGCTACTATCTCAGAATCAAGTCCATATTTAGTGCTAAACTTGTGAGTTCCCAATCAAACTCAAGTATTATACCTGACTCATTACCTTTGTCGAGTTCCCAATCTTCAAAGTTGCATTTAATTATTTCCATAAGACCCCATCTGAATTCAATAGTTTTCTTCATAAAGGAGTCAGTCGAAGAAGAATCGAGCATGGTTTGATTATCATGAGAAAGCCGAGCATAAAAATTCTGTAAGATAATTTCTCTTGAAAGCTCATGGTTGGGGCATGTGTACATCATGTACTTAAGCCTCCCCCAATCTTGAGCGATGCTTTCTCCTTCACGAGGCCAAAAATTATATATATAATTCCGATCACGATGAACCAAATGCATAGGATAAAATTTCTGATGGAATTCCAGTTTCAATCGGTTCCAGTCCCATGTATTAGTATCATCACATAGCCTATACCATGTCAATGCCTTTCCCTCCAAAGATAAAGGGAACACTTTCTTCTTAACTCCATCTCCGGATAAACCTGCAAGCTTAAACAATCCACAAATTTCATCCACATAGATCAAGTGCATATCAGGATGTACCATTCCATCTCCTGCATAAGGATTAGCTAGCAGTTTCTCTATCATACCCAGAGGAATTTCATATGAAATATTTTCAGTAGGTGCAGTAAGTTGAGGAGCAACTATTTGTGTTTCCGGTCGAGGTGAAGATACCCCGAACAAACCCCTCAAATGATTACTTTCCATAGTGACAAGTGACAGTAAATTTCAGCACGTAATATAAATGTTTCCTTACCAAATTCCACTCACCAAACGCGCTTCACTCCCCGGCAACGGCGCCAGAAAAGAGTCTTGATGACCCACAAGTATAGGGGATCAATCATAGTCCTTTCGATAAGTAAGAGTGTCGAACCCAACGAGGAGCAGAAGGAAATGATAAGCGGTTTTCAGCAAGGTATTTTCTGCAAGCACTGAAATTATCGGTAACGAGTAGTTTGATAGCAAGATAATTTGTAAAAAGTGACAAGTAGCAATAGTAACAAAGAGTGCAGCAAGGTGTCCCAATCCTTTTTGTAGCAAAGGACAAGCCGGAACGATCTCTTATAATAAGCAAAACGTTCTCGGGGACACATGGGAATTTCATCTAGTCACTTTCATCATGTTGGTTTGATTCGCGTTCGCTACTTTGATAATTTGATATGTGGGTGGACCGGTGCTTGGGTGCTGTTCTTACTTGAACAAGCCTCCCACTTATGATTACCCCCTCTCGCAAGCATCCGCAACTACGAAATAAGAATTAAGATAACTCTAACCACAACATTAAACATATGGATCCAAATCAGCCCCTTACGGAATAGCGCATAAACTAGGGTTTAAGCTTCTGTCACTCTAGCAACCCATCATCTAATTACTACTCCACAATGCATTCCCTTAGGCCCAAAGATGGTGAAGTGTCATGTAGTCGACGTTCACATGACACCACTAAGAGAATCAACAACATACATATCATCAAAATATCGAACGAATACCAAATTCACATGATTACTTATGACAAGACTTCTCCCATGTCCTCAAGAACAAAAGTAACTACTCATAAATCATTTTCATGTCCAAGATCAGAGAGGTATTAAATAGCATATTGGACCTGAACATATAATCTTCCACCAAATAAACCAACTAGCATCAACTACAAGATGTAATCAACACTACTAGCAACCCACAGGTACCAATCTGAGGTTTTGAGACAAAGATTGAATACAAGAGATGAACTAGGGTTTGAGATGAGATGGTGCTGGTGAAGATATTGATGAAGATTGGTCCTCCCACGATGAGAGGATCGTTGGTGATGTCGATGGTGACGATTTCCCCCTCCCGGCGGGAAGTATCCCCGACAGAATCTCTCCGCCGGAGAGCAAAATTGCTCCTGCCCAAGTTCCGCCTCGAGACGGTGGCGCACCATCCCAAAAGTCTTCTCTATATTTTTCTTGGGCAAATGGACTTCTATACCAGAAAATGGGGGCCAGAGGCTGGCCAGGGGCCCCACGAGCCTGGGGGGGGGGGGTGGCGCGCCCTGGTGCCTCGTGGGCTCCTGGGTAGCCCCCTCTGGTATTTCTTTCTTCCAGTATTTTTTATTTATTCCAAAATAAATATCCGTGAAATTTCAGCTCATTTGGAGATGTGCAGAATAGGTATCTCTGACATAGCTTTTTCAGGTCCAGAATTCCAGCTACCGGCAATCTCCCTCCTTGTGTAAATCTTGCATATTAAGAGAGAAAAGGCATTAGAATTGCTCTACAAAGTGTTATATTGATTCAAAACACTATAAATAACAGTAACAAAACATGATGCAAAATGGACGTATCATCCATCTTCATCTTGCTTATTCCAAAACACCCATTTCGTTCCAATAATGTTTTGCTCATCTTTAGGCTTCTCGACCAATGTCCAAACTTGGTTCCTCTCAAAGTTGTGTAGCTCCTCATTCATTGCGTTCACCCAATCGGGGTCCTCAAGGGCTTCTTCTACCTTCAAAGGCTCAAAACTAGAGATGAATGAGTAATGCTCACAAAAGTTAGCTAAACGAGATTTAGAGCGAGTGATTCTCCCGGATTGGATATCTCCAAGTATTTGTTCGACGGGATGATTCTTGTCGATCCTTGCTCTAACTCAAGGTAGCTTTTTGATAAGTCTTCATCGTATCTATAATTTTTTATTGTTTCATGCCAATATTCTAGAACTTTCACATATTTTTGGCAACATTTTATATTATTTTTGGGACTAACATATTGATCCAGTGCCCAGTGTCAGTTCCTGTTTGTTGCATGTTTTTTGTTTCGCAGAATATCCATATCAAACGAAGTCCAAATGCAATAAAAAATTTCGGAGAATTATTTTGGAATATATGTGATTTTTGGGAGGTGGAATCAACAAAAGGCGGTGCTCGTGGGCCCCACAAGGCACCAGGGCGCACCAGGGGGGCCCGGCGCGCCGTGGTGCCTCGTGAGGCCCTCGTAGGTCGGTTGGTGATATTCTTTGGGCACAAGGAAGATAATATCCGGAAAAAAATCGTGTTAAAATTTTAGCGCAATCGGAGTTACGGATCTCCGGGAATTTAAGAAACGGTGAAAGGCCAGAAAACAGGAACGCGAAACAGAAGAGAACAAAGAGAGAGATCCAATCTAGGAGGGGCTCCTGCCCCTCCACCGCCATGGCAGCCATGGACCAGAGGGTAAACTCTCCTCCCATCTAGGGGGAAGCCAAGGAATAAGAAGAAGGAGGGGGGCTCTCTCCCCCTCTCTTCCGGTGGCGCCGGAGCGCCGCCAGGGGAACCATCGTGACGGCGATCTACACCAACAACTTCGCCGCCATCAACACCAACTCTCTCCCCCTCTATGCAGCGGTGTAACACCTCTTCTCCCCGCTGTAATCTCTACTTAAACATGGTGCTTAATGCTACATATTATTATCCAATGATGTGTTGCCATCCTATGATGTTTGGGTAGATTCGTTTTGTCCTATGGGTTGATTGATGATTGTGATTGGTTTGAGTTGTACGTTTTATTTTGGTGTTGTCCTATGGTGCCCTCCATGTCGCGCAAGCGTGAGGGATTCCCGCTATAGGGTTTGCAATACGTTCATAATTCTCTTATAGTGGGCGGTTAGAGTGACAGAAGCTTACACCCGAGTAAGGGGGTTGTTGCGTATGGGAGTAAAGGGGACTTGATACTTAATGCTATGGTTGGGTTTTACCTTAATGATCTTTGGTAGTTGTGGATGCTTGCTAGAGTTCCAATCATAAGTGCATATGATCCAAGTACGGAAAGTATGTTAGCTCATGCCTCTCCCTCATATAAAATTGCAACAATGATTACCGGTCTAGTTATCGATTGCCTAGGGACAAATAACTTTCTTGTGTTACAAAAAGCTTTCTACTAAACAACTAACTTTTATTATCTTGCAAATTACTCGTAGTTTTATTCTCGCAAAGTACTTCTAGTTTTATTCTTGCAAACCTATCCAATCACCTACAAAATAGTTTTATACTTGTTCTAGGTAAAGCAAACGTTAAGCGTGCGTAGAGTTGTATCGGTGGTCGATAGAACTTGAAGGGAATATTAATTCTACCTTTAGCTCCTCGTTCGGTTCGACACTCTTATTTATCGAAAAAACTACAATTGATCCCCTATACTTGTGGGTTATCAAGACCTTTTTCTGGCCCCGTTGCCGGGGAGCAATAGCGTGGGGTTGATATTCTCGTGTGTGCTTATTTGCTTTATCACTAAGTAGATTTTATTTTGTGCTCTTGTTTTTTATCTTTAGTTATGGGTAGGAAACGTAAAATACCAAAAAAATTAGTTGTACCTGCTAAACCAATGGTTTAAGAACCATCCAAAATCTATCATACTGCTGAAGCTTTCTACTTGGATCATCTTCGATCCCTATGTGCTCGTGCTGAAAACCCAACTAGCTTAGTTGAGGGAAAATCATTAAATGGGCATGCATATTTTGTGCGACACCGCTTATCTCAAAAAGGGAAACTTTTACAGCATCAAATTAATTGTTTGCAATGCTATGCTTGGAATTTATGCGAAATACATGATTTTGCTTGTTGTTCTGAAGACTCTAAGAAACACCTTCCCTACCAATGTGAGTTTAGTGATAATGGAATCGTATATTCTTATGCTAAAGGTGTTTATAGTTACTATGATATTGAACAAATTGAAGAATTTGTTGCTTTTAAGGGTGCTTATGAAATTGCTTCTTTGATTGAAAAGTATGATGCTACTCTATACAAATCTGAAAAAATTTCCATACTTAAATATTTCTATGAAAACTATGCTTCTAATGCTTATGTTAAAGGATATATTGAGGACACCTCCGCTGTCCAAGAAGAGACTAATATTTTGCAGGAATCTATGGAAGAAGAAATTGCTGAAACTATGAGCTCATTAGATGAAAAAGATGAGGAGGAGAGCGAAGAACAAAAGGAGGAAGAGCGGATTGATCACCCGTGCCCACCTTCTTATGATAGTAACTCTTTATCTCATACATTGTTTAATTTCCGTTCGTGCTTACCGAAGGATGAATGCTATGATCCCTTTGATTCGTTTGAAATATCCCTTTTTGATGAAATTGATGCTTGCTATGCTTGTGGCCATGATGCCAATTTGAATTATGCTCATGGAGATGAAATTGCTATAGTTCCTTATGTTAAACATGAAATTGTTGCTATTACCCCCACACATGATAGTCCTATTATCTTTTTGAATTCTCCCAACTACACTATATCGGAGAAGTTTGCTCTTATTAAGGATTATATTGATGGGTTGCGTTTTACTACTACACATGATGATTTTGATGGATATAATGTGCATGTGCTTGCTGCCCCTAATTGTAATTATTATGAGAAAGGAACTACATCTCCGCCTCTCTATGTTTCCAATACGATAAAATTGCAAGAAACTGTTTATGCTATGCATTGGCCTTTACTTGATGTGCATGAATTGTTCTTTTATGACATGCCAATGCATAGGAAGAGAGTTAGACTTCGTCATTGCATGATATATGTTGCTTTGTGCTCACTACTAAAATACAAATCATTGTTAATTAAAATTGGCTTTGATATACCTTGGGATCCGGGTGGATCAATTACTTGAGCACTTTATGCCTAGCTTAATGGCTTTAAAGAAAGCGCTGCCAGGGAGACAACCCGGAAGTTTTAGAGAGTCATTTATTTCTGTTGTGTGCTTTTAAAAAGTTTAAAAACAAAAAAATATAGAGGGGAACCTAAAACTTTTCAAAAAGGAAAGTGAAAGTAAGAAAGACGAGCACCGTTGAAGTGGGGGAGCTCCTTGAACTTTGTTCATGCCCATGGAAACTTTGCAAATCTTGAATTACAGAAAATTTTCAACAAAAATAATTCTCCCCTTGTACAAATCCATTGTATTATAAAAATAATGTGCCAAGATTTACCGTTAAGATGTTTAAATTGCTTGTTTGGTATGTGCGGTGCAAAAACAGAAACTTTTGCTGTAGTGCGTGAATTTACATTTTTTACTGGAACGCGCAAAAATTCTGAAATTTTTACACAGTACTTCTATGCAAATTTTTTATTTTTTCCTAATTTTTAAGAATTTTTGGTGTTACATAAGTATGGTCAATGTTCATATTACTACAGACTGTTCTGTTTTTGACAGATTCTGTTTTTGATGCATTGTTTTGCTTGTTTTGATGAAACTATGGATTGTATCGGAAGGTATAAGCCATGGAGAAGTTAGAATACAGTAGGTATATTGCAAAAATAAAATATGAATGGGTTTGCAACAGTACTTAAAGTAGTGATTTGCTTTATTATACTAACGGATCTCACGAAGGTTTTGTTAAGTTTTGTGTGGATGAAGTGTTCAAAGATCGGGGAGGTATTGACATGAGAAGAATGAGGAGAGGCAAGAGATCAATCTTGGGGATGCCCAAGGCACCCCAAGTAAATATTCAAGGAGACTCAAGCGTCTAAGCTTGGGGATGCCCCGGAAGGCATCCCATCTTTATTCAACAATTATCGGTATGTCTCGGTTTTTGTTTTGTTCACATGATATGCGTAAATTCTTGGAGCGTCTTTTGTGTTTATTTTTCCCTTTTCTTTTATACACCATTCTGGTATGAGATAGTCCTTGGTTTATTTATAGAATGCTTCATGCACTTCACTTATACCTTTTGAGTATGGCTTTATAGAATGCTTCATGTGCTTCACTTATATCATTTGAAGTTTTGATGCCTGTTTCTCTACATATAGAAAACCGTTATTTGTAGAATGCTCTTTTGCTTCACTTATATTTGTTAGAGCATGGTCTTTTGTAGAAAGAATTAAACTCTCTTGCTTCACTTATATCTATTTAGAGAGTCAACAGGAATTGGTCATTCACATGGTTAGTCAGAAAATCCTACATAAACCTTGTAGATCACTGAATATGATATGTTTGATTCCTTGCAATAGTTTTGCGATATGGAGATGATAATATGTGAGTTATGCTAGTAAGTAATTGTGATTTAGTAAGAATATTGGTGTTAAGGTTTGTGATTCCCTATGCATGCACGTAGAGTCAATAGTTATGCAACGAAGTTATATCCTACTTATGGTGCATTATTCAGTGTTAATTATTCTCAATGCATGCTTATGAACGTTTTCATTTTCTGGTTGGTTGCTTCTCAATCTATTTGCTAGCCTTCATTTGTACTAAGCGGGAATACTGCTTGTGCATCCAAACTCCTTAAACCCAAGTTGTGCCAAATGAGTCCACCATATCTACCTATATGCGGTATTTCCATGCCGTTCCAAGTAAATTTGCATGTGCCAACTCTAATTTTTCAAAACAATTTTTCGTTTTGTGTGCCCGTACCGCTCATGAAGCGGCAGGGGGTGGCCAATATTTTCCATGCTAGGTGTGTTATTCTCACGATGAGTGTTTATTCACTTGTCATTGCACGAGAGAGTGGCTGGTAATAGGGATGCCCAGTCCCACAATGAATCAAAAACTAATAACAACAAAATTCCTTGGAAAGTGTTGGTATGGAGGGCATCCGTGGATACGGCTAGCCATGGATTGTGAAAGAATGGTGGAAAGGAAATAAACTTTATTTTCTGTTTGGGAACCGCCTATAATGTGTCTAGCATGGAAGATATTGGGAACTCTCGGTCATTTTCGTTGACAGGAAAAGTATGCCTCTCAAAATAATTTTATCTCTCTAATTTAAGCTTTGAGCTCTGGCGCCTCTGCAAATCTCTGCTTCCCTCTGCGAAGGGCCTTTCTATTTTACTTTTATGCATTTTTATTTTTATTGAGTCCCCATCTTCTCTTATAAAGCACCAACTGGAGAGCACTATTGTCATACTTGTGCATTGGGTGTAGTTAATGTTGAGTGTGTTTCATGAATGGATCAATGACTGGGCATAATGGGCTAGGGATAACTTTCTTTAGCGTTGATATTTTGAAAGACATGGTTGTTTGTTAGTATGCTTGAGTATTGATGTCTTTATATCAAATTATAGACTATTGCTTTGAATCACTCGTGTCTTAATATTCATGCCATGATTAGATCACATGATCAATATTATGCTAGGTGGCATTCCACATCAAAAATTATCTTTTTTATCATTTACCTACTCGAGGACGAGCAGGAATTAAGCTTGGGGATGCTGATGCGTCTCCATCGTATCTATAATTTTTGATTGTTTCATGCCAATATTCTACAACTTTCACATATTTTTGGCAACATTTTATATTATTTTTGGGACTAACATATAGATCCAGTGCCCAGTGCCAGTTCCTGTTTGTTGCATGTTTTTTGTTTCACAGAATATCCATATCAAACGAATTCCAAATGCAATAAAATTTTACGGAGAATTATTTTGAAATATATGTGATTTTTGGGAGGTGGAATCAACGCAAGGCGGTGCTCGTGGGCCCCACGAGGCACCAGGGCATGCCAAGGGGGGCCCGGCGCGCTGTGGTGCCTCGTGAGGCCCTCGTAGGTCGGTTGGTGCTATTCTTCGGGCGCAAGGAAGCTAATATCCGAAAAAAAATCGTGTTAAAATTTCAGCACAATCGGAGTTACAGATCTCCGGGAATTTAAGAAACGGTGAAAGGCCAGAAAACAGGAACGCGAAACAGAAGAGAACAGAGAGAGAGATCCAATCTAGGAGGGGCTCCTGCCCCTCTGCCGCCATGGCAGCCATGGACCAAAGGGGAAATTCTCCTCCCATCTAGGGGGGAGGCCAAGGAAGAAGAAGAAGGAGGGGGGCTCTCTCCCCCTCTCTTCCGGTGGCGCCGGAGCGCCGCCGGGGGAACCATCGTGACGGCGATCTACACCAACAACTTCGCCGCCATCAACACCAACTCTCTCCCCCTCTATGCAGTGGTGTAACACCTCTTCTCCCCGCTGTAATCTCTACTTAAACATGGTGCTTAATGCTACATATTATTATCCAATGATGTGTTGCCATCCTATGATGTTTGAGTAGATTCATTTTGTCCTATGGGTTGATTGATGATCGTGATTGGTTTGAGTTGTACGTTTTATTTTGGTGTTGTCCTATGGTGCCCTTCGTGTCGCGCAAGCGTGAGGGATTCCCGCTGTAGGGTTTGCAATACGTTCATAATTCTCTTATAGTGGGGGCTAGAGTGACAGAAGCTTACACCCGAGTAAGGGGGTTGTTGCGTATGGGAGTAAAGGGGGCTTGATACTTAATGCTATGGTTGGGTTTTACCTTAATTGTAAGTGCATCAAGTGCCCCCTTAGTGGTTTTGGAGTATTGAAGACAAATAGGTTGAGGAACTAATGTGTTTGTGAGTATACACAGGAGACAGAGTCCCTGAAGATTTGGTTTAACACATGGAAGACGACCCCTAAAAATAGATTTCTTCATGTGAAGAATTTGATGATGAAATTGGTACAGCCTTTGAAGAAATTGATGTGAAGACTTTGAAGATTGAAGACTTTGGTTTTCGTAGTTTCTTTTCTTCTTATTTGAGTCATAGGAAAAAACGTACTGTTAAAGGGGGTCTAGGTGAAACATATTTCACATTTCCAAAGTGATGCTCAAACTTACTGAAACCCATACACAAGCCGCTTCGAGTGAAGCCTTTGGAAATCTCCAGTACAGCTGACGCATTTGCTAGGGACAGTGACAAAGTTCATCTGGTCGCTGACGAATTTGGTCAAGCTGGGGAGTTAGGAGTTCGCCAGTGCGAGCTGCCTATCGTGAGGAAATTGAGTGCCCTGACGAATTTGAGAGTACAATTTTCCGACCGTTGCTGCGCCGCGTGCCAGCTGTCGAGTGGATCCTTATCCTGACAACGGTCGAATCAGACAAGAGCATTTATGACAATTCATGTCGGGTTGCCCCTGGCTATAAATAGCCCCCCCCCCCCCCAACCAATTGTTGGTTGGCTGCTCCGAGAGAACTTGACACTTGTCATTTGAGAGCAACCCATCCTCTGACGACTTTGAGTGAACCCAAGTGAGGATAAACCCAAGTGATAAAAAACCCAACCAGAGCCTAAGAGATTGAGCATCACTGAAGAGATTGATCTGTGTGATCCGACGCTTGTTACCTTTGAGGACTGTCATTCCTCCAGACGGTTAGGCGTCATGTTCTGAGCACCCAAGAGTAATTGTGGCATGCCAGTGAACAAGTGTGTGAAGGTTTTGGAAGTCTACCTTGAAGACTTACCACGAGTGATTGGGTGAGGTCTAAGTGACCTTAGCTCAAGAGGAATACGGTGAGGACTAAGTGTTCTCTGAGTTGCGACTCAGCCACCTCAACCAGACGTACAGTTGATGCAGCAACTGGAACTGGTCTACCAAATTCCATTGTCTTCACCGAGCCAACCTGGTTTCAAATTCCTCACCCTCCCTTACTTTATTCCGCTGCTGAAGAATTTGTGATCTATCCTCTGACGAATTTGAACTGAAGTATTTGATCATGTTATCTTTTATTTCCTCAGTTCATATTCTTCATGACTGTATGATTGCATGTTCTTCACTCTTATGTATCCTGTTCGCATGTACTCTGTTTCTGTGATGACTTAGTTTCCTTTGCATTTCTATTTCTTCACTCTGTTCTTCATCAAAGTCTTCAGAGTTTGACGAATTTCTAATAATCTCCCATTCACCCCCCTCCGGGAGATAACCTGCGCTTTCAATTGGTATCAGAGCGAGGTACTCCCTTGTTATGTGTGTTTTTGGTTTAACCACCTGGAGTTTTAGTTATGTCGACCGCGGGTATGATCAAGGTCTCCGCTGCGTGCCCCATCTTCGATGGCACAGACTATCCCTACTAGAAGAACAAGATGCGAATGCATCTTGAGGCTATTGACAATGATCTCTGGTTCGTCGTCGAGAACGGCGTCCCCACCATTTCACCGAGTATCAATGCTGCTGACGTGAAGAGATTCAAGCAACTGGACTCTCAAGGGAAGAACATCATTTGTGGTCATCTCAACAAAGGACAGTATGGCAGAGTGAGTGCACTGGAAACCTCGAAGCTTATCTGGGATCGGCTTTCAAAAGTGAATGAGGGTGTTTCCACTCAACGTGACTCCCGAGTTGATGTTCTGCGCAATCTCTTCAACCGCTTCAAAAGACTTGACAACGAAAACGTGCAACAAACCTTCGACCGCCTCACTGATATCTCCAATGAGCTTCGGGCTCTTGGTGCTGCTGACATCACCGATCATGAGGTGGTGAAGAAATTGCTGAGGTCTCTGGATAGTTCCTTCGACACTTTGGCACTGATGATTCAAGAGCGCCCAAATTACAAGTCACTGGATCCTGCTGACATTCTTGAGAGGCTCAACACACATGAATTTCAGCAAGCAGAGAAGAGAGACATGTATGGACCCAGCTATGGTTGCCCCCGCGCTCTGAAGGCTAAAGCAAAAGCCAAGACTATTTCTTCATCTGAAGAAGAAGAAGAAGAGGAATATGAGAGCAGTTCTGACGGTGCTGAGGAAATTGGCAGAGAACTGGCTATGCTGGTGAAGAAGTTCCAGAAGTTTTCCAAGAAGAACAGATTCAGAAAATCTTCAAAGTATGACTCGGAGAACACTGGAGAAGCGTCTGCTCGAGACTACAACAAAAGAACCTGTCACAAATGCAAGAAGCCAGGCCACTACATCGCCGACTGCCCTCTTTGGCAAAAGAAGAAGAAGAGCAGGGATGATGATGAATCTGATGGGAAGAAAAAGAAGTCCTCAAAGTCTTCATCAAAATCCTCAAAGTCTTCATCTCACAAGAAATCTAGTTCTAGCAAAGCTCGTGCATTCCTTGGGAAGGAAATGGATTCTGAAGAAGAATCTGATGATCAGCAAGCTGAGGAATCTGAGGAGGAGTCAAGACACTGGTGTGGCAAGCCTTGCACTCGCTACTGAGTACGTCAGCAAGTCCATCTTCAACACTGAGGATAATGGTATCTCCACCAACAATGATGACTGTGCTGATGACTACGCTCCCACCTATTGCTTCATGGCTCGAGGTGCAAAGGTAACCTCACGAGAAGCTTACTTTGAAACCTCCAGTGATGATGACTCTGAGTGTGAATCTAAACCAAGCTATAAGAAACTTGCTAAAATTGCAACTGAACAGCAACATGCCATGGAAAAGATTCAGAAACTGCTAGACAAAAGTGATGACCTGTTGGACGAGGAAATGGATCGTAGTCAAGCCCTATCTGAGGATCTCAGAAGGCTTAAGTCTCAATATGACGAACTTGAAAGTCGTCATGTGTCCCTCTCAGCTGAACATGAGAAGCTGTCCAATGAATTTCTTCAAAGGAAGCAAGATCTCGAGAAGCTGAGAGCGTCTCATGATGATCTTCAAAAATAAAATGATTCACTCATCGCTCAACAGATCAGTACTGCTCAGGAAGAATTTGTTGCACCATGCCTAAAATGCCTTGAACGTGATAATGCTAATTCTTCAGCTGAATGTTCAAATGCTTCTGTACTTGCAATTGCTTCAACTGCTACGGTGGCCACTAACCCCTCATCTGAGGAAGCCACCAATGATACTGATGAAAATGCAGGGCTGAAGGAATTGTTTGTCACTGGCATGTACAAAAGCCTCAAAGGGCATCAAACCCTGTGTGACGTGCTCAAAAAGCAAATTCTTCACAGGAACCCTAGGAAAGACGGTATTGCCTTTGAGAGAAAGCTCGATGCTGATGGTTCGTACTGGACGCCTGAGCAGTATCCCAAAACCACCTGGGTTGCTGCAAAGGGACCCCCAGTAGACCCATCTACTTTATCTAGCTATACTTGTGATTCTTCATATTCTTCAGATGAGTCATTTGACTCCAATTATAAACTGTTCAAGAATCAGAATGGTGAGGTCTTTGCCAGATTCATTGGTACTAACTGCAGGAACGGTCCACCTGTGAAGAAAATCTGGGTTCCTAAAAGCCTTCTGGAAAATCTTCAGGTGAATGTCATCATGACACCACCGATGAAGAAGAAACTTCCCAGGGCAAATTCTTCACAGGGATCAAAGTCGTCAAATGGACACAGACCCACCAATGGTCGCACTAATGCCTCTGTTTCGCGGGAAAACAGACAGCGAGTTGATGAATATGAGCATTATTCTTCGAACCGCTATGTTCACAAATCTTTGAGGAATTTCTCTGCTTATTCATTCAATTACTATAACCCTCCTGTGAAGAGAAATGCATATTCTTCAATGCCTAAGTTCTCCATCAATGCACTTCGTCACATTGCTTCTCAGCCACCCATTCAGATGTGGGTGGTTAAGAAGAAGAACTAATCTCTTCTGCAGGGTCAAGTCTTCAGACAACTAAATGTCTGATGAATTTGCTGAAGACCTGACAAAATGCCTGTTGGGATGCAGGCTAATCTTGCTGGAATGAATGTTTCATTTCACACATCCCTTATGCTGCTTGATATTATTTGTCGTGGGTTTATCACGGCAGATGTCCTAGTGTAAGGACTTAGTCGTGAGGCCAACGCATCTAACTGGTAGCTTGAGAGGGGTTGAGCGGGACGAGAGACGCGGAGTTTTTACCCAGGTTCGGCCCCTCCGATGGAGGTAAAAGCCTACGTCCTGCTTGTCTTATATTGATGACGATGACGATCTCGGTTACAAGGGTGCGGAGTCGCTACCTCTTAATCTCGAGAACCTCTAATCTGACTATCTTTTCTGACCTGTCTCTAAGACCTGTCTATGGAGACGTCTAAACTTAACCCTCTCGGGGTGAGCCGCCCCTCCTTATAAAGGCTGAAGGGGCGGTTTACATGTAGAGTCTAAGTCGGATTGAGACTTAACTTACTATGACTTCCCCTCGTGGGCTTCTTTTCATGGGCTTCCGAGTCCCGGGCTTCTTAACTCTCCCGGGCGGCTTACACCGGGCGGCTTATCTTCAAGACTCGTCTTTGGGACTTAACTGTCTGCCCGGAAACACTGTTCACCGGGTTAACACTGTTGCCGGGTTAACATCCTGGCACCGTAGCAGCCGGGTTAACATCCTGGCACTGTAGCAACAGGGTTAGCATCCTGGCACTGTAGCAGCCGGGTTAGCATCCTGGCACTGTAGCAGCAGGGTTAGCATCATGGCACTGTAGCAGCCGGGTTAGCATCCTGACACTGTAGCAGCCGGGTTAGAACTGTAACCGGGTCAGTATGTTTGCCGGGTCAACATGTCCGTCGGGTCAGTACTGTTTGCCGGGTCATATCGCGGGGTAATATCCCCGTCATTATTCATTGATGAAATTGTCTGACGAAATTGATCATTATCATATTCTTCACTTTGAAGCATATGAATTTGTAAGTCAGACTAATGCTTCTACAGGATGATACACCTTCAGCCACTGAATGGGTCTTGGACAGTGGCTACACGAATCATATGACTGGAGATAGGAATCTCCTCACTGATGCTCCCCTTACTCCGTCTCATCTGAAGCATATCACATATGCTGACAAAGGAAAAAAAGCAAGGTATTGGGTCTAGGTAAGGTTGCCATTTCAAAGGATCGACACATGGAAAAGGTGATGCTTGTCGAGTCCCTTGGATTCAACCTCATGTATGTCTCAATGCTTTGTGATCTTGATATGATTGTCATCTTTGGCAAATATAGATACATTGTGCTATTGGAATCTGACAAATCCAAAGTCTTCGAAGGCTTTAGGAGAGGTGACTTGTATATTGTAGATTTCTCTACAGGTCCTCAGCCTGCAACATGTCTAATGGCAAAAGCTTCAGAATGCTGGCTATGGCATCGACGACTTGGGCATGCTGGAATGAGGAATTTGAGCACTCTCGTCAAGAAGAAGCATATCATTGGCGTCGAGGGTGTCAAATTCGTCAAGGATCACCTCTGTGGTGCTTGTGAGTCTGGAAAGATGACCAGAGCCAAGCACCAGGCGAAGACAATCATGACCACTACTCGTCCTTTTGAATTACTTCACATGGATTTGTTTGGTCCTACACATTATGCCACACTAACCAATGCAGCATCTCTCTACGGATTCGTCATTGTTGATGACTACTCTCGCTACACCTGGGTGCACATCATTACCTACAAGACTGAAGTTCGGAATGTCTTCAGACGATTCTCCAATCGGGCCATGACGAATTATGGTCTCAAGATCAAGCATATCAGGAGTGACAATGGCACTGAGTTCAAGAACATAGGTCTCGACGACTATCTTGATGAACTTGGTATCACTCATGAGCTCTCTGCTCCCTACACGCCTCAGCAGAATGGAGTCGTGGAGCGCAAGAACAGGACCCTCATCGAGATGGCGCGTACTATGCTTGATGAATACAAAACTCCTCGTCACTTCTGGCCTGAGGCAATTGATACTGCATGCCACATCATCAACCGGGTATATCTTCACAAATTCCTCAAGAAGACCTCATATGAGCTCCTCACTGACAAGAAACCCAATGTGAGTTATTTCAAAGTCTTCGGTGCTAAATGTTGGATTAGAGATCCTCATCACAATTCTAAATTTGCACCGAAAGCACATGAAGGTTTTATGCTTGGTTACGGAAAGGACTCGCACACCTACAGAGTCTTCAACTCCTTCCACCACAAGGTTGTTGAAACTGTAGATGTGCGGTTCGATGAAACTAACGGCTCACAAAGAGAGCACATGCCTCCTGTGCTAGATAAAATGCCTCCTGAGGAATCTATCAAGTTGATGGGCACTGGTGAAATTGTGCCTAGTGAAGAAATAGCTGCTGATGAAGAAGTGGTTGTTCCTCATCGTGAAGAAAATGAACATCCTGACGAAAATGATGCTGAGGATTCTGCACGGCAACAACAACAACAACAACAAGGCCCTCGTCTAGCACATCCATGAGTGGCGAATGAAGTGCAAATTGAGAAGATCCTCGACAACCTCAATGCACCTGGTCCCCTCAGTCTCTCAAGAGCTTCACATTTAGCTAACTTTTGTGGGCATTACGCGTTTGTCTCTATTTCAGAGCCCACCAAAGTTGATGAAGCCTTTCTGGAACCTGAATGGATTCAAGCGATGCAAGATGAATTGCGTCAATTCGAGCTCAACAATGTGTGGGAGCTTGTTAAGCGACCTGATCCACGCAAGCACAATATCATCGGCACTAAGTGGATCTACCGCAACAAACAAGACAAAAATGGCCAAGTGGTGAGGAATAAGGCCCGTCTTGTAGCTCAAGGCTACACACAGGTTGATGGTATTGATTTTGATGAAACATTTGCACCTGTTGCTAGGCTTGAAGCCATTCAAATATTGCTTGCATATGCTAACCATCATGATATCCTCTTATATCAAATGGATGTGAAAAGTGCATTCCTCAATGGTAAGCTTGAGGAAGAAGTATATGTTGCTCAACCACCAGGTTTTGAGGACCCAAAGCATCCTGACAAAGTCTTCAGACTCAACAAGGCTCTCTATGGTCTCAAGCAGGCCCCTAGGGCTTGGTATGATACACTGAAGGAATTCCTAAAGAAAAAGGGGTTCAAGCCCGGTTCACTTGACCCTACTCTTTTTTACTAAATATTATGATGGTGAACTGTTCATATGCCAAATATATGTTGATGATATTATCTTTGGTTGCACTAACAAGAAATACAGTGACGAATTTGCTCATATGATGCAAGAAGAATATCAGATGTCTATGATGGGGGAGTTGAAATTCTTCCTCGGGCTTCAAATTCGTCAACAACCCAATGGCATCTTCATATCTCAGGAGAAATACCTCAGAGACTGCCTGAAGAAATTCGGAATGCAAGATTGCAAAGGCCTCAAGATACCAATGCCAACAAATGGCCAACTCAACACTGACGAAAATGGTAAAGATTTCAATCAGAAGGTATATCGCTCCATCATTGGTTCGTTGCTTTACATATGTGCATCTAGGCCAGATATTATGCTTAGCGTTTGCATGTGTGCCCGCTTTCAAGCATCACCGAAGGAATCACACCACCAGGCTGTGAAACGAATTCTTCGATATTTGGCTCACACCCCAATGCTTGGATTATGGTATCCCAAGGGCTCATCACTTGATCTTGCTGGATATTCCGATTTTGATTATGCTGGTGATCATGTGGACCGCAAGTCAACATCTGGCATATGCCATTTCCTCGGACGATCTCTTGTATGTTGGTCCTCGAAGAAGCAGAACTGCGTTTCACTTTCTACTGCCGAGGCTGAGTACATTGCTGTTGGCGCCTGCTGCTCTCAGTTACTATGGATGAAGCAAACCCTCAAGGACTATGGCGTCAATGTGAAGAAAGTGCCACTCTTCTGCGACAATGAGAGCGCCATCAAGATCGCCCGCAACCCAGTGCAACACTCAAGGACGAAGCATATTGAGATTCGTCACCATTTTCTTCGTGATCATGTGCTGAAGGGAGACATCGTCATCGACCACGTGAAGACTGAAGACCAGCTTGCAGATATCTTCACTAAGCCCTTGGATGAGAGAAGGTTTTGCATGTTGCGGTGTGAGCTAAACATCTTAGAATCTTCGAATGTCCTTTGAAATGGACACACATCCTAACGCTTATGCATTTTTATGACTTTGATGCACAACACACGAAGTAACATTTTTCTTCAATCAATGAAGACTAACCCTCTAAGTGTGAAGAAATTAATGAAGAACTTGATTCTCAGAACCCTACGAAAATTGTACGCGATGTCTGAAATCATCATAGTTCTTATACGGTGGGTAACGCCACCACCTCTTTTGGACATTCTTCAAATTTGAGTTTTTCATCATTTGCGATTTCGTCAAACTTTTCAAATTCATCATTTGAGGTTTTTCTTCACTGTTTTTGGTTCTTTACCTATATATATATATATATATATATATATATATATATATATATATATATATATATATATATATATATATATATATATATTTGAGTTTTTCATGTCCTCAACAGCATCCGCATATAGCTAATTCTTCAATCGTGTTTTTCGTCATCTATGTGGATGTGATCGGACCCGCTCCCCTCTGTGCTAAACTCAACCCACTCTATTCACAAATTCTTCATATGCGTTCTACTTGACACTGTTCAAAGTCTTCACTGTGTCCTTGACAGCTGAAGAACTTGCGAACACATTTTGAAAATATTCTAATCAATTTTTGGCGGTTGCCATAGTAACTTCATCCCGCGCCTCGCACGCGTGGATTGAGATGAAAATGCATGTGTGACGCGTGTCACTCAGATGCGAATCGCCAGGGGCTTATCCGTCCAAAATTTTCGGGCCACTCAGTTTTTACCGCGCCTATATAAAGGCTTGACCCCGTCAACGTCAACTCCTTTCACTCTCGCGCCCCTGTCGCTCTCAAACCCTAGCGCCGCCGCTGGATCTCATCGTCGTCGGAGAGGAAGAGCTTCACTGCCTCGACTTCTTCGTCGTCGTACTCGTGCCGGCCGCGGATTTCTTCACCTCCGCCACCGCCGTAGCCATCTTTCGTCGCCAAGTTAGGGCACGGAAGATCTGAACTGACGATTTCCTATGCCTCGTCGTCCAGTTCGTCGAGTTCATCCTTGGGGTAATTAAAATTTATTTTTACCGCCCAAGTTTGATCTTTTTACTGCCACAAAATCTTCAAGTGTTGTTTTTCCCACTCTTTCAATTCTTCAGCACTTCCTTCTGGCCAGTCTTGAGTATTTTCACCTAAGTTACACTTAACAACAAGATTCCTCAATTGTGCAATTACTTCAATCTGTACAACTCTAGAACCTTTGACAAGAACACTTAGTGAAATGCGTCAAGACGATAAGGGTCAATTTCTTCACCTGGTTGATTTTAAAAATTATCTGAGAACGCATGTGACTCTTCCCTATTTCCTCGCAACTATACTCTATTCACAGGTACAATGTCTGCAGACGAATCACTAGGTTCTCATCAAATTAATTCATTTGCAGCATTGCTTGAGGAAAACCTTCAAACATGTTCAGAGTCCTCAAAAGTTCAAAAACCTCAGCTGAAGAAAATGGTTGATGGGAAAAGGCCTCAGAAGGGAGGCAAGCGGAAAGAGGAACATACAGCTTTTGAGATTCCAGATGATCTTTATGATGGATATTGCACTCCAGCTGAGGAAACTCATGGAAAAGAAACTAAGGAGCAGTGCAAAATGCGCATGCAAAAGATAAAGAGGTACTGGACATACCAGTGGAGGGATTACAATTTCATCACCACCAAGTAGATGAAGGATTTTGCTGTGAAGCCTCCTTGCAACAGGCCACCGCTTGCTGAAGGCCAAACTGCACATCCAACAAGCATCCGTAGGGGTGAAGAATTCCCCAAAGAATGGGCAAAGCAACAAGCTAAGTTGCGGAAATAGGCCAAAAAGGCCGTTGATGAATTCAACAAGGCTACAAAGGCCTCAGCTGACGCAGATGCAAGTGGCAGTGCCAGTGCTCCGAAGAAGGCAATGCAAAAGAAGCCTGCCAGCAAGCCAAAGCCTTCAGTCCCGAAGCCCTCAGTGGCCCAGCCAGCTGCTTCAAAGGCTTCAGCACCTAAGATCTCAAAATCTTCAGTGCCTCCTCCTGCTACAAGTTCTTCAATGGCAGCAGCAAAAGTTTCAACACCGGTCGTGCTCGCATCTTACCAGCGCACCGAGGGCTTTTCAACAACACCAATTGCTGCATCAAGTGCCTCAGCTTGTGGGCAACCATCGTCTTCACTGCCCAAGCTGAAGAAAAAGGTCACTGCTGGCCGTGGAACCAGGCCTAGTCCCAAGAGCAAGGCCGTTGTGCCACAGACTGACGAACACGGGCTGGCTGATGAAGATGAGCTCGCTGAGTTCCTCAGAAGAAAGCAAGAGCAAGCTGCAATTGCTAAGAATTCTTCAGTACCACTACTGCTGGACCCCAAGAAGCTTCTGGACATCATTGACATCTGGTGCACCAAACCAGATACGCCTCTTGACGAATTGAATCTGCCCCTTGGTCCAAGTCATGTACTTTCTGCCTTCATTTTGAATGAGAAGCATAAAATTGCTCAAGCAAAACTGGTGAGGAAACAACAGCTGCAAAAAGAGAAGGAGCTGCGGAAGAACATGCTCTCTATTTCCCCTCAGCAGCTCATGACTTTGCAATCAGAAATTCAACAGCTGTCTAAAGAATTTGAATGCCAGTCAAGTCACTGTTGTGGAGTGCGCGATAGATTCATCCAAGCCACCACCAAAGTGGTCAATGAGCACAACCAGCGTGAGGCTGCCAAGTTTGGCATGGTGCCTCCCACCAGTTCTTCAGCTCCATCGCCTACAGCTCAGTCAAGTGAGACTGCCAGGGCAACAGAGGTTGCGCCTGAAGAATATGAAAGGGCAACTGAAGAAGTTGTTCCTGAAGAAATTGCCAGGGCGACTGCATCAGTCGTGCGTGAAGAAATTGAACCATCAAGTTCCTTAGCAGCGGCACCACCAGCGACTTCACCTGTGAAGCATATCACCCTTCCTTCTACATCAGAAGCGAAGAAAAGAAAAGCTTCAGCTCCTCCTACCATCACAGCAACTGTGAAGAAAGTGAAGACGACTCCAATGTCTTCAGATGCTCTGATTGATGCCATACCTATCTCATCAGCGCCCTCTACTTCTGCCAATGAACATCTTCAGATTGTTCCGTATGGGGTGGAATATGAAATTCCTCAGGCTGATGCAGATGACACTGAAACCCACTCTGCTGCTATCACAGAGCAGGTGGATGAAGAAATCGAAGTTGAAGATGATGCTTCGCGTCCCCAAGTCCTATCTCGGAAGCCCTCACAGGTTCCGTTGACTGAAGAAAATGACACTGCTTCATCTGGAAGTAGTGAGGAAACAGAAGAGGATGTGGATATTGATGGTGCTACAACCCCTCCGATCATTGATGAATTTTGGGAAGCCTACCATCCAAATTCGCCGCTCACCACTCCTCTGACGCATCTGCCACAGTCTCCCTCCGTCACTGAAGAAATTCACACGGGCTCTGAGGAAAGACAACCATCACCACTTCAAACCATTGATGAAGAAATTCCAGCTGCAGCAGCTGATGTCGTCAATACTTCCCCTCCTCGTGCAGACTCAATTCCATCAGCAGATACCGACACAGTTCCAACTGCAACTGCTGAGGAAATTGCCAAATCACTTGTAGTAACAGATCCAAAT
Source organism: Elymus sibiricus (assembly GCA_039707655.1). Taxonomy (NCBI): domain Eukaryota; kingdom Viridiplantae; phylum Streptophyta; class Magnoliopsida; order Poales; family Poaceae; genus Elymus; species Elymus sibiricus. Next base: position 70,278,711 of record CM077670.1, read on the forward strand.
GATTCCACTGGGTCTCCACGACCAGTGTTTGATGTACGCAAGAAGATGCATAACCTTCACCCTGTGCCAGTGATGCCTAAGATTGGCAGAACCCTCAGGCGGCCTCAGTTTGACAATGCCAAATTCTTCGAAGAGAAGAATTTCTTCATTGGTGAGTCCCCTTATGACTCAGCCAAGATCCGGCGTCTGCGATTCTGGACAAGGACGCAGATGAATTTCTATGCTTCATTGCTATTCGACAAGAACAAAGTATTTCCACATCGCCATATTCCTCACGTGGATATGGAGTCTTTACCGTGCTTTCGTCCAGTTCTGGTTGTTCTTCACGATGCTGGATTGCTCAGATTCTGCTCTGATGTGTGTGATTGGAATGAAGAACTCATTCTTCAGTTCTACGCCACAGTGCATTTTTCTGGAGAGGCTGAAGACATTGCTACATGGGCTCTGGAATGGATGAGTGAAGACACTCACTATAAAGCACCAATTGAAGAACTTCTTCGAGCTCTCCCAGTTGAACCACCCCAAGAAGAAGCAAGGAGAATATATGAAGAACCTGAGCTTCCCGATCACCTGATGCAAGTGCTGATGAAGCCAATCGCTGAAGGTGAAGCTCAAAGGACAACCTTCTTAGTGAAGGACTTGCTATATGTGCCAAGGACCGTTTTTTGCATTCTGTCCAAAACCCTCAGTCCTATTAAGGGTCACAACTCCAACACTGAAGAAGTTGTGGGAATTATGAAGAACTTGCTGTTCCATATAATTCATGGCACTCCCATCAACATTCATGATTTCTTTCTGAGGACTTTGGTCACCATGGCACAGTCGCCTTTTGATCTAAAGCCATATGCTCCGTGGATCATGAGGTTCATCAGATCCCGCTCTGCAATTCACTACAAGGCAGACAAGCAAAATCATCTGAGTTATTTGCCTGAAGTTGAAATTCTTCAAAGCACCATATCCTTAGTTCCTGGCAAGGGCAAGGCTGCAGTAGATGAAGGAATTTGTCCCCTTGATGGACAATTTTGTCAACCAATCTCCAGCTCTAATGCTGATGAATCTGCTAGCTAGGATACCGCAGCAAAAGCTTCAAGGCCCACTTCTTCACCCGAAGCACCACGTGTCATGACGGACCGTGAGCTGCTCATATGCCTTCATAAGAAAGTGGACAGAAATCACAGATGTGTTAAGCGTCAGTTTGCTGCTGTACAAGCCAACATGACTGTGACGCATAACGTCGTCCACAAAAACCGCTATTATCTTCATGAGATTTTCGACAGATCATGGGCCATCCTTTCACACCTCAAGACCGATGAAGAACTTGCTGATTTGGACTTCCAGATGAACTTTGACTGGGCAGATCCGCCAAGGAAAAAGTTCAAGAACACCAAAGTTCCTCCTCTCATGCCGAGTTCAGAGTCTTCATCGCGCGAGACTGACGAAAATGAAGCTGTTGAAGACACTGCAGCTGGTCCATCTGCATCACGCGACCCCAACGACGCTGGCGCTCCCTCGACTTCACCTCGATGATTTTCTTCAGGGGCGTTAGTCCTCACCTTGTCTCATTTTGGTCATCTGATGACAAAGGGGGAGAAGTGTGAGTTAGTCTTCAAGCGGGTCGTTATATATGGGTTGTTTGCTGTGTTACAACTCTTGAACTTCATTTGATTCGCTCTTTGATGAGTTGTAACTTAAGTAACTGTTGGATGTCTGACTCTTTTGCTATGTTTTATATGCATGCTCTGATCATAACTATATCTGCTCATGCATGCGCAATTTTGTCAGACACCAATTTTCATCATGCATTCATATTCTTCAAATATCTTATGATCATGCATGATTGGATTCCAAGATATAGGGGGAGATCTCCACAATTTCAACCTGCCATGTGCATTTGCAATCCAAAGCAAATTCCTCATATGCACATCTTCATGGGGAGTTCCTCAATATCTTGTAATCAATTTCTTCAAACTCTGTACTTATACTTCAATTATTTTTACTCCCGTTGAAAGCCTAACCAATTTGTCATCAATCACCAAAAAGGGGGAGATTGTAAGTGCATCAAGTGCCCCCTTAGTGGTTTTGGAGTATTGAAGACAAATAGGTTGAGGAACTAATGTGTTTGTGAGTATACACAGGAGACAGAGTCCCTGAAGATTTGGTTTAACACATGGAAGACGACCCCTAAAAATAGATGTCTTCAAGTGAAGAATTTGATGATGAAATTGGTACGACCTTTGAAAAAATTGATGTGAAGACTTTGAAGCTTGAAGACTTTGGTTTTCATAGTTTCTTTTCTTCTTATTTGAGTCATAGGAAAAACTGTACTGTTAAAGGGGGTCTAGGTGAAACATATTTCACATTTCCAAAGTGATGCTCAAACTTACTGAAACCCATACACAAGCCGCTTCGAGTGAAGCCTTTGGAAATCTCCAGTACAGCTGACGCATTTGCTAGCGACAGTGACAAAGTTCATCTGGTCGCTGACGAATTTGGTCAGGCTGAGGAGTTAGGAGTTCGCCAGTGCGAGCTGCCTATCGTGAGGAAATTGAGCGCCCTAACGAATTTGAGAGTACAATTTTCCGACCGTTGCTGCGCCGCGTGCCAGCTGTCGAGTGGATCCTTATCCTGACAACGGTCGAATCAGACAAGGGCATTTATGACAATTCATGTCGGGTTGCCCCCTGGCTATAAATAGCCGCCCCCCAACCACTTGTTGGTTGGCTGCTCCGAGAGAACTTGACACTTGTCATTTGAGAGCAACACATCCTCTGACGACTTTGAGTGAACCCAAGTGAGGATAAACCCAAGTGAGAAAAAACCCAACCAGAGCCTAAGTGATTGAGCATCACTGAAGAGATTGATCTGTGTGATCCGACGCTTGTTACCTTTGAGGACTGTCATTCCTCCAGATGGTTAGGCGTCATGTTCTGAGCACCCAAGAGTAATTGTGGCGTGCCGGTGAACAACTCTGTGAAGGTTTTGGAAGTCTACCATGAAGACTTACCACGAGTGATTGGGCGAGGTCTAAGTGACCTTAGCTCAAGAGGAATACGGTGAGGACTAAATGTTCTCTGAGTTGCGACTCAGCCGCCTCAACCAGACGTATAGTTGATGCAGCAACTGGAATTGGTCTACCAAATTCCATTGTCTTCACCAATCCAACATGGTTTCAAATTCCTCACCCTCCCTTACTTTATTCCGCTGCTGAAGAATTTGTGATCTATCCTCTGACGAATTTGAACTGAAGTATTTGATCATGTTATCTTTTATTTCCTCAGTTTGTATTCTTCATGACTGTATGATTGTATGATTGCATGTTCTTCACTCTTATGTATCCTGTTCACATGTACTCTGTTTCTGTGATGACTTAGTTTCCTTTGCATTTCTATTTCTTCACTCTGTTCTTCGTCAAAGTCTTCAGAGTTGGACGAATTTCTAATAATCTCCCATTCACCCCCCCCTCTGGGAGATAACCTGCGCTTTCATTAATGATCTTTGGTTGTTGCGGGTGCTTGCTAGAGTTCCAATCATAAGTGCATATGATCCAAGTACGGAAAGTATGTTAGCTCATGCCTCTCCCTCATATAAAATTGCAACAATGATTACCGGTCTAGTTATCGATTGCCTAGGGACAAATAACTTTCTTGTGTTACAAAAAGCTTTCTACTGAACAACTAACTTTTATTATCTTGCAAATTACTCGTAGTTTTATTCTCGCAATGTACTTCTAGTTTTATTCTTGCAAACCTATCCTATCACCTACAAAATAGTTTTATACTTGTTCTAGGTAAAGTGAATGTTAACCGTGCGTAGAGTTGTATCGGTGGTCGATAGAACTTGAAGGGAATATTCATTCTACCTTGAGCTCCTCATTGGGTTCAACACTCTTATTTATCGAAAAAGCTACAATTGATCCCCTATACTTGTGGGTTATCAAGACTTTTTCTTGGGTTGTGGTGAGGCTTCCTCATCATCATGTTCTTCTTCTTCGTTGGTATTGTCGCTGTTCGCTTGTAGAGGTGGAGAAGAAGGTTGAGGTGGATCGTCTTGTTGCACTTCCCCATTCCCTTCGTCTTGACGTGTTCCACTTGTGGATGCCTCCATATCAACTTGTTGTTCACCTTGATGAGAAGTTGGGGCTTCCACTTGAATAGACGAGGTACTCTCTTTTATTTCCACGGGGCGAATCTTGCCAATGGACAAGTCTTGGATTGCTTCCGATGGTTCTTGATCTCCTACATCAATTGGCAATTGCTCAACTTGCGAGCCGTTAGTTTCATCAAACTTCACATCTACCGTCTCTTCAACTTTTCGAGTGAAGTTGTTGTAGACACGGTAAGTGTGAGAGTTCGATCCATAACCAAGTAGAAAACCTTCATGAGATTTAGGAGCAAACTTTAAACGACGATGCTTATCAAGAATGTAACATTTTGAGCCAAATACTCGAAAGTATCCAACTTATGGTTTGTTACCGGTTTCATACGTCGTTTTACCAAGAAGGTTGTGAAGATAGAGTCGATTTGTAGCATGACAAGCTGTTTCAACTGCTTTCGCCCAAAAGTGTTTTGGCATCTTGTATTCATCAAGCATGGTTCTTGCCATCTCAATAAGAGTCTGATTCTTCCTCTCAACAACTCTATTTTTTTGAGGTGTGTACGTAGCCGAGAACTCATGTGAAATTCCTTCCTCATCAAGAAAGGTATCCACATTGGCGTTCTTGAACTCTGTTCCGTTGTCACTCCGAACCTTCTTGATCTTCACTTCAAATTGATTTTGGGCCTTTCTTGCGAAGTTCTTGAAGATCTTTTGTACCTGCAATTTGTTATCGAGAAAGAACTCCCACGTAAATCTTGAAAAATCATCAACAATGACCAAACCGAAAGAGTTACCACCAAGACTCTTATAGGAGTTGGGACCAAAAAGATCCATATGAAGTAGCTCGAGTGGTCTCCTTGTGGTCATAATGTTCTTCATGGGATGGCTTCCTCCAACTTGTTTTCCTGCTTGACAAACACTACAAAGTCGATCCTTGTCAAATATAACATCTTTCACACCAAGGATATGATGTCCTTTAACAAGTTTATCAAGGTTGCGCATGCCAACATGTCCAAGTCTCCTATGCCATAGCCAACCTTTAGAAGATTTAGCAATTAAACATGTACGAGGTTGGGCTCTCTTAGTGAAATCAACAATATATAGATCACCTCTATGAATGCCAGTAAAGACCATATTATGATTATCTCGACGAAACACTTGGCAATCTACTTCGGTAAATAGGACATTGAAACCAAAGTCGGCTAGTCTAGATACGGAAAAAAGATTGTAATCAAGAGATTCATCAAGCATATCATTTTGAATGGAGCTATCATTGGATATGGCCACCTTACCAAGGCCAAGTACCTTACCCTTGGAGTTGTCTCCAAAAGTCACATACTTGTGTGGACCATCATTTTTAGCAAGCTCATGAAACTTGTATCTATCTCCGGTCATGTGATCGGTACACCCACTATCAAGAATCCACTCTTTTTCTCCGGCCATGTAATCTCAAAGATTTGCCATAAGACTAAGATTCCTCATGGTCTTCTCAAATTCTATGTCAAATTCTTCATCCTCATCATAATAGCCATGCTCAACATCATCATCATCAACATGTATATGATCATCACCTAAGGCAATGAATTCATTAGTTTTATGATCATGACAATGTTCAAGTTTATGAATTCTAATAGCTTCCGTGATAATGTTACTAATAGTTCCAACATCTCCTTTAGCACACATAAGATCATGAAGCTCAAACAAGCAATCATCAAAGTTAGGATCACTAGGACTCATCTTGTGAAAAGCAATAGTCTTATGAAGAATCTCATCAAGATTCTTTAAAGAGTAATCGGGATATCGCTTTTCCAAACCATGCCATAGGGTATAGGCACATCCAAAGTTTTGCATACAACGAAGCACGATTTTAGGTAATCCTCTAATGATAAGATTGACGGTTCTAAGATTACGAAGCATGTCAATTTCCTCTTCATGAGTAGGATGCAAGGGATCAATAGGAGGCAGATAAGGATTATGAATATACTTGCTCAAGTTAAATTCATCAAAGATATCAAGCATCTCATTCTTCCAAACGTTGTAATACTCCCCATTGAGAATAGGCACTCTACGTCTAAGACTCCCCAAAGTAGACACATCCATCTCCCTCCAATGGTGATTAAGCCAAAGCAATGGAAACCAATGCTCTGATACCAATTGTGGGATCGAGGAGATAGGTCTAGAGGGGGAGTGAATAGACCCTTAACAAACCAAAAGTGCAGTTTTTAGTTTCTCTTGGAACTTAGGCAGATTTTGGCACAAGTTAAGATAACACCAAGACTTTCTACACAAGCAAATCTAGAGATTGAGCAGCGGAAATAGTAAAGCATGCAAGTGTACAGAAAGTAAAGGGGTAGAGTATGGAAGATCAAACGCAATGAAAAAACGGTGGTTTTTGGCATGGTTCCGATAGGTGGTGCTATCATACGTCCACGTTGATGGAGGCTTCAACCCACGGAGGGTAACGGTTGCACGAGTCCATGGAGGGCTCCACCCACGAAGGGTCCACGAAGAAGCAACCTTGCCTATTCCACCATGGCTTACGTCTACGAAGGACTAGCCTCACTCGGGGTAGATCTTCACGAAGTAGGCGATCTCCTTGCCCTTACAAACTCCTTGGTTCAACTCCACATGATCTTGGAGGCTCCCAAGTGACACCTAACCAATCTAGGAGACACCACTCTCCAAAAGGTAATAGATGGTGTGTTGATGATGAACTCCTTTCTCTTCTGCTTCAAATGATAGTCTCCCCAAACACTCAAGAACTTCCTCACAGATTTGGCTATGGTGGAAGAAAGATTTGAGTGGAAAGCAACTTGGGAAAGGCTAGAAATCAAGGTTCAAATGGTTGGATTGGAATGTCTTGATCTCAACACATGAGTAGGTCGTTCTCTCTCAGAAAATGTATGGTGGAAGTGTAGGCACGTTCTGATGGCTCTCTTACTAGGTAAGAGGGTGGTGGAGGGGTATAAATAGCCTTCACACGAAATCCAACCGTTACACACATTTGACCAAAATCGGTGGCACCGAAACAAGAATCTCGGTGAGACCGACCTGTGCAAAGATATGAACGTTTGAAGTTTTGGTGGGACTGGATGGAACATCTCGGAGCAACCGAAGTGCAATGGTAAGGGTTAGACCCAGTCTCGGTGGCACCGATTGCATAATCTCGGTGAGACCGAAATGATGCAACTTGGCAACAGAAACTTGGTCACTCCATCTCGGTGTTACCGAGTGCAATTTTGGTGGAACCGAAAGAATTGCAACTAGGCAACAGAAAGATGGTCACCCATCTCGGTGAGACCGAGATCCATATCGGTGGATCCGATTTGTTAGGGTTTGGCAAGTGGCACTGTCCTGATGAACTCGGTGGGTCCGGATGAATGAGTTTCGGTGGAACCGAGTTGACTTTGTGAAATGGGACAAGTTTGGGTAGGGAAAGTGGTTGAGGGTTTTGGAGCAATATCATTGAGCACTTGAGCAAATAGATCATTATCAAAACCTCATCCCCTTTTAATAGTATTGGCTTTCCTATGGACTCAATGTGACCTTGGATCACTAAACCAAAAATGAAGAGTCTTGAGCTTTTGCCAATATAAGTCCTTAGCATTTTGAAGGGTCCACATCCCTAGTCCTTGCCACGCCAATGCTGAACTTATCTGAAATTTACTAGATAGAAACATTAGTCCAACAACATGTATGTTGGCATAGATTACCAAAACCACCCAGGGAGCAAATGTGCTTTCATTTTCCTACCGTTATTTATTATGTTTTGGGTCATTATTTCACTTTATGATACAATTCTTATGCCTTTTCTCTCTTATTTTTTGCAAGTTTCACATGAAGAGGGAGATTGCCGACAGCTGGAATTCTGGACCGGAAAGGGCTACAACAGAGATAGCTATTTTGCACATCTCCAAATGACCTGAAAATTTACGGAGAGTTGTTTTGGAATATATAAAAAATACTGGCGAAAGAAATACCATAGGGGGACCCACCAGGAGGTCACAAGCCTGGGGGGCGCGCCCTACCCCCTGGGCGCGCCCCCCGAGCTTGTGGGGCCCCTGGCATGCCTCCGGGCCCATCTTCTCCTATAAGATGCAATTTGCCCTAGAAAAAATCAGAAGAAGACTTTCGGGACGAAGCGCCTCCGTCTCGAGGCGGAACCTGGGCAGGAGCAATTTTGCTCTCCGGCGGAGCAATGCCGTCGGGGATACTTCCCTCCGGGAGGGGGAAATCGAAGCCATCGACATCACCAACGATCCTCTCATCATGGGAGGACCAATCTTCATCAACATCTTCACCAGCACCATCTCATCTCAAACCCTAGTTCATCTCTTGTATTCAATCTTTGTCTCAAAACCTCAGATTGGTACCTGTGGGTTGCTAAAGTGTTGATTACATCTTGTAGTTGATGCTAGTTGGTTAATTTGGTGGAAGATTATACGTTCAGATCCTTAATGCTATTCAATACCCCTCTGATCTTGAACATGAATATGATTTGTGAGTAATTACTTTTGTTCTTGAGGACATGGGAGAAGTCTTGTCATAAGTAATCATGTGAATTTGGTATTCGTTCGATGTTTTGATGATATGTATTTTGTTGCTTCCTTTAGTGGTGTCGTGTGAACGTTGACTACATGACACTTCACCATATTTGGGCCTAAGGGAAGGCATTGTGGAGTAGTAATTAGATGATGGGTTGCTAGAGTGACAGAATCTTAAACCCTAGTTTATGCGCTATTCCGTAAGGGGCTGATTTGGATCCATATGTTTCATGCTATGGTTAGATTTATCTTAGTTCTTCTTTCGTAGTTGTGGATGCTTGTGAGAGGGGGTAATCATAAGTAGGAGGCTTGTTCAAGTAAGAACAGCACCCAAGCACCGGTCCACCCACATATCAAATTATCAAAGTAGCCAACGTGAATCAAACAAACATGATGAAAGTGACTAGATGAGAATTCCTATGTGTCCTCGAGAACTCTTTGCTTTATATAAGAGACCGTTCCGGCTTGTCCTTTGCTATAAAAAGGATTGGGCCACCTTGTTGCACCTTGTTACTATTGTTACTTTTTATTTGTTACGAATTATCTTGCTATCAAAACTATCTGTTACCGCTCCTTTCAGTACTTGCAGAGAATACCTTGCTGAAAACCGCTTGTCATTTCCTTCTGCTCCTCGTTGGGTTCGACACTCTTACTTATCGAAAGGACTACAATTGATCCCCTATACTTGTGTGTCATCAACCATCGAGCCAAAAAGGTTTCGGCACACGCCTGGAACTTTTTGGACGGTGCCGGAAATGTTCTGTGACCTTCTGCTACTTGTAGACTGCGTTGGTATTTCCCCAAAGAGGAGAGGATGATGCAGTATAGTAGAGATATGTATTTCCCTCAGTTAAGAACCAAGGTTATCAATCCAGTAGGAGAACCAAGCAAAATTCCATTAAGCGCACCTGCACACACAAAAGCAAACACTTGCACCCAACGCAAATAAGAGGGTTGTCAATCCTCCTAGCGGTTATTTGCAAAGATTAATTCTGATAGTGGTAGATAGATAAACTAAAATACTAAATAAAATAAAAGTAAATAAATTGTAGCAAGGTATTTTTGATTTTAATATATGATAAAAATAGACCCGGGGGCCATAGTTTTCACTCGAGGCTTCTCTCTCGAACACATAGCATACGGTGGGTAAACAAATTACTGTTGGGCAATTGATAGAAAAGCAAATAATTATGACGGATTCATGGCAATGATCATGTATATAGGCATCACGTCCAAGACAAGTAGACCGACTCCTGCCTACATCTACTACTATTACTCCACCCATCGACCGCTATCCAGCATGCATCTAGGGTATTAAGTATGAAACAGAGTAACGCTTTAGGCAAGATGACATGATGTAGACAAAGTAAATTCAAGCAATATGATTAAACCCCATCTTTTTATCCTTAATGGCAACAATACAAATACGTGTCATGTCCCCTTCTATCACTGGGATGGAGCACCGCAAGATTGAACCCATCACAAAGCACCACTCCCATTGCAAGATAAATCAATCTAGTAAGCCAAACCAAATCGATAGATCGGAGAGAAATACAAAGCTATAATAATCATGCATAAAGGAGTTCAGAGAAGACTCAAATATTTCTCATGAATAATCTGATCATAAACTCACAATTCGTCGGATCCCAACAAACACACCGCAAAACAAGATTACATCGGATAGAACTCCAAGAACATCGAGGAGAACATGGTATTGAAGATCAAAGAGAGAGAAGAAGCCATCTAGCTACTAGCTATGGACCCGTAGGTCTGTGGTAAACTACTCACACTTCATCGGAAGGGCAGCAAGGTTGATGAAGAAGCCCTCCGTGATCGATTCCCCCTCTGGCAGAGTACCAGAAAAGGCATCCAGATGGGATCGCGGAAGAACAGAGGCTTGCGGCGGCGGAAAGTTTTTCTCTTCTGTCTCTCTGGTATATTGGGAATATTTGGGAATTTATAGCGCTGGAATTAGGTCAGGAGGGGCTACGAGGGGCCCACAATCCTGCGGCCGTGCCTACCCCCCCGGGCGCGCCCTCTAGGCTTGTCGCCTCCTCGTGGCTCTTCTGGTCTTCTCCCGAAGCTTCGTGGGTTTCTTCTGGTCCAGAAAAAATTAATACAAAGTTTTTTTCTCGTTTGGACTCTTTTTGATAATGATTTTCTGAAAAGGCAAAAACAAGCAAAAAACAGCAACTGGCACTGGGCACTGGGTTAATAGGTTAGTCCCAAAAAATTAATGGCATATAATTGCATATAAAACATCCAAGATTGATACTATAATAGCATGGAACAATCAAAAATTATAGATACGTTGGAGACGTATCAAGCATCCCTAAGCTTAAATTCTGCTCGTCCTGTAATCTTTCTCTTACGATATGAATAATAAGATCCGAATGATTCAAAGCAATAGTCTATAGTTTGATATAAAGACATCAATACTCAGGCATAGTAATAAACAATCATGTCTTTCAAAATAAAAATGCTAAAGAACGTTATCCCTACAAAATCATATAATCCTGTCATGCTCCATCTTCTTAACACAAAATATTTATCATGCACTACCGCGATGACAAGCCGAGCAATTGGTTCATACTTTTAAATGCGCTTCAGCTTTTTCAACCCCCACGCAATACATGAGCGCAAGCCATGGATATAGCACTATGGGTGGAATAGAGTGTGGTGGTAGAGGTAAATAAGGGGAAGTCAAAAATAAGAAGATAGTCTCACATCAACGAGGCTAATCAACGGGCTATGGAGATGCCCATCAATTGATGTTAATGCGAGGAGTAGGGATTGCCATGCAACGGATGCACTAAGAGCTATAAGTGTATGAAAGCTCAACATGAAAACTAAGTGGGTGTGCATCCAACTTGCTTGCTCATGAAGACCTTGGGCATTTGAGAAAGCCCATCATCGGAATATACAAGCCAAGTTCTATAATGAAAAATTCCCACTAGTATATGAAAGTGAAAAAATAGGAGACTCTCTATATTAAAGAACATGGTGCTACTCTGAAGCACAAATGTGGAAAAAGGATAATAACATTGCCCCTTCTCTCTTTTTCTCTCATTTTTTTTCGTGGGCTCTTTTTGGCCTCTTTTTTTTTCGTCGGGAGTCTCATCCCGACTTGTGGGGGAATCATTGTCTCCATCATCCTTTACTCACTTGGACAATGCTCTAATAATGATGATCATCACACTTTTATTTATTTACAACTCAAAATTACAACTCGATACTAGAACAAATATGACTCTATATGAATGCCTCTGGCGGTGTACCAGGATGTGCAATGATACTAGCGTAAGATGTATAAAAATGATGAACGATGGCTGAGCCACAAATACTATGTCACCTATATGATCATGCAAAGCAATATGACACGGTGTCATAGACGGTGTTATAGAAACGGAACGGTGGAAGTTGCATGGCAATATATCTCGGAATGGCTATGGAAATGCCATGATAGGTAGGTATGGTGGCTGTTTTGAGGAAGATATAAGGAGGCTTATGTGTGATAGAGCGTATCATATCACGGGGTTTGGATGCACCGGCAAAGTTTGCACCAACTCTCAGTGTGAGAAAGGGTAATGCACGGTACCGAAGAGGCTAGCAAATTGCGGAAAGGTGAGAGTGCGTATAATCCATGGACTCACATTAGTCATAAAGAACTCATATACTTATTGCGAAAGTTTATTAGCCCTCGAAGCAAAGTACTACTATGCATGCCCCTAGGGGGATAGATTGGTAGGACAAGTCCATCGCTCGTCCCCGACCGCCACTCATAAGGTAGACAGTCAAGAATAAATCATGCCCCAACTTCCTAGCATAACGACAGATCATACGTGCATGCTTCGGGAATCACAAACCTTAACACCAATATTCTTACTAAACCACAATTATCTACTAGCACCTCCCACATATTACCATCTTAATATCGCAAAACTATTGCAAGGAATCAAACTTATCATATTCAGTGATCTACATGAAAGTTTTTATTATATCCCTCTTGAATAACTATCATATCAGGACCAAATTCATAACCCGTGCATATTACCTTTGCTATTTATTAGACTCTCAAAAATATATAAGTGAAGCATGAGAGTGCATCTATTTCTTTAAAATATAACCACCGCCGTGCTCTAAAAGATATAAGTGAAACACTAGAGCAACTGCCTAGCTCAAAAGATATAAGTGAAGCACATAGAGTATTCTAAAAAATCACGAATAATGTGTGTCCCTCTCAAAAAGGTGTGTTCATCAAAGATGATAGTGACAAATTAAAAAGCAAACAAACTATATCACAAGACGCTCCAAGTAAAACACATATCATGTGATGAATAAAAATATAGCTCCAAGTGAGTTACCGATAGATTGTAGACGAAAGAGAGGATACCTTCCGGGGCATCCCCAAGCTTAGACGCTTGAGTATTCCTTGAATATTACCTTGGGGTGCCTTGGGCATCCCCAAGCTTAGGCTCCTGCCGCTCCTTATTCCTTTATCCATCGTAGTCTCACCCAAAACTTGAAAACTTCAGCACACAAAACTCAACAGAAACCTCGTGAGATCCATTAGTATAACAAGCAAATCTTAAACTTTAGGTACTATTGTAAATTGATTCATATTTAATATTGGCATAATTCTACTGTACTCCAACTTCTCCATGACTCATACCCCCCGATACGATCCATAGATTCATCAAAATAAGCAAACTATGCAACAAAAACAGAATCTATCTAAAACAGAACAGTTTGTAAAGATCTATTTAGAATATATACTTTTGTAACTCCAAAAATTCTGAAAAATTAGGACAACGTAAAAAATTCATATACCAATACTGTGTAAAAATTTCAGATTTTTCTGACGCTACAGTACAGAATCAAAAATCTATTACTGGACGCAAAGCTTTCTGTTTTCCAAACAGCATCTATTATACTATCATCAACATCATCCCAAAGGCATTACTTGGCACAAACACTAATTAAAAGATAAAAACATAATCATAACAGAAGCTATAATTGTGTAAACACACAAGAACATAAATTGTTGGGTTGTCTCCCAACAAGCTCTTTCTTTATAGCCATTAAGATAGGCTTCGAGATTTTAATGACGCTCACATAAAAGATAAGAATTGAAGCACAAAGAAAGCATCATATAGCATGTAAGAAACATATTTAAGTCTAACATACTTCCTATGCATAGGCATTTTATAGGAAAACAAATTATCAGGAAAAAAAGTATCTAGCATATGCAAGGAAGAAGAACGAAGCATTAACATTTTGAACTTCAAGAGAGGTAATTGAGTAACATGAAAATTTCTACAACCATATTTTCCTATCTCATAATAATTACATGTAGGATCATAGTCAAATTCAACAATATAGCTATCATATAAAATATTCTCTTCACGATCCACATGCATAAAAGTTTTATAATCTTCCAAGATAGTAGGATTAACATCAACTAAAGTCATGACCTCTCCAAACCCACTTTTATCAAAAATTTCATCAGATTGAACACTCTCCAAAGTAGTGGGATCATTATTACCTAAAGTTGATGCTCTTCCAAACCCTCTTTTAATAGTATTGCAAATTTTATTATCAATAACATATTCATCACGAGGCTTAAATAAATCTTCAAGATCATAAGAAGCAACATCACCCCAATCAAGATCTTTGCAATAAGTAGTGCACATAACAAAATTTTCATCCCCAAGCTTGTAGCTTTGCATATCATTAGCACAATTGACATTAATAGAATTTATAATAACATCATTGCAATCATGCTTTTCATTCAAGGAGCTATCAACTATGGGTGCTATAGCAATAATTTCATTTTTAACATAAGGAACTATAGTAAGTTCATCTCTATAAGCATCATTAATATTGGCATCATGGCCATATAGTAAGCATCACATTCATCAAGAGGGGATATTTCAATCGAATTAACGAATCATAATTATCTATGGATTCATGCATATCATTATTTTCGTCCAAAGTAGCAGACATTCTCTCAATAAATTCATTAACATAGGCATTAGAGCATAGTTTTCATAGCAATACTTAAGTATGTCAAAAATTTCAGATTTGTAGAGAGTAGCATCATACTTTTCAATCAAAGAAGCAACTTCATAAGCACCCTTAAAAGCAACAAATTCTTTGTGACGCCCCTGCTCGACCGTGCACTAATCATACACGCAAATGCACACGATCAAGCATAAGGACTCACGGGAAGATATCACAACACAACTCTAAACACAAATAAAAATAATACAAGCTTTATATTACAAGCCAGGGGCCTCGAGGGCTCGAATACATAAGCTTGCACATACAAGCGTCAGCGAAAGCATTAGATATCTGAGTACAGATATAAAAGTAAAACAGATATGCCCTAACAGGCGGGGCAAAACAACAACACAGATCGAAAAGGCGCAGGCCTCCTGCCTGGGAGCCTCCTAACTACTCCTGGTTGGCTGGCTCAACCCAGTAGTACGTGCCTCCGGGACTCTCCTGGTAGTAAGCTCCTGCGGTGTCGTCTGGCTCCTGGGCTCCGCCATCTGGTCGCAAGTATCGAGTATGGGGGAAAAAGAATAGCAAAGCAACCATGAGTACTCATCCAAAGTACTCGCAAGACTGACATCAGAACTATACTAAGTATGCTTCGGTATCAAAGGAATGGGGCTATATCTTTGGACTGAACTGCAGAATGCCAGAATAGAGGGGGATAAGCCTAGCCTATCGAAGACTAGCATCTTGAAGCAATCTTGCAGCATTAGAAGAGTGCAGATTAGCATATTATAAATTAACAAGCATGTTGAAGCAAAGCCCAGAGATCCTTCCTCGACTCCCTGCGAGAAAGCGATCCCGGAGCTTATAATTAATTAATATGTATCCAGTTCAAATAGTGGTAGATCGGGATACAACACTGAGCGTCCTGTTACCGTGTACACGGCTATTCGAATAGATAACTTCCCTGCAGGGGTGCACTACTGTTACCCAACACGCTCGATTACATCTGGCCGGCCTCGGGTAATCGACACGACGTAGTCCTACCTAGGCTCAGCAGAGAGGTCAACACACCGGTCTAAATCCTAAGTGCTAAGGGGTCTTGGGCCATCGCCCTTTGCACTCCTGCACGTTGCGTGGCTGGTCAGGGCCCAGGCGCGACACTGTATACACAAGTGACGTAACCAGCCCACCCCAACAATCAGGCCGCATCTCTGAGCTGTGACGTCTGAAGAGCTTTCGGCTGATACATACGACGTAGAGGGTCCCATAACCATTATCCCACGTGGTGGTAGTGCGTATAGGGCCAACGACCCACTCAGATCAAATACCCAAATCCGTTAGGCAAATTTAGTAACTCGCAGAGACGATCAGACTACCTGTCGCTCCGACTTAGTAACACACGGATCACGAACAGGGTGGTCTCCACCTGCCCTGTCGTTCCGCCACAATAATCTCTCGCGGGTGCCCTCCTGGCAAACCCGACTTCACATTTCCCCGCGGGTACCCCTCGGGGTAGACCCGCCTGTAACAAGGCCAAAGTAATTGTGTGTCCAAAGTATCGAGAAGGGATCCGAGGAATCACCCTTGATGGATTCCCTACTCGAGGAGTTGCACGACGGTAGCTTTGTCGGAGGTGGTGAAAGAGGAATCACCCTCGGTAACCCACAACCGAATAACTATTCTACAGAGGCATCATCGGAATTGAGATAAGAGGTATCACCCTCGGCACCCGATGCTAGCTCTGCAGAGACGAGCAACTTAGGGGGTGTGCGGTGATGTGCTGTTCTCAGCCCGTTCGATCACATCAAGCGGGGTACCAGTACTACAGCGGGGCAACTACAGCAAGGAAGAGGGGCCACAGATAGGTTACTACCATCCAATCTATACTAAGCATTTTGGATAACAGGCAGGTATCAATAACAGTTACAAGGACAGGCTATGCATCAGAATAGGATAAACCAACAACAGTAGCAATTCTAATGCAAGCAGGGGGAGAAAGAATAGGTGATATAGGCATGCGTCAAGGGGGGTTGCTTGCCTGGAAGCTCTGCGGAAGGGGTCTGGTCGTCGGCGACGTCGTCGTACACTGCAGTGTCGTCGGCAGTCTCGGGGGCTATCGGGAGAGAAGAAGGGGGAAGAAATAATAAATACACGGAAATAATGCAACAACGATGCATGACATGTCTAAATGATATGCAGAGGTGTTATACTGCCTATCTAACTGCCTTAGTTAATTTAGGAATTTATTTTATTAAAGTTATGCACTATTCATCTATCGGATACGGGCAAAAAGTCCCATGTTCATCTAGATAGGAGTGATGGTCAAGCATTTTGACCACATATTCGGATTCTTCATATTTTTCTGATCATTTTTCATATATAAATTATTTTCATCTGAGTTACGGTTTATTTTATATGATTTTTCAAAGTTTTAATGATTTTCTGGAATTATTTAAATTATTTATTCTAGAATTATCCGAAACAGTAAAAGGTGACGTCAGCATGATGTCATTGTGACGTCAGTAGTCAACTCTGGCTGACCAGAGTCAAACCTGACCAGTGGGACCCACTGGTCAGTGACTGATTCAACTAACAGTGGATTAATTTAACTAATTAACCTAATTAGCTAACGGGACCCACCTGTGAGTGACAGATTAGGTTAACTAATTAACTAATAGATTAATTAATGTTTTAATTAGTATTTTTATTTATTTAAAATCATTTAAACAGGGTGGGACCCGCGTGTCAGTGACACAGATGCAGCCACGTCAGCGGTTGACCCGGTCAACAGGTCAGCTGGGCCCACCCGTCAGCGTCACAAGGGACCCACACGTCAGGCCACGTCGGACGGCGACCGGCGACTCGCCGGGATCATGCCGGCGAGCGAGTTTGCGGCGGAGGCGCATGGGAGGTGGCCGGTATTCACGCACAGGGCATGGGAAGGGGCGCGGCTAGGCTCATTCGAACGGGCTCTTTGAGCCGCGTCGAATGGCGGTGGTCGAAGCGGCAGAGGTGGCCGGAGGCGAGCGCTACGATGTCGCCGGCGGCGAGGTACTCGGGTGAGCTACGGGGATGGCGATGTGGCGTGCTTTCGAGCGAATGGAACGGCTGGGGAGGATCTACGCGGCACAGCGAGTTCAACGGACACCAGCCCGAGACCAAATGGTCATCGGAGCCTCGTCGGCGACGAGCTCCGCGGAGGCGGGTACGGCCAAGCTTAACACGGCGGCTACGGTGCGAACGGAAGGGAAGGGAGGAGAGGATCCGGTGCGGCAGCTCACAGTGGCCCTGTAGAGGAGCAAAGCGGGCTCGGGGAGGGGTTCACGGCGGCGAATTGGGGCGGCGATCGACGGCGGCCGTAGGAAGAAGAAGGGCTCATGCAACTTGATGTAGGGGCGTCCGGCTTCGGCTTGTCGGTGCAGACGGCGTAGTCGAGGACGGCGACGACGTAGGACTTGGCGGAGCGGCGATCGGGAGGCGGTGGCCGCGAGTTCTAGCGGTGGCCGTTCATGGCGCCGCTCGGGTGTGGAAGAAGAGGGCGAGGGAGAGGGAGTGGGGAGACTAGGGTTTGCCAGGGGGGTTGCGGGGTCCTTATCCGCGCGGGGGAGCCACGGGATGATCGACAGCGAGGCAGAACGGCGAGTGAACGGCGCGTGCTCGTTCTGCCGTCGCCATGGCATTCGGCCAGCGCGAGGAAGGAGAAGGCCCTGGCGGGCTGGGCCGATTTGCACTGTGCACTCAAGGCCCCGCGCGCCAGTGAGTTCTCTCCCTTTTCATTTTCTTTTTCTGTTTTCTGCTTTCACCTCTGTTTTGCAAAATGTTTGGCTACCATATGAGTTTTGTAAAATATGAGACTTGGCCCAATATTAATAGTGCAATTTTAGTTACTACCAGAAATTAGTTTGGGGAAAATATGATTTCATTTGAATTTTAATTAAATAAGAAGGTATTAATTGTTGCTGTTTTGCTACTGTTTCAGGGTGTTAGGCTCATTTAACTAATTCAATTAATGTGGATTATATTTTTATAAATGCCTCTGGATTATTTTCAATATTATGAACATTTTGGTTCTCAAGTTTGAACAACTTTTATTTTCACTTTATATTTGAATTTCAATTTGAATTGGAATTTGAAATGAGATATGATTCTAATGTGATCAAGACTTGTTAATCATGCTGACTTGGCATTATCAAAAGGTGATCACTGTAGCTATTACATGGGGATGTTACATTCTTTAATTTGTTCGATATTATAGTAACTATAAACACCCTTGGCATAAGAAGATAGGATTTCATTTTCATTAAACTCACATAGGCAGGGAAGGTGTTTTTTAGGGTTCTTAAAGCAACAAGTAAAATCATAAATTTCACATAGATTCCAAGCATAGCATAGCAAACAATTTATTTGATTCCATAAGAGTCTCCCTTTTGAGACAAACGGTGACGCACAAAATGAGCATGCTCATCTAATGATTTTCCCTCAACTAAACTAGTTGGGGTTTCGGCACGAGCACAAATGGATCGGAGATGATCCAAGTAGAAAACTTTAAGTGGATCCATAGTATCTTAAATTTTTGTTTTATTTTATGTTCTTGTGTGTTTGACATGAAGGCAATAAAAGCAAGCAAGCAAGCAAATAAAATATTTTTGTATTTTTTGTGAAATTGTTTTAGAAGTGGGGGAGATGAAAATGAGAGGCAAATGCAAATAAAAGGCAAATAAAGTAAATGCAAATGGATGATAGTTTGTGCGAAGGTACTTGATAAATTTTGGTGATGTCTCCCAGGCAACGGCGCCAAAAATTCTTCCTGCTACTAGTAGACTGCGTTGGTATTTCCCCGAAGAGGAGAGGATGATGCAGTATAGTAGAGATAAGTATTTCCCTCAGTTAAGAACCAAGGTTATCAATCCAGTAGGAGAACCAAGCAAAATTCCGTTAAGCGCACCTGCACACACAAAAGCTAACACTTGCACCCAACGCAAATAAGAGGGTTGTCAATCCTCCTAGCGGTTATTTGCAAGGATTAATTCTGATAGTGGTAGATAGATAAACTAAAATACTAAATAAAATAAAAGTAAATAAATTGCAGCAAGGTATTTTTGATTTTAATATATGATAAAAATAGACCGGGGGGCCATAGTTTTCACTAGAGGCTTCTCTCTCGAACACATAGCATACAATGGGTAAACAAATTACTGTTGGGCAATTGATAGAAAAGCAAATAATTATGACGGATTCATGGCAATGATCATGTATATAGGCATCACGTCCAAGACAAGTAGACCGACTCATGCCTGCATCTACTACTATTACTCCACCCATCGACTGCTATCCAACATGCATCTAGGGTATTAAGTATGAACCAGAGTAACGCTTTAAGCAAGATGAGATGTAGACAAAGTAAATTCAAGCAATATTATTAAACTCCATCCTTTTATCCTTAATGGCAACAATACAAATACGTGTCATGTCCCCTTCTGTCACTGGGATTGAGCACCGCAAGATTGAACCCATCACAAAGCACCTCTCCCATTGCAAGATAAATCAATCTAGTAGGCCAAACCAAATTGATAGATCGGAGAGAAATACAAAGCTATAATAATCATGCATAAAAGAGTTCAGAGAAGATTCAAATATTTCTCATGAATAATCTGATCATAAACTCACAATTCATCGGATCCCAACAAACACACCGCAAAAGAAGATTACATCGGATAGAACTCCAAGAACATCGAGGAGAACATGGTATTGAAGATCAAAGAGAGAGAAGAAACCATCTAGCTACTAGCTATGGACCCGTAGGTCTGTGGTAAACTACTCACACATCATCGGAAGGGCAGCAAGGTTGATGAAGAAGCCCTCCGTGATCGATTCCCCCTCCGGCAGAGTACCGGAAAAGGCCTCCAGATGGGATCGCGGAAGAACAGAGGCTTGCGGCGGCGGAAAGGTTTTCTCTTCTGTCTCTCTGGTATATTGGGAATATTTGGGAGTTTATAGCGCTGGAATTAGGTCAGGAGGGGCTACGAGGGGCCCACAAGCCTGGGGGCACGCCTACCCCCCTGGGCGCGCCCTCCATGCTTGTCCCCTCCTCGTGGATCTTCTGGTCTTCTCCCGAAGCTTCGTGGGTCTCTTCTGGTCCAGAAAAAATTAATCCGAAGTTTTTTTCTCGTTTGGACTCTTTTTGATAATGATTTTCTGAAAAGGCAAAAACAAGCAGAAAACAACAACTGGCACTGGGCACTGGGTTAATAGGTTAGTCCCAAAAAATGATATATATAATGGCATATAATTGCATATAAAACATCCAAGATTGATACTATAATAGCATGGAACAATCAAAAATTATAGATACGTTAGAAACGTATCACCTTCCGAAATTTTTCCAGAGAGATCTGGCGCGAGAAACTCGATGTTCCCCGATAGGGGACAAGATCCACTATTCATGGGCTGGTTTTAACGGGGTTTCCTTCTAGAAGGTATTCACTATTTTTGGAGAGAGGATAAGGTGGAAGAAGGGTGGTGGGCCCCCCTCAAAGGGGCAGCGAATTTCGTCCATGGGCTTGGGGGCCCCCCATGGGGCTTCATTCCACCATTTGGTGGATAAGAACAAGCCCTCCTTATGTGGCATGATGTAAAGATCCAAGCCCCTTTTGGTCTTTTCACCCTTGGGCCTCTACCCCTTGCTCACCCTATAAATAGAGGTGGAGAGGGCTCTCCAAAATGAGAATTCTCTCTCAAACATATGCCATACATGATCTGGCTTTCTCTCCTTCCCTCCACGAAATAGTTTCGTACTGCCGAAAGGCTGTCTAGTCTCCGGTAGGAAATAGTTCTGGATGGCGAAGCCTTGCCGGATAGCTGACACCATATGTCTGCAACCCCGTAGAGAGGTCGTAGGATCGATCTTCTGCCCAAGGGGCTGTTCGAGGGTCCTCCCGAAGGGCTGTCCGAGAGACCATCCGAGGGACTGTCCGACGGCCTCCCGAAGGGCTGTCCGAGGGACCGTCCGAGGAGCGGACGAGGGAGAACATCCTCGCGGTTGGGAGGTTGTAAATCCTAGCTGCGGGGATCTGCACCGACGATCTTCGCCAACTCTACTTCTGCTGTGCTACGAGTTGGTAATGATCAGATCAAAAACCTTGTATGCATCTCCATAGTGTTCCTGGGCATGTTCGTAGTGCGGAAATTTTTTGTTTTCTGTCGCGTTCCCTTACAGTGGCATCATGAGCCGTGCTATGCGTAGATGCATGTTTCGATCTAGAATACATGAGATGTATGGGTATTGCACAATATAATTTTGTAGTAGATGAGTTCTATTGCTGAAAATTATTTGTGCGGGTAGCAGATGAAATCTATTACCCGATGTTCTTGTTACTTCCCTTGAATTTGCGTAGTCCTGATCTTGACGTCATGATGGAATTTTTTGTGACAAAGTTCTGGCAATCCGTGATCCTTCTATGCTACTCCTGAGTATGCTGGTTGTAGATCAACGAAGTGCTTCAGTTCTTTGGGTTCCACCATAGTCAAGAAAGATGGATGTTTTGCAGACTTAAGGGCAATGCAGATATGATCTGCACAGGGTTATTGCGTATGACGAAGTTCTGTATGGGGCTCGAGATTTTATTATCTCGTGTTTCATACGCCCCGCAAAGTTAATCTAGCAACTTGAATAATCATACTTGATGATAAACGTTGGTAGTTGTGGTTTAGGTCAAAACCTTAAAAGCCACGTAAAATAAAATTTGCATAAACCGATTAGAGGCGTCTAGCTTGGTTTTGCAGGATGGCATGTGATGTGGTATATCAATTCTCATATTAATTTGAATATGTATGAGATGACTATATGATGTAAATTAATTAACATGACCAGCGTGTCATGATTCGGCATGATGGGTGGAGCCATATGATTGTCACTTTAATGACCTGCGTGTCAACCTTATGTAATGCACTAAATTTATTAGCTATAGAGATAGCAATATTATTTGGTGCATCGACAAGGTGGTGGCAACCTTCGCGAAGGTGAACACCGATGCAAATGCCGAAGACGAAGAAATTAAAGACTTCTCTTTCAGAAAGGGTTATACCATATCATGCTATTATGAATTGCCTGAGATGTTTATTCCCTCTTGTTGCACCCTTCTTGATTGCGCAGTAGTCGCTTTTTATTAGGGTGATCTCTCACTAAAAATATCAAGTGGTTAGTGTTCTCCCAAGTGTAGCACCGTCATGGCACCTATCTCTTCGGGGTATCACATGGATACATGGGTACGAACGATTAGAGAAGTGTGAGGCGGGTGAGTTGAGACCTCACAGCAAGATCACTTGGTTGTCTGGACATTTCGGAGGATCGTCCTGAGCTCGGAACACGCCCATCGAAAGATGAACAAGAGTCACATAGAGATGTGATTGGCAAGTTGGCCTACCAATTGAAATTCTCGTCACTTGAGATGGATACATCCTTAGCATTGAATTGAAATATGGGTCTTGTATCACTCAAAATCAATTATGAGAGATATTGATTTGAGTGGGAGCGCACTTTAGAATTAATTCTTTTAATTCTTAGTGAAATTAATTATGGACACTGTCTAAGTGTTATATGCATAATAGTTGTAGAAGAATGGCTCGCGTTTCCACCTTCCCTATTAAAATTGAATAGTTGTTAAATATCTGGTTATAACTTTACGGTTCGTAACGTAATGTGAGGATTGTCCTCAAGAGTGCCGAGAAGGACTTTTTCCTATCGCATGCTTTCAGTATTCTCCCGCTAATGCTATGGATGATGTGACTCTCGTCCTTCGATCCAAAAGCTAGAATTCTGTTACGGTCAAGTGCAATATGTTTGCTTCCATGAGACCCGAACTTCAAAAGTTTGGGATAGTTATGCGATATTCATGGAACTGAAAATTGGTTTCAGATACAAACAAAGGCTAAAAGATATGAGATATCCAAAGCAATGTTTGATTGCAAATTATTAGTAAAGTATTTACTATGCATTAAACTGATAAGAGAGGGATCCAGAAGAACGCATGTCATATGATGAAGGTGAATAAAACAACAACTTAAAGAGAAAGGAAATGTCCGAAGGGTGTTAGTGAGACTTTCATGCCTGGGAAGTTCGGGGCTAATGCCACTCTTAAAGTTGGGTGCTTCTTCTGAGAGTAGGAGAAATATTGGAAGTAAAATTGTTAGAAGTATAAAGGCAAAAAGAAAGAAGACTCGAATGTCCAGCTCATGTATGAATATCATACGAGTTATAGATGTATGAAAGGCTGGTCAAAGATATAATTCTTGGGAATTATGATTAAACATGTTAAACATTGATTCTTGGGTATTGTGATTAAAAGTTGATCACAGAGGTACCCGCTCGATTGCATTCAGTTGCAACTCGATGCAAGAACTACTACGTCCTAAAAGACTTGCCAGTAATGAGGTTTAGATACGCGCTGGGAACATAGTAAAAGTTACTATACCTTCCATCGGTGTATTACCTCTGTATTTATTTTCATAATTTATTTTAGAGTTTTATACACTCTAGCCCATTGCATAATGTTTGTTGCAAGAAGATTGTTCATGATAGAACAATTGTTGTTCGGTGTTATGAATAACATAAGGGTCATGCTTCCATCATGGATGGAATGTATGTTATGAACATTGACAATGATATGATACATCCATAACAACACTGACGCTAAATATCGCAAGACTAAAAGAATACCACATATGTATGGCATTGCATTTGGTCACACTGGAGAAACCCGCATGGAGAAATTCCATTATGATGGATTTTGAAGTCATTTGATTATGAATCATCCGATACTTGCAACTTTCGTCCGGAAAGTAAAGTGACTAAAATACCGTTCACAGGTCATAAGGAACGAGCAACGAACTTATTGGTGATCATACATTTTGATGTGTGTACTCCAATAGGTATTGTTGCTAGCAGTGGATTTGTTTATCTTCAGTGATGACTCAAGTAGATATATGGATATTTGCTTAATGAGACATTCGTCTGGATCCTTTGAAATCGTTCAAAAGGTTTTCAGAATGAAGTAGAAATTATTGTAACAAGAAAGTTATGTTTTTGCAATTAGATTGCGGAAAAGAATATTTGAGTTACAAGTTTAGCGAATGTCCAAGAGTTGTGAAAAGAGTTTCATAACTTACACCTCCCGAAACACTACTATGGGTGGAATATGCGTGAAGATGTAATCAAACCATTTATGATATGGTAAGATCAAAGATGACATAAAACAATTTTCCATTATCCCTTTTAAAGTAATGCATTAGAGACTGCGGCTTTTACACTGAAAAGAGTGCCATCAGATCTATTGAAATAATGCCATGGTATGGTACGCCCAACCATGTTATGTCTTTTCTTAACATTTGGAATATGGGGCTTGTGTAAAATATTTACAAACCTATTCCAAATCAGACAAGTGCTACTTTGTAGGTTGTCCCAAATTATTGGGTATTCCTCCATCACTATACCGAGGCAAAAGGTTTGCCACAAAGAGCGGTACGATTTTGAAGAAAATGCTTCTTGCAAAAAGGTGAGTGGGAGGACAGTGCAACTAGACAAGATAACAGTATCTTCATCATCAGGTCAAAGGAAAGAAACCTTGGAAGTAATTCCAGGGTTTGCTACTGCGACTGATACAGAAGCCTCTACATGAGATGTATGGACTTTGGTCGAACTTGCAGCTGAACCACGTAGGCAAAACTCGTGCAAACCTCTCAGGTGCGCAAATGAGATATTGTTGTTAGACAACAGTATACCTACGATAATCAAGGAAGCGATGATGGGCCCTGACTCCAGAATTGGCTAAATGCCAATATAATTCGAGATAGTATCCATATAAATGATTCAAGATTAGATCTTGATAAACCCTTCGGAAGACTTAGAGTCTAACGAATATTAATGAAACTAAAAACTGTACGGATAAAAATGTTTTATCCATAAAGCTCGACTTGTTACTTATAACAAATTCACGGAGTTGACTACGATGAGATTGTCTCACCGTAGCGATGCTTAAAGTCGGTTCGGGTTAAACTAGCAATTAATACATATTTCAATCATGAGATATGACACAAGGACGCCAAAAGGATTTTCATGAAATGGAAATACAAACTAGGACTTGTATGTGATACAGTCCAAAGTAAACCCGGGCATGGACAGCCCGGCCCGAGCCCGGCCCAAAAAACCTGGGCCGGGCCGGGCCGGGCTTGTCGTTCGGGCCGAGCTCGGGCCTTGTTTTGCAGCCCGAAAGGTAGTTCGGGCCGTGCTCGGGCTTCTCTTTTTCTGTATTTCGGGCCGGGCTTTCGGGCTTCGGGCCGGGCTTGCACGTGTGTACACTAGAAAACAGCGTTCGGGCCAGGCTTTCGGGCTTCATTTAGGGCCGGGCTCGGGCTTGAAAATAGGGTGTATTTCGGGCTTCGGGCTGGGCTCAGGCTTGAGAAAGGAAGGTCGGGCTTTTACAAGCCCGGGCCGAAACCCGGCCCGGCCCGGCGTTTGCCCGGGTTTAGTCCAAAGTGTTTTGTCGATCCAGAGGATGCTAGTGAGTGTGCAAAATTCAGAATTCCAGCAATGGAAAGAAGAGAGCATAATGGAGTTGGAATCTTCATTTTGATGAAATAGTCAAAAGAGTTTGATTTCATCAATGGATAGCAAAGATGCTTGTGGTTACAAGGAAGTAAGTGGGAGCATAATAATATTTCTGAAACCTTGTGTGCTTGACACATTGTTAATTGGAAATAATATAAATTTCTTGACACGAATTAGGACTTCATTGAAAAATAGTTTTTCTAATGAAGAGCTTGGGCTAGATAGCCTTGATATTAGGCATAATTATCTACGGAGATAAAATTGCCTAATAGGGCTAAGCCAAAATACATATTGACAAGATGCTAAAACAGTTTAGCATAAGAACGCCAAGGAGTGATTCTTGCCGAAGTCACATGGAAAGAGTTTTAGCAAGACTCGGTGTCCTAAAACACGGATGAGCAAAATACATGATGGCGATTCCACACACATTTGTGTTTGGATTAATCATGTATTCCAATGTATTTAAAACAACCAGATATGTCCAGTACTCCCAAGCAGTTGCGAGTAAAATACCAAAGTGATCAAAATATTGATCAAAGGACAGCAGCGAAAAATGTCGTTGTGTACTAAAGTAGCACTAATGACATGTTTTCTCGCAAATGGAGATTATGAAGTACTCGTTGTAAGTAGTTACATAGATACGGTCTTCATCAATACTCCAAGCGATTTTTTATTTAAATTAAGGGTTTTGTGTAATACACAATATGGTGGCACAGTAAGTTGGAATTGTTCATAACAAGTTACTGTGGCGAATACTATAACAGAGGCTAAGTACGTTGCCGCTTTAGAAGCGACAAAGAAGATGTTGAATCATACAGTTCATTCATGAACTTAGTATGGTTCCAAGATGGCTTTGGTCAATGGAACACTATTGTAGATAGTTGCTACATAGCTCAGTCTGAGGAATCAAGGTTCGACCAGTGATTCACATATATACAAAGCCAAGTCCACACAAAATATGAATTTTGTGAAAGCGTGAAAACGCGAGGATATGCAAAGATACACACGGACATGAAGTTGTCAGATCCGTTGGACAAAGACTATACCAAAAGCGAAGCATATTTTTACACCGGTATGCCATAGGTGTAAAGTGCATTAACATTGACTAGATTATTGGCTCTAGTGCAAGTGGGAGTCTGTAGGAGATATGCCCTAGAGGCAATAATAAATTTTATTATTTATCTCCATGTTCGTAATTATGTTTATATTCCGTGTTATAGCTGCTATGGTTCCCGAGCCCGTATATCCATAAAGGCCTCTAAGACTGGCTCAAGTGTTTATTATTCCACACGTTCACATGGGTTTTCCTCTAAAACTCTTTATGGAATAATAAACGGTAAAAAATATTCCTAGTCAAGCCTCTAAGACTGGCTCAAGTGTTGCATGAGGATCACGTTTTCCTGATCATGGGCATGTCTATGCCAACAACTTTGAGGGCACAATGTTAGGAGAACACTTGTGTTGAATCGACCCGATTTGATGTTATGCTATGAGATACATTCGTCACAAGTTAATGGTTAATAACATAGAGAAAGTTAACGTTTGCATAATTCCTTAGACCATGAGAGTATCGAGTTCCTTCATGCTTGCTTCATGAACTTTGGGGTTTGTTAAACGTCATCCATAACAGGGTGGCTATTACGGCGGCTTGCGGGTTCATGGAAAAGGATGACAAGGAACTTGATAGCTCAAGATTGGGATTTGCTCCTCCGACAATGGAGATATTCTTAGGGCCCTCTCAGTGTTACGATATCCATCATCATCTGGCCAGACACAATGTGATTTGATCACAGGGATGCCGGAACGCGGAAACGAGAAAAGAGAACAAAACCGGTAACAAGGTAACTGGCATAGTGGACAAATTGTTGATTCATGGGGATACCGATAAATCTCACCTCGGGTGTTTGTAACATATCGCGAAGCAACAGGAATAGCACACGGCAACTACAGGTTCACTCGAATATTCATTCGTGTGGGTATATGAATCAATATGGATGTCCACGGTTCCGCTATTGATCATTGATCGGAAAGTGTTCCTGTCATGTCTATACTCCACCGAACCTACAGGATCACACACTTAAGGGTCATCTATCTGCTGAGTACTAGACATGGAGTTCGAGAGGAAGAAACCGGAATAGTTTCGGAGACAACGAAAAGTTTCAAAGAGAAAAACGGAAAAGTTTCGATGAAACTGAAAAAGTTGTTTCGGAGTAAACCATCGAGCCAAAAAGGTTTCGGCACGCGCCTGCAACTTTTTGGAGGGTGCCGGAAATGTTCTGTGACCTTCCGGAATATTTCCAGAGAGATCTGGCGCGAGAAACTCGATGTTCCCCGGTAGGGGACAAGATCCACTATTCATGGGCTGGTTTTAACGGGGTTTCCTTCTAGAAGGTATTCACTATTTTTGGAGAGAGGATAAGGTGGAAGAAGGGTGGTGGGGCCCCCTCAAAGGGGCAGCCAATTTCGTCCATGGGCTTGGGGCCCCCCCCCTTGGGGCTTCCTTCCACCATTTGGTGGATAAGAACAAGCCCTCCTTATGTGGCATGGTGTAAAGATCCAAGCCCCTTTTGGTCTTTTCACCCTTGGGCCTCTACCCCTTGCTCACCCTATAAATAGAGGTGGAGAGGGCTCTCCAAAATGAGAATTCTCTCTCAAACATATGCCATGCATGATCTGGCTTTCTCTCCTTCCCTCCACGAAATAGTTTCGTACTGCCGAAAGGCCGTCTAGTCTCCGGTGGGAAATAGTTTTTTACGGCGAAGCCTTGCCGGATAGCTGACACCATATGTGTGCAACCCCGTAGAGAGGTCGTAGGTTCGATCTTCTGCCCAAGGGGTTGTTCGAGGGTCCTCCCGAAGGGCTGTCCGAGACACCTTCCAAGGGACTATCCGGCGGCCTCCCGAAGGGCTGTCCGAGGGACCTTCCGAGGGGCGGATGAGGGAGAACATCCTCGCGGTTGGGAGGTTGTAAATCCTAGCTGCGGGGATCTGCACCGACGATCTTCACCAACTCTACTTCTGATGCGCTACGAGTTGGTAATGATCAGATCAAAAACCTTGTATGCATCTCCATAGTGTTCTTGGGCATGTTCGTAGTGCGAATTTTTTTTGTTTTCTGTCGCGTTCCCTTACAGTTGCATCATAAGACCTATGGATTTGACACTCTTTCTTTAGGATGCCCGGATCTCACAATGACATCAACTTGCTACAGTGGTCTTCATTGTTTGCAAGGTTGTGTGCGGGACAAGCTCCTCCGTGCAACTATACCATCAACGGTCATGAGTACAACATGGGTTATTATCTTTGTGATGGTATCTATCCTTCGTGGACGACCTTCGTGAAGACGATCTCCGATCCAAGGGGGGAGAAAATATCTCACTCTGCCCAAAGATAAGGAGTTAGAAAGGATGTCGAGAGGCCATTTGGAATGCTCCAAGCCCGTTTTACAGTTGTTTGAGGACCTGCAAAAATATGGTATCCAGAGAGGTTGTGGGAGATGATGACAGGTTGTGTGATCATGCACAAACATGATTGTGGGGGATGAGGGTGACGAAGAACACCACGGTCTGAAATTTGAGCGAATGGGTGATCCTATCGAACTTCCCGAGCAGAATCCGGCGACGTTCGATTAATTTATCCAAATGCGTCAACAGATTCGCCATCGAGCAAGTCATGAGCAACTTCAGAATGATCTGGTTGAGCATTTGTGGACGATTCTAGGGGAGAACTGGAAAATATGTCCGAATAAGTTGAATTCAAATTTAAACTATTTTATTGCAAAATTTCATGTTTGGATTGTAATATTTATATTTGAATTATTATTGCATTGAAATATTTGCACAACATGATTATGGACGAAGGATGATATTTATCTTACTTATTTTAAGTACTTTGGATATAGGATAAAAAAAACAGAGAGGGACATTTGGTGTATAGGTTTGGATGGCCGCCCCCATATCCGCTGCTCGCGGACATGTCTGGATTTGTCCGCAGACGTTAGGGTGTCCGTTTTGATGGACGACATTGAAGATGCCCTAACTCCTCAAAAGTTACTTTTGGTCCATAAATTTGAGTCTTAGGGGATCTGCTAGATATGACCTTAGTTGGCCGAATATCCAATTCCGAGCCCGGGCTCATCTGCACCGGTGAACCGTAAAACTTAAAAAAAAAACTAGAAAAAAAAAATTCATGGAAGATGTTTGAGTGCATGAGGTGCGTGCCAAAATTTCAAAGCATTTGAACATTTGAGTAGCTCTCAGGAAAAAAAATCAGGTCCGAACAGTATTTAAACAATATTTTTTTTCACGGACCCCAAATTTATCTTTTTTGCTTAGAGCTACTCACATATCCAAATGCTCTGAAATCTGACACGGACATCATGCACTCAAGCATCTTTCTCCATAAAAAAAATCAGAATTTTTTAAATTTATTTAGTATTTTTAACGATATTTTTGTTTATTCCCGGGCTCGTCTGAGCCGATATTGTGCGGGTCCATCATCATCCCTCTCTGCACTTTCGTTTTTTTCGTCGCAACTTGTCATAAGCTGGATCCTAGGGATAATACCGAACAGAGCCTCAAAAAAAAAAAAAAAACGAACAGAGCCTCAACATATCAACAAACGGGGAAACGAGCCACAGCCCCAACTCAACTGACAACTAGAACAAATAAGTCCAAGTTCAGCGACCGTCTCAAGGAGAACACCAGCAGGAAAGCAAATGGCATATGAAGGACCGATCGCCGTTGGGGAAAAAACAGTCACAAGAAGAAGAAAAACTGAAAGCGAAGAGGGCGAAGACGATCCCCGTAAACTGTGTATCGTATGGCATAAATTTCTGCCAGCAAAAATGGAACATTAGTGCAGAATGCGATCTAGGAGTACCCTGAGATGCGTCACTGCTGATCACTATCTACGGTTGATCATTTCCCCAATTACAGAACAGGACTATACAGAAAGCAGTTCGCACAGTAACTAACTTGTCAGTTACAACATTTGATTTGGAAGTTGCATGTAGGTGCTCGAATTAGGCCGGCACCCTCCAACAATCATCCGACCGTAGGCCGCAAAGGCATTTTCAGGGCTGCCAGAAACACTGTACCCCCGGATAAGGGCGTTGTATGTGAAAACATTGGGCTTCCAGCCTTTCGCCAGCAGTTCCTCGTACATTTTGCCGGCTTCAGCGGCCTTGCCTGCTTTGCCCAGGTAGAGGATCAGTGAGTTGTACGTGTACAGGTTCGGGGCGATTCCTTTCTTCTCCATGTCATTGTAGAGGGAGAGTGCCTCCTCTAGTCTTCCAGATTTACCTAGGCCGTGTATGAGCAAGTTATAGGTGATGAGGTCAGGCTCAAGCCCCATATCTGTCAGCTGTTTGAAGTAAGACAGGCCATCATTCAACCGCCCGTCTGCGCAGAGGGTGTCGATGACAACTGTGTATGATTTGATATCTGGGTTTATCCCCTGCTCCACCATATTCTCAAAGAGCTCACAAACTTTTTCTGTGTCACCTGCTAATCGATATCCATTTAGCAGAATGTTGTAGATGGCGCAATTGGGTTCGCACCCACACTCCACCATCTCATCGAAAAGAGCTTCTGCATCTTCTACATTTCCATCTTTCAACAGCCCATCAAGAAGAGGACCATATGTACATGGGGTGGGAGAGAAGCCTTCGCTCATCAGCTGGTAGTATAAGTTTATAGCCTCGTCCAACATTTTTGATTTTACAAGACCCGAAATGATTGTGTTATAGGTAACATAAGTTGATTTGTATCCCTTGTTATGCATCTCTTCTTGGACTTTCAGCATATCCTCAATCCGCATCGACTTCCCCATGGCATCGAGAATCAAATGGTAAGTAAACTCATCAGGGTCACATCCGAGTCTCTTCATCTCAGAGAACAACTCTTCAGCGATATCAATCAGGTCTTCGTCCACAAGGCCGCAAATAAGAGCATTATATGACCCAGTTTTTAGCGAAACACCAAAATTCTCAAATTTCTTGACAAGTTCATGTGCCGCCAGAGCCTCCTTATGCTTGCAGAGGTGCCTAATTATTGGGCACAAAAACATATCATCCAGAAGAATGCCACTTGATGCTATGTTTTCGGCAAACTCAATTGACTTCTCTGTACCATCCCTCTTCAGTATCCCTTCCATCAGTGAGTGGACCGAAGATCTATCCACTTTAGAATCAGGTTGAAGAATATATTCTTTAACAGTATGCAGAGCTTCCTTCATTAATCCACTCCTCACAAAACTCGGGAGGATAGTACACACTGTTGCATAATCTGGAGCAAGAACCTTTTTCATCTGACAAAACATCCAGAATGCCTCATCCAATCTGTCCTCTTTAACAAGACCATACATCACAGTGTTGTAAGATGAAAGGTCAGGCATGCAACCGTTCATCGTCATACTGTATAGCATGCCCAGTGCATAGTTCACCTCCCCATTTTTGCAGAGACAATCCAGAACAGTATTGTACGTTATTATATTAGGTGGAAAGCTATTAGAGTTCATTCCTTCAAGCAGTTGCATTACCTCCTTGACTTTACCTTCTCTTCCTAATCCTGCCAAAAGTGTGTTGTAAGTACAGTCAGTGGGTTGAAGGTTCATTTCTTTCAGTTCATAGAAGATTTTCCAGGCTTCATTTCCCCTGCCTGCCTTGTAGAGCATATCAATCAAAGAATTCATTGCAAGAACATCAGGAACACATCTGTTTTCGATCATTTCAGCGAAGATCTTCATGGCCTCGTCAGCATTTGATGCCTTGCTGCAACACTTGATCATCATCGTGTAGGTGATATTATCTGGGGAAATCCCCATAGCTTTTAATTCATGGAAGACCCTTTTTGCCATTCCCAGCCTCCCAGATTTAGCAAGACCATACAAAACAGCATTACCAGCAACAACATCGGGAACAATCCCTTTGCTCTTCATAAGCTCATACCTTTTAAGTGCTTTCAGAGATTCGCCAGATTTTCCATAGTAATTTATGAACAGAACATGTGTGTAGCCATTTGGAGTAGGACCATGAATATTCATATGGTTGAACATCTCTAGAGCATGCTTAAACCTATCAGCTTTAAGAAATCCAGATATCAAGGAGTTGTATGAATACTGCTGAGGTACGATACCCTTTTGTTTCATCTCATCGAAAACATCTGAGGCTTCATCGACCCTCCCAACTTGGCACAATGCATCGACAGCTGCAGTATAAGCAACGACATTGTCGTTATACCCATCAGCTTTCAATGCATTCCATATTTCACTTACTGACCGCGAGTCACCATTGTCGCCGCACTTGTCTAGGAGAGTAATGTAGGTCACTCTATCAGGTTTTTGATCACTCGCTTTCATCTTCCAAAATACATCCTTGGCATCAGCAAGTCGACCGGCATCACAGAGAATCTGTATAAGCACAGTATTGGTGACAACATCGGGCTTGCACCCCTCTTCCTCCATTTTGAAAAGAATTCTATACGCCTCCTCTAATCTTCCAGCTTGTCCAAGAACCCGGATACAGATGGTGTAGCTGTACACATTTGGCTTCACTCCACGAGCCTCCATCTCACCCAACAGCCCAACAACCGTCTCAGCGTCCCTCCTCTTCCCAAACGCCAGCATCAGCACGGAGTAGGTCCTGACAGTCGGCACGACACCATCCGCCGCCATGGCCTTGTACACCTCCATGGCCTCCCTGTCGAAGCCAGACTTGACGAGGAAATAGATGAGGCCATTGTAGGTGTAGGCGTTCAAGGCAATCCCGGACTCTTTCATCACCGGCAAGGCCACCGGCGCGCTCCGGAGGCCCCCTTCGACGCCGACCGCCCCGAAGATGGTGCAGAAGGTGCCCACATTGGCCTTGACGATCTGCCTCTGCATTAGATCGAACACCTGGGCCACGTCCCCGACCCGGCCGTGGGCGCGCATCAGCTCGAGCATGTAGTTGCACGACTCCGTGGTGTGGACGACCCTGGGCTGCCGCGCGACGGACCTGAACAGCTCGAGGGCCTCCTCCGGATCGGCGGCGGCGGCCGACCTGAGCATGTGGACGACGTTCCCCGCGTCGCCGGGCCGGCCCACCCGTTCGTCGGAGGGCGGCGGCGCGAGCTGCCGGCAGCCTGCGCGGCTGCTCGGCCGCCTCCTGGGCGGGGCAATCAGGAATCCGGGAGGACTCCTGGACTTCTGGGGCCGAGGTGTCCCGGCACCGGCCACGCCGCCGCCGCTTACGACTCCCGAGCAGCAGAGCTCCATGGTGCCCGCCCGCCCCCCGTTTCCCTGCGGCAGCGGAAGCAGGCAACAGCTGGAAATTTCAGAGGACGAGATGAATACTGGGTTGGGAGATTGCAGTGCAGGCCTTCAGTCCCCGTGAACTCACCTGGCGCTGCCGGTGGAAATGGAGGCTGGGGACGGAGGTGGGAGACGGTGGGCAGATAACGAACCAGGAACCAAACCTCACCGGGAAGCCACAGGACGAGGATGTTTTTTCCCCCTCCTTTCAAGAAAAACTTGGATTCTGGTCCTCTAGGATATTTTTCTTGGGCCCAGGACGACCATGGGTCCATGGCCTCTCCGCCTAGGCAAACTTGGGCACACACCCATCGTGGATAGGATTTTCAGATTTTTTTTTTAATTTCTTTTGCGAATGGATTTTCAGAATTGGTGTTCGAAGCTGCGATTATGGAACATAAGAATAAAAATCAAAGACATTTTTTTAGAAACATTAATTACAATGTGGACGCATACACCCACACTCATATCACACACACGCACTCTAGTGAAGGTTGAATCGGACTTACGAAGCTTAAAGATCGACGAAGTCACCATAAGAGCCTCACTATCGTCTGGAATGTCGTTTCCTACTAAAGAAATAATCTTTATTAATGAGATACCAAAGCATCGATACAAACTCACAGTATAACACAACGGGTCTTCACGTACTGAAAAAATAATCTAATGACATCATCCATCACTTGTACCAACAATTCCTGCTCAAGTAATATAGCAAGCCGTTTACGCAAAAATATAACAAGAAATGACATTTCTGACTTCTATAAAGTTATGGTATACCTTTGGCATACTCTTGAGAAAAAGATTGAGAAGAGTCATTACATTTCCAGTAGAAAATTTGAGATGAAATAATACTAGGAAGATGGTTGAAATCTAAAATTGTAGACTATGTAAGGAGAGAGAGAAATGGTTGAAATCAATATTCCTTGAACACACGACCTTGTACCTGCAAGCACAATTATATTTATGTCAAAAATATATGACATGCAGTTTTTTAATATCATAAATTTAATATATGACTAATATAGTTATTATTGCGAACCGAGCATATTCAGATAGTTAGGTTTCTTGTGATGGAATCTGCCCATCAGAGTTCAAGTCCTAAACTTAATACGATGTTGGCGATATTTTTTCAGAGATATGACGTGTCCGTCAATTACGAGGTGCCATTCCGGCTTAAGTTTCTCATAGATCAAACCCATTAAGGCAGAGTGAAAGGGCGGACAGTCAGCTATGCCACATGGCGCATGCTGGTTGGCCACGGTGAGAAATTTTTTGATTTTTTTTAAGAATATTTTTGAAAGATGGAAGTGAGATTTTTTTTCCTTTTTTTTTTTGAGAAAATTTTTCTAGTTTTTTTTAGATGGATGCCACGCGATGCGAGAAAGTTTTTTTGTTTGAGATAAAGGTGAGGTTCTTTTTTCTTTAAAATAAAGAAACGCGTGCACAACTTTCTCTCAAGCGGCCCGCATCTGTACTGTGTTTCTAGAAAAGTTGGCCACTATTTTTTTCTGCCAAAATGATATTGTACACCCATGACGTAATGTCCTCTTGCCACTCGTCATACCAATGAAGGTAAAAAAAATCCGGATTCTCGGATCAGATTCCAAAAGAAAAAAGAAAAAGTTCTGACCAAAATCATAGATAAACTGGGGCAAAGCCGCCGTCTCGCCGCCCTGGCAAGACAGAGGCCCCATCAAAGCAATGCACTAGGACACCATTCCAAAGTCTGACCAACATCCTAGATGATCTAGGTTTTCCATTATCGACGCCACGTGGGCTTTGCTCAGCGGCACACTCTGGCGGCGACGAGAGGGAAGGAAGCAGTTGTAGACGATCTAGGTTTTCCCGACGGCGGGGCAGTTTTACCCGGGGATGCCGTGGATATCCATGTGTACAACCCTAATTCACCCATAGATAAATTTGTGCTGTAAACGCAACCTCATCAGGAAAGTCCTTTTCTGCTCCAAAATTAATGCTGGTGTGGAGGATCTCGGCCCCCCGCCGGCGGGAGGGACCCCGTTCTCGTTTTTGTTAGGTTCAACGTCTTGGTTGGGGCTGTGTGGCGGTGGCGATGT
Organism: Elymus sibiricus; assembly: GCA_039707655.1. NCBI lineage: Eukaryota > Viridiplantae > Streptophyta > Magnoliopsida > Poales > Poaceae > Elymus > Elymus sibiricus. Next base: position 70,315,327 of record CM077670.1, read on the forward strand.
CCCTCATTAGAAATAATGTCTCCCACGTCCTATCCCCGTCCCGATGGTATGAATAGCGTCGTCGGAGGATGTGTGGAGGTGTGTCTCCGCCGGATCTCGCGGGATTCGGTCGGTGCTGGTCTTCGGTGGATCTATTTGGATCCAGTTCGTCTTCGTTCGTGTGGTTACAGGTTTGATCTTTCCGATCTACAACTCTCTTCATCGGCGATGGTTGCTGCTCTGGTGCGCTGGTCCTTTGGGGCCTTAGCACGACGACTTCCCGACTGTCTATTACAACAAGGTTTGCTCGACTCCGACGAGGGAGGGGCGATGACGGCGGCGCGCCTTCGGCTCGCTCCAGTGCTTGTAGTCGTCGCTAGGTGGTCCATAGACCTAATTGTATTTTTTATTATTTCTAGTGTTCTCTGTACTGCCATGATTGATGAATAGATTGAAAATTTCTCTTGCAAAAAAAAATGAAACGAAAAATCAAAAAAATATTAAAAAAAGGATTTTTTTTGGCAGCCAAATTTCAGCGCAAAATGACATTCATGTAAGTCATGGCAAAAAACAGCATTTTTAAAGCATCATTTTTTGCCACGACTTCCAAGAATGACATTTTTGATAAATTTTTGTAACACAAAACATTTGTCAAAGTTTATCAAAAAAAATTCAAAATTTTTAAATTTTGCTTACCTTTTTTTTTTTTTTTACTGTTCATGAGGGAGCATTTGAGCTTGGAGCAGATACTCCGCGTCCCCTCATCAGACAAATTACGTCAAGAAAAATACTATGGAAGCACTGTTTAAATTTACTTTAAAACCATGTGTAAATTTGTCTCCATAATACTTTTGTTGGATTTCATGAACTACAAAATTATAGGTGGAACTTGAAGGGGTGGTATGTACATCCCAGCCGTAACAAGCTCAATCTCAGTATTACAGAATGGTGCTCCGTATGCTAACTCGCTCTTTTGCTTTGCCTGACAAATGGGAAGCTGTCTGAGTAGAACCGTATTCAACACAGTTCATGACTGTAAGCTCCGGCCGAGCAATCTATTCCGTCTGTTGGCTATACAGATCTCAATGTGAAATCTGGGAGGGCAGTTTCCCATTATTTCGCAGTGAACTTCAGGTCAGCATCCACTTGGTGGTGAAGTCGGCTCTTGTGCCGAGAGAATACCATCACCGTTCTCAGTTGCTGGTGGTGACTGATCGCGCATCAGCCTCGCCGCTTCTTCCAGGGACGCGTGTAGCTCATCGTGCATAATCGATCTCTGGAAGGTGAAGGTGGCGCCGTTTATACATGGACTAGACCGTGGTATCGCCTTGTCCTCGAGTATCCGTTTGACAGCCTGCAACAAATCGAAACAAAAGTCAGGTCGTTAACGTTCAGTAAATTCGAATAACAGAATTTGAAACCCAAAAATCTTGTTTAAATCACAAACAATATCTGAATCATATGACCCTTATCGTCTATGGACCTCAACAGTAATTGATTGTCAAATGTGTGAATCTGATCTATCATACATTCCTTAATCCTTGTGAAATGAGTAAATATACACCATATACTGTTGTGCCACCATACATTTAAATACATAACTGATCTTGTGCCACCGTACACCAAATTGCAGTATATGTACAAGGCCAATACATTGTAGGTAACACCAGACACATGACTGTTAAGTGTAAAGTGATACCAAAGTATTGCTTGGTCAAACTTACTACGTTCTAACAAGTTTGCACAATTATAGAAAGAGTACCACACAGGGTTAACAATCCTTGAGGTCTTGTTCAGTTAATCCTCTCCCAAAGGGGATTGGAGAGGATTGGAGGGTATTGAGGGGGATTTTGACTTACAAGATATTTAATCCTCCCCAGTTCCCATCAATCCCCTTTAAACCTTATTAAACCGAACAAGACCTGAGGGAACCAAATTTCCCAGTGTGGACTGTTAAGGTTCCATAGGAAAGCCGAATTGGGGTATTTTGTTGCTTGGTTTCCTGGCAAACAGGGTATAAAAGGTAAACATGATGCAAAACTGAGCAAACACGGACTAAGCGTGCATGGAAAAACAGATACGAAGATAAGCCAGCAGTAAAACACTGGGAGCTGGGCAGTTTCTGATTGGTTTCATGGTTCCTTTCTCCTAGATGAGGTCACTCAGGCCTGAGATTTTTTAGAATTTGATATTACTTACGCTGTTAATAATTCATTCCCTAATAGTTCCACTAGACACTTTTCATTGGATTTTTTATGGTATGGCACAAGGAACTCTATGAGATTCCATTCAGACCATTTTAACAGATGAACCGTGATACGCCATTCATGTTTCATCTCAATAATATGCCACTTTCTCAGCATCTCCCCTGCTTTATAATTAACACCATTTGCCCCGTTCAAGATGACCAAAATATCCAGCATGTATTACTCTGACCCAAGTATGGTCATGGTTGCACTTCCGCAATCCATTCCTTAACACCATATGCATGCTACCATCTCAAAACCTAATAACCTAGCAATGATTCCTTTTGGATAAACCATTTCACTTTGGACAATTGGCATTGGTTCAAGTGTGCCTTGGATATGGAGGAGACGGATGATTTGTAGAACTCCATGGCTGAATATGTCATTTGTCTTATTTTCACCAGCTTTCTAGGGACCCCGATAAATCCCGAACGTTCGGATTTTAATGATGTCATCCCGAACGTTTTTTCCTGGCAACTTTAATTGAGGCGAGATGGCAACTTTAGTTGTTAAAACATGGCAACTTTGTCCTAATTCGTTTTTTTGTCAGAAAATTGCCATGTTTGCCAACCTCGCGTGAACTAAAGTTGCCATGAAAAACGTTCGGATTGCCATGCTTAGAATCCGAACGTTCGGGATTTATCATTTCCGTTCTAGTATTATCTTCTGACTTACACATGTGCTATTTACACAGAGCTGACCACACCGTATGTGATACTAATGCACAGCCAGAACATCTTTCCGAGAGCTAATTTGGATAAACAGGCTCAAGAACAGGTCTAGGTCCCCAATGCTCCAACCGATCTAAATTTTGGTCATTCAAAGAGGGAAAGATGTTAAAATCTAAATGTAACTAATAGGGAAAAGGAAACATCATAGATCACAAGAGTTGAATGCTAACTAATCCATTTTCCTAATTTGAGTGACATTTATCAGAGTACCATTTATTTGACGTCTGCTTGCAGCCTTGACCCAGAAGGATGAATTTGATCTGCTCTTTTTTTTTTTGAAGAACAGGGAGGCTCCTCCCCGGTTCCATTAACTCGAATGAAACCATCAAGTCGCTGCTCTTTCTTTTAAAGTAGGTACAGCTTACAATGCTGCAGAAAATTTCTCTAGCACCACACAGTTGAACCAGAAGTTTCATACCATGATGACCATACCGCTCAAATCACACATGTTTCCTAACAATTAAGCACTGCTCCACACCGAAATGCTAATATGCTACTGATGAAAATGCATGTATATATTTCAGGCAGCTCTAGGTTGTGCCTTGTTAAAGCTACTATTTTGCCTCCCATTTAGTTAATCGGCCCAGAACTTTCATAATGAAAACAGAAGGATTCGTCTAAATTGAGTACTGATGTCTCAGCGAATGCAAACCTGCAACATCTTGGGATGGAAGGTGGGAACGCCGACTTGGGAAACAGCAGCTGCGCCGAAGAAGTTACCAAGCAAGGCAGCGTCCGTAGCTGACAGCCCCCAAAGCAGCCCGGCGGCGAAACCCGCGAGATAGCTATCTCCGGCACCTGTAGGATCCACCTGGACGGCGGGGAACGGCGCCACGCGTGCCTCCCCGCCGTCCCAGTACAGCCGGCACCCATCCCTCCCCTCCGTCACGATCACGCAGCAGCGCCGTCTCGCCGTCTCCACCCCCACGTACGGCGCCTCCTCCGACGACGCCTTGAGGAACGCCACTCGCTGCAGAAGCCGCGCGTATGGCGTGCCCTCCAGTGCCACGTGGCGGACGGCAGCGCCGCTGCCGTCGCCCTCGGCGTCGAAGGCCCGGATCAGCGCCTGCGCGTCCACGAGCACCGCGCGGCAAAGCCGAATCATCCGCTCGAGCGTCTCCGGCAGCACCTCCCCGGCGACGCCGACGGCGAGGCCGTAGGCGAAGCGGCGGTCGGGGAGATCATCGGGGTAGATCGGATCGCAGGCGTGGACGCGCCTGAGCTGCCTGTCGGGCGCGTGCGCGGACGCGGCGGCGTCGGAGAATCGGGCGTGGAAGGAGGTGGTGGGCCGCGCGGGGCAGAGCAGCGCGGGGTGCCGCGCGGGCTCCGGCGCGGAGGCGTAGGCGAAGTCGGGGCCGACCTTGGACACGACGGAGAAGGAGGCCTCCGGGGGCGACGCGGCGTCGAGCACGTTGGAGACGAAGGCCGCCGCCCCGCCGAGCGTCTCGCCCACGACGCGGCCGCCCCGGAGGAGCACGTCGTGGCAGTAGCTCCCCACCACGAGGCCCTCGAGCACGGGCCCCCCCTTTGACTGCTGCTGCCCCGCCTCCTCGTCATCAGGTTCCGGCATCGTGGAGGCGACGGCGGCGGGGGGCGGCGCCAGCGTGGGACGGGTGCTGTCGGAGAGGCGAAGAGGCGGGCGTGGGAGGAGAGGAGGGGCGCGACGGCATGACGCGGGGGAGGACGGGAGGGGAATAAATGCGCGGGGTGGTGGGGTGATTCCGGGAGGCGACAAGGGCGTCTTTACAGATGCCGCGGCGGTGCTTGGCGTGGGGCGACACGTGGTGGCGGCGCACGTGTGAGCTGGAGCGGCGGCGGCCGCTGACTCCGCTGCGTGGAAGGCCGGAGAACTTGCTAATTTTTTTTAAATAATACATTTTTTTTTATAAATTACAGAAATAATATACGAATTTGAAAATTTTCAAAAATAGAATCCAGTCGGCTGGAGCTAAGCCGACTGGATTCAGTCGTCTGCGGCTAAGCCGACTGGGCCCACCATAGCCGACTGCATGCCCCCCCGCCGACTGCATGCCCCCCCCAGCCGACTGGGGCTCCTGTCGGCTACGGCTAAGCCGACTGGCCAGTCGGCTGGGGCTAAGCCGACTGGAATTTTTTTTTTTTACCCCCCTTTCGGTGATGCCCGCCGCCGCCATCCGGCTCATCTGACCTTCTGCGGCCACCATCCACAATGCTTTCGGTGGTGAGTGTGACTGGCAGTGCTACTTTCGGTGGTGAGTTTGACTGGCAGTGTTGCTTTCGGTGGTGAGTTTGACTGGAAGTGTTGCTTTCGGTGGTGAGTGTGACTGGAAAACAGCAGCGCACTGAGCCTCGACGGTTATTTAAAAAGAGCTCTTCTCTGCCTCTTGTCCTCACAATACTTCTCCTCACTTCCTCTTCTCCTCACTACTTGTTGTGGTAGCATTAACAAATCCGCAGTGATGGGTGATCCTCGTCCATTTTCACGAGAGGCATCTTGTGATGTCTTGATGGGTGCGGTTTCCATGAAGTCCGGGCTTCATGGAACTCCAGGTGTATCTTTCGATGAATTAGTTAGCAGTGAGAGTAACTTGCGGAGGTTTAGACAAACAGCTTGTCATAGTAGAAACACAGCGGACATTCGACTAGAACTTTTTCGGTTGCGTGCAAGGTGGGAAAGACTTTGTGAACTAATATATGAATCAGCGCGATTCACACGATCATTTGATGATTTAGATCATCATGTGATAGATTTGCCAGTTGATGAATATATTGCGTTTCAAAAGGTAATTTAAATTTCGTATTTGATTTACATATTTAATATGTTTGTCGTTTTAATTCATTTTTGTTCATTTTGGTAATTGTAGAGATACAATGTGGACGCTAAAGAAATGAACCACGATGTCAGTATGTTGGCATGGTTCAAGCTTTTATTTGGGTCCGTTCCGCCGCCGAAATATGTATCAACTCATGATGGCTCAAGCTCGAAGAAGAAGAAATGCAGCGATGCATCACCAAAGCCCGGTGATGATGGTTACTCTTCCAGCGATGAGTTTATGTCAGCCAATAAAAAATCTAAGTCGAAGAAACATGTTAGTGAGAATAGTGATGATGACTTTATGTAGTGTTAGCGAGAAGCACGATGATGTCTTCATGTAGTTTGTATGCAGTATTATTTATGGTCAGTCGTACCGTTTAATTCAGATGTACTTGTATCTTAATTATCTGCAGCAGTCTCTCCGGAAATGTAACTCGATTAACAAAGCGAATGAACAGAAATATGTCTCTCGCATACATAGGTAGAATATGTCTCTCGCATACATAGGCAGATATATGTCTATCGCATACATAGCTAGATATAAGTGACACACAATCATCAGCCACCTCGTCCGCCACGTCGTTGAGGTGGTGTCTCCGGCGTCGGCCACATATACCTGTGGGGTGGCCGGATGATACGGGGAGGAAGCTCGGACCCGTCCAGGTCATACTGTGTTTCCTGTGTGGGAGGTGGTGCAGGAGTCGAATACATGTCCACCCACTCGTTGTGCTGCGACAAGTATTCCTGTGTGTTATGCCCATCGTCAGGCTCACTCTCCCACCTGGATTCGGACATAGACGCGTCATGTCCGGACATAGACGCCATATATCCGTAGCCTGCTGCGGGAGGGATGGAACATAAGTACTGACGAAATACGTAGTCGCAATCGATATTGGAAAGAATTAATATGAAGAAACATACCTGTAGGGGGGGGGGTTGCATCACGTAGCCTGGCGTGGGACCCTGCTGCTGTGGTCCTGGCCGAAACACGTAGCCTGACGTGGGATCCTGCTGCTGATGCCACGCCGAACTACCAGCCTGGTCAGGACGTGGTGGCCTGGGCGTCCACTGCTCTGCTAGACGTGGACGCGGGTCATGTCGGTGATGCGTGGGGTCTACCTGACCAGTCGAGTGACGCGGGGGGCGTTGTACGGGCTGCTGATGAAGAACGTTCGAAGTGCGTCTGCACGTGATAGCCCGATACACAGCTCGTAGCCTCCCCTCAATGCGCGCCATAAAGTTCTGCACCTGAGGCCGAGCAACGAGTAGTGGTGCATCCGAAAGTGAACGCCGATAGTTGGACACCTCCTCGCCAAGTCCGATAGTCAACTCAGCCTGAAATTGTCACGACGATTATTAAGTATGCACGGCAAAGTATGTAACAACTAGATGCATTACACAAAGAGAATATATCTTACCGCCAATTGCCTAGAGCCCGAAATATCATAGCTCGGGTACATATCGGACACACTAGGGGCAGGTAACTCATCTGGGTGAGTGTGTTGAACGATGCATAACCGTGTTCTGCTCATGTACCGCTGCAAATAGAGATCGAATTCATCGAGATCAAACTCGACATTCTCCTGCCACACAAGTGTTGGAAATATGCCCTAGAGGCAATAATAAATTGGTTATTATTATATTTCCTTGTTAATGATAATTGTTTATTATCCATGCTATAATTGTATTGATTGGAAACTCAAATACATGTGTGGGTACATAGACAACACTGTGTCCCTAGTAAGCCTCTAGTTGACTAGCTTGTTGATCAAAGATGGTTAAGGTTTCCTAGCCATGGACATGAGATGTCATTTGATAACGGGATCACATCATTAGGAGAATGATGTGATGGACAAGACCCAAACTGTAAACGTAGCATTTGATCGTGTCAGTTTATTGCTATTGTTTTCTGCATGTCAAGTATCTGTTCCTTTGACCATGAGATCATGCAACTCACTGACACCGGAGGAATACCTTGTGTGTATCAAACGTCGCAACGTAACTGGGTGACTATAAAGGTGCTCTACAGGTATCTCCGAGGGTGTCTGTTGGGTTGGCATGGATCAAGACTGGGATTTGTTACTCCGTATGACGGAGAGGTATCTCAGGGCCCACTCGGTAATACAACATCACATTGAGCCTTGCAAGCAAAGTGACTAAAGAGTTAGCCACAGGATCTTGTATTACGGAACGAGTAAAGAGACTTGCCGGTAACGAGATTGAACTAGGTATAGTGATACCGACGATCGAATCTCGGGCAAGTAACATACCGAAGAACAAAGGGAACAGCATACGGGATTAACTGAATCCTTGACATAGAGGTTCGACCGATAAAGATCTTCGTAGAATATGTAGGAGCCAATATGGACATCCAGGTCCCGCTATTGGTTATTGGCCGTAGAGGTGTCTCGGTCATGTCTACATAGTTCTCGAACCCGCAGGGTCTACACACTTAACGTTTGGTGACGATTAGTATAAATGAGTTATTATGTTGGTGACCGAAAGTTGTTCGGAGTCCCGGATAAGATCCCGGACATGATGAGGATCTCCGGAATAGTCCGGAGGTAAAGATTGATATATGTGATAATAGTGTTTTGATCTCCGGAAGGGTTCCGGAGTTCACCGGAAGGGGTTCCGGATGTTTACCGAAGTGTTCGGGTGCAGCAACACTTTATATGGGCCAAAGGGATAAAGCCCACGAGGTATTGGAAAGTGCAAAAAGTAGTTTTGCTGCCGCGTAAGCGGTACTACCGCTTGTGTGAAGCGGTACTACCGCCCGAGCGGTACTACCGCTTGTGTGAAGCGGTACTACCGCCCAAGCGGTACTACCGCTTGTAAGCGGTACTACCGCTTGTGCGCGGCTGTGCACGGTTCGGCAGAGATCCGAGTTGGACTCTTTTCCTGCGGGCCAAACCGACCTTGTGCGGACAAAACCGACTTGGAAGAGACTTTTACTCCAAGTTTAGACCCCAAGGCTCAACATATAAATAGAGGGGCAGAGCTAGCACACGGGACACATCAAGATTTCCCCAAGCCGTGTGCGGCAACCCTAACCCTCTAGTTCCTCCATCATAATCTCCGTAGCGCTTGGCGAAGCCCTGCAGAGATTGTTCCTCACCACCATCACCACGCCGTCGTGCTGCTGGAACTCAACCACTACTTCACCATCGCTCGCTGGATCGAGGAGGTGAAGGCGTCATCAAGCCGTACGTGTGTTGAACGCGGAGGTGCCGTCCGTTCGGTACTAGATCGGAAGGATCGTGATTGGATCGCGGGACGCTCGGCGATTTGGATCGCGAAGACGTTCGACTACATCAACCGCGTTTCTTAAACGCTTCCGCTTAGCGATCTACAAGGGTATGTAGATTCACTCTCCCTCTCGTAGATGCTCATCACCATGGATAGATCTTGTGTGTGCGTAGGAAAATTTTTGTTTCCCATGCAACGTTCCCCTACAGTGGTATCATGAGCCAGGTCTATGCGTAGATGAGATCTCGAGTAGAACACAAACGAGTTGTGGGCGTGGGTGTATACATATTGCTTGCCGTTACTAGTTGATATTTGATTCGGCGGTACTGTGAGATGAAGCGGCCCGGACCGACATTACGCGTACACTTACGCGAGACAGGTTCCTTCAACTAACATGTAACTTCGTTGCATAAAGATGGCTAGCGGGTGTCTGTCTCTCTCACTTTAGTTGAATCGATTTCAATGAAGAGGGTTCTTTTAGAAGATCAAAAAGCAATCACTACACCACGTTGTGGTTTTGCGTAGGTAAGAACGGTTCTTGCAAGCCCGTAGCAGCCACGTAAAATTTGCAACAACAATTAGAGGACGTCTAACTTGTTTTTGCAGGGTATGTTGTGATGTGATATGGCCAATTACATGATGAGATATATGTGATGTATGAGATGATCATGTGTTGTATAGAATATCACGACTTGCATGTCGATGAATACGGCAACTGGCAGGAGCCATAGAGTTGTCTTTAATTATTGTATGACCTGCGTGTCAATCATTAAGCGCTATGTAATGCTTTACTTTATCGCTAAACGTTAGCAATAGTCGTGGAAGCAACAGTCGGCGCGACAACCTTATGGCGACACGTTGATGGAGATCAAGATGATGGAGATCATGGTGTCATGCCGGTGACGATGGAGATCATGCCGGTGCTTTGGAGATGGAGATCAAAAGCACAAGTTCATGGCCATATCATGTCACTTATGATTTGCATGTGATGTTAATCCTTTTATGCATCTTATTTTGCTTAGGACGACGGTAGCATTATAAGGTGATCCCTCACTTAAATTTCAAGATAAATTGTGTTCTCCCCAAGTGTGCACCGTTGCGAAAGTTCGTCGTTTCGAGACACGTCGTGATGATCGGGTGTGATAGACTCTACGTTCGCATACAACGGGTGCAAGCCATGTTGCACGTGCGGAACACTCGGGTTAAACTTGACGAGCCTAGCATGTACAGACATGGCCTCGGAACACAAGAGACCGAAAGGTCGAACATGAGTCATATAGTAGATATGATCAACATGAAGATGTTCACCATTGAAACCACCTCAACTCACGTGATGATCGGACTTGAGTTGGTGGATTTGGATCATGTTACACTCGAATGATCGGAGGGATGTCAATTTGAGTGGGAGTTTTTAAGTAATATGATTAACTAAACTCATTATCTAAGAACAATAGTCTAAGTTGTCTTTGCTATATTTATGTTGTAGATCATGGCTCGCGCAGTAGCACCCCTGAATTTTAATGCGTTCCTAGAGAAAGCTAAGTTGAAAGATGATGGAAGTAACTTTGTGGACTGGGCCCGTAATCTAAGGATTATCCTACGGCTTCCCAGAAGGCTTATGTCCTTGATGCACCGCTTGGTGATCCACCCGCTCCAGTTGAGTCTCTAGACGTTGTGAACGCCTGGCAGGCTCGTTCTGATGATTACTCAATAGTTCAATGTGCAATGTTGTATGGATTAGAACCGGGACTTCAAATACGTTTTGAACGTCATGGAGCATATGAGATGTTCCAGGAGTTGAAGTTTATCTTTCAGAAGAATGCCCGGATCGAGAGATATGAGATCTCCGATAAGTTCTATGCTTGCAAGATGGAGGAGAACGGGTCTATCAGTGATCACGTGCTCAGAATGTCTGGGTACTCCACCCGTCTGGCTGAGTTTGGGATGCCCCTTCCGCCAGAGGCTATCACTGACAGAGTTCTTCAATCATTGCCACCTAGCTACAAGAGCTTCGTGTTGAACTATAACATGCACGGGATGAACAAGTCAGTCGCCGAGCTGTTTGCGATGCTGAAAGCCGCTGAGTCTGAAATTCAGAAGGAGCATCAAGTGTTGATGGTCAATAAAACCACTAGTTTCAAGAAAAATGGCAAGGGTAAGAAGGGTAACTCCAAGAAGAGTGGCAAAGCAGTTGCTCCTCTCGTGAAGAAACCCAAAGCTGGACCCAAACCAGAAACTGTGTGTTTTCATTGCAAGGGAACTGGACACTGGAAGCGGAATTGCCCCAAGTATTTGGCTGACAAGAAGGCGGCCAACAACAAACGAGGTATATATGATATACATGTTATTGATGTGTACCTTACCAACTCTCGTTGTAGTGCCTGGGTATTTGATACCGGTGCGGTTGCTCATATTTGCAACTCAAAACAGGAACTGCGGAATAGACGGAGGCTGGCAAAGGACGAAGTGACGATGCGCGTGGGAAATGGTTCCAAGGTTGATGTGATCGCCGTCGGCACGCTCGCTCTTCGATTACCGTCGGGATTAGTGATGAACCTAAATAAGTGTTATTTGGTGCCTGCGTTAAGCATGAACATTATATCTGGATCTTGTTTATTGCGAGACGGTTACTCATTTAAATCAGAGAATAATGGTTGTTCTATTTATATGAGTAATATCTTTTATGGTCATGCACCCAATGTGAGGGGTTTATTCTTATTGAATCTCGATAGTAATGTTACACATGTTCATAACATTGATGCCAAAAGATGTAGAATTGATAATGATAATACCACTTTCTTGTGGCACTGCCGTTTAGGTCATATTGGCGTAAAACGCATGAGGAAGCTCCATGCTGATGGACTTTTGGAGTCACTTGATTTTGAATCACTTGACACATGTGAGCCATGCCTCATGGGCAAGATGACTAAAACTCCGTTCTCTGGAACAATGGAACGGGCAAGTGACTTATTGGAAATCATACATACTGATGTGTGCGGTCCGATGAGCATTGAGGCGCGCGGTGGTTATCGTTACTTTCTCACCTTCACTGATGACTTAAGTAGATATGGGTATATTTACTTAATGAAACACAAGTCTGAAACATTTGAAAAGTTCAAACAATTTCAGAGTGAAGTTGAGAATCATCGTAACAAGAAGATTAAATTCCTACGATCTGATCGAGGAGGAGAATATCTGAGTTATGAGTTTGGCAGTCACTTAAGACAGTGTGGAATTGTTTCACAATTAACACCGCCTGGAACACCACAGCGTAATGGTGTGTCCGAACGTCGTAATCGAACCTTATTGGATATGGTGCGATCTATGATGTCTCTTGCCGATTTGCCACTATCGTTTTGGGGTTATGCATTAGAGACAGCTGCATTCACTTTAAATAGGGCACCATCGAAATCCGTTGAGACGACGCCATATGAACTTTGTTTTGGCAAGAAGCCAAAGCTGTCGTTTCTTAAAGTTTGGGGATGTGATGCTTATGTCAAAAAGCTTCAGCCTGAAAAGCTGGAACCCAAAGCGGAGAAATGCGTCTTCATAGGATACCCAAAAGAGACAGTTGGGTATACCTTCTACCTCAGATCCGAAGGCAAAGTGTTTGTCGCTAAAAACGGAACATTTCTTGAGAAAGAGTTTCTCTCGAAAGAATTGAGTGGGAGGAAGATAGAACTTGATGAGGTTGTTGAACCTTTACTTCAACCTGAGAGTAGCGCAGCGCAGAAAGTTGTTTCTGTGGAGCCTACATTAGCTGAAGAGGAAGTTAATGATGATGATCATGAAGCTTTGGATCAAGTTGCTATCGAACCTCGTAGGTCGACAAGGACGCGTACTACTCCTGAGTGGTACGGCAACCCTGTCTTAAAAATCATGTTGTTAGACAACGATGAACCTACGAGCTATGGAGAAGCGATGATGGGCCCGGATTCCGAGAAGTGGTTAGAGGCCATGAAATCCGAGATGGGATCCATGTATGAAAACAAAGTATGGACTTTGGAAGTATTACCTGAAGGGCGTAAGGCCATTCAGAACAAATGGATCTTTAAGAGGAAGACGGACGCGGACGGTAATGTCACCGTCTATAAAGCTCGACTTGTGGCAAAGGGTTTTTCACAAGTTCAAGGAGTTGACTACGATGAGACCTTCTCACCCGTAGCGATGCTTAAGTCCGTCAGAATCATGTTAGCAATAGCTGCCTTTTTCGATTATGAAATTTGGCAGATGGATGTCAAAACAGCGTTCCTTAACGGTTACCTTAAGGAAGAGTTGTATATGATGCAACCAGAAGGTTTTGTCGATCCAGAGAATGCTGACAAAGTTTGCAAACTCCAGCGATCCATTTATGGACTGGTGCAAGCATCTCGGAGTTGGAATCTTCGCTTTGATGAAGTGATCAAAGCGTTCGAGTTTATACAAGTTTACGGAGAAGCTTGTATTTACAAGAAAGTGAGTGGGAGCTCTATAGCGTTTCTAATATTATATGTGGATGACATATTGCTGATTGGAAACAATATAGAAATGCTGGAAAGCGTGAAGGAATATTTGAACAAGAATTTTTCAATGAAGGACCTAGGAGAAGCTGCTTTCATATTAGGCATCAAGATCTATAGAGATAGATCGAGACGCTTAATAGGACTTTCACAAAGCACATACCTTGATAAGATTTTGAAGAAGTTCAAAATGGATCAGTCCAAGAAGGGGTTCTTGCCTGTTTTGCAAGGTGTGAAGTTGAGTAAGACTCAATGCCCAGTGACTGCAGAAGATAGAGAAAAGATGAGTGTCATCCCCTATGCTTCAGCCATAGGCTCTATCATGTATGCAATGCTGTGCACAAGACCCGATGTCAGCCTTGCCATAAGTATGGTCGGAAGGTTTCAAAGTGATCCAGGAATGGAACACTGGACGGCGGTCAAGAATATCCTGAAGTACCTGAAAAGGACTAAGGATATGTTTCTCGTTTATGGAGGTGATCAAGAGCTCGTCGTAAAGGGTTACGTCGATGCAAGCTTTGACACTGATCCGGATGACTCTAAGTCGCAAACCGGATACGTATTTATTCTTAATGGGGGTGCGGTTAGCTGGTGCAGTTCCAAGCAAAGCGTGGTAGCTGATTCTACATGCGAAGCGGAGTACATCGCTGCCTCGGAGGCGGCGAAGGAAGGTGTCTGGATGAAGGAGTTCATGACAGATCTTGGAGTAGTGCCTAGTGCGCTTAACCCAATGACTCTGTTTTGTGATAATACTGGTGCCATTGCTCTAGCCGAGGAACCAAGATTTCACAAGAGGACCAGACACATAAAGCGACGTTTCAATTCCATCCGCGATTACATCAAGGAGGACGACATAAATATTTGCAAAGTACACACGGATCTAAATGTTGCAGATCCGATGACTAAACCTCTTCCAAGGGCTAAACATGAACAACACCAGAACTGCATGGGTGTTCGATTCATTACAATGTAAATCACATAGTGATGTGAACTAGATTATTGACTCTAGTGCAAGTGGGAGACTGTTGGAAATATGCCCTAGAGGCAATAATAAATTGGTTATTATTATATTTCCTTGTTAATGATAATTGTTTATTATCCATGCTATAATTGTATTGATTGGAAACTCAAATACATGTGTGGGTACATAGACAACACTGTGTCCCTAGTAAGCCTCTAGTTGACTAGCTTGTTGATCAAAGATGGTTAAGGTTTCCTAGCCATGGACATGAGATGTCATTTGATAACGGGATCACATCATTAGGAGAATGATGTGATGGACAAGACCCAAACTGTAAACGTAGCATTTGATCGTGTCAGTTTATTGCTATTGTTTTCTGCATGTCAAGTATCTGTTCCTTTGACCATGAGATCATGCAACTCACTGACACCGGAGGAATACCTTGTGTGTATCAAACGTCGCAACGTAACTGGGTGACTATAAAGGTGCTCTACAGGTATCTCCGAGGGTGTCTGTTGGGTTGGCATGGATCAAGACTGGGATTTGTTACTCCGTATGACGGAGAGGTATCTCAGGGCCCACTCGGTAATACAACATCACATTGAGCCTTGCAAGCAAAGTGACTAAAGAGTTAGCCACAGGATCTTGTATTACGGAACGAGTAAAGAGACTTGCCGGTAACGAGATTGAACTAGGTATAGTGATACCGACGATCGAATCTCGGGCAAGTAACATACCGAAGAACAAAGGGAACAGCATACGGGATTAACTGAATCCTTGACATAGAGGTTCGACCGATAAAGATCTTCGTAGAATATGTAGGAGCCAATATGGACATCCAGGTCCCGCTATTGGTTATTGGCCGTAGAGGTGTCTCGGTCATGTCTACATAGTTCTCGAACCCGCAGGGTCTACACACTTAACGTTTGGTGACGATTAGTATAAATGAGTTATTATGTTGGTGACCGAAAGTTGTTCGGAGTCCCGGATAAGATCCCGGACATGATGAGGATCTCCGGAATAGTCCGGAGGTAAAGATTGATATATGTGATAATAGTGTTTTGATCTCCGGAAGGGTTCCGGAGTTCACCGGAAGGGGTTCCGGATGTTTACCGAAGTGTTCGGGTGCAGCAACACTTTATATGGGCCAAAGGGATAAAGCCCACGAGGTATTGGAAAGTGCAAAAAGTAGTTTTGCTGCCGCGTAAGCGGTACTACCGCTTGTGTGAAGCGGTACTACCGCCCGAGCGGTACTACCGCTTGTGTGAAGCGGTACTACCGCCCGAGCGGTACTACCGCTTGTGTGAAGCGGTACTACCGCCCAAGCGGTACTACCGCTTGTAAGCGGTACTACCGCTTGTGCGCGGCTGTGCACGGTTCGGCAGAGATCCGAGTTGGACTCTTTTCCTGCGGGCCAAACCGACCTTGTGCGGACAAAACCGACTTGGAAGAGACTTTTACTCCAAGTTTAGACCCCAAGGCTCAACATATAAATAGAGGGGCAGAGCTAGCACACGGGACACATCAAGATTTCCCCAAGCCGTGTGCGGCAACCCTAACCCTCTAGTTCCTCCATCATAATCTCCGTAGCGCTTGGCGAAGCCCTGCAGAGATTGTTCCTCACCACCATCACCACGCCGTCGTGCTGCTGGAACTCAACCACTACTTCACCATCGCTCGCTGGATCGAGGAGGTGAAGGCGTCATCAAGCCGTACGTGTGTTGAACGCGGAGGTGCCGTCCGTTCGGTACTAGATCGGAAGGATCGTGATTGGATCGCGGGACGCTCGGCGATTTGGATCGCGAAGACGTTCGACTACATCAACCGCGTTTCTTAAACGCTTCCGCTTAGCGATCTACAAGGGTATGTAGATTCACTCTCCCTCTCGTAGATGCTCATCACCATGGATAGATCTTGTGTGTGCGTAGGAAAATTTTTGTTTCCCATGCAACGTTCCCCTACAACAAGTGTGTTCGCGGTCTCCCATTGTGTAACGTACGGCTGAACACGTTGTAGCCACTCAGCAGCAGTCCTGTGAATCCCCTTCCTTGTGATCCTAAAATTATGGTGCCATACTTAGGGAGATAGCCGTGCACCCTGGCAGGACAACCTGCATTCTTGCATACCATTGTCAAGTATTGCTGACTGGACACCTCAGCTATGAAAACCCTTTGCGTGGACATTGCCCAATTTATTATTGCGTCCTTCAGAGCTTCTTTGTTGGGATACATAGCACCGGTCGCAATGTTGTTTTGGTGATATTGCCAGGCAGAATCATGACCATCGTTCACGGTCATTGCAGATGAGAAGTCATGATTCCAAGAAGCAGGAATCGGGACCTCCTCTGCATTTTCTTCTTCATCTGACTCGTCAGAATTATCTGCATGACCACTTTCAATATCGGTGTCTTCTTCTTCCATGATGTTCTGCATGTGCCCATCTACCTCGTCCGCGTCCGCCTCGCCACTGTAATAACCATCGCCATTTCCTCCTTCTACCTGACTACTCTGCCCTTGTTCATAACCATCATCTCCATCATTTGACACAGATAACATCATCCCGTCACTGCTTTGCCCAGGATCGTTACCACCCTGGCCTTCAGGCGCAATTACCTCCTTCAGAACGGGAAGCACTAAGGCACAAGGATTGCATCCCCTTGTTTCGCAACCTTGTAACCAGCGCACCCACTGAGAATCCCTCTCTACTGGCCTCAAATAGAAGAAGACATTCGAACTTGACCGGGTCCACAATGCATGAACACCCACGGTCTGTGTTTCAGTATTCAGCCCTAAACATGCTGTCACCCATTCTTTCAACTGACTAAGAGACCATGTTTGAGGGTCGGTCAGTGCCACCTCTATGTGCTCAAATTCACTCAGATCAACCCCAATCTCATTTGTTTGGACATTACCAGGACCGTAGAAAAATATGAACTTCACTATATCAGACATCTCGGCTCACCTATAAATTTTTTTAACATGGACAGACAACTGTTAAACAACATGACAAACTACATATATTCACACTCCTAAATATTTGACAAGTACATAGATTAGGGAATATTAACGAAGCTAAATATTGAAACAACTTAATATATTATGGATATTACCGGAGCAACTAAAAATACTGACATACCTAAATATTTGACAGACCTAAATATTTGACATGCACATATAACACGGGATATTACCGGAGCAACTAAAAATACTGACAGACCTAAATATTTGACATGCACATATAACACGGGATATTACCGGAGCAACTAAAAATATTGACTGACCTAAATATTTGACATGCACATATAACACGGAATATTACCGGAGCAACTAAAAATACTAACAGACCTAAATATTTGACATGCACATATAACACGAAATATTACCGGAGCAACTAAAAATACTAACAGACCTAAATATTTGACATGCACATATAACACGAAATATTACCCGGAGCAACTAAAAATACTGACATTAATTTTTCAAAATATGTACAACTCAGAGAAATTTTTTGACGACATAGGTATACCTTCGACGCGTGTGCCACTGCTTCTTGCTTCTCTCTTCAACTCAGCCGCACCTCCTCCTCCTGCTCACCACCTCTTCCTCCCCAGCAGCAACTCCTCCTCACCACCACCTCTACCATGGTTCAACCACCTCAACCATGCCTCCTCCTCACCTCACTTGAACGAGAAAAAAAACTATCCTATTGGAAAAAAAAATACCGTAGGCCACCGGAGTTGGCTATGATCTACTCTTTCTGTGGGTTGGATGCAAAAATGGATGGACCAGCGAGGAGATCGATGGGGGGTTACGAGAGACTGAGAGAGAGAGCAAGAAGAGGAAGAACGAGAGCTCACGGGCGCAAGAGGAAGGAGATAAGGAGAAGAAGGGAAGAAGAAAAGGAGGAGGGAAGGAGAGAAGGCGTGGGTGGGCAGCCAGGCCCCTGTCGGCCACGCCCCGGCCGATTGGACGGCCTGTCGGCTGCGCCGGGGCCGACTGGAACCCTGTCGTCTGGGCCGCAGCCGACTGCAGCGCGCCAGGCCGACTGGCGAATCCAACGCGACGGTCGACGTGTTCGGGCAAATCAGAAGCTGCCACGTGTCCTGTCGGCTTAGCCGTAGCCGACTGAACCTGCCACGTGGCCTATCGGCTTAGCTCCAGCCGACTGGATTCTATTTTTGAAAATTTTCAAATTCGTGTATTATTTCTGTAATTTTTTTAAAAAAATGTATTATTTAAAAAAAATGAGCGGAGAACTTCAGGCCGAGGAGCTATGGATCACCGGCTTCACCAACCCTCCATGTGGCTTGTGAAGTTACTCTAGGGAAATTCGATCTTACGATCTCATTGGATCGCAGTCGCATGAATTCTAAACTAAAAAACAAAGAAAACCGCATGATCAAAATGTCGTCTCTACTTATAAAACGAGAGTAGGTAGGTTGGCATTCACCATTTATTTTCGTCTCACCTCTCATCACCCGCACTCACTGATTTTTTTCTTCCTCCCATTAAAAACCAAATCTTTTACACCTTCCGATCGGAAAAAAGTAACCTTAGTTCAAAGTTAAGACATTTTTTTCTGATCGGAGGGGTACTATTAAAGAAGAGTTTGTATGTTCGTCTCCTCGCCTATATCCCCTCCCATCAATTAACTTTTGAAATAATCTAAACCAAATTGGTACTTTTCTTTCCTTGTCCTACTCATTCCCTAAAATAAACATGCGTTAATTTATAAAGAGCGTCATTCATTGGAGGGGAGAATCATGTTAATTATGAAGAGTATCATTCCTTGTACGGAACGATCATGTTAATTAGGAAAAGTATCATCGAGCGTTGGACATGATGATCACATTAATTATGGAAAGTATATCATCGAGCGTTGGACGGAAGGATCGCCTACGTTCGCCTCCTCGCCTCCACCCCTCCCATCGATTAACGTGGAATAATCTAAATCAAATCGGTACTTTCCTTTCCTTGTCCTACTCATTCCCTCGAAAAACATGCGTTAATTTATGGAAAGTGTCATTCTTTGGATGAGAGGATCATGTTAATTATGAAGAGTATCATTCTTTGTAATACGATAGGATCATGTTAATTAGGGAAAGTATCATCGAGCGTTGGACGAGAGGATCGCATTAATTATGAAAAGTATCATCGAGCGTTGGACGGGAGGATCGCGTTAATTATGGAGAGTATCATTATTTGGACAGGAGGGTCACATTAATTATGAAAAGTACCATATAATGTTGGACGGGAGGATCACGTTAATTATGAAAAGTATCATCGAGCATTGGACGGGAGTATCACCGTGTCCATTAATTATGGATATCATTATCTTTTTACTGGGTGCATGTTGATAGGCTTGTAGTGAATAACATCTGAATGCGGTTGCCGCCCTTGTCCCTTGTTGTTGGCGTGTGTCACGGCGGCATCAATCACTGTCTCACTTAGAACGTGAGTTAGTGGATTTTGTGATAAGAGTGAGGGTTGAGAGTGACCGGGATGAGGGTTGGGGTCGGTCTATTCAGTTACAGTTGTCTGAGCGGAATAATCTCCCTACTTTAGAAAATGCGGCAAATTGCATTTCATTAGAGATGGCTTTGCATCAAATTACATGAGCGAGCGGTTCATATTTTTTTCATCAAGTCGTACAATTTTTTGGTTAGGATAGAAGGGTAACGGCATTGCTTGGTTGCTTCAAAAGTTAATAACGGACATAGTGGCGTATCGGTTGCATGCCCAACAACAGGCATCATATTTTTGTTTCGTGGTAATGCACGACATTCAACTGTATGTTACAGCGTGGCAATGGCTAAGGAGACATCGGATATGCCTTCCTACCTCGGGGGGCGTCACAGACGGCGCACGCCTCCTCCCCCTTGATGGCAGTGGCGGGTTAGCACGAATAAAGGAGGAGGGGGTCAGGGCAGAGCGGGGCGCTTGGCAGGGGACTTGTCCTTGGCAGTCCGTGGGGAAGTACGGTGTGAAGGGGAGAGGGTGCCATTTGGAAGGTGAGGTGGGCGTCATCCAGTTTTAAAGGAGAGGGCTCCAACGAGGTCCGATAGAAAAAGGGAAAGATGTGTCGTGGGGTGAGGTTTTTGTGTTGGGATCACGTGTTGGAGATAACATGGCGGATTGCGCGGACAATCACATTTCTCCCCCACATATGGTTGGATTTGGGGAGCCCGCACTGTCCAGACGGTTGAATTTTGGGGAGCCCGCTTGGCGCATGTTTGATGTCTGAACACGCCCGGACGTATGAAGAAGAAATAAGCTTCGATCTTGGAGACGACCTTAATAATTTGCTTGATTTATTATATACATTATAGCCCGTAGCAACGCACGGGCGTTCTATTAGTACCGTGTAATCCTAGATGATTTCAATGCATTTTGCTATACGTGGGAAAAGAAACACAAGATTTTTAGAGGTGTAAGCGGAGAGGAGTGGAGAGATAGGGTGAAAATAGAGTAAAATGCACCCGTTGTTACTCAACTTGCAACCACTTTGATCACCGTACTCATGAATACGCCAATACGATCACTAAATACGGCAAGATTGTATGGTCATTGTTCGCCATATGCGTTCGTATGTGCCTCTCTTGACTAGTCCATGAGCTCCAATTCAGCGTAAGTCAAATGGTTCACTTTGCATGAGAGGGTCCTGTTTGCAAAATGGCGTGAGCCTCAAATTCCCCCACCCCCCACCAAAAAAATCCCTAACTCCACGACACCCAGAAATCCCTAATTCCCCTTCGTAGTCTGCCCACTGCCCACAGCCACGTTCATGATTGCCATCGCCCTCCTCCGCGTCCGTCTGCGCCATGTCGACAAGCTCAGTTCGGTTAGCTGACGACAGCAGGCTGTGGTGGTGCCTCTCATCAGATGCCCTCAATGCCGCACTCGGGTGAAGGTCTATGTCTCAAACACGGAGAACCATGAAGGTGGGGTCTTTTACAAGTGCATCCATCACGGTTTAAGTGGTCGACAACCCATGTTGTAAATTTTGTTATATTTTGGTGCATGGTCTGCAGCAAATTTGACACTTATTTTGGTCTATTTGGTTATTAGGATACTTGTGATTTCTGGCATTGGGAGTTGGATTACGTGGGTTATTGATGAGTCCAATTTACGTGACGTTTTTTCTTTATATTTTGTGCCTACAAGGTGGGCTTTGTGGAATTTTACCGCGTTCGCGCACTTCTTTTTGTTGATAATCCCTCAGATAATGTCTTTTGAAGCAATATTCATTTATCGGAGAAAATCCTCCAAAATGGTAGTGGAATCACGCATTAAAGGTGATAAATACTTTTCATAAAAAAATCAAGCAAGAAGGCCAAGGAGACAGCCGTCGTCGTGCTCCCAGAGCGAACTACGACGTTCCATGCGACCGCGCGCGCTCGCATGAGCGGTCGTATGGCGCGCCGCCGCCTCTGGGGGATCGACTATTTTCACCCCGTCGAAGCGGATCGGGGAGAGGACGAACAGAGACTCCAGAAACGCATCCAGAAGGCAGAACCCTAGCCGCCGGAGCCCATCCAGAGGGAGGATCAACCGGGAGAAGAAGGGGATTCCTCTCACCGCGTGAGGAACGGCATCATCATCAACATCTACATCATCACCATCTTCATCATCATCGTCATCCACATCCTTATCATCTGCAACATCAAGAACCCTAGTGGATCCTTCGGTGTATCGGTTGAATCATTCGCCCATGTATCCCATTATCATTATCATGATGCTTGTTGTTCTTATGTGTGAGTAGACCCGTAGTTCTCGGGGCTATGGATGAACCTTGGTATGTGTAGGATCTGAAACGTTTATCATGGATATGAGATTCTCTGTTGAATGCTTAGTTTAATAACTTCGTGAATGTTGCGAAGGGGTCCCACTCAGCATTTGCGCCTATATTGGCCACGAAGCATATCACTGTATTTGCATAGGTCTAGGACGTGGAGGTAATTCGAGGTGTCAGTAAAAGCCTACTGCTTCTAACCTTTACAAATGACTGGGGATTTACGAAGAACCTTAGTGGGGCCGCGTCCACGGGGAAACCCTTAATTATCATGAGTCGTAACCCACAGGGGGAGACTATGATGGTGGCGTGCGTGGCACGAAGTCTATCTGATGGCCCACAAGTATAGGGGATCAATTGTAGTCCTTTCGATAAGTAAGAGTGTCAAACCCAACGAGGAGCAGAAGGAAATAATAAGCGGTTTTCAGCAAGTTATTTTTTGCAAGCATTGAAAGTAGCGGTAACAGATAGTTTTGTAGCAAGATAATTCGTAACGAGTAGCAAGTAACAATAGTAACAAAATGCAGCAAGGTGGCCCAATCCTTTTTATAGCAAAGGACAAGCCGGAACAGTCTCTTATATAAAGCAAAGTGTTCTCGAGGACACATGGGAATTATCATCTAGTCACTTTCATCATGTTCGTTTGATTCACGTTCGCTACTTTGATAATTTGATATGTGGGTGGACCGGTGCTAGGGTCCTGTTCTTACTTGAACAAGCAACCCTCTTATGATTACCACCTCTCGCGAGCATCCGCAACTACGAAAGAAGAATTAAGATAAATTTAACCATAGCTTGAAACATATGGATCCAAATCAGCCCCTTACGGAATAACTCATAAACTAGGGTTTAAGCTTCTGGCACTCTAGCAACCCATCATCTACTTATTACTCCACAATGCCTTCCCTTAGGCCCAATTATGGTGAAGTGTCATGTAGTCGACGTTCACATGACACCACTAAAGGAAGCAACAACATACATATCATCAAAATATCGAACGAATACCAAATTCACATGATTACTTATAACAAGACTTCTCCCATGTCCTCAAGAACAAACGTAACTACTCACAAATCATGTTCATGTTCAAGATCAGAGGGGTATTGAATATCATTAAGGATCTAAACATATAATCTTCCACCAAATAAACCAACTAGCATCAACTACAAGATGTAATCAACACTACTAGCAACCCACAGGTACCAATATGAGGTTTTGAGACAAAGATTGAATACAAGAGATGAACTAGGGTTTGAAATGAGATGGTGCTGGTGAAGATGTTGATGAAGATTGGTCCTCCCACAATGAGAGGATCGTTGGTGATGTCGATGGCTTCGATTTCCCCCTCCCGGAGGAAAGTATCCCCGGCGGAATCGCTTCGCCGAAGGGCAAAAGTGCTCCTGCCCTAGTTCCGCCTCGAGACGGCAGCGCTTCGTCCCGAAAAGTCTTCTCTATAAATTTTTTAGGGAAATGAGATTATATAGCAGAAGGAGGGGGCCAGAGGCCAGCTGTGGGCCCCACAAGGCATCTTGGCGCTCCCCAGGGGAGGGGCCGCGCCATGTTGCCTTGTGGGCAACTGTTGGGTCCCCTCTGCTATTTATTTTCTCTAGTATTTTTATATATTCAATAAAAAATCTTCGTAAAATTTCAGGTCATTTGGAGCTCTGTAGAATAGGTATCTCTGTTGTAGCTATTTCAGGTCCAGAATTCCAGCTGCCAGTATTCTCCCTCTTCATATAAACCTTGCAAATTAAGAGAGAAAAGGCATAAGAATTGCATCATAAAGTGAAATAATGACCAAATACATTATAAATAACAGTAGGAAATCATGATGCAAATTGGACATATCAACTCCCCCAAGCTTAGACCTCGCTTGTCCTCAAGCGAAAACCGAAATCGATAATCATGCCCACATGTTTAGAGAGAGAGGTGTCGATAAAATAAAATACGGACATGAGAGCATCATGATTAATTTCATAACAGCAAAATATTGTCATAAAGCTTTCCATGGACAAGTAATAATACATCACAATATTGAAGTATAAAGCATAAACTTTCTTGAAATCTAACAAACTATGTACTTAGTCACCGAAACCATTACAATTCATCATATTTTCAGGAAGAGTCTATGTAAGAGCTTTTTGTTTTAGCAAGTACACATACTCAACTATCATTTAGTCTTTTATGATTGCTGGCACTCCCGTCATATTTTTATGGAGCAAAAGCTTCAATCAGACACATAGAAAGATGGGGGTTTGTAGTTTCACCTCCCAACAATTTTACCTCAAGGGTAATGTCAACAGTAATAACTCATGATCACTTACATCCAACTGGATATATATATGCCTAGATCTTTCCCCACCACATGGTGCTTGCAAAGAGAAAAAAATAAAAACGGAATAGAGAAGAATACTATTGCCTCTTGCATAAAAGTAAATACAGAAAAGTAAAAGATAGGCCCTTCACAGAGGGAAGCAGAGGTTGTCATGCGCTTTTTATTTTTGGATGTGCAAACTCTTAATGTAAAGGAACGTCACTTTATATTGCCCCTTGTGATATCAACCTTTATTATGTAGTATGTCGCTTTTATTTCTTCACCATCACAAGATCGTACAAAGCTTATTTTCCCTTAAAATAAAAGTTCATACATAGTTAGAGGCAATTTTTATTGCTTTGTGCACCGATGACAACTTACTTGAAGGATCTTATTGAATCCATAGGTAGATATAGTGGACTTTCATGACATGAAACTAGGTTTAAGGGTTTTGGATGCACAAGTAGTATCTCTACTTAGTGCGGATTTTTGGCTAGCAAAGGATAGTGAGCAAGAACCACATGTTAGAGGATCTATGACAATATAACTTCTATGTGAATATAAGCAAACATAACTCATTACGTTGTCTTCCTTGTCCAACGTCAACTATTTGGCATAGAATCTTTAATGGGGGCTGACAATCATAAAAGATGTCCAAGATAGTATATTTATATGTGAATCCTCTCTTCCTTTATTAACTTTTTCATGAATTGCACCAGTGACCAATGCTATGTTTGTTAACTTCCAATAAATTTTATCAAATATACTTTTCTTTCATGTAAATTCATTACTTTCCAAGGAATTAGCATATGATCTTTTATTCTTTTATTGCTTAGATTGAAACATAAAGTAAAGAAGCAAAACTCAAACTACTCTTTATTATATAACTCTCACACACGATTACATAGATAGATAGATCACAAAACCAAGCACTTGAAATTAGATCATACTAAAACTTTATTCTTCTAAATCACGAAATAACTAAGGATCGAACTAAGATAGATAATGATAATTAAAAGGTGATGGTGGTACGATACCGGGGCACCTCCCCCAAGCTTGGAACAAGCCAAGGGTGGTGCCCATACCCGTTGATACGTCTCCAACGTATCTATAATTTATGAAGTATTCATGCCATGTTTATAACAATTTTATATGGTTTTGATATAATTTGATTAGAACTAACCCAGACTGACGCTGTTTTCAGCAGAACTACCGTGGTGTTGTTTTTTGTGCAGAAATAAAAGTTCTTGGAATTGGATGAAACTTTTTGGAGATTTTTTATGGACCAAAAGAGACCCCGGAAGCTTCGTGGGAGGACCAGAAGAGCCACGAGGAGGCCACAAGGCAACACAGCGCGCCCTAGGGGGGTCGTGTGCTGTTGCCTTGTGGGCCCCTCGTAACTCCTTTTTGCGTGATTCCAACGCTGAAAAATCCTATAAATAGAGAAACCCCCAGAAATAAATCTAGAACTTTGACGCCGCCGCCGCAAGCCTCTGTACCGAAGAAAACTCATCCAGAGCCCTTTTCTGGCACCCTGCCGGAGGGGGAAATCATCACCGGAGGCCATCTTCACCATCCCGGCGGTCTCCATGACGAGGAGGGAGTAGTTCACCCTCGGGGCTGAGGGTGTGTACCAGTAGCTATGTGTTTGATCTCTCCCTCTCTCTCTCTCGTGTTCTTGACTTGGCACGATATTGATGTACCGCGAGCTTTGTCAATATAGTTGGATCATATGGTGTTTCTTCCCTCTCTATCTTCTTGTGATGAATTGAGTCTTTCCCTTTGAGGTTTCGTTATTGTCGGATTGAATATTTCAGATTTGGGAACACTTGATGTATGTCTTGCATGTGGATACCCGTGGTGACAATGGGGTATTCTATTGAGTCACTTGATGTATGTTTTGATGATCAACTCATGGATTCCCGTGACCTTGGGGTAATCTAGGCATAGGGGTTGATTGCACGTTTTCATCTTCTTTTCTCCGATAGAAACTTTGGGGTACTCTTTGAAGTTCTTTGTGTGGATTGAATATTATGAATCTGAAGTTGTTTGATGCATATCGAATAATCAACTCACGGATACTTGTGGTGACATTGGTGTATCTAGGTGACATTAGAGTTGGTTGATGCGTATCATATGGTGTTATTTTAGTACGAACTCTATGATTGTTTGTGACACTTATAGGGATGGCTCAATAGATTGATCGGAAAGGATAACTTTGAGGTGGTTTTGTACCCTACAAACAATTTTCGTCTTATGTTCTCCGCTAATAGGAACTTTGGAGTGATTCTTTATCGCACGTTGAGGGATTGTTATATGATTCAATTATGTTAGCATTGTTGAGAGATTGCACTGGTGAAAGTATGAACCCTAGGCCTTGTTTTCAAGCATTGCAATACCGTTTGTGCTCCGTTTTATCACTAGCTACCTTGCTGTTTTTATATTTTCAGATTACAAAAACCTATATCTACTATCCATACTACACTTGTATCACCATCTCTTCGCCGAACTAGTGCACCTATACAATTTACCATTGTATTGAGTGTGTTGGGGACACAAGAGATTTCTTGTATTTGATTGCAGGGTTGTTTGAGAGAGACCATCTTCATCCTACACCTCTCACGGATTGATAAACCTTAGGTCATCCATTTGAGGGAAATTTGCTACTGTCCTACAAAACTCTGCACTTGGAGGCCCAACAACGTCTACAAGAATAAAAGTTGCGTAGTAGACATCACCCGTGTACTCAAGTGTCTTTCTTCGGTGATGGTGGTGATGAAGTAGTGGGCTTGCTTTCTATTACTTAAATTAGGATCTCCCTTAGGCTCTGAATTTCTCAAAGTACATGCTGGATCATCTCCGCATTCTTTTGGACTTCGTCCATAATATGTTTATTCTCTGGCTTTCTTCCCTGCATCACTTTCACTTGGATGAGAGATGTCCCAATTGGAAGGTATGTGCATGCGGGGAGTATTCTCAAATCCATAATTGTGAACCAAATTATGAAAATTGTTCTGATGTAACCTGTGTAAGGGCCTCCTAGGAGGAAGCCCTTCTTGTACTTCTGGACTCCCATGGCTCGTTGTGCTTCTCATGGCTTGATGGGGGTTTGGAGTTGTGGAGTTGCCGGCAAGGGTACCCCTCTCGGAAGCCGGGGGGTGGACCTCTAGCGAATCTCCATCATCTTGTTCCATGGCGACCTCTTCCTCCTCCTCTCTCTTGAGTTCCATCTGCAGCAACCAAGCGTCGTCTCCCACGTTGTTGGAGGAAGAGGAAGACATGATGCCTGGCCTCGAAAATCTGACAGAAAATAGCACGAAACAAGAACAGAAGAGAAACTTGCGATACGGTGGTCAAAACATATGGGAGTATATATAAAGAATTTCTATCTTGTAAAACAAGCATTCAAGAGGAGGGGCACACAAGGGACCCACAAGGCAACACGGCACGCCCCAAGGGGGTCGCACCCTGTTGCCTTGTGACCTCCTCGTGGGTCCCCTCGGCTGTTTCTTATTTTCGTATTTTTTCTAATATTCCAAAACAGACAGAAATAATTTTTATGGAATTTTTGGAGTCGGTTTACTTACCGTATCACATATCTACCCCTTTTCAGGGTTCTGGAGTGTTCCGGAAGGACTCTTTGATATGCTCCTCCGGTGTCATAGTTTGAATAATGTTGGTTTCAACATTAATGGGCATGCCTGAGATATAATGCTTAATTCTTTGACCATTAACCACTCTCGGATTAGTGCCTTCGGCGTTATTAATTTTGATAGCTCTGGAGCGATAAACTTCTTCGATGATATATGACCCTTCCCATTTAGAGAGAAGTTTTCTTGAAAAAAATATGAAACGAGAATTGTACAATAGAACATGCTCACCCACATTAAATTCCCGTTTTTGAATTCTTTTATCATGCCATCTTTTAACTTTTTCTTTAAATAACTTGGCATTTTCATAGGCTTGGGTTCTCCATTCATCTAAAGAGATAATATCAAACAACCTCTTCTCACCGGCAAGTTTAAAATCATAATTAAGTTCTTTAATTGCCCAATATGCCTTATGTTCTAGTTCAAGAGGTAAATGACATGCTTTTCCATAGACCATTTTATATGGAGACATACCCATAGGATTTTTATAAGCAGTTCCGTAAGCCCATAATGCATCATCAAGTTTCTTAGACCAATTATTCCTGGATCTATTAACGGTCTTTTGCAAAATTAACTTTATTTCTATATTACTCAATTCAACTTGACCACTAGACTGAGGATGATAAGGGGATGCAATTCTATGGTTAACATCATATTTAGCAAGAAGTTTACGGAAAGCACCATGAATAAAATGTGAACCACCATCAGTCATCAAGTATCTAGGGACTTCAAACCTAGGGAATATGACTTCTTTAAGCATTTTAATAGAGGTGTTGTGATCAGCACTGCTAGTTGGAATAGCTTCTACCCACTTAGTAACATAATCAACAGCAACAAGAATATGTGTATACCCATTGGATTTAGGAAAAGGTCCCATATAATCAAAACCCCAAACATCAAATGGTTCAATAACAAGGGAATAATTCATAGGCATTTCCTGACGTCTACCAACATTACCAATTCTTTGACATTCATCACAAGAGAGGACAAACTTACGTGCATCTTTGAAAAGAGTAGGCCAATAAAAACCAGACTGTAATACCTTATGTGCAGTTCTGTCTCCCGCATGGTGTCCTTGCTACTTGTGAGCTGCGTTGGGATTTCCTCGAAGAGGAGAGGATGATGCAGTACAGTAGAGATAAGTATTTCCCTCAGTTAAGAACCAAGGTTATCAATCCAGTAGGAGAACCACACAGAACCTCGTTAGCAGCACCTACACACACAAAAGCAAATACTTGCACCCAACGCGAACAAGAGGGTTGTCAATCCCCTTGGCGGTGACTTGCAAGGATTAATTCTGATAGTGATAGATAGATAATAAATTACAAAATAAAAATAAAGGTAAATAAATTGCAGTATGGTATTTTTTATTTTATATATGATAGATAAACGACCCGGGGGCCATAGTTTTCACGAGAGGCTTCTCTCTCAAACACAAAGCATATGATGGGTGTCGGTGTCAAAACCGGCAGACCTCGGGGTATGACGGGGGGATGACCCCCGGGTAGGCAAGCGAACCCGGAGCCCCTTCTTAAAAATATCAGGGCAGCCTGTGCCCCTCCCCACCGGCTGGACAGCCGGCCGGCTCCCCAGCGCGAGCCGGCTGGGCCCGGCCCCGGGCCGGGTCCGGCTAACCACAAGCCGGCTAACGACAGGTCAGCGGGCGTCCCATCGCTCCTCACGACAAGACCGCTCCCAATGATGGGAGAGCGTGGCTACAGTGCAATCCGTCTCGGGAAGGCACGACGGCAGAGCTGCCAACCCTGCTGAGCGGGACGGCCAGCGTCAGCACCAGCGCGCCACTGCAGTCCCCACGACGCCAACCACTCCGTGACGCACCATGCGACGGGCCACAGCGCCGAGCAGCCGGCGGGCCCCGCAGCCGGTGGGGCCCAGCAGCCGGTGGGCCCCACGGCCGGCTCCAGACGCCGACATCCGGGTCCCGCAGTGTGCGATTTACCAATGTAACCCTGGGGGGTCAGGCTATAAGACCCCCCAGGAAGCCTCCATGCAGGGCGGTTGGCAACATCTTCTTCTCCGCTCGGTTCAGTTCGGCTGGATCCATTAGCAGCACACACACGCATCCACAGGAGAGGCAGAGAGGAGAGCTAGCTCCTTCTTCCTCCTCCACCCAAAACAGCTCTAGGAGCACCATTGTAACCATTGTGGCCTCCGAGCCTATCAACCCATTCGGCAGGACTAGGGGTGTTACCTCCCCGGAGGGCCCCGAACCTGGGTACGCCTTGTGTCTCCCGCTCGCGCGTGCCAACCTCGCTTCCGAAACCCACCGGCGTCCTCACGCAGCCCCCCACTTTTAGCCATCTCATGGCATCTGCCACGATTTCACCACGACAGTTGGCGCCCACCGTGGGGCCGCTCGCGGCATCGGCCGGAGTCAAGTTCCGGACGAGGCCCTTCACCAGCTCGGGCGAGCGCATTACGCACGGCTTGGTCCGCGCACCTCGCGCGCCCAACCCGGCCGTCTGTGTAACATCCCCATGTATTAACTACAGTGATCACCTCTTAATCATGCCAAGTCATCATGCTTAACAGTGCTTAATCATCATTTGCATCATGTCTCCTTTCAAATTCCCATTCAAATTGAAATTCCAATTTAAAGTGAAAATAAAAGTTGTCCCAACTTGGAAATAAAAATGTCCATTAAATAGCAAATAATCCATAACTAATTATGTTAAGAAAAACAACATCACCTAAATTACCTAGATGAGTCTAACATCCTAAAACATTAACAAAGCAGCAACATTTCACCCCTTTTTATTTAATAAAAATTCAAGTGAATTCAAATATTACCCCAAGCCATTTCTGGCAGTGCTAAGTATTATTATGCAATTATGTGGCACAACCCACATTTTTCTAAAAGTCATTTAGTGGCCTAGTAATTTACAAAATAGAAATAGAGACAGAAACAGAAAAGGAAAAAGGAAAACGGTAAAGACTCACTGTGCACTTGGGCTTGAGTAGCACAGTGCAAAACGGCCCAGCCCACCTCGGCCTTCTCCTTCCTCCTGCCAGGCCAAAGCCATGGTGCTCGCACGCGCGCGCGCGCCGTCCACTCGCTGTCCTGCCTCGCTGTCGACCATCCGCTGGCTCCCCGCACGGATAAAGATCCCCCTCGACCCCGTGGACGAACCATAGCCACCCTTCTCTTCCTCCCTCGCTCTCTCCCACCTCGCCCGACACCGCCATGGACACGCCGCCGGCATAGCCGTCGCCACCGTCCTCCTCTCGCCGTTCCGACCAGTCCGGCATCCTCCCCGTGCTCGAACTCATCGCCTCCGCCCGCTCATTTGCCCGGGGAAGCACCAAGGCGACGCCCTTGACCTCTTCTTCCCCGACGCCGTCCGCCACTGCCGCCATCGATTCCGGCCGCCCCGAGCCTCCCTCGCGCCCGCTTAGCTCGCCTACCGGATCCCAGTGAGCTACTCCCCGTTCCTTCTCCCCTCTCGCCGTCGATTTCGACCTCTAGTGCCCGATCCCGACGTGCCCGAGCCCGCCGCCGCACGAGCTCGTCGCCGGCAGCTGTCCGGTGACCAAATGGTCATGCGCCGCTGCCCATCGTGCTCGCCCTCGCGCGTAGATGCCCTCTGGCCTAGCCGTTTGACTCGAGCGCGCCTGCCTCGCCGTTTCCTCTCGCGCCCGATTCCGGCCACCCGCCGATGAGCTCGCCGTCGTCGCTACAGAGCTCCTCCGGCCACGGCACCACCGCCAAATGATGCGTCTCAGTCCGCTCATTTGAAAGAGACAAACCGCACCCCTTCCCGTGCCCCGTAGCATTTTTCCGGTGAACTCCGGCGACGCTCCGCCGCGGGAGAAGTCGCCGGCGCGATTCCGGCGCCGACCGCCGACGTGGCACCTCTGGGTCCCACCCCCTGTGCCACTGACGCGTGGGTCCCGTGGGCCCTGTTGACTAGGTCAACGCGGCTGACTGGACCGGGTCCAGTCGCTGACATGTAGGCCCCACCAATTTAATTAGCTAATTTGTTAATTAACTTAATCTGTAATTAGTTTAGACACTGACAGATGGGGCCCGCCCTCTAATTAACCCCTAGTTAGTTTAATTAATCTCAGTTTAGTTCTGTGACGCTGACATGTGGGACCCACTGGTCAGATTGACCAGTCAACCAGCTGGGTTGACTGCTGACGTCATCATGACATTCTGCTGACGTCACCTAACACTGTTTCGGATAATTCGAATTTAATAATTAAATTAATTCCAGAAATTCCAGAAAATGATTAAAACTTTGAAAAATCATATAAAATAAACCGTAACTCGGATGAAAATAATTTATATATGAAAAATGATCAGAAAAATATGAAGAATCCGAATATGCCACTCCCATACCTGCCACACCTTTCTAACTTGGTGAACATGGAACTTTCCCCTCTGATTCATCTGTCCGATAAATGGCCGGAGCTGGTAAAACATCCCCGGATGTTTCCCGCTCCGACTAACTTGCGTAGTACTACATTAGGGCACCCCTCGAATAGCGTGCTGCCATGCCATGCATCTTTGATTGTATTTGTTGCTTGTATTTATTGTTTCTTCCCCCTCTTCTCTCCGGTAGACCCCGAGACCGACGCTGCCCCTGAGATCGACTGCGTCACCGACGACCCTTCTTCCTTTTCAGCAGAGCTTCCAGGCAAGCAACCCCCTTGACGCATGCCTATATCACCTATTCCTTCTTCCTCCTGCTTGCATTAGAATTTGCTACTGCTATTGATTTATCCTATTCTGATGCATAGCCTGTTGTTGTAAACTGCCTTTTGATACTTTACCTGATATCCTAAATGCTTAGTATAGGTTGGATGTAAATCCATTTGTGGCCCCTCCACCTTGTCCTAGTTGCCCCGCTTAGTTACCAGTGCCCCGTTTGATGTGATCGATGGGCTGAGACCAGCACAGCACCGCACACCCCCTAAGTTGTTCGACTCTACAGAGTTATCCTCGAGTGACGAGGGTGATACCTCTTAGCTCACTCCCGATGATGCCTTTGTAGCACAGCCAGTCGGTCGTGGATTAACGAGGGTGATTCCTCTTCCTCCACCTCCGATGAGGCTTCTGTCGTGCAACCCCGCAAGTGTGAATACCATCGAGGGTGATTCCTCCGGGTTCGCCCTGACGGGTACATCGAGTAGGAATCCAACGAGGGTGATTCCTCAGATTCCTCCTTGATGTTCAGAACACACAGTTACCGGGATTTTACTACATTTACTGAATAAAGTCGGGTCGACCGCGAGGGGTACCCGCGACAGGTGCGAAGTCGGGTTGACCATGAGGGTACCCACGAGATAATTACGAGGCGCGGCCGGGCAGGCAGAGACCGCCCTAGAGAGGGATGGGCCTGGCCCTTGTTGCACTTCCTCGAGACGGGACGACAGGAGTACTGATCGTCACCGCGAGCTCCTAATAATACGCTAACGGATTTGGGTATTTGATCTGAGTTGGCCGCTGGCCATATACGCACTACCACCACGTGGGATAATGGTTTATGGGGCCCTCGATGCCGTATGTATCAGCCGAAAGCTTTGTCAGACGTCCAGTTCAGCATTGTGGCACGGCAGGATCGGCGCCATCCATGACAGAGGTGGTGCTTGGATCTAACCCTGCACACAACGACCCGGAGTGCGAAGGGCGATGGGCCCAGGACCCCTGAGCACTTAGGATGTAGACCGGCGGGGACCTCTCTGCTGAGCCTAGGTAGGACTACGTCGTGTCGATCAGCCGAGGCCGGGCATGACCGAGAAAAGTGTGTCCGGCCAGAGTTAATCGAGCGTGTTGGGTAACAGTAGTGCACCCCTGTAGGGAAGTTATCTATTCGAATAGCCGTGTCCACGGTAACAGGACGCTCGGTGTTGTGTCCCGATCTACTACTTGAACTGGATACTTTTAATTAATTGTAAGCTCCGGGATCGCTTTCTCGTAGGGAGTCGAGAAAGGATCTCTGGGCTTTGCCTCTACATGCTTGTTACTTTATGTTATACTTCTAATATGCACTCTTCTAATGCTGCAAGATGCTGAAGATGCTAGTCTTCGATAGGCTAGGCCTTTTCCCCTCTGTTCTGGCATTTCTGCAGTTTAGTCCAAAGATATAGCCCCATTCCCTTGATACCAATGCATACTTAGTATAGTTCTGATGCCAGTCTTGCGAGTACTTTGGATGAGTACTCACGGTTGCTTTGCTACTCTTTTTCCCCCATACCCGTTTGCTGCGACCAGATGACGGATCCCAGGAGCCAGCTGCTATTGCCGACGACTGCTACTACACTTTCGGTGGAGCCTACTACTACGTGGAGACCGTCGACGACCAGCAGTAGATTCGGAGGCTCCCAGGCAGGAGGCCTGCGCCTTTTCGATAAGTGTCGCTGTTGTGCTAGCCTTCTTAAGGCAAACTTGTTTCCCTCTTATGTCTGTACTCAGATATCTGATGCTTTCGCTGATGCTTGTATGCGCAAGCTTATGTATTCGAGCCCTCGAGGCCCCTGGCTTGTAATATAAAGCTTGTATGCCTTTTATTTGTGTAGAGTTGTGTTGTGATATCTTCAAGTGAGTCCCTAGGCTTGATCGTGTGCATTTCCGTGTATGGTTAGCGCACGATTAAGTCGGGAGCGTCACAGTCTGTGACGCTGCGCCTGGCGCGGACGCCGCCTGCTCCGCAGGCTGCCTCGTCGTCCCTTTCGGCGCGCTGCGCGTCTTCGTCGAGCTCATCCCCGACGAGTACCCCAGCGAGGTACACAGCTTCGTCGACTCGCCCGTTCCCGTTGGCTGCGTCGTCCCCGACGACGTCTCGGTCCTCCGCATCCGCGCGGAGGTGCTGACCATCGGCGCTAGCTCCGGCTCCTCGCGCAACAAGGAGAAGGCCGCCGCGGCTACAGCTGCCGCGGCTGCGGCCCCGCCTCGCCGGGCCGACCCACTTCGCGAGACGATCCGGAGCCTGCAGACCCCCATCACGCCCGACGCCGACACGGCAGCCGCAGCGGCTCAGCTCAACGAGGACCGTGAGCATCTGTTGGTCGAGGCCACGGAGCTCGCGGCAACGCGGCGCCGACTGGAGTCCGTCCAGCGAGAGTATGACAGCGTCCACGGCTTCACGCCGGCTGCCGCCTAGCCCAGTCGGGTCGCGGAAGTGCGGGTCCGTGGGGGCGCGATCGGCCATGCGCTGGGCACAGGCCAGCCCGTCTACGACACCCCTGTCAAGAACATGCGCGCGGCGCAAGCGGCCATGGCGGACCTCGAGTTCCTGGAGGGCGAGGAGCTGCTGTAGCAGCAGCAGCGCATCCGCGACCTCATCACTGCGGCGAACGAGCAGCAGAAGCGTTTCGACCCGGCCCAGCAATCCGCCTCCGCTTCCGGAAAAACCGGGAACCCGGAGAGGGCCCTTCGGGACACGCAGCAGGCGTCTTTCCCTGAAGGCAGCACCAGCCGATCTGGCCGGCGCCGGGCAAGCCAGAGCCGGCACAACCGAGTCGCGATGGCCGGCGACGGCATTGTCGACGAGACTGCCGGCAACGACCGGGTCCAGCAGCCGGAACTCCCGCCCCCGCCGCCTCGGCGGCCCAGGCCGGCTTCCGCTGGCGTGGTGCCACACGGCCCCGTCGCGAGCCGGCTGGGCCCCCGCGAGCCCTACGATGAAACCGACGCCCGCCACCGTATCGACCGGCTGGCGTGGTCCACGGTTCTCGAGGAGGAGAGCTCCATTGGCCCCGCGTGTTTCGAACCCCGCATCCGCGAAGAGCCCTTCCCCAAGGGGTTCACGCTGGCCCGCGACACCCCCAAGTATAGCGGCATCACCAAGCTGGAAGATTGGCTAACTGACTACACCACGGCTGTCGGCATAGCCGGCGGCAACAGGCGCGTGGCGGTCCGCTACGTTCCCCTCATGCTGCTCGGCTCAGCCCGGACATGGCTTAACAGCCTAAGGGCCGGGAGCATCAACTCCTGGTTGGACTTCGAGGATGCATTCGTGCGCAACTTCACCAGCACGTACAAGCGTCCGAGCCGGCCTCGCCAGCTCTCCATGTGCGTTCAGGGCCCTGGCGAGCCTCTCCGCGACTTCCTCACGCGGTGGACCGAGCTGCGCAATTCCTGCGAAGGGGTCCACGAAGTGCAGGCCGTCCAGTACTTCATCGACGGGTGCCGAGACGGCACCCTGCTCAAGCACCGCCTGATGTGCGACGAGCCGGACACCCTGGCGGAGCTCATGGCGGTGGCGGACAAGTATGCCACGGCCGACTCCGCGATGCGCGTAAAAATCACCATCGACGCAGACGTCAAGCCGGTCCCGGTCCAGCCGGCCGCCCCAAAGCCGACTGGTGAAACCAACCAGCGCCAGCAAGACAACAACAACAACAAGCGGAAGGCCGAGCAGCCGGCTCCTCGCTACAGCAACCAGCAAGTAGCCGCGGTGGCGGAAGAGCAGCCGGCAGAGCAAGGCGGCGTCAAAAAGCGCACCGGCAAGACGGCCTGGCAGCCCAAATTCTCCTTCGAGCAGATGCTGGATGCTCCCTGCAAGCACCACAGCGGCGCAAAGCCATCCACGCACACGCTCCGGAACTGCAGCATCACCCAGCGCCTGATGCGTGGCGATTTCCCACCGCCACCGCCCGGTCCCGACCCGCAGCTACTGCCGCCTCCACCGCCGCCTCCGGCAGTCGATGCCCTCGCCAACAACCCCTACCCTCAGCAGGACGCGGCCTACGTCGTCTTCACCAGCAAAGGCGATGACAAGCACAGCAAGCGCAAGTACCAGCACGAGGTGAACGCCGTCGTCCCCCCGGTCCCCCAGTACATGCACTGGTCCGACCATCCCGTCAATTGGACCCGGGAGGACCACCCGGCCGTGATGCCCACGCCGGGTGGCTACGCGCTCGTCCTCGACCCCACCTTCGTCGCTGAGAAGCGCACCTGCCACTTTTCGCGGGTGCTGATCGATGGCGGCAGCAGCATCAACATCCTCTACCGCGACACCATGGTCAAGCTCGGCATCGAGGAAAGCCAGCTGCAGCCCACCCAGACGGTGTTCCACGGCATCGTGCCAGGCGCCTCGTGCTCCCCCATCGGCCGAGTGTGGCTGGACGTGCTATTCGGCACCAACGCACATTTCCGCCGCGAGCCGATCTGGTTCGAGGTGGTCAACCTCGACAGCCCCTACCATGCACTTTTGGGCCGACCCGCCATGGCCAAGTTCATGGCGGTTCCCCACTACGCATACCTCAAGATGAAGCTGCCGGGTCCCAAGGGCATCATCACCATCACTGGCGACTACAAGAAGTCCCTGGAGTGCGCCAAAGCCGGCTCCAAGCTGGCCGAGTCGCTGGTCATCGCCGAGGAGAGGCGCCATCTCGACCGCCTTGTCGCGCTGGCTGGCGAGCAGCCGGTCATGCCGGCTCAGCTCAAGCAGCCGGCCGATGAGGGGTCCTTCAAGCCGGCTAAGGGCACAAGGAAGGTTTCGCTCGACCCGTCCAACCCCAACTCCAGCGAATACGTCGTCGTGGGCTCCGGCCTCGACAGCAAATAGGAAGGCGAGCTCGTCGACTTCCTCCGTGAGAATCGGGATATCTTCGCATGGTCCCCTAAAGACATGCCGGGTGTTCCGAGAAAGTTCACCGACCACAAACTCCACGTCCGGCCGGATGCCAAGCCCGTCCGGCAGCCGCTATGCCGCTTCTCCGAGGAGAAGCGAAGAACCATTGGCGAAGAGATCGCCCGGCTGCTCAAAGCCGGGTTCATCATGGAGGTGTTCCACCCCGAGTGGCTGGCAAACCCGGTCCTCGTCCTGAATAAGAACGACACTTGGCACATGTGTATCGACTACACTAGCCTGAACAAGGCCTGCCCCAAGGACCCGTTTGCCCTACCCTGGATCGACCAAGTCATCGACTCCACAGCCGGCTGCGAGCTTCTATCCTTCCTGGACGCTTACTCTGGCTACCACCAGATCAAGCTGGACCTGGCGGATGCCCTCAAGACATCCTTCATCACCCCCTTCGGGGCATATTGCTACATCACCATGTCGTTCGGCTTGAAGAACGCCGGCGCCACCTTCCGGCGCTGCATGCAAAAATGCCTCCTGCCACAGATCGGTCGGAATGTGCACGTCTACGTGGACGACATCGTGGTGAAGACCAAGCAGCACCTCACCCTCCTCGAGGATCTCAGGGAGACGTTTGCCAATCTGCGCCAATACCAGATCAAGCTCAACCCGGAGAAATGCGTTTTCGGCGTGCCAGCCGGCCAACTCCTTGGTTTCCTCGTCTCGGAGCGGCATTGAGGCCAACCTGGAGAAGATCAAGGCCATCGACCGCATGCGCAAGCCGGCCCGGCTGCGCGATGTCCAGAAGTTCACCGGCTGCTTGGCCTCTCTTAGCCGGTTTGTCAGCTGGCTGGGGGAGAGGGCTCTGCCCCTATATCAGCTGATGAGGAAGACGACGCCGTTCGAGTGGTCCGATCAGGCGGACGAAGATTTCCGCGACCTCAAGCGCATGCTCTCCACCACACCCGTCTTGGCCGCGCCGGCTGAGAAGGAGCCGCTCCTGATGTACATCGCGGCAACCACCCGCATGGTCAGCGTGGTGCTGGTGGTAGAGCGCCCCGAGGAAGGCAAGGCATAGCCGGTCCAGCGCCCTGTGTACTACCTGAGCGAGGTTCTCTCCACCTCCAAGCAAAACTACCCCCACTACCAAAAGATGTGCTACGGCGTGTACCTGGCCGCCAAGAAGCTGAAGCAGTACTTCCAGGAGCACACCATCACCGTGGTGAGCACGGCCCCCATTGGCGAAATCATGGGATGCCGGGATGCCTCCGGACGGATCACCCAGTGGGATATCGAGCTAGCCGGCCACACTATCCTCTACGACCCTCTCACCGCCATCAAGTCGCAGGCGTTGGCCGACTTTCTCGTCGATTGGGCGGAGACCCAGTACTTGCCGCCGGCTCCCGACGTAACGCACTGGCGCATGCACTTTGATGGCTCGAAGATGGCCTCCGGCTTGGGAGCCGGCATCGTGCTCTCCTCCCCCAAGGGTGACCGGCTGCGCTACGCGCTGCAAATCCACTTCGCCGCCTCCAACAACGTCGCCGAGTACGAAGTCATCGTCCACGGCCTCCGGCTGGCCAAAGAAATCGGCATCCGGCGCATCCTCTGCTTCGGCAATTCCGACCTGGTGGTCCAGCAAGTCTCCGGCAAGTGGGATGCCAGGGACTCCAACATGGCCAGCTATCGCAACCTGGTCCAGCAGAAGACCGGTAGCTTCGACGGTTGCGAGTTCCTCCACGTCCCTCGAAACGAGAACAAAGCGGCAGACACCTTAGCCAAGCTTGGCTCCAGCCGGCAAGCAATCCCTACCGGCGTCTCCCTAGAGCACCTGTGCAAGCCGTCCATCAAGCCGTCTCCGGATTCGGAGTCCATCTTCGTCCCGGCCGACCCAACGGTCCCTCCCTCCATCTCGGGGACTGCCGGCTCCGGCTTGGGGATTGCCATCCTAGCCTCGGGGGCTGCCGTCTTGGACACAACCCCGGGGGCTGCCGCCTCTGGCTCGGGGACTACCGACGCCGCCCCGGGGGCTGCCATCCTGAACCAGGGCGCCGCCACCTCTCACCCAGCCCCGGGGGCTGCCGACTCCAGCCCGCCGCCTCCCGATCCGGCCGAACCTGCGCAAGCGGCCTTCCTCCATGTGCTGGAGGCGCCGTCTTGGGCCCAACCAATCCTCGCTTTCTTGGCAAGCGACGAGCTCCCGGCGAACGAGGTCGAGGCTCGGCAGGTGCAGCGCCGAGCCTCCGCCTACAGCATCATCAACCGCGAGCTCGTCAAGCGCAGCGCGACCGGCATCTTCCAGCGATGCGTCAAGATGGCCAGGAGCCTCGAGATCTTGCTCGACATCCACCAGGGCGAGTGCGGGCACCACGCCGCCTCCCGGTCTCTGGTGGCCAAAGCATTCCGCCACGGTTTCTATTGGCCAACGGCGCTGAAGGACGCCGAGGAGCTGGTCCTCAAGTGCAAGGGCTGCCAGCGCTTCAAGGCCCAGAGCCACCAGCCGGCTGCGGCACTCCAAACCATCCCCATCGCCTAGTCCTTTGCCGTCTGGGGGCTCGACATG
Organism: Elymus sibiricus; assembly: GCA_039707655.1. Taxonomy (NCBI): domain Eukaryota; kingdom Viridiplantae; phylum Streptophyta; class Magnoliopsida; order Poales; family Poaceae; genus Elymus; species Elymus sibiricus. The sequence goes on from CM077670.1 coordinate 70,355,655, forward strand.
GTGGGACCCTTCAAAACCGCTCGGGGCGGCATGACACACCTTCTGGTGGCCGTCGACAAGTTCACCAAGTGGATCGAGGCAAGGCCGATCAAGAAACTCGACGGTGCCACAACCGTCAAGTTCATCAAAGACATTGTTGTTCGCTATGGCATCCCCAACAGCATCATCACCGATAACGGCACCAATTTCGCCAAAGGCGCGCTGGCGCGCTACTGCTCCGTCTCCGGCATCCGGCTTAACCTGGCCTCCGTCGCGCATCCTCAGTCCAACGGCCAGGCGGAACGAGCAAACAGCCTCATCTTGGCCGGCATCAAGCCGCGACTCGTCGAGCCGCTTGTGCGATCACCCGGCAGCTGGATCGACGAGTTGCCGGCCGTCCTATGGAGTCTCCGGACCATCCCCCAACCGCTCCACCGGCTTCACCCCATTCTTCCTCGTCTATGGGGCCGAGGCGGTCATCCCCACGGATCTCGAGTTCGACTCCCCTCGCATCACCCTGTACATGGAAGTGGAAGCCGAAGCAGCACGCCAAGATGGCGTCGACCTGCTAGAGGAGGCACGCCTGCTGGCCCTCAGCCGGTCAGCCATCTACCAGCAAAACCTACGCCACTACCACAGCAAGAAGATCAAGCCCCTCGCTTTCCGTGAGGGTGACCTCGTGCTCCGGCTGATCCAGCGAACAGCCGGCCAGCACAAGCTATCTTCCCCATGGGAGGGCCCCTTCATCATCAGCAAGGTCTTGCGTAACAACGCGTACTACCTCATCGATGCGCAAAAGCAAAGCAAGCGCAAGAGAGACGCCTCTGGTGAAGAGACGGAACGCCCCTGGAACGCGGAGCTCCTCCGTCCGTTTTATAGTTGAACCATGTATGTATCGCTACCCCTTTTGGAAGTTAATGAAAGCAGCAGGTCCCCCGAGCGACACTCGGGGGCTACCTTTTCATCTACCAAATTCTTGCGCATTTTACCGCATTCGCCTCCCTCCCGCCGGGTCGGCTCGGGGGCTCGCCGGCTAGCCGCGCCGCGTTCTCCACAATCCAGCCAGTAGCGTGCGCACCGCCAAGGCCCCCTCTCCGCCATAGGCCACAGACCAGCTCCCGGCTGTTCAAGGCTGGCAAGAGCCAAAGGCTGCAGGTGTCCTCACGCGAAAAACAGCTAAGTACGAACGACCGGTTCGGTCAACCCGGCTCGCCTCACTTCACCCTCCGCCGCACAGACCGGCTGCGCTCCAGCCGGCTTCGCCGCCTGCAGCCAGTCGGCCCAGTGGGTGTTTCGCTTGCGCTCAAATCCTAAGGCCTAAGTATTAATCGCTCTCTTCCGAGTCTGGCTCCCCGTCCCGGCTACAGACCGGCTCCCGGCTGTCCGGCTGGCGGGGAGGAGGACGAAAGAGGGAGTGAACAAGAAAACGGCTAAGGGATAAGAACAAAATCGAAACCGCCAGACGGCAGGCACAAGCATACAAGAAACTAACATGCATTTATATATACAGCAAGGCCTGCGGCCGATAGTTCATTACAATTAATTCACACCCCCCCAGTGGGTGGACTTGCCGGCTAACAAAAGTTCCAAGTTTAGAACAAAAGACAGGAAAAATAAATGCCCTAAGCTGCGGCTTCATCGGCATCGCTTGGCGCCGGGTTCTCCGTAGTGGCGGTGTCGTCCAACTCGCCGGCATCGTCGTCTGCATCGGCGCCTGTCTTGGCCGAGCTGCCCTCCGGGTCCTCGAGCTCCAGGCCGAAGTCATCGGCGGGAAGCTCCGCGCCGTTCGGCGCCCGCTCCGGCACGAACTCCCCGTACGGGGCGAACGACGCAATGTCGCTAGCCCGCACGGCGATCGACGTCGCCCACTCCGCCAAGTCCGCCTCCGCCCCAGCCCTCCGGGCGCGCAGCTGGTCCAAGCGAATGGTTGGGTACCAAGACAGCACAACCCCGAGCGCCATCTCCGCGCCGGCTCGAGCCGCGGAGGCCCTCCACGCGTTGAGTCGCGCCGCGCTGGCCTCCAGCCAACGCGCCAGCCGGCTCACGCTGCTCGGCGCCACCGCACCCGGCCAGAGGGCGGCCACCATCGACAAACCGGCTTCGAAAAGCCGGTTCATCTGGCGTTCCACCACCTCCAAGCGAGCCTTGGCGGCCACGATGATCTCCGCCACCGACCAGGCAGCGTACTCCTCGACGGCGGCCCCCGCCACCATCTGCTCCTGCCGATGGGCGTTCACTGCCGCCTCGGCCGACCCCTGGGTCTCGGGAAAAAACCCTGGGAGAGAAGGGGTAGAAGATTGACCAAGACGCCAAAGGGCGGAAAATAGAAAAGAAGCAAAAGACACAAGTAAAAAACACTTACGCGTGAGGAGCTCGTCGATGTAGAGCGCCTCTTGCAGCGCCTCCCGCTCCCTCGCCGCCAGCGCATTGGTGTTGCGGTCGCGGCCCGCCTTGAGCTGGTTGACCTCCTCGGTGGCCTTCTTCGCCGCCTCCTCCTGCCGCGCCGCCGCTTGACGGCGCTCCTCGGCGAGCCGGTCGAGCTCGGCCTTATGGGCGGCGACGGCCTCGTCCCTCTCCCGGACTGCCCGGGCCGCCTCCTCCCGCAACCGGTCTCGCTCCACGGCCGCCTGGTCACGGAGCTGGCCGGCTTCCGCCAGCCGGAGCCAGAGCCCCTCCATCTCTGCCGGGTCAACGGCAGCAGCTGCGCATCCGTTTCCGGATTCAGGTCAGAAGCCGGACGGAAAAAAGCAAAACAAGAAGCAAAGAAGATCCGACCCGGCTGCTGCGCAACCGGCCCAGATCTCGGGGGCTACACCCAGTGGGAGCGCTAACGCGCCCCCACTGGATGAATGCAAGAAAGAAGCTCGACAAGATACATCTGGCCTGCCGAAGCTCCCCCTCCGTGGCCGCCAGCTGATCCCTGGCCACGCGGTACCGGCCCAGGAGGCGGTTGTACGCCGCCACCTGCTGGTCGTAGATGGACTGCAAACAAGGAAAAGTCATCGCACGGACGCCTGAGAAGGCCCGACCCGCCTACTGCGTAGCCGGCCCGGGCCTCGGGGGCTACACCCAGTGGGTGCGCTGACGCGCCCTCACTAGAGTGCGACCAAGCCGGTGAAGAAGAGCAAGAAGAAACGAGAAGCAAGAAAGCGCGAAGGGCAGGCGAACTTACCGCGAAGGTCTGCTCCAGCTGCCGCAGATGGCCGCTCTCTGCCTGGGCAAAGCTCTGCCACTGGCAGTGGTGGTTGGCGATCTGCAGCCGCAGGGAGACCACCGCCGCGTCCAGTTCGCTCCGGGGGGCGCCGCTTGTCGCTTCGCCGGAGCTTGGCGCCCAGGCCCGCTGCGGCTGAACCGCGGACCCGGCGCTGGTCCCGCTGTCGGCCGGCCTCAGTTCGAGGCTGCGCCCCGCGGCCCACGGCTCCGCCGTCACCAGGGCGTGAGAGCTCCCTGGCGCGGTCTCCGTCCTCGGCGGCGGCGCTCCTCCTCCGCCCGGCGCGGCCTCCGGCTCGCGGTCCCCTCCGCCTCCGGCCCCATCGACCGGGTCAACAGCCGGTGGCACCTCCTGATCGGCCGTCGGGTCGGCCCCCGGCTCGTGGTCGCCGGATTCGCCGTGGCCGGCTGCTTCCTCGGCGGCCGCGCAGGCGTCCGCCTCCGCCCGGCGGGTCGGGTCGTGCACCGCTTTGGAGCGATGCTCCGCATCCGGCGACGGCGGTGGCGACGACGTCGTCCATTCCGGCCACGCGGCCTCCTCCGCGACCCGCCGCCGTCTCGCCACGACCTCGGCCACGACGACGCTCCACGCCTTGGCCGACGCCTCAGCCATCTCCTCCTCGACCGCGGCCCGGGCCCTCCAGGCGTCCCGCTCGGCGTCCTGAAGGGTGGAGCCGGATTGGCAGGCCGCGAGCACCTCAATGGTGGTCTCCACCGCCTCGCGCCGCTCCGGCCCCGCCGCCGGTCGGCTTCCTCCGCGGCCACCGCTGCCGTGGCCGCCTCCGCCAGCTCGAGCGCGCTCCTGGACGGCGCGCGAGGAAGACGAGGCAGAAGAAAAGAAAAGAGAACAACAGCCCAAACCGCAAAAGAAACTTACCATATGGCCACGGGAACCGCTCGCGTCGGGCCTGCAGGCGGCGCCATCCGGCGCGCCTTCTTGGCGGACCTCTTCAGGGCGCCCGTCTGCGCCGCAGCGGGGCGCTTCGCAGCCGGCCGCGCCTCGACCTGCTGCTTCCCGTGCGACACGGTTGGGCCCGCCGGCTCCCCGGTCGCCCTCCTATGTTGCCCCCTAGGGGCGGCCCCATCGCCCGCCTCCGCGCCATGAGGAGCTGCATCGCCCGTCCCGTCCTCATCCGGCCACTCGCGCAAAACGTCCGGGATCAGAGACTTACCGGCTTGAGCAGGGCCGCCGGCTTCCGCGTCCACAGGTGCTCCTCGCCGCCTTCGGCTCCCGCGTTGCTGGCCTCCTCGTCCTACGGGTCTGATTCGTCTCGGTCCGGCTGCAGAACCATAGGACTCGGGCCGTCATGCACCAGCTGGCTCGGGAAGCGCTGCAGCCGGCCCAGGGGGTCAGGGCGCATGAGAAGGGCGGACATGGCAAAGAACAAAGACCAGACACTCACCGCTGGCGCCGGGGCATCCCGACTGTACGGCTCCTTGCCGAACCGCCACTCCTTCACCTTGAGCCCGGCGGTGGATACGTCGTTGACGCGCACGGCAATCTCCTCCGCCGTCAGCTCCTTCGTCGACAGCCGGCAGGGGTCGCGCCGGCCGCTCATATCGCAGATTCGGTGCGGCCGCCTCTGCAGCGGCAGCACCCGGCGGCCGATAAAGGCGGCGATGAGATCCACGGCGGTGAGCCCCTCGCGGTCTATCATCTCCTTGACCCGGCGGCAGATCCCCAAGATCTCCGCGGACGGGCTCTTCGGGTTGTGCCCCCAGTTCAGTTTCTCGGCCAGGGGCACATCGACGAAGGGAGGGAGGTTGATGCGGTCGTTGGCTGGGTCCGCGTTCTTCACATAGAAGAAGGACTTCTGCCACTTTTTAGCGGAGTCCTCGAGCGGCAGCTTCGGGAAGGGGCCCGCCGTCCGGGTAACCAGCACGGCCGCCCCGCACTCGGACATGACGCCGGCTAATGCCCCTTGCTGCTTGAGGTAGAACATCCGGCACCACAGCTCCACGTACGGGAGGATGCCGACGTAGCCCTCGCACATCGTTGCGAAGCCGGCGAGCTGCAGAATGGCGTTCGGCCCCAGATGGTGCGGCTGGAGACCGAAGTATGTGAGGAAGCGCCTGAAGAAGATGCTCGCCGGAAGCCCGAGCCCGCGGAGGAAGTGGGTGTAGAACACCACCACTTCGCCGCTCCGCGGTGCCGGCGCCATCTCTTCGCCGGGCGCGCGCGCCTCCACCTCCGGCGTCGGCGGCAGCCGCCGCGTGCGGCGAAGGTAGTCGATGTTGTCGTCGGTGACAACCGACCCCTCCCAAGAACCTTTCGGTGGCGCCATTGCCGAGAGCGGGAGGGGCGCATGCGAAGGAGAAAGGAAGCGGCGGCGATGGAGTGGAAAAGAAGCGGCCGCGCGAGGGTCGCAGCGCGGCGCGGCGCCTGCTCTAGCGGGCAATGGCGCGCGGGCGACGGTGTACGGTGGCGGCGTGCGCGAGAAGGAAGAAGGGGAGGCAGAGGCGAAGCAACGGGCGGGGGCAGAGGAGCGAGTGCCTCGGCCGCTCCCACTCCCTCCCCATTTAAAGACCACGAAGGACGTGGGGGAGTGGGATCGTTTGCGCCCACGATCCCCACTGCCCCGCAATACACGGGTGCATCAAGTCATGCCTTAACTGCCCCGAGGATTCCAACAGGCGCGTGCGGCCGCAATAAATCCTGCGCGCGGGCCGAGGCCACGGCCCAGTGGGACCTAGCCCGCCGCGACATCTCGTTGCGCGCGTGGCCTGGCAGGCCTCTTCGGCCGCTGGGCTGCACGTGGCGGGGTTTCGTCTGGCGACTGGCGCGCTCCCCCGTATCGGTTGGACCAGCCGGCCAGACCGTTCGGGCTCCGGCGCAATCAAGTATCCCAACCTCGCGCCCATCAGCCGACGAACAGCGGCCTTGAGCCGGCACTTCCTCGCCACGCGACCACGTTCCTTAGAGGAGAGGGTAAGCTGCAAAGCCTCCCCGCTCGGAGCCGGCGAGCCTTTACAGCTTCGGGGACTACTGACGGGGGGATGACCCCCGGGTAGGCAAGCGAACCCGGAGCCCCTTCTTAAAAATATCAGGGCAGCCCGTGCCCCTCCCCGCCGGCTGGACAGCCGGCCGGCTCCCCAACGTGAGCCGGCTGGGCCCGGCCCCGGGCCGGGTCCGGCTAACCGCAAGCCGGCTAACGATGGGTCAGCGAGCGTCCCATCGCTCCTCCCGACAAGACCGCTCCCCACGACGGGGGAGCGTGGCTACAGTGCAATCCGTCTCGGGAAGGCGCGACGGCAGAGCTGCCCACCCTGCTGAGCGGGACGGCCAGCGTCAGCACCAGCGCGCCACTGCAGTCCCCACGACGCCAACCACTCCGTGACGCACCAGGCGATGGGCCACAGTGCCGAGCAGCCGGCGGGCCCCACGGCCGGCTCTAGACGCTGACATCCGGGTCCCGCAGTGTGCGATTTACCAATGTAACCCTGGGGCTCAAGCTATAAGACCCCCCAGGAAGTGTCCATGTAGGGGGGTTGGCAACATCTTCTTCTCCGCTCGGTTCAGTTCGGCTGGATCCAGTAGCAGCACACACACGCATCCACAGGAGAGGCAGAGAGGAGAGCTAGCTCCTTCTTCCTCCTCCACCCAAAACAGTTCCAGGAGCACCATTGTAACCATTGTGGCCTCCGAGCCTATCAACCCATTCGGCAGGACTAGGGGTGTTACCTCCCCGAAGGGCCCCGAACCTGGGTACGCCTTGTGTCTCCCGCTCGCACGTGCCAACCACGCTTCGGAAATCCACCGGCGTCCTCACACAGCCCCCCACTTTTAGCCATCTCATGGCATCTGCCGCGATTTCACCACGACAGGGTAGGGGGTCCCGAGCTGTGGATCTCGGATCGGTGGTAACAGGAACGGAGGAGACAATGATTTACCCAGGTTCGGGCCCTCTCTAAGGAGGTAAAACCCTACGTCCTGCTCTTGTTTATATTGATGGAGATGTATCGAGTACAGAGTTGATCTACCTTGAGATCGTAATGTATGTCTAACTCTAGGGCTAGGTGAATGATGTTGCGTTGATGTCCCCTCTACGGGCTAAACCCTATGGCTTATATACACGCCAGGGAGGGGATCTAGGGTTACAAGGTTAGTATCTAGGAGCAAATCGGTAGGAGAGATCTTGGAGTATATGTCAAGTCTTTGGTGGAGACAGTCTTGATCACGCCTCCTCTACGCGGCCTCCGGAGTCCACCTTGATCATGCACGAGGGCCCATCGGCCCAACCGAAGAGATGGGCAGGCTAGGTTAATGCCCCCTAATCCAGGACACCGTCAGTAGCCCCCGAACTGGTCTTCTACGCCGAGGACGATTTTCTTAACAGACTCCACCTCGGATCCGGAGTCCTTGGCTTGACAGACGAGTTCCCCTTTATGATTTACTACTTTTAGTGGAGCGGCGTCATCCGAGGCCCAACCAAGCTTGTACCCCGTCCGAAGAGGATAGATATCTTAGCCTCGAAGGCCCGCCGTCCAGGTATGAATGGTCCAATCCGGTCTAACAACTTTATCGAAGAGGCTCGCCCCATGACAGGCCGGGCAGTTACTGCCCCCCTTAAATCGCGGATCGAGGCAGCCTTTTTACTGGCACGTCCCTTCGAGGCAGAGATCGTGCCCGTTTTCTTAGGGATATCATCAAGATTTTGTTTCCCCCCATATGCTTAACGACATCTTTGATGGGAGTGGCGAGTTTATCGGCACAGCGAGGAGGACTCTTAGCCTTTCACGGGATTATAAGAGCGAAGGGGAGGAAAGCGCAATCGACCCTGCTCCATTCTCCCCTGCTACTGCTTCATCTAGCTCCAGCGCCCAGATCCCATCCTACTTCCTTTTCCTTCCGCGAGTCCAACCTCCACCACCAGCCATGGCCGACACCCTCAAAGGGCACTGGAGTGGTTCCATCATGATGGATGGCACCATCCTAGAGCTGTGCAGTGCGGGGTATCTGACCCCCGCCATCGCCGCCCGTGCTGCAGCTGCAGGCCAGCAGGTGCCCGCTCCCAACGCCGGGGAGCAGGTAGTCTTCGTCCCCCACCTCGTCCGAGGACTGGGGTTCCCACTGCGCCCCTTCGTGCGCGGGGTGATGTACTATTATGAGCTCGATTTCCACCATATGGCCCCAAACTCCATTCTTCACCTTGCTTCCTTCATCACGGTCTGCGAGGCCTTCCTCCGTTGCGAGCCGCACTTCGGCATGTGGCTGAAGCTCTTCGGGATCAAGCCGAAGTCCAGTGGCTCCGACCTCGCGGAGTGCGGAGGGGCCATGATCAGCAAGAACCAGGGGGCCACATGGTTCAAGGGCACCTTCATCGAAATGGTGAAGGAGTGGCAGCGGGAGTGGTTTTATATCACCGAACCGCTTGCCCCTGGTCAATCCGAGGTCCCAGCTTTCTCGGCCGGGCCTCCCAAGAAGCTCAAGTCCTGGAGGGAGAAGGGCGTCGCCTGGGGGAACCCAAAAGAGGTGAAGGTCCTGATCGAGAGGATCAAATGGTGGTCCACCACATGGAAGGTTGAGCTTGCCGACGTCATCAACGTCATGCTCAACCGCCGCATACTCCCTCTCCAGCTTCGGGCTACCCCGATGTGGGCACAAAAGCCCGAGGACATGGACTCCATCACCGCCTTCTTCCGCTCCACCTTGGCCGCCATGTGGACGAAGCTCATGAAGCTGGCCAAGGACAAGATCCCCAAGGAAGGGGAGGACCGCGGCCTCGAGGACGGCTATGAAGCCCCCCGGTAAGTGATCCTGCCCACCAACTATCATTTTTATCCCCCCATTCCGAGGAGTAGGGTCCTGATGAATCATTATGCTTGACATTTTGCAGAAGTGGCTGGCCTGGGTGCAAGGAGTGCAATGCCCGGCCCCACTGCCAGAGGAGCCCCTGACTCCCCAGCTCTCGGCGCTCCTGATCGAGGAGCCGCACGTGGTGGCCCCCAAAGGGACGAGGTCCCAAAGGGGTAGGTCAAGTGCTCGGACTCGGGAGACCTCGGTCACCCGGTCCGAAGAGACCCACACCTCCACAGCCCATGACGGCGACGCAGAGGAGCGTGAGGTCGACGAGATCCCTCTCCCGAAAGGGAAGAGGTCGGCGTCAGAGGACGCCGAGGCTGGTATGCTGCCCAAGGACCCGAATAGGCCAAGGAGGACCTCGTCCGGGGACGCCAGCAAGTTGTCGGAGAGAGCCGAGCTCTCCGGCGACTCAGAAGAAGACCTCCTCGTGATGGGGAGGAAGAAACCGCTGCCTCGAGGGTAAGCCATCGTCTTCATATCCTGTTTTTCAATTTGACAAGTTCTTTTTAGCAAGGGAAAGCTTATAGAACGCCTCTTTTCACGCAGTCCGCCGAGGGTAATCCCCAGCGGTTCCTCGAGCGGGTTGCCATCTGCCAGCGGGACCCCAGAACCCGCTGTTCCTCCCCCGATGCATGACGAGCTAGGGGAGGTGACATCCACGATAGCCCCCGACGTCGACATGACGAGGGTCGAGGAGGTGGCCATCACGGTCGAGGTTGACACCTCGGCCCAACAAGGCCTGGGGGAGAAACACCCCGAGGTCATCGAAAATGAGCTGGGCCAGTCATCGGTCCAGCCGATATCTGCTTCGGCTCAGCCACCACAAGCGGAGGCTACCCGGATCGGTACATCCGACGCCATCCCTCCATCCCCGCCAATTGCCCAAGGATGGGCTGGCACGGGGTGGACTGAGGAGATGGAGGATACCCTGAAGGATTCCTCCATCAAGGAAGAGCACCGTGCCTTGATAGGCGCGGCGCTGCAAGGCTTCCGGTCCGCAGGGGCCGGTCTGCACGAGGCTTTTAAGAGCCTCGTAGTGAGTTTCGAGGTATGCTTCTATCCTCGCACCCACTGAAAAATAATTGCTAGCTATTGTTTTTGCTTGTGACAAATTTCGTCCTTATATTATTAACTCAAAAGTGATAGTCCTCACCGATCACCGTGCTTTACGTTACCTTCTTGCAAAGAAGGATGCTAAAACCCAGTTGATTAGGTGGATATTACTACTTCAGGAATTTGATTTGCAGATAGTAAACCGCAAAGGGGAGGACAACCCAGTAGCAGACCACCTATCACGCATGGAAAGAATACCTTATGATCCAGTGCCTATAAATGAATCCTTTCCAGGAGAGAGTTTGGCTATGATTAAAAAGATAGAACCTTGGTTTGCAGATTATGCTAACTTTTTTGTAGGAAATTGCATGTCGCCCGACATGAGTTATCATCAAAGGAAAAAGTTCTTCAGTGATCTGAAGTATTATTTCTGGGATGACCCATTTCTCTATCGGCATGGACCCGATGACATGACAAGGCGTTGTGTCCCAGAGCATGAAATGAATGCTATATTGGAAGGGTACCATAGTAGCCCTTATGCAGGACACCATGCTGGAGATAGGACCGCCGCCAAGGTGCTCCAATCAGGATCTTACTGGCCTACACTCTTCACAGATGCTCACAGGTTTGTTAAAAATTGTGATGTGTGTCAACGCACAGGTAACATTGGGAGGAGACAAGAAATGCCTATGAACTATAGTCTAGTTTGTGAACCTTTTGATGTTTGGGGATTGGACTATTTAGGACCTTTTCCTGTCTCAGATGGGTACACTCACATTCTTGTGGCTGTAGATTGCTACTTGTGAGCTGCGTTGGGATTTCCTCGAAGAGGAGAGGATGATGTAGTACAGTAGAGATAAGTATTGCCCTCAATTAAGAACCAAGGTTATCAATCCAGTAGGAGAACCACACAGAACCTCGTTAGCAGCACCTACACACACAAAAGCAAACACTTGCACCCAACGCAAATAAGAGGGTTGTCAATCCTCTTAGCGGTTATTTGCAAGGATTAATTCTGATAGTGATAGATAGAAATATAAATTGCAAAAGAAAACAAAAGTAAATAAATTGCAGCAAGGTATTTTTCGATTTTAATATATGATAAAGGTATACTCGGGGGCCATAGTTTTCACTAGAGGCTTCTCTCTCGAGCGTAGAACATACGGTGGGTAAACAAATTACTGTTGGGCAATTGATAGAAAAGCGCATAGTTATGACGATATTTAAGGCAATGATCATGTATATAGGCATCATGTCCGAGACAAGTAGACCGACTCCTGCCTGTATCTACTACTATTACTCCACCCATCGACCGCTATCCAGCATGCATCTAGGGTATTAAGTATAAAACAGAGTAACGCCTTAAGCAAGATGACATGATGTAGACAAAGTAAACTCAAGCAATATGATTAAACCCCATCTTTTTATCCTTAATGGCAATAATACAAATACGTGTCTTGTCCCTTTCTGTCACTGGGATATAGAACACCGCAAGATTGAACCCATCACAAAGCAACTCTCCCATTGCAAGATAAATCAATCTAGTTGGCCAAACCAAACGAATAGATCGGAGAGAAATACAAAGCTATAACAATCATGCATAAAAGAGTTCAGAGAAGACTCAAATAATATTCATGAATAATCTGATCATAAACCCACAATTCATCGGATCCCAACAAACACACCGCAAAAGAAGATTACATCGGATAGAACTCCAAGAACATCGAGGAGAACATGGTATTGAAGATCAAAGAGAGAGAACAAGCCATCTAGCTACTAGCTATGGACCCGTAGGTCTGTGGTAAACTACTCACACATCATCGGAAGGGCAACAAGGTTGATGTAGAAGCCCTCCGTGATCTATTCCCCCTCTGGCAGAGTACCGGAAAAGGCCTCCAGATGGGATCGCGGAAGAACAGAGGCTTGCGGCGGCGGTAGGGTTTTCTCGTCTGGCTCTCTGATGGTTTCCGAATATTTGAGAATTTATAGAAGTGGAATTAGGTCAAAAGGAGCCACGAGGGGCCCACAAGGCATCAGGGCGCCCCCCTAGGGCCGCGCCCTGTTGCCATGTGGCCTCCTCGTGAGTCTTCTGGCTTTCTCCCAAAGCTTCCAGGGTCTCTTTTGTCCAGAAAAAAATCATCAAAAAGTTTCGTGGCATTTGGACTTTGTTCGGTATTGATTTCCTGAAAAACCAAAAACAAGCAGAAAACAACAACTGGCATTGGGCACTAGGCTAATAGGTTAGTCCCAAAAGATGATATATAATTGCATATAAAACATCCAAAATTGATACTATAATAGCATGGAACAATCAAAAATTATAGATACGTTGAAGACGTATCAAGCATCCCCAAGCTTAATTCCTGCTCGTCCTCGAGTAGGTAAATGATAAAAATAGAATTTTTGATGTGGAATGCTACCTAACATGTTTCATCATGTAATCTCTCTTACGGTATGAATAATAAGATCCGAATGATTTAAAGCAATTGTCTATAATTTGATATAAAGACATCAATACTCAGGCATACTAATAAACAATCATGCCTTTCAAAATAAAAATGCTAAAGAAAGTTATCCCTACAAAATCATATAATCCTGTCATGCTCCATCTTCTTAACGCAAAGTATTTATCATGCACTACCCCGATGACAAGCCGAGCACTTGGTTCATACTTTTTAACGCACTTCAGCTTTTTCAACCCCCACGCAATACATGAGCGCAAGCCATGGATATAGCACTATGGGTGGAATAGAATATGGTGGTAGAGATTAATAAGGGGAAGTAAAAAAATAAGAAGATAGTCTCACATCGACGCGGCTAATCAATGGGCTATGGAGATGCCCATCAATTGATGTCAATGCGAGGAGTAGGGATTGCCATGCAACGGATGCACTAAGAGCTATAAGTGTATGAAAGCTCAACATGAAAACTAAGTGGGTGTGCATCCAACTTGCTTGCTCACGAAGACCTCGGACATTTGAGGAAGCCCATCATCGGAATATACAAGCCAAGTTCTATAATGAAAAATTCCCACTAGTATATGAAAGTGACAAAACAGGAGTCTCTCTATATGAAAAATATGGTGCTACTTTGAAGCACAAGTATGGAAAATGATAGTAACACTGCCCCTTCTCTCTTTTTCTCTCATTTTATTTTTTTCTTTCTTTTTTCTTTCTTTTTTCTTTCCCTTTTTTCGTGGGCTCTTTTTGGCCTTTTTTCTTTTTATTTCCTCACTGGGACCATGCTCTAATAATGATGATCATCATACTTCTATTTACTTACAACTCAAAAAAAATTACAACTCGAAACTAGAACAAATATGACTCTATATGAATGCCTCTGGCAGTGTACCAGGATGTGCAATGATACTAGCGTAACATGTATGAAAAATGATGAACGGTGGCTGAGCCACAAATACTATGTCAGCTATATGATCATGCAAAGCAACATGACAATGACGATGCGTGTCATATAAAAAGAACGGTGGAAATTGCATGGCAATATATCTTGGAATGGCTATGGAAATGCCATGATAGGTAGGTATGGTGACTGTTTTGAGGAAGATATAAGGAGGCTTATGTGTGGTAGAGCGTATCATATCACGGGGTTTGGATGCACCGGCGAAGTTTGCACCAACTCTCGATGTGAGAAAGGGCAATGCATGGTACCGAAGAGGCTAGCAAATTGCATAAAGGTGAGAGTGCGTATAATCCACGGACTCACATTAGTCATAAAGAACTCACATACATATTGCGAAAGTTTATTAGCCCTCGAAGCAAAGTACTACTACGCATGCCCCTAGGGGGATAGATTGGTAGGAAAATACCATCGCTCGTCCCCGACCGCCACTCATAAGGTAGACAATCAATAACAAATCATGCTCCAACTTCTTAGCATAACGACAGACCATACGTGCATGCTTCGGGAATCACAAACCTTAACACCAATATTCTTACTAAACCACAACTATCTACTATCACCACCCACATATTACCATCTTAATATTGCAAAACTATTGCAAGGAATCAAACCTATCATATTCAGTGATCTACATGAAAGTTTTTATTATGTCCCTCTTGAATACCTATCATATCAGGACCAATTTCATAACCCGTGCATATTACCATTGCTATTTATTAGACTCTCAAAAAGATATAAGTGAAACATGAGAGTGCAACTATTTCTTTAAAATATAACCACCGCCGTGCTCTAAAAGATATAAGTGAAGCACTAGAGCAACTGCCTAGCTCAAAAGATATAAGCGAAGCACATAGAGTATTCTGACAAATCATGAATAATGTGTGTCCCTCTCAAAAAGGTGTGTTCAGCAAAGATGATTGTGGCAAACTAAAAATCAAACAAAAGCAAGCAAACTATAGCACAAGATGCACCAAGTAAAACACATATCATGTGATGAATAAAAATATAGCTCCAAGTAAGTTGCCGATAGATTGTAGACGAAAGAGGGGATGCCATCAGAGGCATCCCCAAGCTTAGACGCTTGAGTCTTCCTTGAATATTACCTTGGGGTGCCTTGGGCATCCCCAAGCTTAGGCTCTTGCCACTCCTTATTCCTTTATCCATCGTAGTTTCACCCAAAACTTGAAAACTTCAGCACACAAAACTCAACAGAAACCTCGTGAGATCCGTTAGTATAACAAATAAATCTTAAACTTTAGGTACTGTTGTAAATTGATTCATATTTAATATTGGCATAATGCTACTGTACTCCAACTTCTCCATGACTCATACCCCCCGATACGATCCATAGATTCATCAAAATAAGCAAACTATGCAACAAAAACACAATCTGTCTAAAACAGAACAGTCTGTAAAGATCTGAATTAACGTCATACTTATGTAACTCCAAAAATTCTGAAAACTTAGGACAACGTGGGAAATTCATTTTCCAATACTGTGTAAAAAATTCAGAATTTTATCGCGCTCCAGCAAAAAATCAAAATTCCAGCACTGGACATAAAAGTTTTTGTTTTCAAACAGCATCAATTATACTATCATCCAAATCATCCCAAAGGCATTACTTGGCACAAACACTAATTAAAAGATAAAAACTCAACCATAAAAGAGACTATAATTGTGTAAATGCACAAAAATAGAAAGTGAAACAAAAATTTATTTTATTCATTGGGTTGCCTCCCAACAAGCGCTATTGTTTTATGCCCCTAGCTAGGCATAATGCATAGTTTCAAGTGTTGTCATCCTTCAAATTAATTACATAGGTGGCCCTCATAATAGATTCATAGGGTGGATTAATTCTCTTTCTAGGGAAGTGTTCCATCCCTTTCTTTAATGGGAATTGAAATCTTATATTACCTTCTTTCATATCAATAATAGCACCTATGGTTCGTAGGAAAGGCCTACCAAGTATTATAGGACAAGACGGATTGCATTCAATATCAAGCACAATAAAATCCACAGGCACATAATTTCTATTAGCAAGAATAAGCACATCATTTATTCTACCCAATGGATTTTTAATAGTGGAATCCACAAGATGTAAATTGAGGGAACAAGCATCCATATTGGTGAGACCTAGCACATCACATAAAGATTTTGGTATAGTAGAGACGCTAGCACCTAGATCACATAAGGCATTGCATTCATAATCTTTAATTTTAACTTTGATAGTAGGTTCCCATTCATCATGTAATTTTCTAGGAATTGAAACTTCCAACTCAAGTTTTTCTTCATGAGCTTTTATCATAACTTCTACAATATGTTTAGTGAAAGCATTATTTTGTTCATAAGCATTAGGTGAATTAATAATGGATTGCAACAAGGAAATACACTCAATTAAAGAAAAATTATCATAATTAAAGTCCTTGTAATCCAAAGTAGTGGGTACATCACTATTTAAAGTTTTGACCTCTCCAAACCCACTTTTTTCATTTCTATCATTAGGATCCTCACCCTCCAAATAATTGGGACGCCTTCTAGCTAAAGTTGACTCATATTCAGTCCCTTTTTCATCAAGTTTTATATTGCTAAATAAATATTCAATAGGGGTGACGCCAATCATTTTAATATCTTCATCATTACTATGATAAAACCCGGGTGGAATAGCTTTTTCTAGGAATTCTCGCTTAGCTCTCAACCTAGCGGTTCTTTCTTTACTTTCATTAATGGAAACATGGATGGATTTAATAGACTCATTTATATCATGCTTGGGTGGCAAAATTTTAATTTTGAGAGTTTCAACATCATGAGCAATTCTATCCATGTTCCTAACCATATCATCAACTTTATTCAATTTTTCTTCTACCATAGCATTGAAAATCTTTTGTGAATTAATAAATTATTTAATATTACTTTCAAGATCAGAGGGTATCATATTATTATTATTATATGAATTACCATAGGAATTACCATAACTATTGAAAGAATTTCCGGGAAACGGCCTAGGATTGAAATTACCCCTACAAGCATTGTTGTTGAAATTATTTCTAGAAACGAAATTCACATCAATAGCATCATTATTTTGCTCAATCAAAGTAGACAATGGCACATAATTAGGATCAATATGAGCACTTTTACTAGCAACCAATTTCATAAGAACATCCATCTTATCACTCAAAGTATTAATTTCTTCAACAGAATTTACCTTCTTACCAGTTGGAGTTCGTTCAGTGTGCCATTGAGAATAATTTGTCATAATATTATCTAGGAGTTTTGGAGCTTCTCCCAATGTAATTTCCATAAAAGTGCCACCTGCGGCAGAGTCTACCAAATTTCTAGAAACAAAGTTTATTCCAGCAAAAGTTTTTTGTATGATCATCCATAAGCTTAAGCCACGTGTTGGGCAATCTATTATCATTAATTTCATTCTCTCCCTAGATTGTGCAACATGTTCATGCCCAAGTTGCTTAAAATTCATAATTTGATTTCTTAGCGAAAGAATCTTAGCGGGAGGAAAATACTTGGCAATAAAAGCATCCTTACACTTATCCCATGAATCAATACTATTTCTAGGCAAGAATGAAAACCAAGTTTTAGCACGATCTCGTAGTGAGAACGGAAATAATTTCAATTTGAAAATATCATTATCCACATCTTTTTTCTTTTGCATATCGCATAGTTCAATGAAAGTATTAAGATGAGATGCAGCATCTTTATTAGGACTACCAGAAAATTGTTCTTTCATAACAAGATTAAGCAAAGCAGCATTAATGTCACACGAGTCCGCACTAGTGGCGGGAGGAGCAATAGGAGTACTAATAAAATCATTATAATTAGTATTGGAAAAGTCACACAATTTGGTATTTTCTTGAGACATAGCGACAAAGCAAGCAAACTAGCAAACAAGCAAATAAAATATTTTTGTGTTTTTGTAAAATTGTTTTAGAAGTGGGGGAGATGAAAACGAGACGCAAATGCAAATAAAAGGCAAATAAAATAAATGCAAGTAGAGGATAGTTTGTGTGAAGGTACTTGATAGATTTTGGTGATGTCCTCCCTGGCAACGGCACCAGAAATTCTTCCTGGTACTTCTGAGCTGCGTTGGGATTTCCTCGAACAGGAGAGGATGATGCAGTACAATAGAGATAAGTATTTCACTCAGTTAAGAACCAAGGTTATCAATCCAGTAGGAGAACCACACAGAACCTCGTTAGCAGCACCTACACACACAAAAGCAAACACTTGCACCCAATGCAAATAAGAGGGTTGTCAATCCTCTTAGCGGTTATTTGCATGAATTAATTCTGATAGTGATAGATAGAAATATAAATTGCAAAAGAAAATAAAAGTAAATAAATTGCAGCAAGGTATTTTTGGATTTTAATATATGATAAAGGTAGACCCGGGGTCCATAGTTTTCACTAGAGGCTTCTCTCTCGAGCCCAGAACATACGGTGGGTAAACAAATTACTGTTGGGCAATTGATAGAAAAGCGCATAGTTATGTCGATATTCTAGGCAATGATCATGTATATAGGCATCACGTCCAAGACAAGTAGACCGACTCCTGCCTGCATCTACGACTATTACTCCACCCATCGACCGCTATCCAGCATGCATCTAGGGTATTAAGTATAAAACAGAGTAACGCCTTAAGCAAGATGACATGATGTAGACAAAGTAAGCTCAAGCAATATGATTAAACCCCATCTTTTTATCCATAATGACAACAATACAAATACGTGTCTTGTCCCTTTCTGTCACTGGGATATAGAACACCGCAAGATTGAACCCATCACAAAGCACCTCTCACATTGCAAGATAAATCAATCTAGTTGGCCAAACCAAACGAATAGATCGGAGAGAAATACAAAGCTATAACAATCATGCATAAAAGAGTTCAGAGAAGACTCAAATAATATTCATGAATAATCTGATCATAAACCCACAATTCATCGGATCCCAACAAACACACCGCAAAAGAAGATTACATCGGATAGAACTCCAAGAACATCGAGGAGAACATGGTATTGAAGATCAAAGAGAGAGAAGAAGCCATCTAGCTACTAGCTATGGACCCGTAGGTCTCTGGTAAACTACTCACACATCATTGGAAGGGCAGCAAGGTTGATGTAGAAGCCCTTCGTGATCGATTCCCCCTCCGGCAGAGTACCGGAAAAGGCCTCCAGATGGGATCGCGGAAGAACAGAGGCTTGCGGCAGCGGTAGGGTTTTCTCGTCTAGCTCTCTGATGGTTTCCGAATATTTGAGAATTTATAGAAGTGGAATTAGGTCAAAAGGAGCCATGAGGGGCCCACAAGGCATCAGGGCGCCCCCCTGGGGCCGCGCCCTGTTGCCTTGTGGCCTCCTCGTGAGGCTTCTGGCTTCCTCCCGAAGCTTCCAGGGTCTCTTTTGTCCATAAAAAAATTGTCAAAAAGTTTCATGGCATTTGGACTTCGTTTGGTACTAATTTCCTGAAAAACCAAAAACAAGCAGAAAACAGCAACTGGCACTGGGCACTAGGTTAATAGGTTAGTCCCAAAAAATGATATATAATTGCATATAAAACATCCAAGATTGATACTATAATAGCATGGAACAATCAAAAATTATAGATACGTTGGAGACGTATCATAGATTATGTTACAAAGTGGGTTGAAGCTCTGCCAACCAAGCATGCAGATGCGGCTACTTCGTTGAAGATGATAAAGGACATCATACTGCCCAGGTTTGGAGTGCCTAAAATTATTATCACTGACGGTAGATCTCATTTTATACAGGGAATATTCGGAAGAGTACTTCGTAAGTACGGGGTGACTCACCGAATAGCATCACCATATCATCCACAAACTAGTGGGCATGTGGAACTCTCTAATAGGGAAATAAAGACGATACTGCCACTACAAAAAAAACACTTCCGTGATGATACGTCTTTGTCATAGTAGGTCAAGTTTTCTATCATGCAAGTACATCTGTGACAATTTTATGACAGAATCAAGATAGTCATACCTGTGCTGTCGTAGAAGTGTTCCATGACAATACTGAAATTATCATCACGGAAGTGTCCACTTCCATGATGATAAATGTCGCGTCATGGAAGTGTTTTCGTCAAGGGTGACCGACACGTGGCATCCACCGTAACGGGTTGCCGTTAAGCTAACGGGTGCGGGTTTGGATCCGATAACCCGTTAGCAGCCCTGACCAATGGCGATTTTCCACGTGTAAATTTCTCATTCGCCGGCGGATCCACGTGTCAGCTCGGCGTTGCGACAGATGTCATCCATTCGTTGGACGAGAGACGCCTATGATACGTCGACACATGGCACAGCCCAACAGTGGCCCAATTAGGTTAAAAAGGCCGGCCTGTTTGACTTGGTCAAAAGTTAGCAGGCCAGCCCATGGAAAGCCTGTTACCGGCCTGTTCGCATACAGCCCATTTACGGCCCGGGTACTCACGGCCCGTTATCGCCTTTCAAAATTAGGCCCAGTAGCGTCATGTGGGCCGTCCCATATGATTCTAGCCCGTTGTCACTTTCGGCCCATCTATGGCCCGTGAAGTCTTTCGACCCATACGAGGCCTTTTGGATCTCTGGGCCCAATAATGGCACGTGGTGAATCAGGCCCATCATGAACAGTAAACTGCTTTGAGCCCATTAACGGTCCATGATTCAGTTGGGCCGTTTCCAGCGAGTCTTTTCTTTCGGCCTTCTAAGGGGCCATAAATTCTTGGGCTCATTTCAAGCCCTCGATTACTTACAATCCATTACTAGCCTGTTATGCTAATGGGCCAAATTCAGCCTGCGGTAACAATCGGTCCGTTTGTGGCCCTTCAACCCGTTGGGGCATTTTCATCCTCTCCTATAATCCGCCCCATTATCGAGCCGTCATGCCTGTTGATAGAATTAAGCATGTGTTGTCTTCTGGCCTGTTAATGGCCCGTTATGGTCTGGGCCCATAAACGGACGATTCAAATTTTGGCCCATTTACGGTCCATATTGCGATCCGGTTTTGGCCCACGAACAGTACGACCCATGGATCCTACGGCCCGTAGGAGGCCCATCATTACCACGGCCCGTATGTGGCCCATGGTTATTGCGGCCACTAGCAAACCGAGGAAAAAGAACTGCAGTGACTATAAGGAAACAAATAAACAAAACTATAAGTAAATAAATAAGCAAGCAAATAACGCTAGGCTATTACGGCGATTATAGACATTACATCCACTGGGCATCAAAGTTCGCCACCAGTGCAAATAAAGGGAACAACAAAGCAGCATATTACATACACTGGGCGTCTAAATTGGCCACCAGTGCAAATAAACGCGGCAGCAAAACAAGTCCAGAACTGAAACAACTTCAGAAGAGCTCAAGAAACGTTATCCTAGGTATCCACCATGCTGGCAATAAGCTTAGCAAGCTTATTAGCTTTCTCTTGTTTGGCGCTAAAATCCTCCAACGCTTGCTGTTGCACCAGAAAGTATGCATCTGAATTCTCCAGGGACTTCCTCAGTCCTACGGCTTCTTGTCACAACACAGCTGACTGATGTCTTTCAGCTTGTAGTTCAGACTCAAGAAACCGAACTGATTCAGACAGCGAGTTTGAAGAGCTTGTGCAAGCGGTAGTGGCCAATAACTCGAACACTACATCAAGACAAGACTTTGGGGTTGTCTCACTATCTTCAAGATAGTTTTCCTTATCTGTTTTATCAGCTTTGTTGAAGACCAGCAAGGTTGTCTCACTATCTTCAACCTTATCTGCATTACTTCCTTTACCATTGCTTAATGTGGTACTCTTCTCCAATATTCTGTCAGCATTCTAAAAGAAGAAACAAGCAGACACATAACAGGTTTAGCATGTAGTATATGAAACTCATTTTGGTGAACCAGTTCAGTAGTAAGGTGGACAGGATTAAACTATCAAGTCTTCTATTGCAAAGTAGTACATTATAAAAGCATCAAACAAACATATATCTATGTGCTACTGTCACTGCATTGTCTTGCCAAATCAAAATAGAGACACGGTTCAAATCATATCAGTTCAAGACAAAATAGCATTGAAAGAATATAAGTGTGGGAAACTACACAGCACCACAAGATTTTAGATGGGTACCACGAGTATACATGTACAATTAACAACATTATTGGCTCTGTTTTGATGCTAGTAATGTGCATGATATGAGAAGACAACTGTCTACACAATTGAAATTGAAATCAACATAGAGCAATTTAGAAGAGCAAACCAGTTAAAGAAACATGTTTAAACATACCTGTTGTGCAATTGGAGTTTCGATTGGATCCTTCTATTTAAAAATTAGTTGGTATGAGTAAATACAGTGATAAAGAGCAAAGCAGTATGCACCATAGCTATGGAATCTTACCCGAGAACAATTGTTCTGCAGGTTTAAGCACTTGTTCTACAAGAAGAGAGTACAGTAAGACGCAGCCATATAGTACTTCAAAATGAAATATGATCTCATAGACTCTACCAGATTCATGGGACTAGACCAATACAGAACAAGGTGTTCCCAGTCATCGTCCCGTAAATGTGTCTTTGGAGAAAGTAAGGGAATTTGATGAGTTTTCTTGCCAGTGAAATACGTTTTCTTCAGGTAATTCCGATACTGCCACAAAGCATTCTCGAAGATAGCAGAGGTATTAACACAGGTTACCTCATCCTGAGTTTCCAAATCGGTCGTTCTCTACACAAAAAAATGGGAACATTTGCTGTGTTATAACCAGCAGGGAGGTAGAAAGTATGGGACAAAGCAAAGTAATTGCCATGAATACTTACACATAACTCCTGGAGGAACACCTGCAACAGGCTTTTTCCTTCATCTTCAGTATAATATTTCCATGATGGGAAGATATGCACATAGGATTTAACAACATCAAATGCGATAGACGCTAAACTACGGATGACTGGTTCTGCTTCGTCCACGGGTATAGGTGTACTAACTGGTGGAGTTGGGGTTCGCCGTGGTACTCCTGGCGCTTTGGGCACTGGAGCTGCCTTACTAACTGCTCTTGTTTGGGAGCTCTGTCATGGAGATGGTGCTGTGTCAACTGGAACTGGGTTACTATCTGCTGGGGTTGGGGTTAGATTGGGTGAAGCTGGTTCTCTGTCCATCGGAGTAGGGGTACAATCTGCGATAGTCTGGGTTATGTGTGGTAGGGCTGGTTCTTGTGCAAGTACAACCGGGGTGCTATCTCCATCGACAGGTAGCACTGTTTTATTTGAAGACCATGTTTTTACTCCGCTAGACACTGCCATCACACCCTCCAATTCAAATGGCTGATAAACAAGAAAAGTAGTTGAATGTACAGACCTTGTATGAGACAGATGCAATAGATAGTGAGGAAAAAAGAGGGCATGAAATAGTTCACATATATGTTGTTTAACTAAATAGGATAGCATGACGTAATTTCACATATATGATGTCTATCTAAATAGTATAGCATGACATAATTCAAAGATATGATGACTAACTAAAAAGGATGGCATGAGATAATTATATGATGTCTTTAGTAAATAGGTTCGCATGACATAATTCACATACATGTTATCTAAGTAAACAGGATGGCATGATATAATTCACATATGTGATTTATATACTAAGCAGATGGCATTCGCATATATGATGTCTAAACTAAGCAGATGGTGTTGAATATTGTGTATATGATGTCTAAACTATGTAATGCAAGACACCATATGCATGATATGAGCAGTATAACCCTGCCAAGTTAGAGCATACACCTCGGGGGGGGGATAAGACTAGTCATCTGTCTCTGAATCCTCCTCTGAGGAGCTATCTGGACCCAGCAAGAGATCTGCTTCGATAGGTAGCACTGTCTGCTCTAAAGAACTTGTTTTCACTCCAGATTTTTTCATCACCCACTCAAATGGCTGATTCACAGGAAGAGTAGTTGAATGTACAAACATTGTCGACAAATGGAAATGTAATGAAAAAAAAGGAATGGCAAGATATAATTTAAATATATGATGCCTGGCTAAACAGGATGGCATTGCATATTTCACATATACTATGGCTGGCTAAAAAAGATGGCATTGCAAAATTCACATATATGATATAGAAACTAAACAGCATTACAGAACATGTCTAAACTAAGCAGATGACATATATGATGTCGAAAGTAAGCAAAGCAAGGCACCTTATGCATGATATGACCAACATCATCATGCCAAGTTAGAGAAAACACCTTGGGGGGTAAATAGGAGTGGTCAGCTCCCTCTGACTCCACCTCTGAACAGTTATCTTCATCTGGAATACAATCTGGAGGAGGGGGGTGGGGTTGCCATTGCACCCACCATGGAGCGATGTCTGCATGACATTGTATTGCCGCGCAAGACTCTTCTCTTTTTCTCTACATGTTCAACATGACTGTGTACAATAACTGACATGCATACGAAAAATATAGTGAGATTAAGTAAGGAGAGCATGCAGAAATCTAGAGTGATGGGAACAACTAGTGGATAGATCGACAAATAATGATAGCAGGCAAATGATAGCTTAATTTAATAAAAAGACAGATGATGGTTGCTTTACTGTTTGTTTCCCACCCAAGATGAACGACATAGTAGATACCCTAGATGAAGCAGATAGTAGATCGATATACTATTCATTGCCGCCTCGATATGTGCCCCACAAGCATTTTAAAACTCAAGTTTGAACATTAATTTGGACCTGACTTAGTGTCTAAGAGATGAACATGATGATAAACTAGCAGGTAATATTAAGCAATGCATAAAGTAAGCAGAAACAAAAGAGTGCGACCTCTATTGTGGACCCGTGTACTCCTCAGGTTCATCTGCTAAGTTGATGTTGGTGATGTAGTTGCGGTGGCTGGTGGTGGTGGGGAAGGAGATCTAAGGCGGTGAACACGGTAAGGAGTCGTGATGCCTGGTATGGTGGACGCTTCTGTCGATGGAGCAGCTCAGGTGAGGTGGACGACGGCGCGGCAGGAGCAGGACAAACCACACAAAGTTTTCTTCGACACCTATCTGTAACTAAAGTAATTCTGTAAGGGCTCCTTTGGCTTGCAGGAAGAGCACAGGAATGCAAAGAAACATGGCCAAATTAAAGTCAAACCACCTGCAAATGTGTAAAGTTAGAATGTTATTATGCCACTAATGCACTTAGTCTTCTTTTCATGCACAGGATTTTGATAAGTAGGTCCAGGTGGATGTTAAAATATCTGTGTTTTTCCTTTGAAACAGACACGAAAAGGAAAAAAAATTCTTCAGTACTGTTTTGCTTCATTCCTTTCAACCAAATGCATGAATAATTGAATAGTAGAGTACCATAGGAAAAGTTCCTATTGCTATGTTTTTCCTTCACTAATTCCTTTGAACCAAAATAGCCCTAAGGGGTCGACATGTATGTAGAGTAAAAAGTGATGCAACAATTGTACAACCTCTTCGGTGTAGCCGTCTCGACCTCAACATCATTGGGTCGGTCACTAAAGATGTTGTGGCGGAGGTGGCTGTCGGAGCTGGGGAAGAAGATCTGAGGCATCTGTAGACGGCGTCGAGGGTACTGCTCTATTGTGATGGATGGTTCCATCGTTGGAGCAGCTCTGGTGAGCTGTGCAACGTCGAGGCTAAAGCGGTACAAGACAAACATCGTTAATCTGAAGTGGGATTCTAATACCATCTCCAATAGATGATGTAAAGTACATCACGAAAAAGTGATAGCTGTAAAATTGACATCACCAAAAAACAACCAACTCCAACAGAAGATGTAAAAACTATTGACTCTGAACTTAACTGTTGAAACTGAATTTTACTGTCGAAACTGACTGTTACTGTCGAAACTGAATTTTACTATCAAAACTGAACACACTAGTAGTAGAGAAGCACTTCATTGGTAGTTTAGGCCGCTCGAGCACTAGTGGTAGCAGAGAAGCAGTGATCTAAATCAGCAGCCGCTGAACAGGGAACGCACTAGCAGATAGCAGCCGGAGCAGCAACGCGAACGAGAGCCAGAGCAGCAACTCGTGTAGCTGCAGCAGCCCGTGTACCAGCACCAGTAGTGCTAGCGAGAGCAAGAGCAGAGCAGCAGCGCGAGCGAGAGCCGGAGCAGCAGCAGCTCCGACTGGTATGGACGCCGCCGCCGAGGGAGCCTCGCAATGGGGGAGATCCACCGTGGAGGATGTCGCCGGCGGCGCCGGCGTCGAGGGAGACGCGCCATGGCGGAGCGGGATCGAGCACCGACGGCGCCGTGAGGTCGAGTGAAGGAGAAGATGCGATGAGTGTACAACCTCTTAGGTGGCACCGAGTAGGCCTCGGCTTCATCCGACGAGTCGGTGAGGATGCTGCGGTTCCGGTGAGGCAGGTTAAGGCGGCGCTGTGGGAATGGAGCAGCCGCGATAGACGAGGCGATCGTCGGAGCAGCTCCTTGGAGGTGGAGGACGGGGCGGCTGAACCGGCGGGACGACGAGATCGACGACGGATCCTCATCCGGTGCGGTGGATGAGGAACGTCGAGCTGTTACGGTGGGTGACGTTGTCGGGGAAGAGGCTCCGGCTGGGCGGCGATGGGGGGGGGGCGGACGGAGGAGGGTGGGGTTTCACGGCTGGTGGAGAGAGGTTTTGGCGGCCTCGATTTTTGAATGGGGAAAAGAAGGGGATGGGAGGGGGAACCATGACTTAGGGACGCGCTTGTCCGAAATGTAGGGCAAGTTACAAAAGTACCCCCACCAATTTGAACTAGCAGCTCTTTCCGCCCAGGGCTAGAACGGGGATTTCGCATGTCGGGATTTCGCAAGAGGAGGGAGTTTTTGCGCGCGTTGTTATTTCGGGATAGCAAGGCGCGGGTTGAGAAGGAGGGAGTTTTCAGAGCACAAACAGACAAAGAGATATCAAATTTGAACTACAGGCACATGCTCCAGTGCACCAAAATGGGTTAAAAAATCGTATATGTGTCCTTGGGTGAATGTTTAGGTCCCATACAAGAAATGGGAGTGAATTTCAAACGTCTGGGCGTCGTGGCTCGGCCGAAAACATTGAGAAAATTGGTTTTAAAATTCATGTAAATCCAAAAATTGACTAAAAATCACGGAACTTGGCATGGTGTCTTGACATGGCACCAACATGCCTTGGTAAAAATTTTGTTCGATTTGGGACAAGTTTTGGTATAAGCTTCTTACAAACCGGACCTTCTCTCAAGAAGGCTCATGGTTCCGACACGGAACGTGTCACCTTTGTGAGCGAAACGACATACGCTACCTCTTTCTGTCTTGATTTTTTTTACATAGGCAACATAGACCGATAGGAGTGTCGTGCTAAAATTTGGAATTATTCTGTGTTCGTTTGGCCTTTTTTATACATTAATTGAGTTTTTAGGCATTTAATGTGCATAATACAAATTTGAACTACAAGCACATGCTCCACTGCACCAAAATGGGTTGAAAAATCGTATATGTGTCCTTGGGTGAATGTTTAGGTCGCATACAAGAAATGAGAATGAATTTCAAACATCTGGGCGTCGTGGCTCGGCCGAAAACATTGAGAAACTTCTTTTTTAAATTCCTGTAAATCCAAAAAATGCCTAAAAATCACGGAACTTGGCATGGTGTCTTGACATGGCACCAACATGCTATGGTAAAAAAATTGTTCGATTTGGGGCAAGTTTTGGTATAAGCTTCTTACAAACCGGAGCTTCTCTCAAGAAGGCTCATGGTTCCGATAGGGAATGTGTCACCTTTGTGGGCGAAACGACATACACTGCCTCTTCCTGCTTTGATTTTTTTTACAGAGGCAACAAAGACCAATAGGAGTGTCGCGCTATAATTTGGAATTATTCCAGGTTCATTTGGCCTTTTTATACATTTATTGAGTTTTGTAGGCATTTAATGTGCATAATTTAAATTTGAACTACATGCACATGCTCCAGTGCACCATAATGGGTTGAAAAATCATATATGTGTCCTTGGGTGAATGTTTAGGTCCCATGCAAGAAATGGGAATGAATTTCAAACATCCGGGCATCGTGGCTCGGCCGAAAACATTGACAAACTTGGTTTTTAAATTCCTGTAAATCCAAAACTTGCCTGAAAATCATGAAACTTGGCATGTTGCCTTGACATGGCACCAACATGCTGTGGTAAAAAATTTGTCCGATTTTTTGAAGGCGCACACATTAACAACAAACAAAGTCGTTTTGGAACAAAGAGCTGCCACATTACAATCGGAAACACAAGTGTTATTCAAACCGTGGGCGTTGTACTAACCATTTACGTGCCACCACGTGTCCCCATTTTTATTGGCTAGGAGGCGCCGTGCGGGGTAGCTATTTGAGTAGATGGGAGGCGTGGAGCAGACCACTGCGCAGGCTTACCGGGAGGCGAGCACTTTGGCCTCCATCCACCGCCCACCGCACTCCCTACTTCTCCATTAATGGCGCCCGAGCCTGGCTAGGTCTCAGTCGACTGAGATTTAAGGGAGAAAAAAGAAAATTTGAAAACAAAAATTTGCACGGATAACTCATGGACATAGCCTCGACTGAAACTTAACGAAGACTTAGCAAGACTGTTATATATGATGACGATGGCAATGGATAGTAATTATCTTACATATTCAGAAAGACATTTTAAAATGCCACACGCGGCAACGCCCGAAAGACACAGGGGCAAAAGAAGTAGGAAGAAGACGCAGACAACAATCTGGGTCGCTGCTCTACTCCTTCTTGATGGGTTGCTGCAGGGCACGGAGTTCCTCCAACTCCTTCTTCATCACCTCCATGACCTTCACCACCTTTCGCCTCTCCTCCGCCATCTTCGTCATTGCATCCATGGCGATGGAGTTCTCGTGGCGAACGGCAATGATCTCTTTCACATCCTCAATACCTCGCTTTACAGCAGCTTTGGATTCCCGCACCAGCCTTTCGCACTCGATGCGGAGGTTGGCATTATCGTCCATAATTTTCTCGACCATGGCGGTCGTCTTCTTCATCACGGCAGTGCTCTCCTCGTGCTGCTTCGCACTGCCGACGATCTTGGCCCTCAGCACGTCGCACTGGGTGCGGAGCTTCGCCTTGTCATCCCTTAGTCCCTGGATGACACCGATCGCCTTATCAAATGAGGCATTGATCTCCTCGTGCAGCTTCAACCAGCCGGAGATCTCATCCTTCAGCTTATTGAGCTCAGCGCGCATGCGCCTTCAAGAGCCCTCGCCTTCTCGGAAGAGATCTTCCCAGGCCGTCGCGGCGCGGCAGGACCTCTCTGCTGATTCCGCGGTGCGGCGGGTCATCCTTGCGGCTTCCACGGTGCGGCCGGACCACTGTGCTGCTTCGGCGGCGGCGCGGGACCTCTGTGCTTCTTCGGCGTCGCGGCGGGACCTCTGTGCGGCATCGGTGGCGCGACGGGACCTCGCGGTTGCTATCACGGCGAGGCGGGACATCTCTGTTGCTTCCGCTTCCATGCTCGCCGCTCCTTGGTCAATTCTCGACGAAGAACTCCTACGGGCCATGGCAGACGCAAGGAACGACAAAGAAAGACTTGTTTGTTTGTTGATGAGGAATTGAGGTGGATTATGCAGACATTTTCAAGTAGGTAGTATTTAAAACCTAGTAATAAGCTGCCGAGTGGGAAAACTTTTAGGTTTTGATCGGTGTGAACAGCGTTGCAATTAAATATAGCGTGCTAATTTGGAATGTGACGAGAAACAAGCTCAAAATTTATTGACGCTTCCAGTTTCGAAGTGCGGCATGATTCCCAAATGGTGTAACGTGCGCAAGCGTTCTCGAATGAGTACGTGGCGTGTGCACTGCAATCGGCGATGTCAGCACACGACTTGTTCCATCGCGCACAATTCTTTTAATTAGACTGTGTGCCCGTATGAGTAATGCTAGACGCACGGAGATTTACTTAAGGATTTTTACAGGGTAGCTGAAGTGGACCAATAGAATTGGAGATTAGGGGACGTTGGGGCCCACCCCGGCTGAAAATCAGGGGGGAGAAAGATTAGTTAGTTGAAGATCGTGTAAAACGCCCGTAACAGGTCCGTGTGTATAGGATTATCGGTGCCCGTATATCACAGACTCCTTGATCTGGCTGAGAGCATCTCCAACAGCCTTTCTATATTTGCACTCACTTACTCCCTCCGTTTCTTTTCAGTCTGCATATAAAGTTTGGTCAAAGTCAAGCTTTATAAAGTTTGACTAACTTTATATTAAAAAATAACCTCCTCCAACAGCCTTTGTATAAGTGGTCCCCACCCGATAATCCACTTCTGAGCCCAGGCTCATCTGCACCCGCGCTGAAGAAAAAAAATCAAAACAAATACTAGAAAATTTCAAAAAATTCCAATTTTTTGAATTGCATGGTAGATAATTTGATGCGTGAGGTTCGCTCCAATTTTCAAAGCATTTGGACATCTGAGCAGCTCTCGGCAAAAAAGACAAATCGCGTCAGAACACCCGATTTTTTTACAAAGCTTGCTAAATCTACCATCCCACTTTGTATATTTGCAAACCCAAAGGATTTGGTGCCCAGGCTCATCTGCACCCGGTCAGAAAAAATTCACAAAATATCCAAAACAATTCAAAAAATTCCAATTTTTTTTGCATGGTAGAAAATTTTATGCATGAGGTCCGCTCCAATTTTCAAATCATTTGGACATCTAAGCAACTCTCGGCAAAAAAGACAAATCGCGTCAGAACAGTGCATGAACAGTAAACTTTTTAACTGACCCGAAATTTGTCTTTTTTGCCAAGAGCTGCTCAGACGTCCAAATGATTTGAAAATTGGAGCGGACCTCACGCATCAAATTATCGACCATGCAAAAAAATGGAATTTTTTGAATTTTTCTAGCATTTGTTTTGATTTTTTTCGTCAGCGCGGGTGCAGATGAACTTGGGCTCAGAAGATGATTATAGAAAGGGCACTTGCTGAATTTTGGCAAGGCTTTGTAAAAGTGGTCCCCTTCATATTTTTGTCTCAATGACTAGTGGGCCAGTGTGTGATGTGTACGTGTATGTGTGAGCTGCGTATGTGTGTCGTGTGTGCGTGTATGTGTGTGATGCGTGCGTGTGTATGTGTACGTGTATGCGTGTGTGTACGTGTACGCATGTGTGTACATGTACGCGTGTGTGCTGATTCTGTGTACGCGTACGCATGTGCACACATGTACACGAGTTGTGCTAGTAGACGTGTGATGTGTCTATGACAAACTGTCCCCACATGTCATTGTGGGTTTGTGCAAATATAGCAATCCGATATACAAAGGCTACCAAAGCAAAAAAACATGTTGGGTTTGTAAACCTTCTCTCTCCTCTTGCTATAACTTGTTTTTATAGCAATCCAATATACAAAGGCTGTTGGAGATGCTCTGCCCGTTTCCGTTGTTTTGGCTCATCGGAAACAATTCATCCGAGTGAACTGTTTGCCGTCTATCGCACACACCTTGATCTGGCCGACCGTTTCTGTTGTTTTTGCTCATTGGAAACAGTTCATCCGAGTGAACTGTTTGCCGTCTATCGCACACACCTACAGTAGTGTCTCACACGCATGCGTGCACACAGACACACATCCCCTCTCTTATTGATATTGCAGTCGTACCCTCCGTTTGTCTAGTAGGTCTCTCCCACCATCTCCGAGAAGCAACTCCACCACCACCCCTCCGGCACTCTAGCTCTGTCTCTCTTCCAACCTTATTCCTCTCCTACACATATGTATGGATGCTGATCAATCTCCCTCGATACATAGCTAGGTGTCTCCCTCTCCACACATATACAAGTCGATCTACCCCTCTAGTTAGGTCTCTGCCCCCCTCCCCCACACACACCGATAGTTGAACGCTCTAGTTAGGTCTCCCTGCCACACACAAACTGCACCTGTCCCCTCTCACGTTCCAGTAGGCCAGCCATCCTATATCTTTGACGTGCGCACACACAAATTCGCTGGCTCTCTTTATCGATCTCGCACCCATACACTTTAATCCCTCTCTTCGATTCTATCGATATATATCTCACGCCGATGATCCCTCCCCTCTCTTCTCGTGGATCGCCCCCTGTATATATGATATATCTAGGCCTCCATTTCACACACATTGCACATGTTAAATTATTATTTTAAATATCATCGACTCAAATTCCCTGTCCATCTCTCACGCACACCAAATACACTTACGAAATCCCCCCCCCCCAAAAAAACACTCACGAACACACTCACCATCTCTCTCTAGGTTTGTATCTCTCTCACACACACCCACGTAGGTGAGGTACATGCACGAAGAGAAGAGGTGCACGCACGATGCACGTACTCACGTCTCGTTCCCAACCACACCCGCGCGGGTACACGGTGGAGCTCATTTCTGTACGAAAAGGCAGCCCACGTGATAATTTGACGTGTGTAGCGGTTGTTCACTTGATGGAGGGTCATGTACCACGCGTGAACGAAACAAAGTGTGACTTGACGCGTTTGCGCGTTAATTTTAAATAAAGTTTATTCCTCAATGGCGCGCACAGAATATAAAACGATTGTTATCGAGAGAAAAAAGAACACCGCTCTACTATACTAGTATATAATATAGGCAGGAGCCTCAATGCTTGCTTGCTGGGGTTCGTCTCTTCACACTTTCTCACACAAGACGGTGGGGGCCAATCTCTCTCTCTCACCGCTGGTCACTGATCCGGCCGGATCCCGTCAGCCAGCGGAAAGGGAGGATGTGCAGCGTTGCCCCGGTCGCCAGCGTCGAGGCAGGAAACTCAATGCCGGCGCGTCTCGATCTGCAGTACCCTCCGTTCTCTCCGACCAAGCTCCGGCGCGGTAGGGCCTTCGCCCCTTTCTCGCTGCCGCAGTAGATCCCAGCCGCCGCTGCCCTCCTAGTTACATCCCGACGACCCTCAGGTACTGCTTCCTCTGGAACCGGCGTTGCTCCACTGCCCAACTTCCCAGGTCGCTGCATGTGGAAAATCCTGCATGTGGATCTTCTCTAGTTCTTTGCCTAAAACGTAGCTCGGCCGGCGTACCTCCCATTTTGCAATCTCGTCCTCACACCGTTTGAGAGAAACCACTGTGCTGCTATCTCCCCCTGAAGACAATGAATATGCTTCTTTTTGTCGGCGTATGTGTCATCAACTGTTATTGATCAGTAATTGTTTCCTTTCAACCTCTTTTTGCAAACAAGGCTATCCATTTCACCTCGTTGCTATTGCGACCTTTTGGTGAACAACACAAATCACTTTTTTCTTAAGAGTGTTTTGTGCAGTTCCACTAAAATGTCACACGGCAACGTTTCTACATTTCAGTGGGACTGCACAAAGGGAGATTGGTTGTGCTATCCTCCTCATCCAACTCCGAGCCTAATCTTCTCCAACAAGTAGTTAGTTTTACGAGAGATTGCAAAGGTGATCGGCTTCTATTTGTGTGTGTATGTTTCATCACCTAGTGCCACTATTATTGTAAAAACACTTATTCATATCTTTGCAAACAGGGATGCTTGATGTCTATTACGCAACTTTTATTCTTGTAGACGTTGTTGGGCCTCCAAGTGCAGAGTTTTGTAGGACAGTAGCAAATTTCCCTCAAGTGGATGACCTAAGGTTTATCAATCCGTGGGAGGCGTAGGATGAAGATGGTCTCTCTCAAACAACCCTGCAATCAAATACAAGAAATCTCTTGTGTCCCCAACACACCCAATACAATGGTAAATTGTATAGGTGCACTAGTTCGGCGAAGAGATGGTGATACAAGTGTAGTATGGATAGTAGATATAGGTTTTTGTAATCTGAAAATAAAAAAACAGCAAGGTAGCAAGTGATAAAACGGAGCACAAACGGTATTGCAAAGCTTGGAAACAAGGCCTAGCGTTCATACTTTCACTAGTGCAAT
Source organism: Elymus sibiricus (assembly GCA_039707655.1). Classification (NCBI taxonomy): domain Eukaryota; kingdom Viridiplantae; phylum Streptophyta; class Magnoliopsida; order Poales; family Poaceae; genus Elymus; species Elymus sibiricus. Next base: position 70,388,964 of record CM077670.1, read on the forward strand.
CTCTCAACAATTCTAACATAATTGAATCATATAACAATCCCTCAAGGTGCGACAAAGAATCACTCCAAAGTTCCTATTAGCGGAGAACATAAGATGAAATTGTTGTAGGGTATGAAACCACCTCAAAGTTATCCTTTCCGATCAATCTATTGAGCCATCCCTATAAGTGTCACAAAGAACCCTAGAGTTCGTACTAAAATAACACCATATGAAACGCATCAACCAACTCTAATGTCACCTAGATACTCCAATGTCACCACAAGTATCCGTGAGTTGATTATTCGATATGCATCAAAACAACTTCAGATTCATAATATTCAATCCACACAAAGAACTTCAAAGAGTACCCCAAAGTTTCTATCGAAGAAAAGATAACAAAAACGTGCGACCAACCCCTATGCCTAGATCACCCCAAGGTCACGGGAATCCGCGAGTTGATTACCAAAACATACATCAAGTGAAGCAATAGAATACCCCATTGTCACCATGGGTATCCACATGCAAGACATACATCAAGTGTTCTCAAATCTGAAATATTCAATCTGACAATAACGAAACCTCAAAGGGAAAGACTCAATCCATCACAAGAATATAGAGAGGGAAGAAACACCATATGATCCAACTATATTAACAAAGCTCACGATACATCAAGATCGTGCCAAATCAAGAACACGAGAGAGAGAGAGAGTGAGAGAGGGAGAGAGAGAGAGAGAGAGAGATCAAACACATAACTACTTGTACATACCCTCAGCCCCGAGGGTGAACTACTCCCTCCTCATCATGAAGACCACCGGGATGATGAAGATGGCCTCCAACGATGATTTCCCCCACCGGCAGAGTGCCGGAACAGGGCTCCGGATGAGATCGCTTCGGAACAGAGGCTTGCGACGGCAGCGTGGAAGTTCTAGGTTTCTTTCTAGGGGTTTTGGTATTTATAGGAATTTTTGGCGTTGGTTTCATGTCAAGGGGGCCCACGAGGGAGCGACAAGCCTGCTCCGCGCGCCCTGGGGGGGAGGGCGCGCTGTCGGAGCTCTGGGCTCCTGGGATCTAGGGGTTCGAACACTGGGGGTGAGCTAGCTCTCTCCAACCTACGGTGACCATGGCGAGGCTACGGCGAGAGCGCTACGCGGGAGCACGGCAGAGGACATGACAGTTACCCAGGTTTGGGCCACCTTGCGGTGTAAAACCCTACTCCTGCTTGTGGTTAGGATTGCTCTCGACGAGAAGGTGTTCTTGCGTACAAGGTAGGAGATGAAGGAGTTGATCCGAAAAATATCAGCCCCTCTACAATGGCAGCTCTGGCCCCTTTTATAGCCGCCCTGGTCCTCTCCCCAAAAACTAGGCGGGAAGGGTTGCCACACTTGGCGGGATTTTGAAAGGGGACAGGTGCTCAGTCTTATCCTGACTAAAGGCGGTCTTCGCCTGCAAAAGCATGATCTATGACGCGCCGGTGGGCTCCGTAGTGACATCCGCCCTGCGCGCCTGGCTGTCTCGGTCTTCTATCACAAAACGGGCAGTCCTTGGGACTTGCTTTGGGGGTGGGCAGCTAGGGCTGCCCCTTTATCACCAAAGAGTAAAGCTTCTCTATCTGCGCCCGCTGGCACGGCCTCTGCTGCCCTTCGTCTCCACGTGCGTCACCCATGTGGTGGGCGCGGGACCGCGCAGTCGACGTCAGGCGAGATGGCCTCGGGCACCTGGCTCGAGAGGCGCCTCGCGAGAGAGCCTCGTGAGGCTCCTCTTCCTGCCGTGGCTAAGTGCCGGCAGGGCGTGTCTTGAGGAGGGGTCCTCGGGAGGCTACAGGCTCGGGAGATGTCTTCACTTGGCGGCGTCCTTAGAATGGGCCGCGTCTTGGGCCTTCGTCAGGCGTCGTTTCCTGGGCCGTAGGCAGACGGGCCGGGGTAACCTGGTTCCCAATGGCCCGACAGTAGCCCCCGGGCCCGTGGCACGCACGTTCCCGCCCGTTGGGAACCATCAGACTGCGAGGCCCAGGCTTGACGCGTGGCGCACGACGGGATGTGGGACGCCCCCACTTCCCCACTATGCCTCGGTAACCGCCCGCGCCTGCCATAAAGCCTGCCCGCGCGGGGCACAGGCCATCATTGCTTCCTTGCCGCTACTCCGATTCCCGATGTCAAAGAAGGCAGAGCGACGGGGAAAGCACCCTTATCGGGCATAAAAGGGGAACGGGGAGCCGAGGTCCTTCGCCCATCTTCTTCCTCCGCTCCTTCCTTCCTTCCATTTCTCGTCTTTTCAGCACCGCCGCTGCGATGGCGAGGGGCAGAGGGCAAGCTCGCGCGTCCGCCACCGCCATGAGGGCTCCGCCCCGGGGCCGCGGGTCCCACGAGCGCTTGGACCAGCTTCGACGGCCGCCGCGGGCGCCCCTCGGCGGCCGTCGAAGCTGGTCCAAGCGCTCGTGGGAGGGTCGGTGCCCACGGTCGCGGAGGACACGGTGCCCGCGGCCGAGGCGGGCGCGGTGGGCCTACCGCCCGTCCTCCCCGGGCTGGGTTCCATTCGGCAGATGCGACGTATGAGTTCGTCGTGGGGATGCATCGCCGGCCTTGTAGCTAGCTCCGGCTCCCCGATTCCTTCGCAAGGGCGATGGAGGGCAAGGAGCCCTTGGGACTATGGGTGCAGGCAGACGGTTGCTGCAACGGGCCCTCCTGGGTGGCGACGGAGTTCACCCCCTGCGGCTTCATGTTCTTGAAGCAGGGATGGAAGTCCTTCATCCTCGCCCGCGGCCTGAAGCAGGGGCATCTCCTCCAATTCAAATTCGATGGAGCTGCCACCCTCTTCATGAAGATCTTCGGGGCCTCCGGTACCCGCCTCGGGTGATGTGCGAAGAGCGAAGATGACAGCGGCTCCGAATCCTCCGACAGGAGCGGCAGCGGCAGCAGCGGGGGCTCCAGCAGCGGGGGTGAGAGCGGCGAAGGCTCTCCGCGCATCAAGAGCAAAGATGAAGACTCCGACTAGGCACAGGCGGCGCCCGTGTTGGATCTTGAAGCCGCGTCGTGTCCCCCCTTAGGCCCTCTTTCTTTGTTCCTGTAATAGGTTGATGCAGCCCCCGATGGTGTGAAAATGATGTCTTTTGTTTTAAGTACTTATGATTAGTCGTGATGCATGTTTCCTCATGAGGCTCTCTCGTGAGGCCTGTTTCTCTCTCCTTGTTTGCCTTAGTGCTCTACGTCGTCAGGACCCAGCCCCCGAGCGGGCTACAACCGTCGCTGGTATGTCAGGTCGCGCTGCCTGGACAAGGCCAGGAGGTGTAGGGCACTGAGAGGCGGTAAGGACTCCTGAGGCGCGATGCTCAGGAAGTCCCCCTTTGACGTGCAAGTGGCTTGCGCGGAGGAAAGAACATCAGCACTCAGTGAGGTCGCGAGGAGAGGAAACTTGAGAGGCGCCAAGAGCGGCTCGTGAGATATTTTGTACTTAGCTCTTGCGAGTGTTGATTGCCGTGTCGTGGCTACGGGGCGCGCCTCGTGAGGCTCCTGCTCATGAGGCCTCCCGCTAGCACTTGGTGGAGATGGTCGCCGTAGGCTGGCTCGCGAGGCAGCGCTCGCGAGGCCCCCTTGGGGTTTAGGAAGGCATCTTGCCGTGAGTCGTCTCGCGAGGCAGCGCTCGCGAGGCCTTTGAGTGCCTTGTTCCTATGATAACTTCATATTGATTTCATAAAACGCGGGAAGCAGTGCGCGTTTGCTAACTTGCTCGTGGGTATCACGCGAGGAGACAAGACACCAAGGACCTTGGTGAGGTGACGTGCACGGGAGCGGGCCCGCGAGCCAGAGCTCGATCACTTGGGTTTTTGCAGTACTGCTAGGACTGACCCGAGCACAGGCATCGTGTCCAGCCCCCGCTCGCGAGATGCGCAGGAGGAAGGTCGCGAGCATGCACTCCTGAGGCAAGCAACTTAGCAACACATGAAATAACTTAGAAAATAGAGTTTTACTGAAACATAGTAATAAGTTCGTTACACAATCAAAAAGAGATATGATTTCCATGTTTGGCACGGATCACATGAGGTTGGTGCAGCCCGTGGGGCGCCCTCAAGTGATAGTTCCGCCAGCGCGGAGCATGGGGCTTCCACTAGGCATGGGCATGATCGCGGTTCGATCATTCCGCTAGCGCGGAGCATGGGGCTTCCACTGAGACGTGGGTGGGAGCTCTCGCGGGCCCATTAGGCGAACGCAATGAGAGGCTCCGGGGCGTGTACAGCCCCTATAGGATCGAAAGTATGTCTAGAGGGGGGTGATTAGACTACTTGACCAAATAAAACCTAACCTTTTCCCAATTTTAGTTGTAGGCAGATTTTAGCAGCAATACAAGTCAAGCATCACCCTACACATGCAATTCTAAGAGTATAGCAGCGAAAAGTAAGCAATTGCATATGTAAGTAAAGGAGGGGAACGGAGATTTCAAACGCAATGAAGACACGATGATTTTTGGCGTGGTTCTGATAGGTGGTGCTATCGTATGTCCACGTTGATGGAGACTTTAACCCACGAAGGGTAACGGCCGCGCGAGTCCACGGAGGGCTCCACCCACGAAGGGTCCACGAAGAAGCAACCTTGTCTATTCCACCATGGCTTACATCCACGAAGGACTAGCCTCACTCGGGGTAGATCTTCACGAAGTAGGCGATCTCCTTGCCCTTACAAACTCTTGGTTCAACTCCACATCATGTCGGAGGCTCCCAAGTGACACCTAACCAATCTAGGAGACACCACTCTCCAAAAGGTAATAGACAGTGTGTTGTTGATGAACTCCTTGCTCTTGTGCTTCAAATGATAGTCTTCCCAGCACTCAAACACTCCTCACAGATTTGGCTATGGTGGAAGAAGGATTTGAGTGGAAAGCAACTTGGGAAAGGCTAGAGATCAAGGTTCAAATGGTAGGAATGGAATATCTTGATCTCAACACATGAGTAGGTGGTTCTCTCTCAGAAAATGTATGGTGGAAGTGTAGGCACGTTCTGATGGCTCTCCTTACTGAGAAGGATGTGGTGGAGGGGTATATATAGCCTCCACACAAAATCCAACCGTTACACACTTTTGACTCAACTCGGTGGCACCGAAAGAATAATCTCGGTAGCACCGAACTGTGTAAAAGATATGAACTTTAGGAATCTCGGTGGGACCGATAGGAACAACTCGAATGGACCGAATTGCAATGGCTAGGGCAATCCTCATCTCGGTGGCACCGATTGCATCAACTCGGTAGGACCGAAGTGAAGCAATATGGCAACAGAGAGTTGGCAAGCCATCTCGGTGAGACTGATTTGCAAAACTCGGTGAGACCGAAGTGAGTGCAAACGATTACAGAGAGTTGGCAAGGCCATCTCGGTGAGACCGAGATCCATTTCGGTGGATCCGATTTGTTAGGGTTTTGGCAGTGGCTAAGTCTTGGTGAACTCGGTGGGGCCGGATAGAGAATTTCGGTGGGGCCGAGTTGGAATGTAGGTTTTGGACATATTTGGGATTGAGAGAGTGGTTGAGGGTTTAGGAGTACTGTCACTAAGCATTTGAGCAAAAAGATCATTAAGCAACACCTCATCCCCTTTTAATAGTATTGGCTTTCCTATGGACTCAATGTGATCTTGGATCACTAAACCAAAAATGTAGAGTCTTGATCTTTAGCCAATCCTTGTCCTTAGCATTTTGAGGGGTCCACGTCTCTAGTCCATGCCATGCCAATCATTGAACATCCTGAAATCTTTAACTTGAATGGACATTAGTTCAATAAGATATATGTTGTTATGAATTACCAAAACCACCAAGGGAGCAAATGTGCTTTCAATCTCCCCCTTTTTGGTAATTGATGACAACATATAGATCAAAGCTTCGACAAAAGATTAAATGAATGAAATGCATTGTCGCTTTGAGAAGTATGTGATAAGTAAGAGCTCCCCCTAAATTTGTGCATTATTAAAAATTTGCATTTGAATGCAAATGCACAATCGATTAGGCTCATGGGTCACTCTTCCATGTCACATACATCTTGGTGGAGCGCGCAAAATGATATGATTGAAATAGTAAGCACGCATCACCAACACAAATTGATCATACAAGATAATGATAAGGATAAGCATTGATCATCACAATAAGCATAGTATGATCAATCACAAGCATAAAAGATAGAGTATCTCACAGGCACTGTAGCAAACACACACATAACAAAGTAGCATCAAACAAGCAGTAGCAAGAGAACTCTAGAAAGAAAACAACGAGCAAAACACTCTCTCTCGAAGCCTATGATCTATACAAATTCTCCCCCTTTGGCAACAAGTACCAAAAAGTTTGAATAGGTATAGGACTATGCGGAACTCTAAGCACGGTCCTCCGAAGCTCCTGAAGGCGATCTCCTGCTGGCAGCTCCAGTGTGCGTAGATGGCGTTGAGAGAAGAGCATCTGCGAAGGCTTCTGCAGATGTTTGCTGGGCTGGTGGAGTGGATACCGGCGGTGGCACTGTGGCAGCAGCAGCAGGTGCAGATACGGTGGTCCTCGAGTCCACAACTGGCACTGCAGCAGACCTGGCTGCCCTAGGCACTGTCTGAAAACGCTCCGTGGTAGGTCTGTCATCTCCACTGTCATCAGATGGGGCTGTTTTGACAGCATCAACGTCATTCTGCGGCTGCTCCACGGTAGTCTGGATCTCTGTGACCTTGACATCTAGATCATGAAATTTTGTCTCTATTATCCGCTCTAAGCTTGCCTGGTGCTGGGTGAGGTTGGCCAGACTTCACTCAATCCTCAGGGTGGCTTCAAGCAGATATGTCATTTGGTCAGACTTAGACTTAAGATTTGCAACTGGAGCATTGGGAGCTGTTGCCTCCTGAGTTGTTTTTGCTTCTTTGGCTTTGCGGATCTTCTCTTGAGCTTGTGCAGAAGTGGGATGCGAAGGATCCATCACAATCACATTGTCCTCAAACTCTAAACGCAAAGGCAAGTGCTCTCGATCAAGAAGGTATGTGCTGGTTCCAACCTTGGAATTAATCACTAGCTGAATGTGTGGGGCATATCCGCACGATCTCTTCTGATCAGCTGCAGTCCTCTTGATAGTTTCCACTAGCAGCTCATCACCTTGAATTTCTGAGGGGTATCGAACAAATGCAGCAAATTGATGGAGTGGCCACGAATCATTTTGTCATCTCCTGACTTGGGTAACAAGGTGTACCTCAAGATAGTGTTCGTGGTGGCCAGTCCTGGGAGCAGATGCTTCACTGATCCAAGCTTATGAGTCTCAATGTCCTCCTCGGGGATAGCAGTGTACATGTTCTTCATGGTGTTGTGATCCATCTTGAGCTTGGCATAGATATCTATGTCATCATCCTCTTCTTTGGGAGCACCAAGAAGACTTGCCCACTCAGAGATGGTTGACTGGTACCTGATACCCTCTGTCATCCACACTATTCTGCCATCTGGATAGAAGTGAGCTATGGAGTAAAACTGCATGACCATCTCATCATTCCAATTGGTCAACTTCTTTCCAACAATGTCATCAACTCCTGCAATCCTGAAGCTCTCATGGACGTGGGGGGAATAATCCTCATTCTCATTAATGTATTCCCAATCCACCCATTTCATGTCACTAACAATGGGCTTCTTGTCCAGCAAAATTGTTTCATAGAAATCTTGTTGTTCACGAGTGTGAAAGCGATAATCACATGATGTCTTCCTCCTTAGAGCATAAGGATCTGACTATCTCCACTGACGCAGTCCTTTATCCTTCCGCAGCATCATGTTCTCCGCAACTGGGTGTGCATTGTCATGGTCTGGAATCTTAGGCTTCAACTTTCTGAGCACTAGTGGCTCTTCATCAACATTTGCTTCAGGCACTGGGGCCATGTTCTTCTCAGCAGCTGATATGTTCCTGGTAGATCTCTTTGGTGCTGGAGCTTTTGGTTTGGACTTGGCGGGGGCAGCAGTCCTAATTGCATCAGACATGAGCTTTTGGGCTTTTGCAGGGGGTGCAGGGGGTGCAGTGGCTGCTGGCTCCTCCTCCTCTTCCTCCTCATCAATCATCATGGAGGGTCTGCCAATCACTCGGGCATGAGTTTTCCTTACTCTCTTTTTCTTTCCACCTGCAGCTGCCTCTGTGTTACTAGGCTCTTCAAGAGTGAATTGCATAGTCTGCTTTGGGACTTTCCTCACAGCAGTCTTGTCTTTGGCAGATGATGGTTTGGTGTTGTACTCCTTAGCAAGCACAACTCTTTTCTTCTTTGTTGCTGCCTCACTAGCAACAAAATCTTCATCCTCACTATCAGAGGTTTTCTTCTTCCTTGTTCTGGTGGCTGCCTTAGGAAGATCTGGAGAGCTCCTCTCTCCCTCATAGAAACTCTCAGCAGGGCTTGACCCTTCACTAAGTTCTGCATGCTGTTCAGACCTGTTCTGACTGTCACTGCCACTTGACATCTTGCTGAGCTGACCCTGTGAATAGATGGGTATAGGCAGAGTAGATGAGTCATCACAAAAAGCAGAAGTTTTTCATAAAAAATTGAGTTCAACTTTTATTTTCAAGTTTTCACAGGATGCATTTCGGATGGACCGAGTTGATCATCTCGGTGACACCGAAGCATACTACAGAAACCTTACACGCCATTTCGGTCAGACCGAGATGGGTTTCGGTGGCTCCGAGATGCTAGGGTTTCACTAAGACTTTACTTTCGGTCTCACCGATACGTACAACTCAGTGGCACCGAGACGTACTAGTGCTATGGCCAGAGGCCAAATCGGTAGGACCGAAAATTTCGAATCGGTCAGCCCGAGATGCATTCGGCGGAAACTTAAACCTAAAAATTTTACTCGCATCTAATCTACGGAATTTGCTGTGTAATAGGAGTTCTCAGTCCGTGGCATGAATTCAGGCAGTCCAATCATGCATTGAATCGGAAAAGGAAGCACGAAAGGGTTCGAATCTCACCCTAACTCGGTGGAGATTCTCTACGGCGGCAACGGCGGGGCAGATTCCCGTTGACGGCAACGGAGTCCGGCGGCGAGGGCGCGCTGGAGACGACGGCGAAGTCCGAAGACGAAGGGCGACGGCAGCAACGGGGTGCGGGAACGATTGGGGTCGAGAAATTTCAACCGTTCGGTCCGCGCTATATATATATACCCGTACGCTGTCGGTGGCGCCGAGTTGAACAACTCGGTGGCACCAATATATCTAACTGCACGCAGTTTAGCACATCGGTGGCGCCGAAATGGTTCAATTCGGTAGCACCGAGATGGAAAACCTAGATCAATCTAAGTGATTTCGGTTGGACCGAGTTTGTGTGAGTTGGTTTGGCCAAAATCATTTAGAAGGTTTTGGAGGTTTAGCCCTTTCAGATCGGTGGCGCCAAGTGCTCCTCACCCGGAGGGTTCGAAAATGACTTGTTCAATTTTTGTGATGCAGCAAGAATAGAATTTGAGACAAGAAAGCATAGATAGCTAGAGAAGGTTCTTAGGCATTCTTGTACATCCACTTGGCCAGAAAAACCAAGACAATCAAAACAACAAATGGATGTCCTCGAATGATAAAATCATGCCAACCAACATGCTCACGCAATAAGATAGCAAATGAAATATGTGTCAAACATGCACAACCAATTCTAGCATCTATCAAGCAATGGCGATGACTAGGTCATCTATATATGAGTATATTGACTTAGGAGCCAAATGAGAACATTTGATCATAGGTCATACTCATCGTTTAAGCACAAGTGGGGTTACCACTTTTACATAAAGCATTGATGTGTTCACACCATTAGAGTTGCTTTAGCTCAATTGTTTAGAGCAAAGCTCCCCCTAGATGTGTTATCCCCCCTCAGAGGGATGAACTAACCTTGGGTTTTTTCGATGATGACTTCATGTAGATGTTGAAGATGTGGATGCTCAATGTTGATGTAGACCATCAAGAGTTGGGAGCAATCCTTTGGAGTTTTGTGCTTTCAATACCTACATGGGTTAATCCCACACAAGGAACATACAAGGATATCCATAGACATAGAGTGAAATACACATATGATGAAGTCCATGAATGCATTGATTACCTTGTCCCTTGCCTTACCAACAAGAGGGTTTGTGACTCCATGAACTAGTGCAAAATGTGGAAGTTGGTTGCACAAGTCCTTGCCATAAGGAATATGAGTGAAGTTTGTTGGCGGAGTCACCCTCAAGAACTCTCTAGTTCTTATTCTTTTGGACCCACATCAACTTGATGGGAATCCTTGGAGTTGTAGTAGCACTTGATGAAGTCTTGGGAACCCACTTGACCATGGCTTGAGGAGCTTCTTCAAATGAATCAATCTCTTCTTGAAGCTTGTCCTTGCCTTTTAGCTTGTGGTCATGTGGTGGAAGATCTTCTTGAGCTTGTGTTCCCTTGAAGGAAGTAGGATCATACTTCTCTTGTTGAGGAACAAACTTTGTCTTGGGGTATTGATCTTCTTCCCACTCGACTCCATTGGCATTGAACTTTCGTTCAAAACCAACACCTTGGTTCTTCCGGTGCCTTCCTTGCTTGCGTATAATTTCCTCAAATTGCTTACTTCCGGAAAGACTCTTGTAGACACCTTTTTCTATAATTCCTTTCAATAGCATATTTTCTTGCTCAAGTGTAACTTGGCTAAGAGAATCATTAATGGAATCAATAGAACTACTAGAAGCAACAACATTGGATTTAGCATTGTTATTGTTACTACTAGAGGTAGAACCCTTTTTACCCTTGTTGCTAGTTTGCTTAGGTTTAACTTGTGGCATAAAGGTAGACAAGAGTAAACGCTTGGCAAGATATGAAGAACTCTTCTTTCGAAGATCGTCATTGATAGCTTTAAGAAACTCATGCTCTTGCTCTAAATTTAGCTTCTCGAAGCATAGCTTCTCATGAGTTCTTAGAAGTTCTCTATGATCCGCTTGAGTTGTTTCATGAGCTAACTTAAGAGCATTTAGTTCTTTAGTTAGACGCTCAATCTCCTTCATAGCATTGTCACTCGTTTCCTCTTGACTATCATGATTACTAGCATTTTCATTATAGCTCACATCACTAGCCCTATCAACAAGTAAATCATCATCACCAAGCAAATCATCTTCATCACTATTGAAATCAAGATACTCAGGGTGTGATACCTTGGGGCCTTTTGCCATGAAGCATCTTCCAATTCCTTCATTTGGTGAGTCAAATAGATCATAGGAGTTGGATGATACAAGAGCAAGTCCGGCAACACCTACATCTTGACTATAGTTGGAGTTGGAGTAATAACTTCTCTCGGAGTGGTTGTCGGAGTCAGAGCCGGAAGCCCATTCACCAACATGAGCTTGATGTCTTCTTCTTGTGTAGCTCCTTGATGACTTGTCCTTCCTCTCCGAATCCTTGCTTCTTCGAGAGTGTCTTCGTTCATAACGATCATCTCTACTCCTTCTCTCCTTATGAGGTGATTCATCTCTTCTATGTCTTCCTCTTGGTGATTCGTCTCTTTTCTTGTAGGGAGCCGTACACTCATTTGAATAGTGTCTGGGCTTTCCACAATTGTAGCAATTACGGTCACGACTTGATGATCTTCTCTCATAGTGTCTTGAACTAGAGCTTCTTTCTTTCTCTTTGTTCTTGTAGAACTTGTTGAACCTTTTCACCATTAGGCTAATCTCTTCATTGGATACTAGCTTGTCACTTGGAGTTGTTGGAGCATCGGTTGAGGCTTTGTAAGCACCACTTGATTTGTTGTGTAGCTCCTCTTTGTCCTTGAGTGACATTTCAAGAGCAACAATTCTTCCAATGACTTCCGTGGGCTTGAGATCTTTGTAATTTGGCATCATTTGGATCAATGTGCAGACGGTATCATATTTTCCATCCAAAGCTCTAAGTATCTTCTTGATGATGAATTTGTCGGTCATCTCTTCACTTCCTAAGCCGGCAATCTCATTTGTGATGAGAGCAAGCCTAGAGTACATCTCAGCAACTCCTTCACCATCCTTCATCTTGAACTTGTCAAGTTGACTTTGAAGCACATCCAACTTAGATTCCTAGATGGACTCGGTACCCTCATGCATATCAACCAAAGTATCCCAAATTTCCTTTGCATTCTCGAGGCGGCTGATTTTGTTGAATTCCTCGGGACATAAACCGTTGAATAGAATTTCACAAGCTTGAGCATTGTATTGCAACATCTTCAATTCTTCCGGGGTTGCTTCACGATCCGGTTCCTTGCCATCCTCAAAGAAGTCACCTTGCAAGCCAACACGAACAACAGCCCAAACAGCAGGGTTATGACCAAGAATATGCATTTTCATCTTATGTTTCCAACTAGCAAAGTTTGTACCATCAAAATATGGACCTCTACGGTGATAGTTACCCTCACTAGACGACATACTCTCCTAGGTTGTGAAACCAAGGCTATGATCACCAAAGCAATGGAAATCAAGGCTTACGGAGACCAAAGCTCTGATACCACTTGTAGGATCGAAAGTATGTCTAGAGGGGGGTGATTAGACTACTTGACCAAATAAAACCTAACCTTTTCCCAATTTTAGTTGTAGGCAGATTTTAGCAGCAATACAAGTCAAGCATCACCCTACACATGCAATTCTAAGAGTATAGCAGCGAAAAGTAAGCAATTGCATATGTAAGTAAAGGAGGGGAACGGAGATTTCAAACGCAATGAAGACACGATGATTTTTGGCGTGGTTCTGATAGGTGGTGCTATCGTACGTCCACGTTGATGGAGACTTTAACCCACGAAGGGTAACGGCCGCGCGAGTCCACGGAGGGCTCCACCCACGAAGGGTCCACGAAGAAACAACCTTGTCTATTCCACCATGGCTTACGTCCACGAAGGACTAGCCTCACTCGGGGTAGATCTTCACGAAGTAGGCAATCTCCTTGCCCTTACAAACTCTTGGTTCAACTCCACATCATGTCGGAGGCTCCCAAGTGACACCTAACCAATCTAGGAGACACCACTCTCCAAAAGGTAATAGACGGTGTGTTGTTGATGAACTCATTGCTCTTGTGCTTCAAATGATAGTCTTCCCAGCACTCAAACACTCCTCATAGATTTGGCTATGGTGGAAGAAGGATTTGAGTGGAAAGCAACTTGGGAAAGGCTAGAGATCAAGGTTCAAATGGTAGGAATGGAATATCTTGATCTCAACACATGAGTAGGTGGTTCTCTCTTAGAAAATGTATGGTGGAAGTGTAGGCACATTCTGATGGCTCTCCTTACTGAGAAGGATGTGGTGGAGGGGTATATATAGCCTCCACACAAAATCCAACCGTTACACACTTTTGACCCAACTCGATGGCACCGAAAGAATAATCTCGGTAGCACCGAACTGTGTAAAAGATATGAACTTTAGGAATCTCGGTGGGACCGATAGGAACAACTCGGATGGACCGAAGTGCAATGGCTAGGGCAATCCTCATCTCGGTGGCACCGATTGCATCAACTCGGTAGGACCGAAGTGAAGCAATAAGACAACAGAGAGTTGGCAAGCCATCTCGGTGAGACCGATTTGCAAAACTCGGTGAGACTGATGTGAGTGCAAACGATTACAGAGAGTTGGCAAGGCCATCTCGGTGAGACCGAGATCCATTTCGGTGGATCCGATTTGTTAGGGTTTTGGCAGTGGCTAAGTCTTGGTGAACTCGGTGGGGCCGGATAGAGAATTTCGGTGGGGCCGAGTTGGAATGTAGGTTTTGGACATATTTGGGATTGAGAGAGTGGTTGAGGGTTTAGGAGTACTGTCACTAAGCATTTGAGCAAAAAGATCATTAAGCAACACCTCATCCCCTTTTAATAGTATTGGCTTTCCTATGGACTCAATGTGATCTTGGATCACTAAACCAAAAATGTAGAGTCTTGATCTTTAGCCAATCCTTGTCCTTAGCATTTTGAGGGGTCCACGTCTCTAGTCCATACCATGCCAATCATTGAACATCCTGAAATCTTTAACTTGAATGGACATTAGTTCAATGAGATATATGTTGTTATGAATTACCAAAACCACCAAGGGAGCAAATGTGCTTTCAGCCCCACTTCGTTCGTACGCGTGATGGTCACGGTAGAACTTGTGGAGGTGTTGGATGTTCCAGGTGTTAGGCACAGGAACTCCGTCCTCCGCCTCCAGCCAGGCGACGTCGGGCCTGGAGACATGAGCAACCCTGAAAGGGCCTTCCCACATGGGTGAGAGCTTGTGGAGCCCCTCTCTGGAGAGGATCCTTCTCAGGACGAGGTCGCCGACCTCGAGGGTGCGCGGTCATATGTTGCGGCTATGATAGCGACGCAAAGCCTGCTGGTATCTGGCGGCGCAGAGCGCGGCCTGGCGACGCGCTTCTTCGAGGAGCAGCAGGTCAGCCTCTCACGAGGTGTCCTGACGAGCCTCGTCGAAGGCAAGGACTTGCGGAGAGCCGTGCCGGAGCTCAGACGGGAGGACTGCTTCAGCTCCGTAGACGAGGAAGAAGGGAGTCTCGCCGATAGGCTTTGGTTGCCGTTGTGCGGATGGATCACAACATAGACTGCAGCTCGTCGAGCCAGCCTTTGCCGCAAGCTTTGAGCTTTTTCTTGCAGCTTCTTGTCTTGAGGCCCTTGAGGACCTCGGCGTTGGAACGCTTGGCCTGGCCATTGCTTCGTGGGTGCACCACGGAGGCGTAGCAAATCTGCGTGCCGAGGCTGGCGCAGTATGACTTGAAGAGGCCGCTTGTGAACTGGGAGCCATTGTCAATGATGATGCGGTTGGGGACGCCGAATCGGCTCATGATGCACTTGATGAATTTGACGGCAGAGCCTACTGGGATGGTGCGCACGGGCTTGACCTCCGCCCACTTGGTGAACTTGTCAATGGCGACGTAGAGGTAGCGGTAGCCGCCAGCTGCGCGAGGGAAGGGTCCCAAGATATCCAGCCCCCAGACCGCGAAGGGCCATGAGAGGGGAATCGTCTGGAGGCCTTGCGCCGGCTGGTGGATTTGCTTGGCGTGGAATTGACAAGCTTCACAGAATTGGACCAGCTCGGTGGCGTCGTGGAGCGCGGTGGGCCAGTAGAAGCCACTGCGAAACACCTTGCCGGCAAGGGTGCACGACAAGGAGTGGTGGCCACAGTCTCCTCCATGAATGTCGGCGAGCAGCTCGCAACCTTGCTCTTCAGAGATGCATCGCAGCGAGACGCCATTGGGGCGCCTGCGGTATAGCTCGCCGTCTTGCAAGCTGTAAGCGGTGGCCTGCCGGGTCACACGCTCTGCTTCAGAGTCCTTCTCCGGGAGGGTGCTATGAAGAAAGTAGGCCTTGAACTCCACGGCCCAGCTGTCTGCTTGAGGCTCCAGCGCCAGCAGCAGGCAGGCTCCTGAGGCTGGGCCGTAGTCTGGCGCGCCCGTGGGCGGTGCGGGTGGGAGTTCTTCGTGAAGGAGCGCGGTGCCCACGGCAGGTGGTGCAGCTGATGGCTTGAGGAGCCTTTCCTCGAAGATGCCGGGGCTCAGAGGCTCGCGGCGGGATGCTCATTTGGCGATGTCGTCGGCCTCTTTGTTGCCGCCGCGAGGAATGTGCTGCAGCTCCAGGCCAAGGAAATGCTTCTCAAGTTTACGTACCTCTTCTAAGTAGGCGGCCATGTGCTTGTCCTTGGGCTTGTAGCTTTTGTTGGAGAAGTTGACGAGGAGCTGTGAGTCACCCTTGATGGTGAGGCGCTTGATGCCCGGGGCAGAGGCGGCCTTGAGACTGGTGATGAGGCCCTCGTACTCCGCGATGTTGTTGGAGACCTTATCATCGCGCTTGAAGCAGAGCTGGACGGCGTAGTAGAGCTTGTCTCCCGTTGGCGAGGTGAGCACGACGCCAGCCCCCGCGCCCTGCCGGGAGAAGGCGCCATCAAAGTGCATGGACTATCCGCCAGGCGCTTCGTCCCCAGGCAAGAGGGATTCAGCCTCGCGAGGTTCCTCCTGGGGTGGGTCCGTCCATTATGCTAAGAAGTCGGCCAGGGCTGCGCCCTTGATCACCCTTGTGGTGCAAAACTCCAGCTCGAAGGCTTGCAGCTCGATGTTCCATTCGGCGACGTGGCCGGCGGCGTTGGGGCTGCGCAGGACTTGCTCCAGGGGGTAAGACGAGATCACCTTGATTGGATGGCCCTAGAAGTAGTGGCGCAGCTTGTAGGAGGCGACGAGGAGCGCCAGGAGGAGCTTCTGCTCCATGGGGTAACGCTCGCGCGCATCTCGTAGCACCGTGCTAACGAAGTACATGGGATGCTCAACGAGGCGGGTAGTTGTTGCAGCAGCTTGGTCTTCAGGGGGCCCGGGGGCCTCGTGAGGCTCAGGAGGCTCGGGAGGCGGCTCCGAGGCAGCTCACTGGAGGCCTCCTGAAGCAAGGCCCCAGCAGGCGACGGCGTGGCCTCGGGAGGCGATGCACCAAGGGCCTCTTGAGGCAGGATCTCAGTAAGCGACGTCATGACTTAGCATGGCGCCGGCACAGCGGGCTTCTTCTGTGCGCAGACGCGCTCTTCTCGAACTGCCACCAGGACCGCGCTGGCCGTCTGGGGAGTAGCCGCCAAGTATAGGAGCAAGGGCTCGCGATAGCGTGGCGCGATCATGATGGGCGGGCTCGTGAGGTACCTCTTGAGGTCTTCAAAGGTAGCGTCGGCCTCGGGAGTCCACTTGAAGGGGTCGGATCTCTTCATGAGCTTGAAGAATGGCAGGGCTCGCTCGCCTAACTTGGAGATGAATCGCCCAAGGGAGGCCATGCATCCCTCCAGGCGCTGCATCTCCTTGAGGCTCTAGGGAGGGCGCATTTTCTCGATGGCCTTGATCTTCTCGGGGTTGGCCTCGATGCTGCGGTGGGAGGCCAGAAAGCCGAGGAGCTTGCCGGAGGGGACTCCGAAGACGCACTTGTTTGGGTTGAGCTTGAGGTTGACCTTGCGCAGGTTGTCGAACGTCTCCTGGAGGTCCGTGAGGAGGGACCAAGCCTCGCGGGTCTTGACAACGATGTCATCGACGTAGTCCTTGGCGTTTCTTCCCATCTGGGGCCCCAAGATGATGTGCATTAGCCTCTGGAAGGTGGCTCCGGCGCTCCGGAGGCCGAACGGCATGCAGATGTAGCAGAATATGCCGCAGGGGGTGATGAAGGCCGTTTTCTCCACGTCTTCGGTTGCCATCTTGATCTGGTGGTAGCCCGAGAAGGCATCTAGGAAGTATAGCAACTCGCACCCGTCGGTGGAGTCCACGATCTGGTCGATGCGGGGCAGCGGAAAGGGGTCTTGAGGGCAGAACTTGTTGAGGCTCGTGAAGTCGACGCACATGCCCTCCTTGCCGCACTTCTTGGGCAGCACGACGGGGTTGGCGAGCCACTCAGGGTTGCGCACCTCACGGATGATTCCAGCTTCTTGGAGCTTCTGAACTTCCTTGACGATGAAATCTTGCTTCTCTGGCGCCTGGCGCCGTGCCTTCTGTTTTACAGAGCGTGCGTTGGGGCACACCGCTAAGTGGTGCTCGATCACCTCCCTCGGCACACCGGACAAATCAGATGCCGTCCAGGCGAACACATCCGAATTTGCCCGAAGGAAGGTGACGAGCGCGTCTTCCTATGCGGGAGAGAGGCCTGTGCCGATGGTGAAGGCAGGGCCTGAGCCGCTGCCGTCCACCGACACCTTCTTCGTCTCGGCATGGTCCTGAGAGAACAACTGCTTCTTCTTCGCGGGCGCGGCCTCATGAGGCTCGGCGGCATCCTCGTCGGCAGGGTAGGCGGTGGCGGCAGCCTTGTAGGCACTCTCGAGGGAGCAGACTGTGTCCTTCTCATCACAGGAGACGGTGATGATGCCGCTGCAGCCCGGCATCTTGAGGACGTTGTAGGCGTGGTGGGTTGCCGCCATGAACTTGGCGAGAGCTGGGTAGCCCAAGATGGCGTTGTACGACAGGCCGATGTGTGCCACGTCGAAGTCGATGAGCTCAATATGGTAGTTCTTGCGAGTGCCGAAGGTGACGGGGAGGCGCACTTGGCCCAGAGGAATGGTGGAGCCATCAGTCACTCTGGAGAAGGGCCTGGTCGGCAGCAGCTGGTCGTAAGGCACCTGGAGCTACTCGAAGGTCTCGATGGAGATCACATTGAGGCCGGTGCCTCCGTCAATGGGCGTCTTGGTGACGGCGACGTTGCTAATGGTGGGGGTGCATAGCATGGGGACCGTGCCAACAACACTTGAGGACTTGGGGTGATCGTTGGAGTCGAAGGTGATTGGGTACTGCGACCACTTGAGGGGGCGAGAAGCTTCATGCCTCGGGAGGGCAGCGTTCACCTCGCGAGAGAACAACTTGAAGTGGCGGTTGGATGCGGGAGCCTGAGCTCCGCCTAGGATGCATGCCACCCCACGAGGCTCTTGATAGCCCCCGGCGTCTTGGTTGGGCTGGTTGCCATCGTTCCGTCGCGGCGGCGGCGGCAGCGGTGGAAGGGCAGCATTGGCCTGAGGGTTGGCCTCACGAGGCTGGTTGCGCCAGCCCTGGCGGAAGTTGCCATTGCCGTTGCGGTCTCCCCAACGGCCGCCATTGTGGCCACCTCCACGGCCGGTGTCGCGGTCGTTGCGGTCGCTGCGGCGGCCAAGACGCTCATCGCGAAGCAACTTGAGCTCGTGGCAGTCTTCGGTGCAGTGAGAGTGCGAGTTGTGGTAGGCGCAGAGAGGGCGGTTTTCTCTTTTGGGCTCATCACGCTCACGGCCGCGCTTCTGCTCGGGCTCTGCCGCGAGCACGGCGGGGCCCTTGCGCTTGATGTCCTTATTCTTGGCCTTGGCGGCGTCCGGCGCCACGTCGGGGTCGTTGTGGACGAAGAGGTGGCCCTCCTCGGCCTTGGCGCACTTGTCGGCGAGGTCGAACAGCTCGAGCACGGAGTCATGCTCGTCGTTGATGGCGAGCTTCTCGCACATCCGGACGTCCGTGACGCCGTTGGAGAACGCGGAGACGATGGCAGCCTCGGAGGCGCGCGGGATCTTGTTGCGGACTTGGCTGAAGCACTGGATGTACTTGCAAAGGGTTTCATCAGGGCGCTGGCGCACAGCGCACATGTCGTTGAGCGTGAGGGAGCGCTCGTGCGTGCCCTTGAAGTTGACGATGAACTGCCGGCAGAGTTCGTCCCACGAAGAGATGGACGCCTCGGGGAGGTTCATGAGCCAAGAGCGCGGGCCATCCTTGAGAGCCATGGGGAACCAGTTCGCCATGACCTTGTCGTCGTCGTTCGCTGCCTCGATGCTCAGGGCATAGAGTTGCAGGAACTCCGCAGGGTTGGGGGTGCCATCGTAGCGTTGAGGGAGGTCCGGCTTGAACTTGGCGGGCCACACCACGCGACGCAGCTCGTGGGTGAAGGCAAGGCAGCCCACGCAGCTGGAGGGGACGCCGCCTGCGAGGGCGGCGCGGTTCTGACGGCCGGCGGCCGCGACTTCTTGAATGGTCTTGTCCTAGCGCTGGCGCTGCTGCTCGAGGAGGACGCGCACGTCAGGCGGTGCGCGCCGGTCGATCTGGCAGCTGGGCTCGCCCTGGTCCGGCGAAGACGCGCCGCGAGAGTGCTCACACGCCCGCGGGTCGCGGTGGCGCCGGGCGCCCTCTTCATGCAGAGGAGGCGGAGGAGGTGCGTCGTGCGCCACGTCCCCGGCGCGAGACGGCGGAGGACGGAGCGAGTGAGAGGGCACCGGGGCTTCGCCTGCGGCGTTGACGAGCTCGGTGATGCGGCCAAGCCAGGCGTCATAGCCAGCGTCGGTGGGGCGGTAGCGCAGGAGCTCGCGCGCCATGAGCAGCGCGGCCTGCGGAGCCGGCGCGTCGCGGCGAGCGAGCGACGAGGCCATGGCGGTGTGGCCATCCGCCTACACGGATGGGTGGAGTGACGGTGTCCTGGACTAGGGGGTACTCACTACGTCGTCTCCCGACCAGGCGGGTCGGCCCGAGGACCCCCATGGCGGTTCACTAATGGGCCACTTCGGGCAGCCCATGACGAATACAAGGAAGATTCCACAAGACTTGACGCCCAAGACTAGGACTCTCCTAAACCCTAGGCCTCTGGTACATTATATAAACCGAGGCCAGGCTACTCAATAGATCAACTCATATTCATTAGAACAATCTCGTGGTAGATACATGTACTCTGTACTACACCCCATATGAATACAATCAAAAGCAGGACGTAGGGTATTATCTCTTCGAGAGAGCCCGAACCTAGGTAAAATCCTGTGTCCAAGTTACCATCGCTCCAAGACGCCTAGCTTAGGACCCCTACTATGAGATATGCCAGATTTAGAACCGACACTGGTGCTTTCATTGAGAGCCTGCTAGGTGATCGTCACGGATAGATGGGATGATCAGGTGATATTTTTTCAGTTAGATCTATTCAGTATAAACTGTCTTTTTTGCAACATTATGGCTACTACCATGAGCTATGCTATTCGCAGTTAGGCAAAAACGACAAATTTGACCTCTGGGCGAAAACAATTCACAAACTGAACTATCCCGAAAAAAAATTCACCCAGCTGACCCTTTTGTGTGGCGCCCGACAGCTAGGCGCCACACTACGCTGTGCAGCGCCTGTCTCTTAGGCGCTACACATCTGGCCAGCGTGCCACCCCTGGCCCAGGCCCTGCCCCACACCCAGCCGTGCAACGCCTAGCCCACAGGCGCCACACATGGAGATGTGCAGCGCCTGAGAGCTAGGCGCCACACTTGTAAATGTGCAGCGCCTAGCCGTTAGGCACTGCACATTGACTTAAGGCAATCAGGCCTACCCTCCCCAATTCGAACCAGCAGTTATCCCTTCCCTCTCCCCCTATAGAGAGCGGCGGCGGCGGCCCTCTCCTCTCCCCCCCTACATCCCCTCTCCAAAATCCAACAAATCTGAAGTTTTTGGCCTTGGGTTTCTTCCCTAATCCCTCCTACAAGGTAAACTCCTCCGATCCCTTTCTTTTCCTCCGTAAATTCGTTCACATTATTCACATTTATCCAAGTTATGGTGGAACCCTTGATTTGCTTGGATTCGAATTTGATATGAAAAGCTGAAATAGTGAGTTGTGATTTATGATTTGTAGTCATTATGGAACCCTAGATTGTTCAAGTTTTGGTGGAACCTTTGTTTTGGTTGGATTAGAAATTTGTCTGTAATATTGATATAGATTTGTGTGATTAGGATTAGTAGATGATTTGTAATCATTGTGGGACCGTAGTATTTATGATGGGTATTGACAATATATGGTTTCATAGTGAAACCCTAGATTGTTGAGATGAAACCCTATGTGATGGGTATTGACAATACATGTTGAGATGCTTGTGTAGAAGATTTTTGAGTTGAGCATTGTCAATGCTTTCGTTGCGGAACCCTAGCTTATTGAGTGAGTATTGTAATGTGATGGGTATTGACAATAATGTTTGCAATGTGGAACCCTATATTGTGAATACATAAGATTTTTGTGATGATTGTTGATGTGCTTTCATTGTATATCTTAGATTAGTATTCAAATTTCCTTTTAGTGTTTACCGATTGTTGAGATGAATACATATGAAATAATGCTCGCATATTAAATAATGCATAGGGAGTATGGTAGTTAGCTAATGTATGTTTATTGTTTGAAATATGTAGGATGGTTTGGCTTCTCGATGATTTCTATGACACACAACACCGGGCCTACATGATGAGGGAGAAGGAGATGGTAATTATCAATAATCATAGTAGTTGGTATTTTCAAATTTGCCTTTAGTTGAAATTTACATGCCGTAAGATTTGACATGACTTGGTTGTTTGCAGAACCTTGAACCTCTGAAGATTCTGTCTCACGGGGTCTTGGGTGGTGCCATGCCCTACGATGAGCGGTACACACCGTACATCAAGGCGACATGACTCCTCCCGTGGATTCAGTTGGTCAGCCGGTCCACGCCGAACCTCAATGCTCCACTAGTCACCTCGCTTGCTGATCGGTGGAGGCCGGAGACGCACAGTTTCCATCTTCGGACCGGGGAGATGACCGTGACGCTCCAGGATGTCTCCTTGATCACCGGTCTTCCTATCGAGGGGAAGCCTCTCTGTATGAGCACTGACTCTGATGGGTGGCGCCAGCAGATGGAGGCCCTTATCGGTATGGCTCCTCCAGAGGCTCCGGTACAATAGGGAGAGAAGAGGAAGGAAAGAGTCGCAGCCGGAGCTCCTTTCACGTGGATTGCAGCGAACTTTGCGCATTGCCCTGAGGATGCTACTGATGATGTGGTCCAGATATATGCTCGTGTCTACATGTGGTACGTTATCTCGAGGACTTTGTTTGCTGATGCCACAGGCAAGAATGCTCCATGGATGTGGCTTAAGGCGTTGACCATCTTCGACAACCAATGGAGTTGGGGTTCAGCGGCACTGGCCTACTTGTACCGACAGGTAGTTGGTTGGTTTGTTTTCACTTCATTTCTACATTACCAATGCAACCTTGCTGTTAAGTGAACCATGTTTTCTTTTATGTGCAGTTGGACGATGCTTGTTGCAGGATCTCAAGGGACGGATGTATTGGTGGTAATATGCTCCTACTTTCGGTATGGAGCTGGGAGCGCCTGCCGGTTGGATGCCCGAAGGATGTCAAGTACAATGCATGGGATGACAAAGAGGACAAACTATGGCTCCCCACTTGGGCTTACAAGTGGGATGTGGTATCCGAGATGACGAACGATGTCAATCTCATGTACCGGCAGTACACCGCCGAGTTGGACACGATTACGGCTGAGCAGGTAAACGCGGACATTACATCACTAATTCGCATGCTTTTATGAAAACTGGACATCAATGTTGCGTGGTTGTGCTATGTTCCAGGTGGAATGGGAGCCATATGGCGCCAAGGATACACTCGGTAATGCACAAGAATTCGTCCTGAATCCGATGTGCTTGAGGGATAGGCATCTTTGGCTTATGCGGTGCCCACTAATATGCAACTGGGCAGTTGAGTTTCACATGCCACATCGTGTGCATCGACAATTTGGTTTGTTCCAGCCTCACCCGCCGGAATGGGTGGACACCGACAAAGCACTTCACGGGTAAGAGAGAATGAACCATGTGCACTTAGCATTGTCAGGTCCTTTCTGATAGTGCTAATGTTTGTTTTTTTACAATGCAGGTTGGATAGGAGAAGACAGTGAAAGATCAAGGACTGGGACAAACATCATTCGAAGTATGTGACCATGTTCCATCTTAGTGTGGAGCAAGCTCAGACTTCTGCTGCAGCCAAGCTTTGTGAGTTCTGCCCACTGGCATTTAACAACTACCTTAAATGGTTTCTTCAAAGTACTCGAGTTGAGATATGCAAGGCGGCATACGATGATGATATTTTGGAAGATCCCGCCGCCTTTGATGAGCTATCCAAAAACGAGTACAACAAACTTGTCAGGGAAGGGCACCGAGTCCCTAATGCTCCAGTGATGAACTATTTGGTAAGTCTTCCCCTCTGCGCTTTCCCATTGGCCCTATTACACATCTTTGATTGCCTAACGTGTTTATGTCGTTCTCATCCACAGCGCAAACAGATCAAAGAAGCAGCTGATGAAAGTCAGACTATTCTTGAGACAACCCCGATTGGAAAAGGCAGGGAGGAAGGTGCACTTCGAGCATTCATTAAGGTACATATCTCAATTGGGTGTCCATGTTACATATGTTGCTAAATTTGATATCTCATACACTTGTACATGTTACAGCGTCAGGGCGTGAGGTTAAGGCGGTTATCGAACCTTATCGGTTGCCGTGACCCAGAATATGCAGAACCATCTTTGTCTAGGTCCGGTACACCATCTAATCCCTCAACTGACCATGGGGCTCATCTGGAGGACGAGACTACCTCGACAGCTCATCTGGAGGATGAGGGTGTGCTCACCCAAGCGGTATGACAATAGCACATATTCATCTTTTTGATGTATTTCTCACTTTATTATGACACACGGTCTTTACCATATCGTTTGTTTATATGATAGCTTGATGTTGATGATGACATGACATTGGAGGATTATCAAGTTCGGTCCGCATACATGTTGAAGCCTAGGAGGAACTTCAAATGGTTCACGCCCGACGACTTCACCACCAAAGGCAAGAGGGTGGTCGAAGGGAGCTCGCGGATGGCAAGCTTGGATGATGAGGCGGAGGAGTAGGAAGAGGAGGCACCGCATCCGGTTCGTCCTTCCATGAGGAAGAAGATAGCCACCAAGAGGGGAAGAGGCGCCAAGAACATGGGCGGAAGGAACTAGTCGTCGTTGTTTGCTTAAGAAACTGAACTTGTAGCGTAGTAGACAAGAGTGATAGCACATAATACTACAAACTTTGGTCGACAACCAAATCGAAGATCATAGCGTAGTAGAGGTCACATTGCTCTATTGTGTCGAGCAAGGTCCCTTTCCCTTCTTCTTCTTACTCCTCCCTTTTCCTTATGAGATGAGACTCATGAACCACCTTCTCTATGAATAGCTTATGCTCCCTCTCTTTCTTTTCCTTCTCAAAAGCCCAAAGTTTCTTGCATTTTTCTTCAAAATCCTTTTGCCGTTGCGCGGCTGCCTTCTCACATGCAATCCTCAACTTGTCCCTCCTCGTGATCTCCTCAAATATCCCTCTCTCTTTTTCCTTCATCTTCTCTTCGAACTCATGTTGCTTCTTCTTGTCTAGTGCGGCTGCATCCTCCTCTCTCAGCTTCCTCGCAGCCTTCTCCCACCACCCCGCCATCTCACCTTCCCCATCCTTCTCCTCCACCCCCTTCATTGTTGGTTTGTTGGGTTGAGAAGCCGCCATACCTATAAAAATTAGAACATAATAGTTAGTAAGGACAAGAAGAACATATTAAAAAACATGTAAATTGCAAAATAATAGTTAGTAAGGACAAGAACAAAGTATGAAAAACATGTATACTGCAACAAAATAGGTAGTAAGCCACGTACGGAAAAGGTCCATCTAGGTATCCAAACATTCCTCTACCACCACCTTGGCCGAGACCACCACCAAGGCCAAGTCCACCACCACGGCCTCTATCACCGCCAAGTCCAAGACCACCATCACGGCCTCTACCACCACCACGGCCTCTTGTAAGACCTAGTTGCCTCCCTCTTTGTTGCCTAGTTCCTTGTTGGCTTGCCCCTTGTTGGCTACTACTTGGTTGGTTTGGCACTTGTTGACTAGCACTTGGTTGGCTACCACTTGCTTGGCTTGGCCCTTGTTGCGTATGACCATGTTCACTACTATTTGCTTGGCTAGGAACTTGTGTATCTCCTTGTTGGCTTGTGCTTGCATCATTTTTCTTTGATCTCTTTCTTGGTTTGGTACAAGTTTTTGTGTTGTGTCCCCACATTTGCAGTCACCACAACGGGATCTCTCACGAGGCTCTTGGAATTGGCCGTTGCCCGATTCTCGACCGCCACCATGGCCCCATCCGTCCATGTCACCTCTAAAACGCTTTGTCTTACGTCTTCCCTGTTTAACGACCTTCAATTCCGGATCGGGCCATAGTTGAACTCCATGGTACTCCGGCCATTGTGATTGGTCGAAGTATGGGTGAAATCGAGGAGCCCATGTATTCTTAACCATCATGATTGAGAACTCAGACTCCCTCACGGTGAGCGGGTGATTGACGTCCACATTCCTAACGCGAGTTGCGGTATACAAGTGCGAGCATGGGAGATGAAGCAACAATGGCCTCTGGCAAGAGTAATCACACCGTGTTAGGGAGACCTTGAAAGCCCGTCCTCCGTGTTGGCGGCCATCGTTTGTGGTTCCTCCTGGCTCTTTCACTTCGAACAACCAATCATCGTTATTATATAATATAGCTTCTTGGGAATCCGCCTTCCGTGATTGAAATTCCAACCATTCATCAACCTTTGGTGGGAACTTGTACTTGTACTTCTTCTTGTTCTCACCCGCAATCTGCTTATCCGTTTTCATTGAGTGCTTTGGAAAGTACACATTCATCTTGTCGAATGTGTATTGAACTATTGCCGTCACGGGTAATGCACGTACACCCTTGAGCACCCTATTGAAGCATTCGGCCATGTTGCTTGTCATTTGACCATACCTCCGGCCATCTTCATCAAAAGCACGTGCCCACTTATTCCTTTCTTGAATGTTCCTATTGAGAAACTCAAGACCCCCGGGATCAAGTTTTTTGTGTGTGAGCAATTTGTTGTACAAGTTGGCGAACCGCTTGTCAGAGAAAGCGAGACAACAATCTTGAAGATCATCGGCCAACTCCTTAAGGCCACATGCCCTATAGAAGTTTGAACAAAAGTGCCTCATGCACCATCGATGGTGCAACGGAGCATGCCCGAGAATGTCAATGTCCACCACGTTAAGAATTCCTTGATGACGATCCGATATGACACAAATTTCCCTTTGAGCCGGTAATACCTTGGTTCTCAAAAGACGCAAGAACCACTCCCAGTTATCATTGTTCTCCACCTCAACCAAAGCAAAAGCCAAAGGCAACACCCGGTTATTGGCATCACTTGCTATTGCAACCAACAAGGTGCCCTTGTATTGTCCGGTCAAGAACGTGCCATTAACGGCGATGACCGGCCGACAGTGTTCGAAAGCCCTCACGCATTGCTCGAATGTCCAAAATGCACGGCCAAATACTCGCACGGTCCTTCCGTCGTGAATCGTTGTTTTTTGCCCATGAGGCTCGACCACATGAACCATGCACGGGTTAGTGGCGGCCATAGCTAACAACAACCTAGGGATTCGGTTATATGCTACCTCCCAATTACCATACAACATCTTGAATGCGGCTTGCTTCGCCTTCCATGCCTTGCCGTATTTCACCTTGTAATGAAAGATGGCTTTCACAAGGTCCATGACGCTCTGAATGCTCATGATTGGAAGTGTGGATATTGTGTTGGAAAGCCTGTAAGCGATGAACTCGGACGTGAGTTGTCTATGGTCTTGGGACACAATCTTGCCATCCACCTTCTTGCCTCGGCACATGTGACATGGTACACAACTAACTATGTGCCAAGTGGGCCCTCCTTTCCATGGTCTTGCACGCAAAATCCATGGACATCAGTCAGCCTCACATGCAACCGTGTAACGCACATTGACGTCCGAGTGAACCACCTTGCGTGGACGATAATGCGTGACCGAGTAGTTGTCGAGCCACATCTTCAATTCCAACAAGGTTCCGAATTTCGACCCGGGAGAAATCCCTTTCTTGCCGTCTTCCAAATCCCGGTGAGAAGATGGCCTAACTCCAAGACATACACCTTTGCCACCGTCCACCACGGCTTCATCCGCAAGACTAACATCCTTGAACAATGGTGTCCGATGATCCCGCCCGAATACCTTCTCAAAAGCTTCGGCCTCCTTCACCGTGAACCCTTCCTCATCAAGTTCTTCATCGGGACCTTCGTCATCCGACTCCGATGCATAGCCACGGGAATAAGGGATGGAATGGTCCATTGTCTCTTGCACGTGATATTTGTCGAGATCACCCACATTGTTGTCATGGAGATCAACTTCATTGTCATCGTCCCCATACTCATCATTCTCCTCTTGCAAAGCTTCATTTTGGTTGTTTGTAATCGGGCTCAATGTTGGCCTCACTTGTTGACTCAAAGGAGGTTCACTCATTTCATCTTCGTTCATGGGTGGGGGACTACTAGCAACCAACGGGGAGGCGTTCCGGTTCAAGTCCAAATGCAAACTAGACTCAACATTTTTAGTTGCAAATAACTCAAGAGCCTTGTCTAGTGATTCAGCCACCGTCTCCTTGTATGCAACCCAACGTTGCTCGGAGTTCACACGCATGGTCTTCCAACGGATGTGCATTCCAAAACCCACATTATGCCTTCCCTCCAACTCAACGATATCACTTGGGTCCATCCAATTCAAATCTTTCCTCGCTTGTTCCAAGACCTCGGCATAGCTAGGACTACTCTCAAACACCATGTCAAGCTCATCCGGGTTCGGTTCAATATTGCCTTTCAAAAAGGTGTCTTTGTCCACATGATGAACATAAACACATGCTCTTCCCATCCCTAGAATAATTAAAACAACACAACGTAACATAGATTCCATAAGTACTCATCCGAAGATTAACACAAAATAAAAAGCCCTAACATGTATATGAAACAATAACCCTAACCCTCACTAAACAATAACCATAAGCATAACCCTAACATACTAACAACCCTAACCCTATCCCCAACATAACAACACCCATAACCCTAACCCTAACATACTAAGAAGCCTAACCCTAGCAAATTGGCAAACAAACATCTCATATCTCCATACAAATTTCAACATCCATAAAAAACTAGGGTTTCCCCAAACTAGCAACAAATGAGCAAATGTGAGCATTTTTTGGATGAAAACAAGGGGATCGGAGGAGATTACCTTGAGGGATGGATTGGGTTGGAAATCCACGGAGAAAATCTTCAGATTTGGAAGATTTGGAGAAGGATTTGAGAGGGAGAGAGAGGGGGAGAGAGGTGTTGGGGGTTGGGGGGGGGGGGGGGGGGGCAGTCTACATGTAACAGAATGTGCAGCGCCTAACGGCTAGGCGCTGCACATTACAAGTGTGGCGCCTAGCTCTCAGGCGCTGCACATCTCATGTGTGGCGCCTAGCTCTCAGGCGCTGCACAGGCTGGATGTGGGGCAGGGGTGCCACGCTGGCCAGATGTGTAGCGCCTAAGAGTTAGGCGCTGCACAGTGTAGTGTGGCGCCTAGATGTCGGGCGCCAGGTCAGCTGGGTGAATTTTTTTCAGGACAGTTCAGTTTGTGAAGTGTTTTCGTCCAGAGGTTAAATTTGTCTTTTTGCCTCGCAGTTAAATCAAGATCAGAAAAAGTGTCCGGCGACTGGTCATACGCCAGGACCGGCCTCCGCTGCGACTCTCACGCGCCGCAACCGAGGAGCCATCAAGCGGCGCCCCAGCCGAGGAACCACGCTGTGTGGACTAGTATTGCTGGCGTGCAACAGCACACGAGTTCGGCTCGCTGGCGGCCGCAGGGAGATTTGATCTTTTCTTTATTGTTTAATTAAGCTGAGGTTGTTTACACTGTTTTACTAATGATCCTTTTTCATGCACTTTCCCGTGGAGCAATCAACTGGAGTACTAGTTGTGACACATCAATTGATTTGATTGATGCAACGTGCTAGCCTATGGCTATATCCACACTCAAGTGGAATTATTCTAGTTATTTGTCTAGTATGATTTAATCCAAGAAATTCGGTACTTCCGATTTGCACTGTTTTGGTTTCGCAGGTTATCTAGGATCGATCGACTGACGACGCCTTTACGCGAGATGCTACTTGTTCGATCTGAAGATAGGGGAGCGGCGGTGTCCAACGAGAGCAGCGCGTGAAGCCTCACCCAAACCGAGGCTGGCACAGACCGATCTAACACGTCGTCGAGCAATCAGATCGGCGCGCAATTTAAGGACCAGCTGCTGCAATATGCTGGCTATAGCTCCTCTACGCAAAGTACCAAGGGGTCACGTGGCCTCCTAGGCGGCTGCTTTACAGCACGGGCCGACCAATCTCTGCATTGACCAACCTTTTCCCAGCTTAAACATTCACGTGTACGCGTACAAAGGACGGATCGGTGTTGATTTCACATGGGTACTAAGCGCTAGTACTGTTGGAAATTGTTTTTGCTTTGCTTGCTATGACTGCTACCGAGAAAACCATCAGGTGCGATTGTTTCATTTACTAGTTCTATAAAATCCTAGTATTTCCTTCCAGATATTTTTCTGTCGGTTGGCATTGTTTTGTGCGCGTAGCATTTTTGCTTGTGGCCGCCATTTCGAGGCGATCCGAGACGTTGTCACTAGCACGGCAACCACGGTTCGACGAACGCCACATTGCGCCTACACCGTCGTTCCGCGAACGGCGACCTGCGTTGACATCTTCGCTCGGCCAAGACGACCCCGACATACATGCCATATTTCTTAAATTATTTATTTTGCATGAATAAAATAAAGGAATTTTTTATTTTTATTTTCCATCTTGCGCTGCTTTATGTATGCAGGAAAATTAACTATGGTCGTGCTATGCCGCCACCTCGGCAAGCCGACGTTGTCATCCCAATCGGTGTAAATCGACTCGCGTGATCACCTTGTTGGTCAAATTGCCATACCGACATGTTCGTCACATCGGTTGCCTCGGGGACTTCGGCATCGCCAAGAGAGCTCTACCTCGTCGGGTCTTCGGCGCACGGACCATATTTCTTTTATTATTCACTTTGCATAAATTACTAATTATGCAAAGAATTTTTTAATTTATTATTATTATTATCTCCAACTTGCACTATTTTATGTGTGCAGGTAAATGATTTGGGTCGGGCTGCACTGTCACCTCAGCGTACCGACGTGGTTGTCCCGCCTCCGTCAACCAAGTTGTATTGTCACCTTGGCGCGTCACCTCGGCTGGACCGGAGGCTTCACCGTCGCTTCATCGATCTACTCCAGGGACTTCGGCGTCACCCTGTCGACTTACTTTGTCACCTCGGCTAGACCGGAGGCTTCACCGTCGCTTCATCGATCTACTCTAGGGACTTCGGCGTCACCCTGTCGACTTACTTTGTCTCCTCGACTGGACCGGGGGCTTCGACTCGCCACATCGGCAGTGTTGTGCTGTCACTTCATCAAGCCGAGCTCTTCGCTCGGGCACCTCGGGACTGGCTTGGGGGCTGGAACCTCGACCCGCCGCATGCTCGGACCGCGTCATCAACACCGAGCACATTAACCAGCTAAGTCGCTTTCATGCTCAAATTTTTTAAATGATTAATTTTTGTTCGGTTCGAGCAAGCATTATATTTGTGTTACATAAAAACTTTGTTTGTTAAAAGCAACTTTCTTTACCCAAGTTAACTGGTGAAAGGGCATGTAGCCCCTAAGTGTGGTTTTGGTAATTAATGACAATCTCTATGGACTAATGTTTTCAGTGAGATATATTTGAAGGTTTTGTCCATAGATGGTGCCTCAAGGATATTGGATGGAATCAAGGATGAAATCCATATATATGAAGATATATTTGCTCTAAGCTTTGGTATTAAATGACAATTCCTATGGAGCATCAAGTGCATTGAATCTTATATGAAGATATATTCCATAGTGATGCTTGAAGTGCATTGCGATGATAATTCCTATGGAGCATCAAGTGCATTGAATCTTATATGAAGATATGTTCCATAGTGATGCTTGAAGTGCATTGGATTGTTTTGTGAAGATTGCCATCAAAGCATCCGAAGAAGTCCTCATGGTATCCTTCTCTGGATGCCCCGTGCGCACGGGCGCGCACGGGGTCGAGTGTCAACTCTGTGGATACCCCGTGTTAACAGGGCCTAGGTTTTTGACTTTCGAGATCCCATGTCTAGTGAGGTTTCAAGTTGGTCTTCGGGGATTTCTATTGAAACCATCAAGATTGATTTCAATGCCTAATCTAATTATGTTCATGGTGGAGTTCATGGGAGGATCTCAAAGATTGACATATTTGGGCTTTTAAGGATCAAGGGCTTAAGAGAATAATCAAAGAGAAGAATTCAAGTTATGGTTTCAAGACAAGATCATGATGAGCTCATGTGTTGGGTTTAGGTTGATCAAGTCTTGAAGCAAGCAACTAGAGTGAAGAATTCATTGTGCCTCTCAAGAGCTTGTGATGGAGTTTTTAGAAGGGCAAGTGGTGACCAAGATGATATTCATAGTGGAACTTGATATGGTCATGAAAGAGTCTTTGGTGATATAGTCTTGAAGCAATGAAGGGAAATGAAGAGTTCATTGTGGCTTTCAAGAAACCAATATGGGGCATAAAGTAAAGATGTTGGTTGACTAAGATGAAGCTCGAAGATTATATCTAGATGGTCAACTCACAAAGCGCAAACATTGTACCACATGGGATCAAGTGATCTAGTGGTATGGTAAGTAGTTATGAATTGTGCTTTGTTACCCAACCCATGCTATGTGTTTGTTATGTCTATGTGGGTTAGGTGTTTCTCATGGGCTTGCATCAAAAGGAAAGATTTCAAGTAGCCTAAGTGTGGATGACATCAAGTGGTGATGGTCATCGGGTTCGAGGAGTCCAAGTGCAAGATGAGAAGCCGGAGGTTATATGCTTTGAAGCTTGCGGTCCACATCATGATAATGTGCATGTGAAGATGGGCTTAAGTTAAGGCTTCCCTCATTGCATTACGAGGAAGCAATTCGAGTATCTTCACCAAGTGGTTGTGGACAAGAAAGGGATTCCAACTTGAGGCAAGCATTAAAGACATCATCAAGCTCAAGTTGAATATGCAAGGCAAAGGTATAACTTAGCTAGGTTTTCCTAGTTTTTCCGGTCTCATGGTGCTTGGTGGGAGACCGGATTATAGGTTTGATAGCCGTACTATCAAGAGGGACTTTCGGGCGAGTAGCTTTATCACGTCGCATGTAGAGAGCTCAAACCTTTGCATAATTTGCATCATTCTTTCTTGTTGATCTTGGGTGGTTCTCTATGTGAGGACCTTGGGCTTTTCCATAGCTTCAAAACGAGCCCAAGATCATCGAATTCGGAGTTCGTATGCCAAAGTTGTGCATGTTTTAGTGGGCTGCTGCAGGCTGTTCTGGGTACCCCGTGGGCACGGGGCCCCGTGCGCACGGGGCTTGTACCGTGCGCACGGGACCCCGTGGGCATGGGGTCTCAACCCCCGTGGGCACGGGGTGTCTAGGAAGTGCCCGTTGGAGCCCCAACGGCTAGTTTTGGGTTTTGGCTATTTAAGGGCTCCTTCCTCCCACCGGTTGGGGGGTTGTTCATACACTTTCTAAACACCATTTTGAGCCTCTTACCACCTCTCCCAAACCCCTATATCCCCTCTATGTGAAGGGGGATTTGTGGATGGATTTGTGAGCCATTTGTTGATCCTATCCATTGCATCCCCTCTCTTCAATCTCCTACTTTCGAGAGTGCATCTTGTGAGATTGAGAGAGTGAGTTGAGCATTTGTTGCTTGACCTTGAATTGCATTTGTTGCATTGGTTTGAGCTCCCCACATCGATTAGTTCGAGTGAGAGTCCGTGAGTTTATTACTCTTGGAGGTTTCCGCCTCCTAGACGGTTTGGTGATATACTTGAGAAGATTGTGAAGAGGCCTAGGTGGCCGTGGTTCCCCCGGAAGCTTCCTTTTGTGGTGTGCTCCGGGGAAGGGTGTGAAGTGGCCTAGGTGGCCAAGGTTCCTCCGGAAGCTTCCTTGCTTGTGGTGTGCTCCGGAGAAGTTTGTAAAGGTGTGGTGGTCGCCTTCAAGACCAACCCCGAGTGAATCGAGGCTCATCCGTTGGGGGTGACTCGAAAGGGAGAATACGGTGAGTCACTTGGTGGCGCCCCGAAGCTTTGGCTTCGGCACCGCTCTAACGGAGATTAGCACTCTCACGAGTGTGAACTTCGGGATAAATCTGCGTCCCCGACTCACTTGTGGTTATCTCATACCCACATCCTTTACTTTCCGCAATTCATACTTGCTCATATTGATATATCTTGTTCTAGTTGAATTGCTTAGTTGTTCCTACATTTCCATATCTTGTGATATAGTTTGTGCTTGCTAGTTTCCTTAAGTGTCTATCTTGTTTAGCATAGGTTGTTGGTGCACTTAGTCATGCCTAGCATATTTAGGATTTGTGCTTGAAAAGTATTCGTTTAGTTTAATTCCGCATTAGGATAAAGCCAAATCCGTAAAAGTTTTAAAACGCCTACTCACCCCCCTCTAGTCGTCATCTAGATCCTTTCAACTGGGAGCTCATAAACCTTTATG
The DNA here is from genome assembly GCA_039707655.1 of Elymus sibiricus. Taxonomy (NCBI): domain Eukaryota; kingdom Viridiplantae; phylum Streptophyta; class Magnoliopsida; order Poales; family Poaceae; genus Elymus; species Elymus sibiricus. Next base: position 70,422,634 of record CM077670.1, read on the forward strand.
TGCCATTTTTAAGTATTTTCTTCTAAGTCGTTGCAAAGTCTTTTTCTACTACTCCTTTCTCGACTCGAGTTTGTGGTCAATAGCCGGATAGCCTGGTTTCTCTCTAAAGCCGCTCGAATTTAGTTCGCTAAACTGGCCTGAGAAGCACTCCGCCTTCAGGATATCAGGTTGAAGCCAAAGGCTGGCCCGCTTGACGTCTAGAGATCGGATGTGTCATGTTAAAGCACGACGGAAGCACAAATTTATCTTAAAGACCAATTTCGGATTGGCACAAAAAAAACTTGATCTAATTTAGACGTAAAGTTTTTATGTGAGTTTTTTGGTTCTCTGAGCTCATGGCACTTTTAACCTATTTGTGTGTCTCCAGCATAAGTCTCGCAGTACAACGCAGGACGCCTTTAAAGCATCGGCAATATCAACGGGGTTGCAGCTAGAGCCGAACACACCAAAAGCCAAGGTACTCCATGGAGTCCTCGGCAAAACATTCTCGGATATTGCTTTATATGCATCAGTTTCGAATTGTGTCTTTGGTCAATAGTTGGGTTGCCCGGCTCCTGTGCTTACTCCTTACGTTCCCGATTGTTCGACTAAGGGTAAAGGGAGAACCACTGCGATTGTACTTCCGGTTTAACTGGTCAAGTGCCTCAGTGAAGAAAGCCGAAAACTGACTGTCACAATAAGCGTAAACTGGTCAGCGATCCGATGACTGTGTTAAACTACAGATCGATAGAGGTTACCCCGTGTTAAACGATGGGCCTTTCATAAAATTGGCCGAAGTGTTAATGGCTTGACCTTGGCTGACGTCGAACACTAACCGGGGGCTAGTAACTGGCCTCCTATTACTTTAAGCTCCTATGACTAAGTGAAAGTTATAAAGCCTGCATATCTAATTGCCTCGTTTCCGCTAACACAACCGCCTCCGGGCACCGAGACGTCGGCTAAGGGTTGTCTTGTTATTGCGGAAACACCCTGCGTAGCATCTACAAAGGGGTAGAAGCCGACGATGGGCCGCTTTCAGATTATAAACAGTCGCAACGGAGTCAAAATAACATATAACATAAAGCTATAAATACATCTTAAAAGCTGACTATCACAACATGTGTCGAGGGCTCCTTGCGGCACCTCGACACGGTTACATCAGGACTCCTGGAGAGCCCAACATATCATCAGTGTTTGTATTCAATATACGAATGTTGCCTTCCGTAATCATCGTTATAAAGCCATAAATATGCATCAATTTGACTTAAGATTTTGGCCAAGCTGGGTTGCCTGGCTCCTGTGCTTACCCCCTACGTTCCCGATTGTTCAGCTACGGGGTAAAGGGAGCACCTCTGTGATTGTTACTACCGGGTCATCCGGGTTCGTACCTCAGACAGGTGAAGCCGAAAGCTAGCTGTCTTAAGAATATAATTGGTCGGCAACGACGGAAGTGAAAATTTCGGTTCATTAAGACCATAGAGTTCGGGAACTTCCCCCAAACTAAATCCTCAATATTTTCCTCCCACATTGATCGGAGGTGAGGTTTCATGATCATGGTCAACATGACAGCCTGGGAAAAGGAACTTATAAAGGAACTATTTTCCCAGAAGGTGTTTCTTACATTAAACAGTAATATAACATATCCCTCCGCGTACCTTTGTTTATAAAACCGTATGGCCGGATTGGCTTGTTTCCGTAAATCTTTGCCCTTATAAAGGCTTTATAAAGTAGGAAAACACTCCTTGGCTACTGGCCGAGGAGGTTGAAGCCGATGGTCGGTCAACAAAGTTTTGTACAATGCGGATCCGAGCGTTACTAATGTAAAGTACTTGGATACATAGAACCATTACACGTACATTGTGATTAAAGTCAATTTACTCCGGATATCGATCCTTAATTCGGCCACCCTTGCCCAAATTAAGGCTCGGGGGCTACTAGGCTTTGCGTTTCTCACTTAAAAGCCATTAACGGGTTACATCGATCCCCTGATCTGGTGTTGCCACCCGACCAGTGGCTCGGGGGCTACTGCATTGATGATTCAATGCAGACAATTTACAAAGTGCAAAACAGTTTCCGAGGAGATTACGATCCTCAGGTTGGTCGGCCTGAGTCTCGAGGACTATGCACACCGCATTTCCATTCCTAAGTATGCTGCCGAGCTAAGAGTTGATCCTCAGGCTGATTTCGTGAAGTGACCTGAGTCTCAGGGGCTACTGGGATCAGCGGTTTTATGATTTCCTTCAGGTGCATCTCGGATTTTTGGCCGACACACACCTTGAGGGCTATTGGCTATATATCTCAGCAGTGAATAAATTGCACCAATCGAAATAAATTCTGCAAAAAATCAGCCCAAGCCCGAGGTGGTGCACCACCTCAGAAGCAGTCCGGCATAAAGCTCGGATTCGAATGGCTGCCTCCATAGAGAGCATTCCCGACATTAAACTCGGTTGAACTCCTTCAATCTTTGCAAGACCGAGGTAATTTATGACACCTCGGATGCAGGCCGGCGTTGGAGCCCGGCTGCAAAAATACACCTCTGATGCAATCCGGCGTTGGAGCTCGGCTACAAGAAAATACCGCCACCCGGGAAAAACTTCGAACCCGAGGTGTGGCATAAAAATAACAAGGCATTGATAAAGGCTGAGAACTTAAAGGGGCTCCTCGGATACCCAACGTATGAACTCTTCGGATATACCTCGGCAATACTCAAGATCGGAGATGGCAAGATTTATTGAACCAGCTTTCAAGACCGACGACCGAAGACGAAGAACAGTTCGGAAGAACCGAGGAGCGTCCCCAACTTGAAGACCGGTTCAGGGGGCTACTGACGGTGTCCTGGACTAGGGGGTATTCACTACGTCATCTCCCGACCAGGCGGGTCGGCCCGAGGACCCCTATGGCGGTTCACTAATGGGCCACTTCGGGCAGCCCATGACGAATACAAGGAGGATTCCACAAGACTTGACGCCCAAGACGAGGACTCTCCTAAACCCTAGGCCTCCGGTACATTATGTAAACCGAGGCCAGGCTACTCAATAGATCAACTCATATTCATTAGAACAATCTCGTGGTAGATACATGTACTATGTACTACACCCCATATGAATACAATCAAAAGCAGGACGTAGGGTATTATCTCTTCGAGAGAGCCCGAACCTGGGTAAAATCCTGTGTCCATGTTACCATCGCTCCAAGACGCCTAGCTTAGGATCCCTACTACGAGATATGCCGGATTTAGAACCGACATGGAGGGAGGACGCCTGGTGCTCCCTCGCAGCGAGGTCGGTAGCGGCGTCGGCGGCGCAGTGTCGACGGTCGTCGCGGGCGACGGGCTCTGTCTGGGCCACCCTGGCAGCTCGGCGCGCATAGTGCTCGCGACGAGCGTCGGCCATGGCAGCGAGGAGGAGGAAAGAACCGGAGTCGCCCTCCTACCTGGCACGCCAAATGTCGAAGCTCTGGGCTCCTGGGATCTAGGGGTTCGAACACTGGGAGGCGAGCTAGCTCTCTCCAACCTACGGTGACCACGGCGAGGCTACGGCGAGAGCGCTACGCGGGAGCACGGCAGAGGACACGATAGTTACCCAGGTTTGGGCCACCTTGCGGTGTAAAACCCTACTCCTGCTTGTGGTTAGGATTGCTCTCGGTGAGAAGGTGTTCTCGCGTACAAGGTAGGAGATGAAGGAGTCGATCCAAAAAAGATTAGCCCCTCTACAATGGCAGCTCTGGCCCCTTTTATAGCCGCCCTGGTCCTTTCCCCAAAAACTAGGCGGGAAGGGTTGCCACACTTGGCGGGATTTTGAAAGGGGACAGGTGCTCGGTCTTATCCTGACTAAAGGCAGTCTGTGCCTGCAAAAGCATGATCTGTGACGTGCCAGTGGGCTCGGTAGTGACATCCGCCCTGCGCGTCTGGCTGTCTCGGTCTTCTATCACAAAACGGGCAGTCCTTGGGACTTGATTTGGGGGTGGGCAGCTGGGGCTGCCCCTTTATCACCAAAGAGGAAAGCTTCTCTATCTGCGCCCGCTGGCACGGCCTCTGTCGCCCTTCGTCGCCACGCGCATCACCCACGTGGTGGGCACGGGACCACGCAGTCGACGTCAGGCGAGATGGCCTCGGGCGCCTGGCTCGGGAGGCGCCTTGGGAGGCAGCCTCGCGAGGCTCCTGCTCCTGCCGCGACTAAGTGCCGGCAGGGCGTGTCTTGAGGAGGGGTCCTCGGGAGGCTACAGCCTCGGGAGATGTCTTCACTTCGCGGCGTCCTTAGAATGGGCCGCGTCTTGGGCCTTCGTCAGGCGTCGTTTCCTGGGCCGCAGGCAGACGGGCCGGGGTACCCTGGTTCCCAATGGCCCGACACACGCCCCCCAGGCTTGTCGCTTCCTCGTGAGGCTTCAGGTCCTTCCTCGAAGCTTTGGGGGTCTATTTTGGTCCACAAAAAAACACCATAAATTTTCAGCCCATTCCTAGAACTTTTATTTCTATACAAAAAAAACAACACCACGATAGTTCTGCTGAAAACAGCGTCAGTCCGGGTTAGTTCTAATCAAAACATACCAAAACCATATAAAATTGTTGTAAACATGGCATGAATACTTCATAAATTATAGATACGTTGGAGACGTATCAATGCTCAGCTCGATTTTAGTGGAACTGCACAAACTGATCGGATGGTCCATGTCCTCCATAGACTTCTTTCTTGGCTAACATGTCTTGTTAAGTTTGACAGAGCTGCGTGAAACTAGTTGCCGACCAATGAACACCGTGGCCAGGAAATGGAACCATGCCTACGGACAGCATCGATCAATTTTTAATTTTTCTTTATTTGTAGACCTTCTCACAACTTTTTCTTCAGTTGTGATGTAAATATTGGGGCTGATATGCGAATCATTGTGATGCATTAGCATCCATGTTAGTTTTTTTTGTATTTGATGGAATGTTGTAACGAGACAACCTTGTATTTGATGGAATGTTGTAACGAGACAACCTTGGAGGCAAGTGACAAGAAACCAAAGTTGAAAGCTTCATAGCATTACAGTATAATTTATTATGCTGGAAAATTATGTGACATATAAACAAATCCTGAAAGCTTGATAGCAATGCCAGAAACCATTGAACTTCTTTTCGCCGACATGTGGGTCATCCATCATCCTGGTCCACGTGCCATGCACCAATATTGAGTGCACAACCGCAGGGGGGTTCACCCCGGTCGTTGCGCCGCAGTAATAATGACTATTGAGCAGTCAAATCACAGGGCCCCACCTTTGCCATAGTAAGTTGCTCGGACGAAGCAACCATCATTTCACTATTCGTTGAATCCGCTCGTACTCCAATATTCCCACAGTAAGTTGCTCGGACGAAGCAACCATCATTTCACCTTTCCCACAGTAAGTACCTCCTTTCTATTCTAGAAACCACCACACGCGAATATTGGACGGTAGCAGCATAGTGATACGTCTCCAACGTATCTATAATTTATGAAGTATTCATGCCATGTTTATTATAGTTTTGTATGATTTTGGTGCACTTTTGTATGGATTTTATATGATTTTTATGGACTAACATATTGACCTAGTGCCCAGTGTTAGTTGTTGTTTTCTGCTTGTTTTTGGTTTTCCAGAAAATCCATATCAAATGAAGTCCAAATGCAGTGAAACTTTTTGACGATTTTTTCTGGAAGGAAATGGACCCATTAAGCTTCGGGGAAGCAGCAGAAGAGCCACAGGGGCCCCACGAGCCACCTGGGCGCGCCTGCCCCCCCCAGGCGCGCCCTGGTGCCTCGTGGGGCCCCTGTGGCACCTCTTTGCGTGATTCCAACGCTGAAAAGTCATATATATTCAGAAACCCCCGAAAGTTAACCTAGAAGAGTTTTTACGCCGCCGCAAGCCTCTGTACCAAGGAGATCCCATCTGGAGCCCTTTTCCGGCACCTTGCCGGAGGGGGGAATCATCACCGGAGGCCATCTTCATCATCCCGGCGGTCTCCATGACGAGGAGGGAGTAGTTCACCCCCGGGGATGAGGGTATGTACTAGTAGCTATGTATTTGATCTCTCTCTCTCGTGTTCTTGATTTGGCACGATCTTGATGTACCGCGAGCTTTGTTAATATAGTTGGATCATATGGTGTTTCCCCCTCTCTATCTTGTTGTGATGAATTGAGTTTTTACCTTTGAGGTTTCACTATTATCGGATTGAATACTTTTATGGATTTGAGAACACTTGATGTATGTCTTGCATATGAATACCCATGGTGACAATGGGGTATTATATTGATTCACTTGATGTATGTTTTGGCACTCAACTCGCGGATTCCCGAGGTGACATTGGGGTAATCTATGCATAGGGGTTGATGCACGTTTTCGTCCTACTTTCTCCGGTAGAAATCTTGGGGCACTCTTTGAAGTTCTTTGTGTGGATTGAATATTATGAATCTGAAGTTGTTTGATGCATATCGTATAATCAACTCACGGATACTTGTGGTGACATTGGAGTATCTAGGTGACATTAGAGTTGGTTGATGCGTATCATATGGTGTTATTTTAGTACGAACTCTAGGGCTGTTCGTGACACTTATAGGGATGGCTCAATAGATTGATCGAAAAAGATAACTTCGAGGTGGTTTCGTACCCTACAACAATTGCTATCTTATGTTCTCCGCTAATAGGAACTTTGGAGTGATTCTTTGTCGCACGTTGAGGGATTGTTATATGATCCAATTATGTTAGCATTGTTTTTTTTTGAAAAGGAGGATGTACCCCCGGCCTCTGCATCTGGACGATGCATGCAGCCATTTTATTAATTATTCACAAAGCCCGTACAAGGTAATACATTAGTAAGCCTGAAGCCACCATCTTGGCAATGCCTGTCGCTACTCCTATCCCCGTGATGAAGGGGTGCCGAATGTCTGAGCCTAATACCAAACGGACATCGCACCGACACCTAACATCTAATGCCGGATGCCCCATCCAAGCCACAATACCTGGACTGGGATACACACCGGTCCGGCGCACTTTCAGTGGGCATCACATGCGCACGCTGCAAGGGCCATCACCTCCTTCATCCATCGATCCATCCTCAGATCAGATACTAACGCATCGACCTTGCCAGGCCTCTCTGCCATCGACGCCACCACGACGCCAGACAGGATCGTCCTCCTGCGCGAGTCCATCGCCACCCATCGGACGCCGAGTTTCCACTGCGCCATGCCGCCAAAATCCGCCGCCATCGATGTGTAGGATGAAGCACCGCTCCACCACCTACCGACGCCCAACCACCAAGCCGTACACATGTCGGTCCAGCCGATGAATGTCTCCAAAGATGATGCCCCTACGGGGGTGACGACGAAGACATCGCCATCATCCGATCCAGGAGTCCCCTCAACACCTCCAACGAGGGCTACGACGCCCATGGGCGCCGCCGTCAATGGTAGCCTTCTCCAGATCTGAGGTTTCCCCCCGGAAACAATGGAGCGAGGGACGCCCCCACCATAGCCTCCAACGAGGAAAACGACACCCACGAGCGCCGCTGACGATGGTGGCACCCTCACCCACTTCAGCAACTAGGCCACCATCTCCTCCTCCACTTGATCCGCCGCCGGGAAGCCACCGCGAGGCAACACCCACCGACCAGATCCCTTTGGACCGACAATGAAGACAGCCAAAGGTAGAGGAGGTCACATCGCTGCGTGACCGGCGCCATGGCCACACACACATCGTCCCGAGGCGCCCGCTCAAGATCCACCGCCACAGCCGCGCCTCCAAGCCGCGATGGAGGGACGCCCCGCCGCCGCCATCATCCCCCCGCACGGGCTTTGCCCAGCCGGGATCCGGCGACGGCGGGAGGGGAGGCGGAGGGGAGGGGAGGCGGAGGGGACGAAATGCGGAGGGGAGGAGAGGCGGACGAGGGAAGGAGAGATCTGGATCCGGCGGCGGCGGGAGGCGGAGGGGAGGAGAGGCGGATCTGGTCTCCCTCGTTAGCATTGTTGAGAGATTGCACTAGTGAAAGTATGAACCCTAGGCCTTGTTTCTAAGCATTGCAATACCGTTTGTGCTCCGTTTTATCACTTGCTACCTTGCTGTTTTTTTTATTTTCAGATTACAAAAACCTATATCTACTATCCATACTACACTTGTATCACCATCTCTTCGCCGAACTAGTGCACCTATACAATTTGCCATTGTATTGGGTGTGTTGGGGACACAAGAGATTTCTTGTATTTGGTTGCAGGGTTGTTTGAGAGATACCATCTTCATCCTACGCCTCCCACGGATTGATAAACCTTAGGTCATCCACTTGAGGGAAAATTGCTACTGTCCTACAAAACTCTGCGCTTGGAGGCCCAACACGAGTCTACAAGAATAGGTTGTGTAGTAGATATCACATAGCATCAATATGGGTTTATGGGGCTCAATTCAAAAATCGAAACCAACCAATGAACTACTAGACGGTGAGCGTTTGGGACCTCCGTCCTGGTTTATTGGTCCCTTTTGTATTTTGTGTCAAATTTTGACCAAAGATTTAACTAATAAATGTTCATGCATGTCACCAGAAATTATATCATTGGATTCGTATTCGAACATAGTTTCCGATGATATTATTTTTGGTGACATGCATTAGCATTTTGCTAGTTAAATCTATGGTCAAAATTTGGCACAAAATATGAAGGGGGCCAATAAACTAGGACGGAGGTAGTAACTACGTGTCAACGCATGCATGCATGAGGAGTACAATGACCAATAACATTTACATGCATCGGTTAGTTTTCTGTTAATCCTTGCACGCAACAATTTAATGCGCTTTGAAATCTAAACATGTGATTGTGACCAGTAAAATTTAGACTGACAAAATGGTATAGTAATACAAAAATTAGGAGATTAAGCTCTATGAACCAGATGTGAGTGATATACTGTAGCAGGACGGTTGACGGGATTACTAGAAAGCGAAGCGCCTTTTTAGCAGGGGTTTGCATCAATCTATGAAGGTGCAAAACCAAGTGTTACTACTACACCAAACAAGTTCAAAACGAGAAACTGGACTCACTCCCGGCATGCCTGTCGCGTTTGGTCCGTCGGTCAAAGCGGTTCCTCTTGGCATATCATTTTTTTAGAATGCTCTTGGCATATCACTAACATGTGGGAGGGAGTGGGAGCAAACCGACCTCAATTGACGGCAAAAACGCCAACCCGCCGCACTTTGAGAGAGAAGAGGAGCTAGAAGCGATACGGGCTGGTGGAGCTAGGTGTCGCACGGAGGCCGAGAATATGGTGATAGCGTGAGGTGGGCCATGTATGATGTAACTACACTGGGCTGCCGTGTTTCGGACTCCTTCGGTCCAGTACTCCACTGCGCGGTTCTTCGCTCCTTCTCGATCATCGAAAATCGTTCTTCTTCCTTTTGCTGACACGTGGGACATCCAGCATCCAGGTCCACGTGTCATGCAAGAATATGGAGATAAGTAGTGTAAGTGAGACTCACCAATGTTCACCAACGTAGGTGGAGTACGTGCATGAATCACCCGCAAAAAAAAGGAGTACCTGCACGAAGAGAAGAGGTGCACGCACCGACGCACGTATTCTTTGCCTCTTTCCCTAACACACACGCATGGGTACATGGTGGAGCTCATTTCTGTATGAAGAGGCAGCTCACGTGATAATTTGACGCGTGTAGTAGTTGTTCACTTAAGTGGAGGGTCGGGAACCACGCGTGAACGAATCAATGTTCGACCATGACGCGGTGGCGCGTTATTTGTAAATAAAGTTTTTTTCTTCAATGGCACGTATGCTTTTTTTCTTCTTCAATGGCACGTGAATCGTGCACGTACAGTGACGGAGCACGGGATGGTAGCCATGGACATGGTCGGCCCTTTTTGGAGACTACTAGTACAGAACTTCGGACAAAACTTATATGCGGGTTATAAAAAGGACCGGAGGGAGTACTACTTTGATGTGTCCCGTCAACTCGTAGAACGAGGAGAAGCTTGCTTAGTATGCCCTCTCCCTTGCCCACGCGCGCTCGGTGGCTCACAGGATGAGAAGAAGCTTTTGCTTACTACGCCATGGACGTGCAGCAGTTCATTCGGTGTCAGATTGCCAGAACTATATACTCCTACTACTCGTACTCGTACTACAGTAGTACTAGTAGTAGTAGTAGTACCATCATCATTGTTCGACTTCCGGAAGAGGCGAAGAGCCAAGCGCAAGGTTAGTTATAGCCAAAGCTGCGCCACCTTTTAGTAATCTCACAAAGCGTGTCGAAGCCCGTGCAACAGCCACACAAGTAGCATGTACACATTTACTAGTAAGTTCTAAGGGACATATGCTAACATGCCACACAAGTTCATACCCCATTCCTGTATTAAAATTTGTGCACTACTCTACATAGATTAACAGCGCTCCCATAATTTTGTGCACGACTACTCCACTTAAACGTTATCGATGGACTCCATGTACACCACCTGGTTCCAGTCCCAGGCGTTCTTCATACTAGAAGGCACGATCCATAGCGGCGGCCAACAGGAACCATGGTCGCAGCTTTCTAGTGTGGTTCCACACGATGGAGATTCATCCAAGCTGAAGCGGCATAAATCAGGAGTCCGGACTGATCCCAAGCCCGCATTAGAGGTTCTGACCGCCCTGGCCCACCAACCCCCCCCCCCCCCCCCCGCGCGCGCTTCCCGCCCGGTGCCAGCTGCCCGCATTCATGCCGCTGTAGAGCGCGCTGCTCCACATTGAAGGCGGCTCAGGGCGGACGCAGTGAGAGTGAGAGGTCGCGTCCGCCATTGAAGCGGCGCGCCGGCCGAGGGCGCCGCCCGCTGCACGCCCGGCTGAACGCGCCTCCTCGCCGCATTCAAATGCCTCCATTAAACCCGCGTGGAAGCCAAGAAACCTAGTACATCCACACGTCCGTTCAGGAGCGGGCCGGCATTAAACGCAACGCCGGCCAAGCTCCTCCTTCCACCATTTTCTCCATTCTTTCGATGGCATCCGACGAGCAGGAAGAGCAGTTATCCGGCATAAAAGCCGGCTAGGTGGCCCGCCTAGCCCGGCGGTTACGAGCGAGGCAGCTCGCTGCTTCACCTCCCTCGCCTAGCCCGACGGAGCCAGTTGCCACCCCCAGCCAGCGCGTGGTTCAGCAACTCGACGCTCCAGGCCAGCTCGAGGAGGACTGGCAAGTTGCTCCACGCCCGCACGGCGCCTCCAGTGCCTGCGACCGCGCCATCCGCCATCGACGCGCGCGTAGCCGCGCCATGCAGGCAGAGAAAGAAGCCGGCTGTGCGGATGTCGATGAGGTGGTGGCCAGCACGTCCGTGCCCGGCGCCCTCATCGAGGAGAAGTAGAACACGGGAGGCCGCTACCGCTTGTATCCCATGAAGGCCACCGCCGAGGCGACGCTGGCGTACACAGCCGGTGTCTTGCACGGTTCTTCTTCAGCGCAGACCATCGTCGACCCCGCATGGGCTCCACGGAAGCGGAGGCGCCCCCTTCCCCTCCGGCTGAAGCATTAGCCGGGGGTTCCACTCCGATGAGCGGTGGGGAAGCGAGCCGCCCTTTGCGCTGAAGCATATACCTCCGGGGCTCCCGACAGTCCGGTGATCGGGCTGCCGGACATGAGGAAGACAAAAGGAACCGCCGGCGACCATTTAGATTAGGTATTAATTATACCTCTAGAGCCGGACTAGCACCGCTTAGTTGATGTAAATGTAATGATATCCGTCATGTTTATATGAAAATCAGTCATTTTTATATGAAATCTGGTTGTGTTTGCACGAATTTCGTCTTGTTGGTTCGAACTGTTGTCAAAATGTATGCGGCTACGGTTGGATGGCGTCCTCCCGCATCCGTGTCCGCTCTCACGCACACGCACTCGCACACACGCACGCTCGTGACTTTTTGTACACACCATCTCTGTCTAGGTCAGTGTCTCGTTGTCTCTGAGAGAGAGAGACACACACACACACAGACGCACACACACAAAGAGAAGAAGCGCACGCACGCACTCGATCGTTCCCTCACGCACACGCGCAGGTACACGGTGGAGCGCATTTGCACACGAAGAGGCAGCTATGATAATTTGACCCATCTAGTTGTCCACTTAATGCAGGGTCTGGGACCACATGTGAGCCATACAAAGTGCGACCTAAACGCGGTGGCGCGGTTATTGATCGAGTTTTTTTCTGGTACGTTAAATGAAAAGATGGCTCCATGCGTATTCAATTTAAACGATTGCTACGGAGAGGAAAAAATTACTCCACTATATATGTAGGCTGGAGCTTCGGGACTTGCTTGCGAGGGTTGCTCTCTTCTTCTCACTCTCTCACCCTCTCTAGATCTAAACAAGACAGTGGTGTCCACTCTCTCTGTTTCTCTCTCTTCTCACCAGTGGTCACAGATCCAGCCGAATCCCTTCCGCTGGGTAGGGTATGAGGTGCAACGTTGACGCGGTCGTCGTTGGCGAGGGAGGAAGCCGAAGCGCGCCATCTTCTCTGACCTGGCGCCGGCATGGGTGGTCCTCCGCACCCTTGCTCACTGCCGTCGTGTTGGCAGATCCCGCCGCCTGCCTCGCCACATCTTGCCGACCGGAGGTATAACTTCTGAGCCGGCCTTATTCTAATGGGTCAGCTCCCCACGTCCCTGCATCCTTTTTTACCATCAAGTTTGGTTTGCTCCCCACATCGCTGCATCCTGCATGTGGATATTCTTCAGTCCAAAGCTCACCATGTATCTAGATAGCCACGTCGGCTTGTCGAACACTCGAACACCACCTAAATTTTTACTATTAGAGGAAAAAAGGTAATGCATGAAGATAAATAGATGGCCTCGTTGAATGTGGATTTTTTTTGTGGTGGGCGGGGTAGCAAAGACTGGTTAACGAACCGATCTCTTTGTTGAAAAGGGCAATAAAGTAGGGTGGGGGCGAAGGGTGGGGGGAAGTACTAGTATTAAGATTCTGGCCTGACCGGTCTCTTGGTCAAAAAAGGAAAGAAAGTGAGGGGGTGCTAGGTGGACAACGCAACTGAGAATGAGCACGGCTAGATTTCCTATGGTCACGTAGCAAAAGATCACTGATGAGATCACGAGAACAAAATGGCACAAATCCAGACATTCAGCTTGCATGTTTGCCACTCTCGGCAACCACCTGTGCCTCACCACTTTATGCCTCGGTGGAGGTAAAACATGCTTGTGCCTCACCTGTCCCTATGCCCTTACTGCAGCTGTTAATCTAATATCTGGTAAAATGAAACAATGCCACTGTTAATGTGATGTCACTCTTAAGTAATGCTGCTGTCAATCTATTGCCATTGATAAACTGAAGCAATGCCACCACCGTTTTATGAAATGCTTCTTTCTTGCTTTATTTCCCATGAAGAGTGCTTTGGGGTGTTACACTTAGATCTCACGCCGGTAACATATCTTCATCTCAGTGGAACTGCCGAAATTTAATTGCACATTTGGTTGACACGACGATGTATTTCTCCTTTCCGTATCACCCTTTGTTAGAACAATCGTTCCTGTTAACTTTGCACGTAGCTATTGATCATGTGCTACTGTTATCACAGAGTTATAATGCAATTGTTGTGCATGTTAATCTAAGCCCCCGTTAATCTAGTGCCCAGGTTGATCTGATGTGATGACACTTCTTAGTTAATGACACTTTTTCATACTGTTAATGTAATGCCATTGATAACATATGAGATGCTGTTGTTAATCATATGCCACAGCAAAAGATGACACTGCTTAAATAACCCTATCACATATTTCTGCAAACAGGGTTGTCTATCTCCATGTGGTTTCCATTTGTGCAAACAGAAGCACAAACCACAATTTTAGTAGAACTGCACAAAATTAGATGGCTACATCTACCTGCTGTCAGCTAACCTCACGGTGCTCGAGGTATTCCTACATTCGTAACTAGGTAGAATGACCAACGCATGATGAAATAAGCTTATTCGTACGTTGACTTGCTGATCGCAGTGTGGAACGAGCCTATCATGTGTGGAGGAGCGAACAAGCACTGTAGCCGCCCTGTTGACGCAAGATAAAAGAGACCGAGTCATAGATGGCCTGGCCAGCGAGTAGGGGTTGTGCAAACAGCGGTGCATAATTTTAGTGGAACTGCACAAAAAAGATATTGGGGTGAGTCAGACAAACTTTCTATAGTCAGACGGAAGAAATTGCACTGATTGATTGGATCGAATTTCCTCCATGGCATGTGATGAGACCCCAAGGTGGAAATCAACTAACCACTTATAAAATTATGGATAATCTTCCTCACGCAGGTCAGTACCCCTTCGTCCAGATGATCGTGTTTTGTCATGCCGAGCTATTGATATGTGCTACTGTTTTGCAACACCGTTTAAGTACAGTTATTGTTTCCTATCTTTTCACATTCAGGACAATGAAGATGATTTCAGTGGAACTGCACAAACTGGTCTGATGTTGAGTGATCTCTATTGCCTCCTCTGTTTGCTGCAATGTGTCAGCGTCAATTGCAAGATGAGCCAGCGAGCTAGCTGTGGAGTTGCCAACATGCTCAAAGTGCACTCAACATTGAGAAGAAAGAAGCATGCCCAGGAAATTAATGCGTAGGGGGCCCTTTGCTCAGAGAAGCATCGATTGTTTTTTCTTGATTTCTACACCTTCTCACAGCTTTGTCTTGGTTATAGTCTTGTGAATCATTGAGATGCATAAACATGCTGAACTTATATATGTGCTTGTGAATGTTAGCTAGTATGCCTATTGTATCTTGTGAAGCTTAGTTTAATGTGAATGTTGACTAGCGTGTGAACATTTAGAATCTATATTGTGGGCCTGTTATTTGACGCCTCATTTGTGCCGCGCTTCGACCAGTGTGAGTGTCTGCATGCATTACCGCACCCTCTAATTCGGTGGATGCCAAGCGGGCCCGAGGAGGAGCCATAAGTTTTTTTCAAGTTGAAAAAGGTTACCGAGCAGGACTGCAGGAGCCATAAGCTGGAGTGCATCTTTTTTTTTGTGAATGGGCCATAAGCTGGAGAGTGTCTCTAATGGGCTGTCTCTAGTGTTAAGACCAACCAGTACAAGAGCCGATCCATCTTAAAGCCCGTATTTTTGTAGGAAAAGCCCATATTACTTGAAGAGGGGCGCTCCCAAAAAACCCCTTCTTCCTCCTCGCTCCCACTTCACTGTTCACTGTAGCTCGCTCCTACAGAAAACCCCCGCTCCCCCTTCAAAAATAAAATAAAAGCCCCGCTCCCCTTCTTCCTCACCTCACTCCTACAGAAAACCTCTGCTTCCCTTCTTCCTCACTCCTACAGAAAACCCCTGCTCGCCTTCTTCCTCACTCCTACAGAAAACTCCAGCCCCCCTTAACTAGGCTCGTCTTTTGCTACTATGCTCAAACCCGTGAGCTCGACGCGGCGCCCACAAGGAAAATGGAGTCGGCTGGCCCTATCGTTAAGAAGATGAGGCTCCTGCCAGTGGCGACGCCGATTGTAGTTCCCGCACCCGGCAGCGCGGGGAGTGATACGTCATCAACGTATCTATAATTTATGAAGTATCCATGCCATGTTTATGACAATTCTATATGGTTTTGGTATGATTTGATTAGAACTAACCCGGACTGACGCTGTTTTCAGCAGAATTGCCATGGTGTTGTTTTTTGTGCAGAAATAAAAGTTCTTGGAATTGGATGAAACTTTTTGGAGATTTTTTATCGAATAAATAAAAAATTCTGGAACCAAGACCCACTGGAGGGGGGCCACCCAGTGCCCACGAGGCACCAGGGCGCCCCCCCCAAGCGTGCCCTGGTACCTCGTGGGGCCCACGTGGCTCCGTCTGACCTGATTCCAACGCTGAAAAATCCTATAAATAGAGAAACCCCCAGAAATAACCCTAGAACTTCGACTCCGCCGCCGCAAGCCTCTGTACCTCCACGATCTCATCTATAGCCCTTTTCCGGCACCCTGCCGGAGGGGGGAATCATCACTGGAGGCCATCTTCATCATCCCGGCGGTCTCCATGACGAGGAGGGAGTAGTTCACCCTTGGGGCTGAGGGTTTGTACCAGTAGCTATGTGTTTTATCTCTCTCTCTCTCTCTCGTGTTCTTGATTTGGCACGATCTTGATGTATCGCGAGCTTTGTTAATATAGTTGGATCATATGGTGTTTCTTCCCTCTCTATCCTTGTTGTGATGAATCGAATCTTTTCCCTTTGAGGTTTCGTTATTATCGGATTGAATATTCAGATTTGAGAACACTTGATGTATGTCTTGCATATGAATACCCGTGGTGACAATGGGGTATTATATTGATTCACTTGATGTATGTTTTGGCACTCAACTCGCGGATTCCCGAGGTGACATTGGGGTAATCTATGCATAGGGGTTGATGCACGTTTTCATTATCTTTTCTCCGATAGAAACTTTGGGGTGCTCCTTGAAGTTCTTTGTGTGGATTGAATATTATGATTATGAAGTTGTTTGATGCATATCGTATAATCAACTCACGGATACTTGTGGTGACATCGGAGTATCTAGGTGACATTAGAGTTGGTTGATGTGTATCATATGGTGTTATTTTAGTACGAACTCTAGGGCTGTTTGTGACACTTATAGGAATAGCTCAATAGATCGACCGGAAAGGATAACTTTGAGATGGTTTCGTACCCTACAAACAATTTCTATCTTATGTTCTCCGCTAATAGGAACTTGGGAGTGATTCTTTATCGCACGTTGAGGGATGATTATATGATCCAATTATGTTAGCATTGTTGAGAGATTGCACTAGTGAAAGTATGAACCCTAGGCCTTGTTTCCAAGCATTGCAATACCGTTTATGCTCACTTTTGTTACTTGTTACCTTGCTGTTTTTTATTGTTCACACTACAAAAACCTATATCTACTATCCATACTACACTTGTATCACCATCTCTTCGCCGAACTAGTGCACCTATACAATTTACCATTGTATTGGGTGTGTTGGGGACACAAGAGACTCTTTGTTATTTGGTTGCAGGGTTGTTTGAGAGAGACCATCTTCATCCTACACCTCCCACGGATTGATAAACCTTAGGTCATCCACTTGAGGGAAAATTGTTACTGTCCTACAAAACTCTGCGCTTGGAGGCCCAACACGAGTCTACAAGAATAAGTTGTGTAGTAGACATCAAGCTTTTTCTGGCGCCGTTGCTGGGGAGGTGAGTGCTTGAAGGTATATCTTTAGATCTTGCAATCGAATCTTTTAGTTTCTTGTTTTATCACTAGTTTGGTTTATAAAAGAAAACTACAAAAAAATGGAATTGAGGTTGCCTCATATTATTCATCTTTATAATGTTTTCCTTGAAAATGGTGGAGTTGAAAATTGTGCTCAATTGATAGAAGAAGAATTCAATAAAATGTTTGGCATAAAATCTTTGAATGATGAGCATGATTGCAATGTTGCTAGTATGAATTCTTTGAATATCTATGATGCTAGTGATATGAAAAGCCATAAGCTTTGGGATGCTATGTTTTATGAAGATGATATTTTTACTCCCCCAAGTTTTGATGAGAAAATTTATTATGATGATTGCATGCCTCCTATTTATGATGATTATATTGATGAAAGTGGATTTGGAGAGGCCATGACTTTATTTAATGATGATTCCACTATTTTGGAAGAAGTTTCAATTGATCATGACAACAAAGTTTCTATCTATGATGATTATTGTGATGACATGTATGCTATAAAGAATAATAATAACCATGAAACTTGTCATCATGATTTTAATGTTCAATTTGATTATGTCAATCAAGTATCTCATGATAGTTATTTTGTTGAGTTTGCTCCCACTATTATGAATGAGAAGAAAATTGCTTATGTGGGGAGTAATGAAAATTCTATGCTTGTGAATCATGAAAAGAATGCTTTATGTGATAGTTATATTGTTGAATTCATTCATGATGCTACTGAAAATTATTATGAGAGAGGATCATATGCTTGTAGGTGTTGCAATAATATCAAGTTTCCTCTCTATGTGTTGAAAGTTTTGAAGTTATACTTGTTTTGCCTTCCTATGCTAGTTGATTCTTGCTCCTATAAAATATTTTCTCACAAAATCCCTATGCATAGGAAGTGGGTTAGGCTTAAATGTGCTTTTCATATGCTTCATGATGCTCCCATTATGTTTCAATTCTTCACTTTTATGTGAACATCATTAAAATCATCATGCCTAGCTAAAAAGACATTAAAGAAAAGCGCTTGTTGGGAGACAACCCAACAATTACACCTACTGTTTTTGTGTGTACACATTATTAAGCTACTGCATTAATCATTTTTTATCTGTTTTATTTCAATAATGTGCCAAGTAAAGCCTTTGGGATAGTGTGGATGCTTGTTGATTTGATTTTGTGCAAAAACATAAACTTTTGCGTCCAGTGCTGGAATTTCTATTCTGTACTGGAGCGTGAAAAAATTCTGAAATTTTTACACAGTATTGGGTTACAAATTATTTACGTTGTCCTAATTTTTCAGAAGTTTTGGAGGTACATAAGTATGGTCTTTAAATCTCTTACTACATGCTGTTCTGTTTTTGACAGATTCTGTTTTCGGTGCATAGTTTGCTTGTTTTAGTGTTTCCATAGCTTATATTGAGTAATATAAATTGTGGAAATGATAGAATACAGTAGGAATTATGTGATAACAATTATGAATCTTGTCTTGACAGTACCTAAGTGGATGATTTATTTTTATCATACTAACCTATCTCACCAAGTTCCGTTAAGTTTTGTGTGATTGAAGTTTTCAAGTTTTGGGTGAGATATCGATATGAGGAGAATAAGGAGTGGCAAGACCCTAAGCTTGGGGATGTCCAAGGCACCCCAAGGTAATATTCAAGGAAGACTCAAGCGTCCAAGCTTGGGGATGCCCCGGAAGGCATCCCCTCTTTCGTCTTCAACACTATCGGTAACCTCACTCGGAGCTATATTTTTATTCGTCACATAATATGAGTTTTGCTTGGAGCATCATTTTATTCTGTTGATATTTGCTTGGTGTTATCAATAATCATGTTTTGTATCTTTTAGTTCAATAAAATGCCAATTATAGCCTTTACCATGCTCAGTTTGCAAGTTCATGTGTTGCTGTTTGAAAACAGAAAGTTTTCTGTTATGTCCAGAATATTCCTGAGTAGTCAGAACATGATAAAAATCTGAAATTTTTACACAGTAAGCATGCATGAGTCCTCTATCACGTGGTAATTTTTCAGAATTTTTGGAGTTAGGGAAGTATGATTCTTATTCACCCTTTACAGACTATCCTGTTTTGGCAGATTGCTGTTATAGTTGCATTGTTTGCATATGTTTGCTTGTTTAATGTTTCTATTTGAGGATAGGAGTATTAAATATGCAGAGGCATTTAGTATGCAATGTTTAATTATAATTTTAGTGACTTGCTATAGTAGAGAATGTTAAGGTTTTGAGTTGATTTATACTAACTTATCTCACGAGTTCTTGTTGAGTTTTGTGTGGATGAAGTTTTTAAGATTTAGGGAAACCGTGATATGAGAGGAATTAAGGAGACACAAAGGCTCAAGCTTGGGGATCCCCGGCATCCCAAGTATTTATTCTAAGAAGTCTCAAGCAACTAAGCTTGGGGATGCCCAAGGCATCCCAAATTAATATTTCAAGAAGTCTCAAGCATCTAAGCTTGGGGATGCCCCGGTAGGCATCCCACCTTTCTTCATCAACAATTATCGATCAGTTTTGGTTGAGCCTAAGTTTTTGCTTCTTCACATGATATGTGCTATTCTTGGAATGTCATTTTTTTTTGTTTTTCTTGCTGTTTGAATAAAATAATAAGATCTGAAATTTTTAAATGAGAGAGAGTCCTCACATAGCTACCTATTTACTTAACTATTCATTTGATCTTCACTTATATCTTTTTGGAGTAGTTTGTCATTTACTCTTGTTCTTCACTTATATCCTATGAGTAAATTGTTGAAATGAATTGAATATCATAACGTTGAAATTTATATGCTTCATATGCTTGTCCCATGGGGAGTAGTGACTTCACATACAAGAAGTATAAGTGGTAAAATTTATTGAAAGTTAACAAACATATTATTGGTCACTTGAACAATTCATGAAAGAATTTTGAAGGAAGAGAAATTTCACATATAAATATACTATCTTGGACATCTTCTATGATTGTGAGCCCCCATTAATTATTTTCAAGCTTGATCAAGTAGTTGACGTTGGACAAGGAAGACAACGTAATGAGTTGTGTTTGTTTATATTCACATAGAAGTTATATTGTCATGGATCCTCTAACATGTGGTGCTTGCTTAGGATCTTTTGCTAGCCAAAAAATCGTACTAAGTAGAGATACTACTTGTGCATCCAAAAACCCTTAAACCCAGTTTCTTGCCATGAGTGTCCACCATATCTACCTATGGGTTGAATAAGATCCTTCAAGTAAGTTGTCATCGGTGCAAAAAGCAATAAAAATTGCTCCTAAAATATGTATGATCTTTTATTGCAAGGGAAAATAAGCGTTGTACGAACTTGTGATGCTAAAGAAATAAAAGCGACGGACTGCATAATAAAGGTTGCTATCACAAGGGGCAATATAACGTGACATTCCTTTGCATTAAGAGCTTGTGCATCCAACAACAAAAAGTGCATGACAACCTCTGCTTCCCTCTGCGAAGGGCCTATCTTTTACTTTTCTGTATTTACTTTTTTGTATTTACTTTTATGGAAGAGTCATTAATGTTCATCTCTATTCCGCTCTATTTATTCTTTAGTTGGCAAGCATTATGTGGTAGGGAAAGATCCAGGCACATATATCCAGTTGAATATAGGTGATCATGAGTTATTATTGTTGACATTATCCCTGAGATAAATAAGTTGGGAGGCGAAACATTAAGCCCCTATCTTCCTATGTGTTTGACTGAAACGGTTTGTTCTAAAAATATGCTTTGAGTGTCAGCAATCATGGAAGACTAAAAGATGGTTGAGTATGTGGAATTTGCTAGATCAAAGCTCTTACATAGACCCTTCCTGAAAATAAGATGAATTGCAATTGTTTGATGACTGAGAACATAGTTTGTTAGTTTTCAAGAAAGTTTATGGCCTATACTTTAAACATGTGAATAGCTTGCTACTTGATCATGAGAAGTTTTATGAGATGAGCTACTGATTAGGATATATATTGATGCTAGAAAAAGTGATTGAAATTATCATTGATCAAACTTATGCATTATGCTAGCATTCACACTTCATAAATTATTTCTTTTATCATTTACCTACTCGAGGACGAGCAGGAATTAAGCTTGGGGATGTTGATACGTCTCCAACGTATCTATAATTTATGAAGTATTCATGCCATGTTTATAACAATTCTATATGGTTTTGGTATGATTTGATTAGAACTAACCCGGACTGACGCTGTTTTCAGCAGAATTGCCATGGTGTTGTTTTTTGTGCAGAAATAAAAGTTCTTGGAATTGGATGGAACTTTTTGGAGATTTTTTATGGAATAAATAAAAAATACTGGAACCAAGACCCACTGTAGGGGGGCCACCCAGTGCCCACGAGGCACCAGGGCGCGCCACCCCCCCCAAGCGCGCCCTGGTACCTCATGGGGCCCACGTGGCTCCGTCTGACCTGATTCCAACGCTGAAAAATCCTATAAATAGAGAAACCCCCAGAAATAACCCTAGAACTTTGACTCCGCCGCCGCAAGCCTCTGTACCTCTATGATTTCATCTACAACCCTTTTTCGGCACCCTGCCGGAGGGGGGAATCATCACCGGAGGCCATCTTCATCATCCCGGCGATCTCCATGACGAGGAGGGAGTAGTTCACCCTCTGGGCTGAGGGTTTGTACCAGTAGCTATGTGTTTTATCTCTCTCTCTCTCTCGTGTTCTTGATTTGGCACGATCTTGATGTATCACGAGCTTTGTTAATATAGTTGGATCATATGGTGTTTCTTCCCTCTCTATCCTTGTTGTGATGAATCGAATCTTTTCCCTTTGAGGTTTCGTTATTGTCGGATTGAATATTCAGATTTGAGAACACTTGATGTATGTCTTGCATATGAATACCCGTGGTGACAATGGGATATTATATTGATTCACTTGATGTATGTTTTGGCACTCAACTCGCGGATTCCCGAGGTGACATTGGGGTAATCTATGCATAGGGGTTGATGCACGTTTTCATTATCTTTTCTCCGATAGAAACTTTGGGGTGCTCCTTGAAGTTCTTTGTGTGGATTGAATATTATGATTATGAAGTTGTTTGATGCATATCGTATAATCAACTCACGGATACTTGTGGTGACATCGGAGTATCTAGGTGACATTAGAGTTGGTTGATGTGTATCATATGGTGTTATTTTAGCACGAACTCTAGGGCTGTTTGTGACACTTATAGGAATAGCTCAATAGATCGACCGGAAAGGATAACTTTGAGGTGGTTTCGTACCCTACAAACAATTTCTATCTTATGTTCTCCGCTAATAGGAACTTGGGAGTGATTCTTTATCGCACGTTGAGGGATGATTATATGATCCAATTATGTTAGCATTGTTGAGAGATTGCACTAGTGAAAGTATGAACCCTAGGCCTTGTTTCTAAGCATTGCAATACCGTTTATGCTCACTTTTGTTACTTGTTACCTTGCTGTTTTTTATTGTTCACACTACAAAACCTATATCTACTATCCATACTACACTTGTATCACCATCTCTTCGCCGAACTAGTGCACCTATACAATCTACCATTGTATTGGGTGTGTTGGGGACACAAGAGACTCTTTGTTATTTGGTTGCAGGGTTGTTTGAGAGAGACCATCTTCATCCTACACCTCCCACGGATTGATAAATCTTAGGTCATCCACTTGAGGGAAAATTGCTACTGTCCTACAAAACTCTGCGCTTGGAGGCCCAACACGAGTCTACAAGAATAAGTTGTGTAGTAGACATCAGGGAGAAGCGGTGAGTCTCCCCCCTGGATCTGAGGAACTCGAAGAATCTCGGGCGGACCGCATCAGTGATCTCCCGGACGCCATCCTTGGGGAGATCATCTTGCTTCTCCCCACCAAGGATTGCTGCCGCACCCAAGTCCTCGCATCTCGGTGGCGCCCTCTATGGCGCGCCGTGCCTCTTAATCTGGACTGCCATGGCCTATCTTTGTTCAATGATTTTGAACTCCCCGGAGCCATCATCTCCTCCCACCAGGGCTCCGTTCAACGCCTCTGCATCCCGGCATGCTACCTGTGCATGCCCTGCACGGTGGACGCCTGGCTGAAATCCCCTGAATTCGAAAAACTCCAGCTGCTTGAGTTGTACTATTCCCACATAATCCACATACCACATTCCGAACGCCATGTACTTTTGCCCTCAGCACCGATGTCCATCTCGCGGTTTGCCTCCTCTCTCCACACCACCACCTTCGCCCTGTGCAAACTACCAGACAATCTGGTACAAAAGCTTCGACTCCCACTTCTCGAAAAACTTTCACTTGTGGTGGTTCGTATATCGGAGGCCTCACTGCACAGCATCATCCAATCTAGTTGCCCTGCCCTGGAGTGCTTAGTGCTTCTTTTAACAGTTAAAATCGGTTGTCTCCGAATAAAGTCGCCTAACCTTGTAAGAATTGGAATTTCTTTTGACGTAGGGGAGCTCATCATCAAAGATGCCCATTCACTTCAAAGGTTGATCCTTGATTCTTGTTTTTCACCTTCACAAATAACGGTCGTCTCTGCGCCTAAACTGGAGACCTTGGGTGTAATTCATGATCTCTGTGATCATTTCAAGATGGTGTTTGGCTCCACAGTTATCCAGGTACTGTATATTACTCCCTCCGTCCCATAATATAATATAAGAACGTTTTTCAAACTGTTTTAGCTTCAAAAACGTTCTTATATTATGGGACAGAGGGAGTATCATCTACACTTTTGTAATCATAAGCTGCATTTTTCATATGTGCGCATAAGTTTGATATCATCTTGGAGTACACTTTTTGTACTAATATTATGTTCTATGCTCAATGAAGAGTTTGTCCATGGATAGCCTATCAGTAGTGTTGGATTCTGTCAAGATCTTATATATCAGTATTAATACTTTTGATCTGAACAAGATTATTGGCTTGTTGTGATGCTTTCCATGTCTAGAGAAGTTGTACATAAAGGTGATGATTTCACGCACATTGGAAGCCCATATATAGTGTACAAGAATTAACCGTTCAGTTGTTGCTCTTTCGACATACTCTTTTTTTAGACCTTAACTGTTTTCAATCTTCATGTCTATTTAGGCAGCAAGACGGGGTACAAAAGGTATAACCAATCGGTGGCATCGTAAGCACCAGGATTTTCTCAGTTCTCATGACATTCGTTTGAAGACAATAACGCTGGAAGGATATGTAGCCACCCATGCAAACACTAGATTTGTCACATTCTTCCTGCTGAATGCGAGTGCACTATTGTCCATCAGGTTTAAATTTATTAACAACGAAGTTTTGACGGATGGATATGTCGAAGAGCAAAAAAAGGAGTTTCAGGTGGACAAATGGGCTTCTGAACATGCCAATCTTCTTTTTACATCATCTTGTGCTCATATTCCATTAAATTTTACGACCCGGGGTGTTCATTTTATGGATCTGACCGATCCATTTGATTGTGACTGCTGAAAATACTGCTGCAGTTAGATGTTGTTGCCCTTTTCAATCTGGGTTTAGTCTAAACTTGATGAACAATTAACCCTCGTGCTTTTGTACAGTTTGTAAGCTGGAGTTAGATGTTGTTGCCCTTTTCAACTCGGCTGTGGCTGTCATATTTTCTTTGAAACAAGGCAAATGGCTTATCATTTATTTAATTAAGATAGAAATACTGTAACCAATCCCAAGCAAGGGAAATAACATCACTCTCGCCGGCTCCTTGAGCTCATTGTGCATTACAGAACCCAAGTGCTTAGCGCCCGCCAGCAGCCACAAACTTATTTTGAGCAAGCACACCAAATGGGTTGTAGTTCCTAATAAGAAAGGTTGCATCGCCGTGATAGATTTGGATTGTGACATTTGGGACCCACAAGGAAAAAGCCTATCCAAGGTGGTGTCGACTTAGTCAACAAATGATTCTGCCTGCCAGCCGTTGGATTGACATCCAACATCTGTCGTGTTTCTTCTATCTCTTGTCTTCTTCCTCCAGACGCCCAAACGAAACCACGCCATCGGTCCCGTCTGCTACCGCCTGCTCCCGCCTCCCATGGCTGGCTGCGCCTTCGCCCACGCATTGCCACCCTACCGTACCCTCAAACGTTGGCCAGTCCATCCTTCCACTCCCCCACACGTCCTGTTATTCTCCGGCGACGTCAGCCCCAACCCGCACCCGCACCCGAACCAGTCAACCCTCGTACTCCCCTCTGCCTGCGAGTCTGCGACTACACTGCCGCATCTTCCACGGCTCCTGTTAGTTCCCGTCTGAGGCCTCGCCGTCGTCCTCCGCCTTGGTTCGCTCACCGCGGCGCCGCCGTCTGGCGTTGTCAACATGGTCAACAACCGAGAGGAATCAGGAGATGACTGTACGTGGAGAGGATGACAGTAGGGACCCACGAGGGTCATTGCAGTACACAGCAAGTGCCTTCTTATTACAAGCCAAAAAAATGCTTCCTCCTAATGGTTTGACATCTGGGTCCCGCGCCATTGTCAATGTAGTCAATAAGCGAGAGAATTGCCCAACGAGAGGCTGACACTAGGGACCCAGCAGCTCGCGCAGTTGTTTTTTTTGTTTTTGAGACGGAGCAGGGTATCAACTGGGCTGTGCGGGGGCTGCAGCCCGTCTAGCCTAGGCTTTTATTTTCTGTTTACCACATGACCAGCCCAGTTGTTTTTTTCTCTTTTTGAAAATGGCTAGCCCAGTTCTATTGTTTTTTGCAGAATACCCAACCGAGGCTTACTTGCTTTTCTCAGCCCTGCTGGGCTGCAAATCTTTCAAGACGAGGAGGGATGTATTCGGGGCTTGCCCAGAAAATGGACTATAAGTAGTGAGAAATGGGCTGTAAATTTTAAAAACAACACAGCAAACCGGCAATTAGTTTCAAATTACGTTTTTTTAGGATTTCGATATTTTAAATTTCATTGATTTTTTTGCGGTGAAAATTTCGTAGGATTTTAAATAAATATAATTTTATTTTTTAAATTAGTTTGAATCTGACTCGAAATTTTGGGATTAAAAACAGTTCGGACCCCACCGACATATGCAAAAATTCGTTGAGTTTTTTAACCGTGGCCAGAATATGGGCTGTAATGCTAACAAAAAGAACATGGGCTTCAAAAAAATCCTTAAGAATTAGCCAATGGGCTGTAAATTATTAAAAAAATGGCAAATGGGTTGTATGCTGTTTGCCACAGATTTGGAGGCTGACTTGTGGGCCTACTATGTTGACGCGTACGCAGGGCTTTGTGAACTTAGTCAACAAACGATTCTAGCGGCAGTGACCGTTGGATAACATCCAACGGTCGTGCTGCTTCTTCAATCTCTGATCTTCTTGCTCCAACCGCCCAAACCAGCGCCGGCGGGACCGCCTGCTCCCGCCTCCCATGGCCGGCTGTGCTGCCGCGCAAGCCTCACCGCCCCCTCCTACTCCCACCGCTGGCCAGACCATCCCTCTACTCACCCACACCTCCTGTTATTCTCCGGCGACACAGGCCTCACACCGCAGCCGAACCAGTCAACCCTCGTACTCCCCTCAGCGTGGGCATCCACTGCTGTGGCTTCGTTGGCTCCGGGTCATTCCCTTCCTGGGCCTCGCCGTCGTCCACTGCGTTGGTGCTCTCAGCGCGGCGTGGTCAATGTGGTCAACAAACGACAGCCATCGGAAAAGGGATGTACGTGGAGAGGCTGACAGTAGGAACCCACATGGTCCATGGCCGCACACAAGCAAGTGCCTCTTTATTACACGAAAAAATGAATCCTCCCCCTGACCGCTGGGACCCACCAGCTATAGCTTCGCACGGAAGGAAGTGCCTCATTATTACGCGGAAAAAAAGTTTCTCCCCATGACAACTGGGACCCACCGGATTTGGCGGCTGACTTGTGGGCCTACTAAGTTGATGCGTACGCAGGGCTTTGTCAACTTAGTCAACAAACGATTCTAGCAGCAGTGATCGTTGGATGTTAATCCAACAGTCATGATGCTTCTTCAATCTCTGATCTTCTTGCTCCAGCCGCCCAAACCAGCGGCGGCGGGACCGCCTGTTCTTGCCTCCCGTGGCCGGCTATGCTGCCGCGCAGGCCTCACCGCCCCACCCTACTCCCACCGTTGGCCAGGCCTTCCCTCTACTCACCCACATCCCCTGTTATTCTTCGGCGATGGCAGCCTCACACCGCAGC
Source organism: Elymus sibiricus (assembly GCA_039707655.1). NCBI lineage: Eukaryota > Viridiplantae > Streptophyta > Magnoliopsida > Poales > Poaceae > Elymus > Elymus sibiricus. The sequence continues at coordinate 70,449,952 of CM077670.1, forward strand.
CGAACCAGTCAACCCTCGTACTCCCCTCCGTGTGGGCATCCACTGCCGCGTCTTCCCCGACTCCGCGTAGTTCCCTCCCTAGGACTCGCTGTCGTCCACCGCCTTGGTGCTCTCGGCGCGGCGTGGTCAACGTGGTCAATGAACGACATCCATCGGAAGAGGAATGTACGCGGTGAGGCTGACAGCTGGACCCACCAGCTACATCTTCGCACGCAAGGAAGTGCCTCCTTATTACGCATAAAAAAAATGATTCCTCCCCCCTGACAGCTGGGACCCAACAGCTATATCTTCACACACAAGGAAGCACCTCCTTATCCTCCCTGACAGCTGGGACCCACCCGGTCGAAGCGTACGTAGCGTTGTCTGTCTGGTCGCGAACGTGTACGTATACTGGTCGATCGGTCTCTCTACAACGATGAACCATGGGCGTGTAAGGAGCAGCACGTGTCGTAGTAGAGCCCCCGACGTAGCAGTTCAGGCAGCCCCGTCTAAATCGTGTACACGTACGTACAGCCACACGGCAAAAAATACGGGCACGTATGTACATACGGGCGAGGTCTCGAACGTGTACTCGCGCATACGTACGGCCAGGGCTCGTATACATGGAGAGAGGCAACGGACGGTAGCAACGGCCTCCTGTTCATCGTCAGCCAACCGGCTGGGTCGGAACGGAGGAAACAACACCGTGTTCATCGGGAGCCAAGCGACTGGGTCGGAACGCGTCCTGTTCATCGGGAGCCAACCGGCTTGGACGGAACAGCCGTAACGGGGTCCTATTCATCGACTCGGGGTCTGGCGTACTGCAAAACGGAGGAAACGGCCTTCTGTTCGATCGCCTACGGTCGAAACGGGGTCCTGTTCATCGGCTGGGGGTCTGGCGTACCGCAAAACGGAGGAAACAGACTTCTGTTTGAGCGCCTATGGTGGAAACGGGGTCCTGTTGATCGGGAGGGCTCTGGCGTACCGCAAAACGGAGGAAACGGACTTCTCCCCAACTACCTACGGTCGAAACAGGGGTCCTGTTCATCGGGAGGGGTGTGGCGTACCGCAAAACAGGACTCCACGGGCTACTGTTCATCCACGGTTGACCTCCCTCCAGCCTCCACCAGCTACTGTTCATCCACCGTCGACTTCCTCCCGTCTCCACCGGTTACTGTTCATCCAGCCTCCACGGGGTCCTGTTCATCCACCCCAACCGGCTAGCCTCCTCGGGGTCCTGTTCATCCAGCGCCAACCGCCTACACGGCCGGGGTCCTGTTCATCCAACCCCCACCGGCTGGGTGGTGGGGCGTACGAGCGGGCGGCAGCAACGGGAACTGTTCATCAAGAGGCAACCCAACACCGGCTGGCTACGTCTCGCACGGGGGCTCGATCAGCTTCAGTAAGCAGCGAGAAGGATCGATCGGGTTCAGTTAGCAGCGAAGGGATCGCTCGGGTTCAGTTAGCATCGAAGGCATCGCTCGGGTTCAGTTAGCAGCGAAGGGATCGCTTGGCTTCAGTACGCAGTGGGATCGATCGCTCGGCTTCAGTACGCAGTGGGATCGATCGCTCGGGTTCAGTACGTGTAGTAGTGCGAGAGGGATCGATCGATCGCTCGGGTTCAGTAAGTGAACGCCTCGCTCGGGTTCAGTTAGCGAACGCCTCGCACACGCGCGCACGTACGAGAGAAACGCGCAAACCACACTGCATCGCTCGGCCCCGACCACCCACCGTAACCGGGAACTCCCCGAAAATTTCCTCGCCCTCACTTCTACCATGATTTTTTACGTCATGGACGACCCAAAGAATGTCATGCGGGTGCGTCTCTGGCCCGCCCAGGACAAAAAGCCCATTTTCTGTCATAATATTTTGTCATAGAAGTAGGAGCCCACCACATCTATGATGATACGTGTTTTTGTCACAATTATTGTCATAGAAGTGTCACAACCATGACAGAAAAAGTTTTCGTTCGGGCCATAATGTCATGCATGTGTCTTTTTTTTTTGTAGTGTGCAAAAGACGGCGCAGAAGTCCAGGAAAGATTGGGCATCAAAGATGAATGAAACACTCTGGGCTTATCGCACCACTTACAAGAATCCCATGGGGATGTCACCATACAAATTGGTGTACGGTAAGGCTTGTCATCTACCCTTAGAATTAGAGCATAAAGCTTTCTGGGCAATCAAAAATATAAATCTTAATCTTAAAGAAGCGGGAGAAAAAAGGTTGTTGGATATGCATGCTCTAGATGAACTTCGCAACAGTGCTTACGAGAGTGCCAGGTTGTTCAAAGAAAAGGTTAAAATGTGGCATGATCATAAGATACTGAAACGAACTTTCACTACGGGGGACAAGGTCCTCCTATTTAACTCTCGTCTCAAGTTGTTTTCAGGGAAGCTTAGGTCTCGCTAGGAAGGGCCCTATGAGATAGAAGAGGTGTACAATTCCGGAGCTGTTCATCTTAAAGGAGGGAAGAATGGTCCCTGGATCGTGAAAGGACAACGCTTAAAGATATACCTTGCGGATGAGCAAGAAGAGCGGAATATAGAAGAGGTAAGTTTCCTCACGATCGAGCTAGCCGAAGCTCTCCGTAAGGAACAACGAGTATAGGTCAGCACTCCGGTAAGATAGATGTGAATATCTAGATGAAATTATATTTTTCTTATAGACTTGTTTAATCTTACGTCTCATGGCTTGGAATTTTCGTCTATAGTTGGGAGCTTTGCTACTAATCTTTTAGGGATGAAAATTTTTCTAAGGAAGAAATTGGCACAACTGCCAACAGAATAAAAGACGATGTTCCAAACGACCGCGAGCGCCTGTTTGGGCGGTCGCACGAGAAAGAGACGGAGGAGCTGCGGGAGTCAGAATCAAAGATGGCGTAGCATACGGGCGTAGGCGCTCGTTTGAGCGGTCGTTTGGGGGACACTCGACGAACGCTGTGAAAACAGAATCAAAGACGGTGTTCCCGATGACCGGACGCGCCCGTACGAGCAGTCATTCGGTCCATCCCTATGGCAGGCAAAAAAAGGGGAATTTATCCAGCAGTAGGCCAAACGACCGGCCATACGAGCGCAGGTGCTCGTATGGAAGGCCGTCGTTGACCCGGTTGGCGCGATTCTTTCCTGATTTCATTTTGATTTCTTTCTAACTAACTTATTATCTCATATCTCGTGATTATCCCACAGGATTAGCCTTCATAAAAGGGAGAATGGGACGCCCATAAACCTAAAACCATCTAATCTCTCATCTTCTTTGGCTCCCATCTCCTCCAAAAAGCTTTTAGTTGCAGGCAACAAGCACGATCGCCGCCATGATCTCGTCCACCTGTGCTCGCATCATCCCCTTCCCCAACTTGGATGATGTTGAGCCCTCGGGTTGGGGGGGCCTGAGGAAGCTTAACATCAAGGAAGAACCTCATTAGGAGAAGAAGGATATGGAGGAGAAGGTCGAGGTGGTGGAGATCGAGGAGGAAGAACCAGCAAAAGAAGGAGATGATGACACTATTCCAGATGGGTATCCCCCTAATCCCTATCAATTCAATATCCACGGATCTATTCCGTTATTTCCTCTGGGGCCTCCTCAATCTAAGTGGGGAAAGGAACCACCAACCCCAGAGGAGATGAAGGAAAAGATTCGGGAGTTGAGAAAGTTTCCAAGGCTTGTGTCAATGTGATTGGGGATGGGATTGATTCTTACTGGTTGATGAGCAAGGATTTGGAAGCAAGAGTAGATGGTCTTTTTCATAAGATCGGGCTTATGATTGATACTCTTAACAACAACACTGCACAACTTGAGTTTTTGACCCAGATTGTAGATGACCAGCAAGCCGTGATCGAGGAACTGAAGAACAAGCTTAAGAGCATCTGCGCTGCCTTCCAGGAATTCCAGGAGTGAGCATGAAACGCTTTGTGCCTGGATCTCCCCGACTTGATTATAAGCTTGGGGGAGATTCATGTGCACTTTGTATCTTTACCCTTTTTGCATTTACCTTTCCGTGAGATTAGATAATAAGCTTTATTTTCAATAAGTTTGAACTATCGATTTTCCTCTTGAATAAGGAATGATCCCTTCCAATGAGTTTAAGGATATCTTGATGTGTGAGAACATTACTTTTGTTTGAAGAACGTGCTTGATAGTTGTTGTGATCTAAGTAGTAGTGCATATTTACTTACATGATGATTATAAGTCCCCCACATCTTAGTTGTGTAAATTTTTGAAGGGAGATAAAACAACTATATATGTTAGCTCATTGAAAGGTTCAACTTACTTAAGGGCAAGCAAACAAATTAATACTATGATAAAATACCTTAGAAAATGAAGTCTCTCTGAGAATAAGGCTGGCTTACACTTAAAGTTTCATTAAGCCTTTAGTATGATTCAATGAGGAGAGACTGAACCCTTTGATAAAAACTTTTTACAAGCAAAATGAAGAAGAAACCACTTGCCCGGTTGAAACAACAATGAACTAGGATATGAAGTTGTTACTTGTCCTCGGTAAAATTAAATGACAAGATGTGGATGCCTGCATGATCATTACCAGAGTAAGTATGGGCTATTGTTTGCCACATATACGCGTCAACAAACATTCCTCTTGGGAGTAATGGACTTATACCTTTTGGTATCCGTATCTTATAAACACGAGGGTGACCTCATTCTTTACAAGCCACGGTACTTGCTCGGGGACAAACAAGACTTAAGCTTGGGGGAGTTGACGAGTCCAATTTACGTGATGTTTTTCCTTTATATTTTGTGCCTACAAGGTGGGCTTTGTGGAATTTTACCGCGTTCGCGCACTTCTTTTTGTTGATAATCCCTCAGGTAACGTCTTTTGGAGCAATATTCATTTAACGGAGAAAATCCTCCAAAATGGTAGTGGAATCACACATTAAAGGTGATAAACACTTTCCATAAAAAAATCAAGCAAGAAGGCCAAGGAGACAGCCGTCGTCGCGCTCCCAGAGCGAACGACGACGTTCCATGCGACCGCGCGCGCTCGCATGAGCGGTCGTATGGCACGCCGCCGCCTCTGGGGGATCGACTATTTTCACCCCATCGAAGCGGATCGGGGAGAGGACAAACAGAGACTCCAGAAACGCATCCAGAAGGCAGAACCCTAGCCGCCGGAGCCCATCCGGAGGGAGGATCAACCAGGAGAAGAAGGGGATTCCTCTCACCGCGTGAGGAACGACATCATCATCAACATCTACATCATCACCATCTTCATCATCATCGTCATCCACATCCTTATCATCTGCAACATCAAGAACCCTAGTGGATCCTTCGGTGTATCGGTTGAATCATTCGCCCCTGTATCCCATTACCATTGTCATGATGATTGTTGTTCTTATGTGTGAGTAGACCCCTAGTTCTCGGGGCTATGGATGAACCTTGGTATGTGTAGGATCTGAAACGTTTATCATGGATATGAGATCCTCTGTTGAATGCTTAGTTTAATAACTTCGTGAATGTTGTGAAGGGGCCCGACTTAGCATTTGTGCCTATACTGGCCACGAAGTATATCACTGTCTTTGCATAGGTCTAGGACGTGGAGGTAATTCGAGGTGACAGTAAAAGCCTACTGCTCCTAACCTTTACAAATGACTGGGGATTTACGGAGAACCCTTAGTGAGGCCGCGTCCACGGGGAAACCCTTAATTATCATGAGTCGTAACCCGTAGGGGGAGACTATGATGGTGGCGTGCGTGGCACGAAGTCTACCATGAGTAGAACGTGTTTTATACCCGGCTCCGCCCAGCATAAACGTCAACAGTGGCTCAAGTATCCTTTCCATGCTATGCTCATGCGTAGTAGTACTAGAAACATACCAATGGGGATTCCGGACTCCCTGAGAACGCCTTTTTAATTTTGTTGTCTCACCATTATTTACCATTTTTATCTTTCATTTACTTTTATGTTATTCAGTTACAAGTCACCATTTCACTCAATCCTTATTTAAATCCGCCCTCACTCTGCTTCAAGTCTACAATTATCTACAGGCACAAAGTTACATAATTCTCTACAAGAGGCAAAAGCCTCATTCCTGTGCTCCCTGTGGGATCGATACTCTTACTTCGAAAAGGCTACAACGAAACCATGTGCACTTGCAGGCTATCAGTTATCTTGTCGGTAAGTTGTTTCTCGTTGGAGATGACGTAGTAGATGCAATTGGCGATGCAGAGGATAGGAGGGAAGAGCTTATTCGAGCAATGAATGAAAGAGTTCAGGCTTGCAATGAACATAGGCACTTGCAGGTGGAATGTATGAAAGGCCTATGCTTGTAGGAAATACCAGAGGCATTGAAGCTGGAATGGATGAAAGGGCTAGGCTTGCAAACAATACTGGAGGCATAGGGGTTACGGGTAGCATGACCAAGCAACAAGCAGACACGCTTTTAGGTTTACGTAGGGAAATGTTGCTATTTCACTTTTGAAGATTGGATAGCAAGTGATGTAGGTGTAATGATAAGGATCAAATAGATGATCCGTAGGTTTTGGCCCAATATTTCACAGCAAATCAACAGATAACAAATCTTTCAATCATGTGATGAATGCAGCCTGAAGACAAGGAACAGATTCCAACACGCAACGTGGTGATGATCAACACGCCTCACACCCCAGCCTGATAATTCTTGATTCACACAAGAACCTTCACACAACTTTATTGAATCTAGACATACGACGGCACCGTCCCCGGAGGGATGCTCCACCCCGAAACACAACACAATGTCAAAACTCTCAAAATTCTCAAACCCCCCTCTAAACCTAGCCACCGGCCTACTTAAATAGGCAGCCAGAAAACTAGTCGGTTGGACAGGCCCACACCGAAACACACAAAATAAAATTCCTAAGTGGCCTGCAAGATGACATGTAATAATAAAAATAGATAAAACTGCAACGGACCAAGTACATGGTTCGATCACCCCCTTTGGCATGCCTCTAACTTGGTGGAGTCCTGAAATTGGGCTTCACCTCCTCCTTCATGGGAACAACATGAGGCACTTGGATGCCCTCGTCATGTAAGGAGTACTCAGGTGTAAGCATTGTTGAACTTGATGTCAATGTCAATCCTTAGTCTGCTTAGGTAATGAAGTAATGGTCATGTGTGGGTGATGTTGAAATAATGGTTAGTTTGTTTAGGTGAACTAGTGATCATCTTTTGGTATGTATGACGTGATGTTAGACATGTTTATGTTGGTACTATAATGTCAATGTAGCCTCTCTATTTTCAAGTTCCTTGTATGATAAAGATGTTGGTGCAAGATGAGTGTATACTGGTCATTTTACTCTTGGACAATGCTATCATTGTTAATGTTGCGAGATGTCCATGTACTGGCCATGGTTATATGCATGATTTTGTCATTTTGGCAAAATATCTAACATTCCAGCTCAAAGACAAACAAGTTGATGCTCATTCAAGCATGTTGGAAAAACATGTTACATGTCAGTATCAAAGACAGACAAGCAGCTGCAAAATATGTTGTTTGACCAACAACTCAAAGGCTTGACAGTGCATAGTTGACATAAGCACATGCATCCATTTTAAATCTGGGACATACATGATCAAAAATTGATCCATACTCATGTCATGACATCGATATGGATCAATTAATCCACTTCCCAGCATTCTAATGTTCACAGTGATAACAAAAAGGGATAAATCCTGACTGAGTATATAATGCATTAGAACATTAAAACTACAAGTAGCCCTAGTCCCTGAAGATATCAAACATTGATGTTCTCTTGACTTTTTTAGGCAGCACTCCCTCAGCACCTGATGGTTGCTCTGACTCTGCATGTCTCTTAACCAGCAACAACAACTTGCCTTCTCATCTCATCATTCCTTGAAGCAACAACAACTTGCTTCTATGCTTCTCTTTTTGATGTTGTTGCTTACTTCTCCATTTCTCCTTTTGCTGCAGCAGCATGCCTCTGCGCTAGTTTCTCTGCAACAATCGCCTCTCTCTCAGCCTTTTTTTTCAGCTCCTTGCTTTTCTTTCTTGTCAGCAGCTGTAGTTTCCTTTGTCTCTAAAATTATCTGCCTCGTCTCCGCTTGAGCCTGCTTGGTTATTGCTGCATCTTCTTTCCTATTCTCCATCTTCTTAGCAATTGTCTGTCTCTTTCTGTCTGCCTCTAATGCTTTCTTTTCTTCTTGCTCATGTTTCTTCCTGGTTGCATCTTCTGCTTCCTTTTGTTGTTCTTCTCTCCTTGCTGCAAGTAGAGCTTGTTTTTCTGTCTTCCAACTCTTTGTCTCTCTGCTTCTTTGGAGCTAGAAACTTTTCGCAACAGTATTCTTTTGATGACTTTCCTCAACAGTTCAACAGTTTGGAATACTTGTCCAACATGGAGTCTGGGATAATGCAAGTCCTCCGATCTGAAAGCCTTGAATGTAAACCCCTTTATCATCTGAATCTAGTGCCCATAAATCATCGCCTGATGATTCATAGTTCATCTTCTTGCTCATCTTTTGCTCTATTACTAGTTTTCTCATTTCCTTTATCCGATCCTTTATCTTTTGCATTAACTTCAACTTTCTGCTTCCCTTTGTTCTTTCTCTCTTCAGGCTCATCCATATCCACATTGTCAACATATAGATCATCATCACCATCACTAATGTCATAGTCATTGTCCACTATGGCACCAGGATCAAAGTATGAGTCATCTGAATCACTATCATCTCCTGCATCTTGTGCTTCCATGTCATAAGAATAATTGCTCTGTCTGGTTCTCCTTTTGCACACTCATGTTCTACCACTAACAATGTCATACTGCTGGCTGACACTCTCATGAATTGACTTTTCAACAATGGGCTCTTGTTGTGTGGACTATATCACAACAGGCTCTTCCACAATTGCAGCTTGCACACAAGGCAGCTTGCGCACAAGGCTCCTAGTGCCAGAAGAACACTTCCTTCTTACAAACACAAGCTTATTGACATCAACCTCTGAACTCTCTTGGTAAGTAACTTGTATAGGAATAGAATGAGGATGATCTGCATCTGCATCTGCATGCTCTGCATCTTTAGGACGATGTTTAGCATTCTCTGCATCCACATGTACAACCTCACTACTTTCTACCTCATTGTTCCTTGTCTTTGAAGAACTGAAAACTAAAGGAAGGTGGGCTATTCATCATCCTCATTGAGGTTTACATTGAAGCTATCATCATGGTCTAAGTATAGACTGAATGGGTTGTGACCAAGTGACACAAATGTGAGCATATGATCCGTATCTTCATCACCTCTAATTTCTCTCAACCCATTCATGTTGGTTGACGAAATAGGAACACAACAATACACCTTCATTCTGCTTGAAATCTCCCATCCAATCTCCTCCACTAGATGTTCAATCATATCTGGAGACCATGCCACTACATCTACTTCATCACACCGCACCACACGCCCATTGACATAAAACTGATTGCTACCTTGGCAAAGGAAATATCTACCGTGGTTAAACTGAACTGAAAATTTGTTGCTTCGCGGTCCTACCAAGATCAAAACATGTGTAAACATGCATCAGAATCGTCTACAAGCAACCACCTTTATAGAGCAAAATCTCTACCCCGAACCCCCCAAATCGTGCGCAAAACCCTAGCAAAATCTCCAACTTTAGTGCGGACAGAACTATCTAAACAACTCAATACTAACAATGCCCAAACCTAGGTCGGCGATTCACATACCAGGAATCTCAAACTTGACGAAGAAGATTGGGGGCTTACTATAGTTCGGGGACAGAGCACCGTCAGGTCGACGATCAGGGGCCATCGTGGCGACACCTCTCAAAGCGACAAGTCTCGCCTAACCCCCACGCACTTCCACCGGAGATGGGGGCGGTGGCACCGACGATTGCCTTACTTGCATACCGTTACACTGCTTCCTTGATCGAAGACGAAGAGATAAGGGGGTTTGATGCACTGCCAAGCAAACCGGAGAGTTTTCTAAAAAAATACCACGCAAATCCACGCTTTTTGCCAGCTGACGCTTCAGACTGGTCAACACGTGATCAACAACGACAGATACGGTGAACAATGACCGTACAATCACATCTTGTTGCATTTACTGACCGTATTTCTGAATATGGTGACCAAAGTGAGCTTTCTTCGCAAGTTCAGTGACCGCCAATGTATTCTACTCTTTGCAATTCAGACCCTAATGGCTTCATTTGTTCAGCTCTTAGAATTCCGTGCACTGCAGGGTCAGGGCCGTAAAACTCCAGGCGAGCAAAACTTCCCAAAAGAACCCCTCGTCTTTCCCCTCTCCGATCCACTCCTACAACCTCCGATCTCCCCGGCGTCCAAGCTCCTCTCCAACCTCGGCGCGAAATGGCCACCACCGTCGGCGCCGCGCCGACGGCAATGGACGAGAAGGCCCGGCGCACGCGCGATCTCCTGGCCAGTTTCTACAACACTGACCCCGCGGCCGCCGGCGCGGTCGCCGCGTCCCCGGCGCGGCCCTCCCCTACCGCCGCCACCGCATCGCCGCTCGAGTCCATCAACTCCACCTCCTTCAACCCCGATGTTTACATGGACGTCCTGGTTCGCCCACATGCTCCCTGCTCCCTCTATACGTGGTCTCCCAGATCCAGCTCTCCGTGTCTCGGTCGGATCTCATGGCTGGGCATGCTTTGGATAGACTAGCAACTAACATGATTACCTGTAATAATAACTGCCAGTAATTGATAGCCTCTGGTTACAATTTACCTGATTGATGCACATTGCAGCAACGCATTTTGCTCGTCTGGCTATAATTTGAAGTATGGGCTCCTTAAACAGAGTTCTGTTTTCATAATTATTTTGTTGAATGATGCATGTGGATGTAAAATGTGTCTCCCTTTCATTGTAAAACCTCAGTTGAATTTATGTAGAAGCTTAATCTGGAGTATGGTATCTAGGTACATGTGATGGTGTTCAGCACAACTACTATCATTTTTCTGCCAGCTTTTTCTGTCCTGTAGCTTAGATTGACCGCCATTCTGATCAGTGGAGTTCCTGTACGAGCTACCATGAACTATATTTGAACTGGTGAACAGTATCCCATTTCCGTATCAGTACCGCATAACTTGCAATATTCAGTTGAATTGCTCGAGTTATCTACACTATTTCCTTGCAGTGTTGGCTTGCTGTGAATAGTTTTATATGAAAGGCGAAATGGTTTTGAGTGTTTTTTGCGAGACAAAATTTGTCTGTTATGGCTAGTGGTTATTGATTATTAAAACAGCGCAGTAGACACATGGAACCAGAGTTTAGCTTGGCTGTTCTGAATTTCAATGAACTCTGACTTCCTTGTGTTCTGTAGGTGCAACAATCAAATCTGGAAGCCCTTCTACAGAGGCATGTGAAGATGGCTGCCGAGATCAAGAACCTGGACACAGACTTACAGATGCTGGTATATGAGAATTATAACAAATTTATAAGTGCAACTGACACTATAAAAAGGTGATGGTATTTCCTTCACTGTGACAGCTCTCTGCTCTTCCTTCTATTAGTGAGTTTGAGATACTAGTGCTATTACGTGCTATAGTGGTAATGTTCTTTATGTACCTATGTTTCTCCTGCAGGATGAAGACTAACATTGCTGGTATGGAGACAAACATGGAACAACTACTTTCAAAGGTTTGCATCATGATGTTGTTGATGTACTTCTTGGGACATAGTTGAACCAACCTGCCTTTATTTTTGCCAGATAACATCAGTGCAATCAAGAAGTGACACAGTGAACACATCTCTTTTCAACAAAAGAGAAAACATAGAGAAATTACACCGAACACGCAATCTCCTCCGGAAAGTTCAAGTAAATCCTGTTCTATTTTTGCTATTCTTCTCGAGAACTAATAATATATGCAGAATCGTTTGTGTTGTTGTCCTTGACAAACAATGATTTATACATGCAAGTTAGGCTATGTGGATCCCAGCAATTGCAATTTGTTAAAGCTAGTGATATTTCATTGTTTTCCGTATTTAGCCTAACCTGGCCCATGTTATAGTGGTCCAATGGACCTATGTATGTTGTGGATTTTGTCCTATGTCTAGAATTGAATGTGACAGTTGGCATAAAACCCAGGGTACTGTATAGTTTTTTTAAGTTTTAACTTCGTGAAGCAAGTACAACATAACACATAAGTTGTTGTGCATGTTGTAGTTTTTTTTTTGAGGGGAGTGCATGTTGTAGCTTATTTCATTTGGAAGTTGGGTTATGATCATTACATTACTTGTGTGTCTGTGTGGTTGTGTCTCTTATTTCATCCAAAATGGACCATTCACAACTTTTCTGAAATCAAGTTACTTTAGATTACATAGAAACTATGTTGTGCTTGACCACCATGAGTTTTTGTCTTAGTTGAAGACATGCTATGTAGATGCTTGTTCAGGACTGCTCTTTCACATATTTGCTCCATGAGCTCTTTAATATTCTATTCAGAGTATTAGCACTACCTGTGAGTTCTGAGTGCTGAAGATATGCAGAGGCCAACAAACTTAAGATGATGCCAATTTTCAATATTTTGTTTGCAGTTCATATACGATCTGCCAACTCGGCTCAACAAATGCATCAAGGCAGAAGCATATGCGGATGCTGTCAGATTTTTTACTGGAGCGAAACCTATTTTTGAGGTTCAGTTCAGCTATTTCCCCTTAGAAACTTTCCAGACACATTTTTAGCATTATCTTCATAATTTTTCTTTATGGTAGGCCTATGGTGATACATCCTTTCAAGACTGTAAAAAAGCATCTGAGGAGGCAATGGATTTGGTTATACAACAGCTTCAGGTAATTGTCTACATTTTGGCTCAGATTTGAGATTTGTATGGAAGAGCTTAATGTTAATCCTCTATTCCTAAGTAGTTGGAACCCACAATCTATTTTTCCTCTACATGCAGCCATGCCACATCAGCAAGTTATGCATGCCTGCCATGTCATCAGCCCCACTAGCAATCATTAATAGCTATATTTTTGTGTTCTTGCAATGAGCACATCATCAACGTTGATGTAGCCATTGGATCTGCTATCTTGATCTATCAACATCCGTGTGATCTAGACATAGAAAGAGCCTCTCTACCATGTAGCACGCATTAGTGCAGTCTCAATGGGTTTTATAATCTTTTATCTTAAGATTTTTATTTTTATTTGTTTTGCTAAAATTTCCCACATGCTTTGAATCTTAATGAATGGATTTACATTCTATACGTTATTTAGTAATCTTTAATTCCGCGGTAATGCGCGGGGTATCATCTAGTTTGACAGCAATGATGTAAGATTTCAGTCTTCATGGGTGTTTTCCCCTTGCTACAAGGCATATAATGTGATCCTTTCTATTGCTTTGTTAAATAATTGTGTTATCCTAATCGTATCATCATGTTTACTGCTGTTACTATTTACTTATTTTAAGTAAATTTGCAGGCAAAGTTGTACTCAGATTCTGAACCTATTGAAGCAAGAGCAGAAGCTGTGGTGCTTCTTAAGCAACTTAATTTTCCTGTATGTATTTTTTCTATCTCTTCATTATTTACATGCCAATTTTGTTCCAATAAGGATGGCAATGGATATTTGCGGGTACCTGGGCAGGGTTTGGATATTTTTTGCACCCATGGGCAGCGCCCGAACCCAAACCAACTAGTCTTCGGTAGGGCATGGGCATAATTCTATACATGTGGGTATGCCGGTATGCCCGAACCCGACCCAGTAGTCTGACTTGTGGGGCAATATTCTCTGATCCCTACCATACTATCGTTTCCCCCATAGTAATTTTTTCTCTAAAAAAGCATCGTAACTTACTCCGCTGACTTTTCAAGTTGTGCTATGTCATTTTGTGAGAATCTTTGATGTTGTGCTATTGTCTGAAGTGCTGATCTTAAAATTGGTAAGCATTTTTGTTGTTTCCTGAGGTATCGCGTATACATGTTGAGGGGAGAGGACCCAATGGATATCCATACCCGATTGTTATCCATTCCATCGGGTTTTGACACGGGCATGATTTTCTACGTGTGTTTTTTTTTTTTGGGCAGACAGAGTGTTAAGGAGTATTAGTATTAGGTCTAGGAGTCTTATTAGGCTATGTTTACTTTCCTTGTACCCCAAGTCTTGTGTAATGTATATATGCCCTTTGGGTCTTGCAATACAATCAAGTTGCATCCACAACATGGTATTAGAGCCTAGGTTTAGGTCTCCTTCGGGCGCCGCAACTCGTCCCCTCTCCTGATCGTTTTTTTTTTCCGGTCTCTGTCTCGATCCAATCTTGCATCGGCCGTCGCTGCTCCTCTCTCCGGCCGGCTGCTGCTGCCTCCCCCCCCCCCTCGGCTACCGCTTCTCTGCCTGCGCCGAGCCGCCTGGCTTGCGCCTCTCCAGATCGAGCGGCCACAACCTCCCGCCCGCTGCGTTGATTGGCTCTGTACGACGTGTCCGCCCGCCAGCGCGTGCCTCTTCTGATCGAGCAGCTCACCTGCCTTCCCATGTATGCGCCACAGCCTTCCCGCGTGTGTGCCACCTTCTGCCGATCTCGTGTCCAGCCCGCCGCGTTGACGAGCTTAACACAGAGAATGCCTTCATGGATTTGGGTATGGATTTGATATTGGTTCAACCCGAGCCGAACCCGACCCATTGCCATCATTTCCAAGTAGCTCTCGGTTTGGTCTTCTTATTAACAAAAACTTAATAACTCTGCTCTTCTTTCCAATTCTCCTCACCTGTCCACACTCCTGACTTGAAGGATGAGTACTGGATGGTGAGAGAAGCATCTGTAAATTGCATAAAATACAAACACATGTATCATAGCCAGTGGTCACTACTCTTTTCGCATTTGACACACAATTTGTTCCTAACAGTGTGTGCTCTCTTAATTATCACTATTTGACCCTCAGGCACGAACTGGCTAGTTGTCATAATGTCTAGTGCTTTTACAGTTTGCACACATAAGAACCCTATCAGATAGCCTGGTGGAATTTCCAAACTTAATGATTGTTGAATCGGAAGCTTCCGGGCTTCCCTCTTGTATCTCTAGGCAGCGGATGTGATTTATTTGGAGCACAGGTAAATGCAATCTGTTAGTCAAAGTCCAATTTAGTATGATGACTGAGCCATTCCATAAAACATTTCTCTGATGCAAATAATGTTGGCTTGTCATGTTAAACAACTATCATTTTCTCTGTCCATCACTTTCAATCACTCAAACGAGGCATTGCAAATACATTGAATCACTGTTTATAGAACGTCCTGGAACTATGTGTATGATATGGGCATGTGGCTTTACAATGAATTACTGAAAATAATATGGTACAGCTTCACGATCTTTTTATGCAAATATCGTGACTAGTCGTGTTATTATGATGTGCATATTGAAGTCAGAGTTTGTGCTCATATTGCGCTGATAAATAGTTATCACAATGATTGCATATGTTGCCATTTGCTCTGTAAATCGTGTCATACTATTTTATGTTGTATCTGTGAACAGGTCGACAACCTTAAGTCAAACCTACTTGAGAAGCTTGAAGATTGCCTTTTAAATTTGCAGACCGAGCCCACACAGGTATATATCAGAAATATTAGAACAAATAAACTACTGGCATTTTATTTTGGGTGGAAATTCTGTAATCCACCTAGCTTGTGTTGCCTATGTTGTGATTTCGACATGCATTAAATCATCTAATATAGTTAACACCCTACAGATCTAGTCTATCTGTAGCACTTTATTCGCTAAATCCCAATGGTGGGCGGCCTCCATGGAGGTCGTTTTTAAAAAAAAATCGAAAAACATATTTTAAAGTTCCAAAAATTCTGAAAAAAATCACACATGTTTACATGGATGTATTCTACAAGTGTGTAAATTTTGAAGATGAAATACATTATGGTGAGAGCTACACAAAAAAGACAAATCGCGATTTTCAAACTTATGAACAGTGCAAACACTGTTCACTATTAGAAATGCAGGATTTTCTCTTTTTTGTGTAGCTCTCACCACAATGTATTCCATTGTCAGATTTTATACACATGTTGAATACATCCATATGAATGTGTAGAATTTTTTTCAGATTTTTTTGAAACTCCAAAATGTGATTATCTAATTTTTCAAAATAACCACCTCCATGGAGGTTGCCCGCCAAAAGCCCGCACTCCACTTTACTTCCCTTTTTGCCAACTCCTATATATATCATAATGCTATTTTGTATGTTCTGTCGCAGGCTTCAGTTGGTGATATTTCAAAGACATTCCGTGCTTATCTCATAATATTTCCTGATTCAGAAAGTCGTCTCATTGAACTTGCACATGCTTTGTTCACAAAGTAAGCATCACATACTTTATGCAATTTTACAAGTGGACCATTAGCTATTTTTAAATCATGAATGACTACGTCCTGTCCATGGTACTTGCCATTATGGAACCAAGAATACTGACCAAGGCAATTACCAACAACAACAACAACAACAACAAAGCCTTTAGTCCCAAACAAGTTGGGGTAGGCTAGAGGTGAAACCCATAAGATCTCGCGACCAACTCATGGTTCTGGCACATGGATAGCAAGCTTCCACGCACCCCTGTCCATGGCTAGTTCTTTGGTGATGCTCCAATCCTTCAGGTCTCTCTTTACGGACTCTTCCCATGTCAAGTTCGGTCTACCCCGGCCTCTTTTGACATTATCAGCACGCTTTAGCCGTCCGCTATGTACTGGGGCTTCTGGAGACCTGCGCTGAATATGTCCAAACCATCTCAGACGATGTTGGACAAGCTTCTCTTCAATTGGCGCTACCCCAACTCTATCTCGTATATCATCATTCCGGATTCGGTCCTTCCTTGTGTGGCCACACATCCATCTCAACATGCGCATCTCCGCCACACCTAACTGTTGCACATGTCGCCTTTTAGTCGGCCAACACTCAGCGCCATACAACATTGCGGGTCGAACCGCTGTCCTATAGAACTTGCCTTTTAGCTTTTGTGGAACCCTCTTGTCACAGAGAATGCTAGAAGCTTGGCGCCACTTCATCCATCCGGCTTTAATTCGATGGTTCACATCTTCATCGATATCCCCATCCTTCTGCAACATTGACCCCAAATATCGAAAGGTGTCCTTCTGCGGCACCACCTGCCCATCAAGGCTAACATTCTCCTCCTCCTCGTGCCTAGTAGTACCGAAAGCGCACCTCATGTACTCGGTTTTAGTCCTACTAAGTCTAAAACCTTTCGATTCCAAAGTTTGCCTCCATAACTTCAACTTCCTGTTGACCCCCGTCCGACTCTCATCGACTAGCACCACATCATCCGCAAAGAGCATACACCATGGGATATCTCCTTGTATATCCCTTGTGACCTCATCCATCACCAAGGCAAAAAGATAAGGGCTCAAAGCTGACCCTTGATGCAGTCCTATCTTAATCGGGAAGTCATCAGTGTCGCCATCACTTGTTCGAACACTTGTCACAACATTATCGTACATGTCCTTGATGAGGGTAATGTACTTTGCTGGGACTTTGTGTTTCTCCAAGGCCCACCACATAACATTCCGCGGTATCTTATCATAGGCCTTCTCCAAGTCAATGAACACCATATGCAGGTCCTTCTTTTGCTCCCTATATCTCTCCATAAGTTGTCGTACCAAGAAAATGGCTTCCATGGTCGACCTCCCAGGCATGAAACCAAACTGATTTTTGGTCACGCTTGTCATTCTTCTTAAGCGGTGCTCAATGACTCTCTCCCATAGCTTCATTGTATGGCTCATCAGTTTAATTCCACGGTAATTAGTACAACTCTGAACATCTCCCTTGTTCTTGAAGATTGGTACTAATATACTCCGTCTCCATTCTTCTGGCATCTTGTTTGCCCGAAAAATGAGGTTGAAAAGTTTGGTTAGCCATACTATCGCTATGTCCCCGAGGCCTCTCCACACCTCAATGGGGATACAATCAGGGCCCATCGCCTTGCCTCCTTTTATCCTCTTCAAAGCTTCCTTGACCTCCGACTCCTGGATTCGCCGCACAAAAAGCCTGCTAGTATCAGCAAAGGAGTCGTCCAGATCAATGGTAGAGCTCTCACTCTCCCCATTGAACAGCTTGTCAAAGTACTCCCGCCATCTATGCTTAATCTCCTCGTTCTTCACCAGGAGTTGATCTGCTCCGTCCTTGATGCACTTGATTTGGTCAACATCCCTCGTCTTCCTCTCTCGGATCTTGGCCATCTTATAGATGTCCCTTTCGCCTTCCTTCGTGTCTAACCGTTGGTAGAGGTCCTCATACGCCCGGCCCCTTGCTTCACTCACAGCTCGCTTTGCGGCCTTCTTTGCCATCTTGTACTTCTCTATGTTGTCTGCACTCCTATCCAGATATAGGCGTCTGAAACACTCTTTCTTCTCCTTAATTGCCTTCTGGACATCATCGTTCCACCACCAGGTATCTTTAGCTTCTCTTCTACTTCCCCTGGACACTCCAAACTCCTCTGAGGCCACCTTACGAATGCAAGTCGCCATCTTCATCCACATGTTGTCTACATCACCTCCTTCCTCCCAAGGGCCCTCCTTAATGACCCTCTCCTTGAACGCCTGAGCTACCTCCCCCTTGAGCTTCCACCACTTCGTTCTAGCGACTTTGGCACGCTTGTCCCGCTGGACACGAATCCGAAAGCGGAGGTCAGCAACCACAAGCTTATGCTGAGGGACAACACTCTCTCCAGGTATCACCTTACAGTCTAGGCATGCACGCCTGTCTTCTCTTCTCGAGAGGATGAAATCAATCTGGCTAGAGTGTTGTCCACTACTGTAAGTCACTAGATGTGATTCTCTCTTCTTAAAGAGGGTGTTAGCTATGATCATGTTGTAGGCTAGCGCAAAGCTTAAGACATCTTCTCCTTCTTGGTTCCTGATGCCATAGCCAAAACCCCCATGCACCCCTTCAAAACCTGTGTTAGATGTGCCCACGTGGCCATTGAGGTCTCCTCCTATGAAGAGCCTCTCGCCAATCGGTACACTCCTAACCATGTCCTCTAGGCCTTCCCAGAACTCCCTCTTGGTGTTCTCATTGTGGCCTACTTGCGGGGCATACGCGCTGATAACGTTGAGAACTAAGTCCCCAACTACCAGCTTGACCAGGATAATCCATTGTAAAAAAATGAAGTCGTACACTAAATCCTGTTTGCTAAAACAGGAAGTAATTTGCCTTTGAACAGTTGAACCTGAAGTAGTGTGTCATAGCATATTATATCTCCAGTTCTCAATGCACTTTTAGCATGTGTTTTTTTGTGTGCTGATTGATGTCCAAAGCCTCTGTTTCTCTGAATGTTGCAGTGAATTTGTGTTCATTTTTCTTGGAAGATGTCTTCCTTTTCTACCAAATCCAACAATTGGCTTGAACATTCTACTTGAGTCACTTAACTTTATTTTTTGCTTAAGTATTCTCTAAGCTCACGCATTCAGAAAAAATTTTGATATCTCAAAATACTATGGCGCATCGCCAAACTAAAATCATGCAACCGACAGAACTTTGAAGGTATAGCTTGAAATGATCAAATTCCTCTATTTTCTTAAATCTTTTCTTTCTTCATTGACGTTCATTCTTGACATGATCGAAACAGCTTAAGCGGGCTATGAAAATTGTTCTTCGTTCTAGTGACCGAGAGTTATACTATTGCTTTGCTTTGCACTGCTGGCATAATATTTTTTGAAGGAAAAATTTGAGGGAAGTCCTGGCAGTCCCAAATTCGTGTGTCCTCTAGAACTTGACCCTAGGCGGTTGGATTGTACATCCTCTCCCCCAACCAAGTGAGCCAGGCTCACTTCCTCTGCTGTCATGATATTGAGGTCGGAGGTGCCAGAATGGCGAAAGGGCCATATCTGGGGCTCTGGTGTAAAGTCCATGGACAACCTGGTGCATGTTCTTTTACTACCAATTACAACACAGAAGGAAACGCGTAGTGGAATATTTTTTTCCCTATCTCTTGGGCATCATGTTACCTGTACATATGTTTGATTTGTAGTGTGCTAATACATATTTTATGCGGCGGAACTTGGACACAAAAATTGCTTCAATCTGAGGCGGCCTCAGATGAACTGAAACTAGCCTTTCTATTAGGCTCCCCTTTTGGCTTTTGCTTCTTGTTTATCTTAAATTTATACTATTAGAAATTCAACCCATATACTGTTGTCTTATTTCTATTTGTGCTATTTTGCATGAAGCCGTTATGAAACAGTCAGAGCGGCTCTGAAGGAAAGAATTCCATCAACAGATCTGCTAGCAATGCTACGTAAGAGCTTTATCTATGATACAGTGCTATTGTAAATGTGTTTCCATTATATCAAGAATAATAGTGTAAAGCTCTACATGTTCCTTTTTCTTTTCTTGCCAAGACATGAATAAGTCGTGCTCCATTTAGATCTTTTAGTCATTAGTCATGATACTAACTTACAAAGGACATTTTGCACAAATACCATGGTGATTTGCCTTATGAATGATGATGCTAAGTAAGTTTTGTCCAATCATTTTATAATGTTTTACTTTGTTTCCGTGTTATGCTGTACTATGTATAATGGAAGAATTATTATGCTGTACTATAATGGAAGGATTTTATGCTGTACTATGTATAATGGAAGAATGACTGCAAAGCAGTGGTCTTCAAATTCAGGATGAACTTTGGTTGAGTTTTGAAGAAACTAACTATTCAAATTTGAATTGGTATCAACTCAGTTCAGTAGTGGATATTTAACTCCTACCTTGAGAAAATTCTTATGTTTCATCTATTATCAGAGCCCTTAATGTCAACATTTTTGTTGTTCTTGAGAGTGTTGGCGGTGTTTTTACCATTAATAGCCATGCATGTTAAGTTTTTTTAACCTTCAATGTCCATGTATCTTAATACGATATTACTGTGGGTTTTGAAAGACCATTGTATTTCTTTTGACTTAATCTTCTATGATACGATGATCGCAGGAGGTTTATGGGAGGATGCAACTGCCATCGACGAAGTTATATCAGAGGCTGCACTGCCAGCTTTTTCATTGGAGGTTTAGTCTTCACCCTGTAACAGTCGCATTCATGTTTCAAATTATAATATGCTCCACCTTTTAAGACACAAATGATATATTTTTCTCCGTGTTTTATAAAATGATACTAACAGATTTCATATTGTGTCACCCAGTTGATTTGTTTTGCCTAGAATCAAGTAGAAACTACGTGCTAAATATGCATAATTTTCTCCATGCGTTAGTGTTATGTGATCCTTTCTGATCGTTTCTTACTTCAGAATATTGGTTGAAACAATACTGCCTTTTCCACTTACCACAAAGCGATTAGAGTGTTGGAACGAGGGACACTGTTGGTGGAGGCAAAGCATATTAGCTGCTAATTCCGTCCCATTTTTGAAGGCAAGACGGCATAGGAGTGCACCTTACAATTGATAGCCCTAATTATCCACATTTAGTTATGATGGACTGGAAACAGAAGCTTGCCCAGTATACGCTGGTTTCCTTTCTCAGTTGTATTGTTGTCGGTCGTGTTGAGTACTATTCGAGCACTGGTTGCTAGGGGTGAACCTATGAGATATCTTATCTTGACAACCCATGTGAATTCACAAAAGAACCAATTTCTTTTTGTAAGATAAGCTAAATTTCTCAAGTTTTTTTATTAAGATCTGCTAATTTCCTTTCCTCCCTCGTATGTTCTTATTCAGGGATATAATGAATATTATTCAATCCCCTTCTGTAGTTGCTTATTCGGGACATCCATGTCTAAAGAGCTGTGTATTTTTCGCGATGCTGATTTAATATGTAATAAGCAACAATTTCTTTGCTGTGTCAGACTACTCGAGACATTATTAAGCAACACATAGCAACTGCCTTTCTTCATCTTCAAACTGAAATATCAGGTTGCTCCCCTCCCACTCAGTTTGCTTTCATTTGCAGTTTTTGCACAGAACTGATTGTACCTCTCGATTACGGATTTCATTTGACAGTAACTTAATTTTTATTTATCTTGTAATAGTACAAGTATATTTGGAAACAAGAAAGTAAACTTACATCTATTGGGCATGGCTGAGCAGATGTACTGGTCACACACTCAACATCAAACGAGAAGTTAGAAGAGTCACAGCTGCAAACTGCCATGGAAAAAAGCAAAATTAAAGTATCCCAAGGGTGCATAGATCTCCTGCAGGTAAATATCTGGAAACACTAAAAATCATGTGAGCATTCATTTCCATTGTTACTATGTTGAATAATGTAAAGTACTTCTGCCCAAATACTAAATTGCTCATGCTTGTGTTAGAGAAACCTTATACAGTTGTAGTATATTTCAATGGTCTCATTTTGACTATGTTGCTTTTAGGAATTCCGTCATCTTATAGATGGGAATACAGAGTTGCTAGTAAAGCTGAAAGATTTGATTATTGATTGGGTACAAGAAGGTTTTCAAGATTTCTTTCAGAAACTTGATGGGCATTTTCATCTGCTTTCTGGGAGAAGCACGGGTTTCTCTCAAGAGTCAAGTACTGTGGATTTTGTGCAAATTGACAAGGTTCCAACAGTGTTGGTGCTCATGCTTGCGCAGCTTTGTGTTTTCATAGAACAGACAACGATTCCTAAAGTTACAGAGGTATATTTCTTCACTTGCTGACAGCCTTTCTTACATTTGAGAAACTGGACAGGTGAATGTGTGCTGAATGATTCTGAACTCTGTTATTTTTCTAGGATTTGGCTGATTCTTTCTCTGGAGGGGGAGCACGTAGCTCTGAATATGGACCACCTTTTGTACCTGGGGAGATATGTCGTCTATATCGTTCATCTGGGGAGAAATTCTTACAACATGTAGGCACAGACATTTTCCGTACCTTTCTTTCCCTTTCATTCTGTTAATTTGAATTCTTAGTTGATATTTTTTCTGTATGGTGGTATGCTCCCAGTGTGCCATACAGTGAAACTGTTCATATTGAAAAGAAAGAAGGTTTATATGACTTGGTCGACTAGGGCTTTCTATTATTTTTCTGGATCATTACGGCATAGTAGCATGCACTATTGTAACTGACAATCATGTGATGGGTGTACGCAAATCTATTCTGAATTTTCCGAGAACTTTTTGACCTTTTTAAGCAGCTCTGAGAGTAATGTAACTGCATGCAGAATGTCGAGCATGTCAAGTTAGGTCCAAAAATAGCATCACGAGCATTAGATGCTAAAGGAACTTAAAATAACCGTGTGTCATGAAAAGCTGTCAGTCATAATATTGTTATTGGTCTAGAATGTTGAACTACTAAATCAGCGACACTTAATATGGAAAGGAGGGAGTAGTTTACATGTGGTGGAACTGTTGCTTTTGCGGAGAGATAGTTGGGAACATTTTTTTAATTCAAGTTTTCACTTTGGAAGTACATTTTCTTATCACCTGGCTGTAGCTGAATATTGTTTTTCTGGAATCAGTACATAAATATAAAGACTCAGAAGATTTCCAAACTTCTTAATAAGCGATTTTCGACACCAGTCTGGCTAAAGGTTAGCTATCCTATCCAACATGAACTATTTTTCGTTCATTGATCATTCTGCTATTTCTATTTTCTGCTCACGTTTGTGTTCTGTATATTCAACCAAAACAGCACAAGGAACCACGGGAAGTTAACATGTTTGTTGATCTACTTCTCCTAGAGGTTTGTTCACTTTCTTATCCTATTATATACTCCCTCCGTCCCGAATTACTTGTCTTGGATTTGTCTAGATACGGATGTATTTTAGACATGTTTTAGTGTTAGATACATCCGTGTCTAAGACGAGTAATTTGGGACGGAGGTAATATTGAACAATAGGACACTATGCGACTCTACTTCATCTTAAAACTGATGCTTACATTTCACGCTCACTACTGCATATTACTGCCATCTGCTTTTCAAGAACATGAGCTCATGCTGGAAGGGTTTCTCTTACTAATGCAGTAATAAATGTTTCTTACCCTGCAGTTCAATGGCGTAGTATCTGAAGTCAAGCAGATCTTACCTGGTTTAATCCGGCGGCATCGGCATTCTGATAGCACTGGCAGCACCACTTCCTCTAGAAGCAATCCGATGCGAGAAGACATGTTGAACCGATCAAACACAAACCGGAGTAGAAGTCAATTTCTAGAAAATCATCTAGCAAAATTATTCGAACAGAAAATGGAAATATTCACCAAACTTGAATACACACAGGTGGAGATCTGCTTCACTTTCCTCTTATATAACTTTTGAAACTGCCTGTTTCCCTTTTTGTTTTACAAAATGCGTAATACCCTTAGGATGTTTCCCATCCCTTGTTGATTAGAAGTCTTTCCCCTTGCTAGTATAAACATATTGAGTTGAAACCATTGATCTTTTAATCTATTCAGTATTTGGATTGGGGATGCATAATGCAACTGTCAACCAGAGTTAAGGCAGAAGTTAATGTTACACTCTTCGAAGTACACCGCGGCATAAATTGATAGACAAATTTTCACTTTAGAACACAAAAATACGTCAAGAATATTTCAAAAGAATATAATAATTGTTTTTTTTAGAAAGCCACCGCAGTCCAAATGCAGCACAAGTCAGAGTGTGTCTTCTGAAAGAGGTCATGCGTCTTACTGATTGAATTTACTGGGCTTGTTGCAGCAGTAATTTTGTAGTTCAAATTTAGGATTAACTTGGTAGGTGATCATGTAGAATTTTCTTTTATTTACATTTACGCCATATATCCATTCTGACAGTAATTTCTTGTGTGACAAATAAATTTCAGGAATCTGTAATTTCTACTGTCCTCAAGCTTTGCCTGAAAAGTTTGCAAGAATTTGTCCGGCTTCAGACCTTCAACAGAAGTGGATTTCAGCAGATTCAGCTGGATATGGAATTTCTGAAGAGCTCCCTCAAGGAGTTTATTGATGATGAAGCAGCTATAAGCTTTTTACTTAAAGAGGTTAGATAGCACCTAACATTGAAATTTGAACCCCAATCCAAAAAAAATTAGTAGTTTTATTGAGTTTTCACATACTATGCCTGCTTGTATCTAAGGTCTTTACATAAACACCAAGCGCAAGCATCTGCACACATCACATGCTAATAAGAGTTAGGATCTTTTGTGCGTAATGGAACTGTTGCATATTTAGTTTTCTATTATGAACCTGTCTCTGGAAGATGTTTGAACACTGTTTATTCCCCCCTCCTTTGCAGGTGAACAATGCCGCACATGAGAGATGCCTTGACCCGATACCTCTTGAGGCCCCAATATTAGATAAACTCATAAATGCAAAACTGGCAAAAATCAAAGAGCAAAGCCTGAATATGTAGTAGCTACCCACACATTGTATCGCGCAGCAGCATTCAGTTTTACTCAATTTAATACACACTATTCAAAGCTATGTGCATATAGTTGTGGGCTTGTGGCTTGCCACCATCTGTAATATGTAAATCTGACGTCAAAACACTCGAACTGAATCAACAGTGCCGGAAATGTATACTTCTTGAGCTCTCAGCGTCCCATTCTGCCATTGTATTGTCATGAGTCTTGACTCCAGAGTTGAGGTGAATTGTTAGCAACCTAGGGCGAAGGAGAACTGTGTTATGCATTTAATTGAGTGGACATTTTGAAGCTGTTGAATGCAGAAAAAAGATGCAATACTTTGAGGGCGCAGCTCATGGAGAAATTATGAGGTAAGTATTCCACGAACTGTATCCGATGCCAATATGTTGTTTACGTGATAATACACGTGGGAGCTTAATGACAAGCTTTTCTTTATTGGCAGCCTGATTACTATGATTACCGATGTCCATCCACTTGACAACCCTCTCCTTTTTGGAATGAACTAATATCTGGGTTCAGACTGGAATTTTGCTTGTCCGGATTGTGATTTTCATTGTATATCCCGTTGTTGCTAACACTTATACCATTTGCGTTTCCCATCTATGTTGTAACAATTTTGGTCAGCATATGTACCCATGAAGATAATACGGATGGCGTAATGGTTTTGAGATGCAGTAATGTGGGGAAGTATAAGTCAAAATAAGGCATCGACGCAGACTCAATGTGCCATGTGTTTGAAAAATAGATGAAAACCACCTGATTCTGGTCAATTCTTTATTGTGATCATGGGCTCCTTGTAACACGTGGTTGCTATACTTGTAAACTGCCCACTTCAAGGAATTATATCGATGAAAACCGGTTTTGAATGAAGAATGTGACAAATCGAAATAATCTGTTCTTCTCTCTAGAGCATCTAACATGCGACAAAATAAATAAATAAGAAACAACTAACTTTGCACATATGCTATTAATTGACAGGGCTTAGGTAAACTTCTGGCTTCATATCTGTATTAAACATCAGTAATTCTCATTGTTCTCAGGAAAAAGTAGAGAGCAACAATCTGTCATGTGCCAAGAAATACAAACGAGGCACAGCCAATTACTGATTTCACGACGCTTGAACAAACACAACACAACCACTAGTGTAGCTTTCATAACTAGCTAGAAGGCCCTAACTCTGCCAACCCTGAGCAACTGCGCACACAAAATGTACAGGAAGAGGTTAACAATAACAATGACAACAGTGGGAGGCACTCCAAGACTAAACACTTGGCATCGAGGTGCAGACAACAACGTATGCCAGGTACTCGAGGGCGTCTTGTAACTTGCTGACGGCACTCGTCTGGTCGGATTTCAGATGGCTGGATATGTCCTTGGCTTTCTCCTGCACCGACTGATGCGGGACATCGCCCTGCTTGTCTGCCAGAGCATTCTGTATGGCTGCTGCATAAGCTTCAGCAACATCTGAGATGCCTATGGATTTTTAAAAACAAAATTAACTTTGTGCGTCCAACATTCAAGTGCACGAGGGAAAATAGATTGTTTTCATGGTACCTGTAGCAAAACTTGCAGCGACCTTCTCGATATCCACAGCGATGGATTGCGCCCTCCATCTGATGATTTCTGCCTTTGAAATGAGATCTTCAGGCCAATCGATTTTCACATCACTTTCATCTTCGTCGTTTGATTTGTTGGCAGCAGAGATAACTGATTTCCCAAGCACCAGAAGCTGAGAAACTGCAAGGCAGCACATCTCTGACAACCTCTGCAGGATGACAGTTCATCAAAGACATTATTACAGTTTTAGGAGAAAGAACATTACATAACGTGGACATACATGAACACCCTCTGAGTGAATGGTCTCTAGCCTATCTGTAGTTCGTTTGATGATATCACTCGGGGAAAGTCCACCCAAGCCAGTTGCAAACCTGCGAAGGCGATTATTAGTGTAACCGTGTAAGATGTTTAAAGAAATGAGTGCCAAAAGATGGAGCTCAAATGCTCGAAGAAACTCTGCAGGAGTATAACTGGAATGAGCTTATTGATGGACAGAAAATGTGGGGTAATTTCATTTCGTCTTGTCGGTTACTACTTACTAGACTATTTAAGCAACCCCTAGTAGTTTTATATCTGTCAGGTCACCCAGAATGTGAGTTTCTGCAGTGGATAATGGATGATGTGCTAACATGGATTTTTATACATGAACAATATCACATTAATTGCATCATAACCTGACAAAACCAGACAACAATATTAACATACTAATTTTGAATTTACAGGGTGAACGAGTTATGCCTACCCCGCAGCCATTTTAGCAGCCTTGCTAACACTTGAGTCACATAACTTCTTCATTTCTGCACCACCATCAGTATCAGCTGCTTCAATCTTCTTCCCTTTGTCAGAGTCTGGCCCATCTTCCTCAATCTTGGTACTAAGAGTAAACAGCTGTTGTATTTCTTTGATCTTTCCATCATAATACGTTTTCTGCTCAGCGACAAGTTTTGTTTTCTTCCTATTAAATAGCAGCGCATAGTGGCTTGACAGTGCTTCCAGTTCCTAGTATAGAGAAGGCCACAAATTAAGAAGGGCAGAGAGCCAGAGATGGATAAACCAGCACACGAAGAAAATGTGAAAACAAAAAGCCACACCTCCAACTGATCAGGTCCTCCATAAATGTAGAAACATCTGTCGAATGATACTTCTTCAGACTGTTCCTCTTCTGTTTGCTGGTCACCTTCGCCAGTACCTCCCTTTTCAATTTCCATACCAGTCTCTTCAATGATCAACTCCATTGTCTCTTTTCCAACACGCTCAAGCATTTCCATTCCTTTGGCTGTAAATGACTTCCCTGTCTGTGGTTATCAAGGTTTTAATATCAATATTTCACAAATGGGTAGAACAGTAGAAGAAAAAAAATAGTACTAAATTCTAGGGTTTACCTCCAAAATGGTTGGTGCTATTTCAGATGCTTTGGCAGGTAGTTCTCCTTGTTGAATGGTTTCAGTAAGGCTTGAAGTAGAAGTTTCCAATCTAAGAAAGTAACCCATATTATAGATAGAAGGATAGATATGAACGCATTAAATTGAAGAGTTCCTTCTTCAACGAAAGGAGAAAAAAATTGCAGGTTTATTGGCACTCAAAACATTATTAAATGTCCAGCAGTAACACAAAAGTTAACTTGACATATTGACACTGCAAAACGACCCATTAACAGAATTATCATTTAAAACAGTAAAGCGGCGTCTGGATGAAGTGTTGCTTTTAGAATCCCATCAATGCTACATAAAACAGCTAGTTACACATTGACGATAAGCTGAATACAAGGATTAACCTACCAACAGGCAAGACATCGTTATACTAATTCTGCAACCAACAAAGGGAAATGAATAGCATCAGATTACCAGCTTACTCTTATTTAAAACTTTAATCCATGAAAATAATCATAATCAGCATTATGAGTGGACAGCTAATTATTAATATTATCCGAGGATTTGATCATAGGTGCTTCCACTGTTTCATGCACTGTAGGTTAAGCAATTCAGGATACACATGCAATACACTAAAACCAGACACTAAGCAACTCAGGGAATCAAAGCAGAAAGAGAAAATGGAGATCAAAAGGGGGCTATACTTCTGAACAATCAGCGAGCCACTCCTCCATGCACTTCCAAGCGCCTGCCACGTCCCGGTTGTGATGCTCTCCACCGAGGTATCGAAGACCTTGAGCCCCTGCAGAACCCCAAGACACACATTACAAACATCATTTCACCACCGCAACCCCAATCCATGGACCACATTCACTGGCATTGCCGAAAATAGCGAGAGGGAGCGGAGAGGTAGGTGCTAGCCTGGCCCAGGAGCGAGTCCTCGCTGGCGTTCTCCAGTTTATCCAGCGCCGCCTTGCGGCGCTCGTCCTCCTCCCCCCCCTCCGGCTCATTCTCCTTGTCTTCCCCCTCCCCGGGTCCCGCCTCCTGCTCTGGCGGCTGCTGGATGTCGGCGATGGCGCTCTTGGCGACCTCCACCGCCTGCGCAGACGCACCGCATCACATCAGAACCCTAACCGTCCCATCAACAAACAAACAAAAAAAAGTGCAAACGCGCGGAAAGGGGCGGGAGCTCGCACGCTGCGGGAGATCTCGGAGAACACGGAGAGGCCCCAGCCTCCCCACCCTCCACCGGCCTGCTCGGCTTGCTGGGTCTTCTCTGCCTCCGCGGCCGTCGCCGGCGATTCGTCGGACATGGCGCTTGCCGTGGGGGTTACTGCTGCCCTCGCCTTGCCGGATCTACCACAGCAATGCAACTACCGGTGGGAAGTGGTGGGTTAGAGGTTTTTTTTTTGAGGGGTGCGTGCGTGCCGTGCACGTGGGGTTGCGGAGGGTGCCCGACGCGGAGAAAATCGGCTATTTGCCACTTTCAATATGGGCTTCTCAGAATTGCCACTTTTAAGATTGGCTTCGTAAAAATGCCACCCAGCTCGTGTGCATCTTAATTACCATGCCATTTCCCTCATTTTATTGATTTCCATTTTCTTTTCCCATCTATAAGCAATAGAAAAGGCCAGACTACCCCTAATGGTATCTACACGTACTTGGACATCTGATCAGTAGTTGAGGCGGATGAGATGTTTGCCTACCTAGAAGGACGCCGCCCCCCATCTCGTCGACTCGGCGTACCGCCGATCACCTCGCCGCTCGCGCTGCCCATCTGCCGGTACCGCAGTGCCGACATGAAACCAAATCCTTCTTCGTGGGCAGCTGCGCCGGCGCACGCATGCGTGGGAGAGCACCGGCGGAGTGCTGCGGTGGCTCGGGTAGGCATCAGTGAGGCCCGCTGCACCGACGCGTGCAAACGGGGACGAGCACCAGCGGAACAGCCACGAGATGCGGTGGCTGACGCGGGATTCAGCCAGGCGAGGACGAGCTTCGCCAGCGTGCGTGCAGACGTAGACGAACGTCGGCGAAGAGCTGCGGTGGCTCTCTCAGGCACCAGCCAAGCCAGCTGTGTCGCCGGCGCGCATGTAGACGTCGGCGAGCTGCGGTTGCTGGCGCAGACGTGGGCAAGCTAGGGCGGTGTCGGCGAGCACCGGCGGTGAGATGCGGTTGCTTGTACGGTCATGCGCGAGTTAGGGCCGCAAGCTGCGGTGGCTTCCGTGGCTCCCGCATGCATCAACGAGTACGGTGGCGAGCAA
The DNA here is from genome assembly GCA_039707655.1 of Elymus sibiricus. NCBI lineage: Eukaryota > Viridiplantae > Streptophyta > Magnoliopsida > Poales > Poaceae > Elymus > Elymus sibiricus. Next base: position 70,480,379 of record CM077670.1, read on the forward strand.
GGAGCAACCGTGACTCCAAGGATGAGCGCCTCGCAGCACACAATCGGGTCGACCCAACCAGTCCATGCACGCATTAGATGTGGTTAGAAGATTCAGGGGTAGTTTGGTCTTTTCAGGTGCCAGGAAATGTGAAAAGAAATAGAAAAGCAATAGAAAAGAGAAAATGGCATGGTAATCAAGGTACACACAAGCTGGGTGGCATTTTTACGAAGGCAATCTTGAAAGTGGCAATTTGGAGAAGCCTCATGTTGAAAGTGGTAAATAGCCGATTTTCTCCCCGACGCGTTACGGCCCACGAGGGCACGAGCAGACCTCACCTCCAAAACCCTCGAGAAACCCCAGGCCCGGCCCGACCAAACAGTCTGGTCGCTTTGCCGGAGAGGAGAGGAGAGAGCGGAGGGGGGAGGGAGAGTTCCAGCGATGGAAGAAGCGGCGGAGGAGCAAGCAGCCGCGCCGGTCGCCGCCGAGTTCGAGGATGCGGCGGAGAACGGGACGGAGGAGGAGGGAAGCTCTGCTCCCGCGGCAGAGGAGGACGCTGCTGCTGCTGCTGCTGCGGCGGCGGCGGCGTACTCGTGGCCTGAGCTCCGCTTCGATCTCCCGCCGCGCCGCCGGTACCACTTCGCGGACCAGTTCCGCTCCCCTTGCTCCTCCTCCGGCGGTAACTTCCTCAAGGGCGTCAAGTGGTCGCCCGACGGCTCCTCCTTCCTCACCAGCTCCGACGACAACTCCCTCCGCCTGTTCTACCTGTACGCGCGCGCACCTCTCGTTGTTCCTTCCCGTACCTTCTTATGCCCTCGACTAACGCTGGTAGGATATCTTCTTCCTTTCTCGGCCAGGCCGGAGGACGCGTACAGTGCTGCGGCGGAGCACACCGCAGAGGCCGCCGTCGGAGGCGAAGGTGCGCCGCCTGTTTTAATTATAGCCCTTCTTTGCTGAATGGCTGCCGTTTTTTAGTTATGTCTCGTGTGTTTGAGTTGAATTTTAACTGCAGACTCCTATGGCGCAAGCCTCCAGGTGAACGAGGGCGAGCCCGTGTACGACTTCTGCTGGTACCCCTACATGTCCGTGTCTGGTGAGTGGGTTGCTTCCTTTGTCATGTCACGGCGGGTTGCATTGCAAGCTGTGCAGCTTTGGTGAATGCAAATGTTTTGTGTTGTTTTGCAGATCCGGCCACTTGTGTATTTGCTAGCACTAGCCGTGATCATCCGATACACCTCTGGGACGCTGCCACTGGCGAGGTAGAATTGGTTGCTTACGCTTTGTCGCGTTTGGTGTATGGATAATGAAAGGTCCATTTCTGATGATTCATTGTGTTAACTGCAGCTTCGATGCACTTACAGAGCATATGACGCCATGGATGAGATAACAGCTGCACTTTCGATATCGTTTAATTCTACAGGATCTAAGTATGTGCAATGGACTCAACCATGTGATCTGCATTTGTGTTACAAATAGAAAAATGCTGAAATTGTGATGGCCATGCAAGTTTGCAACCACACTGAAGCACAATCTTTTTTACTGCTTTACTCAACATGGATATGGTGGTATGTAGGCTTTTTGCTGGATACAACAAAGCAATCAGAGTGTTTGATGTTCATCGGCCTGGTAGAGATTTTGAGCAATACTCTTTGCTTAAAGGGGGTGAAGGGCCAACTGGTAAGTGAAAGTTCCACTGGTTTACTTAGTAGTTATACTATGCTTCAAGACAGCATATGATTTCAGTTGGGGTTTGAAACAGAGAAATGCGCTAATGTTGATTTAATCTGCATGCAACTTTGGTTGTCTGTTTAAGGATTCACCAAGAAAGAAAGACATTACTTTCGATCACATGAATTAAATGTTAATGTTCATGACTTGTTAAGTTTACCAATGATTTTTTGTATGATGAAACTGTGAGTAACAATGTCAGTTTATTACCACAATACTGATGAATGAAATCTTGAGATAGTATTCATTTTCATTATTATTTTTGCATAATCAAACTCCAAAGTAACTTTGTGCCAAGACCTTGTTGTTCCTCTTATATTATTTTTCTACAGATCTTTGCATTAGAACTTCGGAAGGACTTTCACTATTAAAGATCAGGCTATAAATTGTGACTAGGACCAGTAGTTTAAACATAAATACATGTTTCATGCACAGACTGAAAGATTCTGCATGAATGCTTATTGTAGATATCTTGACGGGTTCTTCTCAGTTCAAGTTTTGGCTAATATTGATGAATATGCTTTATTATCATGTTCCCATGACTTAAAACAGTCGTGAATGCTTTCGAGCTCCTTGTTTCCAACAGGTATAGTATCTTCAATCTCGTTCTCTCCTCAAAATGGGATGCTCGCAGTTGGCTCGTATAGCCAGACAACAGCTGTTTATGCGGAGGGTAACATGGAGCCGTTATATGTTCTACATGGCCAGCTTGGGGGTGTTACACAGGTTTGTGAAGCAACACTACTTGCTTAGCTTTTGCTGTATAGATAGCAGATAACAGTGATGCAAATCCCAGGTGCTTTTTTCGAAAGATGGAAATTATTTATATACTGGAGGGCGGAAGGTAACTAAAACTCCTCATATTTTCAATAATTGATCTCAAGGTTCTTCATCACATATATCTTGGGACGATACAAACAACTGACCTGGTCATGACTTTTTGTTAGGATCCATACATATTATGTTGGGATATTCGGAACACCGTGGACATTGTTTACAAGTAAGTATTTAAACACATTTTACTTTACTTCCAAAATTCAACATATTGCTTAGAATAAGTACAATTAGTTTGTTGGATTTGGGGAGTGGAATTGATAGGTTAATCTGTCTTATTTTAAGTGGAATCATATTCTTCTGACTTTTGTCAAACTCTTCCCATTTTTTGTGTGTGGAATCCCTTCATTAGGTTGTACAGATCGTGTGATACTACTAATCAAAGAGTACATTTTGATATTGAGCCCTGTGGCAAGCATCTTGCCACTGGTGGGCAGGTTTGCTTCTCATGTTTTCCGTTCATTCTTGTTCTTATTCCAAACCATTGAACCTTTGAAACATGATTTTTGTGTTTCGACAGGACGGCATGGTCCATATTTACGACCTTCAAGGTGGCCAATGGGTGACAGGCTTCCAAGCAGCTGCTGGTACGTGTTTCTAAATTTCTGTCTATAGAGAAGTTCACATAACATATATGCAACTCTTTTATGGTACAGCCCATGTGATCTTTATCTCCTTGATCTTAGATACTGTCAACGGTTTCTCCTTCCATCCATACCTTCCTCTTGCTACAACATCGTCTGGGCACAGAAGATTTGGTATGCAAGATGAATTCGAAGAGGAATCGAGTTTGGCAGGTGTGTGTCAATTTTCTAGACCTCAAGCATTTGTAATGTGTTTATGTTGCTTGATTGGCAGGTGCTACACACTTATTTATTATTTATTTTGCACATTTAGGCGATGAGAACTGCTGCTCTGTCTGGAAGTTTTCTTGCTCACAAGAAGCTTGAAACAACATCAAGCTCTGAGCTGTGGAGGGACAGGCGAACATTTTGGACTGCAGATGCTGGAGATACATGGTGTAATGAGATCGGGCTATAGCTGTGGGTGAGCAAGAACTGGATGCAGACCGCTAAAACGCGCACTGTACCGATGAGTTATTAGAGAATTTGCCGGCTTATCCTGTTCCAGGCAGATAACTTGCCGTGCTGGGTAACAAGCTGGTAAAGCATGATAGTACGATTGTTTTTTGGGGGATATGAGCTGATTTTTTATCATGGCATGCAAAGATGGTATTTGTGTGCATAAACACCTTGTATGTTGGTCGATTAGGCCCCCATTCAATTCAAAGTCTTATTCACCGATGTCTCGTCATTTGCAAGTTTTCGCTGGGAACTTGGTTCGCTCTAACTTTCCATATGCCCATGGCCCACCTATGATCTTGTGTATACATTTTGAATTTGGTTTTCTTTTAAGTTCCACAGCTGCAATACTTGTACTTTGTGTTTACTTGAACACCCACGACTCGAGCATATCTGCAAAGCATTTGCTTGTTTTTTTCTAAGGTCACTTTCGGAATTTTTTATCAACACCCAGCCATCATGTTCTCAGCCCCAAGTCTATGCATAACTTGTACTCGCTCCGTCCCGTAATGTAAGACGTTTTTGCAAGCTAAACTGGCACACCTTCAAACATCACATTTCAGGCTTAGTCGAGTGCAATTCTAGGGATCAATATTTTCAAAATTGTCAGGCAACTAAAAATGAGCAAAATCGTATGTAGAGTCAGTCGTCCATAGTCAATAAAACAATGCAGAAAATCAAATGTTTTATAAGCAACTCAATATAAAAGTTATATGCAAAAGGCAACCTTCATGTAAAATGCATTATTATTCAATGCGATGGCGTGCAACAACCTTTTTTTAATGGAAATCAACAAAGATTTTTGACCTTTGAGATTTCAGTTTTCTTTGTTCTTGTTTAACGGTTCTACTCTCCTTTTTTCGAAAAATGAAGGGCTAGCCTCATGGATGCGGATGCACACGTCCATGCCTTAATTGATGCGAAACATCAAGACATAATTAAAGGTTAAAAAGACACGAGACGTACATATGATCTCATGACAACCAACATCTCGAAACGCTACCACAAACCTATCAGTGGAAAAAACCAACCGACAGAACTACGAAGCCTAACAAAGGTGGCACTAAAGGACAACACCTTAAAGATGTAATCGTGTTTGTACGCGGATGTAAAACAGCTGTTGGTGTTCCACTAGCTAGACATTTCACCTAGCCTTCACTATCTTGCTTAAATCACAACAAGTACGAATGTAAATAGAGATTTGACATGAATATCAACAATTTGCCATATATCTTTGCTGGATCTCTCAATTCTAATAGCAATTAAAAAGAACGTGTTCATCTAGTTGGTCAGGTTAAGCCAAATCTTAAACTCAAAAGGGAATCAATACAATTTCTGAAATGTAGTGCGGAGTTGGTGATAGTGCAGAATGGTATTCAGACCAAACATAACCGATGCATGTAACGCTGCATAAAAGAAAGGTTAAACCTTATAATAAATGTATGATGTGATCTTTTTCCTTGAGAAAGCATGTACTGGCCTGCTGCGAAAAATACTCCCAACATGTGAGTAGCAAATACTTCCTCCTACGCAGTTCACTAAATTGATATCAGAATTTCATTTATGGCTACAACCAATAAGAAGATTTAGTTTCACAATTGAAAGAACTTGAACTATTTCTAGTTTTACAGTATTAGAAGGTGGCTGACCAAAAGTTTGCTAGATATTCCTAGGAAAACCCCTTCTGCTTTTATTGGAGCCTTGGCAAGATAACAATTCATCAAAACGCCTTCAGTCCATTGCCCAACAGTAAGAAATCAGGAGCGGAGTGAGCAAGGGGAGAAGATTGAACTTGCGTAGACAAAAGGTAAAATTGGTGCATATCTTGCCGCGGGAAGGACATGGTAGCGCAAAGGAAATGAGGACGGTTCCTCTTAGGACAATGTTTTTGCTGTAGGAACCTACAGCAGGAAATAGCTGTCCTGAACCATTTTCAGGGCAAAAAAAATTCAAAGGCGAGAATTTAACAAGCAATCATGAGGTCATTAAAGTTATTATGACTACACTATGTTTACATGTTCCGATCCTTGATGACTTCTTATTTGATCCAGCAGTGACTTCTGAGAGTTTAATTTTCACCGTGAATTTGATCGATTGAACTTGCACTACAACTTATTTTCCAAATCAGAGAACTCAAACTTGAGCAGTCTATTTTCAAGTCATTTCTCTCTGACCTACTGTAATTATGTAGAGCACTGCGGCTTCTAAGTTTTCACATGCAGAATTCTGAGATGCAGGATGCCTATCAACTTGACCTGAGAGGCGTATATGTGTGCATTAAGTAAGCGCTTATGTGGAAAAAATGTTAAACTGGCCGAGCAAACCTGAGAATATAAATTCAACCCCCCCCCCCCCCCCCCCCGGTACCCGGAAAACTCTTTTATCCAAGGAGATATAGGAACAAAATTATCCTAATTTACGGGGAAGTCTATGTAAATAGAAAGAAAGATTTATGGTAAACACTGGACACATGTTGTCGGAACCCAAACACCATATTTATTCAGCAAACTGCATACATGACAAATCAAAGGCAAGAACCTAATGGGCCATCAGACTCAACTGCATAGAAAGAAAACATGGGCACCCATATTTATATTCCATTGAACATTAAAAATAGCATCGGGAGGCCATTAAAATTATCATGATTTCACATAGAAAAGGAACATCGAAAAAACATCAAGAAAAACCGCAGCCCAAGATATCACTTAAACTAGCATCCCAACCAGAAAAGAGATGAACTATACCATGCCAAACCTCCACATCATTAATTTTTTCAGACGGTGGTGCTTCAAAAAAGGGAAGGAAATACATCCGTGTTTTGTTTAGTTCACAAAACTTGGCACCATATTGCTAGATTATTCTGTGTCTAGATTCCGTCGCACACAATTTGAAATCAACATTCATTGTGTGCCTTTGGGTACTGCAGAGATTGATCTAATGAAAGTGATCACCTTAAGTCTGATTTAAAGCTAATAAATATCACAATAGCATAACACAACGTGAGTTTGAGTGTCTCTGATTAACTTAGAAACAAACTCAATGACCAAATCCAATTTTGAATTTGTAGTACAGTAATAGTCACAACACAAACACCAAACAGAGTAGTTCCGGAAAGGCTTTCTAAGAATCAAAATTGTTTTGGAAACACCAAAATCATTTTTTTGGCTGAAAAAATCTCAAATCTTAATAGATGTGTACTTTTCACTTTTTTAAGGAATTCATATTTGTAGTACACAGCCAAACACCAAAAGAGCCAATCATTATCAGAATATTCAGTCTTACACTACTTTGTGGAAGCAAAATTTCACCCATTTGGTAACTTATCGACTTTAATACATGAGTTGGACTCTGTCCTACAAGAACAGGGCCCATCACTTGGCATAAACACATCGAAATAGTTCTGGGCTGATTCGACTCGAACTGGAAGATAAACAGAGGAGAGGAGGAACTCTTTCTACAAGACTTGGAAGATTGAAATAGCTGACAGCGAGATAGAAGAACTCCTGGCCATCAGCATCAATCAGCACCTCATCTTCCCTGGCTTCGCCTTCCATATGTGATTTACCAAGAGTCGAGCAAAGGATCTGGTGTTTTTACCGAGCGAACAAGGCAAAAGGAGAGGTTTTTGGGTCGGTCGATGAACTGTTGATATCGTGCCAAGGCGTAAAGACGAGAGCAGAAAACATAAAGCTAGGGAAATTTATGGTTTTATTCATATCGTGCCGCCCTCCACCCACTCTCCGGCTTACATACTGCCGTGAGCCACGATATTACAGGAAACAACTAGTAGTAAGTACTAACTGACATGACCAGGCTAGCTAACTGAAGAAATTGACTGACATGACCAGGCTAGCTAACTGAAGAAACTGACTGACATTCCAGCACATCCCGCCTTGACTTCTGACTTGATTACTTGTGGCAGCGTCGCCTCCTCCGCACCGCAACTTGCTCCGGCATTACCAGAAAAAAAGAAGAGAAAACAGGTTATTCATATGGTCTAAGAAGAAGATTCTGCAATGGAATAGACACAAACATCTGACCTTTTTCAGAGATTTGGGCAAGCAGGCCTCGAGGTTTTGGATCGATGGACTAGAAGATGGTGAAGTAAACCAGCTCCTCGACAGACAAGGCCTCGCGCTCCAGTACAGCTAGCTCGGTGCCTTCGCCTTCTTCCGCGGCAACCTGGGGAACCGCCTCAGAGGAAGCCTTGCGCTCCAGTGCAGCTAGCTCGGTGCCTTCGATTTCCTCCAACACAACCTGCGGAACCGCCTCCTCGGCACGGCAGTCCGGCGCCTCCGTCACCACGATGCAGCTGCGGCGGCACGAAGAGGAAGCCGGACCTCGCCGGCGGCGCAGGGCGAGCCTGCGGTCCGAGACCGCCGACGACCATCCACGGGCCTCGGACTCGTCGGCGAGGACGAGATTCTCGTCGGCGGCTCTCTTCTTCCCGGCGTGCGACAACTGGTCCAGCATGGTGAGCGTCACGCTCATGCCATGGATGTCGATGCAGGCCATATCCGGCACCGGCGGATGAATCGGCGAAATCAAAGATCTAAATCGAGTGAAAATCTTTCGAGCAGCAAGGACGCGGGACGGCGGGAGGAAGAAAGAGCGGAGGCAAAGGGGGCTAATTTATGAGCTCTTTTACTGTACCCTGCAATAGATATAGGCCGTCTATTCTCCAAATCCAAGGATGGTAATCGATCTATACTGCTCAACTTGACCAATACCATCCGCCAGCAGTATTGGTGGCGCTGGCCGCTCTGCGCGCAGCAGTATGCTTATGTAAAGGTAATTTAGGGAGAGAAAAATAATTAGCCCACCTCCCGACCAAGCCAACACGTTCGTTCTCGCATGCACGCGCCCGTCGGCTAAGATTCCGGCGGCCGCCTCGTCGCCTCCACGCCGTCGACCGTGCTCGTGGACCGACGCTGCTACGCGCCGTCCATGATCGTCGACCCCGCGCTCGACGAGGCCTCCTCCCCCTCCCTTCCTCTGTGCCGGCGGCCGCTTCGTCGCCTCGACGCTGTGGACCGTCCTCGTGGACCGACGCTGCTACGCGGCCTCCTCTCCCTCCCTTCCTCTGTGCCGGCGGCCGCCTCGTCGCCTCCACGTTGTCGACCGTCCTTGTGGACCGACACTGCTACGCCGCCGACCATGATCATCGACTGCCACGCTCGACGAGGCCTCCTCTTCCTCCCTTCCTCTGTGCCGGCGGCCGCCGCCGCATCTCATCTTCATCCGCGTCCCCTTCCTTGGCCATGCTCGTGAACCGAGCGCTCAACGCTATGGCACAGTTGACCGAGCTCGTGGACCAGACGTAGTATTTCAGAAACTACCAAACGACAGACTCCATCGATCAACCAAAATACAACATCACTATCGACGCGGAGTTGAGTGATTAACCACAATGGCACCAAAGACAGAGAAGGTGGGAGAGGTTGCGATCTGTACTTTTTTTTTGGCAGAAGTGGCCTGTACTGTACTGGCTAGGACATGGACGTGTGAGGGCGATGTGTGCCCCGGCGGGATGAGGCGCTGCCGGCGAGGACGCGACGGCTAGGTCGACGGGCGTCCGACGGTCTATGTCAAGCGCTGGCGGAGGGTGGTTGCGGGAGCGCGCTGGGAAATAGGGACGCGATGGCCAGTTCGACGACGGCGGAGCCGACTAGTCCGCTACGTCGAGTTGACGGCGGCGAGCAAGGCGACGGCACAACCAGGGCGAATAGACCGGCAGATTCTAGAGTTATTTTGGAAAACGGAAAAATGACTAAAACTACCCTCCCGAAATCAAGGGTGGAGGATTGTATACTGGTACCTCCCATCTTTAACAGTACAGGGTACCATAAAAAAGCTCTAATTTATCGATCGATCTGTGCCGGGCGGGGTCCGATACGAACTGAAATACGCCTCCGACGTAGAGTACCAGTCGAATACGACTTTATTATACGGTATACATATACGAGTCGAATACGTCTTAGGAATTGGTTTTTTTAGGGGTCCTTAGAATTGCCCGCAAAAAGAAAAAAGAAAAAAAGAAGGGGTCCTTAGAATTGGCACGCGCGTGAGGCTGACTCGCGGCCAATCTTATTTGCCGCCCGCAGTTGGGCCGGCCCACATTGGATTGGCTGTTTCTTCGATTTCTCTTTTTTTTCTCGATTCCTTTCTCTTTTTTTTTTTTTCTATCCTTTTAAATTTTTTACTTTTTTATTTTCTTATTTGTATTATACAAAATGCTCTCCATGTGTTACGAAAATGTTCAACGTATATTACTAAGAAATTGTTCAACGTATTCTACAAAAAATTTAATGTGCATTCTGGAAATGTTCAGCGTACACTAAGAAATTGTTCAGCGTATTTTACAAAAGGTTCAACGTATATTATGAAAATGTTCAACATACATTAAAAAAAAGTTCACTGTATTGGAAAAAGTTCACCGTATATTTTAACATGTGTTCGCTGGTTCGGTTGCTGTATGGTGGCTGGACCTGGACTGGTACAGATTTTTCTTGGTTTTTTTCTTTTTATTACTTTTTTTTCCTGGTTTTGTTGTTTTTTCTTTGTTTCTTCATCGGTTTTTCGTGCTTGTCTTTGGTATTTTGTTTTCCTTCCTTTCTTCACCAGTTTTCTTCGGTTTTGTTTTTTGTTTTCTTTGTTTTTTCTTCGTTTCCTCATGGGTTTTCACTGTTTTTTTTTCTTTGCTTCTTAGGTGTTTCTTTTGTTTCTTGCTTCAATTTCTCCGATTTTCACCGACTTTCTTTGTTTTCCCCCTTTTTTCTTCGACATATGTCTATATTTTTTTATGCACATCGTACATTTTTGGTATACATCATGAACATTTATTTATACAATTAAGTTAGTATAGCGAGTGTGGAAAAGTGGTGGTAGGATTTGCGAAATTATCCTAGGCAATTGATAACAAGATCGGTAATCATTATTGCAGTTTTATATGAGGGAGAGACATGAGCTAATATACTTTCCGTACTTGGATCATATGCACTTATGATTGGAATTCTAACAAGCATCCGCAACTACTAAAGATCATTAAGGTAAAACCCAACCATAGCTTTAAGTGTAAAGTCCTCTTTATCCCATACGCAACAATTCACTTACCCGAGTTTTTGTGTTTTTGTCACCCACGTACTCAGTCAGTAAGTAAATCATGAACATATTGCAACACCCTACAACGGGAATCCCCCACGTGTGCGCGGCATGGAAGGCACCATAGGACAGCATCAAAATAAAACATGCAACTCAAACCAATCAAGATCATCAATCAACCCATAGGACAAAAATAATATACTCAAACATCATATGATGGCTACACATCATTGGATAATAATATATAATATAAAGCATCATGTTCAAGTAGGGGGTACAGCGGGTTGCGGGAGAGTGGACCAATGAGTATAGATGGGGGAATATGATGGAGGTGTTGATGAAGACGACGGAGTTGTTGGAGTAGATTGTCGCCACGATGGTTCCCCCGGCGGGAGCTCCGGCGCCACCGGGAGAGAGGGGGAGCAAGCCCCCTCCTTCTTCTTCTTGCTTGGCCTTCCCCCTAGATGGGGGAAGGATTCCCCCTCTGGTCCTTGGCCGCCATAGCCACCGAGGGGCGGGAGCCCCCCTAGTTTGGATCTTTCTCTCTCTCTCTCTCTCTGTGTGTGTGTGTGTGTGTGTTTTCTTCTCTGTTTCGCGTTCCTGTTTTCTGGCCGAACACCGTTTCTTAAATATCCGGAGATCCGTAACTCCGACTGGGCTGAAATTTTAAGGGGATTTTTATTCGGATATTAGCTTCCTTGCGGCCGAAGGACACCCCCAACCGACCTTCGAGGTGGCCACAAGTGCAGGGGGCGTCCTAGGATAGGGGCGCGCCTCTTGAGCTTGTGGGGCCTATGGGCCACCCCTTCTGTTGATTCTTGCGCTAAAAAATCCCGTATATTCCATAAAAAATCACCATAACTTTTTATCACGTTTGGACTTCGTTTGATATGGATTTTCTGCGAAATACAAAAACATGCAAAAAAAATAGGAACTGGCACTGGGCACTAGATTAATATGTTATCCAAGAAATCATATAAGTTGTTGCCAAAAGTGTGTGGAAATTGTAGGTAATGGCATGAAACATTCAAAAATTATAGATACATCGGAGACGTATCACATACCATGAAGGTTTGCATGAGTTTTCCCAACCTATATAGTTCAACTGCAAGTTTGACTGAAGTCTCTACATATTATGTAGAGGCTTCCGTATCAGTCGCAGTAGGAAATTCTATAACCAATTATAGCATTTCTTCTATTTGACCTGATTACGAAGATTCTGAAACCTCGCCGAGTTGCACTGTCCTCCCACTCACTATTTTCCAGAAGACAGCTTCTTCAAAATTTACCGCACTCTGTGGCAAAACACTTTGCCTCGGCGTAGTGATAGAGGAATACCCAACTATTTGGGATAACCTACAAAGTAGCACTTTATCTGACTTGGGACATAAACGCGTAAAACACTTTTACTTATGTCTTATATTCCCAAATGTTAAGAAAAGACCAAATGGTTTGGCATACCATTCCATATCTTATATGATGTCATTTCAACAGATTTGATGGAGCTCTTTTTCAGTGTAAAAGCCACAGTCTCTAAAGCATCACATTAAAAAGTATATTGGCAAATTGATTAATGTCATCTTTGATCTCACCATGTCATACATCTACATCTACTCAAAACATTCTACTCTTAGTGATGTTCTGGGAAGTGCAAGCTATAAAGTTCTTTTCACAGCTCATCAGACACCCGCTAAACTTGTAACTCAAATATTCCTTTCCGCAATCTAATTGAAGAAACATAATTTTCTTGTTACAATAAGTTCTACTTCATTCCGAAAAACCTTTTTAAACACTTCAAAGGATCCAGATTCATGTCTCAATAAGTAAATATGAATATCTACTCAAGTCATCCTTGAAGATAGATAAATCCACTGCTTGCAACAACACTTATTGGACTACACACATCAATATGCATATTTCCAATTATTTTGTTGCTCGTTCTTCATGGCCTGCGAACGGTATTTTAGTTTACTTCACTAATTGGATGAAAGTTGCAAGTGTCAGATGATTCATAATCAGATGACTTCAAAATCCATCACTATGGAATTTCTCCATGCTAGTTTCTCCAATGTGATTAAATGCAGTGCCACACATATGTGGTATTCTTTTAGTCTTATGACATTTAGCGTCAGTGTTATGGATGTTTAATTTTATCATCAATATTCATAACATACATCCTATTCACAATATGAGTATGGCCTTTTGTTCATAACATCAAACAACTCTCATTCTCTCATGAACAACCTCCTTGCAACTTCTATGCAATGGGGTAGACTATACAAAACTCTAAAATGAATTATGACAATAAATACAGAGGTAATATGTTGATGAAAAGTATCATAACTTTTTTTACAAAGTTTTCAACACATATTTTAACCTCGTCATTTGTTGGTCATTTAGGCCGTTGTAGTTTCTTGCAACAATTCGCAACAACAATCAATCGAGTCGATATCCTTGTGATCAACTTTTAACCACAATCTCAAAAAATTAGTGATCAACAATTTAATCATAATTTCCAAGAATTACACTTACTTGAACAACTTTCTCTACATCTTATAAATTATATGACGTTCATACCCGAGCTGGACATTCCAGTCTTCTTTCTTTTGCCTTTTTACTTCTTATAGTTTTACTTCAATATTTCTCCTACTTACGGAAGAAACATCCAACTTTAAGAGTGGTGTGAGCCCTGAACTTCCCTAGGTATTACATCCTTTGGTTTTGTTCTTTCTCTTTAAGTTCTCACCATCAACTCATGACTGGCGTTCTTCCGGACCTTACGCATTTCAATCTTTAAAAGTTGAACGCTTCACTAGAACTTACAAACAAAACACTTCTTTAGATATCATATATCCTTTAACCTTTGTTTGTTTCTAAAAACAATTTCCAGTTCCAAGAATATCACATAACTATCCCAAACATTTTGAAGTTCGGGTTTTCTCGGAAGCAAGCGGACGTAATGTAATTCTAGCATTTTGGATCGAAAGAGGTGTGTCTCGTCATCCATAGCATCGGTAAGAGAGTATTGTAACCATGCAGTAGGACAAAATCCTTCTTGGCACTCTGGAGGACGATCCTCTCATTACGTTCACCAATCATAAAGATTCAACCAGATAAATAACAGCTAGTTAATTTCAACAGGAAAGGTGGAACCATGAGCCATTATTCTACAACTATAATGCAAACTACACATAGACATTGTTCATAATTAATTTGCACTAGTGATTAAACTTAATTAATATAAAGTGCACTCCCACTCAAATCAATATCTCTCATAATTGAAAGTGAGTGATTCAAGATCCTAATCTTATTCACAGCCATTGATGTGGACATCACTGATGATGTGAACTTCAACCGGTAGGCAAATTTTGCCGATCATATCTCCATATGACTCTTGTTCATCTTTCGATGCTTCGTGCTCCGAGCTCAGAATGATTCTGCTAGAACTTCAAGACAACCGAGTGTTATCTGCATGTATGGTCTGACCTTTACCCGCCTTACACCTCACAATCCATTTGTACTCATGTGGACATGACGCACTCTGAACTGCTACGTGTTTTAGACGGTTGCAACATTGGGAAGAGCACCTTTTAACTTGATATTTTCTGTGAGAGATCGCCCTAATAATTGACTACCATGCAATCAAAGGGTGCAAATAACAAATGGATAAACATCTCAGGCAATTCATGATAGCATGATATGGTATAGCCCTGGGCGCCGGGAACGTCTCCATGGTCCTCTGAGGTCTTCATGAAAATTTCTCAGAGAATGCCGCCGTGGCGACAATTTTGAAAACTTGCGTCGTGGCGACACTTTTGTTCTCCTATGCCTGGTGAAGCTCCGGTGTCCTTCGTGTTACTTCCGTCGAATAAATAACGAGGTTGACACGCAGGTCATTAAAAAGACAATCCCTTGGCTCCAGCCATCATGTCATACTGTGACGCGCATGCCACTTAACATTACAACATATAACCATCTCATACATAAACTCATTATCATGACGAAGGCTATACCACATCACATGCAACCTGCAAAAACCAAGTTATACATCCTCTAATCGGTTTGGCAAATTTTAATTATGTGGCTTTTAGTGTTTCTTGATAACACTAGCTACCTACGTCCACTATCAAGGCGATAATTCTTGTTGCTAGAATAACTTTCGGTGTGTGTGTGTGGGAAGAGAGTTTAATTAAAAATCTCTAGCCCCATACTAAACTTCGTCAATACGCGTGACCCCCTAGAAGATCAAACATCTTTATCGCCCTCTCGTGTTTGCGACAGTTCACTATTCTTGACTATGATGAAGCCCAAAGAACTGTTAGCAGATCGTCGACAGCCAGAGCCGATCGATTGTCAGAACTTTGTGCAAAGCTACATCATGACGTCAATGAACTGAACCGAAGCAACACTTGAGGGAAGCATAGCAAGAACATCAAACCCTCACATCCACATGTGATCTAGATCGAAACCTGCATCTACTCATAGAACTGCTCATGATGCCACTGTTGGAAACGTAGTAGAAAACAAAAAAAATCACCTTACGATCACCCAGGAACACTATGAAGATGCGATAAACAGTTTGGATCGGATCGTTACCGACTCTGAGTTGCAGCGGAAGAAGACGAGTCGGTGTAGATCATACTTGGAGTCCCTCGAACCGTAGATGAACGATCCCACGAACCGCCCACGAACAGTCCCTCGAACGAAAGGCCGAAAGCATGGCCTCTCCATAGATTGCAAGCATACGGTCTTCACGATCTCGCAGCGCTTCGCCGTCCAGAGCTAATTGTTGCCGAAGAATTAGAGGGATGAGATTACAACCACACTGGGCTTCTAATTATGAGGATTAGAGGAACTAGATCTAGCTCTAATTGGAACAACTGGAACTAGACTAGAGAACTAGAGGAGGCTCCAAAACTTGTGTGTCTAAAGGGCCAAAATCCTCGAGTATATATAGGTTGGAGGGAGGGGAGAGGGGGCACCACAAGGGGAAGGAAACCCTCCCCCTTTGACCGGTCAAGGAGGGGGGAATCCCCCTCCAATATGCTTTCCACCACTTGGCCTTTGAAGGCCCGTTGATATTAAATTAAATATAAAAGCCTCCTAACTATTATTAGAGCCTTTTATATTAATTTCACATCTCCGGAAACATTTTCCACCTATCTCTACTCCTATAAAAATGGCAGTTGGTGATGATGGTGTGCCTGCCTTCATACCATATGGACCGTCGGATTTAGAATGCAAAGTTGAGATTGGGTGCACGCAAAACACCACATGCATCAGATGGAATTTTCGAGAAGGCGTCAGAAACACACCACCACACCGCGCCGAATCGTCTCCATCGTCCGCGGAAGAAATCAAGACTTCAAGAACCCTCCAAAACTCCACGCTGCTGGTCCTTCCCCGGCAATCTTCAGAGTTGATTTGGTCGCGGGTCCCTCGCCTTGTATACACTTGCAGTTACAGTCTCCACAAATCAAAACTGGCTTCAAGCTTGGCCCGGTTTCCCCCCTCCTAGATCTAGCCACGCAGGCCGTTGGAGATGGAGACAATAGCAGCGGTAGCTGCTATGTCGAAGTTAGTTCTACATTGTAAGTTACTTCATTTTCCCTTTGTGACTGTTGGAATTGATTCCCTTTCGTGTCGGCTTTGTTCTCAACCACCAACATTCGGTCCTTTCATCGATCCCGGCTGCCCATGGAGGCTACCAGTAGCAGAACAACCATGAGTAAGCCCGGGTGACGGTGTCTTGGACTAGGGGGTACCAACCTAGTTGGCCTACGGTCCATAGGCCGAAGCTACGACCCATCATTCTTACAAGGAAGGACTCCGGAAGCCTCACAGTCTGGCGTGATCAAGATGGACTCTGTCGAAGACTTGACGTGTACTCCAAAGACAGCATCTGCCGCCGGCGTGTGTATCCCTAGATTGGCAACCGACCATGTGTAACCCTAGGTACCCCCAGCATCTATATAAGCAGAGGGGTTTAGTCCATAGAGGCCACGGTCACAATTACAACCACCTAGCCTTAGGGTTAGAACACGAACTTACGATCTCGAGGTAGATCAAGCTTGTACTCGATACATCATCATCAATACAATCAAAGCAGGACGTAGGGTATTACCTCTTCGAGAGGGCCCGAACCTGGGTAAACACTGTCTCCTTCGTCCCCTGTTACCCATAGATCCGAGATCCACAGCTCGGGACCCCCTACCCCGAGGTATGCCAGTTTTAGTACCGACATTGGTGCTTTCATTGAGAGCCCCGCTGTGTGATCGAAAGAAGGATCAATGGGATTGTCGGTCAACGACTTAAATCTTCATGGCGCGATCTCCGCACCCGAAGCTCCCGTCGTCGCATTACTCCCCCTCCATCAAGAGCAGGGCAATGACGATCGGGAAGCAAGCCGCGAGCCCCTCGTCTCTTCACCCGTCCCGGCCGAATAACCTCCTGCGGAGTACCAAGGGTCGAGGTATTTCCTGGAGAGTGACCTCGATAGCAACCAAGTGGAAGTGGCCGAAGAATCAGATCTCAAGATTGACCCGGCCGATTTGGCATTAACACGGCCCTCCGGGGAGAATAACGTCGGAGCTTCGTGCCCGCAAACAAAAGGGATCGGATTTTTGCTCCCGCCCACCTCCCACATCGAATACTGCTCGACTAATTCAGGACCATCCGATGTCTGGGATCTAGTCTACGTGCAACAGCTACCTGGCGAAACTGTCAGGCACTTCTGGGCTAGGTTCCTGTCCATCAAGAACAGGATACCAGGCTGCCATGACTCGGATATTATAGCAACTTTCCAGCATAATTGCAAAGATAAAGGCGTCTTAAACGCCCTCTCTCGGTGTTGCGCCCAAACGTTCCCCGAATTATCGGATCTGGTGTCAAAATTCTGCAGCATGGAGGACGCTTGGCTGACTCAAGAGGTGCAAGCAAAATCAATCTGCGCCGAAAGCACAAAGCGTAACAGGCCCTCACTACGTCAAGACCCCCTGTTCGGCTCACATTAGTTGACCGACCTTGGAAGAGGAAGAAGCCCGTCACAGGATCAAAGACCGCTCTCGACGGTCTGCTTGACAAACCATGCCCCATACACTCCGTTCTACTCAATGCCAGCCCAACCCACAATCTTCGAGATTGCTGGGTGGTGAGATAGGTAGCCAAGGGAGGTGAGGCCCTCCTCGTGAGCAAGTACAAGCGCGCGACTGCATCCTCTGATGAAGACAAGGTCCTGATGATTTATGAAACCTTCACGTCAAAAAAACCAGAGGAAAAGAGATCTTCGAGAGCTTAGCTCCGTCCAACACATAACAACCCCAGGCGCGTGGATAGACACGCCAATCACCTTTGGCCAGCAGGACCAACCTCGAGGCGGCCTGGGCCGATGTCCGGCCGCACTGGTCCTCGACCCGATCGTTAGTGGTTGTCGACTTCGGAAGGTGTTAATGGACGGAGGCAGCAGTCTGAACCTCATCTACACAGATACTCTTGACAAGATGCAAATCGATAAATCGCGCATCGAACAGAGCTACACTACCTTTAAAGGAATAATACCAGGCAGAGAGGCGCGGTGCAGTGGAAAAATTACCTTGGACGTGGTCTTCGGAACCCCCGAGAACTACCGATCCGAGGAGGTGACCTTTCATATCGTCCATTTCAAAGTGGTTATCATGCCCTTCTAGGGCGCGACGCTTTCTCAAAATTCCATGTAATTCCGCATTACGGCTATATGAAGCTTAAGATGCCAGGGACCTAACAGGGTGATCACAATTTCGAGCAACCCCGACAGAGCACTTAGAGCCGAAAACAAAACGGCGTCGCTCGCACTCGAGTCACTATCTGAAGCCCTGGCGGCCGAGGAGTTGATAGCGCTTCGGGCCACGGTCGACAAGGACGATGTCGTCCTTGACAAATGCCCCAAGTCAACCTCATTCAAGCTAGCCGACGAGATCATCAAATTTCAAGTGCACCCTATAGACCCGAATAAAACGACGTCCATAGGGGCACAACTAGAGCCAGCAATTGATGAAGCCTTACGCAATTTCCTTAGAGAAAACTGGGACATATTCGCCTGGCACCCCTCTGATATGCTAGGAATACCCCGTAATCTGCTGAGCACAGCCTAAATATGATCAAAGGCTCGAAGCCAGTTAAACAGGCGCTTCGGTGGTTCTCAGAGCCCAAACGTCAAGCTATGGGCGAAGAATTGGCTAAACTACTTGAAGCCGAATTCATTCGGGACATTAAGCACCCCGACTGGTTGGCTAATTTCGTCATGGTACCTAAAAAGGACAAGTCCTGGCGCCTGTGCGTCGATTTCAAAGACCTTAATAAGGCCTGCCCCAAGGACCCCTTCCCCCTACCATGAATCGACAAGATCGTGGACGCCACAGCGGGGCATGACTCCTTGTGCTTCCTGGATGCTTACTCTGGATACCATCAGATCAAAATGAAAGAATCCGATCAGGCAGCAACAACCTTTATTACTCCTTATGGGCCATTCTACTTTAACACAATGCCCTTCGGAAGCTTCCATAGTTTTCTACAAATACATCAGCCAGCTGGTCGATGACCTCCGAGAAACATTCACCAACCTCCGGGCATATCAAATTAAACTTAACCCAGAGAAGTGCGTTTTCGGGGTACCCGCTGTCGGTGTCAAATCCAGCATATCTCATAGTAGGGGTCCTAAGCTAGGCGTCTTGGAGCGATGGTAACATGGACACAGGAATTTACCCAGGTCCGGGCTCTCTCGAAGAGATAATACCCTACGTCCTGCTTTTGATTGTATTCATATGGGGTATGGTACATAGTACATGTATCTACCACGAGATTGTTCTAATGAATATGAGATGATCTGTCGACTAACCTGGCCTCGGTTTATATAATGTACCAGAGGCCTAGGGTTTAGGAGAGTCCTCGTCTTGTGCACCAAGTCTTGTGGAGTCTTCCTAGTATGCGTCATGGGCTGCCCGAAGTGGCCCATGAGTGAACCACCATGGGGGTCCTCGGCCCGATCCACCTGGACGGGAGATGACGTGGTGAGTACCCCCTAGTATAGGACACCATCAGTAGCCCCTTGAACCGGTCTTCAAGTTGGGGACGCTCCTCGGTTCTTTCGAACTGTTCTTCGTCTTCGGCCATCGGTCTTGAAAGCTGGTTCAACAATTTTTGTCATCCCCGATCTCGAGGATCGCCGAGGTGTATCCGAAGAGTTCACACGTCGGGTATTCGAGGAGTTCACACGTCGGGCATCCGAGGAGCCCCTTTTAGTTCATGGCCTTTATCAATGCCTTGTTATTTTTACGCCACACCTCGGGTTTTGAAGTTTTTCCCGTGCGGCGGTGTCCTCTTGCATCTGAGCTCCAACGCCGTACTGCATCCGAGGTGTCTTTTTGCAGCCGAGCTCTAACGCCGATCAGCATCCAAGGTGTCATAGATTACCTCGGTCTTGAAAAAGTTAAAGGAGTTCAGCCGAGCTTAATGCCGAAAATGCCCTCTATGGAGCCAGCCACTTGCATCCGAGCTTTACGCCGGAGTGCTTCCGAGGTGGTGCACCACCTCGGTCATGGGCTGGTTTTTTGCGGATATATTTTCGATTGGTGTAATTTATTCTCTGCCGAGATGTATAGCCAGTAGCCCTCAAGGTGTGTGTCGGCCTAAAATCTGAGATGCACCTGAAGGATTAAATAAAACCGCTGATCCTAGTAGCCCCTGAGACTCAGGTCGATTCGCGAAATCGGCTTGAGGATCGATTCCTTGCTCGGCAGCATACTTTAGGAATTAAAACGCAGTGTGCAGCAGCCCCCGAGACTCAGGTTGGGTGCAGCCGACCAACCTGAGGATCGTAATCTCCTCGGAAACTGTTTTGCACTTTTTTTAAATTGTCTACATTGAATAGGCAATGCAGTAGCCCCCGAGACACTGGTCGGGTGGCAACACCAGATCAGGGGATCGATGTAACACGTTAATGGCTTTTAATTGAGAAGCGCGAAGCCCAGTAGCCCCCGAGCCTTAATTTGGGCAAGGGTGGCCGAATTAAGGATCGATATCCGGAGTAAATTGACTTTAGTCATAATTTATGTGTAATGATTCTATGTATCCAAGTACTTTACATCATTAATGCTCGGATCCGTATTGTACAAAACTTTGTTGACCGACCATCGGCTTCAACCTCCTCGGCCAGTAGCCGAGGAGTGTTTGTCCTACTTTATAAAGCCTTTATAAGGGCAAAGATTTACGGCAAACAAGGCAATCTGGCCATATGGTTTTATAAACAAAGGTACACGGAGAGATATGTTATATTACTATTTAACGTAAGAAACATCTTCTGGGAAAAATAGTTCCTTTATAAGTTCCTTTTCCCAGGCTGTCATGTTGACCATGATTATGAAACCTCAACTCCGATCAATATGGGTGGAAAATATTGAGGATTGAATTTGGGGAAAGTTCCCGAACTCTGTGGTCTTAATGAACCGAATTTTTCACTTTCGTCGTTGCCGACCAATTATATTCTTAAGACAGCTAGCTTTTAGCTTCACCCAGTCTGAGGTACTAACCCGGATGACCCGGTAGTAACAATCGCAGAGGTGCTCCCTTTACCCCCTAGCCGAACAATCGGGAACGTAGGGGTAAGCACAGGAGCCAGGCAACCCAGCTTGGCCAAAATCTTAAGTCAAATTGATGCATATTTATGACTTTATAACGATTTATGGGAAGGCGGCGTTCATATATTAAATACAAATGCTGAGGATATGTTGGGCTCTCCAGAAGTCCCAAGGTAAATGTGCCGAGGTGCCTCAAGGATCCCCCAGTACGGTTTATTAGACACTTTGATAGGTCCGATGTGTTTATTTTTACTCCTGTGCGACCGTTTATAATTTGAAAGTGGCCCATTGTCGGCTTCCACCCCTTTGTAGACGCTACGCAGGGTGTTTCCGCAATAACAAGACAACCCTTAGCCGACGTCTCGGTGCCCGGAGGCGGTTGTGTTAGCAGAAACAAGGCAATCAGATGTGTAGGCTTTATAACTTTCACTTAGTCATAGGAGCTTGACTGTGGGGGCAAGTAACTAGCCCCCGGTGTTTGGAGTGTTCGGGCGTGCCGAGGTGCAGCTCGGCAGGGAAGTTGCCGAACTACGGGTCGGAAAAGATTTCCCGAGCCGAATTATTATGCACGGCACCTCGGTCAAGAGGATGTCCCGCCACCTGGAAAAAACATACAAATAGGTTAAAAGCTTCATAGGCTCGGAAAACCAAAAAACTTACATAAAACCTTTATGTCTAAATTAGATCAAGTTTTTTGGTGCCAATCCGAAATTTGTCTTAAATTAATATGTGCTTCCATCGTGCTTTAACATGATACATCCGATCTCCAGACTTCAAGCGGGTCAGCCTTCGGCTTCAACCTCCTATCCCGAAGGCGAAGTGTTTCTCAGGCCAGTTTAGCGAACTAAACTCGAGCGGCTTTAGAGAGAAACCAGGTAACCCGGCTATTGACCACACACTTGCGTCGGAAAAAAGAGTAGTAGAAAAAGACTTTGCAACGACTAAGAAGAAAACACTTATTATAACAGCTCATATAAATTTAAGAGCCCCCAGTTAACATGGGTAAAGGAAGTGGTTTTTAACGAACCTCGTTTTTAACAAACAGATTTTAACATAGATATAATGCTTGGTTGAACCGAAAAAAAAACATTAAAAACTTGAGCATGAAAGCGACTTAGCTGGTTAATGTGCTCGGTGTTGATGACGCGGGCCGAACTTGCGGCGGGCCGAGGTCCCAGCCCCCAAGCCGGTCCCGAGGTGCCCGAGCGAAGAGATCGGCTTGATGAAGTGACAGCACAATTTTTCCGATATGTCGAGGCGAAGCCCCTGGTCCAGCCGAGGTGACGAAGCTGGTCGACTGGTGACGCCGAAGTCCCCGGAGCAGGTTTGATGAAGAGATGGCGAAGCCCCCGGTCTAGCCGAGGTGTCACAGCAGGTCGGTAAGATGAAGTTCCAACCCCCATGCCAGCCGAGGTGTCGAAGCAGGTCGGGGAGGTGGACATCGGATCAAAGAAGCAACGGCGCGGCGATGCCGACGCAGGTCGAAACTTGTGACGCGGTCAATGCCGGCTTGAGAAGTGACCGCGCGGCGATGCTGGCGCGCCCGACCCATGCAATCCGTAAGGTGACGATGTAATCTTGACGATCATTAGGGAGAGCGGTGCCGAACTCTTGGTCGGCTCGCCGAGGTGATGATCCGAGGTGGTTGTCGTCGGCTCGATGAAGCGACGGCGCAGTCGATGCTGGCGCAGGTCGGCAGCCATGGAGCAACGTGGCCGGGCTGGTTTGACACCGGCGCGATGACGAAGATTGCCTCGGAAAAGGCTTAAAATTTGTGGGCATGTGTTTGGGGACACAATACTTGTAAAAAATTTCCTTCAAAAAGGACCTTCGGTAACCCGTTCATGAAAAAAGATGAACTTGGGTCGGATTCGTTTTCATGTAGAAAATAGATCCGGAAATTGATGCACTCATCGGACGTTTCCCGGAGTTTGAACCGTCGGATCGAGCTAAAATTTTGAGGGGTGATTTTTATGGGAATTCCGCAGGCGATGAACGGTGGGATCTTCCAAAGGATGTCCGAGCTAACTCATGGACTCCTCGCCCCAAACTCATCCAGATTCCCGTCCAGACTCGACAGGGCTCCGATATATCGGAGATTGCCGGAGATTCCTCCATCGGAATGCGATGAAATTTTACAGGGTTGTTCTAGACTCAATTCCGCAAAATTGCACTGAAGCAATCGTCAAAGCGACGCTTGAGGAGACGGGGACGGCGAACACGAATCCGCTGTCCAAAAAAAACTGCATGATCGCGCGAGGGCAATGTTGACGCTGAGCCCCCGAGCACCATGGACGGTTTTTCCATGATCCCGGATGAGATCGGAGTTGATGATGAAGACATCCGTCCAATCTTGACGATCCGAAGAGAAGCCTAGTCCTCGGTCCAGCCAAGGTGACCAGTCGGGCCGGCGACGAAGATGCCGATGCTAACGATGTAGCTCGGTTCCGACGCGTAGATCGCGGTGGAGCCGATCTGAATTCCCATCGCACCGCGGAGACTACCCAGCAGGCTCTCAATGAAAGCACCAATGTTGGTGTCAAATCCGGCATATCTCGTAGTAGGGGTCCTAAGCTAGGCGTCTTGGAGCGATGGTAACATGGACACAGGATTTTACCCAGGTTTGGGCTCTCTCGAAGAGATAATACCCTACGTCCTGCTTTTGATTGTATTCATATGGGGTATGGTACAGAGTACATGTATCTACCACGTGATTGTTCTAATGAATATGAGATGATCTGTCGACTAACCTGGCCTCGGTTTATATAATGTACCGGAGGCCTAGGGTTTAGGAGAGTCCTCGTCTTGTGCACTAAGTCTTGTGGAGTCTTCCTAGTATGCGTCATGGGCTGCCCGAAATGGCCCATGAGTGAACCGCCATGGGGGTCCTCGGCCTGATCCACCTGGTCGGGAGACGACGTGGTGAGTACCCCCTAGTACAGGACACCATCACCCGCAGGCAAACTCCTCAGCTTCATTGTCTCTAACCGGGGAATCGAGGCCAACCCGGCCAAAATCTGAGCTTTGGCTCGGCTTGAAGAACCAACCGAGCTTAAACACGTCCAGAAACTGGCAGGTTGTGTGGCTACTCTAAGTCGATTTATTTTGTGCCTCAGGGAAAAAGCATTACCCCTTTACAGGCTGCTGAAACAAACCAACAATTTCAAATGGACCAAGGAGGCAGGGGCCGCTCTGGAGGAAATCAAAACATCCTTGCCACAAACCCCATATTGGCGGCGCCTGCGGCCTGCAAGCCGATGTTATTATACATCTCGGCCACCAACCAGGTGGTCAGTGCAGTGCTTGTGGTCGAACAAGACATGGAGGGTCACAAGTTCCATGTCCAATAGCCTGTTTACTATGTCTCTGAAGTCCTTACCCCATGCAAAACGCGATATCCGCACTACCAGAAGATAGCCTACGCCGTCTTTATGGCATCAAGGAAACTACGGCACTACTTTCAAGAGTGCTCTGTGACGGTGGCATCCGAGGTGCCCCTCAGCGATATAATCAACAACAGGGATGCCACGGGATGCATCGCCAAGTGGGCCATCGAACTCCTTCCCTTTGAGATAACCTACCGGCCTCGTCGAGCTATTAAATCTCAGGTGCTGGCAGATTTCGTGGCCGAATGGACGGAGGCCGAGCTCCCTAGAGAGCACAGTACACATTCTCATTGGACAATGTACTTTGACGGCTCAAAAATGCTCACGGGATTGGGGGCTGGTTTAGTGCTCACATTGCCGACAGGCGACAACATCAGGTACGTACTACAAATCATGTACACTGATTCAAATAATGCAGCCGAGTATGAAGCTCTCCTGCATGGCCTCCAGATAGCAGTATAAATGGGTGTCCAGCGTCTTGAGGTCAAAGGTGATTCTAACCTCGCCATCTCTCAAGTCAACGGCGATTTTGACGCCAAAGACCCCAAAATGACAGCATACCAGAATGCCGTCCTCGAAATCTCAGCCCAGTTCGAGGGGCTAGAGTTCCTTCATATCCCCCGGGACAGCAATCAAGGTGCCGATATCCTTGCCAGAATGGGTGCTAAACGGGGCAAGGTCCCTGAGAATACTTTTCTCAAACGGCTTTTTAAGCCATCCGTAGTATGGCAAGACGATAACATCACGTCGGAGTCAAACGACACAGGACGGGTTACCCCTCCCACATCCGCAGAAGACGAGGACACAATTGGAGGCTTGGCCATCCAGGACACAGCCTCGGTTCACGAGGTCATGGCAGTCATTGCCCCCTGGACCGAACCCCTCCTCCTCGCATATTTGCTCCGCAAAGAGCTACCCGAGGACCAAACCGAAGCGCGTCGTATCATTCGATGGTCCAAGGCCTATAAAGTCCACGAAGGCAAGCTCTATAAACAAAGTGTCATGGGCGTCCTCCAACGATGTATATCCGAAGAGGAAGGAAGACAGCTCCTTGCAGAAATACACTCTGGCATGGGCGGACACCACGCCGCTGCTCGGGCCCTGTTAAGCAAGGCTTTCTGATCCGGCTTCTATTGGCCAACGGCGGGAGCCGATGCTAAGACCCTCGTCCAACATTGCCCCGGCTGTCAGGTCTTTGCTAAACAAAGCCACATGCCCCCCACGGCTCTACGGACTATTCCGATAACCTGGCCCTTTGCGGTCTGGGGGCTCGACATGGTCGGCCCGCTTCGAGGAGGGTCGAAGAAAAACAAATATCTACTCGTCATGGTAGACAAATTCACCAAATGGATCGAGGCAACGCCGGTAACCTCGGCCAAAACAGAACCAGTAATTGAGTTCATATCCGGAGTGGTACACCGTTATGGCATTCCCCACAACATTATTACGGATAATGGAACAAATTTTAAGGCCAAGGAGGTGAAGGCCTGGTATGCAAACATGGGCATCAAGCTCGATTTCACCTCCGTATACCACCCGCAGTCCAATGGACAAGTGGAACGCACCAACGGATTAATCCTCAGTGGCATCAAGCCGAGGTTGGTGCGCTCCTTGAAGGAAGCGGACTGTCAATGGGTGGAGGAACTCGCTTCCGTTCTATGGGGCTTGCACACTACGCCAAATCAATCCACCAGCTACACACCCTTCTTCATGGTTTACGGCGCCGAGGCCGTACTCCCTTGTGACCTCATACATGATGCACCTCGGGTGCGCATGTATGAAGAACGGGAGGCCGATCGGTAGGATGCCCTGGACGCCTTGGAGGAGGAACGCGATGTAGCTCGGGCACGCTCCACGTTCTATCAGTAGTAGGCACGGCAATATCAAAGCAGGGAAGTCCGCTCAAAGGAATTCAACGTCGGAGACCTGGTCATGAGGCTCCATCCGGAAAAACAAAAGCATAAACTTTTGCCTAAATGGGATGGACCCTTTATAATTGACCAGGTACTCATTGGAGGAGCATACCGCATCCGAGACCCGACGGACGACCGGCTAGAGCCAAACCCATGGAACGCCGCCCTGCTCGGACATTTTTACGGTTAAACAGAGCATTCTTTTCTTTCTTCACTATACATTTAGTTATAGTTTTTCCATTTTCTTTCCCGCATCAAGCAACTTATCGCCTATTTAGGTAAACCTTTTTCTCAAGGTTGTCAAAACCTCCATCCCCAGCGCAAGCTTCTAGTCAATCCGAGGTATGCTTAGACACCTCGGCTGCATCTTTGAATGTATGACTCAAACCGCCCTGGGGGCTTTTGATTAATAAAGCCTACTCTTTCGAGCATTTATATTAGTTGTATATGTCTCCTTCCTACCACATCGTATTCAAGCCACAATATGCATCGATTTGACGTAGGAATTGGCCAAGCTGGGTTGCCCGGCTCCTGTGATTGCTCCTTACGTTCCCGATTTTTCGGCTAAGGGGCAAAGGGAGCACCGCTATGATTGTTGCTCCCGGGTCATCCGGGTTAGCACCTCAGACAGATAAAGCCGAAAGCTAGCATTCCTAACGAATATAATGGGCCGGCCACGATGGAAGCAGAGAAAGGTTGGGTTCTTCAACCCTTGACCAGGGGCTTCACCCCCAAGGTTGAACGTCTTCGGACACTCATGGTTAACATGAAGCCCCGAGAAAAGGAACTGTTGGAAGAACTATTTTTCTTGGAAGATGTTTCTTACGTTAAATAGTAATTTAACATAACTCTCTGCCTCACTTATGTTTTTTGAACCACATGGCCGGATTGCCTTGTTTCCCGAAATCACTTGCCTGGATGGTCGGGCCGAGAGTAGGAAACACTCCTCGGCCACTGGACGAGGAGATGGAAGCCGATGGCCGGTTAACAAAGTTTGGACGCGCAGGGTGGACTCAAATGACGTAAAGCACTTCGAGGCATAGAGTCACCATATATAATTCATTACACCATATCGAGCTCGTCTATTAAAGAGTCAAGGGCACAGTCCTGCTATGAAAGACGAGCGGCTGGCATTACATTATCATACACCAGGCAGGTCGGCACCTCTTCCCCGTCAGCCCCTATAGGGCCTACTTCGGCAAAGGTGCTCCGTCTCTACACCGGTGAAGCGGGTCTTAACCATTGCCCATGCCTCCCTCGCTCCTTCCCGACAGGCCGATACCTTCCAAGCCTGTATTCGGCGCCGAGCACCCTTGAGACGCTCGGCGAGCTCGGACGTGTCCTCGGGCACCCTATCTTCTTCGGGCCATAGAGCTTTAAAAATGACCTTCATCGCCTTCCGGGACCTCTCGTGCAATTCGGTCAACTTGGCCAAGGCATCTTCGGATGAAGAACAAAGGTTCTCTTGAAGTCGACCTGTTAACAACACTGTGCGGAACTAAAGGCTAGACCTTAACGGCAGCGCATTATGTACATAGAGCTTTCTTAAAAACACTCACCAGACACAGCTTGGCTTGTTTTCTGGTTTTTCTCTTCGGCGGCGGCTAGTTGAGCCCTTAGCCCCTCAATCTCCTAAGCTTGCTGGTTGTTCTTTGCCTTGAGCGCGTTCGTGTACTCCTTACTTCGGGTTAGGACACGATGGCCAGCCTGTCTTTGCGACTCAGCATACTGATAATCTTCTCGGGCCTGCTTCAGGTCCTTTTCCAGTTGACCAATGACTTCCGCTGCTATGAAAATAAGCGCCGTGAATGGAGACTTCGGATCCTCTACGGCAAATGATTAAGAGACCAGATGCACTTACCGTCCGCCTCTCTGGTAAACTTCTTAACGTGCTCTAACTCGGCTTGTGCGGCGTCCAGCTTCGTCCGGGTCTGGGTCAACACCTCGAATAGACTTTCATTTTTCTCTCGAGAAGTCTGCAAATTCAAGGCATGGTTACACGTGCCCAAATCAAGCCTTGGGGGCTACTGAATATCCGCACTCTCTCAAAAGTTGCGGGATTAATCCACTCGTCGGCTGTATCACCCGACCAGTGTCTTAGGGGATACTGCCATGCACGGCAGTTCGGTCGGTCGCTGGAAGTCCTCGGCTACAATCAAGTGTCAATAAAAGCTTGGAGTACAGTACGATCTGGCATCAACCCACAGTGACCCACTGTCATGAGAATTAGATTCAAGGGCACCTTACCTGCAGACCTTTGGACAGTACGTCCACCGCCTTCTCGAAGACGGAATGGGTCACGCCCAGATAGGCGTCCACCGAGCTAAGGGCGTTGAATTCCTCACTGGAGAAGGCGGGATTCCTTAGAGAAGCCCGTCTCTGCCGATGGTCCATGGCACTCTCGACCTCGGAGGCCGAACAAGTCCCCGAAGTCTCCATTTGAGGCACTTCGGGAGCATCCCCTCGGGGCGTCACGGCCTCGACACCGGCCCTCAGGTCTGGAACATCTTGGGCGATCGTCTCTGTGGCACCCCGGCTCAGAGTAACCGGTTTACCTTGCATTGCCAGCCCAGAGATCAAGTCTTCTGGCAATACACAACAACTTGGTACAGAAAACAACCGCTTTATTGATCTCTTAGTGGAAACATAGGTTTACATCTTACATGATAAGCGAGGCCAAGCGGCACACACGGTGCGGCTGCACTTATGTACATTATTTAGTAGACATGGCAGGGGCCTCGATGATAAGGGAACTACTACGCGGCAGCGGAATGACGGGGTAGTGGAACTCCATTCCACAGGGACACTGCTGGGACGCGGCCTAGATCGCGACAAACTGCTCAACGTCAACTCCTTGCACGGCTTCTCCTGCATCTGGCATGATAAGCCAGGTGAGTACTTTGAATGTACTCGCAAGCTCACAGCAAACAAAACAAGTGCGACAAACAATAACAAGGCATTTAACAGATTTAATGCATGAGCATGATGCTACTCAACATGAGATGTGCGTGAAGTCTTGCCATGGTCCTCGGGACCAACTTACCATTTCGGGGTTACCGCGTAACCACCGTTCACAACTTACCAACGTGATCCTCACTTGATCACATTCATACCTTGCATAGTGATCCTCGATCACCATGTTTGCATGTGCCATCTTGTGAATCTTAGTGTGCAAGTTAATTATATCTGTTGACCCACGGTGTGACCTACTACAAACTGTGTCCATATCCGAGGACGCGGCTATCGATAGATTATACACTCTGCAGAGGTTAGTACACTGTACCCACACCACGGAACTCATGGCCTCGTGCTCCCATTCGGGTGGACCAACGACGTTCCGACAAAACCAGTCTATTGCATGACACTCTCCCGGCCACTCCGACAAACTCCCCTTTGGGCTATGTCCTGGGTGACCCTGATGTCAACATGTGACATCTACCACCTCTGTGGCTGCCACCGTCGTGGCCAAACATCAAAACTATCCCAAACGGGGACCTCGGTACCATCAAAACTTGGGTCCTCAAGGTTATGACTGCCTACCGGGCCAGGGTAGCGCCAGAGCAGAACCTTCCCTTGTAGGAGGCACCGGCGAGAGGCATGACAATAGACCGCATTAGGGCCTCCCCATCTAGGCAAGTGTGGTTGCACTGGTGAGCTCGATTCGGTGGCACCATGACTCGATCAACAACATGTTCAAGTTGGATTATTATCAAGTTTAACTTGAAAAGAAAATGATTCGAGCCATAGTGAATGAATGGGTGCACGGGTCACGGTCATGAATAACAAATGCATCATGTTGTCATATGAGTATATGCCATGATACCTACTGCACATTAGCAAGAAAGCATGTATCCTACTGCACAAATTATCAGCATAACAGAACAAAGTTTATGCAACAAGATTTATAAAGCAAATTATTTTAAATAGTGATTAAAGGATGAATTTAATTCAATTAAACCAAGTCATTGCAATGCCATCCTTGCATATGAATGTTGTGGCTTGCCTTGGTTCAGAGGAGTGTCACAGTACTCCTGGCCTTCTCCAACACAACTAGGTTCTTCTGAAATTAAATTAAATGCAAAAAGAAAATGTCACATAACACTGTTTATTGCACCAGAAATTCTCAACAGCAAGAAAAATTCTGAAACTTAGCATACAGAAACTTTGGAATTTTATAAACCAGTAGGAAAAAGAATCAAATCATTTGGACTTATAGATTAAAAGTTATAGCTGGTCAAAGTTGGATTAGATCTGGTCAAAATCTGAAATAAAAAGAAAAACTAGAAGCGGGCACGTCGAAAGCGTATTCGGCGAATACGCCTCCACTTATACCGCTTCGGGCGGCCGAGTGAGAGGCTGACGAGCGGGACCCGCTGGCAGGGTTAAACAGAGGAGAGGGAGGGAATAGGGGGCGGCGGCGCTGTCGTCGGCGTTTCTCCGGCGAGGAGACGTCGACGATCACCGGAGAGGAGGGGGATGGGTTCAGCTCGGCGAGACGGTCACACACATACCCGAAACTCGAGCTGAGGAGGTCGGACGGCGTCGCGGCGATCTTCTCCAGAGACGGCGGCGGCGGAGCTGATCGGATTCGGCGTCTCCGGCGACAATCCGGTGAGTTCTTGCTACCGTCGTGCTCAGGAGGTTGCTACGGTCTCGTTGGTGGCAGCAGTTGGAGCTGAGGTGGTCTATCTTGAGTGCTCGGAGGAGGGGGGATCTGCGGCGGTCGCCGGCGAGGTTCGAAGGCCAGAGGCCTTCTCGGCGTTGCCACCAGCTTCTAGAGTTCGATTTGAGGGTGGAGATGTGGGTTGGGATGGCTAGAACGATCGGGGGAGTGCTCTATTTATAGGAGGAGGCGAGGCAGAGCTCGGGCTCCGCCGGAGTAGAGCGGCAGGGCGAACTGGGGGCGGTGAGGACTCGGGAAGCGGCGTGGGGTGAAGCAGAGGAGCACAGGGCCACGCGGTGCACGCGTGCGGCCACAGTGGCGCGCACTACGCGCGAAAAACGGGCACACGAGCTCACTGTTCCCGCCGCTAGCTCTCGGCCTCTTCCGGCGAGCTGCATTCCGGCATCAGGGAGGAGCAGGGAGGGGATTGGGTGGCGCACGGGGGTTGGCTGCGGCGCTGGGACATGGAGAGGTGTCGCGGGGTGGGTGGTTGGACGGCGGCCGATCGGACCCGACGGGCAGAGCGCACAGAGCGCGTGCATTGCACCCTGCCCGCACGCGGTCACCGCGTGCACAGGCACGCAGGGTGCTTTCGGTGCTGCCAAACCGTGTCCACCGTGAAGTCCTCTCAAAGCTTTGCCTAGAAGTGCGCTGGGCTTGCCAAATGGCTCACTGGAGGTGACAAGAGGGAGCTGCAAAGTTTCTGGACAGAAACTTGCTCCAAATGCTGAGGACAAACAGCTAAGATTCTGGGGCTGGTTTTAGGCGTTTAAGCATTACTTAGGAAGGTCATTAAGTGGTAAAAATTTCAGATAAAAAGGATCAAGGAAAAATATAGTTGCTTCACAATGTGACTTTTCTGTCCAGAAGCAAAAATATTTTCCTGGACTGAAATTTTGCAAATGACCATGGGATATTTTTGCATAGGAAGGTGAGGCATGACCCAAAGAATATTTGGGAATTTTCTTGGAATTTTCTGGGCAATAAAAATAGGGGTTGCTTAAGGGCTTAGTGAGAAAAGAGGCATTTTCAGAGAGAAAAAGGGTATAATGCCATTAAATAAAAATACCCAATGGCATTATTATGAGAGGGATGAGGTCCAGGGAGGGTTTATGGATGAAGGAACCCACTTGGAAGAAAATCAAAAATAAATCCAAGTGGTAAGTCCAAAAGAAATGACTGGAAAACCCAAATGCAAATAATAAATCCAAATAAAAGAAAAAGGGCTAAAAATCCAGGGTGTTACAGTCTCCTCGGTCCCTGATGCCTGAGCAGGCTGCCTACACGTTAGATCAACGTGAGCACTTGATGCCAATATAAACCTCCGAAGTATCGCTATCGATAGAATCACCTGTCTAAGGACGGGGCTTCACGCTCCACCGCCGCGACAGCTGTCCATTGAGGGGAGCCCTGTGCAGCTGTCGGGGGACTCCCTCGAGAGCCCGGACTTGGGCGCGGGCGCTTCGAGCGTCGACCCTTAGGAAGAGGTGTCAGGGTGCTCGGGGCCTCACGGATGGAAGTTCTCTTTCGAGTAGAAGCTGGAGAAGGTTTTACCGATGAAGACGGCCAGATCCCTGGCAGATCGGGAGTGATAGCCACCCTGGAGCCATCGAGGCTCTCTTGGTAAAAATTCCCCTCCTCGTATAAGGTGGACAACTCTTTGTCTTCATGGAAGCCGGGGTCATCGTCTCGACAGTACATCCCCAGCTCAGGTGCGGGGCAGCTTAATGTTTCGACCCAGCGCCTCCATCCCTATTCGGGCATATTAGGTAGTTGTTAAAGAAAATAAAATGAACTGCTCGGATAGATGAGGAGGTTCGGTGAAACTTCCTACTTCGACCGGTTTGTAATAAGACAAGCCGTCCATGAACTGGCGCTTCGCGAACTCCACCGGTTCCCCTTTGAATATGCCAGCCAAAACTGAGCCGAAGGCCACCTGATCTTTGAAGCCTTTCTGAATTGATCAGGTGGCATCGTCGGTTCTGTTGTACATGCACAGTAGGTGTTGGTGCTGCCGGAGGGGTTGGACCTTTCGATCGATGGCCGTCGCCATCACGTCTATGATGGTGAGGCCACCGTTTGTTAAACACCTCACCTGGGCGGCCAGACGAGCCACGTCGGAGTCATCCTTCTGAGCAGAGCTTCGTGGTCTCCAATTGAAGCGCTTCTTCAGAGGATCCGAAGAAAAGGGAGGAAGCCCTGGCCGAGCTGGATCATGCAATGGGACATCGGCTATGTAGAACCATTCGGACGCCCATGTGTCAACATCCTCTTGAGGGGTGCCCGCAGGGTAGCCGGTCCCGGCTATTCGGCAGACCTTGGCCGTACCAACCTCGTGCAGCTTACCTCCTTGGGAGCAGGGCATCATGCAAAAGTATTTCCTCCATAGCCTAAAGTGTGCCGCGCATCCGAGATACATTTCACAAAGGGCGACGAATCCCGCGATGTGTAGAATCGAATTGGGAGTCAAGTGGTGGAGTTGGATCCCGTAAAACTCAAGCAAGCCCCAGAGGAAGGGGTGAATGGGAAATCCTAGGCCGCGGAGGAGGAAAGGAACAAAACATACCCGCTCATCCCCATGGGGGATAGGGTGGTTGTCGGCGTGCACTTGCCCGTCCACGGATATTAAGCCTGGGCGGGTGGAGGTTAGATCTGAATCCGGCAAATAACCCTGGGTGGCGAGCCGATCCAGTTGGAGGCGAGTGATGGAGCAGCTTCCCCAGTCACCTTTGAGGGGACCGTGGGGGTGCCTGGAAGAGCCTACATCGTTCGCCATTGCTTGAGCTCTCGAAGCTAGACTTTGGGGGAACAAATCTTGCGCTGGATGACAGGAAGGGGAAGGTCGAGATGCGCTTTGTCATGATTCTGACAAGGTACCTGTTAAATAAAGAAAAAGGCGACGCTTCAATGTCTGGCCATAAAGTGGCTCATTCCCCGATGGCGCGACGATCGAGGGGAAGTTATTTTAATGGAAGTGGAGCCTGTCAAGCCGAAGACTCCAATGCCAAACTCAAATTACTAAGGGGAACTCGTCTATCAAGCCAAAGACTCCAAGGCCGAAGTCATGTGTCCGAAGTATGTCATCGTCCTTGGTGTCGAAGACCAGTTCGGGGGCTACTGACGGTGTCCTGGACTAGGGGGTACCAACCTAGTTGGCCTACGGTCCATAGGCCGAAGCTACGGCCCATCATTCTTACAAGGAAGGACTCTGGAAGCCTCGCAGTCTGGCGTGATCAAGATGGACTCCACCGAAGACTTGACGTGTACTCCAAGGACAGCATCAGCCGCTGGTGTGTGTATCCCTAGATTGGCAACCGACCATGTGTAACCCTAGGTACCCCCAGCATCTATATAAGCTGAGGGGTTTAGTCCGTAGAGGCCACGATCACAATTACAACCACCTAGCCTTAGGGTTAGAACACGAACTTATGATCTCGAGGTAGATCAAGCTTGTACTCGATACATCATTATCGATACAATCAAAGCAGGACGTAGGGTATTATCTCTTAGAGAGGGCCCGAACCTGGGTAAACACTGTCTCATTCATCCCCTGTTACCCATAGATCCGAGATCCACAACTCAGGACCCCCTACCCCGAAGTCCGCCGGTTTTAGTACCAACACCGGGCGTTGCAGGTGTGGAGGATTTCTGCCAGTGGCATGCTGCTCTTTCCCGGTGGTGTGGCTGCCTACTTCCTTGAGCCACTGTGTCTATTCCTAGCCACGCTTATGCCTTCGTAAGTTCTGTGTTTGTCATGTCAGATCCAAGAAATTGGTCAACATTTTAGTAGAGAATGTGTATCATCTATGTGCATTTGTGTGACTGAAACCGTG
The DNA here is from genome assembly GCA_039707655.1 of Elymus sibiricus. Lineage (NCBI taxonomy): Eukaryota > Viridiplantae > Streptophyta > Magnoliopsida > Poales > Poaceae > Elymus > Elymus sibiricus. The sequence goes on from CM077670.1 coordinate 70,515,508, forward strand.
GTCTCCCCTAAACATTCAAATTTGTAAAATGTTTAGAAACATCGGATGTGGATCTGCAAACTACCTCATGAACTACAGATTTAGCCTTTCTAATTGATTTTTTTGCAGTAACTTGTAGTTCATCCTTGTGAAATTCGCTGTACTCCATCTCCTCGGGTTGTTACTAGATTTGCAATTCAATATCCAGACTGTTTTTCCATTGTGATCTGTGTCAGATTTTTGTACATCGCTTGATTTGGTGTAAGGTAAGTAGATTAGCATGGCTAAATGTCTTCTTAAGTAGAGAAGTTACCAAGTCCCACACTCAACGAATAAAAGATAAGCTTTTCCTCTTTGTTGTATCAAGATAAGAGACATCCAGTATGCTCTACTTTATTAGTTTGTTAGATCACTAATTTAGTCCAGTTATTCTCCATTACTCAGTGTCTGTGCTTTACTTGATAAATTACCAGTTCACTTCAGTTCAGTTAATTGGATAAGGCATATTGCTCAAAAACATTTCAGGCAAAATTTATAGGTAGTTATGTAGAAATGGTAGGCCCTAAATTTTGCTTCAGATGCATGTTTTTCGGAAGGAGAACACATTTGGGTGGACAAACATATGGTTAAGGAATCTTATGAGGTAGTGGCTTGTTTTTTGTTCTTTCTATCTTTATAGTGGGAGAGGTAAAGGGAGCAGAGGAAAAGACAAAGGCTGGTCCATGAAGTTGAATTTCAGTTAAGGGCCTACTACACATTTACTTTGCAGATCACTGAAGAGTGCAACCCAACGTCACAACTCTGAACTCTGCAATCTTATAGTTGTAGCAGAAGGCATAAGAAGGATACTTTTAATCTTCTTTCTCGTGATAAAATGAAATAAAAACTTCTTGGGGCGATGATAGAAGGGGTTCATGTTAATAAAAAGGCCACTGGACTTTGTTAAGCAACCATGCTTTCTTGATTTATCCAAGAACAAGGAGGGCATTAAAACTAGCAATTGGTGTGAAACGGTTGTACAGATATATTACAATATGGTCAAGTTGTATAAGTGTATGGCTGTGAGAAAATTTATGTATGGTCTAATTTTCTAATTATTGTATGGTACTGTCAGAATTTCCAGTCCAACTAATGCCCCTCTATTCATTTCCCTTTTGTTCACTTTGTTCAACAAAGTTCAATTGTTTAATTGATTGTTTGTTTTATTATTTGAAATTTTGTAAGCGACACCAAAACATAGTAGTTTGTACCTTTAGCTGGGCACTCCTCTTCTTTGATGTTTTACATCTTCAATTATTTACGAAGCTAATCTTGATATGTAACTTTGTTGGGTGTTCTCTCAATGTATTCTTAGCATTATCTGAATGTCAATTGATTTACCATCATATCTTTTGTAAATAATGGATTTTTTAAACTTGAAAGAGAATACTTTAGTTATTTCACTTTAAGCCACTGTCGATCAAACACATATTTTTCCGTTGGGAAATTTACCATGAATATTGTGTACAAAGAGGTACTCGCATATTAGATGTCTTATGCAGTGTGAAAGAATACATTGACAAAATTTGTAGAAGTCGTTATGTTTCCATTTTTTTATTTATGTGGCACATCTTATGTATGAACCAAGTTTATATTTCCACTCTTTAATATTTTTTTCATCGTTCTTCAATATTTGGTTATGCTTGATCTTTGCCTTTCATTACCACTTTGAACATCACAACATATGTTCCGGTGCAACGCACGGGCAACTTACTAGTATATTATTTATCGGTAATACCCGGTATTGCCCAATAAACCCCGAAACCCTTCCAGTGACCCCGAAACGCTTCCGGTTCCTCTCAAAACTATTTCAAATATTAGTGAAACTATTTCAAAAATATTTTCTCATTACTACTGTCCTACTAACACTCGATGGATCATGATTACCTTAAGCTTGTGACCCTGTAGGTTCGGTAAAACATAGACATGCACAAAACCCCTTTTGTTCAATGACCGACAGCGGAACCATGGACGTCCAAATCGATCCCTACGAGTACACGAATGACATTCGAGTGAACCTTTGGTTATCATGTGCTATTCCCTTTGCTTCGCAATACTTTACGAAACCCGAGGTGAGATATATCGATATCCTCTTGAGTCATACACATGCTCACTATACCGGTCTCATCGTTACCGGTTTTGTTCTTCTTTCTCATTGACATGTTCCGGCATCCCCGTGACCTAGTCACCTGTGTCTGGCCAGACAATGATGGATGCCATCACAGGGCCCTAAGAATATCTCTCCATCATCGTCGGAGCAAATCCCACTCTTGAGTTATCTAGTCCCTTGTCAAACTTTCCGATGAACCTGTAAGTTGTCGTTATGATCACCGTGTTACAGATGACGTTTGAGCAACCCCAAAGTCCACCATACAGTAAGAAGTGACTATGATACTCTCATGGTCTAAGGAACTAAAGCACACGTTAACACTCCGTGTTATAATAATTGACTACTGACGATTCTATCTCAAAGTATAACAAACAAGTTTGGGTCGATTCAATACAATCGTTCTTCTAACGTCATATTATCAAAGTTGTTTTAGAACTATCGTTACATTTAACGACATCCTAAGATCCAGAAAACACCAAAAAGAGTATTTCTTGAAAGGCTTTCTAAGAATCAGAATTGTTTTGGAAACACCAAAATCATTTTTTGGCTGAAAAAAAATCTCAAATCTTAATAGATATGTGCTTTTCACTTTTTTAAGGAATTCATATTTGGAGTACAACAGTAGTCACAGCCAAACACAAAAAGAGCCAGCCAACCATTATCAGAATATTCAGTCTTACACTACTTTGTGGAAACAAATTTTCACCCATTTGGTAATCACCATTTACCTGAACGGCTGAACCTATTGCAACCTTTTAAGTTGTGAAGAACTATATCATATGCTGTCAAACCATTGAGCTGCAAGACACTTATAGTCACACCACAAAACAGTAGACCGACGTGCGTACATTTCGCAACTCAGCTTATATTATATTCAGTTTATATTTATCAAACAAGCCAATTACATTCTAACTTATCGACTTTAATAGTACATGAACTGGACTATGTCCTACAAGAACATGGCCCATCACTTCGCATAAACACATCGAAATAGATCAGACAGAGGAGGAACTCTTTCTACAAGACTTGGAAGATTCGAGTAGATGACAGCGAGGTACAAGAACTCCTGGCCATCAGCATCGATCTACACCTCATCTTCCTGCCTTTGCCTTCCATGTGTGATTTACGAAGAGTGGCACGAGTCGAGCGATGAAAAGGGCAACGGTGACCAAAGTGCCAAGGCGTAAAGCCAAGAGCAGAAAACATAAAGCTGAGGAAACAATGCAACATAGGAAAATTTATGGTTTTATTCATATCGTGCCGCCCTCCACCCACTCTCCGGCTTATATACTGCCGTGAGCCACGATATTACAGGAAACAACTAGTATTGTGGCTTTGACTAAATGACCAGGGCTAGCTAACTGCAGAAACTGACAGCTAGCTAACTGAAGAAACTGACATTCCAGCACATCCTGCCTCTGACTTGATTACTTTTGGTAGCGTTCGCCTCAGGGTCGGCCCTGGGCATGTGCAACTTGTGTGGTTGCATAGAGCCTCTAATGTCCTAGGGCGACGTTTAGTTACATACAATAAGTACTCGGTTGGTACATATAATAAATACTTAGTAGGTACATACAATGAATACTTAATATTGAACAAGCATTTATCAATGCAATCGTAACAAGTGATGAGTGATATTTTTACACTCATTTCACCCTTGTTTAAACCGAGATATTTCATTTAAAAAGAGATATTCACTCCAATATTATCACTAATGGCTAATAAGTGTAAGGGATTCCACAAATCCTCTCTTTGATGTGTTTCCACAGGAAATGGGCTAAAAAGGGAAGAAATCACGCGTGGAAATGGAATGGAAGGAGAATGGAGGAACAAACAATCAACAGGAAGCGTCTGCGCGAAGACAGAGCAAAAGACGGCGTTCCATGCGGGCGCAAGCGCCCGTATGAGCACCCGTTTGGTGTGAATTCCGAGGCAGATCGTCCACCTGTACAACTTTTATTAAAGGGACCCCGTCGAAATGTGAAGATAACATCGAGCAGAAGGACGAGCGCAGGAGCCAGAACCTCTTCTTCATCCACAAACCCTAGCCGACGCCATCTCCATCACCATAGCCATCTCCACCACCACCATAGTGCTCTTCCATCCCATTCATACTTGTAATCGTGCATCGCACAAGGCATCCATTGTAAAACATATTGCAATCAATCAATCTCAAGATGTGTTCTTCAATGTTTTCTTCCCGCGATCCAATCTCCATGTGTGAGTAGTTCGGTAAGGTATGGGTTGAGGCATAAGCCTTGCAACCAGGGGTATTTGTTGAGGGGATCAATGGAAGACTTTGATATAATGTCCCGTATGTGTGAAATAAAATTGTTCCGTGAAGATGTCTCTTGTCTTGTGCGCGATCTTCATCCCCGCAGGTACCCAGGATCATGGAGATCAATCACCGGTGAGGCTAGGAGCAAGGAGACCGTGAAGTGTTATACCGAACACCGGTGACAGTAAGGTTCAGTAGGGTAACATGGATCATATCCTTGGGGAGAAATGAGGTGTAGTCATTAAACGTCCAAAGCTCTTGTCTGATTTGATTATCTTAATTATCGAGGCAACCCTGCGCGACGGATAAGGCCTTCAGTAGGACACCTGATTCTTGATACAGGACTCGTGCCGGTCAAGATGTTATTTGGACACATCCCCCACTTTGATCCGTAACAAGCACATCTCGATGGGTGACTTCCAGAGCATGAACTAGTATCTTATTTGATCCCAGCACAAATACAAGGTTGTAAGCATAAGACCTCATACCCGTACCTCTTTTTATTATAAGTGTTTGAATCACTATTTTGCTTGCAGATCCGGTCAAAAGCTAGATTTGACACTTTGACAAAAGCTTGCTAGAGACCATCGCTTCAAGGGAATCTTCCTTCATGGGTTCGATAACCCAGGGTCACCTCTAGGGAAATAGGTGCGGGATACTCTTTTATGTTCCAATACCGGATCAATAAAAAGGAGATATCAACAAGCGATCTAAGGGCATCTCCAACGTTGACCCGCAAATTCTCTCCCGCATCCATCTGTGGACATGGGGAGACCAGTCCATGGACACGGATGCGGGAGGCGGCCAGCCAACGCTGCCCGCATACAATTGAATTTGGGTTTCAACTAACCGGACGAAATTCATGCAAACACGGCGGATTTTCATATAAACCGGAGCACATTCATTACAATTAGGACATTTCATATAAATCGAACAAAATTCATTACACTTTGGACAATTTTTAATCAAGCCCTACTCTAAACCTAATCTAAATGATCGCCGGCGCCCGTTCCCCATGTCCGGTCATGATCCCCGAGAATTGAAGCTCCGGCTCTTGCCTTTGCGTTCTCCAGTTCCGCCTCGACGCTCTCGAGCTCTGCCTTCGCAGCCTCCGCCACCGCAGCCTGAGCGGCTAATCGGCCGATGTTGATCAGCCCACCAAGCTTGGCTTTAGCAAGAGGGAAGGAGCGGTGGCCTTCTTGGGACTCGAGCTATGGCAACCTACCATGCACTACTCTTCTTCGCTGCCGGCAGCGCCCGTGGACGTGTCGGCTTCGTGGCCGTGGCTGTGGCGGAGCTGGCGATGTCGTCCTCGTTGTCGCTCTTGCCGAACACCTCATCCGCCACCTCGTCCATCTCCCTGTAGGTGGCCTCTAATTCTTCCTGATGGAGGTGGTACTGCCAGTGGTCGTGGCGGATGTCGTGGGTGGAGCGGTAGGAGTCGAGCAACGCCTCCTGCTCCGCCACGTCCACGTCCGGCACGCACTACAAAAAAAACACTTCCGTGATGATACGTCTTTGTCACAGTAGGTCACATTTTCTATCATGCATGTACATCCATGACAAATTTATGACAGAATCAAGATAGTCATACATGTGCTGTCGTAGAAGTGTTCCATGACAATACTGAAATTATCATCACGGAAGTGTCCACTTCCATGACGATAAATGTCGTGTCATGGAAGTGTTTTCGCCAAGGGTAACCGACACGTGGCATCCACCATAACGGGTCGCCGTTAAGCTATTGGGTTCCGGTTTGGATCTGATAACCCATTAACAGCTCGGACCAATGGCGATTTTCCACGTGTAAAATTCTCATTGGCCAAAGGATCCACGTGTCAGCTCGGCGTCGCAACAGTTGTCATACTTTCATTGGATGGGAAACGCCTATTACAGGTCAACACGTGGCACGGCCCAATAGTAGCCCATCCAGGTTAAACGGGCCGGCCCAGCCGAAAGCCCACAAGATTTTGTAAGATAAGAGTGGACCGGCCCGTTAACAGCCTGCAATGTTTTGGGACAAATTACGGCCCATATCAGATATGGCCCGTTAACAGTGCACTGTATTTTTGGCCCATTTATGGCCTGGTTTGTATTACGGCCTGTTAAAGGCCCGTTGAACAGTTTGACCCAGTTCGGCCCGATGATTGTTTCGGCCTGTTAGCGGCCCTTCGCGCAATTGGGCCCTTTTCAGCCCGATTTAACTTTTTGCCGGCATTTGGGCCCATTTCAAGTGCAAGTGACTTTCGGCCTCTTAACGGCCCGTGCAGCATTTTGGCCCATTTCTGGTACAAGTGACTTTCGGCCTCGTAACGGCCCGTGCAGCATTTGGGCCCATTTCTGGTTCAAGTGACTTTCGGCCTCTTAACGGCCCGTGCAGCATTTTGGCCCATTTCTGGTACTAGTGACTTTCGACCTCTTAACGGCCCGTGGTCTCCGTGGATAAATTTAAGCCCACTCTGACTATCAGCCTGTTAAAGGCCCGTGAAAGAATTGGGCCTAATTATGGCCCGCTTTGCATCCGGCCTGCTTACAGCCCATCATGTTATTGGGCCAAACACGGCCCGAGATAAATTTTGGCCTGTGAACGGCCCGTCGTATAATTGGGCCTATCATGGGCCGAGGTATATTTAGGCCTGCTGTCGGCCCGTGAATTGTTCGGCACAATTCAGGCCAGATCTAATTTACAGCCTGTTAAAATCCCATGGTATTTTCTGGCCCAACTAAGGCCCGTGGTTTACTCAGCCTGTTAAAGGCCCTAAACTACTTGGACCCGGCTTACGCTCAGGCCTGCTAACGGCCCGAGATGATTGTGGGCCCACGTTTCGACCCATATATAAAGTTGCGGGCCGGCCTGTTTGCGTAGTCTAATTTTTTTTAATATATAGCACTGACGGACCAATAACGTTTCGGCCCATTGATCTCCGTCGAAGCTCCTAGCGACGATAGCATATACAGTAAATAAATTACAGGATAGTGACTAAGAATAAACCTAGACTATACAATAATGAAATAACGGGATATTACATCCATTGGGCATCAAACTTTGCCACCAGTGATAATAAAGCGCAACCAGACAGCAGATTACATACACTCGGCATCACAGGTCGCCACCAGTGCAAATAAACGCGCTGACAAAATAATATACAGAACCGACAGCACTTCAACATAGTTCAAGAAAGGTTAGCCCTGCCCGGGAGCTGTAGCGCAAGCAGCTGAGCAAGCTGATGAGACTGCGCTTGTTTAACGCTTATATCCTCCAACTCTAGCTGCATAGCATCAATAAATGTCATGTACTTTTGGTTAATCTTCCATAGAGATTGGAGTTCCAGTACGAGTTGAGCTGAAGCATGTCTTTCTGCTTGAATTTGAGACTGAAGAAGTCGAACAGATTCAGGCGGCGACTTCATCGAGCTTGTGTCACTGCTATTAGCGAGTAACTTCGACACTACATCAAGACATGACTTTGGGGTTGTATCGCTATCCCCAAGATGTGTTGCCTTCTTCCCTGCAATATATGTTAGAGGGACAAGCAATGGTTTTGTCTCACTATCATTGTGGCAGTTCTTCCTGGCGTCAGAGATATCACTCTGAAAGACAAACAAGAAAACAGATAACAGGTTTTGCACGTATAGGCATCAGTGCTATCAATTCATCCCATTTCTTATGGGCAAATAAAGAGACACGGTTTAAAATAGCATTAACATCATATGGCATTGTTCATAGTTAAGACATGGCAGGATATGTCATTGTGCAGGAGTGGCCAGCTTCACCACACCACTGGATTACAGATCAAGAACACAAGCATGCATGCACTCTAAAGAAGATCACTTGCTCTGTTTAGTTTCATTTACATGGTATGAATAAGGAACTTGGTTGTACAACTAAAAACTAAAATTGAGAAGGACAAACTTATGTTTATGAAGTTCTTCATAAGAAACTTTAAACATGCAATTTGATGCAAACGCGAAAAATAAACAGCAGTTGCAGTCATGCCTATCCAAATATACTCAACAAAGTTTGAAGGCTCGAGAAGGACAAACTTACGTTAGTAGTGAAGACGGGCTCTATAAAGCCCTTGTCCATGCTGATGGGAGGGGGGCAATTCAAGTAGTTTACCACAGAATCTTCTTCATAACCATTGCCTTTATTCTACATTTTGTTAAGCGTAAATATAGATGTGATTAGCTCCGACAAAAGCGTCCCAAGGGTAATCATCATATCAGAGAGCGCCTGCACTCCGACTTCTAAGAGCCGGCGGCTGCTGAGCCGGCCGCCGTGAGATTCTCACCTGACGCGGCATCAGCCGGGTCACGAGGCTGATTCTGGTTCCCAGCCATATAGAGCGTAGCGAAAGGAGTTGGCTCGTAAGACTCGGGAAAACCTCATCATCAGAGTAGCCTCCCAGTCTCTCATCCAAAAGCGGAAGAATCGACTCGGTATCTCCAACCGATGACTCGCCATCAGAGTAGACTTGCGTGTCACCACCAGACACGAAATCGCTTGCCAGATCTACTCCTTGCGTGAAGCCAACGAAGGCATGGTTTAGGCCGGGTCTTGCCTGGCCGGGTCTATCCTGGCCCGGTCTGGCGCAACGAGCTGACTCGACGGTGTCCGTGGTGATGTTCAGCTCGGGGCCTGACCTGCCGATTACGCTGATGAAGACATGGATCTTGCCGAAGGGGACCCAGTACCCGTGCTCGATTGAGTCGGCCTCGGGGCCCCAGCCAGAGTCATCGATGTAGAGCTTGCCGCGATGACTCTTCGTCATCTGACTGATCGCGTATCCCTCGATCCCTGAAGGGGCTCCCGCCAAGAACTACTCCACCGTGCGCTGGCCCCATGGTGGATGATGACCCACAAGTATAGGGGATCAATCGTAGTCCTTTCGATAAGTAAGAGTGTCGAGCCCAACGAGGAGCAGAAGGAAATGACAAGCGGTTTTCAGCAAGGTATTTTCTGCAAGCACTAAAATTATCGGTAACGAGTAGTTTGATAGCAAGATAATTTGTAACAAGTGATAAGTAGCAATAGTAACAAAGAGTGCATCAAGGTGGCCCAATCCTTTTTATAGCAAAGGACAAGCCGGAACGATCTCTTATAGTAAGCAAAGCATTCTCGAGGACACATGGGAATTTCATCTAGTCACTTTCATCATGTTTGTTTGATTCGCGTTCGCTACTTTGATAATTTGATATGTGGGTGGACCGGTGCTTGGGTGCTGTTCTTACTTGAACAAGCCTCCCACTTATGATTACCCCCTCTCACAAGCATCCGCAACTATGAAAGAAGAATTAAGATAACTCTAACCATAGCATTAAACATATGGATCCAAATCAGCCCCTTACGGAATAGCGCAAAAACTATGGTTTAAGCTTCTGTCACTCTAGCAACCCATCATCTAATTACTACTCCACAATGCATTCCCTTAGGCCCAAAGATGGTGAAGTGTCATGTAGTCGACGTTCACACGACACCACTAAGAGAATCAACAACATACATATCATCAAAATATCGAACGAATACCAAATTCACATGATTACTTATGACAAGACTTCTCCCATGTCCTCAAGAACAAAAGTAACTACTCAAAAATCATATTCATGTCCAAGATCACAGGGGTATTGAATAGCATAATAGATCTGAACATATAATCTTCCACCAAATAAACCAACTAGCATCAACTACAAGATGTAATCAACACTACTAGCAACCCACAGGTACCAATCTGAGGTTTTGAGACAAAGATTGAATACAAGAGATGAACTAGGGTTTGAGATGAGATGGTGCTGGTGAAGATGTTGATGAATATTAGTCCTCCCACGATGAGAGGATCGCTGGTGATGTCGATGGCGACGATTTCCCCCTCCCGGAGGGAAGTTTCCCCGGCAGAATCTCTCCGCTGGAGAGCAAAAGTGCTCCTGCCCAAGTTCCACCTCGAGATGGTGGTGCACCGTCCCGAAAGTCTTCTATGTATTTTTTCTAGGGAAAATGGACTTATATACCAGAAAATGGGGGCCAGAGGCTGGCCAGGGGCCCCACGAGCCATCAGGGCGCGCCTGGGGGGTGGCGCGCCCTGGTGCCTCGTGGGCACCTGGGTGGCCCCCTCTGGTACTTCTTGCTTCCAGTATTTTTTATTTATTCCAAAATAAATCTTTGTAAAATTTCAGCTCATTTGGAGATGTGCAGAATAGGTATCTCTGACATAGCTTTTTCAGGTCCAGAATTCCAGCTGCCGGCAGTCTCCCTCCTTGTGTAAATCTTGCATATGAAGAGAGAAAAGGCATTAGAATTGCTCCACAAAGTGTTATATTGATTAAAAACACTATAAATAACAGTAGCAAAACATGATGCAAAATGGATGTATCAACTCCCCCAAGCTTAGACCTCGCTTGTCCTCAAGCAAAAGCCGATATCGATAATCATGTCCACATGTTTAGAGAGAGAGGTGTCGATAAAAACAAAATACGAACATAGTAGCATCATGATCATTATTATAACAACAATATTTAGTATCATAAAACTTCTCATGAGCGAACACAACAATGGAGTATAAGGCATAAACTTTCTTGAAAACTAACAAACTATGTTCTCAGTCAACAATGCAATTGCAATTCATCATATTTTCAGGAAGGGTCTCATGTAGGAGCTTTTTAGCAAGTCCACATACTCAACCATTATTTAGTCTTCTATGATTGATAACACTCACAACATATATATGGAGCAAAAAGTTTCAGCCAGACACATAGAAAGATAGAGGCTTGCGATTTCGCTTTCCAACTTATTCACCTCAAGGGTGATGTCAACAATAATAACTCATGATCACTCATATCCAACTGGATATATGTGCCTAGATCTTTCCCCACCACATGATGCTTGCAAAAGAGAAAAATAAAAAGGAAATAGAGGAGAACACTATTGACTCTTGCATAAAAAGTAAATACATAAAAGTAAAGGATAGGCCCTTCACAGAGGGAAGCAGAGGTTGTCATGCACTTTTTGTTGTTGGATGCACAAGCTCTTAATGCAAAGGAGCGTCACTTTATATTGCCCCTTGTGATAGCAACCTTTATTATGCAGTCTGTCACTTTTATTTCTTTACCATCACAAGTTCGTACAAAGGTTATTTCCCGTACAATAAAAGTTCAGACATATTTAGAGGCAATTTTTATTGCTTTTTGCACCGATGACAACTTGCTTAAAGGATCTTATTCAATCCGTAGGTAGATATAGTGGACTCTCATGACATGAAACTGGGTTTAAGGGTTTTGGATGCACAAGTAGTATCTCTACTTGGTGCGGATTTTTGGCTAGCAAAGTTATTGGGCAAGCACCACATGTTGGAGGATCTATAACAATATAACTTCTATGTGAATATGAACAAACATAATTCATTACGTTGTCTTCCTTATCCAACGTCAACAATTTGACATAACATACTTCATGGGGGCTCACAATCATAAAAGATGTCCAAGATAGTGTATTTGCATGTGAATCTTCTCTTCCCTTATTAACTTTTTCAAGAATTGCATCATTGACTAATGCTATGTTTGTTAACTTCCAATAAATTTTACCACTTACACTTTTCTTTATGTAATGTCACTACTTTCCATAAGATTAGCATATGATCTTTTCATTATTTTCATTGCTAGAATTGAAACATGAAAGTAAAGAAGCAAAAACTCAAACTACTCTTTATTATATAACTCTCAACTCGATTACATAGATAGATAGATCACGAAGCTAACACTCGAAAATAGATCATACTAAACTTTTATTCAACTAGATCACGAAATAACTGAGGATCGAACTAAAAATAGGTAAAGATAATAAAAGTGATGGTGATACAATACCGGGGCACCTCCCCCAAGCTTGGCACAAGCCAAGGGGAGTGCCCATACCTATGTACTCAAGTTTCCTTCTTCGGTGATGGTAGCGGTGATGAAGTGGCAAGCTTGTCCTTCAGCTGTAGCAGATACATCAATCTACGGTTGATGCTCCGAAGAGCGATGTTTTGCTCTTCTAACAAAATAACTTCACGAGTGAGAGATGTATTCTGAACAGAAACTATTTCAAAGACTCTTAAGGCTTCAATCACGGATGGGGAGAGATGATCATATAAGGGTTGAAGTATATCTCCCTTTTCTGCGGTCTCCTCCATGGGAATCGCTTGCCCTCCTTCTGGAGCCTGGGTTCCTTCGATTTCCTCGACCTCGTCCTCCTTGCCATCGTCTTCCTCTCCCGACGACCACTCGTAGTAAACCTCGCTGTAAGGGCGCTTGCCCGGCGATGGTTGCACAATGCGATTCTTGGTACGGAGCCTTTTGGGAGCCATGGCGATCTAGATCTGTCAGAAAAATAGCACGAAACAAGAACAGAGGAGATTTCTGCGATACGGTGGTCAAGACATACGGGAGTATATATAAAGATTTTCTATCTTGCAAAACAAGTAATCCAGGAGAAAACGGAGTCGGGAAGGCTCACGAGGGGCCCACGAGCCACCAGGGCGCGCCTGGGGGGGGGGTGGCGCGCCCTAGCGCCTCGTGGGCACCAGGTGGGTCCCCTCGGCTGTTTCTTATTTTTGTATTTTTTCTAATATTCCAAAACTGACAGAAAGTATTTTTATGGAATTTTTGGAGTCGGTTTACTTACCGTATCATGTACCTCTTCCTTTTCAGGGTTCTGGAGTGTTCCGGAAGGTCTCTCTTATGTATTCCTCCGGTGTAATTGTTTCAATAATATTAGTTTCAACATTAATGGGAGTACCTGAAATATAGTGCTTGATTCTTTGTCCATTCACCACTCTCGGATTAGTGCCTTCGGAGTTGTTTACTTTGATGGCTCCGGAGCGATAAACTTCTTCGATGATATACGGTCCTTCCCATTTAGAGAGAAGTTTTCCTGCACAGAATCTCAAACGAGAATTGTACAATAGAACTTGCTCACCCACTTTAAATTCCCGTTTTTGAATTCTTCTATCATGCCATCTTTTAACTTTTTCTTTAAACAATTTGGCATTTTCATAAGCTTGGGTTCTCCATTCATCTAATGAGCTAATATCAAATAGCCTCTTTTCACCGGCAAGTTTAAAATCATAATTGAGTTCTTTAATTGCCCAATATGCTTTATGTTCTAACTCAAGAGGTAAATGACATGCTTTTCCATAAACCATTTTATAAGGAGACACACCCATAGGATTTTTATAAGCAGTTCTATAAGCCCATAATGCATCGTCAAGTTTCTTAGACCAATTCTTCCTAGATCTATTGACGGTTTTCTGCAAAATTAATTTTATTTCTCTATTGCTCAATTCAACTTGACCACTAGTTTGAGGGTGATAGGGAGATGCAATTCTATGGTTGACATCATATTTAGCAAGCAATTTACGGAATGCACCATGAATAAAATGTGAACCACCATCAGTCATTAAATGTCTAGGGACTTCGAACCTTGGGAAAATAACTTCTTTAAGCATTTTAATAGAAGTGTTATGATCAGCACTACTAGTTGGAATAGCTTCTACCCACTTAGTAACGTAATCAACAGCAACTAAAATATGTGTATACCCATTGGATTTAGGAAAAGGTCCCATATAATCAAATCCCCAAACATCAAATGGTTCAATAGCAAGTGAATAATTCATAGGCATTTCCTGACGTCTACCAACATTACCAATTCTTTGACATTCATCACAAGATAGGACAAACTTACGAGCATCCTTGAAAAGAGTAGGCCAATAAAAACCAGATTGTAATAGCTTGTGTACAGTTCTGTCTCCCGCATGGTGTCCTCTGTAAGCCTCGGAATGACACTTCCGTAGGATTTGTTCCTGTTCATACTCAGGTATACAACACCTAATAATACCATCTACTCCTTCTTTATAAAGATGTGGGTCATCCCAGAAGTAATGTCTTAAATCAAAGAAGAACTTTTTCTTTTGTTGGTACGTGAAACTAGGTGGTATAAATTCAGCAACAATATAATTAGCATAGTCCACATACCATGGAGTATTACGAGAAGCGTTTATGACAGCTAATTGTTCATCAGGAAAATCATCATTAATAGGTAGTGGGTCATCAAGAACATTTTCCATTCTATACAAATTATCTGCTACGGGATTCTCAGCTCCCTTTCTATCAATAATATGCAAGTCAAATTCTTGTAGCAATAAAACCCACCTAATGAGTCTAGGTTTAGCATCTTTATTTTCCATAAGATATTTAATAGCAGCATGATCGGTGTGAACAGTTACTTTAGAACCAACTATATAAGATCTGAATTTATCACATGCAAACACAACTGCTAGAAATTCTTTCTCAGTAGTAGCATAATTTCTTTGGGCACTGTCTAGAGTTTTACTAGCATAATGGATAACATTTAATTTCTTATCAACTCTCTGTCCTAGAACAACACCAACAGCATAATCACTAGCATCACACATAATTTCAAAAGGCAAGTTCCAATCAGGTGGTTGAACAATAGGTGCAGTGGTTAAGGCTTTCTTACGTGTTTCAAAGGCTTCTACACAATCATCATCAAAAACAAATGGAACATCTTTTTGCAAAAGATTGGTAAGAGGCCTAGAAATTTTAGAGAAGTCTTTAATAAATCTCCTATAGAAACCAGCATGACCTAGGAAACTTCTTATACCTTTAATATCTTTAGGACATGGCATTTTCTCGATAGCATCAACCTTAGCTTTATCAACTTCAATACCTCTTTCAGAAATTTTATGCCCCAAGACAATGCCTTCATTCACCATAAAGTGGCACTTCTCCCAATTCAAGACAAGATTAGTTTCTTCACATCTCTGCAAAACTCGATCAAGGTTGCTTAGGCAATCATCAAAAGAATTTTCGTAAACGGAGAAATCATCCATGAACACCTCAACAATCTTTTCACAAAAATCAGAGAATATAGCAGTCATACATCTTCGGAAGGTAGCAGGTGCATTGCATAAACCAAAAGGCATACGTCTATAAGCATAAGTTCCAAAAGGACAAGTAAAGGTGGTTTTCTCTTGATCGGGTTGTGATACGGGTATTTGAGAAAAACCAGAATAACCATCCAGGAAACAAAAGTGTGTATGCTTAGACAATCTTTCTAACATTTGATCAATAAAAGGTAAGGGGTAATGATCTTTTCTAGCAGCTTTGTTTAATTTTCTAAAATCAATTACCATCCTATAACCAGTTATAATTCTTTGTGGAATGAGTTCATTTTAATCATTAGGAACAACAGTAATACCTCCTTTCTTAGGGACACAATGAACGTGACTTACCCATCTACTATCAGCTATGGGATAGATTATACCTGCTTCCAGAAGTTTTAATATTTCTGTTCTTACCACCTCTTTCATCTTAGGATTTAATCGTCGTTGGTGGTCAACAACTGGTTTAGCATCAGGCTCCATATTAATTTTGTGCTGACATAGAGTGGGACTAATGCCCTTAAGATCAGCAAGAGTATATCCAATAGCAGCTCGGTGCTTCCTCAGAGTTTTTAGTAATCTATTTTCTTCATGCGCTGAAAGGTTAGCACTAATAATAACAGGATATATCTTCTTTTCATCAAGGTAAGCATATTTCAATGTATCAGGCAATTGCTTCAATTCAAATACAGGATCACCCTTAGGTGGAGGAGGGCCTCCAAGAGTTTCAACAGGTAAATTGTGTTTAAGGATAGGTGATTGATCAAAGAACATCTTATCTATTTCATTTCTTTCATTCATATGCATATCATTTTCATGGTCTAGCAAATATTGTTCTAACGGATCAGTAGGAGGTACGGCAATAGAAGCAAGACCAATAATTTCATCTTTACTAGGCAATTCTTTATCATGAGGTTGTCTACGAAACTTGGAGAAATTAAACTCATGAGACATACCACCAAAATTAACACTAACAGTTTCTTTAGCGCAATCAATCTTGGCATTAACAGTGTTCAAGAAAGGTCTACCAAATATAATGGGACAAAAATCATCATGTGGAGAACCGAGGAATAGAAAATCAGTAGGGTATTTTATCTTTCCACACAAGACTTCAACATCTCTAACGATCCCAAGTGGTGTAATGGTATCTCTGTTTGCAAGCTTAATAGTAACATCAATGTCCTCTATTTCAACAGGTGCAATATCATTCATAATTTCTTGATATAAGGTAAACGGAATAGCACTCACACTAGCACCCATATCACACAAACCATGATAGCAATGATCTCCAATCTTAACAGAAACAACAGGCATGCCAACTACGGGCTTATTCTTGTCTAACATATCTCGTTCATTTCTAACAGGTTTAGCAATTCTAGCAACCTCATCACAAAAGTAAATAACATGCCCATCTATATTATTGACTAAGAGATCTATAACCATAGCAACATCAGGTTCAACTTTAATTTGTTCAGAGGGTCTAGGTGCTCTAATATTACTTTTGTTAACCACAGTTGAAACTTTAGCATGTTCCTTAATCCTAACAGGAAAAGGTGGTTTCTCAATATAAGTAGTAGGCACAACTGGATCAGCATGGTAAACAATTGTTTCTTCTTTAACACTAACGGGTTTCTCAATCTTTTCTTTAACAGGGGGATGATATCTAAACCACTTCTCCTTAGGGAGATCAACATGAGTAGCAAATGATTCACAAAAGGAAGCTACTATCTCAGAGTCAAGTCCATATTTAGTGCTAAACTTATGAAAATCATCGGTAGCCATAAAAGATTTAACACAATCAAAATCAAGTATTTTACCTGACTCATTACCTTTGTCGAGTTCCCAATCTTCAGAGTTGCGTTTAATTCTTTCCAGAAGATCCCATTTGAATTCAATAGTTTTCTTCATAAAGTAGCCAGTCGAAGAAGAATCAAGCATGTTTCGATTATCATGAGAAAGCCGAGCATAAAAATTCTGTAAGATAATTTCTTTTGAGAGCTCATGATTGGGGCATGTGTACATCATGTACTTAAGCCTCCCCCAAGCTCGAGCGATGCTTTCTCCTTCGTGAGGCCAAAAATTATATATATAATTCCGATCACGATGAACCAAATGCATAGGATAAAATTTCTGATGGAATTCCAGTTTCAATCGGTTCCAGTCCCATGTACCAGTATCATCACATAGCCTATACCACATCAATGCCTTTCCCTCCAAAGATAAAGGGAATACTTTCTTCTTAACTCCATCTCCGGATAAACCTGCAAGCTTAAACAATCCACAAATTTCATCCACATAGATCAAGTGCATATCAGGATGTACTGTTCCATCTCCTCCATAAGGATTAGCTAGCAGTTTCTCTATCATACCCGGAGGAATCTCATAATAAATATTTTCAGTAGGTGCAATAGGTTGAGGAGCAACTATTTTTGTTTTCGGTCGAGGTGAAGATACCCCGAACAAACCCCTCAAAGGATTACTTTCCATAGTGACAAGTGACAGTAAATTTCAGTACGTAATATAAATATTTCCTTACCAAATTCCACTCACCAAAGGCGCTTCACTCCCCGGCAACGGCGCCAGAAAAGAGTCTTGATGACCCACAAGTTTAGGGGATCAATCGTAGTCCTTTCGATAAGTAAGAGTGTCGAACCCAACGAGGAGCAGAAGGAAATGACAAGCGGTTTTCAGCAAGGTATTTTCTGCAAGCACTGAAATTATCGGTAACGAGTAGTTTGATAGTAAGATAATTTGTAACAAGTGACAAGTAGCAATAGTAACAAAGAGTGCAGCAAGGTGGCCCAATCCTTTTTATAGCAAAGGACAAGCCGGAACGATCTCTTATAGTAAGCAAAGCATTCTCGAGGACACATGGGAATTTCATCTAGTCACTTTCATCATGTTTGTTTGATTCGCGTTCGCTACTTTGATAATTTGATATGTGGGTGGACCGGTGCTTGGGTGCTATTTTACTTAAACAAGCCTCCCACTTATGATTACCCCCTCTCGCAAGCATCCGCAACTACGAAAGAAGAATTAAGATAACTCTAACCATAGCATTAAACATATGGATCCAAATCAGCCCCTTACGGAATAGCGCATAAAGTAGGGTTTAAGCTTCTGTCACTCTAGCAACCCATCATCTAATTACTACTCCACAATGCATTCCCTTAGGCCCAAAGATGGTGAAGTGTCATGTAGTCGACGTTCACACGACACCACTAAGAGAATCAACAACATACATATCATCAAAATATCGAACGAATACCAAATTCACATGATTACTTATGACAAGACTTCTCCCATGTCCTCAAGAACAAAAGTAACTACTCACAAATCATATTCATGTCCAAGATCACAGGGGTATTGAATAGCATAATAGATCTGAACATATAATCTTCCACCAAATAAACCAACTAGCATCAACTACAAGATGTAATCAACACTACTAGCAACCCACAGGTACCAATCTGAGGTTTTGAGACAAAGATTGAATACAAGAGATGAACTAGGGTTTGAGATGAGATGGTGCTGGTGAAGATGTTGATGAAGATTAGTCCTCCCACGATGGGAGGATCGCTGGTGATGTCGATGGCGATGATTTCCCCCTCCCGGAGGGAAGTTTCCCCGGCAGAATCTCTCCGCCGGAGAGCAAAAGTGCTCCTGCCCAAGTTCCGCCTCGAGACGGCGGCGCACCATCCCGAAAGTCTTCTCTGTATTTTTTCTAGGGCAAATGGACTTATATACCAGAAAATGGGGGCCAGAGGCTGGCCAGGGGCCCCACGAGCTACCAGGGCGCGCCTGGGGGGGGGGGTGGCGTGCCCTGGTGCCTCGTGGGCACCTTGGTGGCCCCCTCTGGTACTTCTTGCTTCCAGTATTTTTTATTTATTCCAAAATAAATCTCTGTAAAATTTCAGCTCATTTGGAGATGTGCAGAATAGGTATCTCTGACATAGTTTTTTCAGGTCCAGAATTCCAGCTACCGGCAATCTCCCTTGTGTAAATCTTGCATAGTAAGAGAGAAAAGGCATTAGAATTGCTCCACAAAGTGTTATATTGATTAAAAACACTATAAATAACAGTAGCAAAACAAGATGCAAAATGGACGTATCAGTGGGCGCCAACTGTCGTGGTTTTGTCATGGCAGATGTCCTCGTCAAAGGACTTAGTGGTGAGAACATCGCAACTATGTGGAAGCTTGAACATGGTTGATTGGAAACGAGGGACGCAAGTTTACCCAGGTTCAGCCCCTCACGGAGGAGGTAAAAGCCTACTCCTGCTTGATTAATATTGCTGTGAATCTCAATTACAAGGGTGCGGATTCACTAACCTAGCTCTTGAGAGACTGCAACTTAGCTTTCGATCCCAGGAACTCCCCTTTATATAACATGTCGAGTCCCTAGGTTTACAGAAGATTCCGGGTCGTACTCTTAACCCGCCTCCTACTCTAACTCTCATCTACCTTGTTCTCCAAGTTAGGAAGCTTCATCCTTCTGGGCCTTCTCCTTTAGCCAGCCCACAAGGTCCCTGAGAGCCGGCCGCCAACCGGGTCTCACCTTGGGCTTCTATCCCATCTTTGTTTATCTTCCTGCAGACCCATCAGTGAGATGACCCACTGAACCTCAAGATTCAGGGTCGGGTCATGCTTACGCCGGGTCTCAACCACGGGGAACATCCCCAACAGATAGCGAAGTGGGCTATTGAGCTCGGACCACATCATCTGAAATATGTACCACGCAGCCATCTATTCTCAAGCTTTGGTCGACTTCATTAATGACTGGAATGAATTCCAAGCTCCCGAAGAGAAGCCGGACACTACATATTGGACGATACACTTCGATGGATCTAGATAGTTGGAAGGCTCGGGGGCTGGAGTTGTGTTAACTTCCCCACAAGGTGATAAATTTTGTTATGTTTTGAGACTCATGTTTTCTTGTACTAACAATTCAACAGAATATGAGGCTTTTCTCCATGGTCCTCGTATGTCTAAGGAGATGAACCTTGCTACTTGTAGCTTGCATTGGTATTATCCCCGAAGAGGAAGGGATGATGCAGCACAGCAGAGGTAAGTATTTCCCTCAGTTATGAAACCAAGGTTATCAATCCAGTAGGAGAACCACGCAACACCTCATTAGTAGTACCTGCACACAAACAACAAATCCTTGCACCCAACGCAAACGAGGGGTTGTCAATCCCTCGGCGGTTAATTGCATGATTAAATTGTATGTGATAGATAGATAGATTGAAACAAAAATACAAAATAAAATAAATAAAAGAAAATGGCAGCAATATTTTTAGGGTTTTAGTAATTTGATTTAGATAGACCCGGGGGCCATAGTTTTCACTAGAGGCTTCTCTCAAGAAAATAGCATACGGTGGGTAGACAAATTACTGTTGGGCAATTGATAGAAAAGCAAATAATCATGACGATATCCAAGGCAATGATCATGTATATAGGCATCACGTCCGAGACAAGTAGACCGACTCCTGCTGCATCTACTACAATTACTCCACACATCGACCGCTATCCAGCATGCATCTAGTGTATTAAGTCCATAAAGAACGGAGTAACGCCTTAAGAACGATGACATGATGAAGACAAGATAAAATCACGTATGAATAAACCCCATCTTTTTACCCTTAATAGCAATGATACATACGTGTCATGTCCCTTTCTGTCACTAGGATTGAGCACCGTAAGATCGAACCCATTACAAAGCACCTCTTCCCATGGCAAGATAAATCAATCTAGTTGGCCAAACCAAATCAATAGATCGGAGAAGAAATACGAAGCTATAATAATCATGCATAAAAGAGATCAGAGAAGACTCAAATAATATTCATGGATAATCTGATCATAAACTCACAATTCATCGGATCCCAACAAACACACCGCAAAAAGTGATTACATCGGATAGAACTCCAAGAACATCGAGGAGAACATTGTATTGAAGATCAAAAAGAGAGAAGAAGCCATCTAGCTACTAACTATGGACCCGAAGGTCTGTGGTAAACTACTCACGCATCATCGGAAGGGCAGCAAGGTTGATGTAGAGCCCCTCCATGATCGATTCCCCCTCCGGCGGAGTACCGGAGAAGGCCTCCAGATGGGATCTCTCAAGAACAGAAACTTGTGGCGGTGGAAAAAGTATTTCGTGGACTCCCCTGAGGGTTTATGAGTTTTTGGGAATTTATAGTGGAGGAATTAGGTCAAACGGAGCTTTGTGGGCCCCACGAGGTACCTGGGCGCGCCTGCCCCCCAGGCGCGCCCTGGTGCCTCGTGGGCACCCCCTGGGGCTTTTGGCCTCCTCCCAAAGCTTCTAGTGTTTATCTTGTCCAGAAAAAAATCTCCAAAAAGTTTCGTGGCATTTGGACTTCGTTTGGTATTGATTTTCTGTAAAACAAAAACAGGGCAGAAAATAGCAACTGGCACTGGGCACTAAGTTAATAGGTTAGTCTCCAAAAATGATATATAATTGCTGTAAATGAATATAAAAACATCCAAGATTGATAATATAACAGCATGGAACAATCAAAAATTATAGATACGTTGGAGACGTATCAGCATCCCCAAGCTTAATTCCTGCTCGTCCTCGAGTAGGTAAATGATAAAAACATAATTTTTGATGTGGAATGCTGCTTATCATATTCATCACATATTCTTTTCTTTTGTAGCATGGACATTGGATGTAACATCCCCAAGTATTAAGCTACAGTGATCACCTCTTAATCATGCCAAGTCACCATGCAAAACAGTGCTTAATCATCATTGGAATCATATCTCATTTCAAATTCCAATTCAAATTGAAATTCAAATTTAAAGTGAATTTAAAAGTTGTTCAAATTTGAAAAAACAAAATAGTCCATAATATTGCAAAAATTCTCAAAGCAATTATAAAAATAAAATCAACATTAATTGAATTATTTAAATGACCCTAACATCCAAAAACAGTACCTAAACAGCCCTATTTAAAATCATTTTCATTTAAACAAAAATCAAATGAATTCAAATAATCCCAAACCTTTTTGTGGCAGTGCAGAATATTGCCCAGTATTTATTGAGGCAAGTTACCTATTTTACAAAACTCATTTGATGCAAAAAGAAAAGGCAAAACAGCAGAGAAAATAAGAAACAGAAAAAGAATAAAGAAAAGGGCAGAGGGGCACTGTGCCTGTGGGCTTCAAGTGTGTACAGTGCGGCCCAGCCCATCTGGCTTGGCCTTTCGTCCTCCTCGTGACGTCGCTCGAAGCAGAGCACGACATCACCGTCCACGCTCGCCCGCCGCGCGGATGTCGACCACGAGGCACTACAGAACTTCTGGAGCGGATAAGGAGGCCCCGCGCACCCCGCCGGCGAACCCTAGCCTTCTTTCTTTCTCACCCTCGCTCGCTTTCTTCTCCACAACGCGCATCCATCACCGCCGTTCGCCATTACCGCGGCCATTAGCCTCCCCGACGCCCGGGAGGACGTCCAGTAGCCGCGTCGCCTTCGACCACATCGTCCCCGTCCTTCGGCTCGAGCCTGGGAGCTCTCTGCAGTCGCCATCGATCTCGTATTCCTCCCTCGGCCGTCACCGTTCGTCTTCGATTCTGACGCCGTCAAGCCGTCCCCGGCCTCCCCGAGCGCTTCACCGAGCTCCGCGGTGAGCTGCGCTTCCACCCGCCCATTTTCCCCTTGGTTTCGGTCGCCGTTTGCCACTTCCCGTGCTAGCCCGAACGCAGCCGCCGCAAACCTCGTCGCCGGCCTCCACTCCGGCGACCATTTGGTCTATCTCCGTCACCTTTCGACTGCGCACGATCCCAGGAAACCAATGCCGCAAACCGCACGTGTTTAGAGGCCCTATAGCGACCACCCCGAGCTCGCCCGAGACCGCCGCCGCCTCCACTTGTCGCCGGCGTCAACTCCGGCTCCCCTAGCTGCTGCCGCTGCTCCAGATCGACGCGGCTCGTCCTCCACGTTCGAGCGAGCCCTTCCCCGCGCCAAATGGTCGCCGGGAGGCCAATCCCTAGCCGCGCCGCCATGAATTGCGGCCACCGGCGGCTAAACGCCGGCGCGCAGCCGTGTTTTGACCAGCGTGGGCCCCGCCAGGTGGACCCCATGGGATTAGCCACTAACCACCACCGCTGTCCCACTGACATGTGGGCCCGCTACTGTAGCGACTTAAATAAACTAACTAACGCTGCTAATTAAACCACTGTTAACTCAGTCACTGACATGATGGGCCCACGGTGCTAATTGACCTAGTTAATTAAACTAACTAACTGTTTAACCTAACAGTCACTGTCAACTGGGCCCCACTGGACCCAGTTGACTAGTCAACTGCTGACTGGGCTAGCCCCAGTCAGTGACAGGTGGGTCCCCCTGGCCCATTTGACCAGTCAACGGTCCAGTTGACTGCTGACTGGGCAGTCAACTGGAACCCACCAGTCAGCCTGTGTGCAAAGTGCTGGGTACACTTTCTGTGTACCCGTAGCAATTTAGCTATTTAATTTCGAATTTAAATTAAATTCCAAAAATTCCAAAAAATGATTTAAAATTTGAAAAATCATATAAAATAATCCGTAACTCGGATGAAAATAATTTATATATGAAAAACGATCAGAAAAATATGACGAATCCGAATATGTGATCAAAATGCTTGACCATCACTCCTAACTAGGTGAACATGGAACTTTCCCCTCCGATTCATCTGTCCGATAATTGCCCGGAGCTGGTAAAACACCTCCAGATGTTTCCCGCTCCGACTAACTTGCGTAGTACTGCATTAGGATACCCCTCGAATAACGTGCTGCCATGCCATGCATCTGTGTTGCATTTGTTGCTTGTATTTATTGTTTCTTCCCCCTCCTTCTCTCCGGTAGACCCCGAGACCGACGTTGCTGCCGAGTACGACTACGCCCTTGACGACCAGCCCCTTTCAGCAGAGCTTCCAGGCAAGCAAAACCCCCTTGATCATTCCTATATCGCCTATTCCTTCTCCCTCATGCTTGCATTAGATTTTGCTACTGTAATTGTTTGCTCCTATTCTGATGCATAGCCTGCTTTTGTAACCTGCTGTTGCTACTCTACCTGTCATCCTAAACTGCTTAGTATAGGTTGGTTAGTGATCCATCAGTGACCCCTCGCCCTTGTCCCTGTTGCCCCGCTTTAGTACCAGTGCCTCGATCATTGTGATCGATGTGCAGATACCGTCACATCACCGCACATACCCCCTTAGTTGTACGACTCTGCAGGGCTACTATCGAGTGCCGAGGGTGATACCTCGTACTGCACTCCTGATGATATCCCTGTAGTATAGCACATCGATGGTGATTGCAGAGGGTGATTCCTCGCTCTCCCCTCCCCGATGATGACTCTATCGTGCAACCCCTCAAGTGGGAACCATCGAGGGTGATTCCTCCTGGTTCTCCTTAACAGATACATCGAGTAGGAATCCATCGAGGGTGATTCCTCGGATTTCCCCCTTGATGTCATGGCCACACTGTTACCTGGGCTTTTATCTCAGACCATTGTTAAAGTCGGGTCGACCCCAAGGGTACCCGCGAGAGGTGTGAAGTCGGGTTGACCGTGAGGGTACCCGCGAGATAATTACGAGGCGCGGCCGGGCAGGCAGAGACCGCCCTAGAGAGGGATGGGCCTGACCCTTGTTGCACTTCCTCGAGACGGGACGACAGGAGTACTGATCGTCACCGCGAGCTCCTAATAATTCGTAGACCCACGCAATGACCCGGAGTGCAAAGGACAATGGGCCCAAGACCCCTGAGCACTTAGGATGTAGACCGGCGGGGACCACTCTGCGGAGCCTAGGTAGGAATACGTCGTGTCGATCAGCCGAGGCAGGGCATGACCCAGAAAAGTGTGTCCGGCCAGAGTTAATCGAGCGTGTTGGGTAACAGTAGTGCACCCCTGCATGGAAGTTATCTATTTGAATAGCCGTGTCCACGGTAACAGGACGCTCAGTGTTGTATCCCGATCTACTACAACTTGAACTGAATACATGTTATTTTAACTGCAAGCTTCGGGATCGCTTTCTCGCAGGGACTCGAGGAAGGACCTCTGGGCTTTGCTTCTACATGCTTGTTACTTTATAATATGCTAATCTGCACTCTTCTAATGCTGCAAGACGCTGAAGATGCTAGTCTTCGATAGGCTAGGCCCTCTCTCTATTCTGGCATTTCTGCAGTCTAGTCCACAAATACAGCCATTCCCTTTGATACCAATGCATACTTAGTATAGTTCTGATGTCAGTCTTGCGAGTACTCTGGATGAGTACTCACGGTTGCTTTGCTCCTCTTTTCCCCTATACCCGATTGCTGCGACCAGATGACGGATCCCAGGAGCCAGCTGCTACCGCCGACGACTGCTACTACACTTCCGGTGGAGCCTACTACTATGTGGAGACCGATGACCGGGAGTAGATTCGGAGGCTCCCAGGCAGGAGGCCTGCGCCTTTTCGATCAGTGTCGCTGTTATGCTAGCCTTCTTAAGGCAAACTTGTTTCCTTTTATGTCTGTACTCAGATATTGTGTTGGCTTCCGCTAATGCTTGATCGCGAGCTTATGTATTCGAGCCCTCGAGGCCCCTGGCTTGTATTATAAAGCTTATATGACTTTTATTTGTGTTTAGAGTTGTGTTGTGATATCTTCAAGTGAGTCCCTAGGCTTGATCGTGTGCATTTGCGTGTATGATTAGCGCACGATTAAGTCGGGGGCGTCACATTGGACTTGAATGATTCAAAGCAATAGTCTATAGTTTGACATGAAGATATAAATATTCAACCATGCTAACAAGCAGTCATATCTTTCAAAATATCAACGCTAAAGAAAGTTATCCCTAGCCCATTATGCTCAATCATTGATCCATTCATGAAACACACTCAAATATTAGCTACATCCAATGCACAAGTATGACAATAGTGCTCTCTAGTTGGTGCTTTTGTAAGAGAAGATGGAGACTCAAATAAAAATAAAAATTGCATAAAAGTAAATAAATAGGCCCTTCACAGAGGGAAGCAGAGGTTTGTCAAATGTGCCAGAGCTCAAAGTTTAAATTAAAGAGATAAAAATATTTTGAGAGGCATGCTTTTCCTGTCAACGAAAACGACCGAGAATTCCCATTATTTTTCATGCTAGACACATCATAGGCGGTTCCCAAACAGAAAGTAAAGTTTATTTCCTTTCCACCATTTCTTTCACAATCCATGGCTAGCCGTATCCACGGGTGCCCTCCATACCAACACTTTCCAAGGAATTTTGTTGTTATTAATTTTTGATTTCATTGTGGGACTGGGCATCCCTATTACCAGCCACTCTCTCGTGCAATTACAAGTGAATAAACACTCATCGTGAAAATAACACACCTAGCATGGAAAATAATGGCCACCCCCTGCCGCTTCATGAGCGGTATGGGCACACAAAACGGAAAAATTATTTTGAAAATTAGAGTTGGCACATGCAAATTTACTTGGAACGACATTGAAATACCGCATATAGGTAGATATAGTGGACTCATTTGGCACAACTTGGGTTTAAGGAGTTTGGATGCACAAGCAGTATTTCCGCTTAGTACAAATGAAGGCTAGCAAATAGATTGAGAAGCAACCAACCAAAAAACGAAAACGGTCATAAACATGCATTAAACATAACTAACACCGAATAATGCACCATAAGTAGGATATAATTTCATTGCATTATTATTGACTTAATGTGCATGCATAGGGAATCACAAACCTTAACACTAATATTCTTACTAAATCACAATTACTCACTAACATGACTCACATATTATCATTTCCATATCGCAAAACTATTGCAAGGAATCACACTTATCATATCCAATGATCTATATGAAAGTTTTTATTATATCCCTCTTGAATATTCATCACTTTGGGACCAATTTCATATCTTGTGCAAATTACCATTACTATTATCAACTCTCAAAAAGATTTAAGTGAAGCATGAGAGTGCAAATATTTCTTCAAAATTTCAATCTTATCAATTCTCAAAATAATATAAGTGAAGCATGAGAATTTATTTCTTCAAAATTTCAATCTTATCAATTCTCAAAATAGTATAAGTGAAGCATGAGAATTAATTTCTTCAAAATTTAGCCACCACCGTGCTCAAAAAGATTTAAGTGAAGCACTAGAGCAACTGCCCAGCTCAAAAAATTTAAGTGAAGCACATAGAGTATTCTAACAAATGATGATAAACGTGTGGCTCTATCAAAATAGGTGTGTTCAGCAAGGATGATTGTGACAAACTAAAAAGCAAACAAAGCAAAGACTCATATAATACAAGACGCTCCAAGCAAAACACATATCATGTGACGAATAAAAATATAGCTCCAAGTAAAATTACCGATGGTTGGTAGAAGAAAGAGGGGATGCCTTCCGGGGCATCCCCAAGCTTAGACGCTTGAGTCTTCCTTAAATATTACCTTGGGGTGCCTCGGCAATCCCCAAGCTTAGGCTCTTACCACTCCTTATTCCTTCATCCATCGTGATCTCACCCAAAACTTGAAAACTTCAATCACACAAAACTCAACAAAACCTTCGTGAGATCCGTTAGTATAACAAAATAAATCACTACTTTAAGTACTGTTGCAAACCCATTAATATTTTATTTTTGCATTATACCTACTGTACTCTAACTTCACCATGGCTTATACTTCCCGATACAATCCATAGATTCATCAAAACAAGCAAGTAGTGCATCAAAAACAGAATCTGTCAAAAACAGAACAGTCAGTAGCAATCTATTTAAAATCCATACTTATGTAACTCCAAAAATTCTAAAAAATTAATACAACGTGGGAAATTCATATATAAATACTGTGTAAAAATTTCAGATTTTTTTGACGTTCCAGTACAGAAACAAAATTCGGGCACTGGATGCAAAACTTTCTGTTTTCCAAACAGCATCAATTATACTATCTTCCAAATCATCCTAAAGGCTTTATTTGGCACAAATACTAATTAAGAACACAAAAACACACTCATACCAGTAGCATAAATTAGAAAACACGAAATAACAGAAACAATTATTTTATTTATTGGGTTGCCTCCCAACAAGCGCTATTGTTTTATGCCCCTAGCTAGGCATAATGCATAGTTTCAAGTATTGTCATCTTTCAAGTTGATTCCATAAGTGGCCCTCATAATTGATTCACATGGTGCTTTAATTCTTTTCCTAGGAAAATTCTCCATACCCTTTTTTAATGGAAATTGAAATTTTATATTCCCTTCTTTCATATCAATAACGACACCTATAGTTCGTAAGAACGGTCTACCAAGTATTATGGGGCAAGAAGAATTGCATTCAATATCAAGAACAATAAAATCAACGGGCACATAATTTCTATTTGCAAGAATAAGAACATAATTAATTCTACCCATTGGTTTTTTAATAGTAGAATCCGCCAAGTGCAAATTAAGGGAACATTCATCTATATTGGTGAAACCTAGCACATCACATAAAGATTTTGGAATTATGGAAACGCTAGCACCCAAATCACATAAAGCATTGCACTCATAATTTTTAATTTTAACTTTAATGGTGGGTTTCCATTCATCATATAATTTTCTAGGGATTGAATTTTCTAGTTCTAGCTTTTCTTCTAACGCTTTCATCATTGCTTCTACGATGTGTTTAGTAAAAGCCTTGTTTTGCTCATAAGCGTTGGGTGAATTTAACATGAATTGTAACAAAGAAATGCACTCAATAAAAGAACAATTATCACAATTAAAATCTTTATAATCCAAGAGAGTGGGCACATCGCTATTTAAAGTTTTTACCTCTCCAAACCCACTTTTAGCAATTTTCTTATCAAGATTTTCACCCTCCAAATTATGGGAACACCTACTAGCTAAAGTTGACTCTTCTTCAGTCCCCTTTTCATCAAGTTTTATATTGCTAAACAAAGAATCAATAGATGAAACACCAATCATTTTAATATCCTCATCATTACTATGGTAAAAACCAGGAGGAATCGCTTTTTCTAAAAATTCTCGTTTAGCTTTTAGCATGGCGGTTCTTTTCTTACTCTCATCCATGGAGACATATAAAGCTTTAATTGATTCACTAATATCAATTTTGGGTGGTAAAATTTTAGTCTTAAGATTTTCCACATCATGAATAATTCTATCAATGCTCCTAGACATATCATCAAGTTTACTCAAATTTTCTTCTATCGTAGTGTTGAATTTTTTTTGAGCATTAATAAATTCTTTAATATTACTTTCAAGATCAGAGGGCATCCTATTATTATTATAAGAATTACCATAAGGGTTGCCATAATTATTAGAGGAATTTCCAGGAAATGGTCTAGCGTTGAAATTACCTCTATAAGCATTATTATTAAAATTGTTTCGCGAGACAAAATTCACATCTACGGGATCATTATTTTGCTCAATCAAAGTGGACAATGGCACATCATTAGGATCAATATGAGTATTTTTACTAGCAACCAATTTCATAAGCGCATCAACTTTATCACTCAGAGTACTAATTTCTTCAATAGAATTCACCTTTTTACTAGTAGGAGCTCTTTCAGTATGCCATTGTGAATAATTTGCCATAATATTATCAAGCAATTAAGCAGCTTCTCCCAAAGTAATTACCATAAAAGTACCACCCGCGGCGGAATCTAAAAGATTTCTAGACACAAAATTCAATCCCGCATAAATTTTTTGTATGATCATCCATAAATTTAAACCATGAGTAGGGCAATTTCTTATCATTAATTTCATCCTCTCCCAAGATTGGGCAACATGGTCATGATCAAGTTGCTTGAAATTCATAATTTGATTTCTAAGTGAAATAATTTTCGCGGGAGGAAAATACTTAGTAATAAAAGCATCTTTACACCTATCCCATGAATCGATACTATTTCGTGGTAAAGATGAAAACCAAAATTTTGCATGATCCCGCAATGAGAATGGGAATAATTTTAATTTCACAATATCATTATCCACATCTTTTTTCTTTTGCATGTCACACAATTCTACGAAAGTGTTAATATGGGATGCAGCATCTTCGTTAGGACTACCGGAAAATTGATCTTTCATGACAAGATTTACCAAAGCGGCATTAATATCACAAGTATCCGCACTAGCGGCGGGAGGAGCAATCGGAGTACTAATAAAATCGTAATTATTAGTATTGGAAAAATCACACAATTTTGTATTTTCTTGAGACATCGTGACTACGCAAACAAGATAACAAACAAGCAAACAAGCAAACGAGAAAGAAAAAAAGGCAAACGAAAAATGTATTTTTTTGTATTTTTGCAAAAACATTTTAGAAGTGTGGGAGATGAAAATGAGAGGCAAATAAAATAAATGCAAGGAGATGAGAGTTTATGCAAAGGTACTTGATAGATGTTGATGATGTCTCCCCGGCAACGGCGCCAGAAATTCTTCCTGCTACTTGTAGCTTGCGTTGGTATTATCCCCGAAGAGGAAAGGATGATGCAGCACAGCAGAGGTAAGTATTTCCCTCAGTTATGAAACCAAGGTTATCAATCCAGTAGGAGAACCATGCAACACCTCGTTAGTAGTACCTGCACACAAACAACAAATCCTTGCACCCAACGCAAACGAGGGGTTGTCAATCCCTTGGCGGTTAATTGCAAGATTAAATTGTATGTGATAGATAGATAGATAGATACAAACAAAAATACAAAATAAAATAAATAAAAGAAAATGGCAGCAATATTTTTAGGGTTTTAGTAATTTGATTTAGATAGACCCGGGGGCCAAAGTTTTCACTAGAGGCTTCTCTCAAGAAAATAGCATACGGTGGGTAGACAAATTACTGTTGGGCAATTGATAGAAAAGCAAATAATCATGACGATATCCAAGGCAATGATCATGTATATAGGCATCACGTCCGAGACAAGTAGACCGACTCCAGCCTGCATCTACTACTATTACTCCACACATCGACCGCTATCCAGCATGCATCTAGTGTATTAAGTCCATAAAGAACGGAGTAACGCCTTAAGAACGATGACATGATGAAGACAAGATAAACTCAAGTATGAATAAACCCCATCTTTTTACCCTTAATAGCAACAATACATACGTGTCATGTCCCTTTCTGTCACTGGGATTGAGCACCGCAAGATCGAACCCATTACAAAGCACCTCTTCCCATGGCAAGATAAATCAATCTAGTTGGCCAAACCAAATCAATAGATCGGAGAAGAAATACGAAGCTATAATAATCATGCATAAATGAGATCAGAGAAGACTCAAATAATATTCATGGATAATCTGATCATAAACTCACAATTCATCGGATCCCAACAAACACACCGCAAAAAGTGATTACATCGGATAGAACTCCAAGAACATCGAGGAGAACATTGTATTGAAGATCAAAAAGAGAGAAGAAGCCATCTAGCTACTAACAATGGACCCGAAGGTCTGTGGTAAACTACTCACGCATCATCGGAAGGGCAGAAAGGTTGATGTAGAGCCCCTCCGTGATCGATTCCCCCTCTGGCGGAGTACCGGAGAAGGCCTCCAGATGGGATCTCTCGAGAACAAAAACTTGCGGCGGCGGAAAAAGTATTTCGTGGACTCCCCTGAGGGTTTCTGTTTTTTTGGGAATTTATAGTGGAGGAATTAGGCCAAACGGAGCTCTGTGGGCCCCACGAGGTACCAGGGCGCGCCTGCCCCCCCAGGCGCGCCCTGGTGCCTCGTGGGCACCCCTTCGGGCTTCTGGCCTCCTCCCAAAGCTTCTAGTGTTTATCTTGTCCAGAAAAAAATCTCCAAAAAGTTTTGTGGCATTTGGACTTCGTTTGGTATTGATTTTCTGTAAAACAAAAACAGGGCAGAAAACAGCAACTGACACTGGGCACTAAGTTAATAGGTTAGTCTCCAAAAATGATATATAATTGCTGTAAATGAATATAAAAACATCCAAGATTGATAATATAACAGCATGGAACAATCAAAAATTATAGATACGTTGGAGACGTATCAAACCTCAGCCGGGTCTGGTGCTTGGGCGACTCAGACCTCGTTGCTCAGTGATACGTCCAGTTTGCATCATGTTTTCCTACCATTATTTATTATGTTTTGGGTCATTATTTCACTTTATGATACAATTCTTATGCCTTTTCTCTCTTATTTTGCAAGTTTCACATAAAGAGGGAGATTGCTGGCAGCTGGAATTCTGGACCGAAAAGGGGTGAAACAGAGATAGCTATTCTGCACACCTCCAAATGACCTGAAAATTTACGGAGAATTGTTTTGGAATATATAAAAAATATTGGCTGAAGAAATATCAGAGGGGGACCCACCAGGAAGCGACAAGCCTGGGGGCGCGCCCTACCCTCCTAGGCGCGCCCCCCGAGCTTGTGGTGCCCCTGGCAGGCCTCCAGGGCCCATCTTCTCCTATATGAAGCCATTTGTCCTAGAAAAATCATAAGAAGACTTTTAGGACGAAGCGCCACCGTCTCGAGGCGGAACCTGGGCAGGAGCAATTTTGCTCTCCGGCGGAGTGATTCCACCGGGGATACTTCTCTCCGGGAGGGGGAAATCGAAGCCATCGACATCACCAACGATCCTCTCATCATGAGAGGACCAATCTTCATCAACATCTTCACCAGCACCATCTCATCTCAAACCCTAGTTCATCTCTTGTATTCAATCTTTGTCCCAAAACCTCAGATTGGTACCTGTGGGTTGCTTGTAGTGTTGATTACATCTTGTAGTTGATGCTAGTTGGTTTATTTGGTGGAAGATTATATGTTCAGATCCTTAATGCTATTCAATACCCCTCTTATCTTGTACATGAATATGATTTGTGAGTAGTTATTTTTGTTCTTGAGGACATGGGAGAAGTCTTGTCATAAGTAATCATGTGAATTTGGTATTCGTTCGATATTTTGATGATATGTATGTTGTTGCTTCCTTTAGTGGTTTCGTGTGAACGTCGACTACATGACACTTCACCATCTTTGGGCCTAAGGGAAGGCATTGTGGAGTAGTAATTAGATGATGGGTTGCTAGAGTGACAGAAGCTTAAACCCTAGTTTATGCGCTATTCTGTAAGGGGCTGATTTGGATCCATATGTTTCATGCTATGGTTAGATTTATCTTAATTCTTCTTTCATAGTTGCGAATGCTTGCTAGAGGGGGTAATCATAAGTGGGAGGCTTGTTCAAGTAAGAACAGCACCCAAGCACCGGTCCACCCACATATCAAATTATCAAAGTAGCAAACGCGAATCAACTAAACATGATGAAAGAATCTAGATGAGAATTCCCATGTGTCCTCGAGAACGCCTTGCTTTATATAAGAGATCGTTCTGGCTTGTCCTTTGCTACAAAAAAGATTGGGCCACCTTGCTGCACTTTATCATACTTGTTACTTGTTACTTGTTACGAATTATCTTGCTATCCAAACTACCTGTTGCCGCTACTTTCAGTAGTTGCAGAGAATACCTTGCTGAAAACCGCTTGTCATTCCCTTCTGCTCCTCGTTGGGTTCGACACTCTTACTTATCGAAAGGACTACGATTGATCCCCTATACTTGTGGGTCATTAAGACTCTTTTCTGGCGCCGTTGCCGGGGAGTGAAGCGCCTTTGGTGAGTGGAATTTGGTAAGGAAACATTTATATTATGTGCTGAAATTTACTGTCACTTGTCACTATGGAAAGTAATCCTTTGAGGGGTTTGTTTGGGGTATCTTCACCTCAACCGGAAGCATTGAGAGATTCCCCTCAACCTACTGAACCTACTGAAAATATTTATTATGAAATTCCTTCGGGTATGGTAGAGAAACTGCTAGCTAATCCTTATGCAGGAAATGGAAAGGTACATCCTGATATGCACTTGATATATATAGATGAAATTTGTGGATTGTTTAAGCTTGCAGGTTTATCCGAAGATGGAGTTAAGAGGAAGGTATTCCCTTTATCTTTGGAGGGAAAGGCATTGACATGGTATAGGCTATGTGATGATACTGGAACATGGGATTGGAACCGGTTGAAGCTGGAATTTCACCAGAAATTTTATCCTATGCATTTGGTTCATCGTAATTGGAATTATATATATAATTTTTGGCCTCGTGAAGGAGAAAGTATCGCTCAAGCTTGGGGGAGGCTTAAGTATATGTTGCATACATGCCCCAATCATGAGCTCTCAAGAGAAATAATTATTCAAAACTTTTATGCTCGGCTTTCTCATAATGATCAATCCATGATCGATACTTCTTCTACTGGTTCCTTTATGAAGAGAACTATTGAATTTAAATGGGATCTTCTGGAAAGAATTAAACGCAACTCTGAATATTGGGAAATCGACAAAGGTAAAGAGTCAGGTGTAAATCTCAAGTTTGATTGTGTTAAATCTTTTATGGAAACTGATGCTTTTCATAAGTTTAGTACTAAGTATGGACTTGACTCTGAGATAGTAGCTACTTTTTGTGAACCTTTTGCTGCTCATGTTGATCTCCCTAAGAAGAAATGGTTTAAGTTTCATCCACCTATTGAATTAAATGAAGAACCTGTTTGTGTTAAAGAAGAAACAATTGTTTACAATGTTGATCCAGTTATGCCTACTGCTTATATTGAGAAACCTCCTTTCCCTGTTAGGATTAAGGAACATGCTAAAGCTTCAACTATGGTTAATAAAAGTAATATTAGAGCACCTAGACCTTCTGAACAAATTAAAGTTGAACCTAATATTACAATGGTTAAAGATCTTTTGGTTGATAATATTGATGGACATGTCATATATTTTTGTGATGAGGCTGCTAGAATTGCTAAACCCGTTAGAAATAATCGAGATATGTTAGATAAGAACAAGCCCGTAGTTGGCATGCCTATTGTTTCTGTTAAGATTGGAGATCATCGCTATCATGGTTTATGTGATATGGATGCTAGTGTGAGTGCTATTCCTTTCTCTTTATATCAAGAAGTAATGAACGATATTGCACCTGTTAAGATTGAAGATATTGATGTTACTATTAAGCTTGCAAATAGAGATACTATTACACTGTCGGTGTATAAAACATGGGTATTTTATACCCTGACTTATGCACAGACAATGGTAGCTTTCCTGATGGCCAGGGCTTGCCGAAAAACTACTAATATCAAGAATCAAGACACACCATCAAGGAGTACTTAGCTAGTACTAAAGATGGAAGCATCACTTGCCGGCAAGACATGCGCCGACAAGTTGAAGGCCCGGCAAGCTCCGTGCCGGTAAGCCTTTGCTGACCCTTCCTCGCTCCACCTCATCGGGCAGCTAGTCGCTAATCGATGAGGTGTCGAGCGGGCAGGTGGTTTGGTGAGACTTGTCGGGGCACGTGTTAGCATGCTGGAAGGAGGATTAACTTTAATGACACCCATCCAGGAGGCGTGTCCAGATTATAGGAGGCAGCTGGGCGAGCGGTGCAACAACCTCCTCCACATGACACCTAAAGGTGCATTTATTGCATTTGTCCTAAACCGGCAGAGTTAGGTATGATAGCACTGTTGGCTATCTAATCAACATGTAAAGACTTTTTTGCCACTATGGTTACCCCTTGATCTATAAAAGGAGGGCCAGGGCAACCTTTACAAGGGTTGACACTTTGCTCATTCTGCATGCGTAGCTGCACTTCCCGCACCCTTGCCGGCAATTTGCGATCCTTGTACTTCAGCTCAAACACATCCAATACAACAAAGCAGGAGTAGGGTTTTACACCTCACGGTGGCTCGAACCTGGGTAAAAACTTTGTGTTGATTGTTGAATCTGCTCTTTGTGCTTGCGTATCCCCACAGTCGAACCGCAAAAGGGATCTCCATGATTCCAAAGATCGTCGTACGCACGACATATACCACTTGGGATTGTTAGAGATGTTGAAGTCTTGTGTGGAAAAATCAAATACCCTACTGATTTCCTTGTTCTTGGTTCACAACAAGATAATTTTTGTCCCATTATTTTTGGTAGACCTTTCTTGAATACCGTTAATGCTGAAATTGGTTGTGTTAAAGAAAAGGTTAGAGTTAAGTTTGGTGATATATCTCATGAATTTAATTTCTCTAAGTTTAGTAGACAACCTCATGATGAAGAATTACCTACTAAAGATGAAATTATTGGTCTTGCTTCTATTGATGTGCCTCCTACTGATCCTTTAGAACAATACTTGCTAGACCATGAAAATTGTATGCATATGAATGAAAGAAATGAAATAGATGAGTTGTTCTTTAAACAAGCACCTATTCTTAAACATAACTTGCCTATTGAAACTTTGGGAGACCCTCTTCCACCAAAGAGTGATCTTGTGTTTGATTTAAAGCAATTACCTGATACACTTAAATATGCTTATCTTGATGAAAAGAAGATATATCCTGTTATTATTAGTGCTAACCTTTCAGAGCATGAAGAAAAAAGATTACTTAAAACTATGAGGAAGCACCATGTTGCTATTGGATATACTCTTGATGATCTTAAAGGCATTAGTCCTACTCTATGTCAGCATAAAATTCATATGGAGCCAGATGCTAAACCAGTTGTTGATCATCAAAGAAGGTTAAATCCTAAAATGAAGGATGTGGTAAGAACTGAAATATTAAAGCTTCTGGAGGCAGGTATAAATTATCCCATAGCTGATAGTAGATGGGTAAGTCATGTTCATTGTGTTCCTAAGAAAGGAGGCATCACTGTTGTTCCTAATGATAAAAAATGAACTTATCCCACAAAGAATTGTAACCGGTTATAGAATGGTAATTGATTTCAGAAAATTAAATAAAGCTACTAGGAAAGATCAGTACCCCTTGCCTTTTATTGACCAAATGTTAGAAAGATTATCTAATCATACACACTTTTGCTTCCTAGATGGTTATTCTAGTTACTCTCAAATACCTGTATCACCAGAAGATTAGGAGAAAACCACATTTACTTGTCCTTTTGGAACTTATGCTTATCGTCGTATGCCTTTTGGTTTATGTAATGCACCTGCTACCTTTCAAAGATGTATGACTGCTATATTCTCTAACTTTTGTGAAAAGATTGTTGAGGTTTTCATGGATGATTTCTCCGTTTATACGAAACTTCTTTTGATGATTGCTTGAGCAACCTTGATCGAGTTTTGCAGATATGTGAAGAAACTAATCTTGTCTTGAATTGGGAGAAGTGCCACTTTATGGTAAATGAAGGTATAGTCCTTAGGCATAAAATTTCTGAAAGAGGTATTGAAGTTGATAAAGCTAAAGTTGATGCTATTGAGAAAATGCCATGTCCTAAAGATATCAAAGTTATAAGAAGTTTCCATGGTCATGCTGGTTTCTATAGAAGGTTTATAAAAGATTTCTCTAAAATTTCTAGGCCTCTTACTATTCTCTTGCAAAAAGATGTTCCATTTGTTTTTGATGATGATTGCGTAGAAGCCTTTGAAATACTTAAGAAAGCCTTAATATCTGCACCTATTGTTCAACCACCTAATTCGAACCTACCCTTTGAAATTATGTGTGATGCTAGTGATTATGTTGTTGGTGTTGTTCTAGGTCAAAGAGTTGATAAGAAATTGAATGTTATTCATTATGCTAGTAAAACTCTAGACAGTGCTCAAAGAAATTATGCTACTACTGAGAAAGAATTTTTAGCAGTTGTGTTTGCATGTGATAAATTCAGATCTTACATTGTTGATTCTAAAGTAACTATTCACACTGATCACGCTGCTATTAAATACCTTATGGAAAAGAAAGATGCTAAACCTAGACTTATTAGGTGGGTTCTTATGCTACAAGAATTTGATTTGCATATTATTGATAGAGAGGGGCTGAGAATCCCGTAGCTGATAATTTGTCTAGAATGGAAAATGTTCTTGATGACCCACTGCCTATTGATGATAGTTTTCCTGATGAACAATTAGCTGTTATAAATGCTTCTCGTAACACTCCTTGGTATGCAGACTATGCTAATTACGTTGTTGCTAAATATATACCACCTAGTTTCACATACCAACAAAAGAAAAAGTTCTTCTTTGATTTAAGACATTACTTTTGGGATGACCCACATTTATATAAAGAGGGAGTAGATGGTATTATTAGACGTTGTGTACCTGATCATGAACATGAACAAATCCTACGGAAGTGTCACTCTGAGGCATACGGAGGACACCATGCGGTGGACAGAACTGCACATAAGGTATTACAATCTGGTTTTTATTGGCCTACTCTTTTCAAAGATGCACGTAAGTTTGTCTTATCTTGTGATGAATGTCAAAGAATTGGTAATGTTGGTAGATGTCAGGAAATGTCTATGAACTATTCACTTGTTATTGAACCATTTGATGTTTGGGGTTTTGATTATATGGGACCTTTTCCTTCCTCTAATGGGTATACTCATATCTTAGTTGCTGTTGATTACGTTACTAAGTGGGTAGAAGCTATTTCAACTAGTAGTGTTGATCATAACACTTCTATTGAAATGCTTAAATAAGTTATATTTCCGAGGTTTGGAGTCCCTAGATATTTGATGACTGATGGTGGTTCACATTTTATTCATGGTGCTTTCCGTAAATTGCTTGCTAAGTATGATGTTAATCGTAGAATTGCATCTCCATATCATCCTCAGTCTAGTGGTCCAGTTGAATTAACTAATAGAGAAATAAAGTTAATTTTGCAAAAGACCGTTAATAGATCTAGAAAGAATTGGTCCAAGAAACTTGATGATGCACTATGGGCTTACAGAACTGCTTATAAAAATCCTATGGGTATCTCTCCATATAACATGGTCTATGGAAAAGCATGCCATTTACCTCTTGAACTAGAACATAAGGCATATTGGGCAATTAAAGAACTTAATTATGATTTTAAACTTGCCGGTGAGAAGAGGTTATTTGATATTAGCTCTCTAGATGAACAGAGAACACAAGCTTATGAAAATGCCAAGCTGTTTAAAGAAAAAGTTAAAAGATGGCATGATAAGAGAATTCAAAAACGGGAATTCAAAGTAGGTGATCATGTTCTATTAAGATTCTTTGCAGGAAAGCTTCTCTCTCAATGGGAAGGACCATATATCATCGAAGAAGTTTATCGCTCCGGAGCCATCAAAATAAACAACTCCGAAGGCACTAATCCGAGAGTGGTTAATGGGCAAAGAATTAAACATTATATCTCAGGTATGCCCATTAATGTTGAAACTAATATTATTCAAACAATGACACCAGAAGAGCACATAGAAGAAACCTTCCGGAACGCTCCAGAACCCTGAAAAGGAGTAGGTATGTGGTACGGTAAGGAAACCGACTCCAAAAATTCCATAAAAGTACTTTCTGTTCGTTTTGGAATATATAAAAAATTAGGGAAATAATAAACAGTCCGAAAAGTGCACGAGGGAGCGACAAGCCTGGGGGCGCACCCTACCCCCTAGGGCGCGCCTACTGAGCTTGTGGCTCCCTTGTGGACTTTCCTGACTCCGTTTTTCTTCCATATTACTTGTCCTGCACGGAAAAAAATTCATTATATATACTCTCAAATGTTTTGACCACCGTATCGCAAGTTTCTCCTCTGTTCTTGTTTCGGGCTTTTTTTCTGACAGATCTAGATCACCATGGCGCCTCCAAGCTCGTCCAAGGACAAGTTGTACGAGAAGGTCATCAACCTATACCTTCCAGAGGTGATGAAACACCCTCAAGCCATTGAGATGCATGAGGGGGTGCTTCACATCCGGGACGTTCAAGGGCCTAAGAAGACCGGGAGCGAGAAGGCCAGGCTGGAAGCAGTGGAACAGGAGATCTTCAAGTGCCAGGGGATGGTGGAGCGCGGACTTTGTGCTAACCACTCCATGATCACGGAATTCATCTATGAGCACGAGGTGGATAACAAGGATATTGGGGACATCATCTTCAAGCTCAATGATCGGATGGATCATCTTCAGGCCCAGATCTATGATTTACAAAACCAAAATTTTGAGTATGAGGCCAAGTTCAAAGGTATGAGTTTAGCTGCAAATTTCAGGACTCCGGAAACATGTTCATCCTTTTATGATGGAGAGCCTATGCCTTGGAATACGGAGGACAAGCCTATTACATCATCACCACCATCATCGAAGAAGGAGACTTGAGTACACGGGTATGGGCACCACCCTTGGCTTGTGCCAAGCTTGGGGGAGGTGCCCCGGTATCGTATCACCATCACTTTTATCATAATTATCTATCTTAGTTCGATCCTTAGTTATTTCATGATTTAGAAGAATAAAGTTTTAGTATGATTTAGTTTCTAGTGCTTGCTTTGTGATCTATCTATCTATGTAATCGAGTGTGAGAGTTATATAATAAAGAGTAGTTTGAGTTGAGATGTTTCACTTTTCTTGATCCAATTCTAGAAATAAAAAGAATAAAGAAAAAGAGAGATCATATGCTAATCCCATGGGGAGTGATGACTTCACATAAAAGAAGTATAATTGATAAAACTTGTTGGAAGTTGACAAACATAGCATTGGTCATTGTTGCAATTCATGAAAAAGTAATAAAGGAAGAGAGGTCTCACATATAAATATACTATCTTGGACATCTTTTATGATTGTGAGCCCCCATTAAATATGCTATGTCAAATAGTCGACGTTGGACAACGAAGACAACGTAATGAGTTATGTTTGCTTATATTCACATAGAAGTTATATTTTTTTGGATCCTCTAACATGTGGTGCTTGCCCCCTATCTTTTGCTAGCCGAAATTCTGTACTAAGTAGAGATACTACTTGTGCATTCAAAAACCCTTAAACCCAGTTTCATGTCATGAGAGTCCACCATATCTACCTATGGATTGAATAAGATCCTTCAAGTAAGTTGTCATCGGTGCAAAAGCAATGAAAATTGCTTCTAAATATGTATGATCTTTTATTGTAAGGGAAAATAAGCTTTGTACGATCTTGTGATGGTGAAGAAATAAAAGCGACAGACTGCATAATAAAGGTCGCTATCACAAGGGGCAATATAAAGTGACGTTCCTTTACATTAAGAGCTTGCACATCCAAAAATAAAAAGCGCATGACAACCTCTGCTTCCCTCTGCGAAGGGACTATCTTTTACTTTTATGTAATTACTTTCATGCAAGAGTCAATAGTATTCTCCTCTATTTCGTTTTTATTTTTCTCTCTTGGCAAGCATCATGTGGTGGGGAAAGATCCAGACATATATATCCAGTTGAATGTAGGTGATCATGAGTTATTATTGTTGACATTACCCTTGAGGTAAATACGTTGGGAGGCGAAATTATAAGCCCCTATCTTTCTATGTGTCTGACTGAAACTTTTGCTCCATAAGTATGCCGTGAGTGTCAACAATCATAGAAGACTAAATGATAGTTGAGTATGTGAACTTGCTAAATAAATCTCTTACATAGACTCTTTCTGATAATATGATGAATTGCAATTGCTTGAGTGACTGAGATCATAGTTTGTTAGTTTTCAATACGGTTTGTAGTTCATACTTTATCTTGTGGATGAATTGTCACTTTGTCATGAGAAGTTTTATGATAATATATTGTTGTTATAATAAAGATTATGATGCATTCATGTTCGTATTTTGTTTTATCGACACCTCTCTCTCTAAACATGGGGTCATGATTATCGATTTCGGTTTTTCGCTTGAGGAGAAGCGAGGTCTAAGCTTGGGGGAGTTGATACGTCCATTTTGCATCATGTTTTCCTACTATTATTTATTATGTTTTGGGTCATTATTTCACTTTATGATACAATTCTTATGCCTTTTCTCTCTTATTTTGCAAGTTTCACATGAAGAGGGAGATTGCCGATAGCTGGAATTCTGGACCGGAAAGGGGTGAAACAGAGATAGCTATTCTACACACCTCCAAATGACCTGAAAATTTCCGGAGAATTGTTTTGGAATATATAAAAAATATTGGCTAAAGAAATATCAGAGGGGGGCCCACCAGGAAGTGACAAGCCTGGGGGTGCACCCTACCCCCTAGACACGCCCCCCGAGCTTGTGGCGCCCCTGGCAAGCCTCCAGGGCCCATCTTCTCCTATATGAAGCCATTTGCCCTAGAAAAAAATCATAAGAAGACTTTCGGGACGAAGCGCCGCTGTCTCGAGGCGGAACCTGGGCAGGAGCAATTTTGCTCTCCGGCGGAGCGATTCCGCCGGGGATACTTCCCTCCAGGAGGGGGAAATCGAAGCCATCGCCATCACCAACGATCCTCTCATCGTGGGAGGACCAATCTTCATCAACATCTTCACCAGCACCATCTCATCTCAAACCCTAGTTCATCTCTTGTATTCAATCTTTGTCCCAAAACCTCAGATTGGTACCTGTGGGTTGCTAGTAGTGTTGATTACATCTTGTAGTTGATGCTAGTTGGTTTATTTGGTGGAAGATTATATGTTCAGATCCTTAATGCTATTCAATACCCCTCTGATCTTGAACATGAATAGGATTTGTGAGTAGTTACTTTTGTTCTTGGGGACATGGGAGAAGTCTTGTCATAAGTAATCATGTGAATTCTGTATTCGTTCGATATTTTGATGATATGTATGTTGTGGCTTCCTTTAGTGGTGTCACGTGAACGTTGACTACATGACACTTCACCATCTTTGGGCCTAAGGGAAGGCATTATGGAGTAGTAATTAGATGATGGGTTGCTAGAGTGACAGAAGCTTAAACCCTAGTTTATGCGCTATTCCGTAAGGGGCTGATTTGGATCCATATGTTTCATGCTATGGTTAGATTTATCTTAATTCTTCTTTCGTAGTTACGGATGCTTGCGAGAGGGCATAATCATAAGTGGGAGGCTTGTTCAAGTAAGAACAGCACCCAAGCACCGGTCCACCCACATATCAAATTATCAAAGTAGCGAACGCGAATCAACTAAACATGATGAAAGTGACTTAATGAGAATTCCCATGTGTCCTCGAGAATGCCTTGCTTTATATAAGAGATCGTTCCGGCTTGTCCTTTGCAACAAAAATGACTGGGCCACCTTGCTGCACTTTATCATACTTGTTACTTGTTATGAATTATCTTGCTATCAAAACTACCTGTTACCGCTACTTTCAGTACTTGCAGAGAATACCTTGGTGAAAACCGCTTGTCATTCCCTTCTGCTCCTCATTGGGTTCGACACTCTTACTTACCGAAAGGACTATGATTGATCCCTATACTTGTAGGTTATCACTCAGCAAGTTTCTAGAACTTGGGATTCCAAAGATCCCCTTATGGTGCCTTACATGCGTGTTGTTACAGTAATAGCTGATCACTTCAAGGGATACCAGGTTGATCACATTGATCGCTGATTGAACAAGGCGGCAGATGCACTGTCTCATTTGGGCTCTCAGCGCAAGCCTGTTTCACCAAATGTTTTTCTGGATCTTCTGCATAACCCGTCAGTCAAGTTACCGACGGAGGAAGACATCGCTATTCCTGACCCAGAAGCAGTACTGGTGGTTGCCGTTCATGCAACACCAGACTGGACAGTACCTTATCTGGCGTATCTTACCTGTGGCGAGCTCCCTGAAGAGGAAATCATCGCCTGACAGATTATCCGATGGTCCAAGTCCTTTTCCATCATTAATGGTGAGTTGCACAGAAGAAGTATTACAGGCGTTTTTCAATGTTGTGTTTCTCCTGAAGAAGGCAGTGAGATCCTCAATGAAATCCACTCTGGCGATTGTGGACATCATGCTAGTTCTAGATCCTTGGTTGCGAAGGCTTTTCGGCACGGTTTTTACCGGCTCACTGATACGTCTCCAATGTATCTATAATTTTTGATTGTTCCATGCTATTATAGTATCAATCTTGGATGTTTTTATATGCAATTATATATCATTTTTGGGGACTAACCTATTAACCTAGTGCCCAGTGCCAGTTGTTGTTTTCTGCTTGTTTTTGGCTTTTCAGAGAATCAGTACCAAACGAAGTCCAAATGCCACGAAACTTTTTGGAGATTTTTTTCTGGACAAAAGAGACCTTGGAAGCTTCGGGAGGAGGCCAGAAGCCTCACGAAGGCTTCACAAGGCAACAGGGCGCGGCCCAGGGGGGGCGCGCCGTGTTGCCTTGTGGGGCCCACGTGACTCCGTTTGACCTAAGTCCACTTCTATAAATTCTCAAATATTGGGAAACCAATAGAGAGCCAGAAGAGAAAACCTTTCCGCCGCCGCAAGCCTCTGTTCTTCCGCGATCCCATCTGGAGGCCTTTTCCGGTACTCCGCCGGAGGGGGAATCGATCACGGAGGGATTCTACATCAACCTTGCTGCCCTTCTGATGATGTGTGAGTAGTTTACCACAGACCTACGGGTCCATAGCTAGTAGCTAGATGGCTTCTTCTCTCTCTTTGATCTTCAATACCATGTTCTCCTCGATGTTCTTGGAGTTCTATCCGATGTAATCTTCTTTTGCGGTGTGTTTGTTGGGATCCGATGAATTGTGAGTTTATGATCAGATTATTCATGAGAAATATTTGAGTCTTCTCTGAACTCTTTTATGCATGATTAAATATAGATTTGTATTTCTCTCCGATCTATCGATTTGCTTTGGCCTACTAGATTGATTTATCTTGCAATGGGGGAGGTGCTTTGTGATGGGTTCAATCTTGCGGTGCTCAATCCCAGAGATAGAAGGGGACATGACACGTATTTGTATTGTTGC
Source organism: Elymus sibiricus (assembly GCA_039707655.1). Lineage (NCBI taxonomy): Eukaryota > Viridiplantae > Streptophyta > Magnoliopsida > Poales > Poaceae > Elymus > Elymus sibiricus. The sequence continues at coordinate 70,560,455 of CM077670.1, forward strand.
CATTAAGGATAAAAAGATGGGGTTTATTCATATTGCTTGAATTTGCTTCTCTACATCATGTCATCTTGCTTAAGGCGTTACTCTATTTTTATTAACTTAATACTCTAGATGCATGCTGTATAGCGGTCGATGAGTGAAGTAATAGTAGTAGATGCAGGCAGGAGTCGGTCTACTTGTCTCGGACGTGATGCCTATATACATGATCTGTAACACCCCCAGTGTCTTGCTATAGTGATCTCCCCCTAATGGTGGTCATTTCATCATGATCACTAAGCCATTTTGCCACTTGTCCAAAATCAAAGCCAAATTCAAATTTGAATTGCAAGTCAAATATTTACTTCTTCTGTCATGCAATCAAAATAGCTCACATTTTGGAAAATATTTCCTAAGTATTTGTCATGTTGAAACCAACCTCATATAAATTCCCAAAATGCCCCTAGGAATTATTTGAGTGGTCCAGCAGCATTTAACTTGGCCATTTCAATTTCTAAAAATGCTTAACCTTTTCCCTATGCCCTGAAACTTTTTGTGGCAGTGCCAAAAATCACAAAGAATTTATGTGGCCTAGTCCCACATTTTAAGAAAGTGAATTGGTAGCTCAACTTATTCCTAAACAGCCTCTGTTTTAAAAATAAAAGGTAAAACAGAAAATGGAAAAAAGGAAAAGGGGGCAAAGGCCTCTGGCCTAAAGGCCCGAGCCGACCCAGCCCGCTAACCCCTCCTCCTACCTGCTCCCGCCACCGTGTCGGCTCGCCCATGGCCGCACACGCGCACACTCCGGCTGCTGCTCGACAGCTGCCACCGCTGAGCGCCGCTGGGTGGATAAGGCCGCACCACCCACTCCCCCTGGACACCTCCAGCCACCCTCCTCCTCTCTCCATCGCTCGCTCCCTTCTCTTTTCCATCGCTCGAGCACCACCGTCGCCATGCCGCCGTCATAACCGCGGCCACCGAGCTCCCCTCGTTGCCTCACTGTGCCTGGGAGACGCGCCGCCATCCGCTACTTCTCTCCGACCACGCACGCGGGCTGGGGAGCACCCCAGCGCTGGATCGGCATCGTCTTCCTCCTCGGGACGCCGGAGCTCCGCCTCATCGATTCGCTGCGCCTGCCGCTCCTAAACCTCCGTCGGCCTTTCATGAGCCACCAGGTGAGCATGCGCGTGTTTTTCCCCAACTCCCCGCTCGATTTGCTGCTGCTAGACGTCGTCGCCATTGCTTCTGCTCCCGTCGCCGTGGCCTAGCTTGTTGCTGCTGCTGCCATCCCTGTCGAGGCCAAATGAGCACGCCAACATGCTCATGACTACCTCCTGGTGCTCCCTATAGCTTTAGATCACGCGCAAACGAGCTAGAACGACGTTTTCGTCGAGCTCCGATTCCGGCCGCCACTGGACGTCGACGCCGGCGTCGCCACAGGCCGTTCCGGGAGCCGCTACTGCCACCATTCGATGCGGCTCGACGCCTGCGTTCGAACGCCCCAACCACGCGTCGAAAGGACCACCGTAGCGAAATTCCGAGGCTGGCCGGAGCCCTCCGCCACGGGAAACGGTCGCCGGAGCTGTTCTCCGGCGCTGCCGCCATGTGGCCTGCCATGTGGGGCCTCTGGGTCACTGGTAGCAGGGTCCCGCGGGCCCAGTTGACCTGGTCAACGTGCTGACTGGGCAGAGCCCAGTCACTGACCAGTGGGTCCTAGTTGACTGGTCAACGGGTCAACTGCTGACCTGCTGACTCAGCTGGCCGGGCCCACTGTTAGCCTCTCAGTGCACTGTTGGGTGCACTGCATCGGGTGCACCCAGCATTTTCTGTGCAATTTTCGAATTAAAGATAATCCCAGGAATTTCAGAAAACTGTTTAAACTTCAGAAATTCGTAGAAATTCAACCGTAGCTCGGATGAAAAAGTTTTCTACATGAAAGTTGATCAGAAAAATCCAATGAATCCGATTATGCCATCCACATACCTGTCACATGCCTACTTCACTACAAACATGGAACCTTCCCCTCCGGTTCATCTGTCTGACAGATGCCTAAAACCAGGAAAATGTTCCCAGATATTTTCCCGCTCCGTCTGTAACGTGTAGCACTGGGATAGGTCACCCCCAGCACAGCATATTGCCATGTCATCCATCTGTGTGCATTTGTTTGCCTTGTATTTACTGTTTCTTCCCCCTCTTCTCTCTGGTAGACCCCGAGGCCGACGTTGCCCCCGAGTACGACTACGTCATCGACGACCCTTCTTTCACCGCAGAGCTTCCAGGCAAGCAAACCCCCTTGATCATTCCTATATCGCCCATTCCTTCTTCCCCATGCTTGCATTAGAGTTTTCTACTGTAATTGATTGCTCCTATTCTGATGCATAGCCTGTTTTTGTAACTGCTGTTGATACCATACCTGCTATCCTAAATGCTTAGTATAGGTTGGTTAGTGATCCATCAGTGGCCCCACACCCTTGTCCGTGTTGCCATGCTTTGCTTTCGAATGACTCAATCAATGTGATCGATGTGCAGAGACCGACACAGCACCGCACACCCCCTTAGTGGTACAACTCTGCAGAGCTACTATCGAGTGCCAAGGGTGATACCTCCTACCTCACTCCTGATGATATCTCTGTAGTGTAGTTAGTCGGTTGTGGGTTACCGAGGGTGATTCCTCTTTCACCACCTTCGATGATGCCTCTATCGTGCAACCCCTCAAGCGTGAACCCATCGAGGGTGATTCCTCTAAGTTCACCTTGACGGATACATCGAGCGGGAGTCCCTCGAGGGTGATTCCTCGGACTTCCCCCTTGATGATAAAAACACACTGTTACCTTTACCTGTTGCCCCTTTTACTGTTACTGCGGGACTGAAGGGACAGGCGGTACCACCCCGGTAGAGGTGGACATGAGTTCCCAACAGTCTCTGGATAAGTCGGGTTGACCAGGAGGGTACCCACGAGATAATTACGTGGCACGGCCGGGCAGGCAGACCGCCCCAGGAGAGGGGTTGGCCTGGCCCTTGCCGTAAGTCCACGAGACGGGGCGACGGGACCACAGATCATGGAGCACTGATCGTCACCGCGAGCTCCCAACACACTAATGGTTTGGATATGTGATCTGAGTAGGCCTCTGGCCTTTTTCGCACTAACCACCACGCGGGATAAGTTATGGGCACTCAGCATCGTACGTTTCTCCTGAAAGCTCTGTCAGACGTCCAGTTCAGCATTGTGCCCGGGCCGAATCGTGCCATCCAGGCAGAGGTGGCGCTGGTATCCCCCTGCGCACAATGACCCAGAGTGCAAAGGGCGATGGGCCCAAGACCCCTGAGTACTTAGGATGTAGACCGGTGGCGACCTCTCTGCGGAGCCTAGGTAGGACTACAGCGTGTTGATTGGCCGAGGCCGGGCATGACCCGAAAAAGTGTGTCCGGCCAGAGTTAATCGAGCGTGTTGGGTAAGTTGGTGCACCCCTGCAGGGAAGTTATCTATTCGAATAGCCGTGTCCACGGTAACAGGACGCTCGGAGTTGTATCCCGATCTACTACAACTAGAACTGGATATTTATGGTACTTAATAATATGTTAGCTCCGGGATCACTTTCTCGCAGGGAGTCAAGGAAGGATCTCTGGGCTTGGCTACTATTATACTTGTTACTATTACTTGTATATGCTAATCTGCACTCTTCTAATGCTGCAAGACGCTGCAAGATGCTAGTCTTCGATAGGCTAGGCCTTCCCCTCTATTCTGGCATTGCTGCAGTTTAGTCCACAGATACAGCCCCTTCCCTTTGATACCGATGCATATTTAGCATAGATCTGATGTAAGTCTTGTGAGTACTTTGGATGAGTACTCACGGTTGCTTTGCTACCTCTTTTCCCCATACCCGTTTGCTGCGATCAGATGATGGAGCCCCGGAGCCAGCTGATCCCGCCGATGACTACTACTACCCCGACGGAGCCTACTACTACGTGGAGACATACGACCAGGAGTAGTTTAGGAGGCTCCTAGGCAGGAGGCCTGCGCCTTTTTGATCTAGTTGTCGTTGTTTTGCTCAGCCTTCTTAAGGCAAACTTGTTTAACTATGTCTGTACTCAGATACTGATGCTTCCGCTGACTCTTGTGTAACTTGAGCTTATGTATTCGAGCCCTCGAGGCCCCTGGCTTGTAATATAAAACTTATATTATTTTATTTGTGTCTAGAGTTGTGTTGTGATATCTTCCCGTGAGTCCCTGGGCTTGATCGTGCGCATTTGCGTGTATGATTAGTGCACGATTGAGTCGGGGGCGTCACATGATCATTGCCATGAATCCGTCATAATTATTTTCTTTTCTATCAATTGCCCAACAGTAATTTGTTTACCCACCGTATGTTTCTGCGCTCGAGAGAGAAGCCTCTAGTGAAAACTATGGCCCCCGGGTCTATCTTTATCATATAAAAAACCTAAAAATACCTTGCTGCAATTTATTTACTTTTATTTTTATTAGTATTTTAGTTTATCTATTTATCTCTATCAGACTTAATCCTTGCAAGTAACTGCTAAGAGGATTGACAACCCTCTTATTCGCGTTGGGTGCAAGTGTTTGCTTTTCTGTGTGTAGGTGTTGTTCACTGGATCTTGCGTGGTTCTCCTACTGGATTGATAACCTTTGTTCTTAACTGAGGGAAATACTTATCTCTACTGTACTGCATCATCCTCTCCTCTTCGGGGAAATACCAACGCAGACTACAAGTAGCAGGAAGAATTTCTGGCGCCGTTGCCGGGGAGACATCATCAAAATCTATCAAGTACCTTCGCACAAATTATCATTCACTTGCATTTAATTTATTTGCCTCTCATTTTTATCTCCCCCACTTCAATTTTTTTTTACAAAAACACAAAAAAAAAGTATTTGCTTGTTTGCTTGCTTGCTTTTATTGCCTTCATGTCAAACACTCAAGAACAGAAAGTAAAACAAAAATTTAAGATAATATGGATCACCTTAAAGTTTTCTACTTGGATCATCTTCGATCCATTTGTGCTCGTGCTGAAACCCCAACTAGTTTAGTTGAGGGAAAATCATTAGATGAGCATGCTCATTTTGTACGTCACCGTTTGTCTCAAAAAGGGAGACTCTTATGGGATCAAATAAATTGTTTGCTATGCTATGCTTGGAACCTATGTGAAATTTATGATTTTACTTGTTGCTCTAAGAACCCTAAAAAATACCTTCCCTACCTATATGAGTTTATTGATAATGAAATCTTATCTTCTTATGCCAAGGGTGTTTATAGTTACTATGATATCAAACAAATCGAAGAATTTGGTGCTTTTAAGGGTGCTTATGAAGTTGCTTCTTTGATTGAAAAGTATGATATTACTCTCTACAAATCTGAAAATTTTGACATACTTAAATATTGCTATGAAAACTATGCTCCTAATGCCTATGTTAATGAATTTATTGAGAGGATGTCTGCTACTTTGGAATAAAATAATGATATGCATGAATCCATAGATAATTATGATTTCGTTGATTTGATTGAAATATCCCCTATTGATGAATGTGATGCTTGCTATTCTTATGGCCATGATGCCAATATTAATGATGCTTATAGAGATGAACTTGCTATAGTTCCTTATGTTAGAAATGAAATTATTACTATAGCACCCATACTTGATAGCTCCTTGAATGAAAAGCATCATTGCAATGATGTTATTATAAATTCTATTAATGTCAATTGTGCTAATTATGTGCAAAGCTACGAGCTTGGGGATGAAAATTTTGTTATGATTGGGGTGATAATGCTTCTTATGATATTGAAAATTTATTTAAGCCTCATGATGAATATGTTATTGATAATAATGTTTGCAATACTATTAAAAGTGGGTTTGGAAGAGCGTCAACTTTAGGTAATAATGATCCCACTACTTTGGAGAATTATCAATCTTATGAATTTTTGGATAAAAGTGGGTTCGGAGAGGTCATGACTTTAGTTGATGTTAATCCCACTATCTTGGAAGATTATAAAACTTTTATGCATGTGGATCATGAAGAGAATATTTTGTATGATAGCTACATTGTTGAATTTGAATATGATCCTACATGTAATTATTATGAGAGAGGAAAATATGGTTGTAGAAACTTTCATGTCACTAAATTGCCTCTCGTTATGTTGAAATTATTAATGCTCCATTCTTCCTATTGGCATATGCTAGATATTGCTTGTCTTGATAATTTGTTTGCTTATAAAATGCCTATGCATAGGAAGTATGTTAGACTTAAATGTGTTTTTCACATGCTACATGATGCTCTCTTTGTGTTTCAATTATTATCTTTCACGGGAGCATCATTGAAATCTCAAGCCTATCTTAATGGCTATAAAGAAAGAGCTTGTTGGGAGGCAACCCAATGAATAAAATAAATTTTTTTGTTTTTTGAGTGTTTGCATGATTATAGCTTCTGTTATGATTGTGTTTTTATGTTTTAATTAGTGTTTGTGCCAAGTAATGCCGTTGGGATGATTTGGAAAATAGTATGATAGATGATGTTTGAAAACAGAAACTTTTGCGTCCAGTGCTGGAATTCTAATTTTCGCTGGGTGTCAGAACCTTCTGAATTTTTTACACAGTATTGATATATTAATTGCCCACTTTGTCCTAATTTTTCAGAATTTTTGGATTTACATAAGTATGACCATAATTTAGATCTTTACAGACTGTTCTGTTTTAGACAGATTTTGTTTTTGTTGCATAGTTTGCTTATTTTGATGAATCTATGGATCGTATCGGGGGGTATGAGTCAATTTACAACAGTGTAGGAGATATGCCCTAGAGGCAATAATAAATGTTATTATTTATCCCCATGTTCCTGATTATGTTTATGTTCCATGCTATAACTGCTATGGTTCTCGAGTCTACAATAACCACGAGGCTTGGAGGAAGACTCATATGCATGTGTGGAATAATAAATGGTAGAATGTATTCCTAGTCTGGCCTCTAAGACTAGCTCAAGTGTTGCATGACGGTTCTGTTTTCCTGATCATGGGCATGACTATGCCGGCAACTTTGAGGGCACAATGTTAGGAGAACACTTGTGTTGAATCGACCCGATTGATGTTATGCTATGAGATACATTCATCACAAGTTAATGGTTAATAACATAGAGAAAGTTAACGTTTGCATAATTCCTTAGACCATGAGAGTGTCGAGTTTCTTCATGCTTGCTTCATGAACTTTGGGGTTTGTTAAACGTCATCCGTAAATGGGTGGCTATTACGGCGGCTTACGGGTTCATGGAAAAGTGTGTCAAGCGACATGATAGCTCAAGATTGGGATTTGCTCCTCCGACGATGGAGAGATATCTCTGGGCCCTCTCAGTGTTACGGTATCCACCATCGTCTGGCCAGACACATTGTGATTTTATCACAGGGATGCCGGAACACGGGAACGAGAAAAGAGAACAAAACCGGTAACAAGGTAACTGGCATAGTGGACAAGTTGTTGATTCGCGGGGATGCCGATAAATCTCACCTCGGGTATTTGTAACATATCGCGAAGCAACAGGAATAGCACACGGCAACTGGAGGTTCACTCGAATATTTATTCGTGTGGGTATAGGGGTCAATATGGGTGTCCACAGCTCCGATGTTGATCATTGATCGGAAAGTGTTATGGTCATGTCTATACTTCACCGAACCTATAGGGTCACACGCTTAAGGGTCATCTATCTGCTGAATACTAGACAGGGAGTCTGAGAGAAAATTACCGGAAAAGTTTCGGAGATAGCGGAAGAGTTCCGGAGAGAGAACACCAGAATAGTTTCGGTAAAACCAAAAGGTTGTTTCGGAGTATACCATTAAGTCAAAATGGTTTCGGCACATGCCTGGAAATTCTTAGAGGGTGCCAGAATTGTTCTGGGAACTTCTAGGATTTTTTCGGAGAAAAAACCCGGAAATGTTCCGGAGCTGCTGGAACCGCTTTGGTAGCTTTTCGCAGATGAAAATCACTATTCTGGAATTGTTTTGGAACGCGTCCAAAATTATTTTAGTGGGTACTGGAATTAATCAAAGACCTACAGAAATATTTTCGGATTTAACGGTCGCGGAAAAATGTTTCCGTGAATAGTGAAAAGCACTTTTTGGTGGCTTCTTGGAGAAGCCACCTTGAGGGCCTTTTGGTATTTTTCCCTAATGGCTTCTTGGAGAAGCCACCCTACCCCTTGGGTTTTCCTATAAATAGAGGTGGAGAGGCACTCTCTACACTCACTCTTTCTCACATACATCATGCCATGCAATGATCTGGCTTCTTCTCTCCCTCCCCGCGAAATAGTTTCGTAGAGCCGAAAGGCTATCTGGGTTTCGGTGGGAACTAGTTCTGGACGGCGAAGCCCTGCCGGATAGATGACACCGTATGTGTGCAACCCCATAGAGAGGTCGTTGCTTCAATCTTTTTGCCCGAGGGGCTGTTCGAGAGTGACTCCCGAAGGGCTGTCCGAGTGACCGTCCGAGTTTCTGTGAGTGCCTCCCGGAGGGTTGTCCATGACACCGTCCGTGGGACTGTCCGACCGCCTCCCGAAGGGCTGTCCGAGGGGCTGGCGAGGGAGTACATCTTCGCGGTTGGGAGGTTGTAAATCCTAGCTGCGGGGATCTGCACCGACGATCTTCATCGACTCTACTTCCGCTACGCTACGAGTCGGTAACGCTCAGATCCAAACAATGTATGCAGTCTTCATAGTGGTCCTGGGCTGGTGCGTAGGTCGGAAATTTTTTGTTTTCTCTTGCGTTCCCCTACAGTTGCATCATGAGCCGTGCTATGCGTAGATGCAGGTTATGATCTAGAATACATAGAGATGTATGGGTATTGCACAATATAATTTGTAGTAGATGAGTTCTATTACTGAAATTATTTGTGCGGGTAGTAGATGAAATCTGTTACCCGATGTTCTTGTTGCTTCCCTTGAATTTGCGTATTTCTGATCTTGATAATGGCATGGTGGAGTTTCAAAGTTCTGGCAATCCACGATCCTGATTGATCAACGAAGTGCTAACAGCTCATTGAATTCCACCATAGTTAAAAGAAAGATGAAATTTCGCAGATGAAAGGGCAATGCAGATATGATCTGCACGGGGGTCATGCGGATGACGAAGTTCAGTATGGGCTTGAGATTTTATTATCTCGTGTTTCATACAGCCCGCAAAGTTAATCTAGTGACTTGAATAATCATACTTGATGATGGACGTTGGTAGCTTCGGTTTGTTTTGAAACCTTAGAAGCCACGTAAAATTAAAATCTTGTATAAACCAATTAGAGGTGTCTAACTTGGTTTTGCAGGATGTGCATATGATGTGGTATAGTCTTCATCATATTCAATTTGATTGTGTATGAGATGACTATATAATGTAAATTAACATGACCTGCGTGTCCTGATTCGGCATGATGGCTGGAGCCATATGATTGTCACTTTAATGACCTGCATGTCAACCTTAAGTAATGCAATTATTTTATTAGCTATAGAGATAGCAATATTATCTGGTGCATCGACAAGGTGGTGGCAATCTTCGCAAAGGTGAACACTGACACAAATGCCGAAGACGAAGAAATTAAAGACTTCTCCATCAGGAAGGGCTATACCATATCATGCTATTATGAATTGGCTGGGTTGTTTTATCCCTTATGATGCACCCTTTTTGATTGCGCGGTAGTCGCTTTTTATTAGGGTGATCTCTCACTTAAAATATCAAGTAGTTAGTGTTCTCCCAAGTGTAGCACCGTCACAACACTTTTCCTTTCGGGGTGTGATACGTCTCCAACGTATCTATAATTTTTGATTGGTCCATGCTGTTATATTATCAATCTTGGATGTTTTTATATGCATTTATAGCAATTATATATCATTTTTGGAGACTAACCTATTAACTTAGTGCCCAGTGCCAGTTGTTGTTTTCTGCCCTGTTTTTGTTTTACAGAAAATCAATACCAAACGAAGTCCAAATGCCACGAAACTTTTTGGAGATTTTTTTCTGGACAAGATAAACACTAGAAGCTTCGGGAGAAGGCCAGAAGCCCCAGGGGGTGCCCACGAGGCACCAGGCGCGCCCTGGTACCTCATGGGGCCCACAGAGCTCCGTTTGACCTAATTCCACCACTATAAATTCCAGAAAAATCAGAAACCCTTAGGGGAGTCCACGAAATACTTTTTCCACCGCCGTAAGTTTCTGTTCTCGAGAGATCCCATCTGGAGGCCTTCTCCGGTACTCCGCCGGAGGGGGAATCGATCACGGAGGGGCTCTATATCAACCTTGCTGCCCTTCTGATGATGCGTGAGTAGTTTACCACAGACCTTCGGGTCCATAGTTAGTAGCTAGATGGCTTCTTCTCTCTTTTTGATCTTCAATACAATGTTCTGCTCGATGTTCTTGGAGTTCTATCCGATGTAATCACTTTTTGCGGTGTGTTTGTTGGGATCCGATGAATTGTGAGTTTATGATCAGATTATCCATGAATATTATTTGAGTTTTCTTTGATCTCTTTTATGCATGATTATTATAGCTTCGTATTTCTTCCCCGATCTATTGATTTGGTTTGGCCAACTAGATTGATTTATCTTGCCATGGGAAGAGGTGCTTTGTAATGGGTTCGATCTTGCGGTGCTCAATCCCAGTGACAGAAAGGGACATGACACGTATGTATCGTTGCTATTAAGGGTAAAAATATGGGGTTTATTCATACGTGAGTTTATCTTGTCTACATCATGTCATCGTTCTTAAGGCGTTACTCCGTTCTTTATGGACTTAATACACTAGATGCATGCTGGATAGCGGTCGATGTGTGGAGTAATAGTAGTAGATGCAGGCAGGAGTCTGTCTACTTGTCTCAGATGTGATGCCTATATACATGATCATTGCCTTGGATATCGTCATGATTATTTGTTTTTCTATCAATTGCCCAGCAGTAATTTGTCTACCCACCGTATGCTATTTTCTATGAGAGAAGCCTCTAGTGAAAACTATGGCCCCCGGGTCTATCTAAATCAATTACTAAAACCCTAAAAATATTGCTGCACTTTTTCTTTATTTATTTTATTTTGTATTTTTGTTTCAATCTTTCTATCTATCACATACAATTTAATCTTGCAACTTACCGCCGACGGATTGACAACCCCTCGTTTGCGTTGGGTGCAAGGATTTGTTGTTTGTGTGCAGGTACTGCTAACGAGGTGTTGCGTGGTTCTCCTACTGGATTGATAACCTTGGTTTCATAACTAAGGGAAATACTTACCTCTGCTGTGCTGCATCATCCCTTCCTCTTCGGGGATAATACCAACGCAAGCTACAAGTAGCAGGAAGAATTTCTGGCGTCGTTGCCGGGGAGACATCATCAACATCTATCAAGTACCTTTGCATAAACTCTCATCTCCTTGCATTTACTTTATTTGCCTCTCGTTTTCATCTCCCCCACTTCTAATTTTTTTTACAAAAATACAAAAATATTTTCCGTTTGCCTATTTGAGTGTTTTCTTGTTTGCTTGCTTGAAGATTGTTATCATGAGTAATTTTGGCATGGCAGAAACCGATGATGGTAAAACTCCTAAAAAGGGAAGTTCTACCAATCTTGATGCTAAAACTTTTGTGTTGGGACATGGTAATGTTCTAGGAAAAAGTGTCATCCAAGAATTCTTTAATTGCATTGGGACCTTGGCTTTTGAGGATGCTCCTATACTTAAGGAAACTAAGAATTATGCCGATGCTATTTCCGCACTTGTTCTTAAACTTGAATGAAGATTTATTCGCACCCATCCTACTTTGCAAAGATTGTTTTATGAGTTACCGGTTATAAAAGATCCTAGAGCTAAGAAAATAGCTACCCTTGTTCTCATGAATGAATTTGATCATATAGTGCGAGAAGCTAGGCAGATCTTTGATTTCTATGGTATGAACCGTGAAAAACCGGTAATAGATGAGATCCTTTATAATAATGATTACTTGTTGAGGTATTTGTTCCACAATGACCACATCTTTGATGAGAATATTAAAAAAGAAGTTCCTCCTTTGAATATAATCCAACAAGTTTTCAATAGCGTTAATAGACAATACTCTTGGATTGTAGCCGGTAATCAAGAGGGATTTACAGATGGACAACTTGCTACTGCTAAAATTTCTATGGACGATGTGTTTCATATTACCTTTGAAAAACCCTTTGATGAAAGTGCATCTTTGGATAAGAAGAAGAAAGATGACAATACTTGAAACTATGCATTATGCCTAGCTAGGGGCATAAAACAATAGCGCTTGTTGGGAGGAAACCCAATGAATAAAAGAAATTTTTACCTTTTGTTTCTGTTATTGTGTGTTTTCACAATTATGCTACTGGTATGAGTGCGTTTTTGTGTTTTTAATTAGTGTTTGTGCCAAGTAAAGCCATTAGGATGATTTGGAAGATAGTATAATTGATGCTGTTTGGAAAACAGAAAGTTTTGCGTCCAGTGCCAGAATTTTGTTTCTGTACTAGAGTGTCAAAAAATCTGAAATTTTTACACAGTATTGGTATATGAATTTCCCACGTTGTCCTAATTTTTCAGAATTTTTAGAGTTACATAAGTATGGCTTTTAAATAGATTTCTACAGACTGTTCTGTTTTTGATGCGCTACTTGCTTGTTTTGATGAATCTATGGATTGTATCGGGGGGTATAAGCCATGGTGAAGTTAGAGTACAGTAGGTATAATGCAAAAAAAAATATGAATGGGTTTGCAACAGTACTTAAAGTAGTGTTTTATTTTGTTATACTAACGGATCTCACGAAGGTTTTGTTGAGTTTTGTGTGATTGAAGTTTTCAAGTTTTGGGTGAGATCACGAAGGATGATGGAATAAGGAGTGGCAAGAGCCTAAGCTTGGGGATGCCCAAGGCACCCCAAGGTAATATTCAAGGAAGACTCAGGCGTCTAAGCTTGGGGATGCCCCGGAAGGCATCCCCTCTTTCTTCTACCAACCATTGGTAATTTTACTTGGAGCTATATTTTTACTCGTCACATGATATGTGTTTTGCTTGGAGCGTCATGTATTATATGAGTCTTTGCTTTGTTTGATTTTTTGTTTGTCACAATCATCTTTTGCATAACACACCAATTTGAGAGAGCCACACGTTTATCATCATTTGTTAGAATACTCTATGTGCTTCACTTAATTATTTTTTTGAGCTAGGCAGTTGCTCTAGTGCTTCACTTAAATCTTTTTTAGCACGGCGGTGGCTATATTTTGAAGAAATGAACTCTCATGCTTCACTTATATTATTTTGAGAGTTGATAAGATTAAAATTTTGAAGAAATGAATTCTCATGCTTCACTTATATTATTTTGAGAATTGATAAGATTGAAATTTTGAAGAAATACTTGCACTCTCATGCTTCACTTAAATCTTTTTGAGAGTTGATAATAGTAATGGTAATTTGCACAAGATATGAATTTGGTCCCAAAGTGATGAATATTCAAGAGGGATATAATAAAAACTTTCATATAGATCATTGGATATGATAAGTGTGATTCCTTGCAATAGTTTTGCGATATGGAGATGATGATATGTGAGTCATGTTAGTGAGTAATTGTGATTTAGTAAGAATATTAGTGTTAAGGTTTGTGATTCCCTATGCATGCACGTTAAGTCAATAGTTATGCAATGAAATTATATCCTACTTATGGTGCATTATTCGGTGTTAGTTATGTTCAATGCATGTTTATGACCGTTTTTGTTTTTTGGTTGGTTGCTTCTCAATCTATTTGCTAGCCTTCATTTGTACTAACCGGAAATACTGCTTGTGCATCCAAAATCCTTAAACCCAAGTTGCGCCAAATGAGTCCACTATATCTACCTATATGCGGTATTTCCATGCCGTTCCAAGTAAATTTGCGTGTGCCAACTCTAATTTTCAAAATAATTTTTCTGATTTGTGTGCCCGTACCGCTCCTGAAGCGGCAGGGGGTGGCCATTATTTTCCATGCTAGGTGTGTTATTCTCACGATGAGTGTTTATTCACTTGTCATTGCACGAGAGAGTGGCTGGTGATAGGGATGCCCAGTCCCACAATGAAATCAAAAATAATAACAACAAAATTCCTTGGAAAGTGTTGGTTTGGAGGGCACCCGTGGATACGGCTAGCCATGGATTGTGAAAGAAATGGTGGAAAGGAAATAAACTTTACATTCTGTTTGGGAGCCGCCTATGATGTGTCTAGCATGGAAAATATTGGGAATTCTCGGTCGTTTTCGTTGACAGGAAAAGCATGCCTCTCAAAATATTTTATCTCTTTAATTTCAAGCTTTGAGCTCTGGCACATTTGACAAATCTCTGCTTCCCTCTGCGAAGGGCCTATCTATTTACTTTTATGCAATTTTTATTTTTTGAGTCTCCATCTTCTCTTACAAAGCACCAACTAGAGAGCACTATTGTCATACTTGTGCATTGGATGTAGCTAATATTTGAGTGTGTTTCATGAATGGATCAATGATTGAGCATAATGGGCTAGGGATAACTTTCTTTAGCATTGATATTTTGAAAAACATGGTTGCTTGTTAGCATGCTTGAGTATTTATATTTTCAAGTCAAACTATAGACTATTGCTTTGAATCATTCAAGTCCAATGTCCATGCTATAAAAGAAAAGAATATATGATGAATATGATAGGCAGCATTCCACATCAAAAATTCTGTTTTTATCATTTACCTACTCGAGGATGAGCAGGAATTAAGCTTGGGGATGCTGATACGTCTCCAACGAATCTATAATTTTTGATTGTTCCATGCTGTTATATTATCAATCTTGGATGTTTTTATATGCATTTACAGCAATTATATATCATTTTTGGAGACTAACCTATTAACTTAGTGCCCAGTGCCAGTTGTTGTTTTCTGCCCTGTTTTTGTTTTACAGAAAATCAATACCAAACGAAGTCCAAATGCCACGAAACTTTTTGGAGATTTTTTCTGGACAAGATAAACACTAGAAGCTTCGGGAGAAGGCCAGAAGCCCCAGGGGGTGCCCATGAGGCACCAGGGCGCGCCTGGGGGGGGGGGCAGGCGCGCCCTGGTACCTCGTGGGGTCCATAGAGCTCCGTTTGACCTAATTCCACCACTATAAATTCCAGAAAGATCAGAAACCCTTAGGGGAGTCCACAAAATACTTTTTCTGCCGCCGCAAGTTTCTGTTCTCGAGAGATCCCATCTGGAGGCCTTCTCCGGTACTCTGCCGAAGGGGGAATCGATCACGGAGGGGCTCTACATCAACCTTGCTTCCCTTCCGATGATGCGTGAGTAGTTTACCACAAACCTTCGGGTCCATAGCTAGTAGCTAGATGGCTTCTTCTCTCTTTTTGATCTTCAATACAATGTTCTCCTCGATGTTCTTGGAGTTCCATCTGATGTAATCACTTTTTGCGGTGTGTTTGTTGGGATCCGATGAATTGTGAGTTTATGATCAGATTATCCATGAATATTATTTGAGTTTTCTCTGATCTCTTTTATGCATGATTATTATAGCTTCGTATTTCTTCTCCGATCTATTGATTTGGTTTGGCCAACTAGATTGATTTATCTTGCCATGGGAAGAGGTGCTTTATAATGGGTTCGATCTTGCGGTGCTCAATCCCAATGACAGAAAGGGACATGACACATATGTATCGTTGCTATTAAGGGTAAAAATATGGGGTTTATTCGTACGTGAGTTTATCTTGTCTACAACATGTCATCGTTCTTAAGGCGTTACTCCGTTCTTTATGGACTTAATACACTAGATGCATGCTGGATAGCGGTCGATGTGTGGAGTAATAGTAGTAGATGCAGGCAGGAGTCGGTCTACTTGTCTTGGACGTGGTGCCTATATACATGATCATTGCCTTGGATATCATCATGATTATTTGCTTTTCTATCAATTTCCCAACAGTAATTTGTCTACCCACCGTATGCTGTTTTCTTTGAGAGAAGCCTCTAGTGAAAACTATTGCCCCCGGGTCTATCTAAATCAATTACTAAAACCCTAAAAATATTGCTGCACTTTTTCTTTATTTATTTTATTTTGTATTTTTGTTTCAATCTATCTATCTATCACATACAATTTAATCTTGCAACTTACCGCCGAGGGATTGACAACCCCTCGTTTGCGTTGGGTGCAAGGATTTGTTGTTTGTGTGCATGTACTGCTAACGAGGTGTTGCGTGGTTCTCCTACTGGATTGATAACCTTGGTTTCATAACTAAGGGAAATACTTACCTCTGCTGTGCTGCATCATCCCTTCCTCTTCGGGGATAATACCAACGCAAGCTACAAGTAGCAGGGTGCACCATGGATGTATGGGTACGAACGATTGTACGGGTGTAAGGCGGGTGAGGTCAGACCTCGCAGCAAGATCATTTGGTTGTCTTGACGTTCATGGCAGGATCGTTCTGAGCTCGGAACACACGCATCGAAAGATGAACAAGAGTCACATAGAGATGTGATTGGCAAGTTGGCCTACCGATTGAAATCCTCATCATGAGATGATGATTCTATGACGTTGAATTGATATTCGGATCTTGAATCACTCACAATCAATTATGAGAGATATAGGTTTAACTTGTTTAATTCTCAGTGCAATTAATTATGAACCTTGTCTAAGTGTGATTTGCATAATAGTTGTAGAATAATGGCTCGCGTTTCCACCTTCCCTATTAAAATTGAATAGCTGCTAAATATCTGGTTAAAATTTTATGGTTGGTAACGTAATGTGAGGATTGTCCTCAAGAGTGCCGAGAAGGACTTTGTCCTATCGCATGCTTTGGGTATTCTCCCGCTAATGCTATGGATAATGAGACTCTCGTCCTTCGATCCAAAAGCTAGAATTCCGTTATGGTCAAGTGCAATATGTTTGATTCCATGAGACCCGAACTTCAAAAGTTTGGGATAGCTATGTGATATTCATGGAACTGAAAAATAGGTTCAGATACAAACAAAGGCTAAAAGATATGGGATATCCAAAGCAATGTTTGTTTTGCAAATTATTAGTAAAGTGTTTACTATGCATTAGACTGATAAGAGAGGGATCCAGAAGAACGCCTGTCATATGATGAAGGTGAATAAAACAACAACTTAAAGAGAAAGGAAATGTCCAAAGGGTGTTAGTGTGACTTACACGCCTAGGAAGTCCGGGGCTAACGCCACTCTTAAAGTTGGGTGCTTCTTCTGAGAGTAGAAGAAATACTAATAGTTAAACTGTTAGAAGTATAAAGGCAAAAAGAGAGAAGACTGGAATATCCAGCTCATGTATGAATGTCATACGAGTTATAGATGTATGGAAGGCTGGTCAAAGAAATAGTTCTTGGGAATTATGATTAAACATGTTAATCACTGATTCTTGGGTATTGTGAGTTGATCACAGAGATACCCGCTCGATTGCATTCTGTTGCGACTCGATGCAAGAACTACTATGGCCTAAAAGACTTGCCAGTAATGAGGTTTAGATATGCGCTGGGAACATAGTAAAAGTTGCTATACTCGGTACATTACCTATGTATTTATTTTCATAATTCATTTAGAGTTTTATACACTCTAGCCCATTGCATAAAATATGTTGCAAGAAGGTTGTTCATAAGAGAACTTTTGATGTTCGGTGTTATGAATAACATAAGGGCCATACTTTCATTATGAATGAGATGTATGTTATGAATATTGATAATAATATATTACCTCTGTGTTTACTTTCATAATTCATTTTAGAGTTTTATACACTCTAGCCCATTGCATAATGTTTGTTGCAAGAGGGTTGTTCATAAAAGAACAATTGTTGTTCAATATTATGAATAACATAAAGGGCCATGCTTCCATCAAGGATGGGATGTATGTTATGAATATTGATGGTAATATGATACATCCACAACACTAACGCTAAATGTCGCAAGACTAAAAGAATACCACATATATGTGGCACTGCTTTTGGTCACATTGGAGAAACCCGCATGGAGAAATTCCATTATGATGGATTTTGAAGTCATTTGATTATGAATCATCTGACACTTGCAACTTTCGTCTGAAAAGTGAAGTGACTGAAATACTGTTCACAGGCCATAAGGAACGAGCAACAAACTTATTGGTGATCATACATTTTGATGTGTGTAGTCCGATAAATGTTGTTGCTAGTAGTGGATTTATCTATCTTCAGAAATGACTCAAGTAGATATATGGATATTTACTTGATGAGACGTAAGTCTGGATCTTTTGAAATCATTCATACGGTTTTCAAAAATGAAGTAGAAATTATTGTAATAAGAAAATTATGTTTCTGCAAACTAGATTACAGAAAGGAATATTTGAGTTACAAGTTTAGCGAATGTCTGATGAGTTGTGAAAAGAGTTTCATAACTTACACCTCCCGGAACACAACAGTAAGTGGAATGACCGTGATGATGTAATCAAACCATTTATGACATGGTAAGATCAAGGATGACATAAGTCAATTTGTCATTATCCCTTTTAAAGTAATGCTTTAGAGACTAAGGCTTTTACACTGAAAAGAGCGCCATCAGATCTGTTGAAATGATGCCATGGTATGGTACACCCAACCATGTTATATCTTTTCTTAACATTTGGAATATGGGGCTTGTGTAAAATGTTTACAGACCTATTCCAAATCAAACAAGTGCTACTTTGTAGGTTATCCCAAGTTATTGGGTATTCCCCCACCACTATACCGAGGCAAAAAGGTTTGCCACAAAGAGCGGTATGATTTTGAAGAAAATAGTTCTTGCAAAAAGGTGAGTGGGAGGACAGTGCAACTCGACGAGATAACTGTATCTTCGTCATCAGGTCAAAGGAAAGAAACCTTGGAAGTGATTCCAGAGTTTCCTACTGCGACTGATACGGAAGCATCTACATGGGATGTATGGACTTCGGTCGAACTTGCAGCTGAACCATGTAGGCAAAACTCGTGCAAACCTCTCAGGTGCGCAAATGAGATATTGTTGTTAGACAACATTATACCTACGATAATCAAGGAAGCGATGATGGGCCCTGACTCCGGAATTGGCTAAAAGCCTATATAATCCGAGATAGTTTCCATATAAATGATTCAAGATTTGATCTTGATAAACCCTTCGGAAGACTTGAAGTCTAACAAATATTAATGGAACTTAAAACTGATACGGATAAAAATGTTTTATCCATAAAGCTTGACTTGTTGCAATAACAAATTCAAGGAATTGACTGTGATGAGATTGTCTCACCGTAGCGATGCTTAAAGTCAGTTCGGGTTAAACTAGCAATTAATACATATTTCAATCATGAGATATGAAACATGGATGACAAAAGGATTTCCATGAAATGGGAATACAAACTAGGACGTGTATGTAATACAGTCCAAAGTATTTTGTCGATCCGGAGGATGCTAGTGAGTGTGCAAACTTCAGAGTTCCAGCAATGGACGGAAGAGAGCAAAATGGAGTTGGAATCTTCATTTTTGATGAAATAGTCAAAAGAGTTTGATTTCATCAATGGATAGCAAAGATGCTTGTTGTTACAAGAAAGTAAGTGGGAGCATAATAATATTTCTAAAAACTTGTGTGCTGGACACATTGTTAATTGGAAATAATATAAATTTCTTGACACGAATTAGGACTTCAATGAGAAATAGTTTTTCGATGAAGTGCTTGGGCTAAGTAGCCTTGATATTAGGCATAATTATCTGTGAAGATAGAATTGCCTAATAGGCTAAGCCAAAAATACATATTGACAAGATGCTACAACAGTTTGGCATAAGAACGCCAAGGAGTGATTCTTGCCGAAGTCACATAGAAGGAGTTTTGCAAGGCTCGGTGCCCTAAAACACTGATGAGCAAAATACATGATGGAGATTCCACAAACTTTTGTGTTTGGATTAATCATGTATTCCATGGTATGTAAAACAACCAGATATGTCCAATACTCCCAAGTTGTTGCGAGTATAGATACCAAAGTGATCAAAGTACTGATCATGGGACAACAGTGAAAAATGTCATTGAGTACTAAAGTAGCACTGATGACATGTTTTCTCGCAAGCAGAGATTATGAAGTGCTCGTTGTAAGTAATTACATCGATACAGTCTTCATCAATGCTCCATGCGATTTTCGATTTAAGTTAAGGGTTTTGTGTAATACACGATATGGTGACACAGTAAGTTGGAATTGTTCCAAACAGGTTACTGTGGCGAATTCTATAACAAAGGCTAAGTATGTTGACGCTTTGGAAGCGACAAAGAAGATGTTGAATCGTATAGTTCATTCATGAACTTAGTATGGTTCCAAGATGGCTTTGGTCAATGGGACACTATTGTAGATAGTTGCTCCATAGCTCAGTCTGAGGAATCAAGGTTCGACCCGTGATTCACATATATACAAAGCCAAGTCCACACAAAATATGACTTTTGTGAAAGCGTGAAAACGCAAGGATATGCAAAGATACACATGGACCTGAAGTTGTCAGTTCCGTTAGACAAAGACGATACCACAAGAGAAGCATTTTTTACACCGGTATGCCATAGGTGTGAAGTGCATTAGCATTGACTAGATTATTGACTCTAGTGCAAGTGGGAGTCTGTAGGAGATATGCCCTAGAGGCAATAATAAATGTTATTATTTATCCCCATGTTCCTGATTATGTTTATGTTCCATGCTATAACTGCTATGGTTCTCGAGTCTACAATAACCACGAGGCTCGGAGGAAGACTCATATGCACGTGTGGAATAATAAACGGTAAAATGTATTCCTAGTCTGGCCTCTAAGACTAGCTCAAGTGTTGCATGATGGTTCTGTTTTCCTGATCATGGGCATGACTATGTCGGCAACTTTGAGGGCACAATGTTAGGAGAACACTTGTGTTGAATCGACCCGATTGATGTTATGCTATGAGATACATTCGTCACAAGTTAATGGTTAATAACACAGAGAAAGTTAACGTTTGCATAATTCCTTAGACCATGAGAGTGTCGAGTTTCTTCATGCTTGCTTCATGAACTTTGGGGTTTGTTAAACGTCATCCGTAAATGGGTGGCTATTACGGCGGCTTACGGGTTCATGGAAAAGTGTGTCAAGGGACTTGATAGCTCAAGATTGGGATTTGCTCCTCTGATGATGGAGAGATATCTCTGGGCCCTCTCGGTGTTACGGTATCCAGCATCGTCTGGCCAGACACATTGTGATTTGATCATAGGGATGCCGGAACACGGGAACGAGAAAAGAGAACAAAACCGGTAACGAGGTAACTGGCATAGTGGACAAGTTGTTGATTCACGGGGATGCCGATAAATATCACCTCGGGTATTTCTAACATATCGCAAAGCAACAGGAATAGCACACGGCAACTGGAGGTTCACTCGAATATTTATTCGTGTGGGTATAGGGGTGAATATGGGTGTCCACGGCTCCGATGTTGATCATTGATCGGAAAGTGTTCCGGTCATGTCTATACTTCACTGAACCTATAGGGTCACATGCTTAAGGGTCATCTATCTGCTGAATACTAGACAGGGAGTCTGAGAGAAAGTCACCGGAAAAGTTTTGGAGACAGAGGAAGAGTTCCGGAGAGAGAACACCGGAATAGTTTCGGTAAAACCGAAAGGTTGTTTCGGAGTATACCATTAAGTTAAAATGGTTTCGGCACACGCCTGGAAATTCTTAGAGGGTGCCATAATTGTTCTGGAAACTTCTGGGATTTTTCCGGAGAAAAAACCCGGAAATGTTCCGGAGCTGCCGGAACCACTTTGGTAGCTTTTCGCAGATGAAAATCACTAATCCGGAATTGTTTCGGAACACGTCCAAAATTATTTTAGTGGGTACTGGAATTAATCTAAGACCTACAGAAATATTTTCGGATTAAACGGTCGCGGAAAAATGTTTCCGTGAATAGTGAAAAGCACTTTTTGGTGGCTTCTTGGAGAAGCCACCTTGAGGGCCTTTTGGTATTTTTCCCTAATGGCTTCTTGGAGAAGCCACCCTACCCCTTGGGTTTTCCTATAAATAGAGGTGGAGAGGCACTCTCCACACTCACTCTTTCTCACATACATCATGCCATGCAATGATCTGGCTTCTTCTCTCCCTCTCCGCGAAATAGTTTCGTAGAGCCGAAAGGCTGTCTGGGTTCTGGTGGGAACTAGTTCTGGACGGCGAAGCCCTGCTGGATAGATGACACCGTATGTGTGCAACCCCGTAGAGAGGTCATAGGTTCGATCTTTTTGCCCGAGGGGCTGTTCGAGAGTGCCTCCCGAAGGGCTGTCCGAGTGACCGTCCGAGTTTCTGTGAGTGCCTCCCGAAGGGCTGTCCGTGACACCATCCGGGGGACTGTCCGACCGCCTCCCGAAGGGCTATCTGAGGGGCTAGCGAGGGAGTACATCCTCGCGGTTTTGAGGTTGTAAATCCTAGCTACGGGGATCTGCACCAACGATCTTCTCGACTCTACTTCCGCTGCGCTACGAGTCGGTAACGATCAGATCCAAACTATGTATGCAGTCTTCATAGTGGTCCTGGGCTAGTGCGTAGGTCGGAAATTTTTTGTTTTCTGCTGCGTTCCCCTACAAACAGTACCTAAAGTTTAAGATTTATTTGTTATACTAACGGATCTCACGAGGTTTCTGTTGAGTTTTGTGTGCTGAAATTTTCAAGTTTTGGGTGAGACTACGATGGATAAAGGAATAAGGAGCGGCAAGAGCCTAAGCTTGGGGATGCCCAATGCACCCCAAGGTAATATTCAAGGAAGACTCAAGCGTCTAAGCTTGGGGATGCCCCAGAAGGCATCCCCTCTTTCGTCTACAATCTATCGGTAACTCACTTGGAGCTACATTTTTATTCATCACATGATATGTGTTTTACTTGGAGCGTCTTGTGATATAGTTTGTTTGCTTTTGTTTGCTTTTTAGTTTGTCACAATCATCTTTGCTGAACACACCTTTTTGAGAGGGACACACATTATTCGTGATTTGTTAGAATACTCTATGTGCTTCACTTATATCTTTTGAGCTAGGCAGTTGCTCTAGTGCTTCACTTATATCTTTTAGAGCACGGCGGTGGTTATATTTTAAAGAAATAGTTGCACTCTCATGCTTCACTTATATCTTTTTGAGAGTATAATGAATAGCAATGGTAATATGCACAGGTTATGAATTTGGTCCTGATATGACAGGTATTCAAGAGGGATATAATAAAAACTTTCATGTAGATCACTGAATATGATAAGTTTGATTCCTTGCAATAGTTTTGCGATATTAAGATGGTAATATGTGGGAGGTATTAGTAGATAATTGTGGTATAGTAAGAATAATTGTGTTAAGGTTTGTGATTCCCGAAGCATGCACGTATGATCTGTTGTTATGCTAAGAAGTTGGAGCATGATTTATTATTGATTGTCTTCCTTTGTGTGGCGGTCGGGGGCGCGCGATGGTTAACTCCTACCAACCTCCCCCCTAGAGGCATGCGTAGTAGTACTTTACTTTGAGGGCTAATAAACTTTCGCAATAAGTATGTGAGTTATTTATGACTAATGTGAGTCCATGGATTATACGCACTCTCACCCTTCCGCAATTTGCTAGCCTCTTCGGTACCGTGCATTGCCCTTTCTCACATCGAGAGTTGGTGGAAACTTTGCCGGTGCATCCAAATCCCGTGATATGATACGCTCTATCACACATATGCCTCCTTATATCTTCCTCAAAACAGCCACCATACCTACCTATCATGGCATTTCCATAGCCATTCCGAGATATATTGCCATGCAACTTCCACCGTTCCGCTTTTATGACACACATCATCATTGTCATATTGCTTTGCATGATCATATAGCTAACATAGTATTTGTGGCTCAGCCACCGTTCATCATTGTTATACATGTTATGCTAGCATCATTGAACATCCTGGTACACTGCCAGAGGCATTCATATAGAGTCATATTTTTGTTCTAGTATCGAGTTGTAATGTTGAGTTGTAAGTAAATAGAGGTGTGATGATCATCATTATTAGAGCATTGTCCCAGTGAGGAAAGAATGGTGGAGACTAATGAGTCCTCAAAAAAGTGGGGATGAGGTCCATGAGACCGTTCTAAAAAAAAGAGGCGAAAAAGAGCCATGAAAAAAATGAGAGAAAAAGAGAGAAGGGGCAATGTTACCATCCTTTTCCACACTTGTGCTTCAGAGTAGCACCATGTTTTTCATATAGAGAGTCTCCTATTTTGTCACTTTCATATACTAGCGGGAATTTTTCATTATAGAACTTGGCTTGTATATTCCGATGACGGGCTTCCTCAAATGCCCGAGGTCTTCATGAGCAAGCAAGTTGGATGCATACCCACTTAGTTTTCATGTTGAGCTTTCATAAACTTATAGCTCTTAGTGCATCCGTTGCATGGCAATCCCTACTCCTCGCATTGACATCAATTGATGGGCATCTCCATAGCCCGTTGATTAGCCTCGTTGATGTGAGACTATCTTCTTATTTTTGACTTCCCCTTATTGATCTCTACCACCACACTCTATTCCACCTATAGTGCTATGTCCATGGCTTGCGCTCATGTATTGCGTGGGGGTTGAAAAATCTGAAGCGCATTAAAAAGTATGAACCAATTGCTTGGCTAAAACCGGGGTTGTTCATGATAAATATTTTGTGTTAAGAAGATGGAGCATGACAGGATTGTATGATTTTGTAGGGATAACGTTCTTTAGCATTTTTATTTTGAAAGACATGATTGTTTATTAGTATGCCTGAGTATTGATGTCTTTATATCAAACTATAGACTATTGCTTTGAATCATTCGAATCTTATTATTCATATCGTAAGAGAAAGATTACATGATGAAACATGATAGGTAGCATTCCACATCAAAAATTCTGTTTTTATCATTTACGTACTCGAGGACGAGCAGGAATTAAGCTTGGGGATGCTTGATACGTCTCCAATGTATCTATAATTTTTTATTGTTCCATGCTATTATAGTATCAATCTTGGATGTTTTTATATGCAATTATATATCATTTTTTGGGACTAACCTATTAACCTAGTGCCCAGTGCCAGTTGTTGTTTTCTGCTTGTTTTTGGCTTTTCACAGAATCGGTACCAAACGAAGACCAAATGCCTCGAATTTTTTTGGAGATTTTTTTCTGGACAAAAGAGACCTTGGAAGCTTCGGGAGGAGGCCAGAAGCCTCACGAAGGCTTCACAAGGAAACAGGGCGCGGCGTAGGGGGGCACGCCGTGTTGCCTTGTGGGGCCCACGTGACTCCGTTTGACCTAATTCCACTTCTATAAATTCTCAAATATTGGGAAACCAACAGAGAGCCAGAAGAGAAAACCTTTCCACCACCGCAAGCCTCTGTTCTTCCATGATCCCATCTGGAGGCCTTTTCCGATACTCTGCCAGAGGGGGAATCGATCACGGAGGGCTTCTACATCAACCTTGCTGCCTTTCCGATGATGTGTGAGTAGTTTACCACAGACCTACGGGTCCATAGCTAGTAGCTAGATGGCTTCTTCTCTCTCTTTGATCTTCAATACCATGTTCTCCTTGATGTTCTTGGAGTTCTATCCGATGTAATCTTCTTTTGCGGTGTGTTTGTTGGGATCCGATGAATTATGAGTTTATGATCAGATTATTCATGAGAAATATTTGATTCTTCTCTGAACTCTTTTATGCATGATTAAATATAACTTTGTATTTCTCTCCGATCTATCGATTTGGTTTGGCCTACTAGATTGATTTATCTTGCAATGGGAGAGGTGCTTTGTGATGGGTTCAATCTTGCAGTGCTCAATCCCAGTGAAAGAAGGGGACATGCCACGTATTTGTATTGTTGCCATTAAGGATAAAAAGATGGGATTTATTCATATTGCTTGAATTTGCTTCTATACATCATGTCATCTTGCTTAAGGCGTTACTCTGTTTTTATTAACTTAATACTCTAGATGCATGCTGGATAGCGGTCGATGAGTGGAGTAATAGTAGTAGATGCAGGAGGAGTCAGTCTACTTGTCTCGGATGTGATGCCTATATACATAATCATTGCCATGAATCCGTCATAATTATTTGCTTTTCTATCAATTGCCCAACAGTAATTTGTTTACCCACCGTATGTTTCTGTGCTCGAGAGAGAAGCCTCTAGTGAAAACTATGGCCCCCGGGTCTATCTTTATCATATAAAAAACCTAAAAATACCTTGCTGCAATTTATTTACTTTTATTTTAATTAGTATTTTAGTTTATCTATTTATCTCTATCAGACTTAATCCTTGCAAGTAACCACTAAGAGGATTGACAACCCTTTTATTCGCGTTGGGTGCAAGTGTTTGCTTTTCTGTGTGTAGGTGTTGTTCACTGGATATTGCTTGGTTCTCCTACTAGATTGATAACCTTGGTTCTTAACTGAGGGAAATACTTATCTCTACTGTACTGCATCATCCTCTCCTCTTCGGGGAAATACCAACGCAGACTACAAGTAGCACTCACCGCTCACACGGATGCAGAAGACATCGTTCGCAAGTGTGATGGATGCCAGAAATACGCACGTCAAGCTCATGTGCCGACTCAGGAACTCCGGATGATCCCAATTACTTAGCCATTCGCAGTCTGGGGGCCCGATATGGTCGGCCCTTTCAAACCTTCAAAGTGCAAGAAAACTTACCTATTGGTTGCAGTCGATAAATTCATGAAGTGGGTTGAGGTAGAGCCTATGAGCAAGTGCGATGCTGTAACAACTGTCAAATTCCTGAAAAAGCTCATCTTTCGCTTCGGGTACCCTCACAGCATTATCACCGACAATGGTACTAATCTTTCTAAAGGGGCTATGAAGTAGTTTTGTCAGAAGGAACACATCCGGCTTGACTTAGCGTCCGTGGCACATCCACAGTCTAACGGGCAAGAGGAATGTGCTAATCAAGAGATACTTCGAGGAATCAAGCCACGGCTCATGGTACCTCTTGAGCATACCCCTGGCTGCTGTGTGGAAGAGTTACCTGCAGTGCTATGGAGCATACGGACTACTCCCAACAGGTCAACATGCTATACGCCGTTTTTCCTTGTCTATGGTGCAGAAGCCGTGCTACCAAGTGATATCCGTCATGACTCTCCCAGAGTTACAGCTTATGTTGAGACTGACAATGAGATAGCTCGCCAAAACTCTCTTGATGCTCTGGAAGAAGAACGCGATCTTGCAGCTTCAAGATCCGCGATATATTAGCAAGACCTACGTCGCTATCATAGTCGTAGAGTCCGAAGCTGTACCTTTCAGGAGGGTGACTTAGTGCTCTGTCTGATACAAGAATAGACAGGGGTGCATAAGCTCTCCCCTCCTTGGGAAGGGCCCTTCGTCATCAGCAAGAATCTGAACAACGGGTCATATTACCTCATTGATATACGTGAAGCAAATAAATCACGTACCTCTGAAGAGGAGGGCAGCCGGCCCTAGAACATTGCACATCTCCGACCTTTTATACTTAAGTTACTTAGTTGTATTTTATGTTTTTACATACTTTCCTCATGTATATACATATATTGTGATCAATGAAATTAAGCCGGCAACTCTGGACCCTGGAGTTTTGTTGTTTCACCTCAAAAATTGTGTGTTGAGTCTTTATTCTTTGATCATTGGTTACTTGGGGGCTTCTAACTCATCGATTTCAGCAATAACACCCCTTTTAACCCGGCATATGCCATCATAATTTTTGGTTATACCTGCCTGTCAGCTTGATGCTACTCACAACAAGGTGACCCGGCTGTATGTTTGATAAGTCAATCACTTCTGACGCCTATTATGGACTTTGTTGACCCTGAACTTATCAAAGTTAAAACACCGGCTTATGTCACGTGAGAGCCATTCTTTCCAGATAAGCAAGGACAAACCAAAGAGGCTACAAGGCCTTCTTCCACCGGAAGCATATTTTAGAGTCGAGCCTTGAAAGCCGGCCCTTATGTCGAGCCTCGAAAGCCGGCTTTTATTCAATTTTAAATTGGTTGAATTCATTTTGTTTATTAACATAGACAATTCTTTATCTATGCATATATATATATATATATATATTCCTTCTTTTTTGCAGAACCCGGTTTTTTATGAAAAGACCGGGTCTCATGTTTTTCCTATGAGTTGGTCAAACAAAGGCAATACTAAAGGATTTTCAGCGATAATTTGCCGGTTTGCAATGCAACCATGGCCAGGGATTCATATTATGCAAAAGTGATATCAGTTCTAGATATTTTTCTAAGTACTCGAGGGCATTGACAGCTTTCAGAAGTTTATAAAAAAACAGCAAAAGACTACTGCTATTACAAGCCGCCTCAGGGCTGATTCAAGCATAAGTTTTCACTAGTTTAAGCCTCTGGAGTTTATGATGGATGAGACCCGACATTTTGGTCTGCCGGGTTAGGTTCTGCTTCAGTTCCTTCAGCCTGCGTCGGCGCCGGCTCATCAGGCATCTCCTGTGCCTTCTCAGCTGCAGTTTCCTCTTCTTCAGTTTGGGGGCTTCCGGACACCCACTGCATTGACAATAATGCTTCAAATTCCATGTCTTTAGTAAGCACGTTTGTCGTGGTTTTGTCATGGTAGATGTCCTTGAGAAAGGACTTAGTCGTGAGGCCATCATAGTTGCGTGGAAGCTTGAACGGGGTTGAACGGAAAGAGGGAGACGGATTTACCCAGGTTCGGCCCCTCACGATGGAGGTAAAAGCCTACTCCTGCTTGATTGATATTGCTTTGGATCTCGATTACAAGGGTGCGGATTCGCTAACCTAGCTCTCGAGAGATTGCAACTTAGTCTTTTCGTCCTAGGGTCTCCCCTTTATATAACAGGTTAAGTCCCTAGGCTTACATGAGATTTCAGGTCGTATTGTCAACCCGTATCCTATTCTAACTCCTGTTCATCTTTCTCTCTAAGTTAGAAGTTTCCATATGAACCTTCCCATCAAGCCGCCCCACTGAGCTTCTCCACGAGCCGGCCCTTAGCCGTGTCTCTTTGCGGGCCACCAATCTCTTCCTTGTTGTATTTCCATAACCCGGAAAATAAGATGGCCCATAGTGCCTTAGGATACAAGAGTCGGGTCATACCCTAAGCTGGATCTTGGTCGTGGGGAATATCCCCAACATTAGCCCCCAGTTTACCTTTGGATTTATCCATGGTAAACTTTGCCCTGAAAATAAAACAAAACAACCAGGAAATGTGAAGGATTAAGCTCCAGATCTATCTTTCTGAGCCGGTATCTTTTCATCCCCTCAATCTTTGTTCTCCCCCTTAAACATCTCGACCGTGTCAATCTTTTTATCGGGTCGCAAACCTTTCCCACACTTAGCATTTCCTTGCCATATCAGATCGTGACACCATTCACTTGATTTCCGAAATTTACGCGTGACATCACATCGGATCTTTGAGTGGATATGACTTGTCTTGTCAGTCGTGAGAATCGAGGAGCCTTTTTAGCCAAAATTCACTGTATCCCCTGGGGTCTTGCCCCGCCGCTTCGGGTGTCATTCCCCTTATAAATAGACCGCGGGGTCCCCCAGATTCACTTTTACTCCTTCTGCCTCTCACATCTTCTTCCTCCTCTCACTCTTGACGCCGCCGCGCCCCTTCGAGCTCGACGCCTTCAAGGCCAGCAGTAGACAGCGACTCCACCGCCGCCACCGAAGCATGTTGAGCACGCCGCGGCCGCATCCGCAAAGCTCGAAGCCTTCAAGTCTCTTCCTGCAGATCTGTGAGTTCTCATTTCTTCTCTGTAATCTCGCCGCCATTGTTCTTCACTAGTTCTTCGCTAGTTCTTCATTAAGCTCGTCGGCGCTCTTAGCATAACGCAAATGTAGATCTGGTTCTTATATGAACCTTCACCTGTAGATGTGGTATTGCCTCCGCAATATGTTTAATACTTCTTAAATCTCTTGTGTAGTGGAAATAGACCCCATTCAGTAACAACCTCACAACCATCACTATAACTAGGTCTTTTATTTTTCTTTATAAGCGTTTTTCAGATCTTAAACTGCAACCAAATCTAAACAGTAGTTGTTTGTGACACCCTGACCCAGATCTTACTTCACAACCTTTTTCTGGGTCTCAATCTTCCGTTGATATGCCCGCTGGCTCATACTTTAGATAGTTTTTTGCCGGCTCTCGGCTACTTTGGTCGACTCAAGATCTGCTCTATTCTTTTGCCGACTCTCAAATCATAATTGTTGTGTAAATATCAACTTTGTTTTTATGACCCCGGTTACAACCAACTTGTAACCCATTTCTCTTATTTCCAGTAATCAATGGCTCCCAAAGTAAGCAAGGCTGCCAACTGGTCCAAGTCATGCATGTCCAATCTGATGCTTGAAGACCTGGTAACTACCAGGTTACTTCCTGCAAAGAATCAAATCAATTGGCGGGCTCTTGAAGAAGAGACCCAGCCTGCCCCTGGCCCCAATGAGATTATAATCTTTAAAGATCACTTGGACAAAGGTTTTCGACCACCGGGTTCCAAGTTTTTTCGTGATGTTCTCCATCATTTCAACATCTGGCCACAAGACCTCGGACCTAACTCGGTCCTTAACCTGAGCAACTTCCAAGCCTTCTGTGAAATATATCTTCAGATGGAACCCTCAGTCGGCCTTTTTCAGGACTTCTTCTATTGCAACCGTCAAACCAAATGCAAGAATGGCTCCAGCCTGGAATGCGGTGGAGTCACCATTCATCGAAGAAGGAACTCATATTTTCCTGAGATGGCACTGGCAAGTCACCCAAAGGATTGGCACAAGACTTGGTTTTATTGCCAAGATACTTATCCAGCTAACGAGCACCCGTTGCCGGGTTACAGACTGGACCGGCTCCCAGCCTTGATAACCCACAAGTATAGGGGATCGCAACAGTTTTCGAGGGTAGAGTATTCAACCCAAATTTATTGATTCGACACAAGGGGAGCCAAAGAATATTTGCAAGTATTAGTAGTTGAGTTGTCAATTCAACCACACCTGGAAACTAAATATCTGCAGCAGAGTGATCAGTAGCACAGTAGTATGATAGTTTGATAGCAGTAGCAATAATAGTAACAGTAGCAGTAACGGTAGCAGCAGTAGTTTTGTAGCAATTGTGATAGTAGTAACTTAGCAAGGAACAATATGTGAAAAACTCATAGGCATTGGATCGGTGATATTGTTGGATAACATTCATCATGTAACAGTCATAACCTAGGGCGACACAGAACTAGCTCCAATTCATCAATGTAATGTAGGCATGTATTCCGTATATAGTCATACGTGATTGCGATAAGAACTTGCATGACATCTTTTGTCCTACCCTCCCATGGCAGCGGGGTCCATATGGAAGCTAAGGGATATTAAGGCCTCCTTTTAATAGAGAACCAGAACAAAGCATTAACACATAGTGAATACATGAACTCCTCAAACTATGGCAATCACCGGAAAGAATCCCAATTATTGTCACCTTGGGGTATGCGGATCATAACACATAGCAGGTGCGTATAACTTGCAAGATCGGATCAAGAATACAAATATATTCATGAAAACATAAAGGGTTCAAATCTGGAATCATGGCACTCGGGCCCTAGTGACAAGCATTAAGCATAGCAAAGTCATAGCAACATCAATCTCAGAACATAGTGGATACTAGGGATCAAGCCCTAACAAAACTAACTCGATTACATGATAAATATCATCCAACTCATCACCGTCCAGCAAGCCTATGAAGGAATTACTCACTCCCGGCGGTGAGCATCATGAAATTAGTGATGAAGGATTGTTGATGATGACGATGCCGGAAGATCCCCCTCTCCGGAGCCCCGAACGGACTCCAGATCTGGCCTCCCGATGAAGAACATGAGGTGGCGGCGGCTCCGTATTGTGAAACGCAATAAAACTTCCTCCCTCATTTTTTCTCTGGAATTGTGAATTTATAGCGTTGGAATTAGGTCAGAAGGAGCCACGTGGGCCCCACGAGGTACCAGGGCGCGCCTGGGGAGGGTGGCGCGCCCTGGTGCCTCGTGGGCACTGGGTGGCCCCCCTCCAGCGGGTCTTGGTTCCAGTATTTTTTATTTATTCCATAAAAAATCTCCAAAAAGTTTCATCCAATTCCAAGAACTTTTATTTCTGCACAAAAAAACAACACCATGGCAATTCTGCTGAAAATAGCGTCAGTCCGGGTTAGTTCCATTCAAATCATGCAAATTAGGGGCCAAAACAAGAGCAAAAGTGTTTGGAAAAGTAGATACGACGGAGATGTATCAAGCCTCCATACAATTTGATGCCTATGCCCCACCGGAAGAAAGAGAGACATTCCAACCCATCTACACCAAGATCAGCACCCTCATAGCTCATGGGCTAACCGGGGTTGACTTAACCCGTACCTGGATGGACTGGAGGGTTCAACCACTCAGCTCAAGGAGCCGGCTTCTACACACATATGCTGGTGAGACAAGCTATGAATTGTGTTTTAGCACGCAAAACTTGACCAACACAGATCTAATCAAGGCCACCAAGAAGCTACTTGGTGAGAAAAAAGAGAAGATCGCCCTTGTCGGCCTCCCCCCTTTTATGCTGGCAACCCGGCTCCAACTGTGAGTCACTCTCCTTTATCTTTACTAAGCAATTATTATTTCTCTTTGACTGACAAGCCGGCTCTTTGTTTTAGGATGGCTCTGAATGGTGGCAAGCAGGATCAGAAACCGCCACCCCTCCACAAGATCAGAATGAAGAAGAAGAGACTGAGGTAGAACTTGACTCTCTTGGCCGCTTTTTTAACGAACTTGCTGACGCCGACTTGTCTCAGGACCAGACCAAAACAAGCAGAGCCAGCACCGCAGAGGTAACCTTGATTTCTTTAGACTCAGACTCAAACATTTGGTCAAAGAAAAATCCGGGTTGCGGTCCGTAAAGTTCCGTTTTCCCATCCATCTGCTCACCTGGACCGTCATTTGTCTTTGAAGAAAATGCAGCATACTGCCAACCTGAAGAGGAAGACCCGGAGCAGTTCAGGCGACTTGTCAGAGGGTTTATCTCATGATAGATCTCATCGGCCTCATCTTGACGTTCCAACAAGTCCTACGGTGAGTCATCCTCAAGCCGGTTTATTTAAGCAACCAATGCCGCAGGATGATTCAGCTTACTTGACTTCTCCGTCCTCAGACGAATCTAGCGCCACTCAATTGTCGGCTTTCACCATCAACAAAGGGTAAGAGCAAAAATAATTTGTCTTGTATTATGAAGTATGTTTTGTCCCTCCTTTTCGAGCTGTTAATATCCTTCCTTAATACAGTGCCAAAGCTGTTATCAAAAAGAAAGCTGGCGAGCCTTCTGGCCCTGTAACAGAGACTGAAGCAAACCCATCTCGCAACTTGGAGATGGACAATACAGAGCTTCAAAACAATCCGACGGGTCAAGACGAGCCGCCAATCTAGGACAATCAGGCGGGTCAAAATGAGCCGCCCCTTCAAGACAAACCGCTAAGCCCTTTCTGAGTTTCCACTCCAGTGGCAGAAACAGAGACTGCCCCAGCAGCACAGCCAACAGGCCAGGCCCAAGATGATATGGTAATCACTGGTGAAAGTCACAGCACTCCTCCAGATTCCTCCAATGTCTTGGTCAAAGTTCTAGCAAAGAATGAGTCACCAAAAAATAAGGGCAAGGACAGTCTTGAGTTCCTGTCATTTGAAGATTAAGACGTGGATGTTCTGCACCAAACTTTCTTAACCCGTATGTCTAAAAGCCGGGAAACTGAAGCAGCCATATTCAATAGCTTGAGAAGGAATAGGTAATGTTCCTTGCTTCTTTACTAGTATGCATGTAGCCTTCAAATCATTTCTGAATCGCCTTGTATTATAAACTTAAGTGTAGGCATACTATAGCCCCCAAGAACTAGCTCATCATCCTGTGATGAGACGGGTCTTAATAAGAGATGTGTTAGACAACAAATGTCAATGCATTAGCCCCCAAGTGCCATGTAGAATCCTTGCAACTTCATGGGACTTGCATATAATATAAGTGCAAGACTGGCTGATGTAGCCCCCAAGTGCCAGGTCAATCGCCTATGACGGCCCGGGATTACCAACTATGACTTAACTTTTAAAAATGATCTGCAGGATATGCTAAACCAGGCCGAGTCACAGGCGGACGGTTTGCAAAAAGATCTCAAGGCTGAAAAGAAGCTGCGCGAGAAGGCGGAAAGTTTATCGTCAGATTTCCACAAGTCTTTACTGAATGTGACTGACACCTTGGAGAAAACCAAGGCTTCATTTGAAGAAGAAAGAGCCGCCTTGTTGAAACAGGCAAAAGAAGCCAAGTCAAAACTCGAGCCGGTGACTCAGGAGCTATCCACGCTGAAAGGCCACATAACAGACATGTGTAATGCTATTTTTGGTAAGCATAAACCTTTGCAAGTCACCAAATATGCTGGCTTAATGTGTTGAGCCGGATTATTGATACTTGCTGATATGTGTTTGCAGGCAGAAAAAATCACAACCTGGTTGAGCTGCCTGCCTCTTGTCAAGCTAAAGGCTGTATACAAGTTCCTGGAACAGTTGTATGTGGGTGGTGCCTACTGTGTTATGGCAGTCAAAAATACTAAGGCACCACCACACTACATCATGGATATGCTGAAGGAACTTTCCACCGTTCCACAATGGATCCAGGAACTGAAGAAATCAACAAGCCGCCAAGGATCAATATACGCTCTGGCTCGTGCAAAGGCTTGTCTTCCTGAGATGGAGCCGGCTCTGCTAGCAGACGGTTTTCCAGAGTTCAACGCAGATGGATCAGAGTTCACCAATGAGGATTATGTGCGTTGCATGAAGGAGACCCGGGTGGCAGCCACCAACATTGCAACAGAGTTAGACTTAGAGAAATACCAAGCCGGCTACGTCGAAGACGGCAAATGCATGAGCCTTCCTGATCCGAAGCCGGTCGATCTTACGCCTCCGCGCCGTAAGCAAAACTTTGTCCCTGACGTCAATCCTTCCACTGTGATGAAAGCAGACTCTGTATTTGAAGCGTTGCATTCTATTCAGTGGGTAGTAGACGAGCCTTCAACTCAAGTAGAGGTGGCGGCCCCTGACGATCATGAAGAGCCGACAAATGTTAACCCCTCTTCTTCTGGCGTAAATGACGACCCGGAGGGCCGTGTTGCCGGCTCATAGCCGTGACCTTCTTGAATACTTCAACAACAATTTGCCCGAATATGGTGTTGTAATAACTTTAGTTATAAAACTTCTTCTGGTGGTGTTGGTGCCATCGTGTACTTATTGCTTTGCTTTGTAAAACTTTGGCTATTGCAATTAATGACAATCTTTTGCTGCATTGAAAACCAAGCATCAATCTTGCTTTTGAAGGACTTGATAGACAACCCGGCTTCTTAAGCCAACCCAGCAACATTGATCACCATATGATATTCCATTGTTTGATAAGACCTGGGCCAAGATCTGAGACCCGGCCATAATGGCAATTTGCTGAATTAACTCAAACACCAGTGGTGTTGATTATGTGTAGCAGAAATTGTGGTTGCAGGGCAACCCGGCAAATCGTGCTGCCGACTTGATAAAACAAGGAAACCTGTGACTATGAAAATACATAATATATGGAAATATTTATGCAAAGTATATAAAATAAAACTATAAATTTATAAAAACAAAAGGCGGCTTTCGAGGCACGACATAAAGACCGGCTTTTGAGGCTCAAATCTGATTTGCTTCTGTGAAGCAGGCCTTTTAGCCTCTTTTGGTTTGTCCTAGCTCTCTGAAAGCCGGCTCTCACGTGACTTAACCAGTGTTTTAACTTTGATGAGTTCAGGGTCACCTCTGTGATTGACTCATCAAGCGTTCACCGGGTCACCTTTTCAGAGTAGCATCTTGCTAACAGTCAGGTATAACCAAGTATATAGTGGCATATGCTGGGTTAAGAGCGATGTTAATAGCTAAACTCGATGAGTTGGAAGCCCTCAAGTAACCAATTATCAAAGAATAAAGACTCAACACACAATTTGAGGCAAAACGACAAACTCTCTTATACAGAGATGCCGGCTTTATTTCATTGATCATAATATGTATATACATGATGAAGGTATTGATACGTCTCCAACGTATCTATAATTTATGAAGTATTCATGCCATGTTTATTATAGTTTTGTATGATTTTGGTGCACTTTTATATGGCTTTTATATGATTTTCATGAACTAACATATTGACCTAGTGCCCAGTGCCAGTTGTTGTTTTCTACTTGTTTTTGGTTTCCCAGAAAATCTATATCAAATGAAGTCCAAATGCAGCGAAACTTTTTGACGGTTTTTTCTAGAACATAAGAGACACTAGAAGCTTCGGGAGGAGACCAGAAGACCCACAGGGGCCCCACGAGCCACCAGGGTGCGCCACCCCCCCAGGCGCGCCCTGGTTCCTCGTGGGCCCCCTGTGGCCCTTCTTCGCATGATTCCAACGCCAAAAAATCATATATGTTCAGAAACCCCCGAAAGTTAACCTAGATGAGTTTTTACGCCGCCGCAAGCCTCTGTACCTCCACGATCTAATCTATAGCCCTTTTCCGGCACCCTGCCGGAGGGGGGAATCATCACCGGAGGCCATCTTCATCATCCCGGCGGTCTCCATGACGAGGAGGGAGTAGTTCACCCTCGGGGCTGAGGGTATGTACTAGTAGATATGTGTTTGATCTCTCTCTCGTGTTCTTGACATGGCACGATCTTGATGTATCACGAGCTTTGTTAATATAGTTGTATCATATGGTGTTTCTTCCCTCTCTATCTTTGTTGTGATGAATCGAATCTTTTCCCTTTGAGGTTTCGTTATTGTCGGATTGAATACTTTAGATTTGAGAACACTTGATGTATGTCTTGCATATGAATACCCGTGGTGACAATGGGGTATTATATTGATTCACTTGATATATGTTTTGGCATTCAACTCGCGGATTCCCGCGGTGACATTGGGGTAATCTATGCATAGGGGTTGATGCACGTTTTCATTATCTTTTCTCCGATAGAAACTTTGGGGTGCTCCTTGGAGTTCTTTGTGTGGATTGAATATTATGATTATGAAGTTGTTTGATGCATATCGTATAATCAACTCACGGATACTTGTGGTGACATTGGAGTATCTAGGTGACATTAGAGTTGGTTGATGTGTATCATATGGTGTTATTTTAGTACGAACTCTAGGGCTATTTGTGACACTTATAGAAATAGCTCAATAGATCGATCAGAAAGGATAACTTTGAGGTGGTTTCGTACCCTACAAACAATTTCTATCTTATGTTCTCCGCTAATAGGAACTTGGGAGTGATTCTTTATCGCACGTTGAGGGATGGTTATATGATCCAATTATGTTAGCATTGTTGAGAGATTGCACTAGTGAAAGTATGAACCCTATGCCTTGTTTTTAAGCATTGCAATGCCGTTTGTGCTCACTTTTGTTACTTGCTACCTTGCTGTTTTTATATTTTCAGATTACAAAAACCTATATCTACTATCCATACTACACTTTTATCACCATCTCTTCGCCGAACTAGTGCACCTATACAATTTACCATTGTATTGGGTGTGTTGGGGACACAAGAGATTTCTTGTATTTGGTTGCAGGGTTGTTTGAGAGATACCATCTTCAACCTACACCTCCCACGGATTGATAAACCTTAGGTCATCCACTTGAGGGAAAATTGCTACTGTCCTACAAAACTCTGCGCTTGGAGGCCCAACACGAGTCTACAAGAATAAGTTGTGTAGTAGACATCAAGCTCTTTTCTGGCGTTGTTGCCGGGGAGGTGAGTGCTTGAAGGTATATCTTTAGATCTTGCAATCGAATCTTTTAGTTTCTTGTTTTATCACTAGTTTGGTTTATAAAAGAAAACTACAAAAAAATGGAATTGAGGTTGCCTCATATTATTCATCTTTATAATGTCTTTCTTGAAAATAATGATTCCGATAATTGTGCTCAATTGATAGAAGAAGAATTCAATAAAATGTTTGGCATAAAATCTTTGAATGATGAGCATGATTGCAATGTTGTTAGTATGAATTCTATGAATATCCATGATGCTAATGATATGCAAAGCCATAAGCTTGGGGATGCTATGTTTGATGAAGATGGTATTTTTAGTCCCCCAAGTTTTGATAAGAAAATTTATTATGATGAAAGTATGCCTCCTATTTATTATGATTATATTGATAAAAGTGGATTTAGAGAGGTCATGACTTTATTTAATGATGATTCCACTATTTTGGAAGAGGTTTCAATTGATTATGACAACAAAGTTGCTATCTATGATGATTATTGTGATGACAAGTATGCTATAAAGAATAATCATAACTATGAAACTTTTCATCATGATTTTAATTTTCAATTGGATTATGCCAACCAAGTATCTCATGATAGATATTTCATTGAGTTTGCTCCCACTATTATGAATGAGAAGAAATTTTCTTATGTGAAGAGTAATATAAATTCTATGCTTGTAGGTCATGAAAAGAATGCTTTATGTGATAGTTATATTGTTGAATTCATTCATGATGCTACTGAAAATTATTATGAGAGAGTATCATATGCTTGTAGGTGTTGCAATAATATCAAGTTTCCTCTCCATGTGTTGAAAGTTTTGAAGTTATGCTTGTTTTGCCTTCCTATGCTAGTTGATTCTTGCTCCCATAAATTGTTTGCTCACAAAATACCTATGCATAGGAAGTGGGTTAGACTTAAATGTGCTAGTCATATGCTTCATGATGCTCTCTTTGTGTTTCAACTCTTTACTTTTACGTGAGCATCATTGAAATCATCATGCCTAGCTAAAAAGGCATTAAAGAAAAGCGCTTGTTGGGAGACAACCCAATATTTATACCTACTGTTTTTGTGTGTTCACATGATTAAGCTACTGTAGTAATCATGTTTTATACGTTTCTTTGCAATAATGTGCCAAGTAAAGCCTTTGGGATAGTGTGGATGCTTGTTGATTTGATTTTGTGCAAAAACAGAAACTTTTGCGTCCAGTGCTGGAATTTCTATTCTGTACTGGAGAATGAAAAAATTCTGTATTTTTTACACAGTATTTTGTTACAAATTGTTTACGTTGTGCTAATTGTTCGGAATTTTTGGAGGTACAAAAGTATGGTTTTTAAATCGCTCACTACACGCTGTTCTGTTTTTGACAGATTCTGTTTTCGGTGCATAGTTTGCTTGTTTTAGTGTTTCCATAGCTTATATTATGAGATATAAATTGTGGAAATGATAGACTACAGTATAAATTATGTGAGAACAATTATGAATCTTGTCTTTACAGTACCTGAGTGGATGATTTATTTTTATCATACTAATCTATCTCACAAGTTCTGTTAAGTTTTGTGTGATTGAAGTTTTCAAGTTTTGGGTGAGATAACGATATGAGGAGAATAAGGAGTGGCAAGACCCTAAGCTTGGGGATGCCCAAGGCACCCCAAGGTAATATTCAAGGAATACCAAAGCAACTAAGCTTGGGGATGCCCCGGAAGGCATCCCCTCTTTCGTCTTCAACACTATCGGTAACCTCACTCGGAGCTATATTTTTATTCATCACATAATATGAGTTTTGCTTGGAGCGTCATTTTATTTTGTTGAGATTTTCTTGCTGCTATCAATAATCATGTTTTGTATCTTTTAGTTCAATAAAATGCCAATTATAGCCTTTACCATGCTCAGTTTGCAAGTTCATGTGTTGCTGTTTGAAAACAGAAAGTTTTCTGTTATGTTCAGAATATTCCTGAATAGTCAGAACATGGTAAAAATCTGAAATTTTTACACAGTAAGAATGCATGAGTTCTCTGTCACGTGGTAATTTTTCAGAATTTTTGGAGTTAGGGAAGTATGGATTCTTATTCCCCTTTTACAGACTGTTCTGCTTTGGCAGATTGCTGTTATAGTTGCATTGTTTGCATATGTTTACGTGTTTAATGTTTCTATTTGTGGATAGGAGTATTAAATATGCAGAGGCATTTAGTATGCAATGTGTAATTATAATTTTAGTGATTTGTTACAGTAGAGAATGTCAAGGTTTTGAGTTGATTTATACTAACTTATCTCACGAGTTCTTGTTGAGTTTTGTGTGGATGAAGTTCTTGAGATTTAGGAGAAGCCATGATATGAGAGGAATTAAGGAGACACAAGAGCTCAAGCTTGGGGATGCCCAAGGCATCCCAAATTAATATTTCAAGAAGTCTCAAGAATCTAAGCTTGGGGATGCCCCAGTAGGCATCCCACCTTTCTTCATCAACAATTATCGGTCAGTTTTGGTTGAGCCTAAGTTTTTGCTTGTTCAGATGATATGTGCTATTCTTGGAGTGTCCTTTTATTTTCATTTTGTTTGCTGTTTGAATAAAATAATAAGATCTGAAATTTTTAAATAAGAGAGAGTTCTCACATAGCTACCTATTTACTTAACTACTCATTTGGTCTTCACTTATATCTTTTTGGAGTAGTTTGTCATTTACTCTTCTTCTTCACTTATATCCTATGAGTCAATTGTTGAAATGAATTTAATATCATAAAGTTGAAATTTATATGCTTCATATGCTTGTCCCATGGGGAGTAGTGACTTCACATACAAGAAGTATAAGTGGTAAAATTTATTGAAAGTTAACAAGCATAGCATTGGTCACTTGAACAATTCATGAAAGAATTTTGAAGGAAGAGAAATTTCACATATAAATATACTATCTTGGACATCTTCTATGATTGTGAGCCCCCATTAATTATTTTCAAGCTTGATCAAGTAGTTGACGTTGGACAAGGAAGACAACGTAATGAGTTATGTTTGTTTATATTCACATAGAAGTTATATTGTCATGGATCCTCTAACATGTGTGGTGCTTGCTTAGGATCTTTTGCTAGCCAAAAATTTGTACTAAGTAGAGATACTACTTGTGCATCCAAAAACCCTTAAACCCAGTTTCTTGCCATGAGTGTCCACCATACCTACCTATGGATTGACTAAGATCCTTCAAGTAAGTTGTCATCGGTGCAAAAAGCAATAAAAATTGCTCCTAAAATATGTATGATCTTTTATTGCAAGGGAAAATAAGCGTTGTACAAACTTGTGATGGTAAAGAAATAAAAGTGACGGACTGCATAATAAAGGTTGCTATCACAAGGGGCAATATAACGTGATGTTCCTTTGCATTAAGGGCTTGTGCATCCAACAACAAAAAGCGCATGACAACCTCTGCTTCCCTCTGCGAAGGGCCTATCTTTTACTTTTATGTATTTACTTTTATGCAAGAGTCATTAATGTTCATCCCTATTCCGCTCTATTTATTTTTTAGTTGGCAAGCATTATGTGGTAGGGAAAGATCCAGGCACATATATCCAGTTGAATATAGGTGATCATGAGTTATTATTGTTGACATTATCCCTGAGATAAATAAGTTGGGAGGCGAAACATTAAGCCCCTATCTTCCTATGTGTTTGACTGAAACGGTTTGTTCTAAAAATATGCTTTGAGTGTTAGCAATCATGGAAGACTAAAAGATGGTTGAGTATGTGGAATTTGCTAGATCAAAGCTCTTACATAGACCCTTCTTGAAAATAAGATGAATTGCAATTGTTTGATGACTGAGAACATAGTTTGTTAGTTTTCAAGAAACTTTATGGCCTATACTTTAAACATGTGAATAGCTTGCTACTTGATCATGAGAAGTTTTATGAGATGAGCTACTGATTATGATATATATTGATGCTAGAAAAAGTGATTGAAATTATCATTGATCAAACTTATGCACTATGCTAGCATTCACACTTCATAAATTATTTCTTTTATCATTTACCTACTCGAGGACGAGCACGAATTAAGCTTGGGGATGCTGATACGTCTCCAACGTATCTATAATTTATGAAGTATTCATGCCATGTTTATTATAGTTTTGTATGATTTTGGTGCACTTTTATATGGCTTTTATATGATTTTCATGGGCTAACATATTGACCTAGTGCCCAGTGCTAGTTGTTGTTTTCTGCTTGTTTTTGGTTTTCCAGAAAATCTATATCAAATGAAGTCCAAATGCAGCGAAACTTTTTGACGATTTTTTCTGGAACATAAGAGACACTAGAAGCTTCGGGAGGAGGCCAGAAGACCCACAGGGGCTCCACGAGCCACCAGGGTGCGCCACCCCCCCCCCAGGCGCGCCCTGGTGCCTCGTGGGCCCCCTGTGGCCCTTCTTCGCGTGATTCCAATGCCAAAAAATCATATATATTCAGAAACCCCCAAAAGTTAACCTAGATGAGTTTTTATACCGCCGCAAGCCTCTGTACCTCCACGATCTAATCTACAGCCCTTTTCTGACACCCTGCCGGAGGGGGGAATCATCACCGGAGGCCATCTTCATCATCCCGGCGGTCTCCATGACGAGGAGGGAGTAGTTCACCCTCGGGGCTGAGGGTATGTACTAGTAGCTATGTGTTTGATCTCTCTCTCGTGTTCTTGACATGGCACGATCTTGATGTATCACGAGCTTTGTTAATATAGTTGGATCACATGGTGTTTCTTCCCTCTCTATCTTTGTTGTGATGAATCGAATCTTTTCCCTTTGAGGTTTCGTTATTGTCGGATTGAATACTTCAGATTTGAGAACACTTGATGTATGTCTTGCATATGAATACCCGTGGTGACAATGGGGTATTATATTGATTCACTTGATATATGTTTTGGCATTCAACTCGCGGATTGCCGCGGTGACATTGGGGTAATCTATGCATAGGGGTTGATGCATGTTTTCATTATCGTTTCTCCGATAGAAACTTTGGGGTGCTCCTTGGAGTTCTTTGTGTGGATTGAATATTATGATTATGAAGTTGTTTGATGCATATCGTATAATCAACTCACGGATACTTGTGGTGACATTGGAGTATCTAGGTGACATTAGAGTTGGTTGATGTGTATCATATGGTGTTATTTTAGTACGAACTCTAGGGCTGTTTGTGACACTTATAGGAATAGCTCAATAGATCGATTGGAAAGGATAACTTTGAGGTGGTTTCGTACCCTACAAACAATTTCTATCTTATGTTCTCCGCTAATAGGAACTTGGGAGTGATTCTTTATCGCACGTTGAGGGATGGTTATATGATCCAATTATGTTAGCATTGTTGAGAGATTGCACTAGTGAAAGTATGAACCCTACGCCTTGTTTTTAAGCATTGCAATACCGTTTGTGCTCACTTTTGTTACTTGCTACCTTGCTGTTTTTATATTTTCAGATTACAAAAACCTATATCTACTATCCATACTACACTTTTATCACCATCTCTTCGCCGAACTAGTGCACCTATACAATTTACCATTGTATTGGGTGTGTTGGGGACACAAGAGATTTATTGTATTTGGTTGCAGGGTTGTTTGAGAGATACCATCTTCAACATACGCCTCCCACGGATTGATAAACCTTAGGTTATCCACTTGAGGGAAAATTGCTACTGTCCTACAAAACTCCGCGCTTGGCGGCCCAACACGAGTCTACAAGAATAAGTTGTGTAGTAGACATCAGGTATGTACAAAAGGTACTCTCAAGTCTGTGACTTAGGTATAATATGGCCGGAGATGTGCGATATTCCAGGGTCGGCTGCCCTCCTCCTCAGAGGTACGTGACTTATTTGCTTCACGTATGTCAACAAGGTAATATGACCCATTGTTGAGATTCTTGGTAATGACGAAGGGTCCTTCCCGAGGAGGCGAAAGCTTATGCATGCATGTCTAGTCTTGTATCAGAAGGAGCACTAAGTCACCTTCCTGAAAGGTACGGCTTCGAACTCTACGGCTGTGATAGCGACGTAGGTCTTGTTGATATATGGCAGATCTGGACGTGGCAAGTTCACGTTCCTCTTCCAGAGCATCAAGAGCATCTTGGAAAGCTTGTTCATTACCAGCCTCCACATAAGCTGTGATTCAGGGAGAGTCATGACGAATATCACTTGGAAGTACAACTTCTGCACCATAGACCAGGAAAAACGGCGTATAGCCTGTCGACCTGTTGGGAGTAGTTCGTATGCTCCAAAGTACTGCAGGTAACTCTTCTTCCCAGCAACCAGGGGTGCGTTGCAGAGGCACCATGAGCCTTGGTTTTATTCCACGCAGCAATTCCTGATTAGCTCATTCCGCCTGTCCATTGGTGTAGGATCGAAAGTATGTCCAGAGGGGGGGTGATTAGACTACTTGACCAAATAAAACCTAACCTTTTCCCAATTTTAGTTGTAGGCAGATTTTAGCAGGAATACA
Source organism: Elymus sibiricus (assembly GCA_039707655.1). Taxonomy (NCBI): domain Eukaryota; kingdom Viridiplantae; phylum Streptophyta; class Magnoliopsida; order Poales; family Poaceae; genus Elymus; species Elymus sibiricus. The sequence continues at coordinate 70,604,630 of CM077670.1, forward strand.
AGTCAAGCATCACCCTACACATGCAATTCTAAGAGTATATCAGCGGAAAGTAAGCAATTGCATATGTATGTAAAGAAGGGGATCGGAGATATCAAACGCAATGAAGACACGGTGGTTTTTGGCGTGGTTCCGATAGGTGGTGCTATCGTACGTCCACGTTGATGGAGACTTCAACCCACGAAGGGTAACGGCTGCGCGAGTCCACGAAGGGCTCCACCCACAAAGGGTCCACGAAGAAGCAACCTTGTCTATTCCACCATGGCTTACGTCCACGAAGGACTAGCCTCACTCGGGGTAGATCTTCACGAAGTAGGCGATCTCCTTGCCCTTACAAACTCTTGCTTCACCTCCACATCATGTCGGAGGCTCCCAAGTGACACCTAACCAATCTAGGAGACACCACTATCCAAAAGGTAATAGACGGTGTGTTGTTGATGAACTCCTTGCTCTTGTGCTTCAAATGATAGTCTTCCCAGCACTCAAACGACTCCTCACAGATTTGGCTATGGTGGAAGAAGGATTTGAGTGGAAAGCAACTTGGGAAAGGCTAGAGATCAAGGTTCAAATGGTAGGAATGGAATATCTTGATCTCAACACATGAGTAGGTGGTTCTCTCTCAGAAAATGTATGGTGGAAGTGTAGGCACGTTCTGATGTCTCTCCTTACTGAGAAGGATGTGGTGGAGGGGTATATATAGCCTCCACACAAAATCCAACCGTTACACACTTTTGACCCAACTCAGTGGCACCGAAACAATAATCTCGGTAGCACCGAACTGTGTAAAAGATATGAACTTTAGGAATCTCGGTGGGACCGATAGGAACAACTCGGATGGACCGAAGTGCAATGGCTAGGGCAATCCTCATCTCGGTGGCACCGATTGCATCAACTCGGTAGGACCGAAGTGAAGCAATAAGGCAACAGAGAGTTGGCAAGCCATCTCAGTGAGACCGATTTGCAAAACTCGGTGAGACCGAAGTGAGTGCAAACGATTACAGAGAGTTGGCAAGGCCATCTCGGTGGGACCGAGATCCATTTCGGTGGATCCGATTTGTTAGGGTTTTGGCAGTGGCTAAGTCTTGGTGAACTCGGTGAGGCCGGATAGAGAATTTCGGTGGGGCCGAGTTGGAATATGGGTTTTGGACATATTTGGGATTGAGAGAGTGGTTGAGGGTTTAGGAGTAATGTCACTAAGCACTTGAGCAAAAAGACCATTAAGCAACACCTCATCCCCTTTTAATAGTATTGGCTTTCCTATGGACTCAATGTGATCTTGGATCACTAAACCAAAAATGTAGAGTCTTGATCTTTTGCCAATCCTTGTTCTTAGCATTTTGAGGGGGTTCCACGTCCTCTTGTCCCTGCCACGCCATTGTTGAACTTGTCTGAAATTCACTAGATGAAAGCATTAGTCCAACAACATGTATGTTGGCACAAATTACCAAAACCACCAAGGGAGCAAATGTGCTTTCAATCTCCCCCTTTTTGGTAATTGATGACAACATACATCAAAGCTTCAAATACAGATATAGCAGAGGTATGTATGAAAGCTTTGAAGGAAACATGTAACATATATGAGCTCCCCTGAAATCCCTCTGAAGAGGTGCATATCACATGATTATACCATATGGGAGATATACATGCAACATGTATCTTGGCTATATGCATCAGAGCAAACATATATATCATGTAGGGTCCACATGTCCATGATTGTCTTCTTGCAAACATTATATACTAGCAAGAGGTCAATCATGTACATGAGTGTGATGCATATACTTACCTTGAAGTTCTTGATCAAGTACCTGAAGAAATACACTTGAGAAAACATGGTTAGATAACACAAGATAATTTCTTCAAGAAAAGACACACGATCAACAAGAAACCAAGATTGGGATGACATGTAGAATGGTGTATCACTAGGTGAATACTTCTTTGAAGTAGACATGTCCCCAAAAGAAATAGTTGTCTCCCCTTAAAGAACTTCCTCTCCCCCTGAATCTGACATTGGATATTGGGAGTAGGTAGGGTGAGAAAACTAGAACAACCAAAGAACAAACTGATCATGTTTCTCCCCTCTTAGAAACATGTAACATTCTCTCCTCTTGTAAGGTGCATCTCTTTTGAAGTGATAAGCTTTGATGTATTCCTCTCTCCCCCTTTGACATCAATTTCCAAGAAGGGACTTCAAGGTTATTGATCAAGTGGGTTTGGTCCTTGAGAAACACATTTAGCCATTGAGTGACTCTAGATGCAAGTAGAGGATAAGAATCATTGAGTAGAGCTGGAGCAGAAAAACTCAGGAATTATTTGACAGAAAGTTCCTTAGGGCAGCAAAGTCGGTGACACCGAGTTGTATCAATTCGGTGGAACCGAGTTGGATGCAATGGAACATTTTGTCGACTCAGCTCACTAGGCAAAGAAAATCTCACAAAGATTTGCAATGAATTAACTTCGAAACTAGCGAAAAGAAAATAAACACAGAAAGAAGCAAAGCAATCATCTAGACGAAGTTTTTTTTTTAACTTCATCTAGAAGGGTCGGCGACTAGGTCACCTATGTTAGAGTATATTGACTTAGGAGTCAAGTGAGAACACTTGATCATAGGTCATACTCATCGTTTAAGCACAAGTGGGGTTGCCACTTTTACATAAAGCATTGATGTGTTCACACCATTAGAGTTGCTTTAGCTCAATTGTTTAGAGCAAAGCTCCCCCTAGATGTGATATCCCCCCTAAGAGGGATTAACTAACCTTGGGTTTTGTCGATGATGACTACATGTAGATGTTGAAGATGTGGATGCTCAATGTTGATGTAGACCATCAAGAGTTGGGAGCAATCCTTTGGAGTTTTGTGCTTTCAATACCTACATGGGTTAGTCCCACACAAGGAACATACAAGGATATCCATAGACATAGAGTGAAATACACATATGTTGATGTCCATTAATGCATTGAATACCTTGTCCCTTGCCTTACCAACAAGAGGGTTTGTGACTCCATGAACTAGTGCAAAATGTGGAAGTTGGTTGCACAAGTTCTTGCCATAAAGTATATGAGTGAAGTTTGTCGGCGGAGTCACCCTCAAGAACTCTCTAGTTCTTCTTCTTTTGGACCCACATCAACTTGATGGGAATCCTTGGAGTTGTAGTAGCACTTGATGAAGTAGAACTTGATGAAGTCTTGGGAACCCACTTGACCATGGCTTGAGGAGCTTCTTCAAATGAATCAATCTCTTCTTTAAGCTTGTCCTTGCCTTTTAGCTTGTGGTCTTGTGGTGGAAGATCTTCTTGAGCTCGTGTTCCCTTGAAGGAAGTAGGATCATACTTCTCTTGTTGAGGAACAAACTTCATCTTGGGGTATTGATCTTCTTCCCACACAACTCCATTGGCATTGAACTTTCGTTCAAAACCAACACCTTGGTTCTTCCGGTGCCTTTCTTGCTTGCGTACAATTTCCTCAAATTGCTTACTCCCGGCAAGGCTCTTGTAGACACCTTTTTCTATAATTCCTTTCAATAGCACATTTTCTTGATCAAGTGTAACTTGGCTAAGAGAATCATTAGTGGAATCAATAGAACTACTAGAAGCAACAACATTGGATTTAGCATTGTTATTGTTACTACTAGAGGTAGAGCCCTTTTTACCCTTGTTGCTAGTTTGCTTAGGTTTAACTTGTGGCATAAAGGTAGACAAGAGTAAACGTTTGGCAAGATATGAAGAACTCTTCTTTCGAAGATCGTCATTGATAGCTTTAAGAAACTCATGCTCTTGCTCTAAATTTAGCTTCTCGAAGCGTAGCTTCTCATGAGTTCTTAGAAGTTCTCTATGATCCTCTTGAGTTGTTTCATGAGCTAACTTAAGAGCATTTAGTTCTTTAGTTAGATGCTCAATCTCCTTCATAGCATTGTCACTCGTTTCCTCTTGACTATCATGATTACTAGCATTTTCATTATAGCTCACATCACTTGCCCTATCAACAAGTAAATCATCATCACCAAGCAAATCATCTTCATCACTATTGAAATCAAGATACTCGGGGTGTGATACCTTGGGGCCTTTTGCCATGAAGCATCTTCCAATTCCTTCATTTGGTGAGTCAAATAGATCATAGGAGTTGGATGACACAAGAGCAAGTCCGGCAACACCTTCATCTTGACTATAGTCGGAGTTGGAGTGATAACTTCTCTCGGAGTGGTTGTCGGAGTCGGAGACGGAAACCCATTCACCAACATGAGCTTGATGTCTTCTTCTTGTGTAGATCTTGGATGACTTGTCCTTCCTCTCCGAATCCTTGCTTCTTCGAGAGTGTCTTCATTCATAACGATCATCTATACTCCTTCTCTCCTTATGAGGTGATTCATCTCTTCTATGTCTTCCTCTTGGTGATTCGTCTCTTTTCTTGTAGGGAGCCGTACACTCATTGGAATAGTGTCCGGGCTTTCCATAATTGTAGCAATTACGCTCATGACTTGATGATCTTCTCTCATAGTGTCTTGAGCTAGAGCTTTTTTCTTTCCCTTTGTTCTTGTAGAACTTGTTGAACCTTTTCACCATTAGGCTAATCTCTTCATTGGATACTAGCTTGTCACTTGAAGTTGTTGGAGCATCGGTTGAGGCTTTGTAAGCACCACTTGATTTGTTGTGTAGCTCCTCTTTGTCCTTGAGTGACATTTCATGAGCAACAATCCTTCCAATGACTTCCATGGGCTTGAGATCTTTGTAATTTGGCATCATTTGGATCAATGTGCAAACGGTATCATATTTTCCATCCAAAGCTCTAAGTATCTTCTTGATGATGAATTTATCGGTCATCTCTTCACTTCCTAAGCCAGCAATCTCATTTGTGATGAGAGCAAGTCTAGAGTACATTTCAGCGACTCCTTCACCATCCTTCATCTTGAACTTGTCAAGTTGACTTTGAAGCACATCCAACTTAGATTCCTTGACGGAATCGGTACCCTCATGCATATCAACCAAAGTATCCCAAATTTCCTTTGCATTCTCGAGGCAGCTGATTTTGTTGAATTCTTCGGGACATAAACCGTTGAATAGAATGTCACAAGCTTGAGCATTGTATTGCAACATATTCAATTCTTCCGGGGTTGCCTCACGATCCGGTTCCTTGCCATCCTCAAAGAAGTCACCTTGCAAGCCAACACGAACAACAGCCCAAACGGCAGGGTTATGACCAAGAATATGCATTTTCATCTTATGTTTCCAACTAGCAAAGTTTGTACCATCAAAATATGGACCTCTACGGTGATAGTTACCCTCACTAGATGCCATACTCTCCTAGGTTGTGAAGCCAAGGCTATGATCACCAAAGCAATGGAAATCAAGGCTTACGGAGACCAAAGCTCTGATACCACTTGTAGGATCGAAAGTATGTCTAGAGGGGGGGTGATTAGACTACTTGACCAAATAAAACCTAACCTTTTCCCAATTTTAGTTGTAGGCAGATTTTAGCAGCAATACAAGTCAAGCATCACCCTACACATGCAATTCTAAGAGTATAGCAGCGGAAAGTAAGCAATTGCATATGTATGTAAAGAAGGGGATCGGAGATATCAAACGCAATGAAGACACGGTGGTTTTTGGCGTGGTTCCGATAGGTGGTGCTATCGTATGTCCACGTTGATGGAGACTTCAACCCACGAAGGGTAACGGCTGCGCGAGTCCACGAAGGGCTCCACCCACGAAGGGTCCACGAAGAAGCAACCTTGTCTATTCCACCATGGCTTACGTCCACGAAGGACTAGCCTCTCTCGGGGTAGATCTTCACGAAGTAGGCGATCTCCTTACCCTTACAAACTCTTGGTTCAACTCCACATCATGTCGGAGGCTCCCAAGTGACACCTAACCAATCTAGGAGACACCACTCTCCAAAAGGTAATAGACGGTGTGTTGTTGATGAACTCCTTGCTCTTGTGCTTCAAATGATAGTCTTCCCAGCACTCAAACGACTCCTCATAGATTTGGCTATGGTGAAAGAAGGATTTGAGTGGAAAGCAACTTGGGAAAGGCTAGAGATCAAGGTTCAAATGGTAGGAATGGAATATCTTGATCTCAACACATGAGTAGGTGGTTCTCTCTCAGAAAATGTATGGTGGAAGTGTAGGCACGTTCTGATGGCTCTCCTTATTGAGAAGGATGTGGTGGAGGGGTATATATAGCCTCCACACAAAATCCAACCGTTACACACTTTTGACCCAACTCGGTGGCACCGAAACAATAATCACGGTAGCACCGAAGTGTGTAAAAGATATGAACTTTAGGAATCTTGGTGGGACCGATAGGAACAACTCGGATGGACCGAAGTGCAATGGCTAGGGCAATCCTCATCTCGGTGGCACCGATTGCATCAACTCGGTAGGACCGAAGTGAAGCAATAAGGCAATAGAGAGTTGGCAAGCCATCTCGGTGAGACCGATTTGCAAAACTCGGTGAGACCAAAGTGAGTGCAAACGATTACAGAGAGTTGGCAAGGCCATCTCGGTGGGACCGAGATCCATTTCGGTGGATCCGATTTGTTAGGGTTTTGGCAGTGGCTAAGTCTTGGTGAACTCGGTGAGGCCGGATAGAGAATTTCGGTGGGTCCGAGTTGGAATATGGGTTTTGGACATATTTGGGATTGAGAGAGTGGTTGAGGGTTTAGGAGTACTGTCACTAAGCACTTGAGCAAAAAGACCATTAAGCAACACCTCATCCCCTTTTAATAGTATTGGCTTTCCTATGGACTCAATGTGATCTTGGATCACTAAACCAAAAATGTAGAGTCTTGATCTTTTGCCAATCCTTGTTCTTAGCATTTTGAGGGGGTACCACGTCCTCTTGTCCCTGCCACGCCATTGTTGAACTTGTCTGAAATTCACTAGATGAAAGCATTAGTCCAACAACATGTATGTTGGCATAAATTACCAAAACCACCAAGGGAGCAAATGTGCTTTCAATTGGACTGAGGATGTGCGACAGATGTTAAGTCAAGTTGGATATGCTCCTGTTGACAGAACTGCTTCATGACTCCCTTGGAAAGATTGGTGCCATTGTCCATAATGATGCTATGTGGATAACCAAAACGATAAATCAACTTTTTTAGGAATTTGATAGCCGTAGCAGCGTCACAACGGCTGACTGGCTCTGCTTCAACCCACTTGGTGAATTTGTCCACCGCAACCAACAAGTGAGTATGTTTATTTTTGGACCTCTTGAAAGGTCCGACCATATCAAGCCCCCAGACTGTAAAAGGCCAAGTAATTGGAATCATTCGCAACTCTTGAGCCGGCACATGTGCTTGTCTAGCAAATTTCTGACAGCCATCACACTTGCGAACAATTTCCTCTGCATCTGCATGAGCTGTAAGCCAGTAGAAACCGTGCCAAAAAGCCTTTGCAACCAAAGCCGTGAGCCGGCGTGATGGCCACAATCACCTGAATGTATCTCATTAAGGATCTCTCAGCCTTCCTCAGGGGAAACACAACGTTGAAAAACGCCTGTGACACTTCGTCTGTGTAACTCGCCATTGACGATGGTCATGGACTTGGACCTCCTGATGATCTGCCGAGCGATGATTTCCTCTGTTGGGAGCTCGCCACGACTAAGATACGCCAGGTAAGGTACCGTCCAATCTGGTATAGCATGAATAGCAGCCACCAATGCTGCCTCTGGATCAGGAATAGCAAGGTCCTCCTCCGTCGGTAACTGGACCGGCGGATTGTGTAGAACGTCCAGAAAAACATTTGGTGGAACAGGCTTTCGCTGAGACCCCAAACAAGACACTGCATCAGGTTCCTCGTTAAGCCGGCGATCAATATGATCAACCTGATATCCCTTGAAGTGCCCAGCAATATTTGTGACTACGTGTCTATAAGCTGCCATGAGGGGATCCTTGGAATCCCAAGTCCCAGAAACCTGCTGAGCCACCAAATCTGAGTCGCCCAGGCATCTGACTCGGCTTAAGTTCATCTCCTTAGCCATACGGAGCCCATGAAGCAAGGCCACATATTCTGCTGCATTGTTAGTACAGGGAAACATAAGCCTCAAAACATAACAAAAGTTATCACCTCACGGGTAAGTTATCACAACTCCAGCCCCCGAGCCTTCCAATTGCCTGGAGCCGTCAAAGTGTATTGACCAATATGTGGTATTCGGCTTCTCCTCTGGAGCCTGCAACTCAGTCCAGTCATTAATGAAGTCCACCAAAGCTTGAGATTTGATGGTAGTCCGTGGCACATATTTGAGATGATGTGGACCAAGCTCGATGGCCCACTTGGCAACCCGGCTAGTTGCCTCCCTATTCTGGATTATGTCCCCGAGAGGTGCCGAACTGACAACATTGATTGGGTGCTCATGAAAATAATGCTTCAATTTGCGACTTGCCATGAACACGCCATAGACCAGCTTTTGCCAATGCGAGTACCGCTGCTTGGACTCCGTTAAAACTTCACTGACATAATACACGGGGCGTTGGATTGGGTACTCTTTGCCTTCTTCCTTGCGCTCCACAACAACTGCAACACTGACGGCTTTGCTGTTGGCAGCAATGTATAACCGCATCGGTTCCTTCTCCTGAGGAGCGGCAAGGATGGGCGGCTTAGATAACTGCTTCTTGAGGGACTCGAAGGCTTCATTTGCAGCATCACTCCAAGTAAAATTATCTGATTTTCTGAGCAATTGGTAAAGAGGAATCGCTTTTTCCCCAAGCCGGCTGATAAACCGGCTTAAAGCCGCGACCCGCCCTATCAGCTTTTGGACAGCATTGATGTTGGCCGGCTTGGCCAAAGTCGTGATAGCTTTGATTTTTTCTGGTTTGGCTTCAATTCCACTCTCAGAAACCAGGAAACCTAGTAATTTCCCTGCATGAACAGCAAACACGTATTTTTCCGGGTTAAGCTTCATCTGGTAAAATCTTAGATTATTAAACGTTTCTTTGAGATCGTCCAGTAAAGTCTCTTTTTTCCGGGACTTGACTACGATGTCATCAACATATGCATGAACGTTACGCCCAATCTGCTTGTGGAAACAATTTTGGACACAACGCTGATAAGTCGCCTGTGCACACTTCAGACCAAATGGCATTGACGTATAGCAGAAAGCTCCAAGCGCGTGATAAAGGCCGTCTTTTCCTGGTCCTCCTCCTTCATCTTGATCTGATGATAACCGGAGTAAGCATCCACAAAATATAAGCACTCGCAGCCAGCTGTAGCATCAATGATCTGGTCAATACGGGGCAGAGCAAAAGGATCACTGGGACAACCTTTATTCAAGTCCGTGTAATCAACACACATCCGCCAAGTCCCATTTTTCTTTAGAACAAGGACTGGGTTAGCCAACCACTCTGGATGAAACACTTCAACGATGAACCCAGCAGCTAGGAGCCGAGCCACTTCTTCTCCAATGGCTTTCTGCCTCTCCTCATTAAAGCGACGGAGATACTGCCGAACAGGCTTAAACTTAGGATCCACATTAAGGGAGTGCTCAGCGAGTTCTCTTGGTACACCTGGCATGTCAGAAGGTTTCCATGCAAAAATGTTCCGGTTCTCATGGATGAACTCGATGAGCGCACTTTCCTATTTAGGATCCATATTCGCCCCAATGGTGAACTGCTCAAAAGGAACACCAGGGGTGAAATCAACTTGCTTGGTATCTCAAGCCGACTTAAATTTGAACAGAGGATCAGATTCTGTGGTCGGTTTCTTTAGAGAAGTCATATCAGTCGGGTCAACATTGTCCTTATAGAACTTCAACTCTTCGGTTGCGCAAGCCATCTCAGCATAGGCTGCATCTCCCTCCTCGCACTCCAGGGCGACTTTCCTGTTACCATTGACAGTGATGATGCCTTCTGGTCCGGGCATTTTCAACTTCAGATAAACATAACATGGACGTGCCATGAACCGCGCATAAGCCGGCCTCCCAAAAAGGGCATGATACGAACTTTTAAGCTTGACCACTTCAAATGACAAGAACTCCGAGCGATAGTTAAACTCAGTGCCAAAAGCAACTTCCAGAGAAATCCTGCTGATAGGGTAGGCCGACTTGCCAGGGACAATGCCATGAAAGACTGTAGTGGAAGGCGTGAGCTGCTTCTCGGACAAGTTCATCCGTCTGAAAGTATCATAATAAAGGATATTAATGCTGCTTCCACCGTCCATGAGTACCTTTGTCAAGGTGTAACCGCTGACTTGTGGAGCTACCACCAAAGCAAGACCACTTGGATTATCAATCCGTGGGGGGTGATCCTCTCTACTCCAAGTTACTGGCTGCTCCGACCAGTTTAAGTAGTAAGGAACTGCCGGCTCAACTGTATGAACAGCCCTCCTCTGAAGCTTGCAGTCATGCTTACATGTACTGGTGGTGAAGACGTGATACTGACCACTATTCAATTGCTTAGGATTGCTCTAAAATCCAGACTGACCTCCTTGATTCTGATTTCCTTGGTTATTGCGCTGGTTGTTGCCTCCACCATTGCCAGCCCCCTGAAACCCGGAATTCGGACCGTCGTTCCCTTGGAACCCGGGGCCTGCGAAATGCCCTTGTGAGCCAGCTCCCTGGAAGCCGGCTCCATGGTTGTCGGGTCCAGGATTGCCAGGGTGTCCACCATTGCCACCACCATTGTGATGATTCTGAAAAAGTCGCTTGTAATACTCTTGCATGATGAAGCAGTTTTCCCAGGAATGGCTGGACGGCTTGCCATCGAAACTATGTTTTGGACACGGACCCTTGAGAGCCTCCTCGAAACTACGAGGGCGATTACCAAAAAAAGGCTTCCTGGAGCCATTGTTCTGACGCTGATTCTTATTGCCGGTGTGGGTGTTTGCAACAAGATCAGAACCCCCCTCGTGATTCTTACATTTGTGGTTATTATTGTTATGTCCATTGCCATTGTTCTGCTGTTGACTCTTGCCACCATTTTTCTTGCCCTTGCCAGACTTCTCGTCGTCAGAGGTTGGATCCTTTGTGCTATCAGACTCGGCATACCGAGTTAAAACATCCATGAGAGCACCCATGTCTTGGACCTTCCTCTTGAGACGTCCCAACTTCTGGACCAAAGGCTGAAACTTGCAATTTCTTTCCAGGACAAGCACTGCCTGTTGAGCTGTAATGCTATCCGAAGAGTGGATGACTTCTGCAATCCGGCGAGACCAATGATGTGCCGACTCATCATCACGCTGAACACAATGCTCGAGATCGACGATTGTGGTTGGACGCTTGCAAGTCCCTTGGAAATTCTTGATGAAGCGCTCCTTCAACTCCTGCCACGTGTTAATGCAATTTGCAGGCAAATTTTTCAGCCAAGTACGCGCTGGGCCTTCTAACATGAGGGGTAGATAACGCGCACAGACAGCATCACTGGCTTCCATCAGATCCATAGCCAGCTCATAGCTTTCGATCCAATCGGTCGGCTCCAAGTCGATTGTATAATTAGGAACCTTGTGAGGACCCTTAAAATCTGGGGGCATCCGTGCGTCTCGTAACACCGGGACCAAACATGGAGTCCCGATAGTCCGGCATGTGATGCCACTGGTGCGGACTGCTAGCTGGGCTAAGGCGGGTGGGGGTTGTACAATGGGCTTAACATACGTTGCACCTGTGTTCCCTGCCCCTAACCCTCGTAAAGCACGAGCAGCGTCAATGATCGCCCGGGAATTCGGGCTGTGGCTGCTGAGCCCTTCTTCGTTGTGCACTGCTGGAAACTTCTGGTGACTCGGCGTGCTGCTACTTGTGAGCTGCGTTGGGATTTCCCCGAAGAGGAGGGGATGATGCAGTACAGTACAGATAAGTATTTCCCTCAGTTATGAAACCAAGGTTATCAATCCAGTAGGAGAATCACGCAACAACTCGTTAGCAGCACCTGCACACAAAACAACAAATCCTCGCACCCAACACGAACAAGGGGTTGTCAATCCCTTGGCGGTTAATTGCAAGATTAGATTGTATGGTGATAGATAGATAGATCGGACAAAAATACAAAATAAAATAAATAAAGTAAAATTGCAGCAAAGTATTTTTAGGGTTTTAGTATATGATAAAGATAGACCCAGGGGCCATAGTTTTCACTAGAGGCTTCTCTCTTGAAAATAGCATACGGAACAAATTACTGTTGGGTAATTGATAGAAAAGCAAATAATCATGACGATATCCAAGGCAATGATCATGTATATAGGCATCATGTCCGAGACAAGTAGACCGACTCCTGCCTGCATCTACTACTATTACTCCACACATCGACCGCTATCCAGCATGCATCTAGAGTATTAAGTTCATAAAGAACGGAGTAACGCCTTAAGCAAGATGACATGATGTAGACAATGTAAATTCACGCATGAATAAACCCCATCTTTTTATCCTTAATAGCAACGATACAATACGTGTCATGTCCCTTTATGTCACTGGGATTGAGCACCGCAAGATCGAACCCATTACAAAGCACCTCTCCCATTGCAAGATAAATCAATCTAGTTGGCCAAACCAAATCAATAGATCGGAGAGAAATATGAAGCTATAACAATCATGCATAAAAGAGTTCAGAGAAGACTCAAATAATATTCATGGATAATCTGATCATAAACTCACAATTCATCGGATCCCAACAAACACACCGCAAAAAGTGATTACATCGGATAGAACTCCAAGAACATCAAGGAGAACATTGTATTGAAGATCAAATAGAGAGAAGAAGTCATCTAGCTACTAACTATGGACCCGAAGGTCTGTGGTAAACTACTCACGCATCATCGGAAGGGCAGCAAGGTTGATGTAGAGCCCCTCCGTGATCGATTCCCCCTCCGGCAGAGTGCCGGAAAAGGCCTCCAGATGGGATCTCTCGAGAACAGAGACTTGCAGCAGCGGAAAAAGTATTTCGTGGACTCCTCTGTTGGTTTCCCGATTTTAGAGAATTTATAGAGGTGGAATTAGGTCAAACGGAGCAGAGGTGGGCCCACGAGGCACCAGGGCGGGCCACCCCCTAGGGCGCACCCTGGTGGCTCGTGGCCACCTTCTCTGGCTTATGGCCCTCTCCCGAAGCTTCTAGTGTCTCTTATGTCCAGAAAAAAATCTCCAAAAAGTTTCGTGGCATTTGGACTTCGTTTGGTACTGATATTTTGGAAAACCAAAAACAGGCAAAAAACAGCAACTGGCACTGGGCACTAAGTTAATAGGTTAGTCCCAAAAAATGATATATAATTGCTTGTAAGTGTATATAAAACATCCAAGATTGACACTATAATAGCATGGAACAATCAAAAATTATAGATACGTTGGAGATGTATCAGCATCCCCAAGCTTAATTCCTGCTCGTCCTCGAGTAGGTAAATGATAAAAACAGATTTTTTGATGTGGAATGCTACCTATCATATTCATCATATACTCTTTTCTTTTGTGGCATGGACATTTGGAATTGAATGATTCAAAGCAATAGTCTATAGTTTGACATGAAGACATAAATACTCAAGCATACTAACAAGCAACCATGTCTTTCAAAATATCAACGCTAAAGAAAGTTATCCCTAGCCCATTATGCTCAATCATTGATCCATTCATGAAACACACTCAATATTAGCTACACCCAATGCACAAGTATGACAATAGTGCTCTCTAGTTGGTGCTTTGTAAGAGAAGATGGAGACTCAAAATAGATAGGCCCTTCGCAGAGGGAAGCAGAGATTTGCAGAGGTGCCAGAGCTCAAGGTTTAAATTAGAGAGATAAAATTATTTTGAGAGGCATGCTTTTCCTGTCAACGAAAATGACCGAGAATTCCCAATATCTTCCATGCTAGACACATTATAGGCAGTTCCCAAACAAAAAATAAAGTTTATTTCCTTTCCACCATTCTTTCACAATCCATGGCTAGCCGTATTCACGGGTGCCCTCCATACCAACACTTTCCAAGGAATTTATTATTGTCATAATATTATCATTGTATATTTTTTTCATTTCATTTCGGGACTGGGCATCCCTATTACCTTGCCACTTTCTCGTGCAATGACAAGTGAATAAACACTCATCGTGAGAATAACACACCTAGCATGGAAAATATTGGCCACCCCCTGCCGCTTCATGAGTGGTACAGGCACACAAAACAGAAAATTATTTTTGAAAGATTAGAGTTGGCACATGCAAATTTACTTGGAACGGCATAGAAATACCGCATATAGGTAGGTATGGTGGACTCATTTGGCACAACTTTGAGTTTAAGGAGTTGGATGCACAAGCAGCATTCCCGCTTAGTGCAAATGAAGGCTAGCAAATAGGTTGAGAAGCGACCAACCAAAAAGCAAAAACGGTCATAAACATGCATTGAACATAACTAACACTGAATAATGCACCATAAGTAGGATATAATTTCGTTGCATAACTATTGAATTTATGTGCATGCACAGGGAATCACAAACCTTAACACCAATATTCTTAGTAAACCACAATTACTCACTAACATGACTCACATATTATCATCTCCATATCGCAAAACTATTGCAAGGAATCAAACTTATCATATCCAATGATCTATATGAAAGTTTTTATTATATCCCTCTTGAATATTCATCACTTTGGGACCAAATTCATATCTTGTGCAAATTACCATTACTATTATCAACTCTCAAAAAGATATAAGTGAAGCATGAGAGTGCAAATATTTCTTCAAAATTTTAATATTATCAACTCTCAAAATAATATAAGTGAAGCATGAGAGTGCATGTATTTCTTCGAAATATAATCACCGCCGTGCTCAAAAAGATATAAGTGAAGCACTAGAGCAACTGCCTAGCTCAAAAGATTTAAGTGAAGCACATAGAGTATTCTAACAAATCATGATAAACGTGCGGCTCTCTCAAATGAGTGTGTTCAGCAAAGATGATTGTGATAAACTAAAAAGAAAACAAAACAAAGACTCATATAATACATGACGCTCCAAGCAAAACTCATGATATGTGACGAATAAAAATATAGCTCCAAGTAAAATTACCGATAGTTGGTAGAAGAAAGAGGGGATGCCTTCCAGGGCATACCCAAGCTTAGTTGCTTGGGAGTCCTTGAATATTACCTTGGGGTGCCTTGGGCATCCCCAAGCTTAGGCCCTTGCCACTTCTTATTCCTTCATCCATCGTGATCTCACCCAAAACTTGAAAACTTCAATCACACAAAACTCAACAAAACCTTCGTGAGATCCGTTAGTATAACAAACAAATCTTTAACTTTAAGTACTATAGTAAATTGATTCATATTTAATATTGGAATAATGCTACTGTACTCCAACTTCTCCATGACTCATACCCCCCGATACAATCCATAGATTCATCAAAATAAGCAAACTATGCAACAAAAACAGAATCTGTCTAAAACAGAATAATCTGTAAAGATATATTTAAAATCTATACTTATGTAACTCCAAAAATTCTGAAAAATTAGGAAAAAGTGGAAAATTCATATACCAATACTGTGTAAAAATTTCAGATTTTTCTGACACTACAGTACAGAACTAAAATTCCAGCACTGGATGCAAAACTTTCTGTTTTCCAAACAGCATCAATTATACTATCTTCCAAATCATCCCAAAGGCTTTACTTGGCACAAACACTAATTAAAACATAAAAAGACAATCATAATAGTAGCATAATTGTGTGTACACACAAAAACAGAAGGTAAAAAAGCAAAAAATTATTTTATTCATTGGGTTGCCTCCCAACTAGCGCTATTGTTTTATGCCCCTAGCTAGGCATAATGCATAGTTTCAAGTGTTGTCATCTTTGTTCTTCTATTCTAAGGGTGTGTTCTCATCAGGAGGGGATAATTCAGTCAAATCAACAGAATCATAATTATCTATAGATTCATGCATATCATTATTCTCTTCCAAAGCAGCAGACATTCTCTCAATAAATTCTTTAACATAGGCATTAGAAGCATAGTTTTCATAGCAATATTTAAGTATGTCAAAATTTTCAGATTTGTAGAGAGTAACATCATACTTTTCAATAAAAGAAGCAACTTCATAAGCACCCTTAAAAGCAACAAATTCTTCAATTTGTTCGATATCATAGTAATTATAAACACCCTTGGCATAAGAAGACAAGATTTCATTATCATTAAACTCACATAGATAGGGAAGGTGTTTTTTAGGATTCTTAGAGCAACAAGTAAAATCATAAATTTTACATAGATTCCAAGCATAGCATAGCAAACAATTTATTTGTCTCCATAAGAGTCTCCCCTTTTGAGACAAACGGTGACGCACAAAATGAGCATGCTCATCTAATGATTTTCCCTCAACCAAACTAGTTGGGGTTTCAGCACGAGCACAAATAGATCGAAGATGACCCAAATAGAAAACTTTATGTGGATCCATAGTCATCTTAAATTTTTTGCTTTCATTTTCTGTTTTTGAGTGTGCACACATGAAGGCAAAAAGCAAGCAAACGAGCAAAAAGGCAAACGGAAAATATTTTTGTATTTTTGTAAAAACTTTTTAGAAGTGGGGGAGATGAAAACGAGAGGCAAAGGCAAATAAAGTAAATGCAAGGAGATGAAAGTTTTATGCGTAGGTACTTGATAGATGTTGATGATGTCTCCCCGGCAACGGCGCCAGAAATTCTTCCTGCTACTTGTGAGCTGCGTTGGGATTTCCCCGAAGAGGAGGGGATGATGCAGTACAGTACAGATAAGTATTTCCCTCAGTTATGAAACCAAGGTTATCAATCCAGTAGGAGAATCATGCAACAACTCGTTAGCAACACCTGGACAGAAAATAACAAATCCTCGCACCCAACGCGAACAAGGGGTTGTCAATTCCTTGGCGGTTAATTGCAAGATTAAATTGTATGGTGATAGATAGATAGATCGGAAAAAAATACAAAATAAAATAAATAAAGTAAAATTGCAGCAAAGTATTTTTAGGGTTTTAGTATATGATAAAGATAGACCCGGGGGCCATAGTTTTCACTAGAGGCTTCTCTCTTGAAAATAGCATACGGTGGGTTGCTACTTGTAGCTTGCGTTGGTTTTATCCCCGAAGAGGAAGGGATGATGCAGCACAACAGAGGTAAGTATTTCCCTCAGTTATGAAACCAAGGTTATCAATCTATAAGGAGAACCACACAACACCTCGTTAGCAGTACCTGCACACAAACAACAAATCCTTGCACCCAACGCAAACGAGGGGTTGTCAATCCCTCGGCGGTTAATTGCAAGATTAAATTGTATGTGATAGATAGATAGATAGAAACAAAAATACAAAATAAAATAAATAAAAGAAATGGCAGCAATATTTTTAGGGTTTTAGTAATTTGATTTAGATAGACCCGGGGGACCATAGTTTTCACTAGAGGCTTCTCTCAAGAAAATAGCATACGGTGGGTAGACAAATTACTGTTGGGCAATTGGTAGAAAAGCAAATAATAATGACGATATCCAAGGCAATGATCATGTATATAGGCATCACGTCCGAGACAAGTAGACCGACTCCTGCCTGCATCTACTACTATTACTCCACACATCGACCGCTATCCAGCATGCATCTAGTGTATTAAGTCCATAAAGAACGGAGTAACGCCTTAAGAACGATGACATGATGTAGACAAGATAAACTCACGTATGATAAACCCCATCTTTTTACCCTTAATAGCAACGATACATACGTGTTATGTCCCTTTCTGTCACTGGGATTGAGCACCGCAAGATCGAACCCATTACAAAGCACCTCTTCCCATGGCAAGATAAATCAATCTAGTTGGCCAAACCAAATCAATAGATCGGAGAAGAAATACAAGGATATAATAATCATGCATAAAAGAGATCAGAGAAGACTCAAATAATATTCATGGATAATCTGATCATAAACTCACAATTCATCGGATCCCAACAAACACACCGCAAAAAGTGATTACATCGGATAGAACTCCAAGAACCTCGAGGAGAACATTGTATTGAAGATCAAAAAGAGAGAAGAAGCCATCTAGCTACTAACTATGGACCCGAAGGTCTGTGGTAAACTACTCACGCATCATTGGAAGGGCAGCAAGGTTGATGTAGAGCCCCTCCGTGATCGATTCCCCCTCCAGCGGAGTATCGGAGAAGGCCTCCAGATGGGATCTCTCGAGAACAGAAACTTGCGGCGGTGGAAAAAGTATTTCGTGGACTCCCTTGAGGGTTTCTAATTTTTTCTGAATTTATAGTGGAGGAATTAGGTCAAACGGAGCTCTGTGGGCCCCACGAGGTACCAGGGCGCGCCTGCCCCCCCAGGCGTGCCCTGGTGCCTCATGGGCACCCCCTGGGGCTTCTGGCCTCCTCTCGAATCTTCTAGTGTTTATCTTGTCCAGAAAAAAATCTCTAAAAAGTTTCGTGGCATTTGGACTTCGTTTGGTATTGATTTTATGTAAAATAAAAACAAGGCAGAAAACAGCAACTGGCACTGGGCACTAAGTTAATAGGTTAGTCTCCAAAAATGATATATAATTGCTGTAAATGAGTATAAAAACATCCAAGATTGATAATATAACAGCATGGAATAATAAAAAATTATAGATACGTTGGAGACGTATCATGGGTAAACAAATTACTGTTGGGCAATTGATAGAAAAGCTAATAATCATGATGATATCCAAGGCAATGATCATGTATATAGGCATCATGTCCGAGACAAGTAGACCGACTCCTGCCTGCATCTACTACTATTACTCCACACATCGTCCGCTATCCAGCATGCATCTAGAGTATTAAGTTCATAAAGAACGGAGTAACGCCTTAAGCAAGATGACATGATGTAGACAAAAACTCACGCATGAATAAACCCCATCCTTTTATCCTTAATAGCAACGATACAATACGTGTCATGTCCCTTTCTGTCACTGGGATTGAGCACCGCAAGATCGAACCCATTACAAAGCACCTCTCCCATTGCAAGATAAATCAATCTAGTTGGCCAAACCAAATCAATAGATCGGAGAGAAATACGAAGCTATAACAATCATGCATAAAAGAGTTAAGAGAAGACTCAAATAATATTCATGGATAATCTGATCATAAACTCACAATTCATCGGATCCCAACAAACACACCGCAAAAAGTGGTTACATCGGATAGAACTCCAAGAACATCAAGGAGAACATTGTATTGAAGATCAAATAGAGAGAAGAAGCCATCTAGCTACTAACTATGGACCCGAAGGTCTGTGGTAAACTACTCACGCATCATCGGAAGGGCAGCAAGGTTGATGTAGAGCCCCTCCGTGATCGATTCCCCCTCCGGCAGAGTGCCGGAAAAGGCCTCCAGATGGGATCTCTCGAGAACAGAGACTTGCGGCGGCGGAAAAAGTATTTCGTGGACTCCTCTGTTGGTTTCCTGATTTTAGAGAATTTATAGAGGTGGAATTAGGTCAAACAGAGCAGAGGTGGGCCCATGAGGCACCAGGGCGCGCCACCCCCCTAGGGCGCGCCCTGGTGGCTCGTGGCCACCTCCTCTGGCTTCTGGCCCTCTTCTGAAGCTTCTAGTGTCTCTTATGTCCAGAAAAAAATCTCCAAAAAGTTTTGTGGCATTTGGACTTCGTTTGGTACTGATATTCTGGAAAACCAAAAACAGGCAAAAAACAGCAACTGGCACTGGGCACTAAGTTAATAGGTTAGTCCCAAAAAATGATATATAATTGCTTGTAAGTGTATATAAAACATCCAAGATTGATACTATAATAGCATGGAACAATAAAAAATTATAGATACGTTGGAGACGTATCACGTGCCGGCTTCTACTGCGACTTGGATGAGGGGTAGAGTGCAGCCGGTGCTGACTATGAGAGTAATTTGCCTGCTGTGTTACTGCTGTCTTCAATATCTCGATGGCATTCCTAGCCTGAATCTGAATAGGACTGTTTCCTTCAATCAGAATCACCGCTAAGTTATGGGTCGCCGCCAATACATTATCTACTGGGTTGGAATAATGTCCAATTGGGGTCTGGAAACGACGAGGCGGCAACTGTTGTTACTGCTGGATCTGTGGCGGCGGCTGAACCGACGGTTGCCGCTGAGTCGGCGACTGTTGCTGAACCGGCGGCTGCTGCTACAACGGGGGCCCGTCCGGGGACACAACACCAGCCCCCGGGTTTACCGGAGCAGACGGATCACGCGGATTGCAAAACAGCTGAGTCGGCACAATATGGGCTGGAAGTCGGCTCTGGTGTCTCCTCTGGTGAACAATATCCGACTCACTCTGACGGCGGCTGAGATAAAGGGCCTCAGCTTCTAGGCGCTGCGTTTCCTCGGCGATGCGAGCCTGCATTTTCGCCATGCAGGTGTTTTCTGCATTAATATCCTCCTGGATCTTGGTTAACTGCTCGCGACACTTTGTAATTTCTGCATTGCACGCGGCAGTGTTCTCTGCAGTCACCGGCTCTGCCAAAAGAGTCCCGAGGGTGGCCATCATCTCGAAGAGCGCCTGTGCCCCGGTTTTCTTAGCGCCGGCGGCACCTGAGCCGGTCGCACCCGAGCCGGCAATGGTAAGATTCTGACCCGCCGCCGGATCTGCCGGGTCGCGGAGCTGATTCTGGGTTCCAGCCATGTAAACCGCAGCAAAACGAGCCGACTTGTGGGACTCCAGAAAAATTTCCTCGTCGGAGTGACCTCCTAACTTACCATAAAAAAGGGGACAGATTGACTCAGTCTCCCCCATAGACGACTCGCCATCAGAATAAGCGAGCGTGTCATCGCCGGATACTGAATTTTCTGGCAGGGCCACCCCCTCGGTGAAACCCACAAAGGCATGCGTCCGGCCGGCTCTCGGCGGGCCGGGTCTCGCCTGGCAGGGACTGGCGTGGCGGGCCGACTCAGTGTTGGTGATGACATCCAACCTTGTGGCTGACTCGCCGATGACACCGATGAAGACATGGATCTTGCCGAAGGGAACCCGGTACCCGTACTCGATTGAGTCGGCCTCGGGACCCCAGCCAGAATCATCGATGTAGAGCTTGCCATGGCGACTTTTGGTCATCTGACCGATCGCGTATCCCTCGATCCCTGAAGGAGCTCCCGACAAGAGCTCAGCTCCACCGTGCGATGGCCCCATGGTGGGCGCCAACTGTCATGGTTTTGTCACGGCGGATGTCCTCGAGAAAGGACTTAGTCGTGAGGCCATCGCAGTTGCATGGAAGCTTGAACGGGGTTGAACGGAAAGAGGGAGACGGATTTACCCAGGTTTGGCCCCTCACGGTGGAGGTAAAAGCCTACTCCTGCTTGATTGATATTGTTTTGGATCTCGATTACAAGGGTGCGGATTCGCTAACCTAGCTCTCGAGAGATTGCAACTTAGTCTTTTCGTCCTAGGGTCTCCCCTTTATATAACAGGTTAAGTCCCTAGGCTTACATGAGATTCTGGGTCGTATTGTCAACCCGTATCCTATTCTAACTCCTGTTCATCGTTCTCTCCAAGTTAGAAGTTTCCATCAGAACCTTCCCATCAAGCCGGCCCACCGAGCTTCTCCACGAGCCGGCCCTTAGCCGGGTCTCTTTGCCGGCCGTCAATCTCTTCCTTGTTGTATTTCAGAAGGAGCATCAAGTGTTGATGGTCAATAAAACCACTAGTTTCAAGAAAAATGGCAAGGGTAAGAAGGGTAACTCCAAGAAGAGTGGCAAAGCAGTTGCTCCTCTCGTGAAGAAACCCAAAGCTGGACCCAAACCAGAAACTGTGTGTTTTCATTGCAAGGGAACTGGACACTGGAAGCGGAATTGCCCCAAGTATTTGGCTGACAAGAAGGCGGCCAACAACAAACAAGGTATATATGATATACATGTTATTGATGTGTACCTTACCAACTCTCGTTGTAGTGCCTGGGTATTTGATACCGGTGCGGTTGCTCATATTTGCAACTCAAAACAGGAACTGCGGAATAGACGGAGGCTGGCAAAGGACGAAGTGACGATGCGCGTGGGAAATGGTTCCAAGGTTGATGTGATCGCCGTCGGCACGCTCGCTTTTCGATTATCGTCGGGATTAGTGATGAACCTAAATAAGTGTTATTTGGTGCCTGCGTTAAGCATGAACATTATATCTGGATCTTGTTTATTGCGAGACGGTTACTCATTTAAATCAGAGAATAATGGTTGTTCTATTTATATGAGTAATATCTTTTATGGTCATGCACCCAATGTGAGGGGTTTATTCTTATTGAATCTCGATAGTAATGTTACACATGTTCATAACATTGATGCCAAAAGATGTAGAATTGATAATGATAATACCACTTTCTTGTGGCACTGCCGTTTAGGTCATATTGGCGTAAAACGCATGAGGAAGCTCCATGCTGATGGACTTTTGGAGTCACTTGATTTTGAATCACTTGACACATGTGAGCCATGCCTCATGGGCAAGATGACTAAAACTCCGTTCTCTGGAACAATGGAACGGGCAAGTGACTTATTGGAAATCATACATACTGATGTGTGCGGTCCGATGAGCATTGAGGCGCGCGGTGGTTATCGTTACTTTCTCACCTTCACTGATGACTTAAGTAGATATGGGTATATTTACTTAATGAAACACAAGTCTGAAACATTTGAAAAGTTCAAACAATTTCAGAGTGAAGTTGAGAATCATCGTAACAAGAAGATTAAATTCCTACGATCTGATCGAGGAGGAGAATATCTGAGTTATGAGTTTGGCAGTCACTTAAGACAGTGTGGAATTGTTTCACAATTAACACCGCCTGGAACACCACAGCGTAATGGTGTGTCCGAACGTCGTAATCGAACCTTATTGGATATGGTGCGATCTATGATGTCTCTTGCCGATTTGCCACTATCGTTTTGGGGTTATGCATTAGAGACAGCTGCATTCACTTTAAATAGGGCACCATCGAAATCCGTTGAGACGACGCCATATGAACTTTGGTTTGGCAAGAAGCCAAAGCTGTCGTTTCTTAAAGTTTGGGGATGTGATGCTTATGTCAAAAAGCTTCAGCCTGAAAAGCTGGAACCCAAAGCGGAGAAATGCGTCTTCATAGGATACCCAAAAGAGACAGTTGGGTATACCTTCTACCTCAGATCCGAAGGCAAAGTGTTTGTCGCTAAAAACGGAACATTTCTTGAGAAAGAGTTTCTCTCGAAAGAATTGAGTGGGAGGAAGATAGAACTTGATGAGGTTGTTGAACCTTTACTTCAACCTGATAGTAGCGCAGCGCAGAAAGTTGTTTCTGTGGAGCCTACATTAGCTGAAGAGGAAGTTAATGATGATGATCATGAAGCTTTGGATCAAGTTGCTATCGAACCTCGTAGGTCGACAAGGACGCGTACTGCTCCCGAGTGGTACGGCAACCCTGTCTTAGAGGTCATGTTGTTAGACAACGATGAACCTACGAGCTATGGAGAAGCGATGATGGGCCCGGATTCCGAGAAGTGGTTAGAGGCCATGAAATCCGAGATGGGATCCATGTATGAAAACAAAGTATGGACTTTGGAAGTATTACCTGAAGGGCGTAAGGCCATTCAGAACAAATGGATCTTTAAGAGGAAGACGGACGCGGACGGTAATGTCACCGTCTATAAAGCTCGACTTGTGGCAAAGGGTTTTTCACAAGTTCAAGGAGTTGACTACGATGAGACCTTCTCACCCGTAGCGATGCTTAAGTCCGTCAGAATCATGTTAGCAATAGCTGCCTTTTTCGATTATGAAATTTGGCAGATGGATGTCAAAACAGCGTTCCTTAACGGTTACCTTAAGGAAGAGTTGTATATGATGCAACCAGAAGGTTTTGTCGATCCAGAGAATGCTGACAAAGTTTGCAAACTCCAGCGATCCATTTATGGACTGGTGCAAGCATCTCGGAGTTGGAATCTTCGCTTTGATGAAGTGATCAAAGCGTTCGAGTTTATACAAGTTTACGGAGAAGCTTGTATTTACAAGAAAGTGAGTGGGAGCTCTATAGCGTTTCTAATATTATATGTGGATGACATATTGCTGATTGGAAACAATATAGAAATGTTGGAAAGCGTGAAGGAATATTTGAACAAGAGTTTTTCAATGAAGGACCTAGGAGAAGCTGCTTTCATATTAGGCATCAAGATCTATAGAGATAGATCAAGACGCTTAATAGGACTTTCACAAAGCACATACCTTGATAAGATTTTGAAGAAGTTCAAAATGGATCAGTCCAAGAAGGGGTTCTTGCCTGTTTTGCAAGGTGTGAAGTTGAGTAAGACTCAATGCCCAGTGACTGCAGAAGATAGAGAAAAGATGAGTGTCATCCCCTATGCTTCGGCCATAGGCTCTATCATGTATGCAATGCTGTGCACAAGACCCGATGTCAGCCTTGCCATAAGTATGGTCGGAAGGTTTCAAGGTGATCCAGGAATGGAACACTGGACGGCGGTCAAGAATATCCTGAAGTACCTGAAAAGGACTAAGGACATGTTTCTCGTTTATGGAGGTGATCAAGAGCTCGTCGTAAAGGGTTACGTCGATGCAAGCTTTGACACTGATCCGGATGACTCTAAGTCGCAAACCGGATACGTATTTATTCTTAATGGGGGTGCGGTTAGCTGGTGCAGTTCCAAGCAAAGCGTGGTAGCTGATTCTACATGCGAAGCGGAGTACATCGCTGCCTCGGAGGCGGCGAAGGAAGGTGTCTGGATGAAGGAGTTCATGACAGATCTTGGAGTAGTGCCTAGTGCACTTGACCCAATGACTCTGTTTTGTGATAATACTGGTGCCATTGCTCTAGCCAAGGAACCAAGATTTCACAAGAGGACCAGACACATAAAGCGACGTTTCAATTCCATCCGCGATTACATCAAGGAGGACGACATAAATATTTGCAAAGTACACACGGATCTAAATGTTGCAGATCCGATGACTAAACCTCTTCCAAGGGCTAAACATGAACAACACCAGAACTGCATGGGTGTTCGATTCATTACAATGTAAATCACATAGTGATGTGAACTAGATTATTGACTCTAGTGCAAGTGGGAGACTGTTGGAAATATGCCCTAGAGGCAATAATAAATTGGTTATTATTATATTTCCTTGTTCATGATAATCGTTTATTATCCATGCTATAATTGTATTGATTGGAAACTCAAATACATGTGTGGGTACATAGACAACACTGTGTCCCTAGTAAGCCTCTAGTTGACTAGCTTGTTGATCAAAGATGGTTAAGGTTTCCTAGCCATGGACATGAGATGTCATTTGATAACGGGATCACATCATTAGGAGAATGATGTGATGGACAAGACCCAAACTGTAAACGTAGCATTTGATCGTGTCAGTTTATTGCTATTGTTTTCTGCATGTCAAGTATCTGTTCCTTTGACCATGAGATCATGCAACTCACTGACACCGGAGGAATACCTTGTGTGTATCAAACGTCGCAACGTAACTGGGTGACTATAAAGGTGCTCTACAGGTATATCCGAGGGTGTCTGTTGGGTTGGCATGGATCAAGACTGGGATTTGTTACTCCGTATGACGGAGAGGTATCTCAGGGCCCACTCGGTAATACAACATCACAATGAGCCTTGCAAGCAATGTGACTAAAGTGTTAGCCGCGAGATCTTGTATTACGGAACGAGTAAAGAGACTTGCCGGTAACGAGATTGAACTAGGTATAGTGATACCGACGATCGAATCTCGGGCAAGTAACATACCGAAGAACAAAGGGAACAGCATACGGGATTAACTGAATCCTTGACATAGAGGTTCGACCGATAAAGATCTTCGTAGAATATGTAGGAGCCAATATGGGCATCCAGGTCCCGCTATTGGTTATTGGCCGTAGAGGTGTCTCGGTCATGTCTACATAGTTCTCGAACCCGCAGGGTCTACACACTTAACGTTTGGTGACGATTAGTATAATTGAGTTATTATGTTGGTGACCGAAAGTTGTTCGGAGTCCCGGATAAGATCCCGGACATGACGAGGATCTCCGGAATAGTCCGGAGGTAAAGATTGATATATGTGATAATAGTGTTTTGATCTCCGGAAGGGTTCCGGAGTTCACCGGAAGGGGTTCCGGATGTTTACCGAAGTGTTCGGGTGCAGCAACACTTTATATGGGCCAAAGGGATAAAGCCCACGAGGTAATGGAAAGTGCAAAAAGTAGTTTTGCTGCCGCGTAAGCGGTACTACCGCTTGTGTGAAGCGGTACTACCGCCCGAGCGGTACTACCGCTTGTGTGAAGCGGTACTACCGCCCAAGCGGTACTACCGCTTGTGAGCGGTACTACCGCTTGTGCGCGGCTGTGCACGGTTCGGCAGGGATCCGAGTTGGACTCTTTTCCTGCGGGCCAAACCGACCTTGTGCGGGCAAAACCGACCTAGAGGAGGCTTTTACTCCAAGTTTAGACCCCAAGGCTCAACATATAAATAGAGGGGCAGGGCTAGCACACGGGATACATCAAGATTTCCCCAAGCCGTGTGCGGCAACCCTAACCCTCTAGTTCCTCCGTCATAATCTCCATAGCGCTTGGCGAAGCCCTGCAGAGATTGTTCCTCACCACCATCACCACGCCGTCGTGCTGCTGGAACTCAACCACTACTTCACCATCGCTCGCTGGATCGAGGAGGTGAAGGCGTCATCAAGCCGTACGTGTGTTGAACGCGGAGGTGCCGTCCGTTCGGTACTAGATCGGAAGGATCGTGATTGGATCGCGGGACGCTCGGCGATTTGGATCGCGAAGACGTTCGACTACATCAACCGCGTTTCTTAAACGCTTCCGCTTAGCGATCTACAAGGGTATGTAGATTCACTCTCCCTCTCGTAGATGCTCATCACCATGGATAGATCTTGTGTGTGCGTAGGAAAATTTTTGTTTCCCATGCAACGTTTCCCAACACATACACTCGCCATCTTCGTTAAAACCGACTTGGAACTTGGACATATCCAACCCGTGGGCAATTTTGGTAGCAGTGGGCCGGGTTTCTCGCACACAATGCGTGAAATCCGCCTTGGTGAAAGGCGTGTTATCAGCATTCAACTCTGGGAACCCGTCTGCAAGAAGAGCCGGCTCCATCTCTGCGTGGTATGCCTTGGCTAGTGCAAGCATGCTCATTGCCCCTTGTCTGCAAGCTGACATCTTGAGTTCCCTGATCCATTCTGGAATCGTGGAGAAGTCATTGATCATATCCATGATCTTGCGAGGGGGACCCGGCACATTCTTGGCAGCCATTAAGCAATGTACTCCTCCCACATACAGCTGCTCCAGAAATTTGTAGATGGCTTGCAGCTTTTTAAGTGGGAGT
The DNA here is from genome assembly GCA_039707655.1 of Elymus sibiricus. Lineage (NCBI taxonomy): Eukaryota > Viridiplantae > Streptophyta > Magnoliopsida > Poales > Poaceae > Elymus > Elymus sibiricus. Next base: position 70,631,838 of record CM077670.1, read on the forward strand.
TCTCGAAGACAAGAGCTCTTTCGACCTATATTCAACCAACATCAACACTGTCAGTAACCCGGATTTTTCGTTCAAAACACAATATGGCAAGATTGAAGGCACTAGTAAAACTTACCAAAGATAGCCACACACATCTGAGTAATGTGGTCCTTAAGAGTATTGAGCTCTTGGGTCACCAGCACAAGCTTTGACTCGGCCTCTTGAGTACGTTTCAGCAAGCTTGCCTTTTCATCAGGCAAAGTGGTCTTGGCCTTCTCCAAAGAGTCTGTGCATTTGAGCAGGGATTCCTGGAAGTCAGAGGACAGCTTTTCAGCCGTCTCTCGTAATTTCTTCTCAGTCTTTACTTGTTTCTTCAACCCAGCAATTTCTGTGTCGGCTTGACTCAACATTTCCTGCATAAGTAAGAGTGGGTTATATTATTTTTCAAACAAAGTCCCAAGTCGCTGCAGGTTTGCGACCCGGCACTTGGGGGGCTACGGAATATCTGATTTTACTCTAAATTCACCAACAAGGGTATTCATAAGTGCGAGTCCCGAGTCGCCGCAGGCAACTGACCCGGCACTTGGGGGCTACACTACTCCATTCAAGATTCTACAAATTTTCTGAAGTCCCAAGTCGCTGCAGGCATGCGACCCGGAACTTGGGGGCTATAACATTCAGTTGTTTAAACAGGTCATAGGCTCAACTAAAGACCCGACCCATCACATAATGATGAGCCGGCCCTTGGGGACTACCATTTGCTCCTACGAAGACTGAAATATCTTAACAGAACAAGTGCCAGTTCACTATTAGTAGTGACCCGACACTTGGGGGCTACGAGTAAGTAAAGGGTAATTATTAATTGGCTGAATGGCGACTCAGGTGTGAAGACCCAGATTTTTTAGAAGTTATAATCAAACAGACAAGTCTTAAGTTATCACTACTTTCTAAACTTCAGACTTGGGGGCTACATAAATATATATATATATATATATATATGAGAAGGAACAACAAGTATACCTCATATTTTCTCTTCAACAGATTCACCATTGCACCTTCAGTTTCCCGGCTCTCAGATAGCTGGGTCAGATAGCTTTGATGGAGAGAATTCACATCCAAATTCTCAAATGACTCCAAATGAAGGCTAGCTTTTCCTTTGTCGCGGCATGGCGACTCATCCTTGGCCACTATTTTTGCCAAGGCGGTCGAAGTCTCAGGTGGAGCACCATGGCTTTCACCAGTGATCACTATGTTATCCTGTGCCTTTTCAGCAGGCTTCTCCAGGGCTGGATCTTCTCTTTTTTCCTCCATAACAGTAGTGGGAGGAGCTTGAGCGGGGCTAACCAGGTCATCCTGGTGAGCCGGCTCATCTTGACCAGCCGGGTCATCCTGATTTTCCGGGTTATCCACCATCGCATCATGAGAAGGGATTCCCATCTCAATGCCAGCCATGGCGGCAGAAGAATCGACAACTTTCTTCTTCGCAAAAGCTTTGGCCCTGGATCAACAAAGACATGTGTTCAATAACTAAAGAGAGCATGTTACAGATTGACAAAGTTTTACAGAACTTACCCAATGTTGATGGTAAAAGCTGGCATCTGGCTAGCGCTAGATTCGTCAAACGAAGGCGAAGTCGTCTGGTATGCCGAGTCAGAACGATCCAGCGGTTTCTTAAATTTGCCGGCTCTGGGGCAAGAGGATGTTGGACTTGCACGCACTTGAATACGAGCCCGACGTGGAGACCTCTCGTATGAGAGGCCATCAGAGAGTTCGCCAGAGCTGCTCCGAGTCTTCCTCTTCAGATTTTCAGCATGCTGCGTGTTCTTCAAAGATATGTTTTTGTCTAAGTAAGCCGATGGGTGTGAAAACGGTACCTTACGGACTGCCAGCCGGGTCTTTCTTTGACCTAGGGTTTCCAAGTCAGAGGTAGATGGAGTTACCTCTGTCTCGCTGGCTCTGCTAGTCCCGATCAGTTCCTGAGAAGAGTTGGCGTCAGCAAGTTTATTATGAAGACGGCCAAGTGAGTCAAGTTCTTCTACCTCATCTTCTTCCTCTTCTTCCACTTCATCTAGTGTGCCATCCTTAGGAGGAGTGGGAGTTTGAGGCTCAGTTTTCCACCAATCAACGTTCTCCTGAGTAAATGTAAGCCGGCATATCAAAGGAAAGCAAAGGAAATTGCACAAGTTTCAAAACAAAGAAAAAGGCGGCTTACCTCAGGTGCCGAGTTACCAGCATAGAAAGGGGCAAGGCCCACAAGAGCGATCTTATCACGAGTCTCACCAAGAAGCTTTTTGATGGCCTTCATGAGATCACTAGAAGACAGGTTGCAGTCACTCAAACGAAAGCCATCTTCTACCTCGCCAGTGTATTCATGCATCAGCCGGGTTCTGAAGCTGAGGGGTTGAATCCGCCAGCTTATCTAGCACCAGGTTAGATCAACCGCCGAGAGGCCATGAGCTATCAAGGCGTTGATTTTGGGATAAATGGACTCTAGCGCCGCTCTCTCTTCTACGGACCCGTAGGAGGCAAACTGTTTGGTAGATTCAAGCCGGTTATGTCTGTAACCTGGCAATGGATTCTGCTGATCCGGAGAAGTATCTTTGCAGTAAAACCAAGTTTTCTGCCATCCTTTTGGATGACTCGCCAACTTCATATCGAGAAAGGCACAGTTCCTTCGCCTCTAGATAGTGACCCCTCCACACTCCAGACTTGGTCTCCCACTGCATTCAGTCTGTCTGTTACAATAAAATAATTCTTGGAAGAGGCTGCCAGTTGGCTCCATCTGAAGGTAAACTTCACAGAAGACTTGAAAGTTGCTCAGATTGAGAACTGAGTTAGGAGCAAGGTCTTGGGGTCTGATATCATAGAAATGGATGATGTCATGGAAAAACTTGGAACCCGGCGGACGAAAGCCCCTGTCCAAATGATCTGCGAAGATGACAATTTCATTTTGACCCGGCACTGGCCGAGTCTCCTCCTCTGGAACCCGCCATTCGATTTGATCCTTGGCCGGTAGTGATCCCAGTTTTACAAGCTCATTGAGCATGAGCTCTGTCATACAAGATTTGGTCTAGTTGGCGGCCTTGCTAACCACCGGCTTGACAACATTTGACCCTCTCTTGGGAGCCATGGACCTAGTTCGCATAAAAAAAAACAAGCTACAAGATGAGAAGGACAACCATAAGCCGGCTGAGAGCATGTGCACTATGAGTATTAAAATTAACCGAGGATGTTTAAAGTATAAGCCGACAGTAAAGACAATTGAAGATAGGTTTGAGTTGTCTAAAAAGCGAGCCGACAGAATTACAGAGCAATTCCCGGGTCAAAGCGGCCACAAACAACTGCTGTTCAGATTCAGCTATAGTTATGGATCCAATAAAGGCTAAGAAAATAAGGAAGATAAAAGCCCTAGTCATGTCGGTAGCCGTGGGATTGCCATGAAAGAGATCTACTACGATGATAAAACTGATTCAAAACAAAGGCAAATCGGCTGCGGAGTTGCTATGAAGTGCGCTGGTTGATAAATCTATGAACGGGTTGCGGCCATTATCTAGATGAACTACGAACGAACTACGATGAACTCCAAATAGCAAAAACGGTGGAGATAATGAGGGCTTACAGATCTGAGAAGAAGAAGTTGAAGGTCTTGAGCTTCGTGGTCGCGGCCGCGGCGGACTTCGGTGAGCGCTAGCGACGGCGTCGATGGAGTGGTCCTTGTCGGCGGCTGGGGTCGGAGAACTTGAGGAGCGCAAGGACGAAGGAAGCGAGAGGAGGAAGAAGGCACACGCGTGAGGGTAAAAATGAATGAGGGGCAGTTGCTGGCCTATTTATAGGCTGGGTAAGAACCCAAGTGGCGCGGTAACCCCTAGGTGGGTTCAGTAACTTTTTGCTCAAAGGGCGCCTCGATTTTCGCGTTGACAAGATTTAACATATCCACTCAAAGATTCGTTATGAGGTCATGGACGTGTGTCAGAGTTGTTAAGATGATGTCATGATATGAAGCAGCAGAATCGCTAAGTGTGGAAAAGCTACGAGACCCGACAATATTTGGATTTTGAGACAGAGACCCAGTTGGATAATTTAAAAGGAGAAGAAATGACAAAGGTTGAAGAGACGAAGCAGGTGCCGGCTCTGAAGGATTCTAGACCCGGGGTATCACCTTTCATACATTTTTCTTGCCTTATCTTCAGGATGGAGTTTAGCATGGATAAATCCAAACTAAACTGGGGGCTAATGTTGGAGATATTCCCCCTGGATGAGACCCGGTACAGTGTGACCTGGTCTTCGAGCTTGAATGATCCGAGAGTCACACTGTTTACGGGTCACGAAGCAGCCAAGTTAGAAGAGAGGCCGAAAGGCCCAAAATGAGACCCGGCCCAGGGATGCCGGCTCTCGTATGAACCATACGGGGCGGCTCACGAAGAGGCTCAGGAGAAGACTTCCTAACTTGGGAAGCACCATCATTAAGAGATAGAGTAGGATACGAGTTAACAGTACGACCCGGAATCACTTGTAACCCAGGGACCTTACTATTATATAAAGAGGGGTTCCTAGGACTTAGAATGTTAAGTCACAAACCCTCGAGAGTTAGGTTAGCGAATCAGCACCCTTGTAATCGAGATCATCATCAATATCAATCAAGCAGGAGTAGGCTTTTACTTTCACCGTGAAGGGCCGAACCTGGGTAAACCCGTGTCTCTCGATTCCGATCAACCCGTCTAAGCCACCTCCTAGTTGCGATGGCCTCACTCCTTAGTTCTTTTCCAAGGACATCTGCCGTGACAAAACCACGACACAAAATGGTAAGTTGGACAACAACACCGGGTGCTGTCTATGCCTACATCCATTTGCCACCGCCTAGAAGCCTAGTCCAGAACCGCTGCCCAAACCAATCTAGGTAGGGACTTTTCATAACATAGACGCAGACTCCTCCCACTTAACGCACATCGTCACACGGCTTGAAATAAATTCAGAAAAATGCGATCACCGATGTATGTCTATGACTTAAACTCTGGTTGGTTGGGGATACCATTATCCTTCTAACCATTTAACCACAAGTTTGTTTGCGTGTTCATTTTTTTAAAATAATGTTCATTTCACGGATATTCTATATCGGACGGATGGCTTTTTTTTTTCCATAAAAGAGGAGATCGGACGGCTCAAAAGAGAAGACGGCCAAAGGAATATCGGACGGACGGCTTTTTTTTTTCCCTAAAAGAGGAGATCGGACGGCTCAAAAGAGAAGACGGCCAAAGGAGAGCGGGCTCTCTCTTCTCCCCGGCGGCCAGGCTTTCGTTCCCCCTTTGCCTTCGCCGGGCAGCGAGTGGAGCGCCGCGCGGCGGACAGTCTGACAATGCAAAACCCTCGCCCCTCCTACGCCCATCACCAGCTCCAGCAGCACGTCGCCTCCCTCCTCTCCGCCGCGGCCGGCGACCCCCCGCACCCCTCCGATGACGCCTCCCGCGCCGGCGCCCTCTCCAGCCTCCGCCTCTCCCTCCTCCACCCTCCCAACCGCCCGCTCCTCCCCTCCCTCGCCCCCTTCCTCGCCCCGCCGCTCTCCGTGCTCCTCGCCGACGACGCGTAAGCGCCCCCTCCCCCCTCCCTCGCGCATCTGTATGCAGGTAACACGATTCTACTCACCTCTTCGTTCGTGTCTGTTGCGCAGGTCCTATGCCGTGCGGCGCGCCGCCGTGGCGGCCTACGCGGCGCTCAGCGCGGTGCTGTGCGCGCACGAGGCGCCCGGGGGTCTTCCGGACGGGTTCGTCGCCTGGGCGCTGCCGCTCCTGGGGGAGCCCGCCTCGGCCGCCCTCGTCGCCGAGGGGCTCAGGGAGCTCCTGGCCACCGGGGATGCGCACGCGGTCGAGCGTTTCGTGCCACCACTCCTCGCCGCCTGCCGTGACGTGCTCGAGGATGAGCGGACCTCGCTCGCTGTGCTCAGGTGCCTGCTCGGCCTGCTCACGCTCGTCGCCGCCAAGTTCCCCCACTGCTTCCGGCCGCAATTCGTCGATATGGTGGACTTGCTCCTTGGGTGGGTGTTCGTCCCAGACCTTGCTGAAACCGATTGTCGCACCATCGTGGATAGTTTCTCGCAGTTCCAGTGGCACTGGCTCGGTAATCTGCAATTCTCCCTTGGATTGTTGCCCAAGTTCTTGGCTGATATGGAGGTGCTTGTGCATGATCCGAACCTTGCAGCCAGCCATAACTCTGGCCGGCTTCGTCCGCTCTTTGCTTGCTTCTCGACGGTGTTGCAGATCATGGCATCTGGTGTGGCAGAGAGAAATAATCTGAGAGAACTTGTAGTAGGGCCACTTGAGGCGATGGCTCCTCAGCTTTTAAGGTGTGCATCAGTGATAGCTTCGAAGATTGGCTGGTCTGAGAGGATGGAAGAAGCATCCAGATGTTTGGTCTTGCTCGCAGAGATTCTGCAGGAAAGGTTCGCTGAGTTCTATGCTATGTTTGTGGATGTGTTGGCACAGAGTTTGGATAATGCGTCGTCACTACAGTTGGTGGTAGCACTTAAGACTAACCTGCAAGTGTTGTCACTTCAAAATTTGGGGCTCCGTTCGTCTGCTGTGGAGCACTTGCTTGAATTCAGCTCACTTTTATCTCGGCTGCGTCTTTACCCAAACCACAATGTGGTTGTAAATTCAGCATCCACTTATCTTTTTTGTCTACAGCATGGGTTGGAAGATGTAGCTGAGCAAGCAATTGCATCATTGATGAAAGAATTGGAACTATTGAAATTTCTGCTTGAGAACATGCAAGTAAGCTACACTGGTATCCAGAGTCACTCCTTAGAGAACAACACTCCAGTAGGGTATTCAGAGCATCAGTTGCTTTCTTTAATGAAATTCGATTTGAAGATTCTACTGGCCACTATTTCAGCTGATTCTGAAAAGATTGACAGGAGAGTATCTAGGCTGACATCATTCATTTCAGAGAAGCTTGACCCATTTGGCAACCCGTTTCATAATTTCCTTGAGATGCAGTTTCAGATTTTCTCTACACTTCACAGACTGAGCAATGTGGAACTGTCAATTAATATTGAAACATCTGAAGCATTTAAAAGAGGCTCTGGTGATTCATGCAGTCAAACTCAGATAAATACTGAATCAAGGAAGTCTTTTTGTGACTGTAAAATGAAGTTCATGCATAAATATGGAAAACACATAGTGCGTGGCCTTAGTGCGTCATCATCCATGACACTGAAATTAGACGCTTTAGATTGGATAGATTCTTTCGCGAAACTGGTTCTTGCCATGGAAAGGGATCTGAACAAGACCAGTCTCTCTTATGAGTTTGGGAATGCTACCCTTGCGAATATTATTCTTTTCACTATCTTGGATTGCGCTTATGACAGGGAGACTAAAGTAAGATGCCATGTTGCATTATCCTTGGAAGCACTCTTTCTTGGTAGGCTCATCAATCCCATGAGCTTCTCAGTTGTCTCACAGGTTCTTCTTGACAAGCTCAGTGATCCAGACAATGCTGTAAAAAATGGATTTCTGAGGTTATTTTCAATTGCTTTGCCTATTACAACATACACATTTGGCTTCCTTGAGGATGGATATAGTTATCAGAATTGCCTGGGTTTTTCTAACATTACCAAGCACTGCATGAGTTTGAGGCATGTGCTTGCTGTGAAGCAACAGCTTAGGAAACTTCACTGGCAGCAGCTTGTTTCTATTCTGAGTTACCTTTCCCTCAGATTGAAGTTGCCTCTTTCTTCTTGGGTTCAACGGCTGGCCTTTAGTTACCGTGGCAAGAAAGATATGTTTTCTGGTCAAATTGATGTCTCTGGAGATACTGATTGGAATGAATTATTCAAAGGGCCCGATGTGGACATAACTATTATCGATAGGATATATTCAGTGAACAATCTTGCTGCAGTTTGGTGGGGCATCCATGAAGCTGCTCGGCATTGCATAAACCTTCGTCTTCGAACTCATCTCGGTGGCCCCACACAGACATTTGCTGCTTTAGAACGCATGCTTTTGGATGTACCAAATTTATTGGCACTGGAAACTAACGAAGGTGAAGGCAGGTATATAGGACCATCTGACATATCCCTATTACCTATGCGCCTGCTATTGGATTTTGTTGAGGCATTAAAGAAATATGTTTATAATGCGTATGAAGGTTCCTTCGTTCTACCAGCCCCTCCAAAGGCAAGTTCCTTGTTTTTCCGAGCGAACAAACGAGTCTGTGAAGAGTGGTTTTCTCGAATCTGTGATCCAATGCTGAATGCAGGACTAGCTTTGCAGTGCAGCGATGCAGTCATTCAGTACTGCTCATCTCGGTTACTAGATCTCAGAAACATTGCTGCATCATCCCTCAAGGACAACAGCCGCATGGGAGGAGCTACTGAAAGTAATCATGCTTTTAGAGAGAGGTTAGAAGTGGATATTCTGAAGGTTTTGCGACATGCTTCTCTGGCATTGTGCAGGTGTCATGAAACAGATGCCTTAGTTGGACTCCAGAGGTGGGCTGTGTCAACATTCTACACATACTTTGAGCAGGAAAAGCAACTAACACGGGGTGTATCTGATACCCACAAGCACTTCTCCTGGATGTCAGGACTCATCTATCAATCCCAGGGGCAGTATGAAAAGGCTGCTGCACATTATTCCCATCTTTTGCAGTCTGAGGAAGCCCTTACCTCCATGGATTCTGATGTCATCCAGTACATCATAGCACGTGTTATTGAGTGCTACACAGCTCTGTCTGACTGGAAATGCTTGGAGGGCTGGCTTGCAGAGTTACAAGAGCTCCGTGCTGTACATGCTGGCAAACCTTATTCAGGTGCTTTAACGAGTGCTGGCAATGAGCTTAATGCTATTCATGCAATGGCATGCTTTGATGAGGGTGACTTCCATTCAGCTTGGAGTTATCTTGATTTGACTCCTAAAAGTAGCAGCGAGCTTACCCTCGATCCCAAGGTTGCACTTGAGAGAAGTGAATTAATGCTCCTGCGTGGAATGCTTCAATCTGACAGCAAGCCTGACAAGGCAAGAGAGGATCTTGATAAGGCTAAATTGATATTGGATGAAGCACTCTCTGTGGCCCCTCTCAATGGATTGACTGATGCTGCAGCATGTGCTGGCCAGCTTCATTGCATCTTTGCATTTGAAGAGGCCACTGGGTTGACCTGCGAAGATGGACCTAATCAACCACCAGCGCTCATGGATTATTTACTGAGACTATTGCAGGATCCTATTGACAGGATCCATCAAGATTGCAGCATGTGGCTGAAGGTCTTTAAAGTGTATCGTACTGCACATCCATCTTCTTTACCCACTCTTCTTCTATGTCGCAAGCTTGCTAGTCTTGCTAGAAAGCAGAGCAACTTTATGTTAGCTGGCCGCTTAAACCAGTACCTCATAAACCATCCTTTGGAATCATCTGATGAGACGGACAAGGAAATGCTTACTTTGAACATTAAGTATGAAGGTGCCTTGCTGAAGCATTGTGAAGGAAACAATGAGGAGGCTTTAACTGATCTGTGGTCACTGGTTCGTGCTAATGTTCTTTCTTCAGTTAGTGATTCATCTGACATTGGCAATTCACTTATTGCTAAGGCGTGTTTGAAACTCTCGACCTGGATGGAGGAGAGTTCAACTTCTACTCTGAATATGATTGTTCCAAAGGTGGTAAAAGATTTTAGTGATTTTGATGGCTTTCAAAATGGGTCAGAGAAACTTTTGTCTGGTGACAGTGGGTCAGTTTCTACTGCAAACTGTCACGTGCTTGCCCAAGAAATCATAGGCAGTGCTCGAAAGATATCCTGGCAACTTTGTCCCAGTATGGGCAAGGCGTGGCTTTCATATGCATCTTGGTGCTTTACTCATGCCAATCACTCGCTGTCTGGATCCGATTCAAATGTGCAGAACAGTTTGTCCTCCATTCTCCAATCTGAACTTTCTCCAGACAGATTCCACTTGACAGATAGTGAGAAGTCTGAGGTGGAGCAAACAATAAGAAGTTTCTATGCTGATAAATCTGCAAATTATGTAGATCATAATTCCCCAGCGACAACAGGGTGCAGTAACAATTCTGAGCAGGAGTACCCCATGACCATGATAATTGAACAGGCAACTCAACTGTTAGAAACTGCAGCCGGAGCACCAGGTTTTGAGGCCAGTGATGGTGAAGGTGCCTATGCACTGCTATCATCAGAGCTTAAAGTTCTCTTTGGTAAATGCGATTCTACAATGGACAGTGCCATGCCTTTGATTAACAATCTCACTGACATTTGGTGGTCTTTAAGGAAAAGGAGGGTATCACTCTTTGGGCATGCTGCAAATGCTTATTTTCAGCACCTTTCTCATTCATCAACTGAGCTTCAACCTTCATATCAGCGTGATGCCATAAAAGGGAAAACTAGGGGCTACACTTTGAGAGCATTGTTGTATCTCCTCCATATAATTTTGAACTATGGGGTGGAGCTGAATGAAACACTTGAAAGTGGGCTTTCAACAGTTCCTTTGTTGCCATGGCAGGTAAATGATGATAGTGGCATATATTCTATAAATATGATAAGGTTAGTGTATAATTATATGTTTGGATCCATGCAGGAGATTATACCGCAACTTTTTGCTCGCTTGAGTTCCCACCCTGAGAAGATAGTAAGGAAACAGTTGGAGAGCATATTGGTCAAGCTAGGGAAACTTTCTCCTTATTCTATAGTATATCCTACATTAGTTGATATCAATGCCTGTGAAGGAGAACCTTCTGAGGAGCTTCAGCGAATATTGAACTTTCTGGTATGATGTTTCGTTTGGTACTTATACTATGATTATCTGCTTTAGGCTATGATGATATATGCACGCTACTTCTATATTTTGAACACTTTCTGTTTTTCTTTCATAGGTTAAGCTGTACCCCAAATTAATTAAGGATGTTAAGCTTGTAATTGATGAGCTAGGAATGATCACCGTTCTGTGGGAGGAACAATGGCTGAGTACCTTACAAGATCTCCATTCAGGTAAGCCTCCCCTATACTTCTGCAGTTTTGTGAAATCAGCTGCCCGAGGCAGGCTTCCATGGAAAATGGACACACCTACATAAGAATTAGCTTATGTTCCAGCTTGACATTGTTGTGCTTACTACAGAATCTAGTTAGTTAAAGGGAGAGCCTTTACCGAACCAAGTAAAATACTTCCGTGCTGTATGAAAGATGTTGGTTATGTAAGAAGTAAAACACAGTTTTCTTTTCTTCAAAGCTGCTGCAATTCCAAATACACCCTAAGGCCTAAGCCCCAGTTAGTAACCATTATTTTTTTCTTGCTCTGATTTTTGAATTAAGTGTTCTTGTAGAGTTAATTACGAAATCCTCTTGTTAACTAGATTGCAATACAAATCCTGAAAAATATTGTTGCATAGGATCTCTAGAATGGTGCCTCTCTTGAGTTTTTATGAGATCCTTTAGCTTACTAAGTTTCAATACTGTAAGAATGCTTGCTTGCACGGCAAATGACATTTCCTCCTCACTTACAATGTACCATTCTAGAAGTTAGGTTGGTGGTTGTCTACTTTGACTGTTCATTAAATTTAATCTGTCTGTACAATGGCTCATGTCTGGTATATGGTTTTGTTTACTTGTTTGTACAAACCTGCATTTAGGAACTTTATGACCAAATAACCAGTAACCACATATTTATATCTAATATACTTTGAGTATTAGTTTTTTGAGTTATTGATGGGGACATTTTTTATGTTGCTATGTAGATGTCTTAAGGAGAATCAATATACTTAAGGAGGAAGCTGCAAGGGTTGCTGCAAATTCTACACTGACTCCAGCTGAAAAGAACAAGATCAATGCTGCAAAATATTCTGCTATTATGACTCCAATTGTTGTAGCCTTGGAACGTCGTTTAGCGTCCACATCTCGTGAACCAAGAACACCCCATGAGACGTGGTTCCGTAAGGAATATAATGCTCAGCTGAGATCTGCAATCACAAGCCTTAAGGTGCCCCCTGGATCTCCAGCAGCATTAGGAGAGATTTGGCGGCCTTTTGATTCAGTTGCAGCTTCTTTAGTCAGTCATCAAAGAAAGTCATGCGTATTGTTAAGTGAAATTGCTCCACAGCTAGCAACTTTGTCAACCTCTGACATTCCAATGCCTGGTTTTGAGAAGCAGATACTTGATTCCTCGGAATCTTTTTTTGCTGGAAATCATGGCACGGTTACAGTATCTTCTTTCTGCAAAGAAGTTACAATACTTTCTACAAAGACAAGACCTAAGAAGCTCGCCTTGCAAGGATCAGACGGACAGAAGTATATTTATCTTCTCAAGGGACGGGAGGATCTACGTCTTGATTCTCGGATCATGCAGCTTCTGGAGGCGATAAATAGCTTCTTGCATTCATCTTCTGACACTCGAAGTCGAAATATTGCAATACAATTTTATTCTGTTACACCAATTAGTGGACGAGCTGGGCTAATCCAGTGGGTAGAAAATGTAAGCAGCATATACAATGTGTACAAGTCATGGCAAAAACGTACTCAGGTGGCACAGGCACAGCTTTCTTCAGTTAGCACAGGTAACGTTCACAACTCAGTACCTCATGTTCCCCGTCCGAGTGATATGTTCTATGGAAAAATAATACCAGCACTGAAAGAAAAAGGGATCAAAAGAGTAATCTCACGAAGAGATTGGCCACTAGACGTTAAGAAAAAAGTTCTGTTGGAGCTTATGAAGGAGACTCCAAAGCAGATTCTGTGGCAAGAAATGTGGTGTTCAAGTGAGGGCTTCAAAAACTTCAACTCCAAAGTAAAGAGGTATGTATGGTGCATGGTACTTCTGCATTGAGCACTCTATTTACATTTACCAAGTGTCCTTTGTTTCCACTGCTAGGCAAAATAAAAGTACGATTTTGAGAGTTTTTACTTTTGTTGTACTACTAAAAGTTTGTCCAAGCTTTTCTGCTGGTTGTCATTCTCATGAAGAATATGCCCACTTTGAGCATAGATGGCATATTTGAAACTGAAAATTGTGTTTCAGTTAAGTCGTTGCTCTTAAGCCCTAATGACTCCTTCCTTACAAAAAATTGAAAGAAGAGGGAAACCACTACTCTTTTCCATAGAGAACCAAATAAAAGTTATGCCGAGTTAAATAATTGTGCAAGTCCCTAGTGAATTGGGATCTGGGGAGGCTAAGACAAGCTCTCCAGGATGCTACTGCTGTTGACAAGCTTCTCTATGAGTTTAATGTACATGTCACATAGTTTCCATGATGTAGATTCTAGCGGGTGGGGTTACACAGGGCTCGAGTCCAACCTCCATCGCCGGGGTAAACACCCAGCAGCAAGCAGGCAGTGGCATATGCAGAGATTGGAGGAAGATTTTTTTAGCCTAGTGACTCAATCCTTCAAGTTGAGCCCCACCTCAATTTTATTGCTGGAATCACCTCTGATGTATCATTCATGTAACTTTTTTCTTGGATGTTCATTAGGGATTTTCAGATTGTAATTTTGGCGGGAACTAAGATCTTATGTTTTGTACTAAGTAGTGATTTGTGAAGCAACACGTGCCACACAAATTATTCATCAATACATACATAAATGGTAACTGAAATATCAGGAAACCAAGAGTGCCTTGAGGCTATTTTAGTAACTAGTTTGTTCACCATAACACATTCATCAAGATATCTTAGTTTTGCAAATAGAGTTCTACAATATACAGTGTATTTTAAGAGTAGTAACTGAAGATTCCTGTCGTCTATTATTTTCAACAGAAGTTTTCATTATCTGTGATTTAGCTATCAATCTTTTTCCTGTTGCAGATTCTCTAGCAGTCTAGCGGCTATGAGCATGGTTGGCCATATCCTGGGCCTTGGAGATAGGCATTTAGACAATATCCTTATGGACTTTAGCAATGGTGATGTGGTTCACATAGATTACAATATATGCTTTGATAAAGGGAAAAGGTTGAAGATTCCAGAAATCGTTCCGTTCCGTCTTACTCAAACTATTGAATCAGCCTTGGGATTGTCTGGAGTTGAAGGTGTCTTTAGAGCTACCTGTGAGGCAGTTATGGGTGCCCTCTTGAAGAACAAAGATATCATCTTAATGTTAATGGAAGTATTTGTTTGGGACCCATTGATCGAGTGGACACGCGGAAATATGCAAGATGAAGCTGGAATAGCTGGTGAAGAGAAGAAAGGAATGGAATTAGCAGTTAGTTTAAGCTTGTTCTCTTCTAGAATCCAAGAAAGTCGTGTTCCGTTGCAGGTAATTGTCTCTTGGAGTTGGAAATTTTCTTTTGCCTCTTGGCAGCAATATTTTTCAATATCAATTGGGAAATAGTGTTTCAAGAATGACGCGTCAGGCATATTCGCAGTTCTAGCCTCTGTTAATTCAATGAGTTCCGAGTTAATTTTTACGGATAGAATTTATTCCCGGTCTAATTGAACTGTTTGTGATGTTCAGGAGCATCAGGATCTTTTCGTGACTAACTTGCCAGCTACAGTATCTGTTCTAAAGGTATTCTTTTTTAACTTTGTAACTACAAGCTGGGAAATATCTCAAATAACATATTTGAATCACCTGATTCTTGTTTTATTCTCACTATATGCAGAAATTCTTGGATACTCTAGATCAGTATGAGGTTAAGTCTGCTATATTTTATCATGCTGAGAAAGAGAGGTCCAGTGCTTTACATAATGAAACGTCAGCAAAGTCAATCCTTGCCGAGGCCACTTCAGTTGCTGAAAAATCCCGCACTTCTTTTGAGGTTCATGCTCATGAATTAGCAGAAGCGAAAACATCGACAGTTGACGAAGCTAACATGCTTGCACTATGGGTGGAAAAACATGGAAGGGTTCTTGAGGCCATACGGGACAATTCAATTACAGGTTCGGAGCTATTAATGAAATTAGACAGCAAGGATGAGGCCTTAAGCCTTATTTCAGCTGTCCTTGTATCTGGGGTCCCCCTTACGGTTGTACCAGAGCCAACTAGAGAACATTGCTATGAGTTGGACAGGGAGGTCTCTGAACTAATTACTGAGTTGCATGATGGGCGGTCCTCTGCTTTACAGGCACTTGGTGAGTATGCTTTAATCTTGCAGCAAGTTCTTCCAGTTAACTACATCACAACCAGTCCAATTACTGGTTGGGCACAAGCTTTGCAGCTATCTGTGACCAGTGCATCACAAGACATGCTTGCTCTTGCCAAAAGGCAGGCTGCAGAAGTCATTGCTAAGGTTCAGGGCGAAGGTAGTAATCTAGTACAGCAAAGATACCGGGATCTCTTAAATCAAATGGAAAGTTATGTTGCATGTGTGGAAAGAATTATGAGGGAACGTTCTGAATTGATGAGTTCTGTTGGATCGGATAACGAAGCACAATCTAAAGATCGGATACTTTCTGCATTCATGAACTCTGTTCAATTGTCATCACAAAAGAATGATGAGGATACCATTCCTTCTTCGCTGACAGATGATTTGGAGGTCAAAACTCCAGCCCAGGAGGATGTACAAGAGAAAGCAAGTAAAGTTCTATCTGTTCTTGGGATCGCTGTGAGTCAGTTATACAGTGGCATTAGAGTCAGAGTATCCGAACTCTCAATTAAAGCTGTTGGGATAACTAAGTTTAGGACAGATGAAGCTGGTCTTCAAGCTGATGCTGGAATGAGTCTGCAATTGTTTGATCAGCAGATCGAAAAATGTGCATTACTTTCTGGATTTGTTAAGGAAGTGCATGAAATGATGGGGACAAAATTAGGTGAAATAAACGCTGATTATCTGAAGCATCGGCCTGGACAATGGGCTTATACGTTTCAGGCCATTTTGCACTCAAGTACCAACATGATTGAGCAAATGACCGAAGTTTTTCTTCCAGAAATTATTAGATCGTTTGTCACGTACAATTCGGAGGTAATGGAAGCCTTCGGTTCAATTTCTCGGATACGTGGTTCTGTTGACACAGCTCTAGAGAAGTTGGCTGAGGTAGAACTTGAGAGAACATCACTGACTGAACTGGAACAGAGCTACTTTGTGAAAGTTGGCCGAATCACTGAGCAGCAAGTAGCTCTTGAAGAAGCTGCCATGAGGGGTAGAGACCATCTATCCTGGGAAGAAGCAGAGGAACTAGCTTCACAGGAGGAAGCCTGTAGAGCACAGTTGGAACAACTTCAGAAAACTTGGAGCCAGAAAGATATGAGAATTTCATCAGTTTTGAAAGTAGAAGCCAGTGTCATGAATTCTCTACTTTCTTCTGAAAAGTACTTCTCATCTTTGGTGAATGCTGATCAGGAAAATGAATTTCATTTCAGAAGCAAGGTTCTGCTTTCAATCTTGACAAAGCCCTTCGCCGACCTGGAATCTCTTGATCATATGCTATCATCTCGTGGCGCCTTCCCTTCCCACATGAGCGGACCAGTTTCTAATCTAAGAGAAGTTTTGGCTGGCAGTTCTTCATTATCTGATGTTATGTGGCCTTTATCTGGCTTATTGAAGGATCATGCCTTTTTCGTTTGGAAGCTCGGTTTGCTTGATTCAATTCTTGACTTGTGCATGCATGAGATTTCATCTTCTGTTGAGCACAGTTGTACTACCAACCAGCTGTACATTACTCTCAAGAAGAAGCTTGCGATCCATGTGGAAAATCAAGTTGGTCAATATATCCTGAAAAGGATTGCTCCTGCACTGATCCTACATTTAGACAAAGAAATTTGTGATTTGCTAGAAACGAGTCAAGGAAGAAGAGAATCAGGTCAACCTACTGCGGCTGTAGGAAGGGTTGCATTAATGCTTGAGGAGTACTGTAATGCTCATGAGACAGCTAGAGCTGCCCGGACTGCAGTTTCTCTAAAGCAAAGGCAATTAAATGACCTAACTGAGGCTTTACGCAAAATAATTTTGGAAATAGTTCAGGTTGAATGGCTGCATGATATTTCATCGCCTCATGCACAGAAGGCCAAGGTTTTCTCACAAAATATTCTTGGTGATGATAAGTTCATGTCCGTGCTTTTAAATCTGAGCAAAAGAAACTTGTTAGATAAGATCCAGTCTTCGGTGTCATTGATAACAAGATCAATTGAGTGTCTGCAAGCTTGTGAAAGCACTTCTGTTTCAGCTGAAGGCCAACTTGAGAGAGCAATGGGATGGGCCTGCGCTGGTCCAAATACTTCTGGAGCAGGCGGTTCAACTGCAAAGGGTTCAGGAATCCCCCCCGAGTTTCATGATCATCTATTGAAAAGGAGGAAATTGCTTGGGGGCATTCAAGAACAGGCATCTGACCTTGTCAAGTCTTGCACATCCGTTTTAGAGTTTGAAGCATCTAGAGATGGGCTTTACTTTGTTTCTGAGGATAAATCTTCTGGACAATCTACTGATAAGGGCAGGGCATGGCAGCAAACTTTCGTGAATCTCCTGACACGTTTAGATGCAGCATACCATTCCTTTACATGTAAGTTGATTACTTTCCGTTTGTACTTTCATTACATACATGCTCAGATACTGTGAACGTGCACAAGGGATATCCAACATTTAGTGGGTGATTGTTGTCAAGTCTGCACTGAAAATTAGTCAAGGACCACTAACTTGTTCTTGCCCTGTAAAAAACGAATCCCTGTGCGATATATTTGTGCGGTGTGCTACTGTCACAAATCACAAGAAGCAGTCATTCATGCTGTGATTCCTCGCACTGTTGCCTATTTTTGTTACTCCCTCCGATCCATATTACTTGTCGCTCAAACGGATGTATCTAGACGTATTTCAGTGCTAGATACATCCATTTGAGCGACAAGTAATATGGATCGGAGGGAGTACCATTTTCCAGTGTTATGTGCTGCGGCGCGCAACATTAAACTGAATACACTGCTGAAGTGAGATATATGGAGATGTCATGTGGTTTCACTTATGTGCTAGTCCCAGCCAGCTCTAGAGCGGGTACCAATTCTGGGATGAAATCCCTGTTATCTTTCAGTTAGGAATAGTATGATTCAAATCAGGAAGTCAATTAGAAATAGATTATTCCTTAGAAATTATACATTGGGTTTGTTACCTAGTTTGTATTGTTAGGCATCTATGTAAAGAGGACCCCTCCAGATGAGATGAGTTGATCAAGCAAAAAGAGTTGCAATATATTCCCAGTCTCTTCCATCCTCTCAGTCCCTAATCTAACCCTCTTTCCAATCAGCTGTGCCGCCTGGACTTCCTGACTGTGTTTACTTGTCATGTGGTCACCAATGTCTAGTCAGAATTTAGAAGTTCTGCATAATTTTGAATTTCTGATGCAATAGTTCCCCCTGCCTGATAGTATGAGTTCTTCTGTTTAATTGTTTTTCCATTTGTTCTTTGTTGCAAGCAGGTGCAGAACAAGACTGGAAACGTGGCCAGCTCAACATGGAAACTGCTGGAAAAGGCTTGTATTCAGCTACCAATCAACTTTCTGTAGTCTCTGTCAAGGCAAAATCTGCTTTAGGTCCGTCCTCTCCCACTTCTGGAATTGTTGTTTGCTTCTTTTATCATCCAATATCGAAATTTGTAAGATTCCTTTTATTTTAATTCTTGTAGAATAATGCCATGTATATCTTGTCCCAGTTGATCTGCAGGATACTCTGGTAGACATGTATGAACGTGCTTGTGAAGTCAGTGTATCATTATCTGGATTCAAACATATTTCACAGGACCGCACTGCCTTGACTGCTGAATGTGGCTCCTTGCTCGAGGAGGTACATCCGCACATGATTTAATCCCATTTTGTTGACATATCTCTACTTTGACTGCATGGGAACTCCTAGTTGTGAATTCGGTTGTATGCTTTAAGGTTTGCAAGTTAAATGGTCAGGAACTCTTAAGAGATTTAGTCTGCAGTTGAGGAACTAATATTATTCAGCTTCATATCTGAAATGCTTTGATGATAAAATAAATAAATTCTTCAGTTAGGTAAAACTTTGCAGTTAGATAGATATCTCATCTACGGTATGCATATTTTTATGTAGCTATGCCCCTTTCTAGTTATTGGCAATTATTATTCGAAAATTTGCTCTTGATTTCCTGGCAAATTATTTACAGGTTTTGGCTATAGCAGAGGGGTTGCATGATGTCTACACTTTGGGAAAGGAAGCTGCTGCATTACACAGTTCCCTTACGGCAAATATTTCCAAGGTTTGTCATGAATTTTTTCTATTAAATTTCCTCCCTTCAAGATCAATATAAATACTTGCACCTGGTTACTCATGGTAATATTATCTTGTACATCACACGTGCATGCTGTTTGATGACTTTGATTGAGATTTTAATAATTTGGTACTGAAATGGTGATGATATTTTTGGCTCTTGGAAGCAGTCCAGAGAAATGCTAAGCTTTATGCCTAGGACTCAGGAATACATGGCACCTTTAGTGTATTTGGTAGAATATGATATTTTTTCTCTCTAATGAAAAAAGCTTTGTTTTGATGCTTGGCAGGCAAATACAATCTTACTTCCACTTGAAGCTTTGTTGTCTGCTGATGTGGCTGTTATGTCTGAAGCGATCTCAAAGGAAAGAGAGAAGAATAACACCAGTATGCCTCTTAGTCATGGAAAGGCATTATACCAATCTTACATCACTAGAGTAAGGGAAGCTTGCAAAAACATAGAGCCTGTGGTGCCCCTATTAACCGAATACGTGAAGGAGCTGCATTCCATGGTGATTAAGCTTGGACGCCTTTCAAGTCTTCATGCAGGGAATCTTCATAAGGTACCTAGCTAGGACATGTATACTTGTGTCACAGACGCTTAATCTTTTTATTTATTTTTATGTTTTGATGCTTGACCTGAATTTTTCACATGTCTCTTGGTACATGTAATTTTACTCCGCGTTTCTCTTATTCACAGGCTTTAGAAGTTCTTGAAGAAAGTGAAACTGGGAGATCACAGGATATGCCCTCTGCACGTCCAGATCTTTTGCAAAGTGATTCGTCAATTGAGAAGGATAAAAGCTCTTCTGGAAGCAGGGAAGGTGTCTCTCAGGATTTGGTTATGGATACTGATGGTTCTCTACAAGATGAATGTTGGATTTCTCCACCAGAGCACTCATATACTAGCAGTTCAGGATGTACAACATTGTTGACCCAGCTTACTTCTTCTGAGAATTTGGAGAAACTAGATGCCCTTTTGGACAGCGGGCCTGGAGTAGAAGGTCCTGCCGCGAATAGTCAGCAAGCAAGTGATGGTAGAACTGATTCAGAATCAGACTCAAGTAGCAATAAGCAGGCGTTCTCAAACAATGTCACACAAGCTAGCAATATTCATGTGGCTGAAACTTCTTTTGCGAAGGAGGGAAGAATTGAAACTGAGGATAACACTGGAGCCTTCAAACAGGTTAGAGGACAAGAATGTGACAGCAGTGATAATAAGTCCTATTCAGATACTCGAATGACCAGAGGTAAGATATTGTCGTTGCCATTTATATTTTATTATTCTATTTGAGGTCAAGTAGGTTGCTCTTCAACTTCTTGTAGCCGTGTGTATTGCATCCAACACCCCTCAGAGCATTGAACTTTGATTAAATTGTAAGTGCACCATTTTAACACTGCATATAATTTTTCTTCAAGAAAGAACTAGCAATTATACACGCTGCAGAAAATATTTTCAGCACAACTTTTACTTTCTCAACCGTTTCTGTTTAATACTTAATCTTATTTCTCATCTGTACAAAAAATACTGATGCACGAAATGGATAAATTTAATATTTTCAAATTGCACCATTGCTACGTTAGATTGAATATTACAGATCATCATAAGCCTTCCTATTTTCCTAGCTCGTTCTGTCTGAATTTTTCATGAAATATTAGGCCTTTTAAGAATTCTGAAGCTGCGACAGATTTATATTGATATGTTTCTGCTCCACAGGTAAAAATCCTTTTGCGCTGTCTATCCTGAAGCAAGTGGAACATAAGTTACATGGACGAGATATAGATGGTACCAGGTGAGCAAATAAGAGGGAAGAGTTTTAGTAGCCATCCAGATCTATTGCTGTATGTTATCCAGTTTTATTGATCTCATTCTCATCTCATTCTCTTTAGGTCCTTGAAAATTTCGGAGCAAGTAGACTATCTTCTTAAGCAGGCGACAAGCATCAACAATTTGTGTAATATGTACGAGGGTTGGACACCTTGGATATGATTCAAATTTCACCGATACAACTTTCATCAATGTATGCTGTCCAGGTACTAGCTGAATATTCTGCTGAAGCCCTGTAGTAGTAACTCTTTTGTTCATCTGTATGTTTTTAAAATGCAAGATCTCCCTGTAGGTGACTGTAGATGTTACAAGCTAAGAATTGTCTTCATTTCTCCGCAGTCCGTTTGGTAACCTTCTTGAGATAGAAAGGAGCTGTTCAAACAGTGAAATCTCTGACAAAACCCATGTAGTGACCTTGAGATAGAAAGGGATGTTCAAACAGTAACAATTTCCGATGAAACCTAAATTGACGTGCTCAGCATTGGCTCGGCCTTCTTTAGTCTTTACCCTGGATCAGTCAGTGCCTAATGGGTAGGCTAGTAAGGAAACTTGCCAGTAAGCCTAATGTACACTACAGGTTCCTAAACATGTAATGCTGCACCAGTCATGTCCGGAAACTTGTTCATTAAGTACTGATATAGTGGTGGAACAAACATGTATCTTACTTTTCCAATAAGGGGACAACAACAGGGGTCTTATTTATTCCAACGAGGGGACAAAAACAGGGTTTCAATAACTGCTCAGCATGATGTAAAACATTTATATAGTATCTTAGAAAACCAGAATGAGTCGGTAGATCCAAAACCAGAAAGTACTATTTCCATAGTTTTTCTCACCATGAAGGATCAGCTGAAATCGAGGCCTCAATCGACATGTCTTCTGATATATTTTTTCTGTTTTGCTGTCAGTATCCTATCATCTAAGTTGATATCTCTGATTCCATTTTTAGTCAGTGGCAATTTTAGCATAGGAACAGGTCTCTACTTTTGGTCCCTCAGCTATTGCCCGACTTTAATTTTAACCCTGAACCTTTTACTCCATCAACTCTCAGAAACGGGCAAATCTTATCCTGAAGCTGGTTCGTGGGGTGGTTTTGCCATGTTAGCTAACAGTTGTCAATCTTTCCACACAGGCTACCACATCATCAAGCTGACCCCATGTGTCAGCCTCTCTGTCTTCTCATCTTTGCATCTCTCCTTGCTGCATCCATCCAAGCAGGTGGCTATTCAGAAGGAGGCGGCGGCAGCGTTGGATGGGAATGTCCGAGTCAGCGTTGAAGCTGGGACCTGGTCTTATTCAGTAGGACCTGGTCTTATAAGTCTCCATGTCCGAGTCAGCGTTGGCAAGGTAGAAGGATGATGGTGAACATAATGAAAAAGATCAATTTTGGAGAAGAGTCAATGGATCAAATGAATTTCATAGTGTTGCTAAAAAGAAGCTCACCAAGCTTGAGGAAGAAGGTGGCAGTCCCCTGCCTCTTCATATGAACGTGAAAGAGGATGGAGATAGGGGCACCAGTGGGGCGGCTTGCGGCTTCCTGCCTTAAACTACGTACAGGTGCTTGCCACCAATTGATTGGGGCTGCCCGCCAATGCCCGCGTTTGGTACATTGCGGCAGCCTGCACAAGCCTGCCAGCCATCACAACTGCCAAATAGAGGCATAGAGCTACAACAAAACTGCTGAAAACCTTTTCCCAGATTTTGTCTCAGTCAGCAGAAAACCACTTGGGAGAGGGCCAAGGGGGTAAAGCAAACTGATCCAAGAGTTCAAGGTTAAAAACAACTGGTTTCAGAGTTCAAGGTTTAAAAGTGAACTTCTGCAATAGTTCAGGGTTGAAAACTATAATGACACATAATCAAGAAACCACTTACATAAACATTTCAGGACAAGCTATGCACAGTTCTGAAGTTGATTGACGTAAAAGAAACGGTGTTGA
Source organism: Elymus sibiricus (assembly GCA_039707655.1). Lineage (NCBI taxonomy): Eukaryota > Viridiplantae > Streptophyta > Magnoliopsida > Poales > Poaceae > Elymus > Elymus sibiricus. Next base: position 70,654,707 of record CM077670.1, read on the forward strand.
AGTTTAGGGTGAAATTTAAACTCAGCCGATCGTTGAGGGACCAAAAGTAGACCCCCCTCCCCCCTTTGTATACCTAATACTATCTATTAATGATACAGGTTTTGCCGTTTTTAGATAATTTAGTTTCCTTTTTTAGATAATGTAAAGTTTTGCTTGGCTATAGTTTTTGTTAATAACAATCAGTTTTGCTACTTTGTTTTGCAAGGGACCTATGTGTTTTACCTAGCTACATTTTAAATTTTGTTAAATGGTAATGCTTGACTTGCAACCGAATTACTCTCCTTGTTATGTTTTCACCTCTTTTTACCTGTTGGGAAATTCCCTTTCGTGCTCATTTTCAATTTTGACTTCTGTTTTTCTTTAGAACTAGCTCTAAAATACAGGTGATTTACCCAAATCATGTTACCCCTTTTTCAGAGTTTCGGGCAGAAGACATTCCTTGGCAAAAGCAGGATAGCATGTCAAGCAATTGTATGGTTGCTAAGAATGAGGGCGAGCCAAGTTAAAGAGGTTTGGCCGCACCTACTATTTTCACTGTTTCTGAAGCAAGGCTATGGTCATCTGTTTAAGCATTTTCTTTAATATAGCTGCTTGCATTTGATCCAGCTCTACAGGTGTCAATTATAAGACACTGCGGCTTGACTTCCCCGCAACATGTGGCATGGACGGCTACGGATGGCTCCAAGCAGAGGAGGGGCACCACTTCGGTACTGTTGTCCTCTGCATCTACAATGTTACGTTGCCATTCACATGCATTCTGGGATCCAGACAATGACATTGTGGAATGCTGAAGCTTAGCATGATATGAACGAAAATACCCTAAGCATTCCCAATTTGCATGGACACGCGGCGCGCTCACCCACGGGGATTTGAAATTGGTAAAGCTGTCAAATGTACATAATACGTTCCCTGTACATCTGATATTTTGGAAGCTCCTTTCCATGATCCAACTAGCATATTGGAAAGCGTAGGCGCTGGATATGCAACTGTGAAAATGCCGTTCGTATTCCACGACTCCTTGTGGATCAGGTGTAAATAGAAATGTTCAATATCTTTCGATGATCACAGTATATTGATCGGAGTTAAATGCGAGTGTAGAGCTATTCGACATGCTAGTAATGGGAACGTATCCGTTATCTCCCAGATGAGATCCTTGCTGCAGTAACTTATGTCCACTCTTGTTGCTTTCTGTTTTTTGTTCTTTTGTGCAGGTGCAGATTGATTGGAAATCCCAAGTATAGCCTTGCAAAGTGACACGTTACTGGTTAGTTCGTGACAGGAGGAGAAAAAGGAAATCTGCTGCTTATCATGATCAATGAATTCCTGTTCTCTTATTATTGTTATTATTTGAGTCGGAGATTGATCGCTTTATCTACATCCGAGTACGAACGCTTGGCTTGTGGTCATGGGAAAGATAGGGCTCGGGTGGCCTGTATGCACGTGAGCAATGCAGCAACACCTTGGCCTTGCCCTCTCCAATTTTATTTTTTCTGGCGCGCTGTTATTTCATGCAGTTATTTTTTTCTGGTGCTTTTTGTATGGAAATAAAAGTATGCACTCAGTAAATATCTAGTATGTAGGCGTGTGCATCATTTAAAAAAATAAATATAGTGAATTCCCATGAGAAAATTTCCTTCTTTTTGAAGAAGAAATTGGTTGTCGCTGTCCTTTTGTTAGGTGATGGATAACAAAGTGCTGGTGCTGTTTCCTTTGCGATTTGGTGTCCTGCTTCCTGATTAGTAGTTAACCACATCACTTTTATATGTGCAACCTCTAGGCCTCTGGGCACAAGTTTGTTTGGTTCAATACAATTTTCCCAGTGAAGAATCTTGCCTGCTGTGGTTGGTGGTGATGGGGAAAGCTTAAGAATACTTTAAGCTAACACACTCGCATAAACTAGAGTGAAATTGTAGGGATGCCCGGCTTATGGGATCAACGTCCCTAACCCGTTAACAGCATCTGAATGCCTCCGATTCGAAACATGTTTTCTGTTTGCATGGAATAGTTCACTTCAATTATGAAAACATGGTATAATCTCTAGCAAAAATGGAAATCGCAAAATGAAGAGCATCTTGCTAGTGCAGGCTAAGTTCCAACGATAACCAGGTAAATTTATTTAGAGCATCTAGCTAGTAAATGCCAAGTCCTACTGGTAACCAGATAAAATCCTATTGAAAATCCATGAAAGAAAAATAAAAGAAACTCATAAATTAACCACCCAAAAAAATAACAAGAAAACAAAAATGTCCCATTTTTCTCTTTTCTGAAACCGAGGGAAAATGAAGATAATAAAAAGGAAATTGCATTTGGATTGAGGGGTTGGTGACGGTGATGCGTCTGGTGGATGCTGATCACTCAGCCCACATCTGCTGCCTCCAGTTAAAATAAAGGACGCCATGCGATCCACTACCTCCCAAACCCGACACTCCAACCCCTACCGAGAGGTGCAGGAGCAGGCCGCCCACCACCACCACCCACCATGGCCATGGCGACGGCGCTCCGCAAGCTCTCCGCCCGCGGCCAGCCCCTCTCCCGCCTCACGCCGCTCTACTCCATGGTACGCCGCCCTCCGCTCTTCTCCTTTTCTTCTTCTTATAAATCATTTTTGGCGGCGGTCCTCTGGTTTATCGGTGCCCGCTCCCGCTCCTCCGAAACAATAATAATCACGGCCCTGTGTGCTCATCCATTTTCCTTGTTTGATTTGGCTTCGCAGGCGTCCCTGCCGGCGACGGAGGAGAGATCCGCAGTCACCGTATGTCCTCCCCATCCACCCCGTGGCGATGCGCCCATTGCTTCCTGTCCGTTTGTTTGTTTGTTTGTTGCCCGTCGCCCGTGCTTATCTTCTTTCCCCCCTCTTGGCGTTGAGCGCAGTGGCCGAAGCAGTTGAACGCGCCGCTGGAGGAGGTCGACCCCGAGATTGCCGACATCATCGAGCTCGAGAAGGCCCGCCAATGGAAGGTCTCTGCCGCCATCATCAGCAATCACTGCTACCATATGACTGGTTGTTTTCGTGCTTTGGTGCTTCTTCAGGACACTGCTGAATCGCGTCAGTCTGTCTGGTTGCAGGGGCTGGAGCTCATCCCGTCGGAGAACTTCACCTCCTTGTCGGTGATGCAGGCGGTGGGATCCGTCATGACAAACAAGTACAGCGAGGGGTACCCCGGCGCGAGATACTACGGTGGAAACGAGTACGGTCTTGTTCCTTCTCTGTATTTACATTTGACAAATGCTTGGAGCAGAAATTAAATGGATGTGGGGGTCAATAATGTGAACTGGTGGTTGTTTTGGCCTTGCTTGCCCGCAGATACATTGATATGGCCGAGACGCTGTGTCAGAAACGTGCTTTGGAGGCTTTCAATTTGGACCCAGAGAAGTGGGGAGGTAAAATCTTGATGATAGTTTATTACTGCATTAATTTCCTTTTTAGGTTCTCTTGTGTCCGGTAGAACTAATGACTCTGTAGTGATAAGAATATTTTTCTATAGATTCTAGTCCTTAGGGTGGACCTAGAGCCAAAGCCCTTTTTATTCTACTGCTTTTGGTGATGCAAGTGAGGGAGCAGAATGGAAAAAAGGTGATCTGATTCGAGCATGGTTGAACGTTTCCAGGGTACTTGATAGGAAATAGAGTAATCTAAAGTAGTCACATCGTAAAGTTGCTTAAGAGATTTCTGTTTAGTCACATCGTAAAGTTGCTTAAGAGATTTCTGTTTGGCATATGTGCATCACACCATTTACAAACCAAAATATGTTAAAAGTCAATTCCAAGGCCTACATATGGTACACAACTGGGATTGTACACTATCTGTATATTTTTACTATTTAGCTTGCATTGCTGACCACTATGTTCCTGGAGTGGTAATTGTCTTTTCACCAAATTGGTTGCAAGTTAATTGAATGGCCAATTTCTGCCTCTGCAGTGAATGTGCAACCTCTATCAGGTTCACCTGCCAACTTCCAAGTATACACTGCTCTGCTGAAGCCACATGATAGAATTATGGCTCTGGATCTTCCTCACGGTGGACATCTTTCCCATGGTTACCAGGTACATCTATCTGGATCTTCTTTAATATCTCCTTACCCTTTTTTATTTCTCAGGTGGGATGCAAGCATGATGCACCCTTGCTTGCTTGTTGTCATTTTTCTGCCAGCATGCAGTTTGCTGTTTCTTTTAGTTCGTATATGGACGTTCTATTTTTGCATTGGCTCTTTTAGTACAAAACAATGTATTGGATAAGCACTTCATACTGCAATGTAAAATACATACTAATAAGTCATACTTTCTCATCTCAGTTATGTTCAGATATGATGTTTGAGAAACTCCCATGGCTCAATGGTTCTTTTCTTGCTGTTTGCAGACCGACACAAAGAAAATCTCAGCAGTTTCAATATTCTTTGAGACAATGCCTTACAGACTGGATGAAAGCACTGGCTTGATTGATTATGACCAGGTGGACGCTTTATTTATTTCATTTCATGCCATGAAAGTTTTGGGTTCTCCTGATCATTTTTACATAGTTATACATGTTTCATGAAGTGGAAAAAGCGTGCACTTTTTGTGTTTAGCAACATTCAGCTAAAAGAAATGGTTTCTTACTTCAGTGTTTAGGATAGTTTCATTGTTTATGTCTCTTTCAGTAGTTAAATTGTTTCAAGATGAGTCACCTTAACTCCTTCATGTGTTACTAAGCTTCATTTGCTACTTCTGAACAGTTGGAGAAAAGTGCCGTTCTTTTTAGGCCGAAGTTGATTGTTGCTGGTGCTAGTGCATATGCTCGCCTTTATGATTATAACCGCATGCGGAAGGCAAGTTTTATTCTTCAGTAATGAACAACGATTTTCTTCTTCTTCTCTAATCAGTCAATAAGTTCATTTCTATTGTGCCATTGGCAGATCTGTGACAAGCAGAAGGCAATTCTTCTCGCAGACATGGCACATATCAGTGGGCTAGTTGCTGCTGGTGTCATTCCGTCTCCTTTTGAGTATGCAGATGTGGTGACTACCACTACTCACAAGTCACTCCGTGGACCCCGTGGAGCCATGATATTTTTCCGGAAGGGGGTGAAAGAAATAAACAAACAAGGGAAAGAGGTATTGCCGGAGAAAAACAACAAAATGATAGAAGCATTGAGTGTTGGATGTTTCTTCTCTACTGAGCTTATCTTTTAGTACTCTTATTACTTGCGGAAAAGAAGGCCTAACAAACTATTATGATATAGGTGAAGTATGATTTTGAGGAAAAGATCAATGCTGCTGTCTTCCCAGGTCTGCAGGGTGGACCACATAACCATACCATTACTGGCTTGGCAGTTGCACTTAAGCAGGTCTGCACCACTTCCGTTCCTTAATGTTCTATATTATTTTGTATTTTCTATAGGTTGGCGTTCTGCTTAATTAAGGCTCTAATATGTTGTTTAAATTTCAGGCAACTACTCAGGAGTACAGAGCTTATCAAGAGCAAGTTATGAGTAACTCTGCTAGATTTGCTCAGGTATTTGTAGTTTAGAATTAGGTAGAAATATTTGTCCAGGAGAACTGGACCTGTGATACCTGCTCAGTCAATATGACTGCAATCTATTTATTGTTATGTTGGTAGCAGCTTGTAGAAAATCTAATTAGGTTATATTTGCAGTATATATTTTTTCTCATACCAGCATTAAGTACCAGCTTGTAGAACTTATTTCAAATTGCTTTGTTGGAATAGGCGTACCAAGTACCAGCATTAATTAATGCAGATGTTGTTTTTCATTTTCAGTCAACTCAGGATGTTAGGAAATGCAAATATCTAGTTCTCTAGCATGATTAATTGTACTTTAATAATAAACCACGTCTTTATTTGATGGTAATATTCTGATTCCCAGAGCTTGACTGCGAAAGGCTACGAAATTGTCTCCGGTGGGACTGATAACCATTTAGTCTTGGTGAACCTCAAGAAGAAGGTAAGATATAAGTGTACATGTATTTGACTTCAGTTTTTTTTTTTCTGATTTTTTTATTTTATCGGTCCATTCTTCCTATTCATGATTAACAATAAACCCTTCATTCTATTCCTGTATTACAATGTTGGTTGATATCCATCTGGCCTGAAACTTAGCTGTTTCTATACATCATAGCTAGATGTGCTAATTACAGCAAAACTTAGTTGTCTTTAGAATATTATGTCATGTCAGGACACTTATCTTCTCTTTCCAATTTCATATCTAGGGAATTGATGGTTCAAGAGTGGAGAAGGTTTTAGAAAATGTGCATATTGCAGCAAACAAGAACACTGTACCTGGTGATGTTTCAGCTATGGTACCCGGAGGCATCAGGATGGGTAAATCATGCGCTCATATAATGGTTATTCTTTATTTTATTTAAACTAAGTTAGCAAAATCTGATTACCTGTTCCTTGATCTTGCAGGAACCCCCGCGCTTACATCAAGAGGATTTGTTGAGGAGGACTTCGCCAAGGTTGCCGACTTCTTCGATTCGGCAGTGAACTTGGCTTTGAAGGTTAAAGCTGCAGCAGCAGGTATTAGAAGTCCTAGAACTTCTTCGAACTTTTTTCTGTTGCTGTCCAAAATCACATTTCCTTGTATTTGTATGCCCTTACCAACCACAGGGATCATATTACTGATATTTTGTTGTTCCTCTTTCAATTTAGGTACCAAACTGAAGGACTTTGTTGCCGTTTTGCAATCCGACAGCAACATCCAAGCTGAAATTGCAAAGCTTCGCCACGATGTGGAGGAATATGCGAAACAATTCCCAACAATTGGATTTGAGAAAGAGACCATGAAGTACAAGAACTAAGAACTGCTGTGTTTCAACAGCAAGGTGTGCCCCGAGAAACAAATTATCTCCTCCAGTCCTTAAGAAATACTCCCTCTGTAAAGTAATGTAAGACCTTTTAGATCACTACTTTAGTGATCTAGAAGGTCTTATATTACTTTACAGAGGTAGTACATACAATATATCGATTCAGTTGCCATCAGGAGAAAGAATCCCTTGACTGTCTCGTTTGCTCCAGTCCTGGGTTGTTTGCTGTTTTAGATCTTGCACCAAGCTTACATCTGCAATAGTATTTTTTGCCCATCACCCTTTCCACTTCGCATAAGCACGATGAATGCTGCTTTTCGCGCAATTACAGACATTCTGCTTTGGGTTTTTTCTTGCAGGAAGCAAACAAGAAGCACAACCGAGGACAAGTCCATGTAAACAATAGATCCATGATGAAGCGCCATCTTATGTAAAAGGAATCCGAGCATTTTACAGATATGGGAACTTTGTCAATAGTTTCTTATTGTAGGCACATACTGTAAGATGCTTCACTGATATGCTATATGAACCGCCACCCTTCTTTGATAAGCGTTTACTACACGCATTCTCCATGTGCTCTGGGATAGCACGTATGATTTGGCTTTGAGATCTTGAGCGGTTCGTGAGTTCATGTTGTTTCAAGGGACATTATCTTTCTGAAGTTGCTGGGAAATTGTGTCCTCACCACGCCTCGGCAAGCTCTGTCCCCTGCCGTCTAGCCCCGTTGAGCAGGCAGTATTCAATGTGCCATTCAAAAATGCAGCTAGGATATGAAAATTCTGTGTAATACCAGGTGGGTAAGGGCATCTCCAAGTCCAAGGGTGGTGGCTCAATTGTCTCTGCCAAATGTCTACTGCCATCCCCGACCTGTCCAAAATTTTGGTGATACTGTTGGTACAAAAAACCGGCATTAGTCTCGATAGGGTGCTGCGTCTGACCGGAAGTACTAGAAGGGATTGCATATGGAGCATTTACCGGGGTTCACGCCCTCATCGTGGAGGTAATACTCTATTCCTGCTTGGATTTGATTAATGTATATGTCGCCTCGTATAAGGGGGTTACAATGGAGTTGATGTAGATTCTATCGAGACTAAGGTTATCATTGTAAGGTCTCTAGGGCTACCCCCAGGCCTCGCCTTATGAAGCGGGACAATACCTAGGGTTACACAGTTCTCCTATCGAACTGCCTGGAACAAGGGCTAGTTCTTTTGGGCGGCTTAACTTGCCCGAGTTAAGAGTCTTCCGGAAGGAGGGCCACTTGGGAGACGAAGGGCGTGCAGCGCACTTGGCCTGTTGGGCCCTAAGGCCGGTCTGGTGCACTTTCCCCGTAAGTCAGACACCCCAGTACCTTGGGAGCAACTAATTAAGGAGCGCTCCTTCGGGAGCCTCCCAACGATCACTTGGGGTGGGCTGAGAGTGCGCTCTCAGCCGCCCCCACGTGCCGCGCTCTGGGCGCTCGCTTCGGATTTTATTTTTTTTATTTTTCCGCACACGTTTTCGGCTTTTTAAACGGTTTTTTTGGCTTTTTGGTTTTCCACCGGTCTTCCTTAACTTTTGGACAAAAAATAAATTTTTTTTGCGTGAAAAAATGTGTTTTTTTAATTCCGCGAAAGGCACGGTTTTACTTCCGCGAGAGGCACGGTTTTGCTTTCGCGAGAGGCATGGCCGTGCCTCTCGGAAACGAAAAAAAAACGTGTTTTCTGTTTTTTTTCTTCCGCGAGAGGCATGGTTTTTCTTCCGCGAGAGGCACGGTTTTGCTTTCGCGAGAGGCATGGCCGTGCCTCTTTCGGAAAGGGAAAAAACGTACTTCCGGTTCAGTTTTTTCGTCCGGTTTTTTCGTGAAAAAAGTTCGTCAAAACCTATCAACATGGGATCTAGTTTTGAAGATCTCGACGCGAGGAATCCAATGGTGAAAACGGTTCGAGATTTTGATGCACAGTTTAAAAGATAAAATGTTTTGAATAAACAGATCTACGAAAAAAGGGAAAACTTCCGGGTTACGACAAGTGGCGCACATGCAGTGCGCCACTTGTCGCAACCTGAGGAGGTGGGAGTGATCTTTGAAAGAAGTACTCCTCAATTAGTGATTTCGCAGTACCTTGAACCGTTAGTAGCCCCCGAGCTTGTTGAGAGTTCGGATGCATTCGGGCTGAAGTTGTACCTCGCGCGCCTGTCTTGGACCGCTTTGACAAAATCTTGACGGGCTCTTCCTTTAATCTTGCCGTAAGGGGGAGTTGGAAGTGGCCGTGTAGGACATACCTGGCTTTTGAGCTCCTTGATCTCTCCTTTGGCTTTGACAAAATCTTGACGGGCTCTTCCTTTAATCTTGTCGTAAGGGGGAGTTGGAAGTGGCCGTGTAGGACATACCTGGCTTTTGAGCTCCTTGATCTCTTCTTTGGCAAAATCAACCAGGTTTGTGCGACACCGACTTCAGTCATGCGGCTGGGGTGAAGCGCCAAAGATTTGCACAATCCTGATTTTCTGTCTTGAAGTGAACGTGGAGTACAGACCTACCGTCGTGGCTGGGTGCTACTTGTGAGCTGTGTTGAGATTTTCCTCGAAGATGAGAGGCGATGCAGTACCGTAGAGAAAAGTATTTCCCTCAGTGAGAACCAAGGTTATCGAACCAGTAGGAGAATCACGCAAAGCCTCGTGAACAGCACCTGCACACACAAAAGCAAATACTTGCACCCAACGCGGGCAAGAGGGTTGTCAATCCCCTTGAACTCGTTACTTGCAATGATTAAATTTTGTAGTGCTAGATAGATAAATTGCAAAATAAAATAAAAGTAAATAAATTGCAACAAATATATTTTGGTTTTCTTTTTATATGTAAAGTAGACCCGGGGGCCATAGTTTTCGCCAGAGCCTTCTCTCTCGAACACATAGCATACGGTGGGTAGACAAATTACTGTTAGGCAATTGATAGAAAAGTGCATAGTTATGACGATATTCAAGGCAATGATCATGTATATAGACATCACGTCCGAGACAAGTAGACCGACTCCTGCCTGCATCTACTACTATTACTCCACCCATCGACCGCTATCCAGCATGCATCTAGGGTATTAAGTTAATGAAAACAGAGTAACGCCTTAAACAAGATGACATGATGTAGACAAAGTAAACTCAATCAATATGAATAAACCCCATCGTTTTATCCTTAACAGCAACAATAAAAATACGTGTCTTGTCCCCTACTTTGTCACTGGGATATAGAGCACCGCAAGATTGAACCCATCACAAAGCACCTCTCTCATTGCAAGATAAATCAATCTAGTTGGTCAAACCAAACGGATAGACCGGAGAGAAATACAAAGCTATAACAATCATGCACAAAAGAGTTCAGAGGAGACTCAAATATTTCTCATGAATAATCTGATCATAAACCCACAATTCATCGGATCCCAACAAACACACCGCAAAAAAAGATTACATCGAATAGAACTCCAAGAAGATTGAGGAGAACATTGTATTGAAGATCAAAGAGAGAGAAGAAGCCTTCTAGCTACTAGCTATGGACCCGTAGTTTTGTGGTGAACTACTCACGCATCATCGGTAGGGCAGCAAGGATGATGTAGAAGCCCTCCGTGATCGATTCCCCCTCCGGCAGAGTACCGAAAAAGGCCTCCAGATGAGATCGTGGAAGAACAGAAGCTTGTGGCGGTGGAAAAGTTATTTGGGGTGGCTCTATGTTAGTTTCCCAATATTTGAGAATTTATAGAAGTGGAATTAGGTCAGACGGAGCCACATGGGGCCCACAAGGTAACATGGCGCACCTACCCCCCTGGGCGCGCCCTGTTGCCTTGCCGTCTCCTCGTTTGCCGTCTGGTCTCCTCCCGAAGCTTCTAGGGTCTCTTTTGTCCAGAAAAAAATCGTCAAAAAGTTTCGTAGCGTTTGGACTCCGTTTGGTACTGATTTTCTGGAAAACCAAAAACAAGCAGAAAACAGCAACTGGCACTAGGCACTGGGTTAATAGGTTAGTCCCAAAAAATGATATAAAATAGCATATAAATGCATATAAAACATCCAAGATTGATAAAATAATAGCATGGAACAATAAAAAAATATAGATACGTTGGAGACGTATCAGCATCCCCAAGCTTAATTCCTGCTCGTCCTCGAGTAGGTAAATGATAAAAACAGATTTTTTGATGTTGAATGTTGATGACCCACAAGTATAGGGTATCAATTGTAGTCCTTTCGATAAGTAAGAGTGTCGAACCCAACGAGGAGCAGAAGGAAATGACAAGCGGTTTTCAGCAAGGTATTCTCTGCAAGTACTGAAAGTAGCGGTAACAGTTAGTTTCGGTAGCAAGATAATTCGTAACAAGTATAATAAAGTGCAGCAAGGTGACCCAATCCTTTTTGTAGCAAAGGACAAGCCGGAACGAACTCGTATAATAAGCAAAGCGTTCTCAAGGACACATGGGAATTTCATCTAGTCACTTTCATCATGTTTGTTTGATTCGCGTTCGCTACTTTGATAATTTGATATGTGGGTGGACCGATGCTTGAGTGCTGTTCTTACTTGAACAAGCCTCCCACTTATGATTACCCCCTCTCACAAGCATCCGCAACTACGAAAGAAGAATTAAGATAACTCTAACCATATCATGAAACATATGGATCCAAATCAGCCCCTTACGAAATAGCGCATAAACTAGGGTTTAAGCTTCTGTCACTCTAGCAATCCATCATCTAATTACTACTCCACAATGCCTTCCCTTAGGCCCAAAGATGGTGAAGTGTCATGTAGTCGACGTTCACACGACACCACTAAAGGAAGCACAACATACATAGCATCAAAATATCGAACGAATACCAAATTCACATGATTACTTATGACAAGACTTCTCCCATGTCCTCAAGAACAAAAGTAACTACTCACAAATCATATTCATGTTCAAGATCAGAGGGGTATTGAATATCATTAAGGATCTGAACATATAATCTTCCACCAAATAAACCAACTAGCATCAACTACAAGATGTAATCAACACTACTAGCAACCCACATGTACCAATCTGAGGTTTTGAGACAAAGATTGAATACAAGAGATGAACTAGGGTTTGAGATGAGATGGTGCTGGTGAAGATGTTGATGAAGATTGGTCCTCCCACGATGAAAGGATCGTTGGTGATGTCGATGGCTTCGATTTCCCCCTCCCGGAGGGAAGTATCCCCGGCGGAATCGCTCCGCCGGAGAGCAAAATAGCTCCTGCCCAAGTTCCGCCTCGAGACGGCGGCACTTCGTCCCGAAAGTCTTCTCCTGATCTTTTCTAGGGAAAATGGCTTCATATAGCAGAAGGAGGGGGCCAGAGGCCTGCCAGGGGCCCCACAAGCCAGGGGGGCGCGCCCAGCGGGGTAGGCCGCGCCCCCCAGGCTTGTGGCTTCCTGGTGGCCCCCCTTCTGTTGATTCTTTCGCCAGTATTTTTTATATATTCCAAAACAATTCTCCATAAATTTTCAGGTCATTTGGAGTTGTGCAGAATAGCTATCTCTGTTTCACCCCTTTTAGGTCCAGAATTCCAGCTGTCGGCATTCTCCCTCTTCATGTAAATCTTGCAAAATAAGAGAGAAAAGGCATAAGAATTGTACCATAAAGTGAAATAATGATCAAAAATATAATAATTATTAGTAGGAAATCATGATGCAAATTGGACGTATCAACTCCCCCAAGCTTAGACCTCACTTGTCCTCAAGCGAAAGTCGAAATCGATAATCATGACCACATGTTTAGAGAGAGAGACATCGATAAAAAAAAATACGGACATGGAGCATCATGATCTTTATTATAACAGCAATATATCATCATAAAACTTCTCATGAAAAAGTGATAATTCATCCACAAGTTAAAGTATGAACCATAAACCAAATTGAAAACTAACAAACTATGATCTCAGTCACTGAAGCAATTGCAATTCATCATATTATCAGAAAGAGTCTATGTAAGAGCTTTGCTTAGCAAGTCCACATACTCAACTATCATTTAGTCTTCTATGATTGCTGACACTCACGGCATACTTATGGAGCAAAAGTTTCAGTCAAACACATAGAAAGATAGGGGCTTATAATTTCGCCTCCCAACGTATTTACCTCAAGGGTAATGTCAACAATAATAACTCATGATCACCTACATCCAACTGGATATATATATGCCAGGATCAATCCCCACCACATGATGCTTGCCAAGAGAGAAAATAAAAACCAGAATAGAGGAGAACACTATTGAGTCTTGCATGAAAGGAAATACATAAAGTAAAAGATAGGCCCTTCGCAGAGGGAAGCAGAGGTTGTCATGCGCTTTTTGTTTTTGGATGTGCAAGCTCTTAATGTAAAGGAACGTCACTTTATATTGCCCCTTGTGATAGTGACCTTTATTATGCAGTCTGTCGCTTTTATTCTCCACCATCACAAGATCGTACAAAGCTTATTTTCCCTTACAATAAAAGTTCATACATGTTTAGGAGCAATTTTTATTGGTTTGCATCGATGACAACTTACTTGAAGGATCTTATTCAATCCATAGGTAGATATAGTGGACTTTCATGGCATGAAACTGGGTTTAAGGGTTTTTGGATGCACAAGTAGTATCTCTACTTAGTACAGAATTTTGGCTAGCAAAAGATAGGGGGCAAGCACCACATGTTAGAGGATCCAAAACAATATAACTTCTATGTGAATATAAGCAAACATAACCCATTACGTTGTCTTCCGTGTCCAACGTCAACTAATTGACATAGAATATTTGATGGGGCTCACAATCATAAAAGATGTGCAAGATAGTGTATTTATATGTGAGACCTCTCTTCCTTTATTACTTTTTAATGAATTGCAACAATGACCAAAGCTATGTTTATCAACTTCCAACAAGTTTTATCAATTATACTTCTTTTATGTGAAGTCATCACTCCCCATGGGATTAGCATATGATCTTACTTTTTTCTTTCTTTATTTCTAAGATTGGATCATCAAAAGCAAAACACTCAACTCAAACTACTCTTTATTATATAACTTTCACACACGATTACATAGATAGATAGATCACAAAGCGAGCACTCGAAACTAAATCATACTAAAACTTTATTCTTCTAAATCACGAAATAACTAAGGATCAAACTAAGATAGATAATGATGATGGAAAAGTGATGGTGATACGATACCGGGGCACCTCCCCGAAGCTTGGCACAAGCCAAGGGTGGTGCCCATACCCATGTACTCAAATCTCCTTCTTGGGTGATGGTGGTGATGGTGAGGTAGGCTTGTCCTTCATGACATTAATTAGGATCTCCTTTAAGCTCTGAATTTCCCGGAGCACATGCTGTATCATCTCTGTATTCTTTTGGACTTCAGCCATAATCTGCTTATTCTCTGGTCCCCAAGCATTCTTTCCTGCATCACTTTCACTTGGATGAGAGATGTCTCAATTGGAAGGTATGTGCATACGAGGAGTATTTTCGACCCCATAATTGTGAACCAAATTATGAAAATTGTTCCGATGTAACCTGTGTAAGGGCCTCCTAGGAGGAAGCCCTTCTTCCACCTCTGGACTCCCATGGTTTGTCGTGCTTCTAATAGCTTGATGAGGGTTTGGAGTTGTGGAGATGCCGGCAAGAGTACCCCTCTCGGAAGCCGGGGGGTGGACCTCCAGCGAATCTCCATCATCTTCTTCCATGGTAACCTCCTCCTCCTCCTCCTCTCTCCTGAGTTCCATCTGTAGCAACCAAGCATTGTCTCCCACGTTGTTGGAGGAAGCAGAAGACATGATGCCTGGCCTCGAAAATCTGACAGGAAACGACATGAAACAAGAACAGAGGAGAAACTTTGCGATACGGTGGTCCAAACACCCGTGAGTATATATAACGAATTTTTCCCGTGCAAAACAAGTAATATGGAAGAAAAATGGAGTTGGGAAAGTCCACGAGGGAGCCACAAGCCTGGTAGGCACGCCCTGGGGAGTAGGGCGCGCCCCCCAGGCTTGTCGCCTCCTCGTGCACTTTTCGGACTGTTTATTATTTTCCTAATTTTTTGTATATTCCAAAACGGACAGAAAGTACTTTTATGAAAGTTTTGGAGTTGGCTTACTTACCGTACCACATACCTACTCCTTTTCAGGTTTCTGGAGTGTTCCAGAAGATTTCCTCTATGTGCCCTTTCGGTGTAATTGTTTGAATAATATTAGTTTCAACATTAATGGGCGTACCTGAGATATAATGTTTAATTCTTTGCCCATTAACCACTCTCGGATTATTGCCTTCAGAGTTATTTATTTTGATGGCTCCGGAGCGATAAACTTCTTCGATGATGTATGGGCCTTCCCATTTGGAGAGAAGTTTTCCTGCAAAAAATCTTAAACGAGAATTGTATAGTAGAACATGGTCACCTACTTTGAATTCCCCTTTTTGAATTCTCTTATCATGCCATCTTTTAACTTTTTCTTTAAACAACTTGCCATTTTCATACGCTTGGGTTCTCCATTCATCTAAAGAACAAATATCAAATAACCTCTTTTCACCGGAAGTTTAAAATCATAGTTAAGTTCTTTAATTGCCCAATATGCTTTATGTTCTAACTCAAGAGGTAAATGACATGCTTTTCCATAAACCATTTTATAAGGAGACATACCCATAGGATTTTTATAAGCAGTTCTGTAAGCCCATAATGCATCATCAAGTTTCTTAGACCAATTCTTTCTGGATCTATTAACGGTCTTTTGCAAAATCAATTTTATTTGTCTATTAGTTAATTCAACTTGACCACTAGACTGAGGATGATAAGGAGATGCAATTCTATGATTAACATCATATTTAGCAAGCAATATATGGAAAGCACCATGAATAAAATGTGAACCACCATCAGTCATTAAATATCTAGGGACTCCAAACCTCGAAAATATAACTTCTTTAAGCATTTTAATGAAGGTGTTATGATCAGCACTACTAGTTGAAATAGCTTCTACCCACTTAGTAATGTAATCAACAGCAACCAAAATATGAGTATACCCATTGGATTTAGGAAAATGTCCCATATAATCAAAACCCCAAACATCAAATAGTTCAATAACAAGTGAATAATTCATAGGCATTTCCTGACGTCTACCAACATTACCAATTCTTTGACATTCATCACAAGAGAGGACAAACTTACGTGCATCCTTGAAAAGAGTAGGCCAATAAAAATCAGATTGTAATACCTTGTGTGCAGTTCTGTCTCCCGCATGGTGTCCTCCATATGCCTCGGAGTGACACTTACATAGGATTTGTTCCTGTTCATGCTCAGGTACACATCGTCTAATAATACCATCTACTCCTTCTTTATATAAGCGTGGGTCATCCCAAAAGTAATGTCTTAAATCAAAGAAGAACTTTTTCTTTTGTTGGTATGTGAAACTAGGTGGTATATATTTAGCAACAATGTAATTAGCATAGTCTGCATACCAAGGAGTATTACGAGAAGCATTTATCACAGCTAATTGTTCATTAGGAAAATCATCATTAATAGGAAGTGGGTCATCAAGAACATTTTCCATTCTAAACAAGTTATCAGCTATGGGATTCTCAGCTCCCTTTCTATCAACAATATGCAAATCAAATTCTTGTAGCAAAAGAACCCACCTAATAAGTCTAGGTTTAGCATCTTTCTTTTCCATAAGATATTTAATAGCAGCATGATTAGTGTGAATAGTAACTTTGGAATCAACAATGTAAGATCTGAATTTATCACATGCAAACACAACTGCTAAAAATCCTTTCTCAGTAGTAGCATAATTCCTTTGAGCACTGTCTAGAGTTTTACTAGCATAATGAATTACATTTAATTTCTTATCAACTCTTTGTCCTAGAACAGCACCAACGGCATAATCACTAGCATCACACATAATTTCAAAGGGAAGGTTCCAATCAGGTGGTTGAACAATAGGTGCAGAAATTAAGGCTTTCTTAAGTACTTCAAAGGCTTCTACGCAATCATCATCAAAAACAAATGGAACATCTTTTTGCAAAAGATTAGTAAGAGGCCTAGAAATTTTAGAGAAGTCTTTTATAAACCTTCTATAGAAACCAACATGACCAAGGAAACTTCTTATACCTTTGATATCTTTAGGACATGACATTTTCTCAATAGCATCAACTTTAGCTTTATCAACTTCAATACCTCTTTCAGAAATTTTATGTCCAAGGACTATACCTTCATTCACCATAAAGTGGCACTTCTCCTAATTCAAGACAAGATTAGTTTCTTCACATCTCTGCAAAACTCGATCAAGGTTGCTCAAGCAATCATCAAAAGAAGTTCCGTAAACGGAGAAATCATCCATGAAAACCTCAACAATCTTTTCACAAAAGTCAGAGAA
Organism: Elymus sibiricus; assembly: GCA_039707655.1. Classification (NCBI taxonomy): domain Eukaryota; kingdom Viridiplantae; phylum Streptophyta; class Magnoliopsida; order Poales; family Poaceae; genus Elymus; species Elymus sibiricus. Next base: position 70,671,860 of record CM077670.1, read on the forward strand.
TATAGCAGTCATACATCTTTGAAAGGTAGCAGGTGCATTACATAAACCAAAAGGCATACGATGATAAGCATAAGTTCCAAAAGGACAAGTAAAGGTGGTTTTCTCTTGATCTTCAGGTGACACAGGTATTTGAGAGAAACCAGAATAACCATCTAGGAAGCAAAAGTGTGTATGTTTAGATAATCTTTCTAACATTTGATCAATAAAAGGCAAGGGGTAATGATCTTTCCTAGTAGCTTTATTTAATTTCTTGAAATCAATTACCATCCTATAACCAGTTACAATTCTTTGTGGGATAAGTTCATTTTTATCATTAGGAACAACGGTAATACCTCCTTTCTTAGGAACACAATGAACATGACTTACCCATCTACTATCAGCTATGGGATAAATTATACCTACTTCCAGAAGCTTTAATATTTCAGTTCTTACCACATCCTTCATTCTAGGATTCAGCCTTCTTTGATGATCAACAACGGGTTTAGCATCTGGCTCCATATGAATTTTATGCTGACATAAAGTGGGACTAATGCCCTTAAGATCATCGAGAGTATATCCAATAGCAGCCCGGTGCTTCTTCAGAGTTTTAAGTAATCTCTTTTCTTCATGCTCTGAAAGGTTAGCACTAATAATAACATGATATATCTTCTTTTCATCAAGATAAGCATATTTAAGAGTATCAGGTAATTGCTTCAATTCAAACACAGGATCACCCTTGGGTGGAGGTGGACCTCCCAAGGTTTCAACAGGCAAATTATGTTTAAGGATAGGTGCTTGTTTAAAGAACAGCTCATCTATTTCATTTCTTTCATTCATGTTCATATCATTCTCATGGTCTAGCAAATATTGTTCTAAAGGATCAGTAGGAGGCACAACAATAGAAGCAAGACCAATAATTTCATCCTTATTAGGTAATTCTTTATCATGAGGTTGTCTACGAAACTTAGAGAAATTAAACTCATGAGACATCTCACCAAAATTAACACTGACAATTTCTTTAGTGCTATCAATCTTGGCATTAACAATATTCAAGAAGGGTCTACCAAATATAATGGGACAAAAATCATCTTGTGGTGATCCAAGAACAAGGAAATCAGTAGGATATTTGATCTTACCACACAAGACTTCAACATCTCAAACAATCCCAAGTGGTGAAATAGTATCTCTATTCGCAAGCTTAATAGTAACATCAATATCTTTAATCTCAACAGGTGCAATATCATTCATGACTTCTTGATAGAGAGTAAAAGGAATGGCACTCACACTAGCACCAATAAAACACAAACCATGATAGCAATGATCTCCAATTTTAATAGAAATAACAGGCATGCCAATGACAGGTTTGTTTTTATCTTTAGTGTCTGGCTTAGCAATTCTAGTTGCTTCATCACAGAAATATATGACATGTCCATCAATATTATCAACCCAAAGATCTTTAACCATTGCAATATTAGGTTCAACTTTAATTTATTCAGAAGGTCTAGGTGCTCTAATATTACTCTTATTAGCCACAGTTGAAGCTTTAGCATGTTCCTTAATCCTAACAGGGAAAGGAGGTTTCTCAATATAAGCAGTAGGCACAACTGGATCAGCATGGTAAACAATTGTTTCTTCTTTAACACTAACAGGTTCATTATTCAATTCAATAGGCGGATGATATTTAAACCATTTCTCCTTAGGGAGATCAACATGAGCAGCAAAAGATTCACAAAAGGTAGCTACTATCTCAGAGTCAAGTCCATATTTAGTACTAAACTTATGAAAAGCATCGGTTTCCATAAAAGATTTAACACAATCAAACTCAAGATTTATACCTGACTCATTACCTTTGTCGATTTCCCAATCTTCAGAGTTACGTTTAATTCTTTCCAGAAGATCCCATCTGTGACATCCCCAGATTACTAAACCGTGGTTATGCTAATTAGTCATGCTAAGTCATCATCATTAAACCCTAAGAAAAACAATTAAGTAATAATCCAACTTCAAATTCAAATTTCGAATGCAAGTCAAATTATTACTTCTTCAATTAATTAAACAAAAGTGTTCATAATTTTGCAAATAATCATTAAGTAATTTTAAAATAGAAACCAACATTAATTGGATTATTAAAATGCCCTTAACCTATTTAAAACAATAACATAACAGCCTTTTAAAATCATTTCTATTTTAACAAAATTCAAATGGATTCAGAACTGCCTCAAACTTTTTGTACCAACTCCGAATATTGCAAAGTATTTAATATGACAAGTTGCATAATTTACCAAAGTCATTTGGTACTACAAGAAGTACAATACAGAAGTAGTTTCAATCACAGAAAAGAATAAAAGGCAGAAATTTGAAAACTACACTATGCGCTAAGGCCCATCAGCAACAGTAGCCATTCAGCCCAGCACCGGCCTACCTTCAACCTCCCACGTGCTCCCGCGCCGTGTCAACCATCCAGGAGATGCGGAGGTGGATAAGGACGAATGCCGGACCGTCCCTGGAACCCTAGCTTGCCACACCTCCCCTCTTTTCGCTCGCCCCCTTCCATTTGCCTCGGTGCCCGACGCTGCCGTCGCTCCGTTGCCTCGCCATCACGGCCACCAGCCACTCCACGACCTGCCGGTGTATCCAGCAGCTCTGCGGGGTCCCTCTTCATCCTCTGCACTGCAAGATCGATGCCGGGAGCCACCACAACGCTGGCATCAACCATTTCCTCCGCCACGGCCAAAGATGTTCCTCGCCGTCGATCTGCTCCATGCCGTCTTCCCCGCGCTTTTCCGAGCTCGGCATCCATCTCTGTGAGCATGCGCGCATCTTTTCCACCTTAGCCCGAGCTCGATTTCGAGCTCCGGTGCCGTTTGCCCCTTTTTCTGGTTCCAGCCACCGCCATTTGTGCTCGCCGTTGGCGTTGTAGCCGTCCACCGCTTGAAACGGTTGCGCCGATAGGTTCGTCTCTTCGCGCGCGTACGCTTCGCGTAGTCGCCGCTCCATTTGGCCGCCGGAGCGCGTCTCCGGTGACACGCCGCCGCGTCGGGCCTCGCCGCCGGTGTCCTGCGCGCGCGCACGGTTTAAACTAAAACCCAGCTGGTTTAATTAACAGCTAATCTAACCCACTAACTAAATACCCCGCTGACAAGCGGGCCCCGCTGTAGATGATTAGGTTAGTTTAAATTAAACCTACTAACTAATGCAGTCACTGACAGTAGGCCCCACCCCACTAATTAAACTGATTGAATTAGTTAAACACTGTTTAGATTAGTTGTGTCATTGACTACTGGGTCCCACTGGACCCAGTTGACCAGTCAACCAGCTGACTGGGCTGGGTCCAGTCACTGGCAGGTGGGACCCACTGGTCCCATTGACCAGTCAACGCTGACCACTCAACTGCTGACTAGGCAGTTGACTGGCCCCACCTGTCAGCCTCTGTGCTGCTCTGCTGTGTACACTTGTGTGTGCACGTAGCAATTTAATCATTATTTTAGGGTTTGAATTAATTCCAGAAATTCCAGAAAATGATTAAAACTTTGAAAAATCATATAAAATAATCCGTAACTCGGATGAAAATAATTTATATATGAAAAATGATCAAAAAAATAAGACGAATCTGAATATGCCATCCACATACCTGCCACACCCCTCTAAACTATTGAACATGGAACCTTCCCCTCCGGATCAATAGACCGATAATCACCTGGAGCTGGGAAAATATTCCCGGATATTTTCCTTCTCCATCTAAAATAATTATTGTAGCATTAGAGCACATAATCAACCCATACCGACCTGACATGCATCTGTGTGCAATTGGTTGCCCATTATTTATTTGTTTCTTCCTCCTCTTTCTTCTCCGGTAGACCATGCGACTGCCGCCGCTGCCCCTATGATTGACTACGTCACCGTCGGCCCTTCTTCCTTTTCAGCAGAGCTTCCAGGCAAGCAAACCCCCTTGATCATTTCTATATCACCTATTCCTTCTCCCCCGTGCTTGCATTAGAATTTTCTACCATATTTGATTGCTCCTATTCTGATGCATAGCCTGATTTTATAACTGCTGTTGATACCTTACCTGTTGTCCCAAATACTTAGTATAGACTGGTTAGTGATCCATCAGTGGCCCCACCACCCTTGTCCTTGTTGCCATGCTTTACCACTGGTGACTCGATCAGTGTGATCGATGTACAGAGACCGAACACAACACCACACCCCCCTTAGTTGTATGACTCTACAGAGCTGCCATCGAGTGCCGAGGGTGATACCTCCTGCCTCACTCCTGATGATATCTCTGTAGCGTAGCTAGTCGGTTGTGGGTTACCGAGGGTGATTCCTCTTTCACCACCTCCGATGATGCCTCTGTCGTGCAACCCCTCAAGTGTGAACCCATCGAGGGTGATTCCTCCGAGTTCACCTTGACGGATACATCGAGTGGGAATCCATTGAGGGTGATTCCTCGGATTTCCCCTTGATGTTTCGGACACACGGATACCTTGAATTTACCTCAGGCCCCTGTTTGAAGTCGGGTCGACCCTGAGGGGTACCCGCGAGAGATGGGAAGTCGGGTTGACCGTGAGGGTACCCGCGAGATAATTACGTGGCACGGCCGGGCAGGCAGACCGCCCCAGGAGAGGGATAGGGCCTGGCCCTTGCCGTAAGTCCACGAGATGGGGCGACGGGGTCACATGATTGTGGATCTCTGCTCGTTTCCGCGAGCTCCCAATGCACTAACGGATTTGGGTATTTGATCTGAGTTGGCCACTGGCCTATACGCACTACCACCACGCGGGATAATGGTTTAATGGGGCCCTCGGCGCCGTATGTATCAGCCGAAAGTTCTGTCAGACGTCTAGTTCAGCATTGCGACACGGCTGGGCCGGCGCCATCCAGGAGAGAGGTGGTGCCTGGGCTTGCCCTGCACGCAACGACCCGGAGTGCGAAGGACGATGGGCCCAAGACCCCTGAGTACTTAGGATGTAGACCGGTGGGGACCTCTCTGCGGAGCCTAGGTAGGACTACGTCTGAAAGCACATTTGCTCCCTTGGTGGTTTTGGTAATTCATAACAACATATATCTCATTGAACTAATGTCCATTCAAGTTAAAGATTTCGGGATGTTCAATGATTGGCATGGCATGGACTAGAGATGTGGACCCCTCAAAATGCTAAGGACAAGGATTGGCAAAAGATCAAGACTCTACATTTTTGGTTTAGTGATCCAAGATCACATTGAGTCCATAGGAAAGCCAATACTATTAAAAGGGGATGAGGTGTTGCTTAATGGTCTTTTTGCTCAAGTGCTTAGTGACAGTACTCCTAAACCCTCAACCACTCTCTCTAGCCAAAGATGTCCAAAACCCACATTCCAACTCGGCCCCACCGAAATTTCCTATCCGGAGCCACCGAGTTCACCTAGACTTAGCCACTGCCAAAACCCTAACAAATTGGATCCACCGATATGGATCTCGGTCCCACCGAGATGGCCTTGCCAACTCTCTGTGATCATTTGCACCTACTTCGGTCTCACCGAGTCTTGCAAATCGGTCTCACCGAGATGGCTTGCCAAGTCTCTGTTGCCTTATTGCTTCACTTCGGTCCTACCGAGTTGATGCAATCGGTGCCACCGAGATGAGGTTTGCCCTAGCCATTGCACTTCGGTCCATCCGAGTTGTTCCTATCGGTCCCACCAAGATTCCTAACGTTCATATCTTTTACACAGTTCGGTGCTACCGAGATTATGGTTTCGGTGCCACCGAGTTGGGTCAAAAGTGTGTAATGGTTGGATTTTGTGTGGAGGCTATATATACCCCTCCACCACCTCCTTCTCGGAGAGGAGAGCCATCAGAACGTGCCTACACTTCCACCATACATTTTCTGAGAGAGAACCACCTACTCATGTGTTGAGATCAAGCTATTCCATTCCTACCATTTGAATCTTGATTTCTAGCCTTTCCCAAATTGCTTTCCACTCAAATCCTTCTTCCACCATAGCCAAATCTGTGAGGAGTTGTTTGAGTGTTGGGAAGACTATCATTTGAAGCACAAGAGCAAGGAGTTCATCAACAACACACCGTCTATTACCTTTTGAAGAGTGGTGTCTCCTAGATTGGTTAGGTGTCACTTGCGAGTCTCCGACATGATGTGGAGTTGAACCAAGGATTTTGTAAGGGCAAGGAGATCGCCTACTTCGTGAAGATCTACCCCGAGTGAGGCTAGTCCTTCGTGGACGTAAGCCATGGTGGAATAGACAAGGTTGCTTCTTCGTGGACCCTTCGTGGGTGGAACCCTCCGTGGACTCTCGCAGCCGTTACCCTTCGTGGGTTGAAGTCTCCATCAACGTGGACGTATGATAGAACCACCTATCGGAACCACGCCAAAAACCATCGTGTCTTCATTGCATTTGAAATCTCCGATCCCCTCCTTTACTTACATATGCAAGTGTTTACTTTCCGCTGCTATACTCTTAGAATTGCATGTGTAGGGTGATGTTTGACTTGTGTTCTTGCTAAAATCGGCCCACAACTAAAATTGGGAAAATGTTAGGTTTTTATTTGATCAAGTAGTCTAATCACCCCCCTCTAGACATACTTTCGATCCTACAAGTGGTATCAGAGTTTGGTCTCCGTAAGCCTTGATTTCCATTGCTTTGGTGATCATAGCCTTGGTTTCACAACCTAGGAGAGTATGGCGTCTAGTGAGTAACTAACACCGTAGAGGTCCATATTTTGATGGTACAAACTTTGCTAGTTGGAAACATAAGATGAAAATGCATATTCTTGGTCATAACCCCGCCATTTGGGTTGTTGTTCGTGTTGGCTTGCAAGGTGACTTCTTTGAGGATGGCAAGGAACCGGATCGTGAAGCAACCCCGGAAGAATTGAAGATGTTGCAATACAATGCCCAAGCTTGTGACATTCTATTCAACGGTTTGTGTCCCGAAGAATTCAACAAAATCAGCTGCCTCGAGAATGCAAAGGAAATTTCGGATACTTTGGTTGATATGCATGAGGGTACCGAGTCCGTCAAGGAATCTAAGTTGGATGTGCTTCAAAGTCAACTTGACAAGTTCAAGATGAAGGATGATGAAGGTGTTGCCGGACTTGCTCTTGTGTCATCCAACTCCCATGATTTATTTGACTCACCAAATGAAGGAATTGGAAGATGCTTCATGGCAAAAGGCCCCAAGAGTCTTGCCGGGAGTAAGCAATTTGAGGAAATTGTACGCAAGCAAGGAAGGCACCGGAAGAACCAAGGTGTTGGTTTTGAACGAAAGTTCAATGCCAATGGAGTTGAGTGGGAAGAAGATCAATACCCCAAGACGAAGTTTGTTCCTCAACAAGAGAAGTATGATCCTACTTCCTTCAAGGGAACACAAGCTCAAGAAGATCTTCCACCACAAGACCACAAGCTAAAAGGCAAGGACAAGCTTCAAGAAGAGATTGATTCATTTGAAGAAGCTCCTCAAGCCATGGTCAAGTGCGTTCCCAAGACTTCATCAAGTTCTACTTCATCAAGTGCTACTACAACTCCAAGGATTCCCATCAAGTTGATGTGGGTCCAAAAGAAGAAGAACTAGAGAGTTCTTGAGGGTGACTCCGCCAACAAACTTCACTCATATTCTTTATGGCAAGGACTTGTGCAACCAACTTCCACATTTTGCACTAGTTCATGGAGTCACAAACCCTCTTGTTGGTAAGGCAAGGGACGAGGTATTCAATGCATTCATGGACATCATCATATGTGTATTTCACTCTATCTCTATGGATATCCTTGTATGTTCCTTGTGTGGGACTAACCCATGTAGGTATTGAAAGCACAAAACTCCAAAGGGTTGCTCCCAACTCTTGATGGTCTACATCAACATTGAGCATCCACATCTTCAACATCTACATGAAGTCATCATCGACAAAACCCAAGGTTAGTTCATCCCTCTTAGGGGGGATATCACATCTAGGGGGAGCTTTGCTCTAAACAATTGAGCTAAAGCAACTCTAATGGTGTGAACACATCAATGTTTTATGTAAAAGTGGCAACCCCACTTGTGCGTAAACGATGAGTATGACCTATGATCAAATGCTCTCATTTGACTCCTAAGTCAATATACTCATATATAGATGACCTAGTCATCGCCATTGCTTGATAGATGCTAGAATTGGTTGTGCATGTTTGACACATATTTCATTTGCTATCTTATTGTGTGAGCATGTTGATTTGCATGTTTTCATCATTCGAGGACATCCATTTGTTGTTTTGTTTGTCTTGGTTTTTCTGGCCAAGTGGATGTACAAGAATGCCTAAGTACCTTCTCTAGCTATCTATGCTTTCTTGTCTGAAATTCTATTCTTGCCGCGTCACAAAAATTGAACAAGTCATTTTCGGACCCTCCGGGTGAGGAGCACTCGGAGCCACCGATCTGAAAGGGCTGAACCTCCAAAACCTTCTATCTGATTTTGGCCGAACCAATTCACTCAAACTCGGTCCAACCGAAATCACTTAGATTGATCTAGGTTTTCCATCTCGGTGCCACCGAGTTGAACCACTTCGGAGCCACCGATGTGCTAATATGCGTGCAGTTACACATATCGGTGCCACCGAGTTGTCCAACTCGGAGCCACTGACAGCGTACGGGTATATATATCGCGCGGGCTCGAACGGTTGAAATTTCTCGACTCCTTCGCTCCCGCACCCCGTTGCTGCCGTCGCCCTCGTCTCCGGACTTCGTCGTCGTCTCCAGCGCGCACTCACCGCCGGATTCCGTCGCCGTCAACAGCAATCTGCCCCGCTGTTGCCGCCGTAGATAATCTCCACCGAGTTAGGGTGAGATTTGATCCCTCTCGTGCTCCATTTTTCGATTCAATGCACGATAGGATTGCCATTATTCTTGCCACAGATTGCAATGCTTATTCCACCAGAAGAATTCCGTACATTAGATTCGAGCAAAAAATTTAGGTTTAAGTTTCCGCCGAATGCATCTCGGACCGACCGATTAGAAATTTTCGGTCCCACCGATTTGGCCTCAGGCCATAGCACTAGTACGTCTCGGTGCCACCGAGTTGTACGAATCGGTGAGACCGAAAGTAAAATCTCAGTGAAACCCTAGCATCTCGAAGACAACAAAACCCATCTCGGTCTGACCGAAATGGAGTGCAAAGTTTCTGTAGAGTGCTTCGGTATCACCGAGATGATCAACTCGGTCCATCCGAAATGCCTTCTATGAAAACTTGAAACTAAGAATTGAACTCAATTTTTATGAAAAACTTCTGCTTTTTGTGATGACTCATCTACTCTGCCCATACCCATCTATTCACAGGGTCAGCTCAGCAAGATGTCAGATGATAGCGACAGCCAGAACAGGCCAGAGCAGCATGCAGAACTCAGTGAAGGATCAAGTCCTGCAGAAAGTTTCTATGAGGGCGAGAGGAGCTCTCCAGATCTTCCTAAGACTGTCACTAGAACAAGGAAGAAGAGAACCTCAGACAGTGAGGATGAAGATTTTGTTGCTAGTGCAGCAGCAACAAAGAAGAAAAGAGTCGTGCTTGCTAAAGAGTATAGCACCAAGCCTATTTCTGTCAAAGAGAGAACTGCTGTGAGGAAAATTCCTAAGCAAACAATGCAATTCACACTTGAAGAGCCAAGTGACACAGAACCAGCTGCAGGAGCAAAGAAGAAGAGAGCTAGGAAGACTACTGCTCAGGTGCTTGGAAGGCCCTCCATGAGGAATGATTCAGAGGAGGAGGAGGAGCCAGCAGCTAATGCACCCCCAGCAAAAGCTCAGAAGCTCATGTCAGATGCAATCAGGACTGCTGCCCCCACCAAGTCCAAACCAAAAGCTCCAGCACCCAAGAGGTCTACAAGGAATATTTCTGCTGCTGAGACGAACAAGGCCCCAGTGCCCGAGGCAAATGTTGATGAAGAGCCACTAGTGCTCAGGAAATTGAAACCCAAGATTCCAGACCATGATGATGCACACCCAGTTGCAGAAAATATGATGCTAAGGAAAGACAAAGGACTGCGTCAGTGGAGACTGTCAGATCCTTATGCTGCAAGGAGGAAAACAGCATGTGACTATCGCTTCCACACACGAGAACAACAAGACTTTTATGAAACCGTTCTGTTGGATAAGAAGCCCATTGTTAGTGACATGAGATGGGTGGATTGGGAATACATTGATGCCAATGAGGATTATTTCCCCCATGTCCATGAGAGCTTCCGGATTGCAGGTGTTGATGATTTTGTTGGACAGAAGCTCACCAAGTGGAATGATGAAATGGTCATGCAATTCTACTCCACCGGTCCAGCAGACATCTGCAGAAGCCTTTGCGGATGCTCTTCTTTCGACGCCATCTACGCACACCGGAGCTGCCAGCAGGAGATCGCCTTCAGGAGCTTCCGAGGATCGTGCTTAGAGAGCCGCATTAGTCCTATACCTATTCGATCTTTTTGGTACTTGTTGCCAAAGGGGGAGAATTTGTATAGATCTTAGCTTCGAGAGAGAGAGAGAGTTTCGCTTTGCTTTGCCCGTTGGATTTCTCTCAAGTTCTTTTGCTACTATTTTGTTTGGTACTTTGTTTGGTTGTGTGTGCTTGATACTATGTCTGTGAGTACTATGCTTCGTTATGATTGTGAGCTACTTCATGTGATTGATCATACTATGCTTCTTGTGATGATCAATGCTTATCTTTATCATTATCTTGTATGATCACTTACTTGTGTTGGTGATGCGTCCTTACCATTCCACTCATATCACTTTGCGCGCTCCACCAAGATGTATGTGACATGGAAGAGTGACCCATAAGCCTAATCGATTGTGCATTTGCATTCAAACGCAAATTTTTAATAATGCACAAATTTAGGGGGAGCTCTTGCTTATCACATACTTCTCAAAGCGATGACGTATTCCATTCATTTAATCATTTGTCGAAGCTTTGATCTATATGTTGTCATCAATTACCAAAAAGGGGGAGATTTAAAGCACATTTGCTCCCTTGGTGGTTTTGGTAATTCATAACAACATATATCTCATTGAACTAATGTCCATTCAAGTTAAAGATTTCAGGATGTTCAATGATTGGCATGGCATGGACTAGAGATGTGGACCCCTCAAAATGCTAAGGACAAGGATTGGCAAAGATCAAGACTCTACATTTTTGGTTTAGTGATCCAAGATCACATTGAGTCCATAGGAAAGCCAATACTATTAAAAGGGGATGAGGTGTTGCTTAATGGTCTTTTTGCTCAAGTGCTTAGTGACAGTACTCCTAAACCCTCAACCACTCTCTCTAGCCAAAGATGTCCAAAACCCACATTCTAACTCGGCCCCACCGAAATTTCCTATCCGGAGCCACCGAGTTCACCTAGACTTAGCCACTGCCAAAACCCTAACAAATCGGATCCACCGATATGGATCTCGGTCCCACCGAGATGGCCTTGCCAACTCTCTGTGATCATTTGCACCTACTTCGGTCTCACCGAGTCTTGCAAATCGGTCTCACCGAGATGGCTTGCCAAGTCTCTGTTGCCTTATTGCTTCACTTCGGTCCTACCGAGTTGATGCAATCGTTGCCACCGAGATGAGGTTTGCCCTAGCTATTGCACTTCGGTCCATCCGAGTTGTTCCTATCGGTCCCACCGAGATTCCTCATGTTCATATCTTTTACACAGTTCGGTGCTACCGAGATTATGGTTTCGGTGCCACCGAGTTGGGTCAAAAGTGTGTAATGGTTGGATTTTGTGTGGAGGCTATATATACCCCTCCACCACCTCCTTCTCAGAGAGGAGAGCCATCAGAACGTGCCTACACTTCCACCATACATTTTCTCAGAGAGAATCACCTACTCATGTGTTGAGATCAAGCTATTCCATTCCTACCATTTGAATCTTGATTTCTAGCCTTTCCCAAATTGCTTTCCACTCAAATCCTTCTTCCACCATAGCCAAATCTATGAGGAGTTGTTTGAGTGTTCGGAAGACTATCATTTGAAGCACAAGAGCTAGGAGTTCATCAACAACACACCGTCTATTACCTTTTGGAGAGTGGTGTCTCCTAGATTGGTTAGGTGTCACTTGCGAGTCTCCGACATGATGTGGAGTTGAACCAAGGAGTTTGTAAGGGCAAGGAGATCACCTACTTCGTGAAGATCTACCCCGAGTGAGGCTAGTCCTTCGTGGACGTAAGCCATGGTGGAATAGACAAGGTTGCTTCTTTGTGGACCCTTCGTGGGTGGAGCCCTCCGTGGACTCTCGCAGCCGTTACCCTTCGTGGGTTGAAGTATCCATCAACGTGGACGTACGATAGCACCACCTATTGGAACCACGCCAAAAACCACCGTGTCTTCATTGCGTTTGAAATCTCCGATCCCCTCCTTTACTTACATATGCAAGTGTTTACTTTCCGCTGCTATACTCTTAGAATTGCATGTGTAGGGTGATGCTTGACTTGCGTTCTTGCTAAAATCTGCCCACAACTAAAATTGGGAAAAGGTTAGGTTTTTATTTGGTCAAGTAGTCTAATCACCCCCCTCTAGACATACTTTCGATCCTACAAGTGGTATCAGAGCTTGGTCTCCGTAAGCCTTGATTTCCATTGCTTTGGTGATCATAGCCTTGGTTTCACAACCTAGGAGAGTATGGCGTCTAGTGAGGGTAACTATCACCGTAGAGGTCCATATTTTGATGGTACAAACTTTGCTAGTTGGAAACATAAGATGAAAATGCATATTCTTGGTCATAACCCCGCCGTTTGGGCTGTTGTTCGTGTTGGCTTGCAAGGTGACTTCTTTGAGGATGGCAAGGAACCGGATCGTGAAGCAACCCCGGAAGAATTGAAGATGTTGCAATACAATGCCCAAGCTTGTGACATTCTATTCAACGGTTTGTGTCCTGAAGAATTCAACAAAATCAGTCGCCTCGAGAATGCAAAGGAAATTTGGGATACTTTGGTTGATATGCATGAGGGTACCGAGTCCGTCAAGGAATCTAAGTTGGATGTGCTTCAAAGTCAACTTGACAAGTTCAAGATGAAGGATGATGAAGGTGTTGCCGGACTTGCTCTTGTGTCATCCAACTCCCATGATTTATTTGACTCACCAAATGAAGGAATTGGAAGATGCTTCATGGCAAAAGGCCCCAAGAGTCTTGCCGGGAGTAAGCAATTTGAGGAAATTGTACGCAAGCAAGGAAGGCATCGGAAGAACCAAGGTGTTGGTTTTGAACGAAAGTTCAATGCCAATGGAGTTGAGTGGGAAGAAGATCAATACCCCAAGACGAAGTTTGTTCCTCAACAAGAGAAGTATGATCCTACTTCCTTCAAGGGAACACAAGCTCAAGAAGATCTTCCACCACAAGACCACAAGCTAAAAGGCAAGGACAAGCTTCAAGAAGAGATTGATTCATTTGAAGAAGCTCCTCAAGCCATTGTCAAATGGGTTCCCAAGACTTCATCAAGTTCTACTTCATCAAGTGCTACTACAACTCCAAGGATTGATAATATCACCTTGTCTGTGAAATTTCATTTTATTGACCATCGTGAAGGTGGTTTGTCCGAAACTTCATTATTCTTGGGGGTTCCTTTTGGGGAACCTGTCATGACCTGCCAACACGGCTCCTTGGTCATATCCCAGCTTGTTGGGCTTGTATTCACAATTTACTCTTGCATATCTCCTAGGGGTGGCTGTGCTCATATCCTTGCTTTGAACTATGGGGTCGATGTTTCTCTGAACACAGTCATTCCCGTGTACGAGTGGCTTGCATGAACTGATCCTCTGGACTGCATGCTCACAACATATGCCGGAGTAGGGTAAATCTTTCATAACCACTGAGTTCTGAGGCGGATGTGTGTCCAGACTAGGTCGTGCTTCTGACAAGATTGTTGATGGTGTGTTGAAGAAGGCTGGATTCCTTATGCTCGAAGCTTCTGCCAAGGTAGCGTGCTGAAGAAGGCTGGATATCGTACCTCAGAAGCTTTCCCTCATGTGGCTTACTGCGGAAGGTCCGGTACCTTATGTTGGAAGCTTTCCGCGGTAGCGGGCTGAGGAAGGTTGGAGTACCGTATCCCAGAAGATTTTCTCCATGTGGCCGGTTCTGGTTTCCTTCCGTAGTATCCAGAATTTATCCATAGCGGAGCCAACACTGGGTATAGACCATACCTTGTCTGAAGATATTCCGTTGGTCATGCACACCACTTATCCTTTTGCTGATTTGATCATTGGTGCTGTAAAGGTTGCACAACTGATGCAGACTTTATATTGGTAATTAATTCAAAATACCCTTTGTATTCAAACCAAGTGTTGCCGGTAGTAAGTAGTTGACGGATAATTCCATTCGATTTAGCTGAGCCTCCAGGTGTTTGAAATTCTCATTGATTCTAGGCAGCCATGAACTTATCCATATTTCTCGCAGACCTTACTCACCATGCCCAGAATTTTATATGCATCGAAAAATTCCTGAATATGCTTTGAAATTTGTACCAACATACCAGAGTTTTGTTGTTGCTCTCGGCTCATTCGCATTCTTGAAATATGTCTTCTGTGGGCGGTAAATAATTCTTGAGTTCATTGGGAAAGACTCAAGGTTCACCCCACTGACTGAATAGTCCTTGTGTCGAGGACGGAATAGTTTACTCCTTAGGTGTAATCTATTCTACGACAAACTCCCTTGGCTATAGTCTGGCCTTGTTGGTTGCACTCCGATTCTGCTTCTGACCCATTCTTCATTCTTGACAGATCCGGGGATACTGTTCTGAATATCAGGCAGTTGGCTTGGCTTGACTCTTACTTATTTGGATTATTGGGTATTATCCAGGTTGTATGCTAGTCTTCTTAGTGGTACTTGCGGATGGATCCAGTCGGAGTAAGAGAATGGAAACGAGAAAAGAAGCAAGAACCGCGAAAAACCAAAAAGCAAATAAAGCTCAAATTTTGCGGACCTTACACATGTGGCCAAAGATCCACTAATATAACTAGCCTAGCGCACTCGATGCACCTCTAAGGACTAAGAAGCAAAACCACACAATGCTCCTGGTAGCAACTGGGGTCAAGCTCCTACTACTTCCTTAGGGAACATCAAACTCGATGCACGACCATAGCCAAAGTGGCTTAGTCGACGATCCTAGGGTTACCGGGGAAAAGATGGAATTTATAGGCGTTTCCCAAAGAAAACTGGATTTAAGAAGAGAAGTGCCATGGTTAGCAAGCAAGGTAAGGATATCTGGTTTACCTAGGGGTTCAGGGCTCACGGGTCGTTGCCTGGTGCGTACTTTTCCCACCAGAGGCAAAGGCCACGAGAGTTGGTGTCTGATGGAGCGAAAAGCCTATGGGGTTGCCTTATGATCAATAGTAGCCGTGCCAGTCTGGCAAAGATGGCTGAAATCCATCTGGGCTTTCTACTAATCAAAAAGGCAATGAAATCTGGCTAGGGTAACCTACAGTCAGCCTGGCTCTGATACCATCCGTTGTGGCGCCCCGCCTGAATACCACTGTAGTCAGACGGTCACCGCACATACCAGCCCAGGAAATCACTCTGGCATGCGCTTTTACAACAAGTATCGTGAACACAGACATTTCTATTAATGGATATATAAGTCTTACATGATATTTTACAAGGGTGATGGCGGCGGAAAAGCTCTATCTAAGGCAGCATGGTCTTGGTGCGGCTCCATTCCACATGGATCTGACTGGGTTACTCTTCTAGCTCGCGAACACTCCGGCTCCTCGATGGATCCTTAGGTAAACCTGGCCACATTGAAGGCCGCTGAGTACTTTTGAATGTACTCGCAAGCAAACCAAACCAACATATACACCAAACAAAGCAATCCATGGCATTCAAGCATGCATTTGTTAACTTAACAGTATTAACTATCATGCTATGGCAGAATTATCTAGCAAGATTAGTCATCTAGCAGCATTAATCATCATGTCATAGCAGGATTATCTAGCAAGATAACTACTGAAGTAAATACAGTATGACGAAGATAAAGTATATCCAGTAAATAATCCATACTCCGAGTATTCTCATGGTCCAATCCAAATCTTTCGATCATACGACCGCTCCTCCCTTAGCCATCCCATGGCTAACATCTCATATTCCTGACAAGATCCGATGTCCATGCATCTGTACTGCAGGTCTGATAAATCATACCTTCCTCTGGTTCAGTCTTAGCAATAACATTATATAATTTGCTCCTCCAGACTCGACACAGACCAAATAGTGTGACTTAGTACCAACTGTGTCCCATGACCGAGGACGCGGCTATTCAAATAGATTTACACTCTGCAGAGGTTGCACACTTTACCCACACCATGGAGCTCCTGGCCTCGTACTTTAGTACATGTTCCCATTCGGGTGGACCGGTGCTGCTCCAACAAAACCTTGTCTATTGCCTGGCACTCTTACGGTCCCACCGACAATCATACCCTCCCAAGGTCATGTCCTGGGTGGCCCTTGTGTCACCCCGTGACACCTGCCACCGTCGTGGCCAAACAAAACTGTCCCAAACGGGGACCTGGATCCATATAACTCAACTGGGCTCACAAGGTTATCGCCGCCTACCGGGCCAGGGTAGCACACACGCATAACCTTCCCTATTTGGAGGTACCGACAAGAGGCAGGACAATAGACCAAGCTAGGGCCGTCCCATACTGGCAAATGTGGCTGCACTGATGAGCTCGGTTCGGTGGCACTATGACTCGATCCAGCCGACGAAGGAGGTTGTTGTCATTATATCATATTCTTTATCATTGCAATAATAACGATAATCCAAGATGTAAATTAGTATATCAACATAACAACCTATCTCCACACTACATTACAACGAGTCACTAGTGCGATAAAATGATGATCGTTAGCAGGTAATGAAAATAGCAAGTTCAACTAGCGGGAGTTTAATTATTTCTAACACAGGCATATTCATTAATTAAACACGCAAGAATAACACAGAGCAATGCTTTAGGGCATATATCAGATGGTCGGCTTTCCTGGGGGTGAAGGAATACTCCGGAAAGAAGTGCGATCACCTCGCGAAAAATTTGCCGGAAAGGATTCTCTCTCGGAGGGGCTGATAGAAGGGCAAGGGCAAAATGGTCATTTTCAGAAAGTGTCAACCTCATGAAAATGATACCATCGGAACGGGCTCAACGAACTGAGAAAGTGAGCTTTGGATTCACCTGAATCGGAGTTACAGTTGAAAAGATACGGGCGTTCGTTCGTTAGGCAGAAAACAAACAAAAAGGTGTTCATTTCTGCGCTTAACCAACGAACGGCCGCAATCTAAAGGTTTCGGCGCCGGGCTGGAGAGAGGAAGCGCCTTCTGGTAAATACGCTTTCAACAAGGGAAAGCATATTTCCAACCGAAGCCGCAGGGAAATACGTTTTCCAGTGGGAGAAAACGCACTGGCCGCCGGGCGCCTCCACTTAAATGACGTGGCCGGCTCCCTCCCACTGACGAGTGGGCCCGGGCCCCACACGTTAGGTCTCTCTCTCCTCCCTCCTCTTCTTCCTCCTCCCCTCTTCCTCCCCGACGCGGCAACAGAGCCGCAGCTCCGGCGCGGGCTCCTGCGCTCCGATGGGCCACTCCGGCGGGCGAGTGGACGGGCGGGTGCCCCGGTGTGCGCCGCGTCCAGAGGAGGTCTCGGCCGCAGTTGGGGACGGCCAGAGGTGGAGCTCCACGGCGCGGCCGAGGACGGCGGCTCCGGCCAAGGGAGGGGCTCCGGTGGGGGAATGGGTTCGGCGAGGGCACGGGAGGGCTCCCCAGCGTGCGGCGCTTCTCATGGGCAACTCCACTAGCGCCGGGGTGGGCTAGCTACGGGGCTACAGTGGTGGCTGTGGGCGGCGGCCGTGGCTAAATTCCGGGGCTCCGGCGAGGGGTTCGACCGGGCGAGGTTGCGGGAGTGGGCTAGAGGGTGAGGAGAGTGAGTTGGTGAGCTCTAGGGGCTCAGGGAGGGCCTATAAATAGCCGGGCAACGGCGAGGATTGGCTCAGCCGTGGCGGCGATCTTATCAGCGCACTGGAGCTCAGGGGCGACGTGGCTGGATGGTTGCGGCGTCGGGCGGCTTCGCGGGGAGTGGAGAAGCCTCGGAAGCGCTCGAGAGAGCTCGGGGAAGAAGGAGACAGAGAGGAAAGCGACAACGGCGGGTCACGGGCGGAGTAGTGTGATGGCGGGGCTCGCCGCGGCATGGGGAGGAAGCAAACGAAGGGGGAAATGACCAGAGAGGGGGTGCGTGGACGCAGAGAAGCTATTGGACATGATCGGACGAGCGGAGCTGGCCGGAGTTGGCCTGGCACACGACGACAGTACGCAGAGTGCCTATTTTGGCGTGGCCACCGCGTGGTCACCACGGGTGCCGCATGTCCGCGGCGTCCAGACACTGCCAGGCCTTGTCAACGCGGTGCACCAGAGGTCGGTGAGTTGACATGTGAGGGTTTTGGATAGATGTGGGGGCAGGAGCTGACTGATTTGAGATGACTTAGCTTCTGAACAGGAACTTTGGTGGAATCTTGTGGAGAAATGGATGAGAGTGGGGAGCTGAACCTATGTCAAAATGAAATATGATAGGAAGGACTAGGTCCTGGCAAAAGTTGAGGTCATTTGGACCAAGTTTGAATGCACTTCCTTTGAAATGCCAAATCTGGCCCAGAAACTGAATCTTGATGTTGTGCTCAATTGGCTAAATGGAATTGGCTGAAATTTGGTGGAGGAAGGTTATTTGTGTGCATGGAGGTACTGGAAAAATTTCAGCCCAAATTGATCATCTATGAGGGTACTTCCTTCACAGAGATGCAATTTGGACAGAAACTTAGATAATTTACTGGGGGAAATTGGGTAGATGAAATGGGCTGGTTTTTGGTATCCAGGGGCTATTTATCATTATTAACTACCCTGAAAAATTCCAGCCCAAAAAGATCAAGGGAGCAAACACTTCCTTTGCAAACTGGAAATCTGGACAGAATTTGCAAATGGATGTTGTGCTCAAAATTTGAACTATGGAACTGGGGATCTTGATGGAGATGGTGAAGATATGGATAGGATAAGCTCCACAAATTATTTGGGATTTTTCCTGGCTACCAAAATGGTAGTTCCTATGGAAAGTGCCCAAAATGCAGTATTGGCTTTAAATAGGAAAATGCAATTTCCCTTATGTAATTATGGCCAATATTTTTATTGGAGCTCAATATGATCACAAAAAATATCTCCACACGTTTTCATGAATTTGGAGATGGATAGATATTTTCCTGGATTTAATTCCTTTAACTGGCAGAAAAATGAATTAATTTTAAATGGAAAATATTGCAAATGACTTGGCAATATTTTTGCATATCCAGGGTTTATAGATGTAGGATGATCACTGGGAAAAGTTTGGGGGGCAACAGATGAAAGGAAAATGGGGTTCCTTTGTAACGGGAGGAATTAGGGTTTCCCTTCCGGTGACTCGGAAGGTAGGGTTTTCGTGGCAGAATCCTGAGAACAAATTTTGGGTGACAGGGTTGGACTAGAGAGAATCTCTGGTTGGATAGGAAAGGCAAGGCTAAATGACCATCTTCGCATACCCAAAGGCAAGAGAAAATCCAATAACATCGAAAAAAAACGGGAGTCAAATCCCGCGAAGGAAAAATCGGAGAGCGAAAACCAGGGTGTCACAGTTTTGAAGTGTCGTTTCGCCATCTTGGGCCTACCCGGGGGTCTTCCCCCCGACAGTAGCCTTTGAGCCTCCGGGCGACTTGGCAAGTCGGGCGGAGGGTTTTCGCGGGCGTTGATGTAGCAGATGTCGTCGATGACAGCCGGCTGCGGGCTGCAGCCAGCGCGGCTTGCTTTCAGTGGGGGCGCGCCAGCGCACCCACTGGGTGTAGCCTCCAAGCCTCCGGGCGACTCGAAGAGTCGGGCGGAGGGTTTCCGCAGTTGTCGTGGCAGATGTCGTTGATGACAGCCGGCTGCGAGTTGCAGCCGGCGCGGCTTGCTTCCAGTGGGGGCGCGCCAGCGCACCCACTGGGTGTAGCCTCCGAGCCTCCGGGCGCTCGAAGAGTCGGGTGGAGGGTCTTCGCTGTCGTGGTAGCAGAGGTTGGCGTCGGGGATGCCGGCGGCGGGCCTGTAACTGGCGTGGCGTTTTCCCAGCGGGGCGCACCGGCGCACCCACTGGGTGTAGCCTCCGAGCCTCCGGGCGAGAAGGGGGGGGGGTTCCCCACGGAAATGATCATGCGAAAGATAAGGTTAGTCGGCGCAGATATATGAAATATTTAGCTTTGGCAGCGCAAGTTTTATTCAGAGGGTGCCGACTCAGTTTCGTCCGAGCCCCCTTCAGTCTTTTTCATGTCCCCTCCGCTCTTTGGCTTTTGCTCTTGCTAGCCGGACAGCCGGGAGCCGGTCTGTAGCTGAGGCGAAGAGTGGGCCACGGAGTAGAGTGTACAGTACTTGGACTCTGGGAGCAGATTCGACCGAGCAGATACTCATAAAGGAAACGACTGGGTTGCCCAAGCCGTTTTCTCCCCCGGACGTTTTTCGTGTGGGGTGACCTCCAGCTTTTGCTCTTGCTAGCCGGACAGCCGGGAGCCGGTCTGTAGCTGAGACGAAGAGTGGGCCTTCGGTACCGTGCACACTACTAAACCGTCTGTGAGGAAGAACGTTTCGAGCCAGCCGGCCAGCCTCCGGGCCAAAATTAACCGGTGCCGGACTGAATAATGAGACAACTGGAAAAATGCGGAGGTGGGCCCCGAGGGTTTCTCGGGGTTGCACGGTGCAAAGATATGCGGGTGGGGGGCTCACATTGCTTTTTGACGCGGACGGGTCAGAGGTGACCTCCGGCAGGCGGCCCGAGCCTCCGGGCGGTCGAGGGGCGCCCCAGCCGGTCGGGCCCGACCGGCCAGACGTCGAGGCGGGCGGTCTTTTCTCTTTTTCTATCCGGCAGTTTTTTTTATCTCCAGCCAGCCTCATTTTCCTTTTCCAGCCGGCTGGGCAGCCGGCGTGCTCTCTTTTTTTTTGAGCCGGCCCTTGACTTTTCTTTTTCTCTAGCTGCCCCCCACCCCTTTTCTCTTTTCTTTCTTTTCCAGCCGGCCGTAGAGCGTGCGGGCGCAGCAGGCGCTGGGCATCGCGGGTGGGGCGGAGCCGGCGCGGAGGCGCGCGGGCGCCGGCGAGGGCCAGCGGGCGCGCAGGCGGACAGGAGCGCGGCGGGCGCGCGGCAGCCGGCCATCGTGGGCGCGGCAGGGCCGGCGGGCGCGCGGGGCAGGAGCTGCAGCCGGCGCAGCGAGGCGCAACCGGCGCGGTGGGGAGGAGGCCGAGCGGAGGGCGAGTGGGAGCGGACCAGCGCGGCGCAGCCGGCGACCGGCTTGCAGGCGGCGCAGGCGCGCGCGCAGCCGGCGCGGCGCAGTCAGCTGGGCGAGGCGCCGAGCAGAGGTGCGGGGGACGAGCGCGTGAGCGCGGGACGGCGCGCGGCGGTGAGCGGGGCGCGCACAGGACGGAGGCGGGGCGCGCGGGCGAGCACCAGGACTGCGAGCCGCGGGCGCGAGGGTTGCCAGCGAGGCGGGGGACTCCAGCGGACGGGTCCGAACCCGGCGCTGCGGGGGAGACGGCGGGAGGCAAGCCGGCGGGCGGCAAGCCGGCCGCGGGGCGGGCAGAGTCGGCCTGTGCGGGAGCGGAGGCGAGGTGTGCATCGCGACGCGGCTGGGCCGAGGGAGCACAGCGCGGGAGCGGCGCCGGGCGGCCGCCGGCGCAGCCGAGCGTGGGGGACGCCGGGGCGGTGTAGCGGAGCGGCCGGCCCGCGGGCGGCGCGCAGCGGGAGGTGGGCTAGGTGCAGCCAGGCGCGGGGACAACGCGGGCCGGGGTGGAGCAGCGACGCACGCACGAGCTCGGAGGAGGAGGCGCTCGGGAGGAGGCTGCGCGCACGCGGGCGCGGGGATGCGGCGGAGACCGAGCGGCGTGCGGCATGCAGCGCGCAGGCGCGGCGCAGCTGGAGCAGCGAGCAGGCGCGGCGAGATGGGACGGCGGCCGCAACCGCCACTCGGACGTGGCGCCGGCGCGGGCACGGCGGCGGGGAGCGTGACGACGGCCCGTCATGGCCGCGCGCGGTGAAGAGCTGCCTGCATGCACATGAGCCGGGCTAGTTAGTTAAGCTAGCATACACGCAGCCGGATCCATTGGCTTTGCTAGCTAGCTAGCTAGGCACGAGTGCGTGCACGCACAGGGACGGAGACGGCCAGCAAACCCGCACGCGGAGGTGTGGCCGAGACAAGGCCGTAGCCGATGACCAGCGAGACGACCGAGGGCAGAGCAGCGTGCGCGAGGGCGACGAGGCCGGGCACGGGCGGAGCAACGCAGGAGCCGCGACGGGCGGCCGGCGTCGCGGTGGTGGCCACGAAAAGGGTCCCGCCCGGACCGCGATTCCAGCAGCAGCTAGCCCCACGGTGGTCGCCATCTGTCGTGGTATTCTCGCGGGGGGTGCGCGATTCACGGTAGATGCCATGGGATGGCTTGAGGTGAGGGCAAGGCTGCAGTGGAGATCCGGGACGGGTTTGGGCAACTGGACACGGTGGTTTACCCAGGTTCGGGGCCCTCGCAGGGAGGTACCCCTACTCCTGCATGTCTGGTGTATATGCGGTGTATATGGTTGTACAGAGTCGCTCCTGGAGCTGTATTTAGAGGAGGAAGAAGGAGGCTGGGAGGGCTCCTCTTCTCTGCCTCATGTGTGAGCGTGTGTGAATGAGAGAGCGAGAGAGAGTCCTCCTCGCAAGGGCTCCCTGGGTCACCTTATAAAGGGGTGCCCAGGGGACAAGAGAGGCCCACAAGGCCTAACTACGCTGTTGGGGGGACACCAGATGTGTGAACAGTGCCGGCCATCCGTCTACAGTGCCAGCCGCTCATCTACAGTGCTCTAATGTAGAGCGTGGCCGTCTCGTCTGCGCAGGTCCGACGGGACGTCTGAGGTTGACTTTCCCGGATTCCAGCCGGACGGGCTCCATCCGGACGGCTCCACCCGGACGGCTCCACCCGGATGGCTCTACCCGGACGGGTTGCCAGGTTGCCAGCCAGACGGGTCGCCAGGTGGCGAGCCGGTCGGGTCGCCAGGTCGCCAGGCGGCGAGCCGGACAGGACGCCAGGTGGCCAGCCGACCGGGTCGCCAGGTCGCCAGGGGACGCTTCCCTGGCAAAGTTTTGAAGTGTCATTTCGCCGTCTTGGGCCTACCCGGGGGTCATCCCCCCGACAGGCAAGGACAAGCTTCAAGAAGAGATTGATTCATTTGAAGAAGCTCCTCAAGCCATGGTCAAGTGGGTTCCCAAGACTTCATCAAGTTCGACTTCATCAAGTGCTACTACAACTCCAAGGATTCCCATCAAGTTGATGTGGGTCCAAAAGAAGAAGAACTAGAGAGTTCTTGAGGGTGACAACGCCAACAAACTTCACTCATATTCTTTATGGCAAGGACTTGTGCAACCAACTTCCACATTTTGCACTAGTTCATGGAGTCACAAACCCTCTGGTTGGTAAGGCAAGGGACCAGGTATTCAATGCATTCATGGACATCATCATATGTGTATTTCACTCTATCTCTATGGATATCCTTGTATGTTCCTTGTGTGGGACTAACCCATGTAGGTATTGAAAGCACAAAACTCCAAAGGGTTGCTCCCAACTCTTGATGGTCTACATCAACATTGAGCATCCACATCTTCAACATCTACATGAAGTCATCATCGACAAAACCCAAGGTTAGTTCATCCCTCTTAGGGGGGATATCACATCTAGGGGGAGCTTTGCTCTAAACAATTGAGCTAAAGCAACTCTAATGGTGTGAACACATCAATGCTTTATGTAAAAGTGGCAACCCCACTTGTGCTTAAACGATGAGTATGACCTATGATCAAATGCTCTCATTTGACTCCTAAGTCAATATACTCATATATAGATGACCTAGTCATCGCCATTGCTTGATAGATGCTAGAATTGGTTGTGCATGTTTGACACATATTTCATTTGCTATCTTATTGTGTGAGCATGTTGATTTGCATGTTTTCATCATTCGAGGACATCCATTTGTTGTTTTGTTTGTCTTGGTTTTTCTGGCCAAGTGGATGTACAAGAATGCCTAAGTACCTTCTCTAGCTATCTATGCTTTCTTGTCTGAAATTCTATTCTTGCCGCGTCACAAAAATTGAACAAGTCATTTTCGGACCCTCCGGGTGAGGAGCACTCGGAGCCACCGATCTGAAAGGGCTGAACCTCCAAAACCTTCTATCTGATTTTGGCCGAACCAATTCACTCAAACTCGGTCCAACCGAAATCACTTAGATTGATCTAGGTTTTCCATCTCGGTGCCACCGAGTTGAACCACTTCGGAGCCACCGATGTGCTAATCTGCGTGCAGTTACACATATCGGTGCCACCGAGTTGTCCAACTCGGAGCCACCGACAGCGTACGGGTATATATATCGCGCGGGCTCGAACGGTTGAAATTTCTCGACTCTTTCGCTCCCGCACCCCGTTGCTGCCGTCGCCCTCGTCTTCGGACTTCGTCATCGTCTCCAGCACGCCCTCGCCGCCGGATTCCGTCGCCGTCAACGGCAATCTGCCCCGCTGTTGCCGCCGTAGAGAATCTCCACCGAGTTAGGGTGAGATTCGATCCCCCTCGTGCTCCATTTTCCGATTCAATGCACGATAGGATTGCCATTATTCTTGCCACAGATTGCAATGCTTATTCCACCAGAAGAATTCCGTAGATTAGATTCAAGCGAAATTTTTAGGTTTAAGTTTCCGCCGAACACATCTCGGACCGACCGATTAGAAATTTTCGGTCCCACCGATTTGGCCTCAGGCCATAGCACTAGTACGTCTCGATGCCACCGAGTTGTACGAATCGGTGAGACCGAAAGTAAAATCTCAGTGAAACCCTAGCATATCGGAGACACCGAAACCCATCTCGGTCTGACCGAAATGGAGTGCAAAGTTTCTGTAGAGTGCTTCGGTATCACCGAGATGATCAACTCGGTCCATCCGAAATGCCTTCTATGAAAACTTGAAACTAAGAATTGAACTCAATTTTTATGAAAAACTTCTGCTTTTTGTGATGACTCATCTACTCTGCCCATACCCATCTATTCACAGGGTCAGCTCAGCAAGATGTCAGATGACAGCGACAGCCAGAACAGGTCAGAGCAGCATGCAGAACTCAGTGAAGGATCAAGTCCTGCAGAAAGTTTCTATGAGGGAGAGAGGAGCTCTCCAGATCTTCCTAAGGCTGCCACTAGAACAAGGAAGAAGAGAACCTCAGACAGTGAGGATGAAGATTTTGTTGCTAGTGCAGCAGCAACAAAGATGAAAAGAGTCGTGCTTGCTAAGGAGTATAGCACCAAGCATACTTCTGTCAAAGAGAGAACTGCTGTGAGGAAAGTTCCTAAGCAAACAATGCAATTCACACTTGAAGAGCCAAGTGACACAGAACCGGCTGCAGGAGCAAAGAAGAAGAGAGCTAGGAAGACTACTGCTCAGGTGCTTGGAAGGCCCTCCATGAGGAATGATTCAGAGGAGGAGGAGGAGCCAGCAGCTAATGCACCCCCAGCAAAAGCTCAGAAGCTCATGTCAGATGCAATCAGGACTGCTGCCCCCACCAAGTCCAAACCAAAAGCTCCAGCACCCAAGAGGTCTACAAGGAATATTTCTGCTGCTGAGAAGAACAAGGCCCCAGTGCCCGAGGCAAATGTTGATGAAGAGCCACTAGTGCTCAGGAAATTGAAACCCAAGATTCCAGACCATGATGATGCACACCCAGTTGCAGAAAATATGATGCTAAGGAAAGACAAAGGACTGCGTCAGTGGAGACTGTCAGATCCTTATGCTGCAAGGAGGAAAACAGCATGTGACTATCGCTTCCACACATGAGAACAACAAGACTTTTATGAAACCGTTCTGTTGGATAAGAAGCCCATTGTTAGTGACATGAGATGGGTGGATTGGGAATACATTGATGCCAATGAGGATTATTTCCCCCATGTCCATGAGAGCTTCCGGATTGCAGGTGTTGATGATTTTGTTGGACAGAAGCTCACCAAGTGGAATGATGAAATGGTCATGCAATTCTACTCCACCGGTCCAGCAGACATCTGCAGAAGCCTTTGCGGATGCTCTTCTTTCGACGCCATCTACGCACACCGGAGCTGCCAGCAGGAGATCGCCTTCAGGAGCTTCCGAGGATCGTGCTTAGAGAGCCGCATTAGTCCTATACCTATTCGATCTTTTTGGTACTTGTTGCCAAAGGGGGAGAATTTGTATAGATCTTAGCTTCGAGAGAGAGAGAGTTTCGCTTTGCTTTGCCCGTTGGATTTCTCTCGAGTTCTTTTGCTACTATTTTATTTGGTACTTTGTTTCGTTGTGTGTGCTTGATACTATGTCTGTGAGTACTATGCTTCATTATGATTGTGAGCTACTTCATGTGATTGATCATACTATGCTTCTTGTGATGATCAATGCTTATCTTTATCATTATCTTGTATGATCACTTACTTGTGTTGGTGATTGAAAGAACATGTGCTGCCCCCATGTTTGGTTTTGGTAATTGATGACAATCTCTATGGACTAATGGTTGCCTTGAGTTATATTTGAAGGGTTTGTCCATAGGCTTTGCTTGTAGACCATTTGTTGGTCTCAAGGTGATTTGAAGAAGAATATGTGTTGACCAAGGTACTATTCAAGGATTTATCGAAAGATTGGTCATGTGTGTGTTGAGCCTATTGCAAGCATGTCTTGAAGAAGAAAATTGTGTGAACATTCATGTGTACCTTCAAGACATCATCCTAATGAAGAGAGTTGGAAAGATTCAAGGTTGATCAAGACTAAATATGAAGAGTGATTCAAGTTGATCAACACACAAAGCGTAGAAGATGTACCGAGTGGGATCAAGTGATCTCACGGTATGGTAAGCATTGTCCATTACGCTTTGTGTACTAACCCATGTTCTATGCGAGAGTTCTATGTGGGGTTAGGTATGTTTCCATGGGCTTGCGTCAAGAGGAAGATCTCTTTCAACCCATGGAGGATGACATCAAGTGGTGATCGTCATCAAGATTGCGCAGTGCAAGTTCAAGTGGAGCATCACGAAGAGATCACTGCTTGAAGCTTGCCGTCCATTGTGGTGACAATGGACTTGTGAAGATGTGCCGAAGAGCGGCTCACCCATAGTGGAGTATGGGGGAGCAATCAACTAGTCTTCATCGAGCCGGCGCATTCAAGAAAGGTGGTCCAACTTGAGGAGGTCAAGATCGTCATCATCTAGCTCAAGTGGACTGTGCGCAAGGCAAAGGTTTGCCCTTGATAGGTTTTCTATTTTACCGTTCTCATAGTGGTAGTTGGGAGACCGGGTTATAGGATCGATAGCCGTACTATCAAGGGGGGCTCTCAAGTGAGTAGCTTTATCGTATCTTCGTAGAGAGCTCAAACCATTGCATCCTTGCATCATTTTTCTTGGTTCTTGTTTGGTGTTTCTCTTTGTGAGTTTTTGAGCTTATGGTCATCTTCATGACAAGCTCGAGTTCATCGAAAACGGAGTTCATATATGCATCTTCTATGATGTTTTCGATGTTGGAGTTTATGCCGGTTCTTCATTCATAGAGGTTTCATATCTCTATAACTTAGGCATATCTCCCCTGCCACTTCTTATTATAACTGTTGGATAGTACTCGCCGTCCTCTATCCAACAAGCTTGAGTTTGCTCAATTCGGAGTTCATTTGCAGAAGTTATGGCAGTTCTGGTTTTATTCTGTATCCTCTGCTTTCTGTGGATTTTCAGTGGCATGCTAGCGGTAGTACCGCTGGTGCCCACGGTAGTACCGCTTATGCGGTAGTATCACTGGGTACTTCCGTGGCACTGCCGCTTGGGGTTTCCCCGAGCGTGCAACTCTCTGTTGTCTGTTCTGATTGGGCACTTTTGCAGCACCCAAGCGGTAGTACCGCTAGGTACCACGGTAGTACCGCTTATGCGGTACTTCCGCTCGGTCTACCGCGCTACTTCCGCTTGGGAAAAATCCTTCTGTGCACGTCTCTGTTGCCGTTATTTGTTAAACGGTAGTAGTGCGGTAGTAGCGCGGTAGTACCGCTTAGTGCGGTACTTCCGTCCTCTACTACCGCTGCTAGTACCGCTTGTGTTTCAATGAGTGTGCAAGCTTCTGTTGCCGGATTCGCCTTTGCGGCAGTAGCACGGTAGTTGGACGGTAGTACCGCTTATTGCGGTACTTCCGCTCCAGTACCGCTCTACTACCGCTGTTCCCCTGTCACTGCGACCTTCAGCGGTAGTACCGCTTTAGGAGGACGGTAGTACCGCTTCGTGCGGCACTACCACTCCAGTTCTTTTTTAACTCGCTTATTTCTGGCTGGAACTACCGCTTAAGCGGTAGTACCGCTCGCCCGAGCGGTAGTACCGCTGGTGTGCATCCAGCACAGGTAACGGTTCGATTTCGTGGGGGCTATTTAAGGGGGTATTCTTCCCCATTGCCCCCAATGGTTCTCTTATCCCCTTGCAGCTCTGTCTCCTCCATTGTTGACCTTCTAGAGCTTTGCTATCTCTCGATCCCTCCAATGATTCTTGCTAGTTCTTGAGGGAAAAGAGAGAGGAGATCTAGATCCACCTTTCCACCAATCACTTTCTCCTCTATGTGAGGAGAACCTTGTGGATCTAGGTCTTGGAGTTCTTGGTGTTCTCCTTGTTCTTCCTCTCACTTTCCTCCATAGCTTTTGTTGCTTTGGTGGGATTTGAGAGAGAGGGACTTGAGCACTTCGTGTGTTCTTGCCATTGCATTAGTTGCATCGGTTTGAGTTCTCCATGGTGATACGTGGAAGTTAGTAGTTGAGAAGCTTATTACTCTTGGGTGTTTGAGCACCCTAGAGCTTGTTCCTCTTGGGTGCTTTGGCGCCCTAGACGGTTGGTGGTGCCTCAGAGCTCAATCATTGTGGTGTAAAGCTCCGGGCAAGCATCGGGGTCTCCAATTAGGTTGTGGAGATCGCCCCGAGCAATTTGACGGGTACCGGTGACCGCCCCCAAGGGTTGCCAAAGTGTACGGGTTCGGTGACCGCCCTCAAGGGTTGCCATTTGTACGGGTTCGGTGACCGCCCTCAATGGTCCCTTAGTGGAATCACGGCACCTTGCATTGTGCGAGGGCGTGAGGAGAATACGGTGGCCCTAGTGGCATTGTTGGGGAGCATTGTGCCTCCACACCGCTCTAACGGAGATTAGCATCCGCAAGGGTGTGAACTTCGGGATACATCGTCGTCTCCGCGTGCCTCGGTTATCTCTTACCCTAGCCCTTTACTTATGCTCTTTACTTTGTGATAGCCATATTGTTTCTAGTTATATATCTTGCTATCACTTAGTTGTTTATCTTGCTTAGCATAAGTTGTTGGTGCACATAGGTGAGCCTAGTCGATTTAGGTTTTGTGCTTGACAAATTAAACGCTAGTTTTATTCCGCACTTGTTCAAGCCTAAACCGTAATTATTTTAAAGCGCCTATTCACCCCCCCTCTAGGCGACATCCACGATCTTTCAGTGATGCGTGCTTACCATTCCACTCATATCACTTTGCGCGCTCCACCAAGATATATGTGACATGGAAGAGTGACCCATAAGCCTAATCGATTGTGCATTTGCATTCAAACACAAATTTTTAATAATGCACAAATTTAGGGGGAGCTCTTGCTTATCACATACTTCTCAAAGTGACAACGTATTCCATTCATTTAATCATTTGTCGAAGCTTTGATCTATATGTTGTCATCAATTACCAAAAAGGGGGAGATTGAAAGCACATTTGCTCCCTTGGTGGTTTTGGTAATTCATAACAACATATATCTCATTGAACAAATGTCCATTCAAGTTAAAGATTTCAGGATGTTCAATGATTGGCATGGCATGGACTAGAGATGTGGACCCCTCAAAATGCTAAGGACAAGGATTGGCAAAAGATCAAGACTCTACATTTTTGGTTTAGTGATCCAAGATCACATTGAGTCCATAGGAAAGCCAATACTATTAAAAGGGGATGAGGTGTTGCTTAATGGTCTTTTTGCTCAAGTGCTTAGTGACAGTACTCCTAAACCCTCAACCACTCTCTCTAGCCAAAGATGTCCAAAACCCACATTCCAACTCGGCCCCACCGAAATTTCCTATCCGGAGCCACCGAGTTCACCTAGACTTAGCCACTGACAAAACCCTAACAAATCGGATCCACCGATATGGATCTCGGTCCCACCGAGATGGCCTTGCCAACTCTCTGTGATCATTTGCACCTACTTCGGTCTTACCGAGTCTTGCAAATCGGTCTCACCGAGATGGCTTGCCAAGTCTCTGTTGCCTTATTGCTTCACTTCGGTCCTACTGAGTTGATGCAATCGGTGCCACCGAGATGAGGTTTGCCCTAGCCATTGCACTTCTGTCCATCCGAGTTGTTCCTATCGGTCCCACCGAGATTCCTAACGTTCATATCTTTTACACAGTTCGGTGCTACCGAGATTATGGTTTTGGTGCCACCGAGTTGGGTCAAAAGTGTGTAACGGTTGGATTTTGTGTGGAGGCTATATATACCCCTCCACCACCTCCTTCTCGGAGAGGAGAGCCATCAGAACGTGCCTACACTTCCACCATACATTTTCTGAGAGAGAACCACCTACTCATGTGTTGAGATCAAGCTATTCCATTCCACCATTTGAATCTTGATTTCTAGCCTTTGCCAAATTGCTTTCCACTCAAATCCTTCTTCCACCATAGCCAAATCTGTGAGGAGTTGTTTGAGTGTTGGGAAGACTATCATTTGAAGCACAAGAGCAAGGAGTTCATCAACAACACACTGTCTATTAACTTTTGGAGAGTGGTGTCTCCTAGATTGGTTAGGTGTCACTTGGGAGCTTCCGACATGATGTGGAGTTGAACCAAGGAGTTTGTAAGGGCAAGGAGATCGCCTACTTCGTGAAGATCTACCCCGAGTGAGGCTAGTCCTTCGTGGACGTAAGCCATGGTGGAATAGACAAGGTTGCTTCTTCGTGGACCCTTCGTGGGTGGAGCCCTCCATGGACTCTTGCAACCGTTACCCTTCGTGGGTTGAAGTCTCCATCAACGTGGACATACGATAGCACCACCTATCAGAACCACGCCAAAAACCACCGTGTCTTCATTGCGTTTGAAATTTCCGATCCCCTCCTTTACTTACATATGCAAGTGTTTACTTTCCGCTGCTATACTCTTAGAATTGCATGTGTAGGGTGATGCTTGACTTGTGTTCTTGCTAAAATCTGCCCACAACTAAAATTGGGAAAAGGTTAGGTTTTTATTTGGTCAAGTAGTCTAATCACCCCCCTCTAGACATACTTTCGATCCTACAACATCGTGTCGATCAGCCGAGGCCGGGCATGACCGAGAAAAGTGTGTCTGGCCAGAGTTAATCGAGCATGTTGGGTAACAGTAGTGCACCCCTGCAGGGAAGATTATCTATTTGAATAGCCGTGTCCACGTTAACAGGACGCTCAGTGTTGTATCCCGATCTACTACAACTTGAACTGGATACATGTTACTTTAATTAATATGTAAGCTCTGGGATTGATTTCTCGTAGGGAGTCGAGGAAGGATCTCTGGGCTTGGCTACTACATACTTATTGCTTTATTATTTGATACTAATCTGCACTCTTCTAATGCTGCAAGACATTGCAAGATGCTAGTCTTCGATAGGCTAGGCCTTTCTCTCTATTCTGGCATTTCTGCAGTCTAGTCCACAGATATAGCCCCTTCATTTGATACCGAAGCATGATTAGCATATTTCTGATGTAAGTCTTGCGAGTACTTTGGATGAGTACTCACGGTTGCTTTGCTACCTCTTTTTCCCCATACCCGATTGTTGCGATCAGATGGTGGAGCCCCGGAGCCAGCTGATCCCGCCATCGACTACTACTACCACGGTGGAGCCTACTACTACGTGGAGACCGATGACCAAGAGTAGTTCGGAGGCTCCCAGGCAGGAGGCCTGCGCCTTTTCGATCTAGATGTCGTTGTTTTGCTCAACCTTCTTAAGGCATCCTTGTCTAATTATGTCTGTTCTTAGATACTGTTGCTTCCGCTGACTCTTGTGTACTTCGAGCTTATGTATTCGAGCCCTCGAGGCCCCTGGCTTGTAATATAAAGCTTGTATTATTTTATTTTGTGTCTAGAGTTGTGTTGTGATATCTTCCCGTGAGTCCCTGGGCTTGATCGTGCGCATTTGCGTGTATGATTAGTGCACGGTCGGGTCGGGGGCGTGATAACCCACAAGTATAGGGGATCAATTGTAGCTTTTTCGATAAATAAGAGTGTCGAACCCAACGAGGAGCTAAAGGTAGAATTAATATTCCCTTCAAGTTCTATCGACCACCGATACAACTCTACGCGCACTTAACGTTCACTTTACCTAGAACAAGTATGAAACTATTTTGTAGGTGATAGGATAGGTTTGCAAGAATAAAACTAGAAGTACTTTGCGGGAATAAAACTACGAGTAATTTGCAAGATAATAAAAGTTAGTTTTTTAGTAGAAAGCCTTTGTAACACAAGAGAATGATTTGTCCCTAGGCAATCGATAACTAGACCGGTAATCATTGTTGCAATTTTATATGAGGGAGAGGCATGAGCTAACATACTTTCCGTACTTGGATCATATGCACTTATGATTGGAACTATAGCAAGCATCCGCAACTACCAAAGATCATTAAGGTAAAACCCAACCTTAGCATTAAGTATCAATCCCCCTTTACTCCTATATGCAACAACCCCCTTACTCGGGTGTAAGCTTCTGTCACTCTAGCCGCCCACCATAAGAGAATTATGAACGTATTGCAAACCCTACAGCGGGAATCCCCCATGTGTGCGTGGCACGGAAGGCACCATAGGACATCACCAAAATAAAACGTACAACTCAAACCAATCACGATCATCAATCAACCCATAGGACAAAACGAATCTACTCAAACATCATAGGATGGCCACAAATCATTGGATAATAATATGTAGCATTAAGCACCATGTTTAAGTAGACAATTACAGCGGGAAAAGAGAGGTTACACCACTGCATAGAGGGGGAGAGAGTTGGTGTTGACGGTAGCGAGGTTGTTGATGTAGATCGACATCACGATCCTTGCCCCGGCGGCACTCCGGACCCACCGGGAGAGAGGGGGAGAGAGCCCCCCTTCTTATTCTTCTTCCTTGGCCTCCCCCTAGACGGGAGGAGAGTTTCCCCTCTGGTCCATGGCTTCCATGGCAGCGGAGGAGCAGGAGCCCCTCCTAGATTGGATCTCTCTCTCTTTGTTCTCTTCTGTTTCGCGTTCCTGTTTTCTGGCCTTTCACCGTTTCTTAAAGTCCCGGAGATCCGTAACTCCGATTGCGCTGAAATTTTAACACGATTTTTTTCCGGATATTAGCTTCCTTGCGCCCGAAGAAGAGTACCAACCGACCTACGAGGGCCTCATAAGGCACCACGGCGCACCGGGCCCCCAGGCGCGCCCTGGTGCCTCGTGGGGCCCACGAGCACCGCCTTGTGTTGATTCCATCTCTCAAAAATCACATATATTCCAAAATAATTCTCCGTAAAATTTTATTGCATTTGGACTTCGTTTGATATGGATATTCTGTGAAACAAAAAACATGCAACAAACAGGAACTGGCACTGGGCACTGGATCAATATGTTAGTCCCAAAAAACAATATAAAATGTTGCCAAAAATATGTGAAAGTTGTAGAATATTGGCATGAAACAATAAAAAATTATAGATACGACGGAGACGTATCAGCATCCCCAAGCTTAATTCCTGCTCGTCCTCGAGTAGGTAAATGATAAAAAGATAATTTTTGATGTGGAATGCCACCTAGCTTAATCTTGATCATATAATTTAATCACGGCATGAATATTAAGACACGAGTGATTCAAAGCAATAGTCTATAATTTGATATAAAGACATTAATACTCAGGCATCCCAACAAACAATCATGCCTTTCAGAATAAAAATGCTAAAGAACGCTATCCCTACAAAATCATATAGCCTTGTCATGCTCCATCTTCTTAACACAAAATATAAATCATGTACTACCCTGGTGTCAGCCAAGCAATTGGTTCATACTTTTTAACGCGCTTCAGCCTTTTCAACCCCCACGCAATACATGAGCGCAAGCCATGGATATAGCACTATGGGTGTAATAGAATGCGGTGGTAGAGATTAATATGGAGAAGACAAAAAAGGAAGAAAGTCTCACATCAACGCGGCTAATCAACGGGCTATGGAGATGCCCATAAATTTATGTCAATGCGAGGAGTAGGGATTGCCATGCAACGGATGCACTAAGAGCTATAAGTGTATGAAAGCTCAAACTGAAAACTAAGTGGGTGTGCATCCAACTTGCTTGCTCAAGACCTCGGGCAATTGAGGAAGCCCATCATCGGAATATACAAGCCAAGTTCTATAATGAAAACTCCCACTAGTGTATGAAAATGAAAGCATAGGAGACTCTCTATATGAAAAACATGGTGCTACTCTGAAGCACAAGTGTGGTAAAGGATAGTAACATTGCCCCTTCTCTCTTTTTCTCTCATTTCATTTTTTTTGTTTTCTCTTTTTTTTTCTTTTTTTTTATTTTTTTTCTTGGGCTCTTTTTGGCCTCACTTTTTTTTTTCTTTTTTCTTATTTTATTTTATTTTGTCCGAAGTCTCATCCCGACTTGTGGGGGAATCATAGTCTCCATCATCCTTTCCTCACTGGGACAATGCTCTAATAATGAATAATGATGATTATCACACTTCTATTTACTTACAACTCAAAAATTACAACTCGATACTAGAACAAAGTATGACTCTATATGAATGCCTCTGGCAGTGTACCAGGATGAGCAATGATCTAGCGTAGCAAAGATATAAAAAAATGGACAAGCCATGAAAATATCATGCTAGCTATCTTACGATCATGCAAAGCAATATGACAATGAATGCTCAAGTCATGTATATGATGATGATGGAAGTTGCATGGTAATATATCTCGGAATGGCTATGGAAATGCCATAATAGGTAGGTAAGGTGGCTATTTTGAGGAAGATATAATGAGGCTTATGTGTGATAGAGCGTATCATAACACGGGGTTTGGATGCACCGGCGAAGTTTGCACCGACTCTCGAGGTGAGAAAGGGCAATGCACGGTACCGAAGAGGCTAGCAAATTGCGGAAGGGTGAGAGTGCGTATAATCCATGGACTCACATTAGTCATAAAGAACTCACATACTTATTGCGAAAGTTTATTAGTCCTCGAAGCAAAGTACTACTACGCATGCCCCTAGGGGGGAGGTTGGTAGGAGTTAACCATCGCGCTCCCTTGACCTCCACACAAAGGAAGACAATCAATAATAAATCATGCTCCAACTTCTTAGCATAACGAGAGACTATACGTGCATGCTTCGGGAATCACAAACCTTAACACCAATATTCCTACTAAACCACAATTATTCACTAGTACCTCCCACATATTACCATCTCTATATCGCAAAACTATTGCAAGGAATCAAACATATCATATTCAGTGATCTACAAGTTTTATGTAGGATTTTATGACTAACCATGTGAATGACCAATTCCTGTTGACTCTCTAAATAGATATAAGTGAAGCAAGAGAGTTTAATTATTTCTAAAAAAGACCATACTCTAATAAATATAAGTGAAGCAAAAGAGCATTCTACAAGTAACGGTTTTCTATATGAAGAGAAACAGGCATCCAAACTTCAAATGATATATGTGAAGCACATGAAGCATTCTATAAAGCCATACTCAAAAGATATAAGTGAAGTGCATGAAGCATTCTATAAATCAACCAAGGACTATCTCATACCAGCATGGTGCATTTATTAAAAGAAAAAGAAAAGGCACATGACGCTCCAAGAATTTACGCATATCATGTGAACAAAACAAAAACCGAGACATACCGATAATTGTTGAATAAAGATGGGATGCCTTCCGGGGCATCCCCAAGCTTAGACGCTTGAGTCTCCTTGAATATTTACTTGGGGTGCCTTGGGCATCCCCAAGCTTGAGCTCTGGCCTCTCCTCATTCTTCTCATATTAATACCTCCTCGATCTTTGAACACTTCATCCACACAAAACTTAACAAAACCTTCGTGAGATCCGTTAGTATAATAAAGCAAATCACTACTTTAAGTACTGTTGCAAACCCATTCATATTTTATTTTTGCATTATACATACTGTATTCTAACTTCTCCATGGCTTATACCTTCCGATACAATCCATAGTTTCATCAAAACAAGCAAAACAATGCATCAAAAACAGAATCTGTCAAAAACAGAACAGTCTGTAGTAATCTGAACATTGAGCATACTTCTATAACTCCAAAAATTCTGAAAAATTAGGAAAAATAAACAATTTGCATAGCAGTACTGTGTAAAAATTTCAGAATTTTTTCACGTTCCAGTAAAAAATGTAAATTCACGCACTACAGCAAAAGTTTCTGTTTTTGCACCGCACATACCAAACAAGCAATTTAAACATCCTAACGGTAAATCTTGGCACATTATTTTTATAATACAATGGATTTGTACAAGGGGATAATTATTTTTGTTGAAAAGTTTCTGTAATTCAAGATTCACAAAGTTTCCATGGGCATGAACAAAGTTCAAGGAGCTCCCCCACTTCAACGGTGCTCGTCTTTCTTACTTTCACTTTCCTTTTTGAAAAGTTTTAGGTTCCCCTCTATATTTTTTTGTTTTTAAACTTTATAAAAGCACTCAATAGAAATAAAATGACTCTCTAAAACTTCCGGGTTGTCTCCCAGGCAGCGCTTTCTTTAAAGCCATTAAGCTAGGCATAAAGTGCTCAAGTAATTTATCCACCCGGATCCCAAGGTATATCAAAGCCAATTTTAATTAACAATGATTTGTAATTTAGTAGTGAGCACAAAGTAATATATATCATGTAACAACGAAGTCTAACTCTCTTCCTATGCATCAGCATGTCATAAAAGAACAATTCATGCACATCAAGTAAAGTCCAATGCATAGCATAAGTAGTTTCTTGCAATTTTATCGTATTGGAAACATAGAGAGGTAGAGATGTAGTTCCTCTCTCATAATAATTGCAAGTAGGAGCAGAAAGCACATGCATATTACATTCATCAAAATTATCATGTGCAATAGTAAAATGCAACCCATCAATATAATCCTTAATAAGAGCAAACTTCTCCGATATAGTGTACTTGGGAGAATTCAAAAAGATAATAGGACTATCATGTGTGGGTGCAATAGCAACAATTTCATGTTTAACATACGGAACTATAGCAAGTTCCTCTCCATAAGCATCATTCATATTGGCATCATGGCCACAAGCATAGCAAGCATCAATTTCATCAAAAAGGGATATTTCAGACGCATCAAAGGGATCATAGCATTCATCATAGCATTCATCCTTCGGTAAGCACGAAGGGAAATTAAACAATGTATGAGATAAAGAGTTACTCTCATCAGAAGGTGGGCACGGGTGATCAATCCGCTCTTCCTCCTTTTGTTCTTCGCTCTCCTCCTCAATTTTTTCATCTAATGAGCTCACAGTGTCATCAATTTCTTCTTCCATAGATTCCTGCAAAATATTAGTCTCTTCTTGGACAGCGGAGGTGTCCTCAATATATTCTTTCACATAAGCATTAGAAGCATAGTTTTCATAGCAATATTTAAGTATGGCAAATTTTTCAGATTTGTAAAGAGTAGCATCATACTTTTCAATCAAAGAAGCAATTTCATAAGCACCCTTAAAAGCAACAAATTCTTCAATTTGTTCAATATCATAGTAACTATAAACACCTTTAGCATAAGAAGATACGATTCCATTATCACTAAAATCACATTGGTAGGGAAGGTGTTTCTTAGGGTCTTCAGAACAACAAGTAAAATCATGTATTTCACACAAATTCCAAGCATAGCAATTCAAAGTATTAATATGATGCCATAAGAGTTTCTCTTTTTGAGACAAGCAGTGTCGCACAAAATAAGCATGCTCATTTAATGATTTTCCCTCAACTAAGTTAGTTGGGTTTTCAGCACGAGCACATAGGGATCGAAGATGATCCAAGTAGAAAGCTTCAGCAGTATGATAGATTTTGGGTGGTTCTTCAACCATTGGTTTAGCAGGTACAACTATTTTTTTTGGTATTTTACGTTTCCTACCCATAACTAAAGATAGAAAACAAGGGCACAAAATAAAAACTACTTAGTGATAAAGCAAACAAGCACACACGAGAATATCAACCCCACGCTATTGCTCCCCGGCAACGGCGCCAGAAAAAGGTCTTGATAACCCACAAGTATAGGGGATCAATTGTAGCTTTTTCGATAAATAAGAGTGTCGAACCCAACGAGGAGCTAAAGGTAGAATTAATATTCCCTTCAAGTTCTATCGATCACCGATACAACTCTACGCGCACTTAACGTTCACTTTACCTAGAACAAGTATGAAACTATTTTGTAGGTGATAGGATAGGTTTGCAAGAATAAAACTAGAAGTACTTTGCGAGAATAAAACTACGAGTAATTTGCAAGATAATAAAATTTAGTTGTTTAGTAGAAAGCCTTTGTAACACAAGAGAATGATTTGTCCCTAGGCAATCGATAACTAGACCGGTAATCATTGTTGCAATTTTATATGAGGGAGAGCCATGAGCTAACATACTTTCCGTACTTGGATCATATGCACTTATGATTGGAACTCTAGCAAGCATCCGCAACTACCAAAGATCATTAAGGTAAAACCCAACCATAGCATTAAGTATCAAGTCCCCTTTACTCCCATACGCAACAACCCCCTTACTCGGGTGTAAGCTTCTGTCACTCTAGCCGCCCACCATAAGAGAATTATGAACGTATTGCAAACCCTACAGCGGGAATCCCCCATGTGTGCGTGGCACGGAAGGCACCATAGGACAGCACCAAAATAAAACGTACAACTCAAACCAATCACGATCATCAATCAACCCATAGGACAAAATGAATCTACTCAAACATCATAGGATGGCCACAAATCATTGGATAATAATATGTAGCATTAAGCACCATGTTTAAGTAGAGAATTACAGTGGGAAAAGAGAGGTTACACCGCTGCATAGAGGGGGAGAGAGTTGGTGTTGACGGTAGCGAGGTTGTTGATGTAGATCGCCGTCACGATCCTTGCCCCGGCGGCACTCCGGCGCCACCGGGAGAGAGGGGGAGAGAGCCCCCCTCCTTCTTCTTCTTCCTTGGCCTCCCCCCTAGACGGGAGGAGAGTTTTGGCTTCCATGGCGGCGGAGGGGCAGGAGCCCCTCCTAGATTGGATCTCTCTCTCTGTTCTCTTTTGTTTCGCGTTCCTATTTTCTGGCCTTTCACCGTTTCTTAAATTCCCGGAGACCCGTAACTCCGATTGCGCTGAAATTTTAACACGAATTTTTTCTGGATATTAGCTTCCTTGCACCCGAAGAAGAGCACTAACCGACCTACGAGGGCCTCACGAGGCACCATGGCGCGCCCCCCCCCAGGCACGCCCTGGTGCCTCGTGGGGCCCATGAGCACCACCTTGCGTTGATTCCACCTCCCAAAAATCACATATATTCCAAAATAATTCTCCGTAAAATTTTATTGCATTTGGACTTCGTTTGTTATGGATATTCTGCGAAACAAAAAACATGCAACAAACAGGAACGGGCACTGGGCACTGGATCAATATGTTAGTCCCAAAAAACAATATAAAATGTTCCCAAAAATATGTGAAAGTTGAATATTGGCATGAAACAATCAAAAGTTATAGATACGACGGAGACGTATCAGGGCGTCACAAGCTGGTATCAGAGCCGACTGCCTGTAGGAAGCCCCTTTCCAACTCCTTGGCCGAAGTTGAGTCTACTCTTTGAAAAACTATTTTGCTAACTATGCTGTGTGGCTTACGGGCCCACATCGCGAATGGATGGGATTAGGATCTTTTATTCCTCTTCCTTACTCTGGGACTCTGATCTCTCTTCTATTCGGGTTAAAGTTTTGCTAACAGTAACATTAGGTTCTCGTGATCACATCCACCCGGAGAGCTGGATTGTCTGTAATTATTCCTTTCCATTGGTATGTTTAACCTTTCTTGTAATCTAGCTTTTATCTGAGCAGTGATAATTCCCTGCTTTAGTCAACACCCCCAAATAAAACCATGTTACTATTGTTGATGACATTCCGGTAACCATCGATGGACGAGAACCTTGCCTATTGGCCCGCCTCGTTTTAACGAGCAGGAAAATGGTTCTGTTCATTCCCCGCCCTTGGTACCGACGTTCTTGCCGACATAGCTGACAGACTTCCCTCTGACATGTCTTGATGTCGTGACCGCGCAAGATGTCACCGCCCTTCCTACTCTTCATCCACACTCACTGCAATTCCACAGGATCGAAACCTGACTCTCCTGCACATCCTTGTTTTTGAAGTATCCCTTGCACTTGGCTTCGTATGTATTTCTGCGAGCCACCTTCTCTGACATGGTCTATTCCTCTATCAACCGCGACATTTGTTCTTTGCTGCACTGAACCCTTTTCACCTTTGGAATTAGGCATTGAACGATTGCCTACCCATTTGAAACTTGTATACCTTCTTATATTGCTTTCGATGAATTCCCTGAGTTCCGAAACTCGAGGGATACCTATGTGTTTCATTCATGAGATAACCCCAGTTGATTTCCCCTTGTGAAACTCCATCGATGCCGAGTTACCCCTTATCCTTTTTGTAAGTACGATGAAGATTCCGAAGTAAGAATGACAACTTCGTCACGACACCCTGATGCAGAGAAATGAAGACATCAATCCGATGGATCAACCTCTTCGATGAGAGCAACAAGACCAGAAGATTCGTTAGAATTTCGAGGCCAAACATTTTCCCCCTATTCTATCTCTTAATTCTCGGGACGAGAATTTCTTTGAGTGGAGGAGAGTTGTGACATCCCTAGATTACTAAACCGTGGTTATGCTAATTAGTCATGCTAAGTCATCATCATTAAACCCTAAGAAAAACAATTAAGTAATAATCCAACTTCAAATTCAAATTTCGAATGCAAGTTAAATTATTACTTCTTCAATTAATTAAACAAAAGTGTTCATAATTTTGCAAATAATCATTAAGTAATTTTAAAATAGAAACCAACATTAATTGGATTATTAAAATGCCCTTAACCTATTTAAATCTGTAACTTAACAGCCTTTTAAAATCATTTCTATTTTAACAAAATTCAAATGGATTCACAACTGCCTCAAACTTTTTGTATGAGCTCCGAATATTGCAAAATATTTAATATGACAAGTTGCATAATTTACCAAAGTCATTTGGTACTACAAGAAGTACAATACAGAAGTAGTTTCAATCACGGAAAAGAATAAAAGGCAGAAATTGGAAAACTACACTATGCGCTAAGGCCCATCAACAACAGTAGCCATTCAGCCCAGCATCGGCCTACCTTCAACCTCCCACCTGCTCCCGCGCCGTGTTAAAGCTGCGCTCGTCCCCGACGGCGATGGGGCTCGTGTTGACCATCCAGGAGATGCGGAGGTGGATAAGGACGAATGCCGGACCGTCCCTGGAACCCTAGCTTGCCACACCTCCCCTCTTTTCGCTCGCCCCCTTCCATTTGCCTCGGTGCCCGACGCTGCCGTCGCTCCGTTGCCTCGCCATCGCGGCCACCGGCCACTCCACGACCTGCCGGTGTGTCCAGCAGCTTCGCGGGGTCCCTCTTCATCCTCTGCACCGCAAGATCGATGTCGGGAGCCACCACAACGCCGGCATCGGCCGTTTCCTCCGCCACGGCCAAAGATGTTGCTCGCCGTCGATCTGCTCCACGCCGTCTTCCCCGTGCTTCTCCGAGCTCGGCATCCATCTATGTGAGCACGCGCGCATCTTTTCCCCCTTAGCCCGAGCTCGATTTCGAGCTCCGGCACCGTTTGCCCCTTTTTCTGGTTCCGGCCGCCGCCATTTGTGCTCGCCGTTGGCGTTGTAGCCGTCCACCGCTTGAAACGGTTGCGCCGATAGGTTCGTCTCTTTGCGCGCGTACGCTTCGCGTAGTCGCCGCTCCATTTGGCCGCCTGAGCGCGTCTCCGGTGACACGCCGCCACGTCGGGCTTCGCCGCCGGTGTCCTGCGCGCGCGCGGTTTAAACTAAAACCCGGCCGGTTTAATTAACAGCTAATCTAACCCACTAACTAAATACCTCGCTGACAAGCAAGCCCCGTTGTAGATTATTAGGTTAGTTTAAATTAAACCTACTAACTAATGCAGTCACTGACAGTAGGCCCCACCCCACTAATTAAACTGATTGAATTAGTTAAACACTGTTTAGATTAGTTGTGTCACTGACTACTGGGTCCCACTGGACCCAGCTGACCAGTCAACCAGCTGAGTGGGCTGGGCCTAGTAATTGGCAGGTGGAAACCACTGGTCCCATTGACATGGTCAGAAAAATATGACGAATCTGAATATGCCATCCACATACCTGCCACACCCCTCTAAACTATCGAACATGGAACTTCCCCTCCGGATCAATAGACCGATTATCACCTGGAGCTGGGAAAATATTCCCGGATATTTTCCCTCTCCATCTAAAATAATTATTGTAGCATTAGAGCACATAATCAACCCATACCGACCTGACATGCATCTGTGTGCAATTGGTTGCCCATTATTTATTTGTTTCTCCCTCCTCTTTCTTCTCCGGTAGACCATGCGACTGCCGCCGCTGCCCCTGTGATCGACTACGTCACCGTCGGCCCTTCTTCCTTTTCAGCAGAGCTTCCAGGCAAGCAAACCCCCTTGATCATTTCTATATCACCTATTCCTTCTCCCCCCGTGCTTGCATTAGAATTTGCTACCGTATTTGATTGCTCCTATTCTGATGCATAGCCTGATTTTATAACGGCTGTTGATACCTTACCCGTTGTCCTAAATACTTAGTATAGACTGGTTAGTGATCCATCAATGGCCCCACCACCCTTGTCCTTGTTGCCATGCTTTACCACCGGTGACTCGATCAGTGTGATCGATGTATAGAGACCAAACACAGCACCACACCCCCTTAGTTGTACGACTCTGCAGAGCTACCATCGCGTGCCGAGGGTGCTACCTCCTGCCTCACTCCTGATGATATCTCTGTAGCGTAGCTAGTCGGTTGTGGGTTACCGAGGGTGATTCCTCTTTCACCACCTCCGATGATGCCTCTGTCGTGCAACCCCTCAAGTGTGAACCCATCGATGGTGATTCCTCCGAGTTCACCTTGACGGATACATCGAGTGGGAATCCATCGAGGGTGATTCCTCGGATTTCCCCTTGATGTTTCGGACACACGGATACCTTGAATTTACCTCAGGCCCCTGTTTGAAGTTGGGTCGACCCCAAGGGGTACCCGCGAGAGATGGGAAGTCAGGTTGACCGTGAGGGTACCCGCGAGATAATTACGTGGCACGGCCGGGCAGGTAGACCGCCCCAGGAGAGGGATAGGGCCTGGCCCTTGCCGTAAGTCCACGAGACGGGGCGACGGGGTCACATGATCGTGGATCTCTGCTCATTTCCGCGAGCTCCCAATGCACTAACGGATTTGGGTATTTGATCTGAGTTGGCCACTGGCCTATACGCACTACCACCACGCGAGATAATGGTTTAATGGGGCCCTCGGCGCCGTATGTATCAACCGAAAGTTCTATCAGACGTCCAGTTCAGCATTGCGGCACGGCTGGGCCGGCGAAAGCAGGACAGAGGTGGTGCCTGGGCTCGCCCTGCACGCAACGACCCGGAGTGCGAAGGGCGATGGGCCCAAGACCCCTGAGCACTTAGGATGTAGACCGGCGGGGACCTCTCTGCGGAGCCTAGGTAGGACTACGTCGTGTCGATCAGCCGAGGCCGGGCATGACTGAGAAAAGTGTGTCCGGCCAGAGTTAATCGAGC
Source organism: Elymus sibiricus (assembly GCA_039707655.1). Classification (NCBI taxonomy): domain Eukaryota; kingdom Viridiplantae; phylum Streptophyta; class Magnoliopsida; order Poales; family Poaceae; genus Elymus; species Elymus sibiricus. The sequence continues at coordinate 70,715,772 of CM077670.1, forward strand.
GTGTTGGCTAACAGTAGTGCACCCCTGCAGGGAAGATTATCTATTCGAATAGCCGTGTCCACGGTAACAGGACGCTCAGTGTTGTATCCCGATCTACTACAACTTGAACTGGATACATGTTATTTTAATTAATATGTAAGCTTCGGGATCGCTTTCTCGCAGGGAGTCGAGGAAGGATCTCTGGGCTTTGCTACTACATACTTATTGCTTTATTATATGATACTAATCTGCACTCTTCTAATGCTGCAAGATGATGCAAGATGCTAGTCTTCGATAGGCTAGGCCTTTCTCTCTATTCTGGCATTTCTGCAGTCTAGTCCACAGATACAACCCCTTCATTTGATACCGAAGCATGATTAGCATAGTTCTGATGTAAGTCTTGCGAGTACTTTGGATGAGTACTCACGGTTGCTTTGCTACCTCTTTTTTCCCATACCCGATTGCTGCGATCAGATGGCGGAGCCCCGGAGCCAGCTGATCCTACCATCGACTACTACTACCATGGTGGAGCCTACTACTACGTGGAGACCGACGACCAGGAGTAGTTCGGAGGCTCCCAGGCTGGAGGCCTGCGCCTTTTCGATCTAGATGTCGTTGTTTTGCTCAGCCTTCTTAAGGCATCCTTGTCTAATTATGTCTGTTCACAGATACTGTTGCTTCCGCTGACTCTTGTGTACTTCGAGCTTATGTATTCGAGCCCTCGAGGCCCCTGGCTTGTAATATAAAGCTTGTATTATTTTATTTTGTGTCTAGAGTTGTGTTGTGATATCTTCCCGTGAGTCTCTGGGCTTGATCATGCGCATTTGCGTGTATGATTAGTGCACGATCGGGCTGGGGGCGTCACACGATCTGAATTCAATGATTCTCTTCATAAAGGAACCAGCAGAAGAATTATTTCTCTTGAGAGCTCATGATTGGGGCATGTGTGCAACATATACTTAAGCCTCCCCCAAGCTTGAGCGATAATTTCTCCTTCACGAGGCCAAAAATTATATATATAATTTCGATCACGATGAACCAAATGCATAGGATAAAATTTCTAGTGGAATTCCAGCTTCAACCGGTTCCAGTCCCATGTTTCAGTATCATCACATAGCCTATACCATGTCAATGCATTTCCCTCCAAAGATAAAGGGAATACCTTCTTCTTAACTCCATATCCGGATAGACCTGCAAGCTTAAACAATCCACAAATTTCATCCACATAGATTAAGTGCATATCAGGATGTACCGTTCCATCTCCTGCATAAGGATTAGCTAGCAGTTTCTCTACCATACCCGAAGGAATTTCATAATAAATATTTTTAGTAGGTTCAATAGGTTGAGGAGAAACTCTCAATGCTTCCGATAGAGGTGAAGATACCCCGAACAAACCCCTCAAAGGATTACTTTCCATAGTGACAAGTGACAATAAATTTCAGCACGTAATATAAATGTTTCCTTACCAAATTCCACTCACCAAAGGCGCTTCACTCCCCGACAATGGTGCCAGAAAAGAGTCTTGATGACCCACAAGTATAGGGGATCAATCATAGTCCTTTAGATAAGCAAGAGTGTCGAACCCAACGAGAAGCAGAAGGAAATGACAAGCGGTTTTCAGCAAGGTATTCTCTGCAAGTATTGAAAGTAGCGGTAACAGATAGTTTCGGTAGCAAGATAATTCGTAACAAGTATAATAAAGTGTAGCAAGGTGGCCCAATCCTTTTTGTAGCAAAGGACAAGCCGGAACGAACTCATATAATAAGCAAAGCGTTCTCGAGGACACATGAGAATTTCATCTAGTCACTTTCATCATGTTTGTTTGATTCACGTTCGCTACTTTGATAATTTGATATGTGGGTGGACCGGTGCTTGGGTGCTGTTCTTACTTGAACAAGCCTCCCACTTATGATTACCCCCTCTCGCAAGCATCCGCAACTACGAAAGAAGAATTAAGATAACTCTAACTATAGCATGAAACATATGGATCCAAATCAGCCCCTTACGGAATAGCGCATAAACTAGGGTTTAAGCTTCTGTCACTCTAACAACCCATCATCTAATTACTACTCCACAATGCCTTCCCTTAGGCCCAAAGATGGTGAAGTGTCATGTAGTCGACATTCACATGACACCACTAAAGGAAGCACAACATACATAGCATCAAAATATCGAACGAATACCAAATTCACATGATTACTTATGACAAGACTTCTCCCATGTCCTCAAGAACAAAAGTAACTACTCACAAATCATAATCATGTCCAAGATCAGAGAGGTATTGAATAGCATAATAGATCTGAACATATAATCTTCCACCAAATAAACCAACTAGCATCAACTACAAGATGTAATCAACACTACTAGCAACCCACAGGTACCAATCTGAGGTTTTGAGACAAAGATTGAATACAAGAGATGAACTAGGGTTTGAGATGAGATGGTGCTGGTGAAGATGTTGATGAAGATTGGTCCTCCCACGATGAGAGGGTCGTTGGTGAAGTCGATGGCTTCGATTTCCCCCTCCCGGAGGGAAGTATCCCCGGCAGAATCGCTCTGCCGGAGAGCAAAATAGCTCCTGCCCAAGTTCCGCCTCGAGACGGCGGCGCTTCATCCCGAAAGTCTTCTCCTGATTTTTTCTTGGGCAAGTGGCTTCATATAGCAGAAGGATGGGGCCAGAGGCCTGCCAGGGGCCCCACAAGCCAGGGGGCGCGCCCAGGGGGGTAGGCCGTGCCCCCCGGGCTTGTGGCTTCCTGGTGGGCCCCCTTCTGTTGATTCTTTCGCCAGTATTTTTTATATATTCCAAAACAATTCTCCATAAATTTTCAGGTCATTTGGAGTTGTGCAGAATAGCTATCTCTGTTTCACCCCTTTCAGGTCCAGAATTCCAGCTGCCGGCATTCTCCATCTTCATGTAAATCTTGCAAAATAAGAGAGAAAAGGCATAAGAATTGTACCATAAAGTGAAATAATGATTAAAAACATAATAATTATTAGTAGGAAATCATGATGCAAATTGGACGTATCAAATGCTACCTAACATGTTTATCATGTAATATCTTTACGGTATAAATATTGAGAAACAATGAATTAACAACATCAACATAATAATATCCATGAATATAAGAAGCATAATCATTAAACTTTCAAAATATATGATCCTTAACGAATGTTATTCCCCACTCATTTTATCATGTTAGCATGGCATGACTCCTTCTTCACTGCATAAATATAAATCATGAGCACCCCAGTGTTAAACCAGGCAATTGTATCATACTTCTAACGCGCTTCAGCATTTTCAACTTCATGCAATACATGAGCATGAGCCATGGACATAGCACAAGGTGGAATAGAAGGCAGTGATAGATATTAATAGGAGAAGTCAAAAAGGAAGAAAGTCTCGCATCAACTAGGCAGATTAACAGACTATGGAGATGTCCATCAATCGATATCAATGCGAGGAGTAGGGATTGCCATGCAATGGATGCACTAAGAGCTATAAGTGTGTAAAAGCTCAACTGAAACTAAGTGGGTGTGCATCCAACTTGCTTGCTCATGAAGACCTTGGGCATTTGAGGAAGCCTGTCATCGGAATATACAAGCCAAGTTCTATAATGTTAAATTCCCACTAGTATATGAAAGTGACAAAACAGGAGACTCTCTATATGAAGAACATAGTGCTACTCTGAAGCACAAGTGTGGAAAAGGATAGTAACATTGCCCCTTCTCTCTTTTTCTCTCATTTTTTTTGTTGGGCTCGTTTTGGCCTCTCTTTTTTCCTTTTTTTCGTCCGGAGTCTCATCCCGACTTGTGGGGGAATCATAGTCTCCATCATCCTTTCCTCATTGGGACAATGCTCTAATAATGATGATCATCACACTTTTATTTACTTACAACTCGATATTTCGACTCAGTGAAAACTATATGGAATGACTCTATATGAATGCCTCTGGCAGTGTACCAGGATGTGCAATGATCTAGCGTAACATGTATGAAAAATAATGAACGGTGGCTGAGCCACAAATACTATGTCAGCTATATGATCATGCAAAGCAACATGACAATGAACACAAGTCATATGACAGAACGATGGAAGTTGCATGGCAATATATCTCGGAATGGCTATGGAAATGCCATAATAGGTAGGTATGGTGGCTGTTTTGAAGAAGATATAAGGAGGCTTATGTGTGATAGAGCGTATCATATCACGGGGTTTGGATGCACCGGCAAAGTTTGCACCAACTCTCGAGGTGAGATCAGGCAATGCACGGTACCGAAGAGGCTAGCAAATTGCGGAAGGGTGAGAGTGCGTATAATCCATGGACTCACATTAGTCATAAAGAACTCACATACTTATTGCAAAGCCTATTAGCCCTCGAAGCAAAGTACTACTCGCATGCCCCTAGGGAGGAGGTTGGTAGGAGTTAACCATCGCGCACCCCCGATTATAATAGCACTCAAGGATTTCATTTCAGACCTAAGAATGCTCGGACCTCCCCACCATGCCATGACCAACACTTAGATAAGAAGTTAATAACAAGCTTTAATACCGATATTTCTACTAACTAATGACCATGAACCAATATCCATTCATATTACGACATCAATATCATTAAACCACATGTCTCATATTTAGTGATCTACATGAAAGTTTTTATTATATCCCTCTTGAATACCTATCCTTTATGGACTAGTCTTATAACCCGTGCAAATTGCCATTTCTATTTATTAGACTCTCAAAAAGATTTAAGTGAAGCATGAGAGTGCAACTATTTCTTTAAAATATAACCACCGCCGTGCTCTAAAAGATATAAGTGAAGCACTAGAGCAACTGCCTAGCTCAAAAGATATAAGTGAAGCACATAGCGTATTCTAACAAATCACGAATAAATGTGTGTCCCTCTCAAAAGGTGTGTCCAGCAAAAGATGATTGTGGAAAACTAAAAAGCAAACAAAGAAAAGAAAACTATGGCATAAGACGCTCCAAGTAAAACTCATATCATGTGATGAATAAAAATATAGCTCCAAGTAAGTTACCGATAGATTGTAGACGAAAGAGGGGATGCCATCCGGGGCATCCCCAAGCTTAGACGCTTGGGTCTTCCTTGAATATTACCTTGGGGTGCCTTGGGCATCCCCAAGCTTAGGGTCTTGCCGCTCCTTATTCCTTCATCCATCGTAATCGAACATATAAATGTGGCTGTGCTACCCGCATAGCTAGCGCAATTGAGCTTGCCGATGAATCTGGTTCGATCGTTTTGACCTGCTTCGTACTTGCTTCATACTTTTCATCTCGCTGTCAAACATCCCAGCGTTGATTTTTCTTTACGTTGTGTGTTTCGGTTAGAGAGAATGACAGTTGGGCCACCCTTGCGCGCGGTCCTAGCCTACGGTGGCAGCGTGTGTGCGTGCTTGTGTTCGGGTGGGGAAGGGAAGTGCGCGCAGTGGCAATCGTGGGTTGGGCAGGCGCGATTGTGGGCTGCAGGCGGTCCAGTGTTGGGTCGCTAGGTTTTTTTCACCGTCGTGGGTTTCACCCAGCTGCGTCCCCTCTGCTTCAGGCGTTGTGGCCCCACATGTCTACCTCTTGATGGCCGCACGGCTCACCCTCCCGCGCAGGAGATTGGCGCACATGTTTTGAGGGGTGTACTACTGCTCCTGTACTCGCCCTTACTCTTAACCAGCTACGTTGGTGGCCCCTGCACAGGATTGGCCCCATCTGATAGTGTGTTGGGTGTGTGGAATGAGCGCACTTAGTTGTATTGCCCGCCGGGTGCTGCGCGAGGCAACGCGGGGTGGGTCACGTGGGATGGGTGAATGGTGTATTCCAGCTCTTCTACTTACCCGTGGTCTACCCAGCTGTGTTGGTGGCCCCTCCTCTAGAGTGGTCCCGCTAGGCAGTATCTTTGGTGTGTGGAAGGGGTGTGCTTGGCTCTCTTCTGACCAGTTGAGTGTGACATGTGGGTGGGGCCCGTGCGGCCAGAGCCAGGTCAGAGGGGTGGATGGGAACGACGTGGGGAGTGCTACTTGTAGTCTGCGTTGGTATTTCCCCGAAGAGGAGAGGATGATGCAGTACAGTAGAGATAAGTATTTCCCTCAGTTAAGAACCAAGGTTATAAATCCAGTAGGAGAACCAAGCAAAATTCCGTTAAGCGCACCTGCACACAAAAGAGCAAACACTTGCACCCAACGCAAATAAGAGGGTTGTCAATCCTCTTAGCGGTTATTTGCAAGGATTAAATCTTATAGAGATAAATAGATAAACTAAAATTCTAATTGAAATAAAAGTAAATAAATTGCAGCAAGGTATTTTTAGGTTTTTTATATATGATAAAGTAGACCCGGGGGCCATAGTTTTCACTAGAGGCTTCTCTCTCGAACACATTGCATACGGTGGGTAGACAAATTACTGTTGGGCAATTGATATAAAAGCAAATAATTATGACGGATTCATGGCAATGATCATGTATATAGGCATCACGTCCGAGACAAGTAGACCGACTCCTACCTGCATCTACTACTATTACTCCACCCATCGACCGCTATCCAGCATGCATCTAGGGTATTAAGTATGAAACAGAGTAACGCCTTAAGCAAGATGACATGATGTAGACAAAGTAAACTCAAGCAATATGATTAAGGGTTTTATACAGTTGTGCCCCTAACTCGAACCCACTACTCATATTTGATCCTAATTCTGAAGTCTGCTCAAATTTGCCCCTCTACCGTTATATGCACTTATAGAAATGCCCTTCTGTGCCGTTACCGTCCAGTCAAAGCCGGGCAAAGGGCTTTGACCGTCCTGAAAAAAATAGCAAAAAAAATCTAAAAAATCTGAAATTTTGTGGGATCAAAGATACTCAGGGTCGCAAAGTGCGCGCAAATTTTCGTGCTGTTTGGACATTCCAGGAGCTCGTGGCGAAGGAAAAACAGTAAATATGTACGCCTGTGAACAGTAAATTCAAAAAAATAGCAAGAAAATTCAAAAAAATATGAAATTTTTGGCATCAAAGAGGCTCGGGTCCGCAAGGTGCGTGCAAATTTTTGTTGTGTTTGGACATTGTAGGAGTTCGTGGAGAAAAAAACAAAATTTGGCTTGGGAAAAAACTTTGGAAAAAATGACTATTTTTTTTTGCTAGAGCTCCTCGCATGTCATTTGATCACAAAAACTTGCAAGCACCTTGTGCACCCAAGCCTCTTTGATGCCAAAAAATTTATATTTTTTTGAATTTTCTTGCTATTTTATTTCAAATTTATTGTTCACAAGCGTACAGATTTACTGTTTTTCCTCGTCACGAGCTCCTGGAATGTCTAAACAGCACGAAAATTTGCACTCACCTTCCGCACATGAGTATCTTCGATCCCACAAAATTTTAGATTTTTTAGATTTTTTTGCTATTTTTTTCAGGACGGTCAAAGCCCTTTGACCGGATGGTAACGTCACATAAGGGCATTTTTATATGTGCATATAACGGCAGAGGGACAAATTTGAGTAGGCTTCAAAATTAGGGGCAAATATGAGTAGGTGGTTCAAGTTAGGGATAGAAATGCAAATGGCCCTATGATTAAACCCCATCTTTTTATCCTTAATGGCAATAATACAAATATGTGTCATGTCCCCTTCTGTCACTGGGATTGAGCACCGCAAGATTGAACCCATCACAAAGCACCACTCCCATTGCAAGACAAATCAATCTAGTAGGCCAAACCAAATCGGTAGATCAGAGAGAAATACAAAGCTATAATAATCATGCATAAAGAGTTCAGAGAAGACTCAAATATTTCTCATGAATAATCTGATCATAAACTCACAATTCATCGGATCCCAACAAACACACCACAAAAAAAGATTACATCGGATAGAACTCCAAGAACATCGAGGTGAACATGGTATTGAAGATTAAAGAGAGAGAAGAATCCATCTAGCTACTAGCTATGGACCCGTAGGTCTATGGTAAACTACTCATACATCATCGGAAGGGCGGTAAGGTTGATGAAGAAGCCCTCCATGATCGATTCCCCCTCCGGCAGAGTACCGAAAAAGGCCTCCAGATGGGATCACGGAAGAACAGAGGCTTGCGGCGGTGGAAAGGTTTTCTCTTCTGGCTCTCTGTTGGTTTTGGAATATTTGAGAATTTATAGCATTGGAATTAGGTCAAGAGGTGCCACGAGGGGCCCAAAAGCCTGGGGGGCGCGCCCTACCCCCTGGGCGCGCCCTCTAGGCTTGCCGCCTCCTCGTGGCTCTTCTGGTCTTCTCCCAAAGCTTCCTGTGTCTCTTCTGCTTCAGAAAAAATTAATCCAAAGTTTTTTTCTCGTTTGGACACTTTTTGATAATGATTTTCTGAAAAGGCAAAAAACAAGCAGAAAATAGCAACTGGCACTAGGCACTGGGTTAATAGGTTAGTCTCAAAAAATGATATATAATGACATATAAAACATCCAACATTGATGCTATAATAGCATGAAACAATCAAAAAATATAGATACGTTGGAGACGTATCAGGGAGATGGATTTCGTGCGGTGGACCACTGTTTTTGCCGGCGCCGCGGTCCTCCTCTCTGTTCTCTGTACCGTGGTGGGTATACCCCATCCTCCATGCCCTGCTCATATCGCGCGCAGCCGCTGCCTCTCCCCTGCCCTTCCCATCTCGTCAGAGTAGCCACTCCCGGAGTCCTAGCCCGCTGACAGAGCAGCTCCTATCCCAGTCCAGCACCGCTGTTCCGCGGCAGGGAGGAGAGGCCCGACGACATCGCGGCAAAGGAGAGGAGGAGAGATCGAGGAGGGAGCGATCCCTGGGTGATGGGAGGTTAAGCATGGGCACCGGAGCGGAGTGGGAGATGCGACGCCGGCCGAGCGCCGCCCCACCACAGGCTCCATCTACAACGCAGAGACCGGCGACGCTGATGTGTGGATCAACGAGCGCAGCTTCTGCGTCCTCAGATCGGCGAGGGTGGCTTCGCCTTCGTCTACCTCGGCAAGGTGCAGGACTCCTCAGGTACCCTCATCCGATCCCAACACACTTCCTCGAGGTGGCCTCTCGTGATTCTTACATTGTTATTTCTTCTTTTTCTCTAGAACCTTCTGGCCGTCGCAACCCAACGAGGACTCATGTTTGTCCCAGTACGCTGGGACTCAGTCGACAATGAGCAGGTTGGTGCTTTTAGTGTTTTGCCTTGCTATGTTAGCTTGTTCTTGTTTCTTAAATTTTCTGTCAGCTTACTTTGTTAAGCTCCTCTTATGGCAGTCGGGAGGATCATTCAGTTGACCAAGTGCAGTATGATGGTAATATCAAATTTGAGATTATTAAATCATCTTTTGTGCAGGTTTCCCTTTGAAAGATTCTTCGTTTAATGGTGTTGCAGGTTTCCCTTTGACAGATTCTTCGTTTGTTAACACTGGCAGAACTGCGGTGACGGGGAGTGTCAGCAACTGCAGTTAATTCATTTATCCATGGAATTGGGATAACAAGAAGGTAAATGGGTTGCATGGTCCTTTATCCATGGAACTGAGACATCAAATTGGCTGTGGATCATTCTGAATGTTGGATGTCACTCATGCCATCTGTCTATCAAAGCATCTGTGCTTCTGTTCTGTTCTGTATGTTGCCAGCTTGGCCTGCTGCTATAAATATAGCACCAAATCCACAAGGTTCAATACCATTCACTGCTTCATCGGAAGCCTTGGAGCGTACATTGTTCCAAGGTAACCAACTCTCGTTGTCCTTTCCAATCTTTTGGCCTTCTGCAAGTGTTTTTTATTTTTTTATTCATGTTCGTTGGAGCCAGGACATTTGGGCTAATCATGTTGGATTGAGGTGTCATACAGATATATTAACACTTAGGTACTATCAGAAATTCAGAATATGCTTTTGACTGGGTGGGAACAATGGTGAGATGTAGTTTACAATGTTTGTATCAGATGTTAGTACCAAAGTTCGGCCATTAAAATATTTTTACTGAGTTGTCTGATTTCAGAACCAAGAGAATGTAGACAAGTGTTCAACATGGGTGTTAAGTTTCCTACCATGTCTCCTGAAGTTTAGATGATTAGATCACACTGGATTAATGAAGTTTACAGTTTGGTAGCTTCAGTTTGATTGTTTGTATGGAAGGACTTGTTTTTACCTACCGTGCTTGTTTTGTACCTCGCATACTACATAATTTATTTTAATTAATCTCTTGTAGACTTTGTTTTTTTTTTCTCATGAACTGCTTATTGTTCTTTCGGGTTGCTGTCTAATTGGTGCGATTTCATTTAGCAACTGCCTATGATTTTGATTGCCCAATTAAACTGTTTGCCCATGTGTGATTGTGTAATTTTATTCTATGGTGCTTGCGCATCATGGACCTGGAAGTATTGGATCATGTATGTTGCTGCTGAAATCTAATTATCTCTTTTTATCAAGGTTGAGAAATACTTGGCAAAGCTTAGTCCTATTTGATGGTTGTAAGCATGAAATTCCAGTAATTAATATAGGAAGGAATATACTTAAAAGTTTACTTAGGGTTATGTTGATTATCTGGCTACATCTTTGAAACAAATTGCTAAATATACTACTTCCCTTGGAATATATGTTTTCTCAGTTATTTCTCTATTTTTTCCATGAGCTACCCTGAAAAAAATTCCTATGGATGCCACCGGTGGATTTTCTTCATTTGAATCATTTGATAGATGCTCCTATTGAAATAAGAAAGAAGAACTTGATAGATTAGAAGTTGCTCCTCGCATGATGGATGGTTGCTGTTTTGCGGGTGTAGGCTGAGGTTGGGATATTCTTACTGATAGTGTTGTCATTCTTATTCTTACCGCCCGGTTTCTAAGCATCTTGGTTCCCGTGTGTGTGTTGCGGGTGGGATTTGTGTCTGCTATGGTTGGGATGGAATGGGTTGACTGGGTTTTTTGGAGTTCGTGATTAGGGTCAGCCGATCTGCTGCATAGGAATTTATTGGGCTCTTCTATTCTCTTGGCTGCTTTGGATTGGTTGTGTGGTAGTGTTGTAACTGCACTGTTTGATAGTTTCACATGCTTGGTTTGATGCTGGATTTTAGTTTGCATATCTCATTTTTGTAGCGACTGATCGATAAAGGAAGCACAGGGAAAATAGGAAGCCAAAACACAAGCCAGTGGTGGCTGTGTGCATCATGATGATGCAGAGGACGGGGTCTTCCCCTTTTCGAAAAAAACACAAGCCAGTTCTCCTATCAGTTTTGTCAGGATCTTGTGTCCCATTTCTAGGACTCTATGGACTAAGGTAATGTTAGTTACTCTTAGAACTATTAGTGTTCACTTGGGGTGGAAGTGCAAGTAGTAGCTGATTTAGAGAATGACTACACACAACAGCAAAAGGAAGTTAGGAAGTAGAACCCACGAGCCTTTGAGGACTAAAGGATGACGTTTGACCTTGCTTTTGCCTGCTATTCCTGGTTCCAAGTACAAATACTTACCTTCAGCTGTGACCCAAGTAGCCTGGTATATAGATAGATAGACAAGTTGGCGAAACAAAAAAAAAATTGTATGGGTTAATTAATCATCGTATACAGAAAAGTTTTGGTGTGAATTGTAGATGTCTGGATGGATGGTTTTGACTTGCAGTTCTCTATTTTGTCTGGTTGGATTTATGTTTTAGTTTGTCAAGAATATTATGAACCAATAGAAGATAATTTATTATGAGTTGCTGCCCCCTTTTCCATTTAAACTTCACTGGCATAGTTGACGTATCGTCTGTGTAGTGTGGTTGTTCAGAGTGATTACAAGCATAGTTGACCTATCATTTGCATAGTGTGGTTGTTATACACACTCTTTACATTTGTGTTTTCCCCTTCTAGCTTTCATATGCGTGCTTCCAGTGTACATACGTGCGAGTTCATCTTCGGCCTAGAATGCTAAGCCAAGTTTATTTTCCAATGTGCATGTAAATCCTTGAGATTTTTGGTGTTTAGAAAGACCCAAAAAACAAAGAGTTGAATGATAGGAAATAGGAAATAGACACAAGAGTGAAAATTATGTGGCTGCAGTGCTGATGAATTTTAGGATCTGAAGCTACTGCTTATGGATACCAATATTACATTGGCATTGGTGTTTAGATCTGCTTGTTCTTACCTCTTTGCCTATATGCTCTATAGGGAAACTTTTATTCTCTGTTTGGACAGCGATTTCTGAATTTGGTTTCTTACTGAAGAAATAACTGAAGCTTTGCTCCTGCACACTATTTTCTTGCCTTTCCATGAAGATGATTATATTGATTAGTTGCCGGTCTTATCTCTCTATGTTTGCACCTTGGTTTCCAGGTTATCTCATATAAAGCCATGAACCTAGCATGAACTTGAAGTATAAACCATTGTATATGAAGATACTATCTGAGTACCTACTTGCATGTTCTTTAGATCTACTACATATGCTTTATTATGTATAAAGATGCCATGTAAGTATCTACCTTTAGATCATTATTGCTTGCACATATATGGTTCCAGTATCTCATTTGATTTTGTTTTTATGTGTGAACAGAACCTGTCATGGAAGTGGTTGACATTACGGACAAGTTCATGCTTGAGGTCATGTTCATTAAGTTGCAGCTCCCACCACCACGTCTCTCTGCTGCAAAGTTGGACAGAGGTTTGCAGTAACAATCAAGTTTCATCCCAGCATGCGGCATCAGCGACATGATGCTAATGCAATGGCACTATCCGGGTATTCATCTAATTCCATAGAAGATGCAATGGATGTTGCAGTGGCTCGAGTTATCAGATACATGGAGACTGTGCGTGGCAAGGTGCTCAAGGACTATAGTTACACGAACTGAAACAAACAAAGGAAAGAGAACTGCATGTAATTGGTTTGTTAAGAGACAAAGAAAAGGAGATCAAAGAACAGAGTTCGAAGATCAGAGAGCTTAAGAAAGGCTTTGCAAACTATATGTATCAAGTTTAAAACACTTTTGCTGGGATTCATTGCATATCTAAAGCTGGTGTATGCTCAACCAGTTCTACAAACGACAATGACCTCAGGAAGGTTGTTGTTGATGTGTAGAATGAACTTGCTCATCTGGACTGATGACTCTATGCAGCTGATTCGAAACATAGGAGTTTTTCCCTTCTAAATAGAGTCTACTTCCACAGGCTATGTGCCTATGTACCTTTGGAAGATGCCGATGCTACCGGCTACAACAACCTTCTTTAAATGACCAGCAATACCGCCTGCGTCTCACCGTGCATGCTCTCTGAACATCATGTTCAGTCTACTAAGCTACCTAATTAGCCTATGAAGTTGTGTGTGTATAGTTTCACCCTAAGAACCTGTTTACTTTTGGCACTAGAGTCTCTGGTCATCATGTTCAGTCTACTAAGCTACCTAAATAGCCTATGAAGCTCTGTGTGTATAGCTTCACCCTAAGAACCTGTTTGCTTTTGGCACTACTCTGGTCTTGTATAAATTTGGAATCCATGATGCTATCTTAGATCCATGTGATATATTTATGCCGACTGCGTCTACTCCTTGCTGTTTAATGCAAATATTTTCTTATATTCGGGTGAAAAGCTTTGTGCTTCTGTGACAAATATAGATAAGAAATCCATTTATATTGCTTAATATATGATCGTCAATGAATATCCACTATTTGTAATACAATCCACATTGCATTATATTTTCATCTACATCTCCTACTTACTCACTACTAACATCACTTCTAACTGGGTTCTTGCGCCATCGGCGCAACCGGGTCATCTAGTCTCACCCAAAACTTGAAAACTTCAGCACACAAAACTTAACAGAAACTTCGTGAGATCCGTTAGTACAATAAATCAATCATCCACTTTAGATACTGTTATAAACTCATTCATAATTGTCTTTGCATAATACCTACTGTATTCTAACTCTTCCATGACTTATACCCCCCGATATAATCCATAGTTTTATTAAAACAAACACACTATGCAATAAAAACAGAATCTGTCTAAAACAGAACAGTACGTAATGAGAGAATATTATCTATACATATGTAACTCAAAAAATTCTGAAAAATGAGTAAAACGTGAAAAATTTGTATGCCAATACTATGTAAAAATTGCAGATTTTTCTGACGTACCAGTACAGAACTAAAAATCCAGAACTGGACGCAAAATTTTCTGTTTTCAAACAGCATCAATTATACTATCATCCAAATCATTCTAAAGGCATTACTTGGCACAAACACTAATTAAAAGATAAAAACACAATCATAACAGTAGCTAAAATTGCGTAAACACACAAAACATAAAATAGAAGAAAAAATTTAAGATACATATTGGGTTGCCTCCCAACAAGCTTTTTCTTTATAGCCATTAAGATAGGCTTCGAGATTTTAATGATGCTCATATAAAAGATAAGAATTGAAGCACAAAGAGAGCATCATAAAACATGTGACCAAATTTAACTCTAACATACTTCCTATGCATAGGCATTTTATAGGAAAACAAATTGTCAAAACAAGCAATATCTAGCATATGTAAATAGCAAGAATGAGGCATTAATAATTTCAGCACAAAGAGAGGTAATTTATTGACATGAAAGTTTCTACAACCATATTATCCTCTCTCATAATAATTACATGTAGGATCATAATCAAATTCAACAATATAACTATCATATAAAATACTATCTTCATGATCCACATGCATAAAAGTTTTATAATCTTCCAAGACAGTTAGATTAACATCAACTAAAGTCATGACCTCTCCAAACCCACTTTTATCAAAAATTTCATAAGATTGAACATTCTCCAAATATGTGGGTTTGTTTTTGCCTAAAGTTGACACTCTTCCAAACCCACGTTCAATATTATTGCAAACATTATTATCAATGACATATTCATCACCATGCTTAAATAAATTTTCAAGATCATAAGAAGCATTATCACCCCAATCATGATCATTGCAATAAGTAGTGGACATGACAAAATTATCATCCCCAAGCTTGTAGCTTTGCATAGTATTAGCACAATTGACATTAATAGAATTTATAATAACATCATTGCAATCATGCTTTTCATTGAAGGAGCTATCATGAATCACTTTATAAACTTCTTCTTTTAGCACTTCATCTTAATTTTCAGATTCACGATTTTCAAGCAAAACTTCATAAAGATAATCAAGTGAACTCAACTCACTAGCAATTGGTTCATCATAATTGGATTGTTTGAAAAGATTAGCTAGTGGATGAGGATCCATATGTCTATATTTTTATTTTCATTGAGTCACACAATTATTGCAAGCAAGCAAACAACCAAACAAAAATATTTTTGTGTTTTTTGATTTTTAGAGAAGTGGGGGAGATGAAAAAGAGAGGCAAATAAAAAGGCAAAGACAAATAAAAAGTAGAGCAAGTAGATGATAGTTTATGTGAAGGTACTTGTTAGGATTTGATGATGTGTCCCCGACAACGGCGCCAGAAATTTTCCTGCTACTTGTGAGCTGCGTTAGGATTTTCCCCGAAGAGGAGAGGAGATGCAGTACAGTAGAGATAAGTATTTTCCTCAGTGAGAACCAAGGTTATCGAACCAGCAGGAGAATCACGCAAAGCCTCGTGAACAGCACCTGCACACACAAAAGCAAATACTTGCACCCAACGCGGGCAAGAGGGTTGTCAATCCCCTTGAACTCGTTACTTGCAAGGATTAAATCTTGTAATGGTAGATAGATAAATTGCAAAACAAAATAAAAGTAAATAAATTGCAGCAAATATATTTTGGTTTTATTTTTATATGTAAAGTAGACCCGGGGGGCATAGTTTTCACTAGAGGCTTCTCTCTCGAACACATAGCATACGGTGGGTAGACAAATTACTGTTAGGCAATTGATAGAAAAGTGCATAGTTATGACAATATTCAAGGAAATTATCATGTATATAGGCATCACGTCCGAGACAAGTAGACTGACTCCTGCCTGCATCTACTACTATTACTCCACCCATCGACCTCTATCCAGCATGCATCTAGGGTATTAAGTTAATGAAAACAGAGTAACGCCTTAAGCAAGATGACATGATGTAGACAAAGTAAACTCGATCAATATGAATAAACCTCATCGTTTTACCCTTAATGGCAACAATACAAATACGTGTCTTGTCCCCTACTTTGTCACTGGGATATAGAGCACCGCAAGATTGAATCCATTACAAAACACCTCTCCCGCTGAAGATAATTAAATCAATCTAGTTGGCCAAACCAAACGGATAGATCGGAGAGAAATACAAAGCTATAACAATCATGCATAATAAAGTTCAGAAAAGACTCAATTACTTCTCATGAATATTCAGATCATAAACCCACAATTCATCGGATCCCAACAAACACACCGCAAAAGAAGATTACATCGAATAAAACTCCAAGAAGATCGAGGAGAACATTGTATTGAAGATCAAAGAGAGAGAAGAAGTCATCTTGCTACTAGCTATGGATCCGTAGGTCTGTGGTGAACTACCCACGCATCATCGGTAGGGCAGCAAGGATGATGTAGAAGCCCTCCGTGATCGATTCCCCCTCCGGCAGAGTAACGGAAAAGGCCTCCAGATGGGATCATGGAAGAACAGAAGCTTGCGGCAGAGGAAAGCTATTTGGGGTGGCTCTCTGTTGGTTTCCCAATATTTGAGAATTTATAGAAGTGGAATTAGGTCAGACGGAGCCACATGGGGCCCACAAGGTAACATGTCGCGCCCTGTTGCCTTGCCGTCTCCTTGTTTGCCGTCTGGTCTCCTCCCAAAGCTTCTAGGGTCTATTTTGTCCAGAAAAAAATCGTCAAAAAGTTTCGTAGCGTTTGGACTCCGTTTGGTACTGATTTTCTGGAAAACCAAAAACAAGCAGAAAACACCAACTGGCACTAGGCACTGGGTTAATAGGTTGGTCCCAAAAATGATATAAAATAGCATATAAAACATCCAAGATTGATAATATAGTAGCATGGAACAATAAAAAATTATAGATACGTTGGAGACGTATCACTGGGGAGACACTTTTCCAGGATTCACTCGGAGGGTCTTCTGTTTCCTCTCATCTACACCGGCAAGAAAGACTGGGACACCTGCCATGATATCAAAAACATCACCACCAAGATGGTGATCTGCAGGGGAAAGTGTACATCATCAGGAGCCTCCGGCACTTGGGGGCGGCAGGAATGTTGCTGATCAAGGACGTGGTCAATGGCTACACCACGGCGCTGAGAGATTATGATGGCTACAATGTGATCCAGATAAACACCTTGGCAGGGTGCAACCTCATGTAGTGGCGAAGCTACATGCAACTTGGGGGGAGGGGAGATTGCCCCCAGCCGTGGTGTAGTTACTAAAGAAAAATAATAGAGGCTCAAATTAACGAAAATTCTGTCAATTTGGCCCCCCCCTCCCCCGATATTCTCTACTAACTCCGCCACTGGACTCACGGGCTATGCCCAAACACTACATCCATCGGCCGATATTCTCCGCTAGTTCCGCCACTAGACTCACGTGCTATGCAAGACTCTGCATCCATCAGCCAGAGTATCGTTCAATGATGTCGTGCTAGGTGTCCAACATTTCCCTACCGTCGCATCATTCTCGGCCAAGGGGTAACCACATAGAGATCAACTTGGGGGATTCTGAAACAACTTGTGTGAGGCCCTCACGTCGCCCTTGGTGGCGAAACCCTAGCACCTCCACCCCACCTCTCCCACTCTCTCGTCTCGCAGCTGCCTTAGGTGGTTGCCAGGCTGTCGCGCGACCGTCGAGGAAGGTGGCGGAGAGGCTCTCCGCCGCCCTGCCGTTCGTTGGGGCTCCTAGATCTTAGGCGACAACCTCCCCCGACGGCTGATGGCAGGCGCTGGTGCTCCAGGCCGTCCTCTTGGCTGTGCGGTCGGCGAGGCGGTGGTGGACATGCATCACGGTGCGGGGGCCATCTCGCGCTCTGAATGTCAGATCTAAAGACTTCTACTCCTCTTCGTGCACAACGCCCAACTTCGCTGGCTCGGGATTCCGACAACCTCTGGTTTGCCAAATCTGGTGGTTGGTTGGGGTGCCAGGGGCCTGGACCGGGGGAAACCCTTGGCTGGCGGTGGCAGCCACGATGTCGGTGACATTGCGTGCACTGTACTCCTTCTTGCAGGCATCATCGAGGTTCCTCTCCTCCCCTCCCCCTATGCCCCTGTTGAAAATAAGAAATCTTAGGATTTGGATGGCGGCGTCGCTCCAGCGTCGTCACCTTCATGAAAGCGTCGCCTTTCGACTGTCGGGCGGCGGGCGAGGCTCTCACGTTGATGGTTATTAGGCAATGTCAATTGTGTTTCTTCAATGGTGCGACATTCCAATGGTAGGCTAGGTTCTGGGTGTTCTTCTTTGTCACAGGGGTGCACAGGGCTGTCGAACATCTAGTTTTGTTCGTTGGCGTGGATGCCCTTCTCTTGAGCGTGTGTAAAAAAATAGAGCTCTTGCTATTGCCTGCCAAAAAAGAACTGAAAGAAGAGGAAAAATGACCAAAAGAGAAGTGAAAGAATAAAATTAAGGGACTAGCTAGGTATCAGTCGACCGAATTCGTTTTTGAGCAAGTCGATTTGTTTTGAGCCGTCAGATGCAAAATAAATGGCCATATCGTCTTCTTCAATCTCCTCCCCTCGTGTTCATCTTCTTCCTCAAAGCGCCTCACGTACCACCGGCCCAATCGCCTGCCTCCGCCGCCCGCACCTGTCAACCTTCGGACTCGCCTCTGCCGGCTCGCTGGCTGCACCTCATTCCTGTCCGAGGCCTTGTCGGCGTCCCCGGGTCTCGCTTTGCTCGCCGCGGCGGCCTTTTGCCCTCGTCGCCGACCGGCCCTCTGCAACGATCGGTGGTCGGGGACGGGATTTGGGAGCGACTGAGAAAGGAAAGGGAGAGTGAGGGGAAAAGATAGAGATGGGAAAGGGAAAATGGCTAGAGTCGAGCGGCTGGGTGGGGGTAACGAGCGTTCCGCTCGATTCGTTCGCCCCGAGCAGTCCCACGATTGAACGTTTTTCTCGGTTGACGTGACAACAGAGTTGCTTGAAGATTCGTGCTAAATAATGGGAAAACGTTTGCAGCCGGCTGGCCGGCCGAACGTTCGGCCGGTCCCGCGGCATGCGTTCGATCAAAACAGGTCGCACGTCTCTACACGAACGAAACGCACCACTTTTTCTCGTGGGTCCAGCAACCGCTCTTCCTTCTACCTTATCTTCCCCCGCAAATCACTCTCGTCCACTCACGTTTTCTTCTTCCTCTGTTTACCCGAGCTATCTCCTGCTCTTCTCTGTCTCCTCGCCCGTCCTCTCCTCCGATGAGCACCACAAAGCCAACCATCGACCCAGCACCCTACCCTCATTTTCTCTCTCTCAGCTGCATCCGCCACTGCTCGAGACGACCGGAGCTGCGGCCGCGCGGGGGTGTGTGTGTGTGTGTGGGGGGGGGGGGGGTTGGTGCTGCAACGGCGAGCGTTGACGCCTGCGGTGGGAAGCTGCAACCGGATCCCGACGACTGCCGCAACAGGGGGCGGACCGTGGTGCTGGAGCAGAATCCGATGATGCTGGAACCAGCAGCCATGGTTGCTACATCCAGCAGCTGCCGACGGTGGAGGCGGCGACAAGTGCTGGAGATCCGGCAATTTTTTTTTGCTGGAACCACAGAGGCTTTTTGCTGGAACCAGCTCTAAATTTTGCTACCATCGTCTTCGATTTTTTGTTGGAACCAACCCAGATTCTGCTACTACGTTTGTTTTTTGCTGGAACTAGTGCACCAACTTTTTACCACCATCTTCGTTTTTTGCTGGAACTAACCAAAATTTTGTTGCTTTGCTTTTTTGCTGGAACCTTGTGTATCACTTTTTGCTACAATAGTTTTGGATTTTGCTACTACCGACTCTCTCATTTGCTACATCCTTTTTCATGAGGTTACCGAGAATCGTGACAATGTTTTTCTTGCTGCAACCATTGTCGATTTTTGCTACTACCGGTGAAGCCCTGAGCTGGGACAAGAAGCTGTTTTTGAGCGTTTTTCCGATTTTTGTTGCAACCGATGCCCGTAAAAGCTTCCATCGACATGATTTTTGCTACGATGTAAGCTGCATCCGGCTGTTAGGTTTCCTCGACGGCGGCGAGTTTTTCGCTCACCGGCGAGCTGCGTCGGCGTGCGGCGACGGCGAGCCGACAAGCGCCGCGACGGGACCTGCAAGCGGGAGACAGCTTGGGGCCACGAGCAAGCAGGGCGACAAGGACGTCGGAGAGGGCCGCGACCAGCGACGAGGACGGCCGGCGAGGGCGACGTCCATAGAGTGTGTGCCCCGGCGAGATGAAGGGATCGACGAGATGCAGGGGGGATCCTTCGTACGGGCGAGAAGACGCAGTGTATCGGACGGTTATGATCCACCAAATCGTACGGCTGCGGGCCGACCGGCCCAAATTTGGGCCGGCGCGCTGGCGCCTGGTACCGCCCTATCGTGAAACAGTGTAATTATGTCACGCATTGGAACCAATGTATCATTCTTTTTGGATGAACAGAGGGCGATCATATTCATCTTAGCAATCCTCAATTTGGTCGATCTCCTTGTACACCTCCTTGTCTGTCTTGCTTCTCATGAATGGAGTTTCTGATTCAACTTGACAGATGAAATCCATATATAGTTTGTTCGATATGCCAAATAACTATTACTCTTTCAGTTTCATAATGTAGTGCATGTAAACCTTTTTTAAAAGTAAAAATTTGCAAAATTTTGACCAAGCCTATAAATAAAATTATTTATATCTAAAATACCAAACATATAAAATATATAAATGAGTTTCATAAAGTTTTCTTTGCGAGAAACTTTTAATCTATTCATCTTCAATCATAGCAGTACAAAGAACATCAGAAGTAATAAAAATTATAACCAGGTCCATGGACCACCTAGTGACGACTACAAGCACTGGAGCGAGCCGAAGGCGCGCCACCATCATCGCACCTCCCTCGTCGAAGCAAGACAAACATTGTTGTAATACACGGTCGGGAAGTCGTCATGCTAAGGCCTCATAGGGCCAGCGCACTGGAGCAGCAAACATATAAAATATATAAATGAGTTTCATGAAGTTTCTATGGGCATTTTTTTGAGTTGTATCTAAGGGTATTTAATTGTTATTCTAGACGGTATATATTTTTTTCTCTATAAACTTTGTCAAGTTTGATTTTTTTTTCAACTATATATGCACTACATAATATAAAGGAGGGAGCATTGTTTTTCACGAGGACAACAAAAATACGTTCCTAGCCTCCGAAAAACAAACAAGATCAATCTTGTACCGGGTATGATCAATTCTCGTTGAATAATATCACACTGGGTTATCCCCGCAAAACAAAGCAAAAATATCACACTGGGTTAGAAGTGACGTGAAGAAGTAAAAATTATCCTCCTTGAATTCGTCCATCAGCATGGAGTCTTTTTTTTTTTTTACGAACATAGATTTCTGCCATCTCCATGGGGCGGCAAGGTTAGGGTTTCCTGGCGTGCTGTGCACCGGCGAGATTTGGCATGAGATGCTTCAGGCCGATTCAAGGACCCAAATGCGACGACTGCGGCTCTAGGGCACTGGCCCTTAAGGGCTCGTGCACGAAGACTTCTCACTGCCATTGACAAGGTCAAGCTGGGTTTAATATGAAGCGACACAACAACGCGTCGGCAGATCGTTCTAGCGACAATTGTGGTCATTAGATGGTGTAGGGTCCTCGATGTCATTCTTATTATGTTTCGGTTGCTATGTATATGAACCTTTATAATAGATCTGGGTCACTTTTCACAAGAAGGAAGTAAGAATTATATGAAGTAGAATTTTTCGGCAGGAACATGAACTAACAAACAAATTTACATCCTCGAATAAAAAAAAGACAGCATTGCATCATCGACAAAAAGTGTAAGCATTATTGTAGAGCCTCGGGCAACAACTAGCATTGCTGTAAAGTTTCTTCTTCCTAGCCCAGCCCACAACCAATCATCAGCCTACCACTTGTGGCCAGCACCTGCAGCCTGCAGTCGTCGTCATGCGCCGCCTCACCGCCCCGACCTACCCGAGCTGCCATCTCCGTTGTGCCGTCACCCTCGGCCTTCCCTCGAAACCCTGCACACCAACTCCGGCGCACGGCGACCCTGCACCTGAACCTGTCAATCCTCTTCCCCTCCTCCATCGGTGATGCCTTCTTCCCCGCATACGTCGAGGTCATGGCAAGCCCTCGCTGGGGACGCTATGACCGACCGCGGCCATCCTGTAAGGCCCCGGATGCAGTACTATCCCAACTTAGGTGATGCTGCCAATTCAGGATAGAAGCACATCTGATACTGCCCGTGTCATATAACTTTAACCATACATACACACATGATTATATGGAACGTAGTATTACATTGTTGGTAATCATTATAGAATCATAAGGTGGTGCTGCGGTGGATGCCGGCGGCGGCGGTGACCTGCACCCAGGCCGGTCGCGGAGTGGAGCGGGGCAGGGGAAGAGAAGCGACGCATGGCCCGTGTGTCGGCCGGTGACGAGCCAGCTGATTTGTAAGAGGATTTGGGAAGGGATTGAGAGAGGAACACGTGAAGACCGACGACGGACGTCTGATACGTGAGATTTTTTTTTAACACGGTACAGACACAGACGCCTATACATAGGCACATACACTCACCACTATGAACGCATGCACACATATCCTTTTTCTATGAGCACCTCCGAGAGACTGAGCCGGCACATCATCAAGCTGAAGCACCCACGCGCCCTATGAGTACCGGAGGGTGTGTTTGGATTGCAACCAATAGCAACCATACCAAAAAATTGGCAAGCCCATGCAAATTTTGGCTCGCCCCACGCGCCCACGACTGACCAGTGCAATTTTTGCCAACGCGACGGTGAGTTGATGGCGCGGAAAAGCTCCGCCAAAAAATTGGCAGCTCCCTCGCCCGCACTTTCCGTGGGACCCGCTTAATTATTGCAGCGATTAAGTAGCGATTTACTCTGGAAACTATCCGTAGGTCCGCATTTCTCTCCAGTTTCCTAATCTTTAGGTGGTACGTACTCCTTTTTTGGCTCAACTAATCCGCGTGTGCATGCAGCGAGACAGGTACTTACCAAAAAATAGCATCGATTGTTTAGGTCTACTATAATCCGTTGCAAACCGTAATTAATTTGTTCATTAGTACGGCCCAGAGCAGCGAAAAAGGATTTTTTTTATATCTCAAGAAAGGATTTTTTTGTGACAAATGTAACGTACATTTGTGCTTTTGCATGTTTCAGCTTATCGTAACTAATTAAAAAAGTTATGTGTCACGTTTTTCATAGACTTGGAATAAAATGAAGCATGGACCAATCCTAGTTCCCAAACTTGGTTACGTTAGTTGGCAGCAAACCAATTGGCAGCTCACTGATTTTGCCAAAATTTTGGTAGGTACAATGGATCTAAACCAAACAAAAATAAGTTACCAATTATTTGGTCACGCCCTAGCTTTGGTCATGCCAAAAAATTGGTGAGGCTAGTTGGGGCATAAACCAAACACACCCTAAGAGCCAACGAGTTCGCGCCTTTGCCAGGTACGTACGTACGTACTACAAAAACTCGATCGCATGTCTCCATTGCCGGCTGGCCGGCCGGCCAACCGACTCAATTACTCGATCCTAACTTAATCCTTCTCTCTCTTTTTTTCAGGCAAAAAACTTGATCCTTCTCTTGTGCTCGTGTCGTTTCAGCGCCGTACGTGCGTAAAACTCGATCGTCAGTAGCGCTTGACAGACATGTCCACCCATCTCTACTGCGCCGGCTTACTGGTGATCCTAGGCGCAGCGGCAATCCTCGACAAGCATCTGAACCTCGAGGCGGAACTGAACAAGCAGGAACTGCAATTGAAGAAGCAGGCATTGCATCAACAAATACTACAAGCGCAGGTCAAGATGCTGCCCAAGGAACGCAACGGGAACTAATAAACTTGTAATGCGTGCGTGGTGCTCCACTCATGTTATTACCGATATATTCCCTCTGTAAAGAAATATAAGATCGTTTAGATCTAGTACCTTTTCTATAGGGAAAGGATGATCTCCCTTACCTTGGTTTAGTTTATGTATATGAACAAAATAAAATGATTGTTATGTACTCCCTCCGTCCCAAAATAAGTGACTCAACTTTCTAAAGTTAGTACAAAGTTGAATCATTTATTTTGGAACGAAGGGAATACTCGAGATCACTGCTCCCTTTTCTTTTTGAGATAATTTTTTTCTTCCAGCCAATATAAGCGTCCATACGTCTTAAAAAGATGTGTCTTAGGAAACCAGAACGGGAAGTGCACAGAACGATAGAACCGCTGCTGCACCGATGGGCGGGCCTATCAAATCCAAATCTCGACTATTAAAACGGAATGTGTATGTCGTCGTCGTTGTTCGTTATCCTTCACCTCTCACAATGATTCACATCGATCCCATCAATTTTTTTCGCTCCACACACCAAAAATAAACTGGACGCACGATTCTATTTTGCAAATCGCAATGCCCACCCTCGGCTGTCATCTACCTTCCGCGGTTCCTCACCCCCGACACAGCCTACTCCCGCGTCGCCAGTCCCTCACAACGGCGCCTCCACCCGATTCCCACTGGACCGTTGCCATTCGTGACTCCGAGATGTCGTCGGCCAGCGTGCCACCGCTTCTTCGGGCGCCTGGATCCGAGTATCCGGCAGCAAGCCGTAGCGCAGGGGAAGTAATAATCCCCAGGGTCAAGCAATTGTCGTAGCATTTTTCAATGATGGAGGTGATAGGTATGGAGTGTCGAACCCACAGAGAGCTAAAGGTAAGATTCATATTCTCTCATGTTCTATTTGTCACTGGTAAGATTCGTATTCATATCAGCATTTGGACGGAAAGATCATGTTAGTTATGCAGCCCCGTTGATGAGGGAGGCCAAGTTGGCCGACCGCACAGGGCCCCCAAATTTTTGGGGCCCCTGTCTAGCAAATAATACGTATATATATGTATAAAAAATAAATGGCAATGAATCAACAAATACATGCACGTACACAGGCCGGAAGCCCACTCTAGCATTTTCGTTTTGCAATCAACCAATACAAGCGCGTACACAACCCGGCAGCCTGCCTGTTAGTTCCGTGACACCCGCCCAGCACTCCCGATCCGATCGCTCGCAGCAGTTCCCCTCGGGTTAGCCATCGTTACAACTTAGATCAAGGAGAGAGAGAGAGAGAGAGAGATTCTCTAGCAGGCCGAGGGCGGCGGACGTCAGGTCAGTCGTGCGTATGCGGCCGCCAGCCGGCCACGCCCCACGGCATAGTTATACGGTGGCATGGCGCATTGTCCCTTGCCGTCTTTGTCGCGTAAGTCCTTTTATTAGGCCCAATTTCATGTTGCTAGTGTAGGCTATTTTTTTGTTAAACAATTTTTCAAAATCTTACATCAAGATAAGGTCTTAATATATTCTATCAGTACAAAGGCTATCATTCATACAACTTGAATTGATTTCATATTACTTGCGTTTGTGTTATAAAACAGAAAGAATCATAAACCATGTATCCTCAAAGAAACAATAACTTGAATCAGATGCTTAATCTGAAAAGGGCGCTATCGAATCCCAAACGACTCGGTGGATTGATGACAATAGCACGTGAAAATGATGGCTCGGAGAACATTTACTACAAACACATGATGAAAGATTTCATTTCAAGAAATACTAGACGAGTGTTACTTTTTGGTAGAAAGTGAGGTGAGTTTATAAGTTTATTTCTTTAGTACCATCTTTCCTATTTTTACATTAGTATATGATATATTTTCTATATATTGTACCGAATACACATTTTTGAAATTAATAATTAGGTGATAGTATCCGTTACTTAGATTGGCTCTTCAGTTATATGATTATATTTTAAGAAGGGAAAGTAGTGGCTGAACTCCCGCTCGGTACACCCACGCAAGAAAACGTATCAAAACATTTCAAAAAATTCTGAAATTTTATGGGAATGTTCTTCAACAAATGTTATGGGCACATGCAAAGGTTGGTGGTCAAATAACATTCGAAGAGCTCTGTACAAAAAAGACAAAATTACAAAATCTGCTCAAACAGTGTACTTACATTTTGACTATTTTTCAGTGATTTTTTCTTTTTTGTACAGCGCTCCTCGAATGTTATTTGACCACCAAACTTTGCAGGTGCCCATAACATTTGTTGAAGATCATTCCCACAAAGTTTCATATTTTTTCAAAATGTTTTGATACGTTTTCTTGCGTGGGTGCACCGTGGGTGCATCGAGCGTGGGTGAATTTAGAGCCCTATTTTGATTTTCGTCCTGGGCCCCCAAATTTCTGGAGACGGCCCTGTAGTTATGCAGAGTATCATTCTTTGATTTGAGAGGATCACGTTACTTATTATGAGAGTGGTTGTTCTACACCCCAGCTCGGTGCACCCACGTAAGAAAACGTAGCGAAACATTTCAAAAAAATCTGAAATTTTGTGAGAATGATGATGAACAAATGTTATAGATGCTTGCAAAGTTTGGTGGTCAAATAACAACCGAGGAGTTCTGTAAAAAAAAAATTTACTGAAAATTACTCAAATTGTACGTGCACTGTTTGAGCACAACTTGTAATTTTATTTTATTTTTGTGCAGAGCACCTCGGATGTCGTTTGACCACCAAATTTTGCAACCATCTATAACATTTGTTCATAATCATTCTCACAAAATTTCAGTTTTTTTCGAAATGTTTTGGTATGTTTTTTTGCGTGGGTGTAGCGTGGGTGCACCGACCTGGGGTTCAGCCACTACTTTCCCTACTTATTATTCGTTGAACGAGAGGATCATGTTTATTATGAAAAGTATCGTCGAGTGTTGGACGGGAGAATCACTAGAATATGTATGCCCCGTTACAACGCACGGGCAATTAGGTAGTAGGAGTACATACATACATAAAGACAGAAATTGCACTTGGATAAATTGTCGCGTACGCCGATTTTTTTTCGAGAGTACGTCAATGGCGTACCATATTTTTATAGAAGGGAGAAAGTTAATTACAAGAGCCTAGCGTGGATGCGAACATCTACGAAGGCACACCATCACCTTATACCGAAATCCGAAATATACACAAAGGTCACTCTCTCACGAAAGGGTCTAAGCCACCGACTCCGAAACCAGCCTCACGCCACTCTTTGATCTCGTCTAAGGCAATGTCTACCAATTGCCTTGCCGTCCTTTGCTGTTGTTGTCTGTTGAAGACCCTAGCGTTCCGTTGCTTCCATATCAACCAAGCGGTACCGATCACGAAGGAGTTGAAACCTTGCCGAGACTTGCCGGGGAAGTTTAATCTTTGGCCAAGCCACCAATCCTGGAACGTGGCCGTAGTGGAGGGGATGTCAATGTTGATTTGGAGCCTGTCACAACACCCGTGCCACACCTCCCTCACATAGACACAATGCCCGAAAATGTGATCCACGTTGTCTTCTTCCTGTAGGCAAAGGTAACAAGGCGACGGCTCATCCTGGAGCCCGTGCCTCGCGCGACGGTCAGACGTCCAAAGACGATACTTGGTGGTCAACCACGCGAAAATCTTGCACTTTAGAGGTGCCCAGCTCCTCCAAATACACTCGTCTGTGGAAGATCTCTCAAGACCCATGCACAGCCTCTTGTACACCGACTTCGCCGTGTAGTTGCCGGAAGGATCAGCCGGCCATAGGAACTCATCTGGTGCGTCTGGGTCGCGCGGAATAGTTGCGATCGCAAGGCATAGATTGGCCACCTGCATGTGGGCCGTGAAGGAAAGCTCGCCCTCGACGTCAAGGGTCCAAGCGTTGTCATCGAAAGCCTGCTGGACCGTCCTTGTGTTTTTAGCTCGAGTGCTCACGAGGGACGCCACAAGGGGTGCAATCTCGCCCACCTTGAGGCCGTGCACCCATCTGTCCTTCCAAAATAGAACATGCGCGCCACTTCCCACCGAGATCTTGACAAGGCTGTCAAAGACCATCGCAGCCTCCTTGTCTTCGGACAGTCTAATGCCTTGCCAGGTCCTAGCCATGTCGGTCCGACGGAGCCACTCCCATCTGACGCGGAGCGCGAGAGCCTGTAGGTGCAGATTCTTGACGCCCAGCCCTCCATAGCATGTCGGCCGGCAAATCGTGTCCCAAGCAACCAAGCACTGCCCTCCATTGGCCTTCTCCTTGCCGGCCCAAAAGAAAGCCCTCATGCACTTGTCAATTTCCTCCATAACTCAGTCCGGGGCGTTCAGAACAAGAAGATGATGGATCGGCCGAGCAGAGATCACGGATTTAGCTAGGATCAGCCTTCCCGAGCGCTGGATGAGACCCCGCTGCCATGCCGGGATGATCTTCCTGACCTGATCAAGGAAGGGCAGCCAATCTGCTTGCGTCATCTTCTTGATGGCTGGGTTGATTCCAAGGTAGCGGCAAGGGAAGCGTCCCATGACACACTGGAGCAGGTCCACTATCCTCTGCCTGTCCTCTACGTCGCCCCTGATGAGGATGGCCTCGGACTTCCTATAATTGATTCTGAGGCCGGATGCATCTCCAAAGACCCTCAGCGCCTCGCGGACTGCGATCAGATCGTGTACAGACGGCCTTATGAATAGAGCGACGTCGTCGGCGTAGATAGACAGTCGTTGAGTCGCCGAGATGCCACTGAAAGAGCCGATGACACCAGCGTCCGTTGCTCTGCAAACCAAGCTCGTGAGCGCGTCCATGGCAATGACGAAAAGCAGGGGGGAGAAGGGGTCCCCCTGCCTCAATCCCTTCGCGTGGTGGATGGTGCGGCCCGGAACTCCATTGACGATTATGTTTGTCGAGGCGGTGGATAGCAGGGAGGCCACCCAAGAGAGCCAAGCCGGGCCGAACCCCTTCGCTCTCAATATTTCAAATAGGAAGGGCCAGGAGAGCGAATCAAATGCGCGCGATATATCCAGCTTTAAGAATAGCGCCTTCTCCTTCTGGGCATGGATCTTCCGAGCCACCTGCCGTACTAGGAGGAAATTGTCATGAATGCTCCTCCCTTTGATAAAGGCGGACTGGTTTATAGCCACCATCTCATGCATTCTCCCGCGCGCTCGATTGGCCAGGACCTTCGAGAAAATCTTCGAGAAACTGTGTGGTATACTGATTGGCCTGTAGTCCCATACTTCCGCGGCGTCGACCTTCTTGGGGATGAGCACAATGTGTGCCTTGTTTAGTTTGCCGTAGCCCCTGCAATCTCCCACATAAAGCTTCAACAAGGCCGCCATGATATCTCCTTTGATGATCGGCCATGCTTTATGGTAAAAGATACCAATAAATCCATCCGGGCCCGGCGCGCGATCAGGGGGAATTTCCTTGATAACATTTCAAACTTCGTCCTCCGTGAAAATCGCATCCAGATCCGCGAGATCGATCTGCTCCAAGCCAAGGGCTTGAGTATCCAAAGTGTGCTCTCGCTGCGTCGCCGTACCCAACAGCTCCTCATAGGCTCCCACGAAAATCTCCTCCTTCCTTTGTTGGTCGGTGGCGATCTCATCACCATGCGTAATGCTAGGGATGTAATTCTTGGTCCTCCTGCCATTTGCAATCACCTGGAAGAGCTTCGTGTTGGCATCGCCCTCTCGCAGCCATTTTATTCTCGATCTCTGCCTATCGATGGTTCTCTCCAGCGAAGCTAGTCCGAGGAGGGATAGCTTCAATGATCTTCGTAGCCACAGCTCAAGGGTGGTGAGTAACCTCCTTTCCTGAACTTGATCTAGTCTGAATATGACCCAATTGGCCACGGCCATGAGCACCTTGATGTTCCCCACTTTCCGTTGCCCCCAAGCCTGCAAGTATCGCCCGGCGTTCCTGTATAGCGCGTCGAGACGTTTGAACGGATCCACAATTGAATCATCGCAAACCCAAGCCTCCCGGACTGCCTGTTCAAAGCCTTCCAACTTCGTCCAGAAAATCTCAAAACGGAACCTTCCTTTGGGGGAGAGAATTGTGCTGGTGGACAAGTGCAGCGGCGCATGATCTGAGATGTTGGTAGACAGGGCCTGAAGGAGGTGGTCCGCATGCGCCAACTCCCACTCCACGGAGACAAGCATCCTGTCAATCTTCGTAAGGGTCGGGACATCCCTCTCATTAGTCCAAGTGTACATGCGGCCGTGCATGTAAATCTCCTTTAGCTCATGGTCATCCACGAAACTCCTGAACTTGGCCATCATGGATCTATTTAAGTTGTTGTTGTTCTTCTCACTCGCGCGAAGGATCATGTTGAAATAGCCCATCACTATCCAAGGCCCCGGACAATACGTTCTTCTTGTGTAAAGGTCAAGAAGGAACTGAGATTTGAGCTCATCTCCTTGCGGGGAATAGACAACCGTAAGCCACCACGTCGTGCCATCCTTCAAATGCACCATGCCGGTCAGGAAGTTAGAGTCAAAGGAGAACCGGTCCAAAGTCATGATCGTGCTGTCCCACGCAATTAGAATGCCCCCACGCGTATCAACAGCCGGCAAGTAAGCGTGGCCGTCGAAGGACGGGCCCAAACATTCCAGAACCACAAAATGATCAACAACATCTAGTTTAGTCTCTTGGAGACACACCAAGTTAACTCTAACCGACGCCACAAAACTCTTCACGGCTTTCCTCTTCGCGGGGTTGTTGAGACC
The DNA here is from genome assembly GCA_039707655.1 of Elymus sibiricus. NCBI lineage: Eukaryota > Viridiplantae > Streptophyta > Magnoliopsida > Poales > Poaceae > Elymus > Elymus sibiricus. The sequence continues at coordinate 70,746,369 of CM077670.1, forward strand.
ACGCACATTCCAACATAAGACTTCAGGGTTGTAATCCATGGACAAGCGATGAGGACTCCATCACCACACGGCCACGGCTCACTGGACCGTGATGCTCGCGCCCTCTGCCACCTCTAGTTCACGCGCCGGGGGTACAGTCTTGCCAAACAAGGCCGCAATCACACGCACATGCTGCTCCCTCAACGGCGAGTCGAATAGCTTCTGGAGCTCCATTACCGCCTCATCATCTACTGCCATGTCATCTGCCACGAGCCCAAGGGTGCGAAGGAGCACGTTCTCCGCCGGTTTGTCCTTGCCCGTGCACGATCCCATGTTGCGCTTGGCCGCTCGAGTTATACGCTTCGGTGTGAAGGGCTCAGCATCTGGCCTCAGAGAGGAGGCCTGGACTTCTCGTAGCAATGGTGGCGCCAGTTTCTTGACTATGTTGGCACAAAAGGTCTTCATCTTCTCAAAGGCTATGGCTTCTTCAGGTGTCATCCTATCGGCAGCACGACCCGTGTCACAGGCCAAAGCAGCATTGTCTTCATCAGCCACGGCCGCGGGTTCCAGCTCGCCCATCTCGCCTTGATCAGTGCGTACAGCCTCCATGCATGGCACGTCCGCACTTGCTTGGCCATGCAACGCAGCATGAGATCCATCAATGGTGTTCGCCACCCCATTGGCCGCATGGGGGTCCACCAATGCGCTATCAGTATTCCTCCCCACAATCGTCTCTGCTGTCGGCAGCCCCACATGTATAGAGCCTTCCGTCGGGATCCGGTCCTCGAATCCTGGCACACCTCGCGGGGTCACGACCAGGCTGCTCGGGATCATCGTGGGGGCCGCCACTTCCTGCCCGTTCGCGGGGGTGCCAACAACTGGGACGTGGCCATATATTCTCGCCGGCGTCCGGATGTGATCGACTCCTCAACCGACCATGCATCTCAATATCTCATACGGGAACCAAGCGACCAGGTTGCACTTGTCATTTTGTCTACGTATCTGGAACTCGATCGTATGCGGTTGAGCTTCATGCACGTCCTACTACATATGAATGCAACTGTTGGTCGCAACTCAGGCGTCTGGCTGCATCCATTGATCCACCTCCCGCCCACGGGGGCCGGAGCCACAAGCCCGTACACGTGTGCGGGCGCCGCGCGCCGCATGCATCCCCTCCTCGTGATCTCGTCGATTTCATGCGTGTGCACCTATGGTCCCTTCATCGTCATCTCGTCGAATCCTCGAATCCATGCCTCTACTACCTAAGCTAGCGCCCTACAGGATTGGCAGGTCCGTGTTTTGGTGCATGCATGCACACCTGGACCTGGCTACCCAATACGTGTGCATGCATGCCTCCCTACCATATGTCTGTTCGTACGAGGTAAGTGGCTCAGTCGTGTGTGTATAAGATCTCGTCATCAGTTGGTTCGTCGGAAGTAACTCTTTCTCCGGCGACGAGCGATGAAATACCGTGCACCAGAGTACTCCGGCGACGATTCCAGTGACGACAGCCATGGCGCCGGAGGCCAAGGGAAGACGACCGGCGATTGCCACCCTCAGCTGAGCGACGAAAGGTATGTAATAAAAACGTAGTATCATGTAGACTGTAGATCGATCAGCAGTACGCACTACTAGTACTCTACTAGTTTACACTTGAATGATGATACACATATATGTTGCCGAGCATGCAGAACCGAGCTGTTGGAGCTGCAGTGGCTGGACGGCTGCCCCGTGGAGCAGCCCGTTCTCGATCAGCGGAGCAGTGACAACGACGACGCCGGCGGCGCTTCTTCACCCGGCGAGAAGAAGAGCAAGGCCGAAGGTGGACCAAAGGACGCGACGGCCGGAGGCGAGGCGGTGGAGGAATGGTGGAGGCTGTGGCGAGAGGGGGAAAGTGGTGGCTGCGCAGCCGGCGCTGCGGCCGGGCACGGCTACCCGCAGTTGGTTGATGATTTATCGTCGGTGAATGCCAAGGCAGCAACTGCGAGCGCTGGACCGAAGCAGCGGATGGGCACCACGGCCGACGAGGAGACGGCGGACGAACTGTGGAGGATGTGGAGGGAAGGACATGGCAGCTCTGCACCTCAGGTTATTTACACATGTTCATTAGTTGATGATGTGTGCCGCATCTTTATCTCACACACTATTATTGGTTGTTCATAATTAGTTGATGTTTTTTCTTGAACACATTAGCTAGCTGATGATGGTTTGATACATGTTCTTACAGTACCTTAGTTGTTTTGCCAATTATAGTTAATGTCTAGATACATCCGTATCTAAACAAATCTAAGACAAGTAATTTGGGACGGAGGGGGTATGATTTTGGATTGGCACCTCCTCATATGCACTGCATTTGGACTAAAATTGCAGCAAATTTCTGCTAAATTTGCTCGCTTTCCAAACTGCAACCATACAAAACTTTGAATTAGCAAAACCATTTTAAAATGGTATACATTATGAATAGGATTCTTCGGTGTTAAAAGAGGAAGACTCTGTATTACCAAGCTCGGCGGCGTCGAGAGGCAGCGACGGTGCACAAAGGCACTCGTCTGAACAGGTTTGCCTACTGAACATTATATTAATCATGCATGTATGCAGTGAGATCGATGACCCAACCTAAATTGTCTAAGCAATTCCAATACTGAATCTCAGATTGATCATCAATGCTCTACACTGGGCCATGCCATAGAGTACATGAAGTCACTCCAGCAACAGATCCAGGTACTTTCTCTAGCCTTCTGAATCTAAGTCGCATCATGTATATTCAGATTTCCTCACGGGGGACGGCTCGGGCTTACATGCATGTCAATTTGTTGCAGGTGCTGTCCTGCGGCGGCTACGGCATGCAGCAGCTGCTCTTCCCGTGCACCTGCAGCCAGGCTCCTCATACTGTCGTAACTGCGGCGCCCGCTCCGGCGCCGGCAGCGGCCCTGTGCCCAGAACTGGCACCGCCACCACAAGCCGCCGCCGGGGCGCCGCTTTTCACAACACCACCACTACCACCGCAGCCAGCAGCAGTTGCGGCGGACCTGAACCCAGTGATGCTGGCACCGCCTGGCGCCTTGAGCTTCAGTGGATTGGTCCGCATGAACGCCGGGGTGGCAGACGAGATGGCGAGCAGCACGTCTGAGATCCCGTTTGGTGGCTGCGCGCGCTGCAGCTTTCGTCGTCATGCAGGAGATTGCTAGCTAATCTCTGTGCTGTTGGGAACTTTGGATTTGGGAACTCGGTCAAGGTTATAAGCTTTAGGGCAAATCTCCGGTGGCTGTGCTGCAATGTGTGTAATCTGACGACTCAAGTTACAGAAACATCAAATATATATCGACTCCTTTTTGTAAGATAGATTTTCTAGAGAGAAAAATGCTTATATCTTTGACTCGTGATATTTATGAAAACACATGGTTTTCACTTTAAGTGTAATTTCACCGAAATTTCATTAATGTTGGTACGTACTGAAATATTTGCCTCTCGATCAAAATATTTCAGCAATTGAGATAGTACACATAAATTCAAATTATTATTTGAGTTTTAAAAATATTTGATTGGATCTCATTCAAATTCAAGTGGAAATTTCTGCGGCAATGAGAACCGGAATCACTATACCAAAATTCAGTGATTCCGGCTTGGGCTGGAATATTTCTGAATCTGAAATTCAAAATTTCTACTTCACAAATTGATTACATGGAACCGGGTCCCGCCCCCGTCGTCCGAAAAATACAACACATGGACACATCAACCGCTACGCACGTGCACTAAAAACGTGTACGCAAGAGGAAAACAAGGTAGTCTAATCTTATTTGGTTTTTTTTTGAGAGGTAATCTTATTTGGTCCATGCACTTAGTTCACGAGAGGGTGGCTTTGGTCCACTAGGGATGGGAACCCATGGGCTTATTGAGCTTCATTCTTCTTCATGGGCCTATTGTCTCTTGAATCCACCTTGACTCCATGTTTTGATTTTTCATTTTTGCACATATATTTTCTTCATCTTCCGGTGCTCTTGCTTGTTGGTTGCAGATGATCGATGCTCCTAAGTATGAGTTGATTTCCTCCCCCACAACAGTTTAAAAATTATGTTTATTGTGTTTTACCACTGTTAGACCACATGGGTTAGTGACTGTTTTGACATCAGAGACGGACTTCAAAACCTGAGATGGAAATCAACTCTAGTAGGTTATCCATTTTGGACCACCATAAATGTGTATTTCATAGGCGGGTTCCCTCCATAAACTGCGAGAGTTTATATTGATCAAAATGTGATTTACACACCTGTGAATTGTTAGAAATATGCCCTAGAGGCAATAATAAATTGGTTATTATCATATTTCCTTGTTCATGATAAATGTTTATTATTCATGCTAGAATTGTATTGACCGGAAACTTAAATACATGTGTGAATACATAGACAACACCATGTCCCTATTGAGTCTCTACTAGACTAGCTCGTTGATCAAAGATGGTTATGGTTTCCTGACCATAGACATGAGTTGTCATTTGATAACGGGATCGCATCATTAGGAGAATGATGTGATGGACAAGACTCAACCGTGAGCTTAGCATCAGATCGTTTTAGTTATTTGCTACAGCTTTCTTCATGTCAAGTATCTGTTCCTTAGACCATGAGATCGTGCAACTCCCTGACACCGGAGGAATACTTAGTGTGTATCCAAACGTCACTTCATAACTGGGTGATCATAAATGTGCTCTACAGGTATCTGCAAAGGTGTTTGTGGGGTTGGCACGGATCGAGACTGGGATTTGTCACTCCGTATGACAGAGAGATATCTCTGGGCCCTCTCGGTAATACAACATCGTAAAGAGCTTGCAAGCAATGTAGCTAATGAGTTAGCCATGGGATCTTGTATTACGAAACGAGTAAAAAAGACTTGCCGGTAACGAGATTGAACTAGGTATGGAGATACCGACGACCGAATCTCGGGCAAGTAACATATCACCGGACAAAGGGAATTGCATATGGGATTAACTGAATCCTCGACATCATGGTTCAACCGATAAAGATTTTCGTTGAATATGTAGGAATCAATATGGGCATCCAGGTCCCACTATTGGTTATTGACCGGAGAGGTGTCTCGGTCATGTCTGTATGTTCCCGAACCCGTAGGGTCGCACGCTTAACGTTCGATAGTGCTAGGGTAGTAATGAGATATTAACAGTGGAAAGTTCGAAGGTTGTTCGGAGTCCCAGATGGGATCCAGGATATCACGAGGAGCTCTGGAATGGTTCGGAGGTAAAGATTCATATATAGGAAGTCCTATTTTGGTCACCGGAAAGATTTCAGGATTTGCCGGTATTGTATCGGGAATGCCGAAAGGGTTCCGGAGGTCCACCGGGGGGGGGGGGTCCCACCTGCCCCGGAGGGCCACATGGGCAGCAAAGGGGGCGCACCAGCCCCTAATGGGCTGGGCGCCACTTTCCCCCCATGGGCCCATGCGCCTAGGGTTTGGGGAACCCTAGATGGGAGCGCCCCCTTTGGCTTGGAGGGAAAGCCACCCCTAGGGCCGCCGCCCCCTCCCTTGGAGGAGGGGCTAGGGCCGGCGCCCCCTCCCCCCTTGCCCTTATATATTGATAGTGGGGGGTGGGAGGGCAGCTGCACGCCTCCACCCTTGCCCTCCGTTGCTCCCAACTCCTCCCACCTTTCCTCCGGTACGCGCTTGGCGAAGCCCTGCCGGAATTCCGCTGCTGCCACCACCACCATACCGCCGTGCTGGATCCGATCTCATCTACCTCCTCCCCCTCTCTTGCTGGATCAAGAAGGAGAGGACACCATCGAGCTGAACGTGTGCTAATCTCGAAGGTGCCGTCCGTTCGGCACTAGATCAGATTGGATCGCGATTGGATTGTGAAGAGTACGACTACATCAACCGCGTTATGACACTAACACTTTCGGTCTACAAGGGTATGTAGACACACTCCCCTCTCGTTGCTTTGCATCTCCTAGATTAGATCTTGGGTGTTTCGTAGGAATTTTTTTGATTTTCATGCAACGATCCCCATCAGTGGCATCATGAGCTAGGTCTATGTGTAGATGTATTTGCACGAGTAGAACACAAAGAAGTTGTGGGCGTTGATGTTCAAATTGGTTACTTCCTTTGTCTTATTTGGATTCGGTGGTATTGTGGGATAAAGCGGCTCGGACCAACCTTACTTGTCCACGCACAAGAGACCGGTTCCACTTATTGACATGCAACTTGTATTGCATAAAAGTGGCTTTGCGGGTGTCTGTCTCTCCCACTTTAGTTGAATCTGATTTGACGAGGGCGGTCCTTGTACAAGGTTAAAAGGCAACTTGTATATCACCGTTGTGGTTTTGCGTAGATAAGAACGGTTCTTATAGTTTGCCCTAGCAGCCACGTAAAAATTGCAACAACAAAGTAGAGGATGTCTAACTTGTTTTTGCACGGCATGTTATGATGTGGTATGGCCAAAACGTGATGTGATATATGTTGATGTATGAGATGATCATGTTTTGTAATAGGTTCACGACTTGCATGTCGATGAGTACGGCAACCGGCAGGAGCCATAGGGTTGTCTTTAATTTATTGTATGACCTGCGTGTCTATCATTAAACGCCATGTAATTGCTTTACTTTATCGCTATGCGTTAGCAATAGTTGTAGAAGCAATAGTTGGCAAGACAACCACGTGACAACACGATGATGGAGATCATGGTGTCATGCCAGTGACGATGGAGATCATGCCGATGCTTTGGAGATGGAGATCAAAAGCACAAGATGATGATGGCCATATCATGTCACATATTGATTGCATGTGATGTTTATCTTTTTATGCATCTTATTTTGCTTAGGACGACGGTAGCATTATAAGATGACCCCTTCACTTAATTTCAAGATAAAAGTGTTCTCCCTAAGTATGCACCATTGCGAAAGCCCGTCATTTCGAAGCACCACGTGATGATCGGGTGTGATAGACTCTACGTTCACATACAACGGGTGTAAGCCAGTTTTACACATGCAGAATACTTGGGTTAAACTTAACGAGCCTAGCATGTACAGACATGGCCTCGGAGCACGAGAGACCGAAAGGTCGAACATGAGTCATATAGTAGATATGATCAACATGGAGATGTTCACCATTGATGACTGCCCCATCTCACGTGATGATCGGACATGGGTCAGTTGATGTTGATCATGTAACACTTAGACAACTTGAGGGATGTTGATTTAAGTGGGAGTTCTTTAGTAATTTGATTAGAAGAACCAATTATCATGAACTTAGTCTAATTGTCTTTGAAAATTAATGTTGTAGATCAATGGCTCGCGCTGTAGCTCCCCTGAATTTTAATGCGTTCCTAGAGAAAGAAAAGTTGAAAGATGATGGTAGCAACTATGTGGACTGGGTCCGTAATCTGAGGATTATCCTCACTGCTGCACAGAAAGTAAATGTCCTTGATGCACCGCTAGGTGATCCACCCGCTCCCGCAAATCTAGACGCTATGAACGTCTGGCAGACAAGGAATGATGACTATACGATAGTTCAGTGCGCCATGCTTTACGGCTTAGAACCGGGGCTCCAAAGATGTTTTGAGCACCACAGAGCATATGAGATGTTCCAGGAGCTGAAATTGGTATTTCAGGCTCATGCCCGGGTTGAGAGGTATGACACCTCCGACAAGTTCTTTAGCTGTAAGATGGAGGAGAACAGCTCTGTTAGTGAGCACGTACTCAAAATGTCTGGGTACTATAATCTCTTGAATCAGTTGGGAGTTAATCTTCCGGATGAAGTAGCGATTGACAGAGTTCTCCAGTCACTGCCACCGAGCTACAAAGGCTTCGTGATGAACTATAATATGCAAGGGATGGAGAAAACGATCCCTGAGCTTTTCGCGATGCTAAAGGCCGCAGAAGTAGAAATCAAGAAAGAGCATCAAGTATTGATGGTCAACAAGACCACCAGTTTCAAGAAGAAAGGCAAGGAAAAGAAAGGGAACTTTAAGAAGAATGGCAAGCCAGTTGCCGCTCCCGTGAAGAAACACAAGGCTAGACCCAAACCTGAGACCGAGTGCTTCTATTGCAAGGGGAATGGTCACTGGAAGCGGAACTGCCCCAAGTACTTAGCAGATAAGAAGGCTGGCAACGTCAACAAAGGTATATTTGATATACATGTTATTGATGTGTACCTTACTAGTGCTCGTAGTAGCGCCTGTGTATTTGATACTGGTTCGGTTGCTAATATTTGTAACTTGAAACAGGAGCTACGGGATAAACGGACACTAGCTAAGGACGAGGTGACGATGCGTGTTGGAAATGGTTCCAAGGTTGATGTGATCGCCATCGGCACGCCCCCTCTACGTTTACCATCGGGATTAGTTATGAGCCTGAATAATTGTTATTTGGTGCCTGCGTTAAGCATGAACATTATATCTGGATCTTGTTTATTGTGAGACGGTTATTCATTTAAGTTAGAGAATAATGGTTGTTCTATTTATATGGATAATATCTTTTATGGTCATGCACCCTTGGTGAATGGTTTATTTCTGTTGAATCTCGGTCGTAGTAATACACATTTCATAATATCGATGCCAAAAGATGCAAAGTTAATGATGATAGTACCAGATACTTGTGGCACTGCCGCTTAGGTCATATTGGTGTAAAGCGCATGAAGAAACTCCAAGCTGATGGACTTTTGGAATCTCTTGATTATGAATCATTTGAGACGTGTGAACCATGCCTCATGGGCAAGATGATTAAAACCCCGTTTTCCAGAACAATGGAGTGGGCAAGTGACTTGTTGGAAATAATACATACCGATGTATGCGGTCCGATGAGTATTGAAGCACGCGGTGGATATCGTTATTTTCTTACATTCACAGATGATTTGAGTAGATATGGGTATATTTACTTAATGAAACACAAGTCTGAAACATTTGAAAAGTTCAAGGAGTTTCAGAGTGAAGTGGAGAATCATCATAATAAGAAAATTAAATTTCTACGATCTGATTGTGGAGGTGAATATTTGAGTTACGAGTTTGGTATGCATTTGAGACAATGTGGAATTGTTTCACAGCTCATGCCACCTGGAACACCACAGCGTAATGGTGTGTCCGAACATCGTAATCGTACTCTATTGGATATGGTGCGTTCTATGATGTCGCTTACCGATTTGCCACTATCGTTTTGGGGTTATGCATTAGAGGCAGCCGCATTCACTTTAAACAGGGCACCGTCTAAATCCGTTGAGACGACACCGTATGAATTATGGTTTGGCAAGAAACCTAAGCTGTCCTTTCTTAAAGTTTGGGGATGCGACGCTTATGTCAAGAGGCTTCAGCCTGATAAGCTCGAACCCAAAGCGGAGAAGTGCGTCTTCATAGGATACCCTAAAGAGACCATTGGGTATACCTTCTACCACAGATCCGAGGGCAAAATCTTTGTTGCCAAGAATGGGTCCTTTCTAGAGAAGGAGTTTCTCTCGAAAGAAGTGAGTGGGAGGAAAGTAGAACTTGATGAGGTAATTATACCTTCTCTCAAATTGAAAAGTAGCGCATCACAGAAAGAAGTTCCCGTGATGTCTACACCAGAAGGAGAGGAAGCTAATGATGATGATCATGAAACTTCGGATCAAGTTACTACTGAACTTCGTAGGTCGACCAGGGTACGTTCCGCAACAGAGTGGTACGGTAATCCCGTCCTGGAAGTCATGTTGTTGGACAACGGCGATCCTACGAACTATGAAGAAGCAATGATGAGCAAATGGCTTGAGGCCATGAAATCCGAGATAGGATCCATGTATGAGAACAAAGTATGGACTTTGGTAGACTTGCCCGATGACCGGTAGACCATTGAGAATAAATGGATCTTTAAGAAGAAGACAGACGCTGATGGTAATGTCACCGTCTATAAAGCTCGACTTGTCGCAAAAGGTTTCTGACAAATTCAAGGGGTTGACTACGATGAGACTTTCTCACCCCTAGCGATGCTTAAGTCTGTTAGAATTATGCTAGCAATTGCCGCATTTTATGATTATGAGATCTGGCGGATGGACGTCAAAACAACGTTCCTTAACGGGTTTCTTAAGGAAGAGTTGTATATGATGCAACCGGAAGGTTTTGTCGATCCTAAGGATGTTAAAACAGTATGCAAGCTCCAGCGATCCATCTATGGACTGGTGCAAGCATCTCAGAGTTGAAATATACGCTTTGATGAGGTGATCAAAGCTTTTGGTTTTATACAAACTTACGGAGAAGCTTGTATTTACAAGAAAGTGAGTGGGAGCTCTGTAGCATTTCTAATATTATATGTGGATGACATATTGTTGATTGGAAATGATATAGAATTTCTGGAAAGCATAAAAGGTTATTTGAACAAGAGTTTTTCAAAGGAAGACCTGGGTAAAGCTGCTTACATATTGGGCATCAAGATCTATAGAGATAGATCAAGACGCGTGATAAGACTTTCACAGAGCACGTACCTTGACAAGATTTTGAAGGAGTTCAAAATGGACCAGTCAAAGAAAGAGTTCTTTCCTGTATTGTAAGGTATGAAGCTGAGTAAGACTCAAAGCTCGACCACGGCAGAAGAAAGAGAAAGGATGAAGGTCGTCCCCTATGCCTCAGCCATAGGCTCTATAATGTATGCCATGCTGTGTACCATATCTGATGTGTGCCTTGCCATGAGTCAAGCAGGAAGGCACCAAAAGTGATCCAGGAGTTGATCACTGGACAACAGTCAAAAATATCCTTAAGTACCTAAAGAGGACTAAGGGCATGTTTCTCGTTTATGGAGGTGAAGATAAGCTTGTCGTAAAGGGTTATGTCGATGATAGCTTTGACACTGATCCGGATGACTAAAAGTCTCAATCCGGATACGTATTAAATAGTGGAGCACTTAGCTGGAGTAGCTCCAAGCAGAGCGTTGTAGACATAAGGATTTGCAGAAGTACATACAGATCTGAATGTGGCAGACCCGTTGACTAAACCTCTTCCACAAGCAAAACATGTTCAGCACCAGGACTCCATGGGTGTTAATCACATAGCGATGTGAACTAGATTATTGACTCTAGTGCAAGTGGGAGACTGTTGGAAATATGCCCTAGAGGCAATAATAAATTGGTTATTATCATATTTCCTTGTTCATGATAAATGTTTATTATTCATGCTAGAATTGTATTGACCGGAAACTTAAATACATGTGTGAATACATAGACAACACCATGTCCCTAGTGAGCCTCTACTAGACTAGCTCGTTGATCAAAGATGGTTATGGTTTCCTAACCATAGACATGAGTTGTCATTTGATAACGGAATGACATCATTAGGAGAATGATGTGATGGACAAGACCCAACCGTGAGCTTAGCATCAGATCGTTTTAGTTCTTTGCTACAGCTTTCTTCATGTCAAGTATCTGTTCCTTAGACCATGAGATCGTGCAACTCCCTGACACCGGAGGAATACTTAGTGTGTATCCAAACGTCACTTCATAACTGGGTGATCATAAAGGTGCTACAAGTATCTCCGAAGGTGTTTGTTGGGTTGGCACGGATCGAGACTGGGATTTGTCACTCCGTTTGACGGAGAGATATCTCTGGGCCCTCTTGGTAATACAACATCATAAAGAGCTTGCAAGCAATGTAGCTAATGAGTTAGCCACGGGATCTTGTATTATAGAACGAGAAAGAGACTTGCCGGTAACAAGATTGAACTAGGTATGGAGATACCGACGATCGAATCTCGGGCAAGTAACATATCGCCGGACAAAGGGAATTGCATACGGGATTAACTGAATCCTCGACATCGTGGTTCAACCGATAAAGATCTTCATTGAATATGTAGGAATCAATATGGGCATCCAGGTCCTGCTATTGGTTATTGACCGGAGAGGTGTCTCGGTCATGTCTGCATGTTCCCGAACCCGTAGGGTCGCACGCTTAACGTTCGATAGTGCTAGGGTAGTAATGAGATATTAACAGTGGAAAGTCTGAAGGTTGTTCAGAGTCCCGGATGGGATCCAGGATATCACGAGGAGCTCCGGAATGGTCCGGAGGTAAAGATTCATATATAGGAAGTCCTATTTTGGTCACCGGAAAGATTTAAGGATTTGTCGGTATTGTATCAGCAATGCCAAAAGGGTTCCGGAGGTCCACCGGGGGGTCCCACCTGCCCCGGAGGGCCACATGGGCAGCAAAGGGGGTGTACCAGCCCCTAGTGGGCTAGGCGCCACTCCCCCCCCCCCTCCCATGGGCCCATGCACCTAGGGTTTGGGGAACCCTAGATGGGGGCGCCCCCCTTTGGCTTGGGGGGCAAGCCACCCCTAGGGCCGCCACCCCCTCCCTTGGAGGAGGGGCTAGGGCCGGCGCTCCCTACCCCCTTGCCCTTATATATAGTGGGGGGTGGGAGGGTAGTTGCACGCCTCCACCCTTGCCCTCCGTTGCTCCCAACTCCTCCCACCTTTCCTCCGGTACGCGCTTGGCGAAGCCCTGCCGGAATTCCGCTGCTGCCACCACCACCATACCGCCGTGCTGGTTCCGATCTCATCTACCTCCTCCCCCTCTCTTGCTGGATCAAGAAGGAGAGGACACCATTGAGCTGAACATGTGCTAATCTCGGAGGTGCCGTCCGTTCGGCACTAGATCGGATTGGATCGCGATTGGATCGTGAAGAATACGACTACATCAACAACGTTAATACGCTAATGCTTTTGGTCCACAAGGATATGTAGACACACTCCCCTCTCGTTGCTTTGCATCTCCTAGATTAGATCTTGGGTGTTTCGTAGGAAATTTTTTGATTTTCATGCAACGATCCCCATCATGAATATGTGGTCTCTCAGGCAGTTGAACTACCAGTGACATGTATTATAGGGGATATGTGAAAGGATCGTGTCTATGGTCTGGGGGGCGGAGTGAATAGACCTAATAAAAAAGTACTCCAATTTTAAGGTTGTTAGTTTTTAGGCTACACTAACAAGGTTGCCTTAGTGAAACTAAGAAGCTAGTCTACAACAAGTGAGCGGAAGAAAGACATTGCATTAAATTAAGGAGTAGGTTTGGGAGGTGTAAACATAGTGGGACTCCGGTGTTCTACCGAGGTTCAGAGATGTGGTGATATCCTACTCTTGATTGATAGAGGCACGAACGGCAAAAGGCTCTAAGATCATAAAGGTCTCGACAACATCGCCAATAAAGCGCCCACAAAACCCATGCCCACCTATTCCATGGTACTTGTAGACTGCGTTGGTATTTCCCCGAAGAGGAGAGGATGATGCAGTATAGTAGAGATAAGTATTTCCCTCAGTTAAGAACCAAGGTTATCAATCGAGTAGGAGAACCAAGCACAATTCCGTTAAGCGCACGTGCACACACAAAAGCAAACACTTGCACCCAACGCAAATAAGAGGGTTGTCAATCCTCTTAGCGGTTATTTGCAAGGATTAATTCTGATAGTGATAGATAGATACACTAAAATACTAAATAAAATAAAAGTAAATAAACTGTAGGAAGGTATTTTTAGGTTTTTTATATATGATAAAGTAGACCCGGGGGCCATAGTTTTCACTAGAGGCTTCTCTCTCGAACACATAGCATACGGTGGGTAGACAAATTACTGTTGGGCAATTGATAGAAAAGCAAATAATTATGACGGATTCATGGCAATGTTCATGTATATAGGCATTGATGGAAATATGCCCTAGAGGCAATAATAAAGTTGTTATTATTTTATATTTCCTTGTTCATGATAAAGGTTTATTATTCATGCTAGAATTGTATTGACCGGAAACTTAAATACATGTGTGAATACATAAACAAATACCGTGTCCCTAGTGAGCCTCTACTAGACTAGCCCGTTGATCAAAGATGGTTAAGGTTTCCTAACCATAGACATGAGTTGTCATTTGATAACGGAATCACATCATTAGGAGAATGATGTGATGGACAAGACCCATCCATTAGCTTAGCATATGATCGTTCTATTTATTGCTACTGCTTTCTTGAATGTCAAATACATGTTCCTTAGACCATGAGATCATGCAACTCCCAGATACCGGAGGAATACCTTGTGTGCTATCAAACGTCACAACGTAACTGGGTGATCATAAAGATGCTCTACAGGTATCTTTGAAGGTGTCCGTTGAGTTGGCATGGATCGAGACTGGGATTTGTCACTCTGTGTTTCGGAGAGGTATCTCTGGGCCCTCTCGGTAATGCACATCATAAGAAGCTTGCAAGCAAAGTGACTAAGGAGTTAGTTACAGGATGATGTATTACGGAACGAGTAAAAAGACTTGCCGGTAACGAGATTGAAATAGGTATGGAGATACCAACGAGGTTCCAGGTTCCGCTATTGGTTATTGACCGGAGAGGTGTCTCAGTCATGTCTACATCATTCCCGAACCCATAGGGTCCGCATGCTTAACGTTCGTTGACGATATAGTGTTATATGAGTTATGTGAATTGGTAACCGAATATTGTTCGGAGTCCCGGATGAGATCCCGGACGTCACGAGGAGTATCGGAATGGTCGAGAGGTACAGATTTATATATGGGAAGTCATATTTTGGGTTCCGGAAAAAGGTGCAGTTTTTTCGGTATTGTACCGGGAAGCTTCCAGAAGGTTCCGGAGGATTTCGGAGGGGTCCGGAAGTCCACAAGTGGGTCCACCACGTCCCAAAGGGCTGGCATGGGCTAAGGGGAGGCGCCCTGGCCTTATTGGGCCAGGCGCACCAAGTCCTCAAGAGCCCACGCGGCTTGGGAAGGAAAAAAGGGAGAGTCCTAGTAGGAATAGGATTGGACTATGGAGTCCAAATCCATGTGTGTACTATTCACGGTTACTGTTCACGTGGCACTATTCCTTCTACTCCAAGCCCCTACACATATATAAATAGAGGAGTGGGGGCGCCCCAAAGGACAACAACATTGTCTTAGCCGTGTGCGGCGCCCCCCTCCACAGTTCCGTCCCTCGGTCATATTTTCGCAGTGCTTGGGCGAAGCCCTTCGAAGATAGCATCACCATCACTGTCACCACGCCGTCATGCTGCCGGAACTCATCCACTACCTCGCCGTCTTGCTGGATCAAGAAGTCGAGGACGTCACCGAGCTGAACGTGTGCTGAACGCGGAGGTGCCGTACGTTCGGTGCTCGGTCGGTTGGATCGTGAAGTTGTTCGACGACATCAACCGCGTTGTTTTAACGCTTCCGCTTACGGTCTACGAGGGTACGTAGATAAACTCCCCCTCTCGTAGCTATGCATCTCCATGGATAGATCTTGCGTGTGCGTAGAATTTTTTTTTTTCATGCAACGTTCCCCAACAGTGGCATCATGAGCCAGGTCTATGCGTAGATGATATGCACGAGTAGAACACAAAGAGTTGTGGGCGGTGATCGTCATACTGCTTACCACCAACGTCTTATTTTGATTCGGCGGTATTGTAAGATGAAGCGGCCCAGACCAACCTTACATGTCCACGTACATGAGACCGGTTCCACCGACAGACATGCAACTTGTTTTGTAAAAAGGTGGCTGGCGGGTGTCTGTTTCTCCTACTTTAGTTGAGTCGAATTTGACTGCGGCCGGTCCTTGTTGAAGGTTAAAACAGCAAACTTGATAAATCACCGTTGTGGTTTTGTGCCGTAGGTAAGAACGGTTCTTGCTAGAAGCCCGTAGCAGCCACGTAAAACTTGCAACAACAAAGTAGAGGACGTCTAACTTGTTTTTGCAGGGTATGATGTGATGTGATATGGTCAAGACATGATGTGATATACGTTATTGTATGAGATGATCATGTTTTGTAATTTATCGGCAACCGGCAGGAGCCTTATGGTTGTCTCATTATTGTGTGAAATGCAAGCGCCATGTAATTGCTTTACTTTATCGCTATGCGTTAGCAATAGTTGTAGAAGCAATAGTTGGCGAGACGACCACGACGCAATGATGGAGATCAAGGTGTCGAGCCGGTGACGATGGAGATCATGACGATGCTTTGGAGATGGAGATCAAAAGCACAAGATGATGGCCATATCATGTCACATATTTTGATTGCATGTGATGTTTATCCTTTATGCATCTTATTTTGCTTAGAACGACGGTAGCATTATAAGATGACCCCTTCACTAAATTTCAAGATAAAAGTGTTCTCCCCGAGTATGCACCGTTGCTAAAGTTCGTCGTTTCGAAGCACCTCGTGATGATCGGGTGTGATAGATTCTACGTTCACATACAACGGGTGTAAGCCAGTTTTACACAAGCAGAATACTTGGGTTAAACTTGACGAGCCTAGCATGTACAGACATGGTCTCGGAACACTGGAGACCGAAAGGTCGAACATGAGTCATATAGTAGATATGATCAACATGGAGATGTTCACTATTGATGACTATCCCATCTCACGTGATGATCGGACATGGGCTAGTTGATTTGGATCATGTATCACTTAGTTAACTTGAGGGATGTTAATTTAAGTGAGAGTTCATTAGTAATTTGATTAATTGAACTTAATTTATCATGAACTTAGTCTTGATAGTTTCTTTGCATATCTATGTTGTAGATAAATGGAACGTGCTACTATTCCGTTGAATTTTAATGTGTTCCAAGAGAAAGCTAAGTTGAAAGATGATGGTAGCAACTACACGGACTGGGTCCGTAACTTGAGGATTATCCTCATTGCTGCACAGAAGAATTATGTCCTTGATGCACCGATAGGTGATGGACCTGCTGCAGGAGCTGCTGCAGACGTTGTGAACGCCTGGCAGGCTCGATCTGATGACTACTCGATAGTTCAGTGTGCCATGCTCTACGGCTTAGAACTGGGACTGCAAAATCGTTTTGAACGCCACGGAGCATATGAGATGTTCCAAGAGCTGAAATTGATATTTCAAGCTAATGCCCGGGTTGAGAGATATGAAGTCTCCAACAAGTTCTTTAGCTGTAATATGGAGGAGAACAGTTCTGTCAGTGAACACATACTCAGAATATCTGGGTACCACAACCACTTGACTCAGCTGGGAATTGATCTTCTGGTTGAGAGTGTTATTGACAGAGTTCTTCAATCACTGCCACCAAGCTATAAAGGCTTTGTGATGAACTATAATATGCAAGGGATGGAGAAGACAATTCCCGGGCTCTTCGCGATGCTGAAATCAGCGGAGGTAGAAATCAAGAAGGAGCATCAAGTGTTGATGGTTAACAAAACCACTAGTTTCAAGAAAAAGGGCAAGGGAAAGAAGGGGAACTTCAAGAAGAACGGCAAGCATGTTGCCGCTCCCACGAAGAAACCCAAAGCTGGACCCAGGCCTGAAACAGAGTGCTTCTACTACTAAGGGACTGGTCACTGGAAGCGGAACTGCCCCAAGTATTTGGCGGATAAGAAGGATGGCAAAGTGAGCAAAGGTATATTTGATATACATGTTATTGATGTGTTCCTCACTAATGCTCGCAGTAGCGCCTGGGTATTTGATACTGGTTCGGTTGCTCATATTTGTAACTCGAAACAGGAGCTACGGAATAAGCAAAGATTGGCTAAGGACGAGGTGACGATGCGCGTCGGGAATGGTTCCAAGGTTGATGTGATCGCCGTCGGCACGCTACCTCTACATCTACCTTCGGGATTAGTTTAAGACCTCAATAATTGTTATTTGGTGCCAGCGTTGAGCATGAACATTATATCTGGATCTTGTTTATTGCGAGATGGTTATTCATTTAAGTCAGAGAATAATGGTTGTTCTATTTATATGAGTAACATCTTTTATGGTCACGCACCTTTTGTGAATGGTCTATTCTTGTTGAATCTCGATCGTAGTGATACACATATTCATAATATTGATGCCAAAAGATGCAAAGTTGATAATGATAGTGCAACATACTTGTGGCACTGCCGTTTAGGTCATATTGGTGTAAAGCGCATGAAGAAACTCCATGCGGATGGACTTTTGGAATCTCTTGATTATGAATCATTTGATACTTGCGAACCATGCCTCATGGGCAAGATGACTAAAACTCCGTTCTCCGGAACAATGGAGTGAGCTACTGATTTGTTGGAAATAATACATACCGATGTATGCGGTCCGATGAATGTTGAAGCACGCGGCTAGTATCGTTATTTTCTAACCTTCACAGATGATTTGAGTAGATATGGGTATATCTACTTGATGAAACACAAGTCTAAAACATTTGAAAAGTTCAAAGAATTTCAGAGTGAAGTAGAGAATCATCGTAACAAAAAAAATAAAGTTTCTACGATCTGATCGCGGAGGCGAATATTTGAGTTACGAGTTTGGCCTTCATTTAAGAAAATGTGGAATTGTTTCACAACTCACGCCACCTGGAACACCACAGTGTAATGGTGTGTCCGAACGTCGTAACCGTACTTTATTGGATATGGTGCGTTCTATGATGTCTCTTACCGTTTTGCCACAATCGTTTTGGGGTTATGCATTAGAGACAGCTGCATTCACGTTAAATAGGGCACCGTCTAAATCCGTTGAGACGACACCGTATGAACTATGGTTTGGCAAGAAACCTAAGCTGTCGTTTCTTAAAGTTTGGGGATGCGATGCTTATGTAAAAAAGCTTCAACTTGATAAGCTCGAACCCAAAGCGGAGAAGTGAGTCTTCATAGGATACCCTAAAGAAACAATTGGGTACACCTTCTACCACAGATCCGAAGGCAAGGTCTTTGTTGCCAAGAATGGGTCCTTTCTAGAGAAGGAGTTTCTCTCGAAAGAAGTGAGTGGGAGGAAAGTAGAACTTGATGAGGTAATTGTACCTTCTCTCGAATTGGAAAGTAGCTCATCAGAGAAAACCATTCCCGTGATGCCTACACCAATAAGAAAGGAAGATAATGATAAAGATCATGAAACTTCAGATCAAGTTACTACTGAACTTCGTAGGTCGACCAGAGTACGTTCCGCACCAGAGTGGTTCGGTAATCCTTTTCTGGAAGTTATGTTGTTAGACAACAACAAACCTACGAACTATGAAGAAGCTATGATAAGCCCGGATTCCGACAAATGGCTTGAGGCCATGAAATCTGAGATAGGATCCATGTATGAGAACAAAGTGTGGACTTTGGTGGACTTGCCCGATGATCGGCAAGCCATTGAGAATAAATGGATTTTTAAGAGGAAGACGGATGCTGATGGTAATATCACTGTCTACAAAGCTCGACTTGTCGCGAAAGGTTTTCGACAAGTTCAAGGGGTTGACTACGATGAGACTTTCTCACCCGTAGCGATGCTTAAGTCTGTCCGAATCATGTTAGCAATTGCCGCATTTTATGATTATGAAATCTGGCAAATGGATGTCAAAACTGCATTCCTTAATGGTATTCTCAAAGAAGAGTTGTATATGATGCAACCAGAAGGTTTTGTCGATCCTAAGGGTGCTTACAAAGTGTGCAAGCTCCAGCGATCCATCTATGGACTGGTGCAAGCATCTCGGAGTTGGAATATACGCTTTGATGAGGTGATCAAAGCATATGGCTTTGTACAGACTTACGGTGAAGCCTGTATTTACAAGAAAGTGAGTGGGAGCTCTGTAGCATTTCTAATATTATATGTGGATGACATATTGTTGATTGGAAATGATATAGAATTTCTGGATGGCATAAAGTGATACTTGAATAAGAATTTTTCAATGAAAGACCTCAGTGAAGCTGCTTATATATTGGGCATCAAGATCTATAGGGATAGATCAAGATGCTTGATAGGACTTTCACAAAGCACATACCTTGACAAAGTTTTGAAGAAGTTCAAAATGGATCAGTCAAAGAAAGGGTTCTTGCCTGTCTTGCAAGGTGTGAAGTTGAGTCAGACTAAATGCCCGACCACGGCAGACGATATAGAGAAAATGAAAGTCATTCCCTATGCCTCAGCCATAGGTTCTATTATGTATGCCATGCTGTGTACCAGACCTGATGTGTGCCTTGCCATAAGTTTGGCAAGGAGGTACCAGAGTAATCCTGGAGTGGATCACTGGACAACGGTCAAGAATATCCTAAAGTACCTGAAAAGGACCAAGGACATGTTTCTCGTTTATGGAGGTGACGAAGAGCTCGTCGTAAAGGGTTACGTCGATGCAAGCTTCGACACTGATCCGGATGACTCTAAGTCACAAACCGGATACGTATTTATATTAAATGGTGGAGCTGTCAGTTGGTGCAGTTCCAAGCAGAGCGTCGTGGCAGGATCTACGTGTGAAGCGGAATACATAGCTGCTTCGGAAGCAGCACATGAAGGAGTCTGGATGAAGGAGTTCATATCCGATCTAGGTGTAATACCTAGAGCATCGGGTCCAATGACAATCTTTTGTGACAACACTGGAGCAATTGCCATAGCCAAGGAGCCCAGGTTTCACAAGAAGACCAAACACATCAAGAGACGCTTCAACTCCATTCGTGAATATGTCAAGGATGGAGACATAGAAATTTGCAAAGTACACACGGATCTGACTGTGGCAGACCCGTTGACTAAGGCTCTTCCACGAGCAAAACATGATCAGCACCAGGACTCCATGGGTGTTAGATTCATTACTATGTAATTTAGATTATTGACTCTAGTGCAAGTGGGAGACTGATGGAAATATGCCCTAGAGGCAATAATAAAGTTGTTATTATTTTATATTTCCTTGTTCATGATAAAGGTTTATTATTCATGCTAGAATTGTATTGACCGGAAACTTAAATACATGTGTGAATACATAAACAAATACCGTGTCCCTAGTGAGCCTCTACTAGACTAGCTCGTTGATAAAAGATGGTTAAGGTTTCCTAACTATAGACATGAGTTGTCATTTGATAATGGGATCACATCATTAGGAGAATGATGTGATGGACAAGACCCATCCGTTAGCTTAGCATATGATCGTTTTGTTTATTGCTACTGCTTTCTTGAATGTCAAATACATGTTCCTCAGACCATGAGATCATGCAACTCCCGGATACCGGAGGAATACCTTGTGTGCTATCAAACGTCACAACGTAACTGGGTGATCATAAAGATGCTCTACAGGTATCTTCGAAGGCGTCCGTTGAGTTGGCATGGATCGAGACTGGGATTTGTCACTCCGTGTTTCGGAGAGGTATCTCTGGGCCCTCTCGGTAATGCACATCATAAGAAGCTTGCACGCAAAGTGACTAAGGAGTTAGTTACAGGATGATGTATTACGGAACGAGTAAAGAGACTTGCCGGTAACAAGATTGAAATAGGTATGGAGATACCGACGATCGAATCTCGGGCAAGTAACATACCGATGGACAAAGGGAATTACGTATGTTGTCATTGCGGTTCGACCGATAAGATCTTCGTGGAATATGTAGGAACCAATATGAGCATCTAGTTTCCGCTATTGGTTATTGACCGGAAAGGTGTCTCAGTCATGTCTACATCATTCCCGAACCCGTAGGGTCCGCACGCTTAACGTTCGTTGACGATATAGTGTTATATGAGTTATGTGAATTGGTAACCGAATGTTGTTCGGAGTCCCAGATGAGATCCCGGACGTCACGAGGAGTCTCGGAATGGTCGAGAGGTAAAGATTTATATATGGGAAGTCATATTTTGGGTTCCGGAAAAAGGTGCAGTTTTTTCGGTATTGTACCGGGAAGCTTCCAGAAGGTTCCGGAGGATTCCGGAGGGGTCCGGAAGTCCACAAGTGGGTCCACCACGCCCCAAGGGCTGGCATGGGCTAAGGGGAGGCGCCCTGGCCTTATTGGGCCAGGCGCACCAAGTCCTCAAAAGCCCACGCAGCTAGGGAAGGAAAAAAGGGAGAGTCCTAGTAGGAATAGGATTGGACTTTGGAGTCCAAGTCCACGTGTGTACTATTCACGGTTACTGTTCATGTGGCACTATTCCTTCTACTCCAAGCCCCTACACATATATAAATAGAGGAGAGGGGGCGCCCCAAAGGACACAACATTGTCTTAGCCGTGTGCGGCGCCCCCCTCCACAGTTCCGTCCCTCGGTCATATTTTCGCAGTGCTTGGGCGAAGCCCTGCGGAGATAGCATCACCATCACCGTCACCACGCCATCGTGCTGCCGGAACTCATCCACTACCTCACCGTCTTGCTGGATCAAGAAGTCGAGAACGTCACCGAGTTGAACGTGTGCTGAACGCGGAGGTGCCGTACGTTCGGTGCTCGGTTGGTTGGATCGTGAAGTTGTTCGACGACATCAACCGCGTTGTTCTAACGCTTCCGCTTACGGTCTATGAGGGTACGTAGACATACTTCCCCTCTCGTAGCTATGCATCTCCATGGATAGATCTTGCGTGTGCGTAGAATTTTGTTTGTTTTCCATGCAACGTTCCCCAACAGCGGCGACGCCGGCTCCTGCTTCACGCGGCCGCCGATGTGGAGTCTTGATCTTTGCCAATTCTTGTCCTTAGCATTTTGAAGGGTCCACGTCCTCTTGTCCCTTCCACGCCATTGTTGAACTTGTCTGAAATTCACTAGATAAAAGCATTAGTCCAACAACATGTATGTTGGCATGAATTACCAAAACCACCAAGGGAGCAAATGTGCTTTCAGACCTCGGTGAAGCTGCTTATATATTGGGCATCAAGATCTATAGGGATAGATCAAGACGCTTGATAGGACTTTCACAAAGCACATACCTTGACAAAGTTTTGAAGAAGTTCAAAATGGATCAGTCAAAGAAAGGGTTCTTGCCTGTCTTGCAAGGTGTGATGTTGAGTCAGACTCAATGCCCGACCACGGCAGACGATATAGAGAAAATGAAAGTCATTCCCTATGCCTCAGCCATAGGTTCTATTATGTATGCCATGCTGTGTACCAGACCTGATGTGTGCCTTGCCATAAGTTTGGCAGGGAGGTACCAGAGTAATCCAGGAGTGGATCACTGGACACTGGTCAAGAATATCCTGAAGTACCTGAAAAGGACCAAGGACATGTTTCTCGTTTATGGAGGTGACGAAGAGCTCGTCGTAAAGGGTTACGTCGATGCAAGCTTCGACGCTGATCCGGATGACTCTAAGTCACAAACCGGATACGTATTTATATTAAATGGTGGAGCTGTCAGTTGGTGCAGTTCCAAGCAGAGCGTCGTGGCGGGATCTACGTGTGAAGCGGAATACATAGCTGCTTCGGAAGCAGCACATGAAGGAGTCTGGATGAAGAGTTCATATCCGATCTAGGTGTAATACCTAGTGCATCGGGTCCAATGACAATCTTTTGTGACAACACTGGAGCAATTGCCATAGCCAAGGAGCCCAGGTTTCACAAGAAGACCAAACACATCAAGAGACACTTCAACTCCATTCGTGAATATGTCAAGGATGGAGACATAGAAATTTGCAAAGTACACACGGATCTGAATGTGGCAGACCCGTTGACTAAGCCTCTTCCATGAGCAAAACATGATCAGCACCAAGACTCCATGGGTGTTAGATTCATTACTATGTAATCTAGATTATTGACTCTAGTGCAAGTGGGAGACTGATGGGAATATGCCCTATAAAACAGTAGACTGCGTTGGTATTTCCCCGAAGAGGAGAGAATGATGCAGTATAGTAGAGATAAGTATTTCCCTCAGTTAAGAACCAAGGTTATCAATCCAGTAGGAGAACCAAGCAAAATTCCGTTAAGCGCACCTGCACACACAAAAGCAAACACTTGAACCCAACGCAAATAAGAGGGTTGTCAATCCTCTTAGCGGTTATTTTGCAAGGATTAATTCTGATAGTGATAGATAGATAAACTAAAATAATAAATAAAATAGAAGTAAATAAATTGCAGCAAGGTATTTTTAGGTTTTTATATATGATAAAGTAGACCCGGGGGCCATAGTTTTCACTAGAGGCTTCTCTCTCGAACACATAGCATACGGTGGGTAGACAAATTACTGTTGGGCAATTGATAGAAAAGCAAATAATTATGACGGATTCATGGAAATGATCATGTATATAGGCATCACGTCCGAGACAAGTAGACCAACTCCTGCCTGCATCTACTGCTATTACTCCACCCATCGACCGCTATCCAGCATGCATCTAGGGTATTAAGTATGAAACAAAGTAACGCCTTAAGCAAGATGACATGATGTAGGCAAAGTAAACTCAAGCAATATGATTAAACCCCATCTTTTTACCCTTAATGGAAACAATACAAATACGTGTCATGTCCCCTTCTGTCACTGGGATTGAGCACCGCAAGATTGAACCCATCACAAAGCACCTCTCCCATTGCAAGATAAATCAATCTAGTAGGCCAAACCAAATCGATAGATCAGAGAGAAATACAAAGCTATAATAATCATGCATAAAAGAGTTCAGAGAAGACTCAAATATTTCTCATGAATAATCTGATCATAAACTCACAATTCATCGGATCCCAACAAACACACCGCAAAAGAAGATTACATCGGATAGAACTCCAAGAACATCAAGGAGAACATGGTATTGAAGATCAAAGAGAGAGAAGAGGCCATCTAGCTACTAGCTATGGACCCGTAGGTCTGTGGTAAACTACTCACACATCATCGGAAGGGCGGCAAGGTTGATGAAGAAGCCCTCCGTGATCGATTCCCCCTCCGACAGAGTACCGAAAAAGGCCTCCAGATGGGAACGCGGAAGAACAGAGGCTTGCGGCGGCGGAAAGGTTTTCTCTTCTGTTTCTCTGGTATATTGGGAATATTTGGGAATTTATAGCGCTGTAATTAGGTCAGGAGGGGCTACGAGGGGCCCACAAGTCTGGGGGGCGCGCCCTACCCTCTGGGCGCGCCCTCCAGGCTTGTCGCCTCCTCGTGGCTCTTCTGGTCTTCTCCCAAAGCTTCGTGGGTCTCTTCTGGTCCAGAAAAAATTATTCCAAAGTTTTTTTCTCATTTGGACACTTTTTGATAATGATTTTTTGAAAAGGCAAAAACAAGCAGAAAACAGCAAGTGGCACTGGGCACTGGGTTAATAGGTTAGTCCCAAAAAATGATATATAATGGCATATAATTGCATATAAAACATCCAAGATTGATACTATAATAGCATGGAACAATAAAAAATTATAGATACGTTGGAGACGTATCATTCCACCATGGCTTGTAGATCACCAATGTCAAGCCTCACCTGGTGTAGATCTTCCATGACGAAGGTGATATCCGAACCTTGTGAAAACTCTTGATTCCTTCTCAATAGCAGTTGAAGACTCTCAAGTGACTCCTAATCATCTACGAGACGCACACCCTCCACTCCAAGAGTAATAAGCACAGAAAAGTAACTTGGATGGACTCCTCAAAATATCTTCAATCAAAGCACTCTCAAGAACCCATATGATCTCTCACAGACATAGGTTGAAGCAAAGAGAGATGACCACTAGAGACGGGGTTCAAGAAAGGAGAAGCTAGGACTTCAAAGAACTTGGGAAATTGCGCTTTCAGGTGTAGGAAAATGATTGGAATTGACTCTTGCACACGAAGGGGTGGGGATATTTTTATAGAGAAAACAGAGATTGGACCATTACTCAAAAAAAGTAACTTGCCCGGAAGTACCGGAGAAAAATTCTTGGAACTACTAGACACGTTTTATGAAGGTCAGAAGAGGAACACTTGTTCCTCTAAGTGCGCAGTGCCATCGGTGTATCGAGTTGTCCAGTATGCCTCTCAAAAGTCATATTACTTGAAGTATGATAAAAAGAAAACTCGGAGATACCAGACCAAAAAGGTGGCCCTATTCTAGGAAGACTTAAGTGTCTCGGAAGTACCGGAGTAGACAAAATCTCGGAGGTACGAGGATCAATAGAGATGTTCTCGGTAAATACTATCCAGAAATGCCTAAGTCCCAGCTATGAGGTTCTAGGTAGATTTAGCTCAGGAGTATTAGACCTCTATTGAGACTAGTGCAGAAGCAAACCGATAGGGGCTCGAAAGTTGGGGAAAAATTATGCTCGGATTAGTCGGAGCTGACAGAGATGGTCTTAGTGGAAACATAGCTCAACCATATCAAAAAAGATTTCTCGGAATTTTCGAAGCTACAGAATGGAGGGTTCACTTAGCAGGGTTTACTCAATCCTCAAAAGCTTGGCAGTACCAGATGTCGAACACTACAAGAATCCCTATTTACTGTGACGAAGTCATAAACATTACCGAAGAACATCTTTGGCTAGGGTGATTGTCACTAGCCGATGGCCACCAAGGCAAACCCCCCCCCCCCCAACCACCACCACCACCCACTGGCATTTTTGTTGACAGCTTGGTTTGATTTTAGGTGGCGCGAGTTCAATACAAGATATGTGCATATTTGGTGATTGTGTTCATTGTCACAAAAATGTTGGACGAGTTAGTGAATGGAACAAAAAATTGAGGTTGTGGGGTTCAAACCCGTGATCTTGGGCTTTCTCTGTCATAGTAGAGTTTTGGACATATTCAAGAAAAAATCATTTTGGCTATAACTTGAGATCCTCAAATCCAAGCCAGTGATTATTTTTCCTACATGCTCAAATTGCTATTGTCAATCCTGGAGCATAAGTATGTTTCCTTGTCAACCTTTAAAATTGTGAGCATTTAAAATTTTAATTTGAACCTTCATGTGGTCATAGCTTGTAAACCACAATTCCAAGTGAGTTGATACTTTTTTTCTTTTGTTTATACATTACTTTGCCAACTATATTTTATGAAATTCTTCTCTATTAGTTCTGATAGTTTTGGATGAACAACATGTTTATTCCTTGAGGATTAAGACCATTTATGCATTTATTTGCTTCTTTAATTTTTAACATTGTGCATTACGATCATTTGTGCAAGATATGAGTAATTTCCTTACCATATAATAATATGAAATTCACACTCAAGTGTGACATGATATATTAATACAATAATCAAGCTTGCACACCAAAAAAATTATCACAAACGCATATACCATTTAAAAGTACTTAAGACTACCTAATTAATTAGCGTACGCGTATAGCATATTGACCCGCATGTATGATAGCATTACTACAAATGGGACATCATGTCTTGATGGTACTTAATTAGCTTCACCATACAACAAAACACAAAACATGTGCTTCATCATCATGTCATGACAAACAAATACCATACAACATGAAGTATCTCTTTGTGAAGGAGCAACTTTTTGAACAACTTATTTTCAACCCCTTTGTGAAGGAGCACCTTTTTGAACAACTTATTTTCTACAGATACCAAACAACATGAAGTATCTCTTTGTGAAGGAGCACCTTTTTGAACAACTTATTTTCAACCCCTTTGCGAAGGAGCACCTTTTTGAACAACTTATTTTCTACAGATAAAATTATGGAAGTATCTCATGATCATGTGTGTGTCGAATGTACAAAAACATGGGGTATGCAATTTTTAACTTCAAAAATTCCTGAAATTTTCTGCCAGAAAGTTAACAAAAAAAAACAATTTGGATATTTAAACATAGAGTTTTGGGCTGAATTTTTTGTTTGATTCATTTCTATACCCCTTAGAGCACCTACCATGTTCTTTACAGCCTCATGATTGACCGTTTGATCCCTCTAGAAACTACTTTCCACTTTTTGTCGAAATCGTACTTGCACCATGTCAGTGAAGTGGGCTTGAACCATCTGAGATGAAACTTTGCCAGAATGACAATAACCCACTAGGACGTGCTCACACCAACTCTTAGCTCTAGCCGTGACCCAGAGCGTCGAAACCGTCCTCATGTCAATCATGGCAGTGGTGACTGTGTTCGACAGAGCGACATCACTACACAGACGGTGCTCCGGCGCAACAGTGCTCACGACGTGCCCCTATAGCCATACCGTCATCCGACCGTTCATGCATAGGGATACCCCGAGCCACCCCGGGATCACTGCCCTCTCCGCCCCACCCTAGCTCGCCGTTCCCGTCGACATTGTGACAACAACCACGGGCACACGTCGGGATAACACGCCGCCACCATTGCCATAGGACCACATCACCAGCCACCACCCTGCTCACCTACCTAGCACCTACCACACTCGCCATTACCCTCTGGAATGGCTCTGCCGTCTTCAATGCGGCCACCAGCGGAGTCGGTCGCCTCGGCCATGGCCGTGCCCATATATGGGATCCCGCCAGACTCTAAACTCACCCGGACCATCTCCCCAATCGTTGCCTAGTGCAGAGGAGAGCATCGAGGTTCCACCATAGCGAGCCAGAAGAGCTCAGCGCCGCCGCGAGCCCTACCTCAGGTAACTGCCGCTCCGTTGCCTCGCCATTCGATTCCCAACCCGAGCCCCTCTCTGCACTAGGAAGCTGATGCGAGGCCTCCCCCTTGCTATCTCATCCTGTGCAGAGCATGCGTTTGAAGACCATCGTCACCGTCGCCGGAGATAAAGAAGCCGAGCCCTTCCGACGAGCCCCGATGCCGTGCAACCCAATGTGGGAAAGCTCTTGACACCCCGACATGCCTGCGTCATCCCCAAGCTCAACTCAACCTTTACCACCGGCAAATCGCCACCGATGAGCCTCGCCGCCGTTCTGTTTCGGTTTCGAAACATCCCTTCGTTTAAATCAGGCAGAGCCCACATGTCAGCAACTCAAATGGTTAGGGCATCTCCCTCAAACCGCCCGCTGACCGCGCTGTCCGGACCGCGGAAGCAATCCAACGCGGTCCTATATCGGTCCGCGGCACGATTTGGACGTATTTTCTCCCGCAAACCGGAGATAAATGGGGGGCTTTGCGGGCGTCCGGACACCACCCATGCCCGCTTCTTACCGCCTTGGCCCAACCAAACCCTCCACCCGCCCCTCCCGCGCATTTCATCCCACGTGCCGCGCCGCTTGCCGTGCCGTATTGATGCCGGCCCAGAGCATGTAGCGGCCGGCATTGATGCCGCAATTTGACCGGACAGGAAGGCAGTGCAAACGAACATGACCTCTCGGGCGTCTTCGCTTCAATGCGGACGCCGCGTCCCGAGAAACCAACTCCGGCCGCTGCGCCGCATTGAAGCGGGCTGACCGCCCCTCTGCCTAGCCTGGCCGCGGCTATTTAAGCCCTGCACCGGCGACGAACAGATCTGCACCCTCCCCCCCCCCCCCCGCCCAAGCACCGAGCCCTTCCTCCTCTCCGAGCCCAGCGGCGATGCTGAAGTCCTGGTTCTCCACGCCGGCAGGCAGCACCGGTGGAAGTTCGTCGTCGGGTGGATCGTGGCGTCACCACACTCGCTCACCGGGACCATCTGCATCCACGACGGCTGGATCCTCCGACAAGGAGGAGATAGTCATCTCCTCCGGCGACGAGGAGGACCAGCTGCAGCAGCGGCCCCGTCTCCTCTCGGAGGCGGCTCTGACGGACCGTCAGATGGAGATCATGACGGAGCGTTCGCTCCGTCAGATGGGCCCGACACCACCATCGCCGACGCGCGTGAAGGAGGAGCCACCGTCCTCGCCGCGGGTCTGCGTTAAGCGGGAGCCGGCATCCCCACTCCAACAGGTGAATGACGAGCTGGCGTCCCCACCACGCAACCGTGGCCTCCACACCGGCGGCCGCGTGAAGCAGGAGCCGGCGTCGCCGCTGTTGGGGAACGTTGCATGGAAAACAAAAAAAATTCTACGCACACGCAAGATCTATCCATGGAGATGCATAGCTACGAGAGGGGAAGTATGTCTACGTACCCTCATAGACCGTAAGCGGAAGCGTTAGAACAACGCGGTTGATGTCGTCGAACAACTTCACGATCCAACCAACCGAGCACCGAACGTACGGCACCTCCGCGTTCAGCACACGTTCAACTCGGTGACGTTCTCGACTTCTTGATCCAGCAAGACGGTGAGGTAGTGGATGAGTTCCGGCAGCACGATGGCGTGGTGACGGTGATGGTGATGCTATCTCCGCAGGGCTTCGCCCAAGCACTGCGAAAATATGACCGAGGGACGGAACTGTGGAGGGGGGCGCCGCACACGGCTAAGACAATGTTGTGTCCTTTGGGGCGCCCCCTCTCCTCTATTTATATATGTGTAGGGGCTTGGAGTAGAAGGAATAGTGCCACGTGAACAGTAACCGTGAATAGTACACACGTGGACTTGGACTCCAAAGTCCAATCCTATTCCTACTAGGACTCTCCCTTTTTTCCTTCCCTAGCTGCGTGGGCTTTTGAGGACTTGGTGCGCCTGGCCCAATAAGGCCAGGGCGCCTCCCCTTAGCCCATGCCAGCCCTTGGGGCGTGGTGGACCCACTTGTGGACTTCCGGACTCCTCCGGAACCTTCTGAAAGCTTCCCGGTACAATACCGAAAAAACTGCACCTTTTTCCGGAACCCAAAATATGACTTCCCATATATAAATCTTTACCTCTCGACCATTCCGAGACTCCTCGTGACGTCCGGGATCTCATCTGGGACTCCGAACAACATTCGGTTACCAATTCACATAACTCATATAACACTATATCGTCAACGAACGTTAAGCGTGCGGACCCTACGGGTTCGGGAATGATGTAGACATGACTGAGACACCTCTCCGGTCAATAACCAATAGCGGAAACTGGATGCTCATATTGGTTCCTACATATTCCACGAAGATCTTATCGGTCGAACCGCAATGACAACATACGTAATTCCCTTTGTCCATCGGTATGTTACTTGCCCGAGATTCGATCGTCGGTATCTCCATACCTATTTCAATCTTGTTACCGGCAAGTCTCTTTACTCGTTCCGTAATACATCATCCTGTAACTAACTCCTTAGTCACTTTGCGTGCAAGCTTCTTATGATGTGCATTACCGAGAGGGCCCAGAGATACCTCTCCGAAACACGGAGTGACAAATCCCAGTCTCGATCCATGCCAACTCAACGGACGCCTTCGAAGATACCTGTAGAGCATCTTTATGATCACCCAGTTACGTTGTGACGTTTGATAGCACACAAGGTATTCCTCCGGTATCCGGGAGTTGCATGATCTCATGGTCTGAGGAACATGTATTTGACATTCAAGAAAGCAGTAGCAATAAACAAAACGATCATATGCTAAGCTAACGGATGGGTCTTGTCCATCACATCATTCTCCTAATGATGTGATACCGTTATCAAATGACAACTCATGTCTATGGTTAGGAAACCTTAACCATCTTTGATCAACGAGCTAGTCTAGTAGAGGCTCACTAGGGACACGGTATTTGTTTATGTATTCACACATGTATTTAAGTTTCCGGTCAATACAATTCTAGCATGAATAATAAACCTTTATCATGAACAAGGAAATATAAAATAATAACAACTTTATTATTGCCTCTAGGGCATATTTCCATCAGTCTCCCACTTGCACTAGAGTCAATAATCTAAATTACATAGTAATGAATCTAACACCCATGGAGTCCTGGTGCTGATCATGTTTTGCTCGTGGAAGAGCCTTAGTCAACGGGTCTGCCACAGTCAGATCCGTGTGTACTTTGCAAATTTCTATGTCTCCATCCTTGACATATTCACGAATGGAGTTGAAGCGTCTCTTGATGTGTTTGGTCTTCTTGTGAAACCTGGGCTCCTTGGCTATGGCAATTGCTCTAGTGTTGTCACAAAAGATTGTCATTGGACCCGATGCTCTAGGTATTACACCTAGATCGGATATGAACTCCTTCATCCAGACTCCTTCATGTGCTGCTTCCGAAGCAGCTATGTATTCCGCTTCACACGTAGATCCTGCCACGATGCTCTGCTTGGAACTGCACCAACTGACAGCTCCACCATTTAATATAAATACGTATCCGGTTTGTGACTTAGAGTCATCCGGATCAGTGTCGAAGCTTGCATCGACGTAACCCTTTACGACGAGCTCTTCGTCACCTCCATAAACGAGAAACATGTCCTTGGTCCTTTTCAGGTACTTTAGGATATTCTTGACCGCTGTCCAGTGATCCACTCCAGGATTACTCTGGTACCTCCTTGCCAAACTTATGGCAAGGCACACATCAGGTCTGGTACATAGCATGGCATACATAATAGAACCTATGGCTGAGGCATAGGGAATGACTTTCATTTTCTCTATATCGTCTGCCGTGGTCGGGCATTGAGTCTGACTCAACTTCACACCTTGCAAGACAGGCAAGAACCCTTTCTTTGACTGATCCATTTTGAACTTCTTCAAAACTTTGTCAAGGTATGTGCTTTGTGAAAGTCCTATCAAGCGTCTTGATCTATCCCTATAGATCTTGATGCCCAATTTATAAGCAGCTTCACCGAGGTCTGAAAGCACATTTGCTCCCTTGGTGGTTTTGGTAATTCATGCCAACATACATGTTGTTGGACTAATGCTTTTATCTAGTGAATTTCAGACAAGTTCAACAATGGCGTGGCAGGGACAAGAGGACGTGGACCCTTCAAAATGCTAAGGACAAGAATTGGCAAAGATCAAGACTCTACATTTTTGGTTTAGTTATCCAAGATCACATTGAGTCCATAGGAAAGCCAATACTATTAAAAGGGGATGAGGTGTTGCTTAATGGTCTTTTTGCTCAAGTGCTTAGTGACAGCATTCCTAAACCCTCAACCACTCTCTCAATCCCAAATATGTCCAAAACCCAAAGTCCAACTCGGCCCCACCGAAATTTCCAATCTGGCCTCACCGAGTTCATCCAAGACTTGGCCACTGCCAAACCCTAACAAATCGGATCCACCGAGATGGCCTTGCCAACTCTCTGTAATCGTTTGCATTTACTTTGGTCTCACCGAGTTTGCAAATCGGTCTCACCGAGATGGCTTGCCAACTCTCTGTTGCCTTATTGCTTCAGTTCGGTCCTACTGAGTTGATGCAATCGGTGCCACCGAGATGAGGATTGCCCTAAGCCATTGCACTTCGGTCCATCCGATTTGTTCGTATCGGTCCCACCGAGATTCCTAAAGTTCATATCTTTTACACAGTTCGGTGCTACCGAGATTATCGTTTCGGTGCCACCGAGTTGGGTCAAAAGTGTGTAACGGTTGGATTTTGTGTGGAGGCTATATATACCCCTCCACCCCATCCTTCTCAGTAACGAGAGCCATCAGAACGTGCCTACACTTCCACCATTCATTTTCTGAGAGAGAACCACCTACTCATGTGTTGAGATCAAGATATTCCATTCCTACCATTTGAACCTTGATCTCTAGCCTTTCCCAAGTTGCTTTCCACTCAAATCTCTTTTCCACCATAGCCAAATCTGTGAGGAGTTGTTTGAGTGCTGGGAAGACTATCATTTGAAGCACAAGAGCAAGGAGTTCATCAACAACACACCGTCTATTACCTTTTGGAGAGTGGTGTCTCCTAGATTGGTTAGGTGTCACTTGGGAGCCTCCAACCAGATGTGGAGTTGAACCAAGAAGTTTGTAAGGGCAAGGAGATCGCCTACTTCGTGAAGATCTACCCCGAGTGAGGCTAGTCCTTCGTGGACGTAAGCCATGGTGGAATAGACAAGGTTGCTTCTTCGTGGACCCTTCGTGGGTGGAGCCATCCGTGGACTCGCGCAGCCGTTACCCTTCGTGGGTTGAAGTCTCCATCAACGTGGACGTACGATAGCACCACCTATCGGAACTACGCCAAAAACCACCGTGTCTTCATTGCGTTTGATCTTCCATACTCTACCCCTTTACTTTCCATACTATTGCATGCTTTACTATTTCCGCTGCTCAATCTCTAGATATGCATGTGTAGAAAGTATTGGAGTGATCTTAACTTGTGCCAAAATCTGCCTAAATTCCAAGAGAAATTAAAAACTGCTAATTTGGCTGGTTAGGAGTCTATTCACCCCCTCTAGACCTATCTCCTTGATCCTACAATTGGTATCAGAGCTTTGGTCTCCATTGCTTTGGTTTCATCACCATTGGAGGGAGATGGATATGTCTACGTTCGGGAGTATTAGACGTAGAGTGCCTATTCTCAATGGGGAGTATTACAACTTTTGGAGGGATGAAATGCTTGATATCTTTGATGAGTTTAACTTGAGCAAGTATATTCATAATCCTTATGTGCCCCCTATTGATCCCTTGCATCCTACTCATGAAGAGGAAATTGACATGCTTCGTAATCTTAGAACCGTCAATCTTATCATTAGAGGATTACCTAAGATTGTGCTTGGTTGTATGCGAAACTTTGCATGTGCTTATACTCTATGGCATGATTTAGAAAAGCGATATCCCGATTATTCTCTAAAGAGTCTTGATAAGATTCTTCATAAGGCTGTTGCTTTACACAAGATGAGTCCTAATGATCCTAAGTTTGATGATTGCTTGTTTGAGCTTCGTGATCTCATGCATGCCAAAGGAGATGTTAGAACTATTAGCAACATTATCATGGAAACCATTAGAAGTCATAAACTTGAACATTGTCATGATCATGAAACTAATGAGTCTATTACCCTAGGAAATGATCACACGCATGATGATGATGTTTAGCATGGCTATTATGATGAAGACGAAGACTTTGATATTGAATTTGAGAAGACCATGAGGAATCTCAGTCTTATGGCAAATCTTCGAGATTATATGGTCGGAGGAAAAGAGTGGATTCTCGATAGTGGATGTACCGATCACATGACCGGAGATAGAGACATGTTTCGTGAGCTTACAAAAAATGATGGTCCACGCAAGTATGTGACTTTTGGAGACAACTCCAAGGGTAAGGTACTTGGCCTTGGTAAGGTGGCCATATCCAATGATAGCTCCATACAAAATGTTATGCTTGTTGAATCTCTTGGTTACAATCTTCTTTCCGTATCTAGACTAGCCGATTTTGGTTTTAATGTTCTATTTACCAAAGTAGATTGCCAAGTGTTTCGCCAAGATAATCATAATATAGTCTTTACCGGCATTCGTAGAGGTGATCTATACATTGTTGATTTCACTAAGAGAGCCCAACCTCGTACATGTTTAATTGAAAAATCTTCTAAAGGTTGGTTATGGCATAGAAGACTTGGACATGTTGGTATGCGTAACCTTGATAAACTTGTTAAAGGAGATCACATTCTTGGAGTAAAAGATGTTATATTTGACAAAGATCGACTTTGTAGTGCTTGCCAAGCAGGAAAACAAGTTGGAGGAAGTCATCCCGTAAAGAACATTATGACCACGAGGAGACCACTCGAGCTACTTCATATGGATCTGTTTGGCCCCAACGCCTATAAGAGTCTTGGTGGTAACTCTTTCGGTTTAGTCATTGTTGATGATTTTTCCAGATTTACGTGGGTGTTCGTTCTTGATGACAAATCGCAGGTACAAAAGATCTTCAAGAACTTCGCAAGAAAAGCTCAAAATCAATTTGAAGTGAAGATCAAGAAGGTTCGGAGTGACAACAGAACGGAGTTCAAGAACGCCAATGTGGACACCTTTCTTGATGAGGAGGGTATTTCACATGAGTTCTCGGCTACGTACACGCCTCAACAAAATGGAGTTGTTGAGAGGAAGAACCGTACACTTATTGAGATGGCAAGAACAATGCTTGATGAATACAAGACGCCAAGACATTTTTGGGCAGAAGCGGTTGAAACAGCTTGTCATGCAACAAACCGACTCTATCTTCACAAGCTTCTTGGTAAAACGGCGTATGAACTGCTCACCGGTAACAAACCACAAGTTGGATACTTTCGAGTATTTGGCTCAAAATGTTACATTCTTGATAAGCATCGTCGTTCAAAATTTGCTCCTAAATCTCATGAAGGTTTCCTACTTGGTTATGGATCGAACTCTCACACTTACCGTGTCTACAACAACTTCACTCGAAAAGTTGAAGAGATGGTAGATGTGAAGTTTGATGAGACTAACGGCTCGCAAGTCGAGCAATTGCCACTTGATGTAGGAGATAAAGAACCATCGGAAGCAATCCAAGACTTGCCCATTGGCAAGATTCGCCCCGTGGAAGTAAAGGAGAGTACCTCGTCTATTCAAGTGGAAGCCCCAACTTCACATCAAGGTGAACGACAAGCTGATATGGAGGCATCCACAAGTGGAACACGTCAAGACGATGGGAATGAGGAAGTGCAACAAGATGATCCACCTCAACCTTCTTCTCCACCTCCACAAACAGACAACGACAACATCAACGAAGAATAAGAAGATGATGATGATGAGAAAGCCTCACCACAACCCAAGAAAAAGCTACCTCGAGTTAGAGCAAGAATCGACAAGGATCATCGCGTCGAACAAATACTTGGAGATATCCAAACCGGGAGAATCACTCGCTCTAAATCTCGTTTAGCTAATTTTTATGAGCATTACTCATTCATCTCTAGTGTTGAACCTTTGAAGGTGGAAGATGCTCTCAAGGACCCCAATTGGGTGAATGCAATGCACGAAGAGCTACACAACTTTGAGAGGAACCAAGTGTGGACATTGGTTGAGAAGCCTAAGGAAGAGCAAAACATCATTGGAACCAAATGGGTGTTTCGGAATAATCAAGGTGAAGATGGACAAGTTGTACGCAACAAGGCTCGTCTCGTAGCACAAGGTTACACACAAGTCGAAGGTATGGACTATGGTGAGACATATGCCCCCGTTGCAAGACTTGAATCCATTCGCATTTTACTTGCCTATGCCAATCACCATGATATCACTCTCTACCAAATGGATATTAAAAGTGCTTTCTTAAACGGTGAAATTGAGGAGGAAGTGTATGTTAAACAACCTCCCGGCTTTGAGAATCCCAAGAAACCTAATCATGTGTACAAACTTCGTAAAGCTCTTTATGGTCTTAAACAAGCCCCTAGAGCTTGGTACAAATGCTTGACAAAGTTTCTTCTTGAAAAAGGTTTTGAAATTGGGAAGATTGATTCAACTTTGTTCACTAAGAGGGTTAATGGAGAATTATTTGTATGCCAAATTTATGTTGATGATATTATTTTTGGATCTACTAACCCCTCTTTTAGTGAAAAGTCTGGAAGGCTGATGTCGGAAAAGTTTGAGATGTCTATGATGAGTGAACTCAAATTCTTTCTTGGTTTGCAAATCAAGCAAACTAGGGAAGGTACCTTTGTCTCTCAAACAAAGTATACCAAGGACTTATTCAAAAAGTTCAACATGCAAGAGAGTAAAGGTATGAAAACTCCCATGCCAACGAGTGGACATCTTGACTTGACCAAGGATGGCAAACCGGTTGATCAAAAGGTTTATCGATCAATGATTGGTTCATTATTATATCTATGTGCCTCCCGACCCGACATTATGCTAAGTGTGTGCATGTGTGCACGATACCAAGCGGCACCTAAAGAGTGTCACCTTAAGGCGGTGAAAAGAATTGTGAGATACTTGATACATACACCAAACTTTGGCATATGGTATCCCAAAGGATCTTCTTTCAATCTTGTTGGCTACTCCGATTCGGACTATGCCGGAGACAAGGTTGACAGAAAATCCACTTCGGGTACATGTCAATTTCTTGGTAGATCTCTTGTGTCTTGGTCCTCCAAGAAACAAAATTCCGTATCTCTATCTACTGCCGAAGCGGAATACATTGCCGCGGGATCATGTTGTGCTCAATTACTATGGATGACACAGACTCTTAAATATTATGGTGTGCATGTGAGACATGTACCATTACTTTGTGACAATGAGAGTGCTATTAAGATACCACACAATCCCGTGCAACATTCTCGAACTAAGCATATTGAGGTTCGTCACCATTTCATTCGAGATCATGTTGAGAAAGGTGATATTGACCTTAAACATGTTTGTACTGACAAACAATTGGCGGACATCTTTACCAAACCACTTGATGAGAAAGTGTTTTGTCACTTGAGAAGTGAATTGAACATCATTGATACTTCAAACGTGAACTAGAGGTTCATGTGGATGCATACAAGGGCATGAGCATTCTTGACTAACCCATGATATCCTTCATGATCATTTTATATCTTGGACATTTTGCTCCCTTGTATGGTATCTAACTTTTTGTAGGTACTTGGACAAGCTTCATGTCACAAGATTGCATCACACTCTTATCTTGAGCAATCTTGTATAACTCGAGTATCAACAATTGATGGAGTAACAAGGAACAAGACAACCTAAACATATCCTTTGACAACATTTGAGTTATGCTTCATTCTTGTCATTTTGGATACACATGTTGTTCCTTGCAAATCTAACCCATGTAGGAAGATGAACTACAAATGATAGGATAGCTCCAAACGTCAATTCACGAGCATCCATTTCAAGTTCAACTACATGATGGACTTCACCAAATACCAATGTAAGTTCTCACATCTTAGAGAAGCTTTACTCAAAGACATGAGCTAAAGCAACTCAACAAGATGTGAATACATCAAAAGCTTAAAGGAAAAATGGCAACCCCATTTTGAGCTTAACGTCGAGTATGACCTATGATCAAGTGTTCTCACTTGACTCCTAAGTCAAAATACTCTAACATAGGTGACCTAGTCGCCGACCCATCTAGATGAAGTTCTCTAGTGTTTCTTCTGCTTGTTCTCTTCTTGCTAGAGTGTTTCTTTTCAAAAAAAAACACTTCATCTAGACGCTTCTTTGCTTCTTTTCTGTTTCTTCTCTTTTAGCTTGATTCGCAGTTAATTATTTGCAAATCCTTGTGAGATTTCCTTGCCTAGTGAGCTGAGTTGACAAAATATTCCATTGCATCAAACTCGGTTCCACCGAATTGTCTCAACTCGGTGTCACCGATTTTGACTGCTCTAAGGAATTTTCTGTCAAATTTTCCCTGAGTTTTTCTGCTCCAGCTCCACTCGATGATTCTTATCCTCTACATGCATCTAGCTGTATTTCTCAAGGACCAAACTCACTTAATCAATAACCTTGAAGTCCCTTCTTGGAAATTGATGTCAAAGGGGGAGAGAGGAATACATCAAAGCTTAAGCTTATCTATTCAAAACAACAGATGCACCTTACAAGAGGAGAGAATGTTACATGTTTCTAAGAGGGGAGAAACATGATTAGTGATTAGTTTGTTCTTTGGCCGTTCTAGTTTTCTCACCCTACCTACTCCCAATATCCATGTCAGATTCAGGGGGAGAGGAAGTTCTTTAAGGGGAGACAACTATTTCTTTTGGGGACATGTCTGCTTCAAAGAAGTATTCACCTAGTGATACTCTCTTCTACATGTCATCCCAATCTTGGTTTCTTGTTGATCTTGTATCTTTTTTCTTGAAGAAATCATCTTGTGTTATCTAACCCTGTTTTATCAAGTGTATTTCTTCAGGTACTTGGTCAAGAACTTCAAGGTAAGTATATGCATCATACTCATGTACATGGTTGACCTCTTGCTATGTATATATTGTTTGCAAGGAGAAAATCTTGTACATGTGGATACCCTAATGTCACATATATATATTGCTCTGATGCATATAGCCAACATACATGTTACATGTATATTTCCCATAAGATACCATCATGTTATGCACATCTTCACGGGGAGTTCAAGGGAGCTCATACATGTTACATGTTTCCTTCAAAGCTTTCATACATACCTCTGCTAAATCTTTATTTAAAGCTTTGATGTATGTTGTCATCAATTACCAAAAAGGGGGAGATTGAAAGCACATTTGCTCCCATGGTGGTTTTGGTAATTCATGCCAACATACATGTTGTTGGACTAATGCTTTTATCTAGTGAATTTCAGACAAGTTCAACAATGGCGTGGCAGGGACAAGAGGACGTGGACCCTTCAAAATGCTAAGGACAAGAATTGGCAAAGATCAAGACTCTACATTTTTGGTTTAGTGATCCAAGATCACATTGAGTCCATAGGAAAGCCAATACTATTAAAAGGGGATGAGGTGTTGCTTAATGGTCTTTTTGCTCAAGTGCTTAGTGACAGCATTCCTAAACCCTCAACCACTCTCTCAATCCCAAATATGTCCAAAACCCAAAGTCCAACTCGGCCCCACCGAAATTTCCAATCCGGCCTCACCGAGTTCATCCAAGACTTAGCCACTGCCAAACCCTAACAAATCGGATCCACCGAAATGGATCTCGGTCCCACCGAGATGGCCTTGCCAACTCTCTGTAATCGTTTGCATTTACTTTGGTCTCACCGAGTTTGCAAATCGGTCTCACCGAGATGGCTTGCCAACTCTCTGTTGCCTTATTGCTTCAGTTTGGTCCTACCGAGTTGATGCAACCGGTGCCACCGAGATGAGGATTGCCCTAAGCCATTGCACTTCGGTCCATCCGAGTTGTTCGTATCGGTCCCACCGAGATTCCTAAAGTTCATATCTTTTACACAGTTCGGTGCTACCGAGATTATCGTTTTGGTGCCACCGAGTTGGGTCAAAAGTGTGTAACGGTTGGATTTTGTGTGGAGGCTATATATACCCATCCACCCCATCCTTCTCAGTAACGAGAGCCATCAGAACGTGCCTACACTTCCACCATTCATTTTCTGAGAGAGAACCACCTACTCATGTTTTGAGATCAAGATATTCCATTCCTACCATTTGAACTTTGATCTCTAGCCTTTCCCAAGTTGCTTTCCACTCAAATCTCTTTTCCACCATAGCCAAATCTGTGAGGAGTTGTTTGAGTGCTGGGAAGACTATCATTTGAAGCACAAGAGCAAGGAGTTCATCAACAACACACCGTCTATTACCTTTTGGAGAGTGGTGTCTCCTAGATTGGTTATGTGTCACTTGGGAGCCTCCAACCAGATGTGGAGTTGAACCAAGAAGTTTGTAAGGGCAAGGAGATCGCCTACTTCGTGAAGATCTACCCCGAGTGAGGCTAGTCCTTCGTGGACGTAAGCCATGGTGGAATAGACAAGGTTGCTTCTTCGTGGACCCTTCGTGCGTGGAGCCCTCCGTGGACTCGCGCAGCCGTTACCCTTCGTGGGTTGAAGTCTCCATCAACGTGGACGTACGATAGCACCACCTATCGGAACCACGCCAAAAACCACCGTGTCTTCATTGCGTTTGATCTTCCATACTCTACCCCTTTACTTTCTGTACTATTGCATGCTTTACTATTTCCGCTGCTCAATCTCTAGATATGCATGTGTAGAAAGTATTGGAGTGATCTTAACTTGTGCCAAAATCTGCCTAAATTCCAAGAGAAATTAAAAACTGCTAATTTGACTGGTTAGGAGTCCATTCACCCCCCCTCTAGACCTATCTCCTCGATCCTACAAGGTCTTTCATTGAAAAATTCTTATTCAAGTATCCCTTTATGCCATCCAGAAATTCTATATCATTTCCAATCAACAATATGTCATCCACATATAATATTATAAATGCTACAGAGCTCCCACTCACTTTCTTGTAAATACAGGCTTCACCGTAAGTCTGTACAAAACCATATGCTTTGATCACCTCATCAAAGCGTATATTCCAACTCCGAGATGCTTGCACCAGTCCATAGATGGATCGCTGGAGCTTGTACACTTTGTTAGCACCCTTAGGATCGACAAAACCTTCTGGTTGCATCATATACAACTCTTCTTTGAGAAAACCATTAAGGAATGCAGTTTTGACATCCATTTGCCAGATTTCATAATCATAAAATGCGGTAATTGCTAACATGATTCGGACAGACTTAAGCATCGCTACGGGTGAGAAAGTCTCATCGTAGTCAACCCCTTGAACTTGTCGAAAACCTTTCGCGACAAGTCGAGCTTTGTAGACAGTGATATTACCATCAGCATCCGTCTTCCTCTTAAAAATCTACTTATTCTCAATGGCTT
Source organism: Elymus sibiricus (assembly GCA_039707655.1). Lineage (NCBI taxonomy): Eukaryota > Viridiplantae > Streptophyta > Magnoliopsida > Poales > Poaceae > Elymus > Elymus sibiricus. Next base: position 70,787,880 of record CM077670.1, read on the forward strand.
GCCGATCATCGGGCAAGTCCACCAAAGTCCACACTTTGTTCTCATACATGGATCCTATCTCAGATTTCATGGCCTCAAGCCATTTGTCGGAATCCGGGCTTATCATAGCTTCTTAATAGTTCGTAGGTTCGCTGTTGTCTAACAACATAACTTCCAGAACAGGATTACCGTACCACTCTAGTGTGGAACGTACTCTGGTCGACCTACGAAGTTCAGTAGTAACTTGATCTGAAGTTTCATGATCTTTATCATTATCTTCCTCTATTATTGGTGTAGGCATCACGGGAACGGTTTTCTCTGATGAGCTACTTTCCAATTCGAGAGAATGTACAATTACCTCATCAAATTCTACTTTCCTCCCACTCACTTCTTTCGAGAGAAACTCCTTCTCTAGAAAGGACCCATTCTTGGCAACAAAGACCTTGCCTTCGGATCTGTGGTAGAAGGTGTACCCAATTGTTTCTTTCGGGTATCCTATGAAGACGCACTTCTCCGCTTTGGGTTCGAGCTTATCAGGTTGAAGCTTTTTCACATAAGCATCGCATCCCCAAACTTTAAGAAACGACAGCTTAGGTTTCTTGCCTAACCATAGTTCATACGGTGTCGTCTCAACGGATTTAGACGGTGCCCTATTTAACGTGAATGCAGCTGTCTCTAATGCATAACCCCAAAACGATAGTGGCAAATCGGTAAGAGACATCATAGAATGCACCATATCCAATAAAGTACGGTTACGACGTTTGGACACACCATTATGCTGTGGTGTTCCAGGTGGCGTGAGTTGTGAAACAATTCCACATTTTCTTAAATGAAGGCCAAACTCGTAACTCAAATATTCGCCTCCACGATCAGATCGTAGAAACTTTATTTTCTTGTTATGATGATTCTCTACTTCACTCTGAAATTCTTTGAACTTTTGAAATGTTTCAGACTTGTGTTTCATCAAGTAGATATACCCATATCTACTCAAATCATCTGTGAAGGTTAGAAAATAACGATACCCGCCGCGTGCTTCAACATTCATCGGACCGCATACATCGGTCTGTATTATTTCCAACAAATCAGTAGCTCGCTCCATTGTTCCGGAGAACGGAGTTTTAGTCATCTTGCCCATGAGGCATGGTTCGCAAGTATCAAATGATTCATAATCAAGAGATTCCAAAAGTCCATCCGCATGGAGTTTCTTCATGCGCTTTACACCATTATGACCTAAACGGCAGTGCCACAAGTATGTTGCACTATCACTATCAACTTTGCATCTTTTGGCATCAATATTATGAATATTGTGTATCACTACGATCGAGATTCAACAAGAATAGACCATTCACAAAAATTGCGTGACCATAAAAGATGTTACTCATATAAATAGAACAACCATTATTCTCTGACTTAAATGAATAACCGTCTCGCAATAAAAAAGATCCAGATATAATGTTCATGCTCAACGCTGGCACCAAATAACAATTATTGAGGTCTAAAACTAATCCCCGAAGGTAGATGTAGAGGTAGCGTGCCGACGGCGATCACATCAACCTTGGAACCATTCCCGACGCGCATCGTCACCTCGTCCTTAGCCAATCTTCGCTTATTCCGTAGCTCCTGTTTCGAGTTACAAATATGAGCAACCGAACCAGTATCAAATACCCAGGTGCTACTGCGAGCATTAGTGAGGAACACATCAATAACATGTATATCAAATATACCTTTGCTCACTTTGCCATCCTTCTTATCCGCCAAATACTTGTGGCAGTTCTGCTTCCAGTGACCAGTCCCTTTGCAGTAGAAGCACTCTGTTTCAGGCCTGGGTCCAGCTTTGGGTTTCTTCGTGGGAGCGGCAACTTGCTTGCCGTTCTTATTGAAGTTCCCCTTCTTTCCCTTGCCCTTTTTCTTGAAACTAGTGGTTTTGTTAACCATCAACACTTGATGCTCCTTCTTGATTTCTACCTCCGCTGATTTCAGCATCGCGAAGAGCTCGGGAATTGTCTTCTCCATCCCTTGCATATTATAGTTCATCACGAAGCCTTTATAGCTTGGTGGCAGTGACTGAAGAACTCTGTCAATAACACTCTCAACCGGAAGATCAATTCCCAGCTGAGTCAAGTGGTTGTGGTACCCAGACATTCTGAGTATGTGTTCACTGACAGAACTGTTCTCCTCCATCTTACAGCTAAAGAACTTGTTGGAGACTTCATATCTCTCAACCCGGGCATTAGCTTGAAATATCAATTTCAGCTCTTGGAACATCTCATATGCTCCGTGGCGTTCAAAACGCTTTTGCACTCCCGGTTCTAAGCCGTAGAGCATGGCACACTGAACTATCGAGTAGTCATCAGATCGAGCCTGCCAGGCGTTCACAACGTCTGCAGCAGCTCCTGCAGCAGGTCCATCACCTAGCGGTGCATCAAGGACATAATTCTTCTGTGCAGCAATGAGGATAATCCTCAAGTTACGGACCCAGTCCGTGTAGTTGCTACCATCATCTTTCAACTTAGCTTTCTCTACGAACGCATTAAAATTCAACGGAACAGTAGCACGGGCCATTTATCTACAACATAGATATGCCAAGAAACTATCAAGACTAAGTTCATGATAAATTAAGTTCAATTAATCAAATTACTAATGAACTCCCACTTAAATTGACATCCCTTAAGTTAACTAAGTGATACCTGATCCAAATCAACTAGCCCATGTCCGATCATCACGTGAGATGGGATAGTCATCAATGGTGAACATCTCCATGTTGATCATATCTACTATATGACTCATGTTCGACCTTTCGGTCTCCAGTGTTCCGAGACCATGTCTGTACATGCTAGGCTCGTCAGGTTTAACCTAAGTATTCTGCTTGTGTAAAACTGGCTTACACCCGTTTTATGTGAACGTAGAATCTATCACACCCGATCATCACGAGGTGCTTCGAAACGACGAACTTTAGCAACGGTGCATACTCGGGGAGAACACTTTTATCTTGAAATTTAGTGAAGGGATCATCTTATAATGCTACCGTCGTTCTAAGCAAAATAAGATGCATAAAGGATAAACATCACATGCAATCAAAATATGTGACATGATATGGCCATCATCTTGTGCTTTTGATCTCCATCTCCAAAGCATCGTCATGATCTCCATCGTCACCGGCTCGACACCTTGATCTCCATCGTTCTGTCGTGGTCGTCTCGCCAACTATTGCTTCTACAACTATTGCTAACGTATAGCGATAAAGTAAAGCAATTACATGGCGCTTGCATTTCATACAATAAAGAGACAACCATAAGGCTCCTTCCGGTTGCCGATAATATACAAAACATGGTCATCTCATACAATAACGTATATCACATCATGTCTTGACCATATCACATCACAACATACCCTGCAAAAACAAGTTAGACGTCCTCTACTTTGTTGTTGCAAGTTTTATGTGGCTGCTACGGGCTTCTAGCAAGAACCGTTCTTACCTATGGCACAAAACCACAACGGTGATTTATCAAGTTTGCTGTTTTAACCTTCAACAAGGACCGGCAGCAGTCAAATTCGATTCAACTAAAGTAGGAGAAACAGACACCCGCCAGCCGCCTTTATGCAAAACAAGTTGCATGTCTGTCGGTGGAACCGGTCTCATGTACGTGGACATGTAAGGTTGGTCCGGGACGCTTCATCTTACAATACCGCCGAATCAAAATAAGACGTTGGTGGTAAGCAGTATGACGATCACCGCCCACAACTCTTTGTGTTCTACTCGTGCATATCATCTACGCATAGACCTGGCTCATGATGCCACTGTTGGGGAACGTTGCATGGAAAAACAAAAAAAATTCTACGCACACGCAAGATCTATCCATGGAGATGCATAGCTACGAGAGGGGAAGTATGTCTACGTACCCTCGTAGACCATAAGCGGAAGCGTTAGAACAACGCGGTTGATGTCGTCGAACAACTTCACGATCCAACCGACCGAGCACCGAACGTACGGCACCTCCGCGTTCAGCACACGTTCAGCTCGGTGACGTCCTCGACTTCTTGATCCAGCAAGACGGCGAGGTAGTGGATGAGTTCTGGCAGCACGACGGCGTGGTGATGGTGATGGTGATGCTATCTCCGCATGGCTTCGCCCAAGCACTGCGAAAATATGACCGAGGGACCGAACTGTGGAGGGGGGCGCCGCACACGGCTAAGACAATGTTGTGTCCTTTGGGGTGCCCCCTCTCCTCTATTTATATATGTGTAGGGGCTTGGAGTAGAAGGAATAGTGACACGTGAACAGTAACCATGAATAGTACACACATGGACTTGGACTCCAAAGTCCAATCCTATTCCTACTAGGACTCTCCCTTTTTTCCTTCCCTAGCTGCGTGGGCTTTTGAGGACTTGGTGCGCCTGGTCCAATAAGGCCAGGGCGCCTCCCCTTAGCCCATGCCAGCCCTTGGGGCGTGGTGGACCCACTTGTGGACTTCCGGACTCCTCCGGAACCTTCTGAAAGCTTCCCGGTACAATACCGAAAAAACTGCACCTTTTTCCGGAACCCAAAATATGACTTCCCATATATAAATATTTACCTCTCGACCATTCCGAGACTCCTCGTGACGTCCGGGATCTCATCCGGGACTCCGAACAACATTCGGTTACCAATTCACATAACTCATATAACACTATATCGTCAACGAACGTAAAGCGTGCGGACCCTACGGGTTCGAGAATGATGTAGACATGACTGAGACGCCTCTCCGGTCAATAACCAATAGCGGAACCTGGATGCTCATATTGGTTCCTACATATTCCATGAAGATCTTATCGGTCGAACCGCAATGACAACATACGTAATTCCCTTTGTCCATCGGTATGTTACTTGCCCGAGATTCGATCGTCGGTATCTCCATACCTAGTTCAATCTCGTTACCGGCAAGTCTCTTTACTCGTTCCGTAATACATCATCCCGTAACTAACTCCTTAGTCACTTTTCTTGCAAGCTTCTTATGATGTGCATTACCGAGAGGGCCCAGAGATACCTCTCCGAAACACGGAGTGACAAATCCCAGTCTCGATCCATGCCAACTCAACGGACGCCTTTGGAGATACCTGTAGAGCATCTTTATGATCACCCAATTATGTTGTGACGTTTGATAGCACACAAGGTATTCCTCCGGTATCCGGGAGTTGCATGATCTCATGGTCTGAGGAACATGTATTTGACATTCAAGAAAGCAGTAGCAATAAACAGAACAATCATATGCTAAGCTAACGGATGGGTCTTGTCCATCACATCATTCTCCTAATGATGTGATCCCGTTATCAAATGACAACTCATGTCTATGGTTAGGAAACCTTAACCATCTTTGATCAACGAGCTAGTCTAGTAGAGGCTCACTAGGGACACGGTATTTGTTTATGTATTCACACATGTATTTAAGTTTCCGGTCAATACAATTCTAGCATGAATAATAAACCTTTATCATGAACAAGGAAATATAAAATAATAACAACTTTATTATTGCCTCTAGGGCATATTTCCATCAGCCGCCACACAGCCCCTACGCGCGGATCGACGGGCCCTCCTCGCCACCACGACACCCACTGCCCGATAAAGGAGGAGTTGCCGCCCGCGATCGCCAAGGTGTGTGGCCGCATCCTCCACTACATCGGTGGCGGTGATTACGGCGCTGCCTCTGGCTCTCGAGCTGCGGAATCCGAGGCCGAGCGAGCGGCGCGGCAGCAGGCGAGGTACGACCGGCGCAATATCGGTCGCCGCTCTGCATTCGCCAAGACGGAAGTGGCACTGGAATGGGTCCGCAATGACCTGGACCTCGCCGCAGCGTGGGTGCTCAACCGCTCTGTCACCACCGCGGAGACGGTCGCCAGGCGCCGCCGCCGCGGTGACGGCGAGCTCGCCAAGATCAGTGAGAAGTGGTCGCTTAGCGACGGCTCCGCCAACGCCGACAGGGGCAAGGCCGCCGCCAGCGCCTTCGGTAGTGGCCAGGGCGGCCCTTCGCACCGCGCAGTAGGAGGCAGAGCGGCACCTCCGCGAGCGTCAGGCATCCGCCGGACAGGGCTGCCACGGCCCTCCGGCATCCTTGCGCCGCAGGAGGGATGATGACGACGACAATGGTGCGGCAGGACAGGGCGGCCATGCTTACTAGGTGGTCGTCCGATATAGGGTTTTGTGTTTTCTTTAATAGTTTTAGTAAAACGATCGAAATATCGTCCGTTTATGTAAATTATATTAGAACTTGAATGAAATCCGTCCGATTTGAATGAATTTCATCTGGTTTGTTCGTATTGTTGCCGAAATGTATGCGGGCAGCGTTGGATGGCGGCCTCCCGCATCCGTGTCCACGGACTGGTCTCCCCTTGTCCGCGGATGGATGCGTGTGGAAATTTGCGGGTCGCCGTTGGAGATGCCTTTATAACCCGCGCACTTACGGCTTCACCGTTGGCTTCGTTCTAGTTTAGGCATTCGACGTCACCCTGGTTCAGTTTATCTTTTTGAATTCAAATATATAACTTTGACCAAAATTTGGCTGGCTATAACTTGCTCATTTTAAATCCAAATGAATTGATTGCTAGAATTTTTCTTGCACTTTATACTACTATTTTTCTTCTTCTTGCTTATATGAATATTAAAAATCTTTCATGTTCATCAAGCACTGAGCCCCCCGCATCGCTCCCGTGAGCGACCGGGGGAAAACCTAGCCGCCGCCTAACCCCTCCTCCCCTGTCGCCGCCGGCTCGCACCACCGGGCAAAGCCCGGCTGGCATCGGCGGCGGCAGGACCTTTCCTCCCCGTGCGCACGTCCCTCTTTGGCTGGCGCGGGAAGGCCGGGCCGTATGGCGACGATGTGCTTGCGTGGGGCCGGCGGCGCAGTGGTGGCGGTCGGGGCGGCGTCGTTGCCCGTGGTGGCGGTGCATTGGCGGCCTGGGGCGTATGCTGGCGGCATGGTGGCTGCGTGATTCGTGATCTGGCGGGGCATGCTGGTTGGTCTTCGGTCGAGCTCTTCCGGCTTCGGCCCCTGGACGACGACGGGCGGCACGAGAGGGTGTCTTCGGTGAGATTCTTGGCTGTAGGTGGCGGTCCTCCTGGATCTCTCGTAGGTGGGCAGGCGGCTGCTGGTGGTTTCGCGTGTTTCTGAGCCGGCGGCCTCGGTGGGGCGACAGAGGTGTCCGGTGGGGAGGTTTGGATGGAGGGATGGGAGGTTCTGACAGTGGTCGAACCGCCCATCGCCGGCGGGGGGTCGCCGGCCGTGGATGCGTTCGCTCCTCCTCCTCCCCCTTTCCTCGGCCGGGTGCAGGCAGGCTCAGATCCGACGATGTTCGGGGCAGGGCGGTCGTTGGTGGCTCCGTCTGCTGGGGACTACCGATCGGGCCAAAGCCGAGGCCTTTGGTTGATCTTGGGGACATCTGATGCAGGGCAGCGGCCCTAGCAATGGGAGGCGCGTTTGTCGTGGGCAGATTGCTCGACTCGGGTGCGGGAGGGCAGCCATGGCTGCTTGGGCGGCATGGCTGTGGGTGGTTGGCGGAGCGGGGGCACGACGGAGGGGTAGGAGCACCGGGGTGCATCACTTGCCCAGTCCATGTACTGGTCGATGGCGGCTGATGACCCACAAGTATAGGGGATCAATCGTAGTCCTTTCGATAAGTAAGAGTGTCAAACCCAATGAGGAGCAGAAGGAAATGACAAGCGGTTTTCGGCAAGGTGTTTTCTGCAAGCACTGAAATTATCGGTAACGAGTAGTTTGATAGCAAGATAATTTGTAACAAGTGACAAGTAGCAATAGTAACAAAGAGTGCAGCAAGGTGGCCCAATCCTTTTTATAGCAAAGGACAAGCCGGAACGATCTCTTATAGTAAGTAAAGCGTTCTCGAGGACACATGGGAATTTCATCTAGTCACTTTCATCATGTTTGTTCGATTCGCGTTCGCTACTTTGATAATTTGATATGTGGGTGGACCGGTGCTTGGGTGCTATTCTTACTTGAACAAACCTCCCACTTATGATTACCCCCTCTCGCAAGCATCCGCAACTACGAAAGAAGAATTAAGATAACTCTAACCATAGCATTAAACATATGGATCCAAATCAGCCCCTTACGGAATAGCGCATAAACTGGGGTTTAAGCTTCTCTCACTCTAGCAACCCATCATCTAATTACTACTCCACAATGCATTCCCTTAGGCCCAAAGATGGTGAAGTGTCATGTAGTCGACGTTCACACGACACCACTAAGGGAATCAACAACATACATATCATCAAAATATCGAACGAATACCAAATTCACATGATTACTTATGACAAGACTTCTCCCATGTCCTCAAGAACAAAAGTAACTACTCACAAATCATAATCATGTTCAAGATCAGAGAGGTATTGAATAGCATAATAGATCTGAACATATAATCTTCCACCAAATAAACCAACTAGCATCAACTACAAGATGTAATCAACACTACTAGCAACCCACAGGTACCAATCTGAGGTTTTGAGACAAAGATTGAATACAAGGGATGAACTAGGGTTTGAGATGAGATGGTGCTGGTGAAGATGTTGATGATGATTAGTCCTCCCACGCTGAGAGGGTCGCTGATGATGTCGATGGCGATGATTTCCCCCTCCCGGAGGGAAGTATCCCCGGCAGAATCGCTCCGCCGGAGAGCAAAAGTGCTCCTGCCCAAGTTCCGCCTCGAGACGGCGGCGCACCGTCTTGAAAGTCTTCTCTATATTTTTTAGGGCAAATGGACTTATATACCAGAAAATGGGGGCCAGAGGCTGGCTAGGGGTCCCACGAAGTACCAGGGCGCGCCTAGGGGGGTGGCGCGCCCTGGTGCCTCGTGGGCACCTGGGTGGCCCCCTCTGGTACTTCTTGCTTCCAGTATTTTTTTATTTATTCCAAAATAAATCTCCACAAAATTTCAGCTCATTTGGAGATGTGCATAATAGGTATCTCTGACATGGCTTTTTTAGGTCCTGAATTCCAGCTGCCGGCAATCTCCCTCCTTGTGTAAATCTTGCATATTAAGAGAGAAAAGGCATTAGAATTGATCCACAAAGTGTTATATTGATTAAAAACATTATAAATAATAGTAGCAAAACATGATGCAAAATGGACGTATCAGCGGCGTCCGTGGACGTCGTGCTCCTCCTGCAGGCTCTGTCGCGGTGTTCCTACTCCTTTCATGTTGCTCCAGGTGAAAACTTGATCTTCAGATCGAACGGTGGCGGCTATCTGTGATCGTGCCCTTCTTGAAGGCATCGTCTTGGAGTCCTCGCTCCGGCATTGTCCGTCTCACCTCTTCCTGGTGGATCGCTCATCTTGGTGGTGGTCTCCGTCGACTCTAAGTGGATCTTCTTTATTCATCTATAGTGTGCTTGGTAGTCGTTGAGGGGGTGTGTCGGTGCCTGGCACCTTTGTATCTTGTCTTGGGTGTGTGTTGTTGTTGGGGAACGAAGCATGAAAATCAAAAAACTTCCTATGAACACCCAAGATCTATCTAGGAGAAGCATAGCAACGAGAGGGGAGAGTGTGTCTACGTACCCTCATAGACCGTTAAGCGGAAGCGTATATGACGTGGTTGATGTAGTCGTACTCGTCACGATCCAATCGCGATCCAATCCAATCAAGTACCGAACGGACGGCACCTCCGCGTTCAGCACACGTGCGGCTCGATGATGTCTCCTCCTTCTTGATCCAGCAAGCAGGAGAGAAGAAGGAGATGGGATCACAACCAGCACGACGGTGTGGTGGTGATGGTGGTGGTGGAGTGCCAACAGCGCTTCGCTAAGTGTTGTCAGGACGAGTTGGTGGAGTAACGGGAGAGAGGGGCGCCCAGGGGCTTGTGTGTCCTCTTGGGGGCGCCCCTTCCCCTCTATATATAGATGGAGGGGCGTGGTGGCCTGCCCTCCAAGCCCTAGGGCTGGCGCACCAAGGGGGAGGAGTTGGACTCCTAGTCCAATTCCCTCCTTTCCATACACAGTTGGATTTTCCACCTTTCCCAGCCATATGGGCCTTGAGGGACTTGTGCGCTGATACGTCTCCAACGTATCTATAATTTTAGATTGTTCCATGTTGTTATATTATCAATCTGGGATGTTTTTATATACATTTACAGCAATTATATATCATTTTTTGGGACTAACCTATTAACTTAGTGCCCAGTGCCAGTTGCTGTTTCCTGCCAGTTTTTGGTTTTATAGAAAATCAATACCAAACGAAGTCCAAATGCCACGAAACTTTTTGGAGATTTTTTCTGGACAAGATAAACACTAGAAGCTTCGGGAGAAGACCAGACGCCAGAGGAGGTGGCCATGAGCCACCAGGGCGCGCATTTGGGGGGGGGGGCAGGCGTGCCCTGGTGCCTCGTGGGCCCACCTCAGCTCCGTTTGACCTAATTCCACCACTATAAATTCCCAAAAATCGGGAAACCAACAGGGGAGTCCACGAAATACTTTTTCCGCCTCCGCAAGTTTCTGTCGTCGAGAGATCCCATCTGGAGGCCTTTTCTGGTGCTCCGCCAGACGGGGAATCGATCACGGAGGGGCTCTACATCAACCTTGCTGCCCTTCCGATGATGCGTGAGTAGTTTACCACAGACCTTCGGGTCCATAGTTAGTAGCTAGATGGCTTCTTCTCTTTTTTTGATCTTCAATATAATGTTCTCCTCGATGTTCTTGGAGTTCTATCCAATGTAATCACTTTTTGCGGTGTGTTTGTTGGGATCCGATGAATTGTGAGTTTATGATTAGATTATCCATGAATATTGTTTGAGTCTTCTCTGATCTCTTTTATGCATGATTATTATAGCTTCGTATTTCTTCTCCGATCTATTGATTTGGTTTGGCCAACTAGATTGATTTATCTTGCCATGGGAAGAGGTGCTTTGTAATGGGTTCGATCTTGCGGTGCTCAATCCCAGTGACAGAAAGGGACATGACACGTATGTATCGTTGCTATTAAGGGTAAAAAGATGGGGTTTATTCATGCGTGAGTTTACTTTGTCTACATCATGTCATCTTGCTTAAGGCGTTACTCCGTTCTTTATGGACTTAATACACTAGATGCATGCTGGATAGCGGTCGATGTGTGGAGTAATAGTAGTAGATGCAGGCAGGAGTCAGTCTACTTGTCTTGGACATGATGCCTATATACATGATCATTGCGTTGGATATCGTCATGATTATTTGCTTTTCTATCAATTGCCCAACAGTAATTTGTCTACCCACCGTATGCTATTTTCTTGAGAGAAGCCTCTAGTGAAAACTATGGCCCCTGGGTCTACCTCTATCAAATTACTAAAACCCTAAAAATACTTGCTGCACTTTTTCTTTTATTTATTTTATTTTGTATTTTTGTTTCAATCTATCTATCTATCACATACAATTTAATCTTGCAATTAACCGCGGAGGAATTGGCAACCCCTTGTTTGCGTTGGGTGCAAGGATTTGTTGTTTGTGTGCAGGTACTGCTAACGAGGTGTTGCGTGGTTCTCCTACTGGATTGATAACCTTGGTTTCATAACTGAGGGAAATACTTACCTCTACTGCGCTGCATCATCCCTTCCTCTTCGGGGAAAATACCAACGCAAGCTACAAGTAGCAGGAAGAATTTCTGGCGCCGTTACCGGGGAGACATCATCAACATCTATCAAGTACCTTTGCATAAACTCTCATCTCCTTACATTTACTTTATTTGCCTCTCGTTTTCATCTCCCCCACTTCTAAAAAGTTTTTACAAAAATACAAAAATATTTTCCGTTTGCCTTTTTCTTGTTTTCTTGTTTGCTTGCTTGTTACCTTGTTTGCTTAATCATGATGCCCCGAGAGAATTATCATGATACTTCTTATTATAAAATTTTGTCTGAAATTGAGAAAAATACTAAAGATTACATGACTACGCAGTTTGAGCACAACAATTTTTTTACCGAGGAACTCAAAGAACACTCTACTTTATTGGATGCTATTGCAAAACAACTCGATGATGTTAGTAAAGAAGTTGCTAGTCTTCAATCTCAATTTCTCTTACTGAAAATTTGCTAGGAAAAATTTCTGATGCGCAAGCTACGCTAGTAAATCAAATGGCGGCTAAGCCGGAATCATTAGAACATAGTAATGATGAGGATATTAAAATGATTGGTGTTTCATTTATTGATTATTTGTTTAGCAATATAAAACTTGATGAAAAGGGGACTGAAGAAGAGTCAACTTTAGCTAGAAGGCATTCCTATAATTCGGAGGGTGAAAATCTTGATAAGAAAATTGCTAAAAGTGGGTTTGGAGAGGTAAAAACTTTAAATAGCGATGTGCCCACTCTCTTGGATTACAAAGATTTTAATTATGATAATTGTTCTTTGATTGAGTGCATTTCTTTATTACAATCCATGTTAAATTCACCCAACACTTATGAGCAAAACAAGACTTTTACTAAACACATCGTAGAAGCAATGATGAAAGCGTTAGAAGAAAAGCTAGAACTAGAAATTTCAATTCCTAGAAAATTATATGATGAATGTGAACCCACCATTAAAGTTAAAATTAAAAATTATGAGTGCAATGCTTTATGTGATTTGTGTGCTAGCGTTTCCACAATTCCAAAATCTTTATGTGATGTGCTAGGTTTCACCAATATAAACGAATGTTCTCTTAATTTGCACTTGGCGGACTCTACTATTAAAAAGCCTTTGGGTAGAATTAATGATGTTCTTATTCTTGCAAATAGGAACTATGTGCCCATTGATTTTATTGTACTTGACATTGAATGCAATTCTTCTTGCCCCATAATACTTGGTAGACCGTTCTTACGAACCATTGGTGCCGTTATTGACATGAAAGAAGGGAATATAAAATTTCAGTTTCCATTAAAAAAGGGTATGGAGCATTTCTCTAGGAAAAGAATTAAAGCACCATATTAATCAATTATGAGGGCCACTTATGGAATCAATTTGAAAGATGACAACACTTGAAACTTTGCATAATGCAATTCTTCTTGCCCCATAATACTTGGTAGACCGTTCTTACGAACCATTGGTGCCGTTATTGACATGAAAGAAGGGAATATAAAATTTCAGTTTCCATTAAAAAAGGGTATGGAGCATTTCCCTAGGAAAATAATTAAAGCACCATATTAATCAATTATGAGGGCCACTTATGGAATCAATTTGAAAGATGACAACACTTGAAACTATGCATTATGCCTAGCTAGGGGCATAAAACAATAGCGCTTGTTGGGAGGCAACCCAATGAATAAAATAAATTTTCACCTTTTTTCTGTTATTGTGTGTTTTCACAATTATGCTACTGGTATGATTGTGTTTTTGTGTTTTTAATTAGTGTTTGTGCCAAGTAATGCCTTTGGGATGATTTGGAAGATAGTATAATTGATGCTGTTTGGAAAACAGAAAGTTTTGCGTCCAGTGCCAGAATTTTGTTTATGTACTGGAGCATCAAAACAATCTAATTTTTTTACACAGTATTGGTATATGAATTTCCCACGTTTCCCTATTTTTTCATAATTTTTGGAGTTACAGAAGTATGGCTTTTAAATAGATTGCTACAGACTGTTCTGTTTTTGACAGATTCTGTTTTTGATGCATTGCTTGCTTGTTTTGATGAATCTATGGATTGTATCGGGGGGTATAAGCCATGGTGAAGTTAGAGTACATTAGGTATAATGAAAAAATAAAGTATGAATGGGTTTGCAACAGTACTTAAGGTAGTGATTTATTTTGTTATACTAACGGATCTCACGAAGGTTTTGTTGAGTTTTGTGTGATTGAAGTTTTCAAGTTTTGGGTGAGATCATGATGGATGAAGGAATAAGGAGTGGCAAGAGCCTAAGCTTGGGGATGCCCGAGGCACCCCAAGGTAATATTCAAGGAAGACTCAAGCATCTAAGCTTGGGGATGCCCCGGAAGGCATCCCCTCTTTCTTCTACCAACCATCGGTAATTTTACTTGGAGCTATATTTTTATTCGTCACATGATATGTGTTTCTTGGAGTGTCTTGTATTATATGAGTCTTTGATTTGTTTGATTTTTAGTTTGTCACAATCATCCTTGCTGAAAACACCTATCTTGAGAGAGCCACACGTTCATCATAATTTGTTAGAATACTCTATGTGCTTCACTTAAATTTTTTGAGCTAGGCAGTTGCTCTAGTGCTTCACTTAAATCTTTTTAAGCACGGTGGTGGCTATATTTTTAAGAAATAAACTCTCATGCTTCACTTATATTATTTTGAGAGTTGATAATATTGAAATTTTGAAGAAATGAATTCTCATGCTTCACTTATATTATTTTGAGAATTGATAAGATTGAAATTTTGAAGAAATATTTGCACTCTCATGCTTCACTTATATATTTTTGAGAGTTGATAATAGTAACGGTAATTTGCACAAGATATGAATTTGGTCCCAAAGTGATGAATATTCAAGAGGGATATAATAAAAACTTTCATATAGATCATTGGATATGATAAGTGTGATTCCTTGCAATAGTTTTGCGATATGGAGATGAGGATATGTGAGTCATGTTAGTGAGTAATTGTGATTTAGTAAGAATATTAGTGTTAAGGTTTGTGATATGCATGCACATTAAGTCAATAGTTATGCAACGAAATTATATCCTACTTATGGTGCATTATTCGGTGTTAGTTATGTTCAATGCATGTTTATGACCGTTTTCGCTTTTTGGTTGGTTGCTTCTCAATCTATTTGCTAGCCTTCATTTGTACTAAGCGGAAATACTGCTTGTGCATCCAAACTCCTTAAACCCAAGTTGTGCCAAATGAGTCCACTATATCTACCTATATGCGGTATTTCAATGCCGTTCCAAGTAAATTTGCGTGTGCCAACTCTAATTTTCAAAATATTTTTTCTGTTTTGTGTGCCCGTACCACTCATGAAGCGGCAGGGTGTGGCCATTATTTTCCATGCTAGGTGTGTTATTCTCACGATGAGTGTTTATTCACTTGTCATTGCACGAGAGAGTGGCTGGTAATAGGGATGCCCAGTCCCATAATGAAATCAAAAATAATAACAACAAAATTCCTTGGAAAGTGTTGGTTTGGAGGGCACCCGTGGATACGTCTAGCCATGGATTGTGAAAGAATGGTGGAATGGAAATAAACTTTACTTTCTGTTTGGGAACCGCCTATGATGTGTCTAGCATGGAAAATATTGGGAATTCTCGGTCGTTTTCGTTGACAAGAAAAGCATGCCTCTCAAAATATTTTATCTCTTTAATTTCAGCCTTGAGCTCTGGCACATTAGCAAATCTCTGCTTCCCTCTGCGAAGGGCCTATCTATTTACTTTTATGCAATTTTTATTTTTATTTGAGTCTCCATCTTCTCTTACAAAAGCACCAACTAGAGAGCACTATTGTCATACTTGTGCATTGGATGTAGCTAATATTTGAGTGTGTTTCATGAATGGATCAATGATTGAGCATAATGGGCTAGGGATAACTTTCTTTAGCATTGATATTTTGAAAGACATGGTTGCTTGTTAGTATGCTTGAGTATTTATATCTTCATGTCAAATTATAGACTATTGCTTTGAATCATTTAAGTCCAATGTCCATGCTATAAAAGAAAAGAATATATGATGAATATGATAGGCAGCATTCCACATCAAAAATTCTATTTTTATCATTTACCTACTCGAGGACAAGCAGGAATTAAGCTTGGGGATGCTGATACGTCTCCAATGTATCTATAATTTTTTATTGTTCCATGCTGTTATATTATCAATCTTGGATGTTTTTATATACATTTACAACAATTATATATCATTTTTTGGGACTAAACTATTAACTTAGTGCCCAGTGCCAGTTGCTGTTTGCTGCCTGTTTTTGGTTTTACAGAAAATCAATACCAAACGAAGTCCAAATGCCACGAAACTTTTTGGAGATTTTTTTCTGGACAAGATAAACACTAGAAGCTTCGGGAGAAGACCAGACACCAGAGGAGGTGGCCACGAGCCACCAGGGCGCGCTTGGGGGCGGCAGGCGTGCCCTGGTGCCTCATGGGCCCACCTCAGCTCCGTTTGACCTAATTCCACCACTATAAATTCCCAAAAATCGGGAAGCCAACAGGGGAGTCCACGAAATACTTTTTCCGGTGCCGCAAGTTTCTGTCCTCGAGAGATCCCATCTGGAGGCCTTTTCTGGTGCTCCGTCGGAGGGGGAATCGATCACGGAGGGGCTCTACATCAACCTTGCTACCCTTCTGATGATGCGAGAGTAGTTTACCACAAACCTTCGGGTCCATAGTTAGTAGCTAGATGGCTTCTTCTCTTTTTTTGATCTTCAATACAATATTCTCCTCGATGTTCTTGGAGTTCTATCCGATGTAATCACTTTTTGCGGTGTGTTTGTTGGGATCCGATGAATTGTGATTTTATGATCAGATTATCCATGAATATCATTTGAGTCTTCTCTGATCTCTTTTATGCATGCTTATTATAGCTTCGTATTTCTTCTCCGATCTATTGATTTGGTTTGGCCAACTAGATTGATTTATCTTGCCATGGGAAGAGGTGCTTTGTAATGGGTTCGATCTTGCGGTGCTCAATCCCAGTGACAGAAAGGGACATGACACGTATGTATCATTGCTATTAAGGGTAAAAAGATGGGGTTTATTCATGCGTGAGTTTACTTTGTCTACATCATGTCATCTTGCTTAAGGCGTTACTCCGTTCTTTATGGACTTAATACACTAGATGCATGCTGTATAGCGGTCGATGTGTGGGGTAATAGTAGTAGATGCAGGCAGGAGTTGGTCTACTTGTCTCGGACATGATGCCTATATACATGATCATTGCC
This sequence comes from Elymus sibiricus, assembly GCA_039707655.1. Classification (NCBI taxonomy): domain Eukaryota; kingdom Viridiplantae; phylum Streptophyta; class Magnoliopsida; order Poales; family Poaceae; genus Elymus; species Elymus sibiricus. Next base: position 70,804,681 of record CM077670.1, read on the forward strand.
TTGGATATCGTCATGATTATTTGCTTTTCTATCAATTTCCCAACAGTAATTTGTCTACCCACCGTATGCTATTTTCGTGAGAGAAGCCTCTAGTGAAAACTATGGCCCCCGGGTCTACCTCTATCAAATTACAAAAACCCTAAAAATACTTGCTGCGCTTTTTCTTTTATTTATTTTATTTTCTATTTTTGTTTCAATCTATCTATCTATCACATACAATTTAATCTTGCAATTAATCGCCGAGGGATTGACAACCCCTTGTTTGCGTTGGGTGCAAGGATTTGTTGTTTGTGTGCAGGTACTGCTAACGAGGTGTTGCGTGGTTCTCCTACTGGATTGATAACCTTGGTTTCATAACTGAGGGAAATACTTACCTCTACTGTGCTGCATCACCCCTTCCTCTTCGGGGAAAATACCAACGCAAGCTACAAGTAGCATGCGCCTGGCCCAATAAGGCCAGGGCGCCTCTTCTCAGCCCATGCTGACCCTTGGGATGTGGTGGAACCCTTGGTGGACTTCCGGACTCCTCCGGAAGTTTCCGGAACCTTCTGGAAGCTTCCCGGTACAATACCAAAAAAACTAAAACTTTTGCCGGAACCCTGATAGCCACTTTCCATATATAAATCTTTACATCCAGACCATTCCAGAGCTCCTCGTGACGTCCGGGATCTCATCCGGGACTCCGAACAACATTCGGTCACCAACATACATATCCCAATACTACTCTAGCATCACCGAACGTTAAGCGTGCGGACCCTACGGGTTCGAGAATCATGTAGACATGACCGAGACACCTCTCTGGTCAATAAGCAATAGCGGAACCTGGATGCCCATATTAGTTCCTACATATTCCACGAAGATCTTTTATCGATTGAACCACGATGTCGAGTATTCGGTTAATCCCGTATGCAATTCCCTTTGTCCAGCGATATGTTACTTGCCCGAGATTCGATCATCGGTATCTCCATACCTAGTTCAATCTCTTTACCGGCAAGTCTCTTTACTTGTTCCGTAATACAAGATCCCGTGACTAACTCATTAGGCACATTGCTTGCAAGCTCTTTACGATGTTGTATTACCGAGAGGGCCCAGAGATATCTCTCCGTCATACGGAGTGACAAATCCCAGTCTCGATCCATGCCAACCCAACAGACCCCTTCGGAGATACCTGTAGAGCATCTTTATGATCACCCAGTTACGAATTGATGTTTGATAGCACACAAAGTATTCCTATGGTATCCGGGAGTTGCATGATCTCATGGTCTTAGGAATAGATACTTGACATAAAGAAAGCTATAGCAATAAACTCAGTGATACGATCAAATGCTAAGCTTATGGTTGGGTCTTTTCCATCACATCATTCTCGTAATGATGTGATCCCGTTATCAAATGACAACTCATGTCTATGGTTAGGAAACCTTAACCATCTTTGATCAATGAGCTAGTTTAGTAGAGGCTTACTAGGGACATTGTATTTGTTTATGTATTCACACATGTATTTAAGTTTCCGGTCAATACAATTATAGCATGAATAATAAACCTTTATCATGAACAAAGAAATATGATAATAACCAATTTATTATTGCCTCTAGGGCATATTTCCAACAGTCTTCCACTTGCACTAGAGTCAATAATCTAGTTTACATAGTTATGAATCTAACACCCATGGAGTCTTGGTGCTGATCATGTTTTGCCCGTGGAAGAGGTTTAGTCAACGGGTCTGCCACATTCAGATCCGTATGTACTTTGCAAAGTTCTATGTCTCCATCCTTAACATAATTACGAATGGAGTTGAAGCGGCGCTTGATGTGCTTGGTTCTCTTGTGAAACCTGGGCTCCTTGGCAATGGCAATAGCTCCTGTGTTGTCACAAAAGATAGTCATTGGATCCGATGCACTAGGTATTACACCCAGATCGGATATGAACTCCTTCATCCAGACTCCTTCTTGCGCTGCTTCCGAAGCAGCTATATACTCCGCTTCACATGTAGATCCCGCCATGACGCTCTGCTTGGAACTGCACCAACTGACCGCTCCACCATTTAATATAAATACATATCCGGTTTGAGACTTAGAGTCATCCGGATCTATGTCGAAGCTAGCATCGACGTAACCCTTTACGGCGAGCTCTTCGTCACCTCCATAAACGAGAAACATGTCCTTAGTCCTTTTTAGGTACTTCAGGATATTCTTGACCACTATCCAGTGATCTACTCCTGGATCACTTTGGCACCTCCCTGTCAGACTTATGGCAAGGCACACATCAGGTCTGGTACACAGCATGGCATACATTATAGAGCCTATGGCTGAGGCATAGGGAATGACTTTCATCCTTTCTCTTTCTTCTGCCGTGGTCGGGCTTTGAGTCTTACTCAACTTCACACCTTGGAATACAGGCAAGAACCCTTTCTTTGACTGATCCATTTTGAACTTCTTCAAAACTTTGTCAAGGTATGTGCTTTGTGAAAGTCCTTTTAGGCGTCTTGATCTATCTCTATAGATTTTGATGCCCAATATGTAAGCAGCTTGATACGTCTCCGTCGTATCTATAATTTTTGATTATTTCATGCCAATATTGTACAACTTTCATATACTTTTGGCAACATTTTATATTATTTTTGGGACTAACATATTGATCCAGTGCCCAGTGCCAGTTCCTGTTTGTTGCATGTTTTTTGTTTCGGAGAATATCCATATCAAACGAAGTCCAAACAAGATAAAAATTTACGGAGATTTATTTTGGAATATATGTGAATTTTTGGAAGAATAATCAATGCAAGACGATGCTCGTGGGCCCCACGAGGCACCAGGGCGCGCCCAGGGGGTAGGGCGCGCCGTGGTGCCTCATGAGCCCCTTGTAAGTTGGTTGACGCCCTTCTTTTGCCGGAAGAAAGATAATATCGGGAAAAAAATCGTGTTAAAATTTCAGCCCGATCGGAGTTACGGATCTCCGGGAATTTAAGAAACGGTGAAAGGCCAGAAAACAGGAGCGCGAAACAGAAGAGAAACAGAGAGAGAGATCCAATCTCGGAGGGGCTCCTCCCCCTCTCTCCTGGTGGCGCCGGAACGCCGCCGGGGGAACCATCGTGACGGCGATCTACACCAACAACTTCGCCGCCGTCAACACCAACTCTCTCCCCCTCTATGCAGCGGTGTAACACCTCTTCTCCCCGCTGTAATCTCTACTTAAACATGGTGCTTAACGCTATATATTATTATCCAATGATATGTGGCAATTCTATGATGTTTGAGTAGATTCGTTTCGTCCTACGGGTTGATTGATGATCGTGATTGGTTTGAGTTGTATGTTTTATTTTGGTGCTGTCCTATGGTGCCCTCCATGTCGCGCAAGCGTGAGGGATCCCCGATGTAGGGTTTGCAATACGTTCATAATTCTCTTATAGTGGGCGGCTAGAGTGACAGAAGCTTACACCCGAGTAAGGGGGTTGTTGCGTATGGGAGTAAAGAGGGCTTATTACTTAATGCTATGGTTGGGTTTTACCTTAATGGTGTTTGGTAGTTGCGGATGCTTGCTAGAGTTCCAATCATAAGTGCATCTGATCCAAGTACGGAAAGTATGTTAGCTCATGCCTCTCCCTCATATAAAATTGCAATAATGATTACTGGTCTAGTTATCGATTGCCTATGGACAAATCATTCTCTTGTGTTACAAAAACTTTCTACTAAACAACTAACTTTTATTATCTTGCAATTTACTCGTAGTTTTATTATCTCACAAATTACTCCTAGTTTTATTCTCGTTAAGTACTTCTAGTCTTATCCTTACACCTGCAAAATAGTTTCATACTTGTTCTAGGTAAAGCGAATGTTAAGTGCGCGTAGAATTGTATCGATGGTCGATAGAACTTGAAGGGAATATTAATTCTACCTTTAGCTCCTCATTGGGTTCGACACTCTTATTTATCGAAAAAGCTACAATTGATCCCCTATACTTGTGGGTTATCAAGACCTTTTTCCGGCGCCGTTGCCAGGGAGCAATAGCGTGGGGTGAATATTCTCGTGTGTGCTTGTTTGCTTTATCACTGAGTAGATTTTATTTTGTGCTCTTGTTTTCTATCTTTAGTTATGGGTAGGAAACGTAAAATACCAAAAAAAATAGTTGTACCTGCTAAACCAATGGTTGAAGAACCACCCAAAATCTATCATACTGCTGTAGCTTTCTACTTGGATCATCTTCGATCCCTATGTGCTCGTACTGAAAACCCAACTAGCTTAGTTGAGGGAAAATCATTAGATGAGCATGCTCATTTTCTGTGACACCGCTTATCTCAAAAAGGGAAACTTTTATGGCATCATATTAATACTATGCATTGCTATGCTTGGAATTTATGCGAAATACATGATTTTACTTGTTGTTCTGAAGACCCTAAGAAACACCTTCCCTACAATGTGAGTTTAGTGATAATGGAATCGTATCTTCTTATGCTAAAGGTGTTTATAGTTACTATGATATTGAACAAATTGAAGAATTTGTTGCTTTTAAGGGTGCTTATGAAATTGCTTCTTTGATTGAAAAGTATGATGCTACTCTTTACAAATCTGAAAATTTTGCCATACTTAAATATTACTATGAAAACTATGCTTCTAAAGCTTATGTTAAAGGATATATTGAGGACTCCTCTGCTATCCAAGAGGAGACTAATATTTTGCAGGAAACTATGGAAGAAGAAATTGCTGAAATTGTGAGCTCATTAGATGAAAAAGATGAGGAGGAGAGCGAAGAACAAAAGGAGGAAGAGCGGATTAGCTACCCGTGCCCACCTTCTAATGAGAGTAACTCTTCAACTCATACATTGTTTAATTTCCCTTCGTGCTTACCGAAGGATGAATGCTATGATAATTGCTATGATCCACTGGATTCGTTTGAAATATCCCTTTTTGATGAAATTGATGCTTGCTATGCTTGTGGCCATGATCCCAATTTGAATAATGCTTATGGAGATGAACTTGCTACAGTTCCTTGTGTTAAACATGAAATTGTTGCTATTGCACCCACTCATGATAGTCCTATTATCTTTTTGAATTCTTTCAACTACACTATATCGGAGAAATTTGCGCTTATTAAGGATTATATTGACGGGTTGCGTTTTACCATTGCACATGATAATTTTGATGAATATAATATGCATGTGCTTGCTGCTCCTAATTGCAATTATTGTGAGAGAGGAACTACATCTCCGCCTCTCTATGTTTCCAATACGATAAAATTGCAAGAAACTGTTTATACTATGCATTGGCCTTTACTTGATGTGCATGAATTGTTCTTTTATGACATGCCGATGCATAGGAAGAGAGTTAGACTTTGTCATTGCATGATATATGTTGCTTTGTGCTCACTACTAAATTACAAATCATTGTTAATTAAAATTGGCTTTGATATACCTTGGGATCCGGGTGGATCGATTACTTGAGCACTTTATGCCTAGCTTAATGGCTTTAAAGAAAGCGCTGCCTGGGAGACAACCCGGAAGTTTTAGAGAGTCATTTATTTCTGCTGTGTGCTTTTAAAAAGTTTAAAAACAAAAAAGTACAGAGGGGAACCTAAAAACTTTACAAAAAGAAAAGTGAAAGTAAGAAAGACGAGCACCGTGGAAGCGGGAGCATACCTTGAACTTTGTTCATGCCCTTGCAAACTTTGTGAATCTTGAATTAAAGAAACTTTTCAACAAAAATAATTATCCCCTTGTACAAATCCATTGTATTATAAAAATAATGTGCCAAGATTTACCTTTAGGATGCTTAAATTGCTTGTTTGGTGTGTGCTGTGAAAAAACAGAAACTTTTGCTGTAGTGATTGAATTTTGATAATTTACTGGAATGTGCAACAATTCTGAAATTTTTACACAGTACTGCTATGCAAATTTTTTATTTGTTCCTAATTTTTCAGAATTTTTTGAGTTACAGATGTATATGTACCATTTGCATCTTTACATACTATCCTGTTTTCACAGATTGCTGTTATAGTTTCGTTATTTGCGTATGTTTGAAATCTTGTTGAGCCCCATTGACTTGGGAGCCATAGAATTGTGATAGCATACAGTGGGTAATGTTTGATTATAATTATACAATAATGTTACAGCAGGACATGATAGGATTTGATGTTATATGTACTAACCCCTCTAATAAAAAGTTCGGTTAAGTTTTGTGTGGATGAAGTGTTCGAAGAACGAGGAGGTATCGATATGAGGAGAATAAGGAGAGGCAAGAGCTCAAGCTTGGGGATGACCAAGGCACCCCAAGTAAATATTCAAGGAGACTCAAGCGTCTAAGCTTGGGGATGCCCCGGAAGGCATCCCATCTTTCTTCAACAATTATCGGTATGTCTCGGTTTTTGTTTAGTTCACATGATATGCGTAAATTCTTGGAGTGTCGTGTGCTTTTTATTTTTCTTTTAAATAATGCACCATGCTGGTATGAGATAGTCCTTGGTTGATTTATAGAATGCTCTTTGCACTTCACTTATATCTTTTGAGTATGGCTTTATAGAATGCTTCATGTGCTTCACTTATATCATTTGAAGTTTGGATGCCTGTTTCTCTACGTATTGAAAACCGTTATTTGTAGAATGCTCTTTTGCTTCACTTATATTTATTAGAGTGTAGACTTTTGTAGAAAGAATTAAACTCTCATGCTTCACTTATATCTATTTAGAGAGTCAACAGGAATTGGTCATTCACATGGTTAGTCATAAAATCCTACATAAAACTTGTAGATCACTGAATATGATAAGTTTGATTCCTTGCAATAGTTTTAGGATATAGAGATGGTAATATGTGAGAGGTACTAGTGAATGATTGTGGTTTAGTAGGAATATTGGTGTTAAGGTTTGTGATTCCCGAAGCATGCACGTATAGTCTCTCGTTATGCTAAGAAGTTGGAGCATGATTTATTATTGATTGTCTTCTTTTGCGTGGAGGTCGGGGGCGCGCGATGGTTAACTCCTACCAACCTCCCCCTAGGGGCATGCGTAGTAGTACTTTGCTTCGAGGGATAATAAACTTTCGCAATAAGTATGTGAGTTCTTTATGACTAATGTGAGTCCATGGATTATACGCACTCTCACCTTTCCGCAATTTGCTAGCCTCTTCGGTACCGTGCATTGCCCTTTCTCACCTTGAGAGTCAGTGCAAACTTCGCCGGCGCATCCAAACTCCGTGATATGATACGCTCTATCACACATAAGCCTCCTTATATCTTCCTCAAAACAGCCACCATACCTTCCTATCATGGCATTTCCATAGACATTCCGAGATATATTGCCATGCAACTTCCATCATCATCATATACATGACTTGAGCATTCATTGTTATATTGACTTGCATGATCGTAAGATAGCTAGCATGATATTTTCATGACTTGTCCGTTTTTTGATATCTTTGCCACGCTAGATCATTGCACATCCTGGTACACCACCAGAGGCATTCATATAGAGTCATCTTGTATAGTTTTTTATCGAGTTGTAATATCGAGTTGTAAGTAAATAAAAGTGTGATGATCATCATTATTAGAGCATTGTCCCAGTGAGGAAAGGATGATGGAGACCATGATTCCCCCACAAGTCGGGATGAGACTCCGGACGAAAAAAAGAAAAAAATGAAAAAAATGAAAAAGAAAAAAAGAGAAAAAAAAGAAAGAAAAAAAGAAGAAAAAAGAGAAAGAAAAAAATGAAAAAAAGAAATGAGAGAAAAAGAGAGAAGGGGCAATGTTACTATCTTTTTTTTCCACACTTGTGCTTCAGAGTAGCACCATGTTCTTCATATAGAGAGTCTCCTATGTTGTCACTTTTATATACTAGTGGGAATTTTTCATTATAGAACTTGGCTTGTATATTCCGATGATGGGCTTCCTCAAATGCCCGAGGTCTTCATGAGCAAGCAAGTTGGATGCACACCCACTTAGTTTTCAGTTTGAGCTTTCATACACTTATAGCTCTTAGTGCATCCGTTGCATGGCAATCCCTACTCCTCGCATTGATATCGATTGATGGGCATCTCCATAGCCCGTTGATCCGCCTAGTTGATGCGAGACTTTCTCCCTTTTTGACTTCTCCTTATTAATCTCTACCATTATACTCTATTCCACCCATAGTGCTATATCCATGGCTTGCGCTCATGTATTGCGTGGGGGTTGAAAAAGCTGAAGCGCATTAAAAAGTATGAACCAATTGCTTGGCTAACACCAGGGTTGTGCATGATATATATTTTGTGTTAAGAAGATGGAGCATGACAAGGCTATATGATTTTGTAGGGATAGCGTTCTTTAGCATTTTTATTCTGAAAGGCATGATTGTTTGTTGGGATGCCTGAGTATTGATGTCTTTATATCAAATTATAGACTATTGCTTTGAACCACTCGTGTCTTAATATTCATGCCATGATTAGATTATATGATCAAGATTATGCTAGGTAGCATTCCACATCAAAAATTATCTTTTTATCATTTACCTACTCGAGGACGAACAGGAATTAAGCTTGGGGATGCTGATACGTCTCCGTCGTATCTATAATTTTTGATTGTTTCATGCCAATATTCTACAACTTTCATACACTTTTGGCAACATTTTATATTATTTTTGTGACTAACATATTGATCCAGTGCCCAGTGCCAGTTCCTGTTTGTTGCATGTTTTTTGTTTCGCAGAATATCCATAACAAACGAAGTCCAAACGAGATAAAAATTTACGGAGATTTATTTTGGAATATATGTGAATTTTTGGAAGAAGAATCAACGCAAGATGGTGCTCATGGGCCCCACGAGGCACCAGGGCGTGCCCAGGGGGTAGGGCACGCCGTGGTCCCTCGTGAGCCCCTCGTAAGTCGGTTGACGCCCTTCTTTCGCCGCAAGAAAGATAATATCGGGAAAAAAATTGTGTTAAAATTTCAGCCCGATCGGAGTTACGGATCTCCAGGAATTTAAGAAACAGTGAAAGGCGAGAAAAACAGGAGCGCGAAATAGAAGAGAAACAGAGAGAGAGATCCAATCTCGGAGGGGCTCCTGCCCCTCCGCCACCATGGCGTCCATGGACCAGAAGGGGAACTCTCCTCCCATCTAAGGGGGAGGCCAAGGAAGAAGAAGAAGGAGGGGAGCTCTCTCCCCCTCTCTCCTGGTGGCGCTGGAACGCCGTCGGGGGAACCATCGTGACGGCGATCTACACCAACAACTTCGCCGCCGTCAACACCAACTCTCTCCCCCTCTATGCAGCGGTGTAACACCTCTTCTCCCCGCTGTAATCTCTACTTAAACATGGTGATTAACACTATATATTATTATCCAATGATATGTGGCAATTCTATGATGTTTGAGTAGATTCGTTTTGTCCTACGGGTTGATTGATGATTGTGATTGGTTTGAGTTGTATGTTTTATTTTGGTGTTGTCCTATGGTGCCCTCCGTGTCGCGCAAGCATGAGGGATCCCCGCTGTAGGGTTTGCAATACGTTCATAATTCTCTTATAGTGGGCGGCTAGAGTGACAGAAGCTTACACCCGAGTAAGGGGATTGTTGTGTATGGGAGTAAAGAGGACTTATTACTTAATGCTATGGTTGGGTTTTACCTTAATGATCTTTGGTAGTTGCGGATGCTTTCTAGAGTTCCAATCATAAGTGCATATGATCCAAGTATGGAAAGTATGTTAGCTCATGCCTCTCCCTCATATAAAATTGCAATAATGATTACCGGTCTAGTTATCGACTGCCTATGGACAAATCATTCTCTTGTGTTACAAAAACTTTCTACTAAACAACTAAATTTTATTATCTTGCAATTTACTCATAGTTTTATTATCTCGCAAATTACTCCTAGTTTTATTCTCGTTAAGTACTTCTAGTCTAATCCTTACACCCGCAAAATAGTTTCATACTTGTTCTAGGTAAAGCGAACGTTAAGTGCGCGTAGAGTTGTATCGATGGTCGATAGAACTTGAAGGGAATATTAATTCTACCTTTAGCTCCTCGTTGGGTTTGACACTCTTATTTATCGAAAAAGCTACAATTGATCCCCTATACTTGTGGGTTATCACAGCTTCACCGAGGTCTTTCATTGAAAAACTCTTACTCAAATATCATTTTATGCTTTCCAGAAATTCTATATCATTTCCAATCAACAATATGTCATCCACATATAATATTAGAAATGCTACAGAGCTCCCACTCACTTTCTTGTAAATACAAGCTTCTCCGTAAGTTTGTATAAAACCAAAAGCTTTGATCACCTCATCAAAGCGAATATTCCAACTCCGAGATGTTTGCACCAGTCCATAGATGGATCGCTGGAGCTTGCATACTTTGTTAGCATCCTTAGGATCGACAAGACCTTCTGGTTGCATCATATACAACTCTTCCTTAAGAAACCCGTTAAGGAATGCTGTTTTGACATCCATTTGCCAGATCTCATAATCATAAAATGCGGCAATAGCTAACATAATTCTAACAGACTTAAGCATCGCTACGGGTGAGAAAGTCTCATCGTAGTCAACCCCTTGAACTTGTCGGAAACCCTTTGCGACAAGTTGAGCTTTATAGATGGTGGTATTACCATCAGCGTCTATCTTCTTCTTAATGATCCATTTATTCTCAATGGCTTGCCGATCATCGGGCAAGTCCACCAAAGTCCATACTTTGTTCTCATACATGGATCCTATCTCGGATTTCATGGCCTCAAGCCATTTGTCGGAATCCGGGCTCATCATAGCTTCTCCATAGTTCGTAGGTTCGCCGTTGTCTAACAACATGACTTCCAGGACAGGATTACCGTACCACTCTGGTGCGGAACGTACCCTGGTCGACCTATGAAGTTCAGTAGTAACTTGATCCAAAGTTTCATGATCATCATCATTAGCTTCCTCTTCGGTTGGTGTAGGCATCATGGGAACTGCTTTCTGTGATGTGCTACCATCCAATTCGAGAGAAGGTACAATTACCTCACCAAGTTCTACTTTCCTCCCACTCACTTCTTTCGAGAGAAACTCCTTCTCTAGAAAGGACCCATTCTTGGCAACAAAGATCTTGCCCTCGGATCTGTGGTAGAAGGTATACCCAATGGTCTCTTTAGGGTATCCTATGAAGACACACTTCTCCGCTTTGGGTTCGAGCTTATCAGGCTGAAGCCTCTTGACATAAGCGTCGCATCCCCAAACTTTAAGAAACGACAGCTTAGGTTTCTTGCCAAACCACAACTCATACGGTGTCGTCTCAACGGATTTAGACGGTGCCCTATTTAAAGTGAATGCGGCTGTCTCTAATGCATAACCCCAAAATGATAGTGGCAAATTGGTAAGAGACATCATAGAACGCACCATATCCAATAGAGTATGATTACGACGTTTGGACACACCATTATGCTGTGGTGTTCCAGGTGGCGTGAGTTGTGAAACAATTCCACATTGTCTTAAATGCATACCAAACTCGTAACTCAAATATTCACCTCCACGATCAGATCGTAGAAACTTTATTTTCTTGTTACGATGATTCTCCACTTCACTCTGAAATTCCTTGAACTTTTCAAATGTTTCAAACTTGTGTTTCATCAAGTAAATATACCCATATCTACTCAAATCATCATTGAAGGTAAGAAAATAACGATATCCACCGCGTGCTTCAACACTCATTGGACCGCGTACATCGGTATGTATTATTTCCAATAAGTCACTAGCTCGCTCCATTGTTCTGGAGAACGGAGTTTTAGTCATCTTACCCATGAGGCATGGTTCGCATGTCTCAAATGATTCATAATCAAGAGATTCCAAAAGTCCATCAGCATGGAGTTTCTTCATGCGCTTTACACCAATATGACCTAAGCGGCAGTGCCACAAATATGTGGTACTATCATTATTAACTTTGCATCTTTTGGCATCAATATTATGAATATGTGTATCACTATGATCGAGATTCAACAAGAATAAACCATTCACAAGGGGTGCATGACCATAAAAGATATTACTCATATAAATGGAACAACCATTATTCTCCTACTTAAATAAATAACCGTCTCGCAATAAACAAGATCCAGATATAATGTTCATGCTCAACGCAGGCACCAAATAATTATTATTTAGGTTTAAAACTAATCTCGAAGGTAGATGTAGAGGTAGCGTGCCGACGGCGATCACATCAACCTTGGAACCATTTCCGACGCGCATCGTCACCTCGTCCTTAGCCAGTCTTCGTTTATTCCGCATCTCCTGTTTCGAGTTACAAATATTAGCAACCGAACCAGTATCAAATACCCAGGCGCTACTACGAGCACTAGTAAGGTACACATCAATAACATGTATATCAAATATACCTTTGTTGACATTGCCAACCTTCTTATCTGCCAAGTACTTGGGGCAGTTCCGCTTCCAGTGACCATTTTCCTTGCAGTAGAAGCACTCAGTCTCAGGTTTGGGTCCAGCCTTGGGTTTCTTCACGGGAGCGGCAACTGTCTTGCCGTTCTTCTTGAAGTTCCCTTTCTTTCCCTTGCCTTTCTTGAAACTAGTGGTCTTTTTAACCATCAACACTTGATGCTCCTTCTTGATTTCTACCTCCGCGGCCTTAAGCATCGCGAAGAGATCGAGAATCGTTTTCTCCATCCCTTGCATATTATAGTTCATCACAAAGCCCTTATAGCTTGGTGGTAGTGACTGGAGAACTCTGTCAATGACCGTGTCATCTGGAAGATTAACTCCCAACTGAGTCAAGCGGTTGTGAAACCCAGACATTCTGAGTATATGCTCACTAACAGAACTTTTCGGAGGTGTCATACCTCTCAACCCGGGCATGAGCTTGAAATACCAATTTCAGCTCCTGGAACATCTCATATTCTATGTGGTGCTCAAAACGTCTTTGGAGCCCTGGTTCTAAGCCGTAAAGCATGGCGCACTGAACTATCGAGTAGTCATCAGAACGTGCCTGCCAGATGTTCACAACATCCACAGACGATGTTGGAGGGGGTGCGGCACCTAGCGGTGCATCAAGGACATAAGCCTTCTGTGCAGCAATGACGATAATCCTCAAGTTACGGATCCAGTCCGCATAGTTGCTTCCATCATCTTTCAACTTAGCTTTCTCTAGGAACGCATTAAAATTCAGGGGAACTACAACGCGGGCCATTGATCTACAACACAAATTTTGCAAAGACAATTAAGACTAAGTTCATGATAATTAGTTCAGTTAATCAAATTACTAATGAACTCCCACTTAAATCAACATCCCTCAAGTTGTCTATGTGATACATGATCCAAATCAACTAACCCATGTCCGATCATCACGTGAGATGGGGTAGTTATCAATGGTGAACATCTCCATGTTGATCATATCTACTATATGATTCATGTTCGACCTTTCGGTCTCCTGTGTTCTGAGGCCATGTATGTACATGCTAGGCTCGTCAAGTTTAACCCAAGTATTCTGCATGTGTAAAACTGGCTTACACCTGTTGTATGTGAACGTAGAGTCTATCACACCCGATCATCACGAGGTGCTTCGAAACGATGAACTTTTGCAACGGTGCATACTTAGGGAGAACACAATTTCTTGAAATTAAGTGAAGGGGTCATCTTATAATGCTACCATCGTCCTAAGCAAAATAAGATGCATAAAAAGATAAACATCACATGCAATCAATATGTGACATGATATGGCCATTATCATCTCGTGCCTTTGATCTCCATCTCCAAAGCACTGGCATGATCTCCATCGTCACCGGCATGGCACCATGATCTCCATCATCATGATCTCCATCATCATGATCTCCATCATCGTGCGTCACGTGGTCGTCTCCGCCAATTATTGCTTCTACAACTATTGCTAACGCATAGCGATAAAGTAAAGCAATTACATGGCGATTAATAAATTAAAGACAACCCTATGGCTCCTGCCGGTTGCTCTACTCATCGACATGCAAGTTGTGAACCTATTACAAAACATGATCATCTCATACATCAACATATATCACATCATGTTTTGGCCATACCACATCACAACATGCCCTGCAAAAACAAGTTAGACGTCCTCTACTTTGTTGTTGCAAATTTTACGTGGCTGCTATGGGAAACTAGCAAGAACCGTTCTTACCTACGCAAAGCCATAACGGTGATAATCAAGTTGCCTTTTAACCTTCTACAAGGACCGCCTTCATCAAATTAGATTCAACTAAAGTAGGAGAGACAGGCACCCGCTAGCCACCTTATGCAAAACAAGTTGCATGTTAGTCGGTGGAACCGGTCTCATGTGCGAGGACATGTAAAGTTGGTCCGAGCCGCTTCATCCCACAATACCGCCGAATCCAAATAAGACAAGAGAGGTAAGCAATTTGAGCATCAACGCCCACAACTTTTGTGTTCTACTCGTGCATATACATCTACGCATAGACCTAGCTCATGATGCCACTGTTGGGGAACGAAGCATGAAAATCAAAAAAATTCCTACGAACACCCAAGATCTATCTAGGAGAAGCATAGCAATGACGGGGGAGAGTGTGTCTATGTACCCTCGTAGACCGTTAAGCGGAAGCATATATCACGGGGTTGATGTAGTCGTACTCTTCACGATCCAATCGCGATCCAATCCGATCAAGTACCAAACGGGCGGCACCTCCGCGTTCAGCACACGTGCGGCTCGATGACGTCTCCTCCTTATTGATCCAGCAAGTGGGAGAGGAGAAGTAGATGGGATCACAACCAGCACGACGGCGTGGTGGTGATGGTGGTGGTGGAGCGCCGACAGCGCTTCGCTAAGCGTCGTCAGGACGAGGTGGTGGAGTAGCGGGAGAGAGGGGCACCCAGGGGCTTGTGTGTCCTCTTGGGGGAGCCCCTTCCCCTCTATATATAGGTGGAGGGGCATGGTGGCTAGCCCTCCAAGCCCTAGGGCTGGCGCACCAAGGGGGAGGAGTTGGACTCCTAGTCCAATTCCCTCCTTTCCATACACAGTTGTATTTTCCACCTTTCCCAGCCATATGGGCCTTGAGGGACTTGTGCGACTGGCCCAATAAGGCCAGGGCGCCTCCCCTCAGACCATGCTGACCCTTGGGACGTGGTGGAACCCTTGGTGGACTTCCGGACTCCTCCGAAAGTTTCCGGAACCTTCTGGAAGCTTCCCAGTACAATACCGAAAAAACTGAAACTTTTTCTGGAACCCAGATAGCAACTTTCCATATATAAATCTTTACCTCCGGACCATTCCGGAGCTCTTCGTGACGTCTGGGATCTCATCCGGGACTCCGAACAACATTCGGTCACCAACGTACATATCCCAATACTACTCTAGCGTCATCGAACATTAAGCGTGCGGACCCTATGGGTTCGAGAATCATGTAGACATGACCGAGACACCTCTCCGGTCAATAACCAATAGCGGAACCTGGATGCCCATATTGGTTCCTACATATTCCACGAAGATCTTTTATCGGTTGAACCACGATGTCGAGGATTCAGTTAATCCCATATGCAATTCCCTTTGTCCAGCGATATGTTACTTGCCCGAGATTCGATCGTCGATATCTCCATACCTAGTTCAATCTCGTTACCGGCAAGTCTCTTTACTCATTCCGTAATACAAGATCCCGTGACTAACTCATTAGGCACATTGCTTGCAAACTCTTTACGATGTTGTATTACCGAGAGGGCCCAGAGATATCTCTCCGTCATACGGAGTGACAAATCCCAGTCTCGATCCATGCCAACCCAATAGACACCTTCAGAGATACCTGTAGAGCATCTTTATGATCACCCAATTATGAAGTGACGTTTGATCGCACACAAAGTATTCCTCCGGTATCCGGGAGTTGCATGATCTCATGGTCTTAGGAATAGATACTTGACATAAAGAAAGCTATAGCAATAAACTCAGTGATATGATCAAATGCTAAGCTTACGGTTGGGTCTTGTCCATCACATCATTCTCTAATGATGTGATCCCGTTATCAAATGACAACTCATGTCTATGGTTAGGAAACCTTAACCATCTTTGATCAACGAGCTAGTCTAGTAGAGGCTTACTAGGGACATTGTATTTGTTTATGTATTCACACATGTATTTAAGTTTCTAGTCAATACAATTATAGCATGAATAATAAACCTTTATCATGAACAAAGAAATATGATAATAACCAATTTATTATTGCCTCTAGGGCATATTTCCAACAGTTGTGTGCGGTGGTGCCGTGCGTTTGTATCAGTTTGCTCGGATGTGGATGATGGTTGCTTTATAATATAAAGCGGCGGGAAACCCTTTTTCGTCTATGATTATTCAAAGAAAATTCCTATTAATTACTTTTAGAGGGATTTAATCTTGCTGGTGAACAAGACTACCTCGACAACCCCTCTAGTCAAGGCAAGCTTCCTAAACCTATGCGTCCTATGCCATACTAGCGGGCGGAGGCATGGCGGCACACCACGCCAGTCGGAAAGCCCGTGTGTGCGCCTTTTTGCTTGCTTTTGCATGAGAAAATATGTGGTGGCTTTTAAAGGGAGCTAGTGGAGTAATACCTTTTGTTTACTTAATAGATTCATGCAAGTCCGTGCATTTTTTTGCGTGGTACATACAGAACCTTGTTGCCATTGTTGGCCGACTATTTGGTATTGTCTTACATTCTAATTTTGACCGACTTGGTGGTCACGCTGCTGGCCTGCTGCTGCTACTGTAATGGATATTCCTCCGGCGCTATACCGAGAGATCAGGGACGCCGACCGGAGGAAATCAGGAGAGAGAAAATGTGCCATTCATTGGGACTGAGGAGGGGACCAGGAGTAGTTGGGGCTGGTTTCTAGTGTCCCTTGAGGCTTCTCTCAGGTCATTGTCGAGCAGTGGATGGTGTCCCTACACCCACCGCGCTGGTTTCCACCGCATGCGACTTCCCGTGCTGGCCGCAACTCCTCTAACGATGGTCGTCGGTGACAGATCCATTAGAAGTCAGGGAATAGGATAGGGTAGAGACTGGAGAGGTTGTGGTGTTGCTGCTGCGTTGCCGCTCTCGGCATCACACCGCTGCTCTGCCCTCATCGTCGTAGCATCCACCGCCGACATGATTTTTTTCCTTTTCCAACCGACTGGGAATTGAGAAAGATAGGATATGAGAGAGCATTTTCTAGAGGACTTTTTTTATAAAGAGGAGTTGGGAAGCGGTGGATGTTTTGGGAAGGCCTCAGTTTCAGTAAAACAATGCAACACCCCCTAGATCCACGTAACCCTATCGTGTAAATCATCACAAAGCAGTAAAACCGTAAAAAAGAGACAAAGCTAGCATGCATCCGCGGCTTGGTGTCGTTGACCATGCCTGCTTCCACCCCTCACCAGTGGTGCTCGGTGCACATCGATATGGATCAAGGGAGGTCTGTGGAAGGTGGCACCTGGTAGGGAGAGGTCGAGTTGGCGCGCGGGCAATGGGCGCCGACCATCACCAGCCCTAGCACGAACCCGACCCCGCCCGGGGTGTATCTCATCACCTACACCACTGTGCACGTAGAACTATGTCAGCCCGACGGATGCGCATGGCTGGATGTATGGCACCAGTGCATGCGCTAGCAATGATCGGGAGGATAGCGCATTGAGGGAGTATTGCCCCCAAAGAAGCGTGATGGAGGTGACAACTCCGTGGCCATGGTGTGGATGCCGAAGGTGGCGTGCAAAGCGAGGTCGGAGGTTTCAATGGGTTGGATGGATGAAGAGTAGCCCTCCATGTACATGACTCCGTTCCACATGGAGTGCAGCCTGGTGTGGCTCTGGGAGAGGCGGACGGTGGTACTGGCCCGGGGCTCGACGTTGGTGGAGAACATGAAAGGGAGTGCGAGGAGGACGGGCAACATAGGACGCAGATGGAGGAGGTCCATCGGTGCGTCTGAGTCATCGACTTGAGCGCCGAGGAGATGTCGGCCGTCTCCACCAATGGCGGTCACGTACAGGATGCCGATGACTGTAACGTGAGGATGCCCATCGCGGCAGGTGCAGGGACACCGAGCACGGCGATGGCGTACCGGTGCAGCGACGGAAGAAATAGGGCAGTGGTGGGGATGAAGCATGGCTAAGGTGGAGCCTTTTTATAGGCATGCACAGTGGTGGAGTGGCTTGGACTTCGCCGGAGCCTTCCAGAGAATACGGGACATGCATAGAAACTCTGGCAACAGCCAAGCACGTGCACGATCGAATCAAATGAAGACGCATCAACAAAAGAAAGAAATATAAAACCCAAGAGCATTACCCATACGCATAAATGGTGAACCAGTTAGACCGATGAACAAAACAAAAACCGTCAGCAAACCACCTTTTAAAACCATGAACAAACCTAAGGTAAAAAAATAAGCGCTAAAAGTCCTTTAGAAATCACATATAAACCACAAAATTGAGTGGGACGGGCTTGCTTAGCACGAACCTAGAAGGGTCTCTTGTCTTTGATGTATAAAAATCTCAGTTTTTTAAAAATTTGTTTGTATTTTTTATGAGAATAATGTTCGTATGAAACAATGTTAATAGGTAATTACTGCAAGCACCAATTTTTTAAGTGGGTTCGCATTTTTTCTGAAAACACTATTCATGTTGGGCGCACAAAATATTGTCACTCATAATCACTATTCATCCGTAGTTAATGTTAATGTAGGATTACCTTGTATGTTTAATTAATAAGCACACTTACTATTCAAGGCACTTTTCACCTGCTACCACATGTCAAATTCATAGAGCCCTCGAGAAAAATTCAAAAAAAGAAGGGGGCTCCTAGCTTAGCCGGTTTAATATAGTAGTATATGCTGGATCTTGATATTTTGCATAATTTTTGCCATGATTAAAAATGGTATTTGTTGGTTTCTTCAAATGCGTGCTATGCTAAAAGAAACATTCTTGGCACTTGAGGGCATCCACAATGTGAGCTTTTGCTGCCTCTAAAGCTGCCTCCAAGGCTGTAGCGCTTGCCTCTATACACTGCATTCTCAGCCTCTAAGGCAAAAACCCTTGACGACGCCTCCAAGCTTAGCGCCTGCCTCTAACGCTTCTTGCTGAATAAAATATTCTAGTGTCCCCATCTGTCAGCCAGTTAGTCGTAGGAGGAAGCTGTGGGTTGATTGATAAAGGCAGCATATATTATTCAATTGTAGGTCCAGCTTTGACACTAAAACTAGAGGCTACACATTGCGTTGTTTTCATCTGAGATTAGAGGCAAGCCCATGGGTCCCACATTAGAGGCAAGATTGCCTCTAGACATTGTGGATGCTCTGATTCATATGCACTTGACGCGGGGGATGGGCCTGGGAACTCGGTCCTCCTCTTGCTAATTTTTCCCGAAACCAATTATTTATTGCCCTAATTTTTGCCGAATTTATTTTGAAATATAAGTTCTCTGTTTAATTTAATCGTTGCTGCCGAAATGAATTAAGTTGAACTTTTTTATGAGATATAACAGAGTTATTGGTCATAAAGATGTTAATATTATTATATCCACTCTAGCAATTCAAATTTTATTTATCATCAATTTGTAATCTTCACCTAGTTGCTGTTATGTTTTGTATGCTGGACTAAGGGCATCTCCAACGTCGACTCTCAAACCGTCCGCAATCCTTCGGACCGCGCGATCCGGATGTATTGTGCCATCCAACGCAGGTCTGCATCGGTCCGCTTGACGGTCCGGACGTACTTTCTCCCGCAAACCGGAGACAAACTAGGGGGCTTTGCGGGCATCCGAACAGCAGTCATGCCCGCTTCTGGCCACCCCGGCCCACCCAAAACCCTCCTCCCTCGCTCGCGCGTGTTCCCGCCCGGCGTCAGCTGCCCGCATTCATGTCGCTGTAGAGTGACTACTCCACATTGAAGCCGGCTCAAAGCGGACGCGACCTCTCACTGGCTCCGACATTGAAGCGGCGCGCCGGCCGCTTCACACCAGGCTAAACACGCCTCCTCGCCGCATTCAAACGCCCCCATTAAACCCACGCGTGTGCCGAGAAATCTACTTCGGCCACATGTCCGTTCACGAGCGGATCGGCATTAAATACAACGCCGGGCAAGCTCCTCCCATCAACCCGCTATTTAAACGAGGCCAGACGCCGGGCAAGAATCGCACCACAACTCCGCTCCCCATCTCCTAGTTGCACCATTTTCTCTACACAGTCCATGGCATCCAGCGAGCAGGAAGAGCAGTTCTCCGGCATAAAAGCCGGCTGGGTGGCCCTTGAGCCCGCCGGATACGAGCCAGGGAACTCCCCGCTCCACCTCCCTCTCCTAGCCCGACGGAGCAAGTTGCCGCTCCAAGCCGGCGCGTGGTTCAGCAACTCGCCGCTCCAAACCAGCTCGCAGAGGAGTGGCGGGTTGCTCCAGGTAGGCACGCGGGGGAGCACGATGGAATGGGCATCGTGGCTGCCATGGACGAGGCTAGACGTCGTGCCATCCGCCGTCAACGTTGGCGGAACCACGCCCGGTCGGTGGAGAAAGAAGCCGGCTACGCGGAGATCGACGAGTCGATGGCCAGCGCGTCTGCGTCCGCCGCCAACATCGAGGAAAAGTAGAACATGAGAGGCCGCCGCCACTTGGGTCCCAGGAAGGCCATCGCCGGCGCGTCGCCGGCGTGCACAGCCGGTGACTTGCCCGGTTCAGCGCAGACCATCATTGATCCCCGCCTCGGCTTCACGGAAGCGGAGGAGCCCCCTTCCCCTCCGGCTGAAGCACCCCCTTTGCCACTCCGATGAGCGGCGCAGCCGGACATAGGGAAGATACGGGGGGTAATATACCTCCGGAGCTTCCGGTAGTCCGATGAGCGGGTTGCCGGACATGGGAAAGACAAAGGGATCCGCCGCGGCCGGCCGTAGACTAGTGTATTGTATCTGTGTCATGGGAATGGAGCTCCGCACAACTGGACGTGCACATAGTTTTACTTTTTTTTAGTTAAAATATGTCCAAAATGTAAATGTTTTTGCCTGGTTTGTACGAAATCCGTTGTGTTTGCATGAATTTTTTTCGGTTTATTGAAAACGTGTTTGAAATGTATGCATGGACGGCTTCGGCATCCATGTCCGTGGACTGGTCCCCCTGTCCGTGGACGGATGCCGGAGCAAATTTACGGGTCAGCATTGGAGATGCCCTAATGAGGGTAGGAGGAAATTGCAAGCGCATTGTTTGGTACAAAAAATTAAGGGTCCGTCTATATCACATCTAGATGTGAGATAATACCTCACATCTAAGTATGATGTCAGCCTCACCTTTTTTTTATTGTTTGTCCTGTTTGTTTGATTTTAATTTATCAAAGCCCAAAACTAAAAACCACCTTGTCATACGTCCGTCTTGGTGGCCGGCCTATACGCAAATCTGGTCACTAGCTCCCCTCATAAAAAAAACCTGGTCACTAGCTACCCGTGCAAAAAAACTGATCGTTAGCTTTTTCTGGAAAAAAAATTGATCGCTAGTGCTAAATCGATTTGTTAGCTTTTGCGTCTGATCATTATACATTTACAAGTACATCTCCCATCACTAGCTTCTAGGCTACCAACGATTTATTTTATTTTTTGCCTTTCGGTTTTTGCGTTTTCACTCTTATATTTTATAATTAATTTCCAGTAAGGAACAAAATTTCGTCAACACATATTTCAAAAAACATGTTCACGAATTTACATAATTTCTTACAAATTATAAAAAATGTTAACGAATACCAAAAATGTTCTAATATATGGTGAATAATGCTTTAATATATGATGATCATTTTCTGAATGCACACTAATTTTTTTCCAATACACAGTGAACATTGTTTATGATATACATGAACTTTTTTATATGCGATGAACTAAAAGCGAACTTTTTTATATACATTGAACTAAAAGCGAACGTGAAAAAACAGAAATAGAGAAAACCAAATAGAGAAAATAGATAAATAAGAAGAGAGAAAAATTGATCAACACGAACAATTTTAGAAAAATGAACTAATTTACAAATTTTGAAACATTTATTGAAACTTGTGAATTTATGAAAAAATAAAAAAAAGAATCAGAAAATGAAAAAAATGAGATCAACTTTTGAAAAATAGAAAAATTAAAAGAAGAGGAAAAACAATGAAGAAAAATGATTAATAAAACAGCAGAAAAAACATGAAGAAAATGAAACAAAACAAAAAAACGTATTGTAGCTACTTGGGCCCGCTCATCTGCAGTTTGTTCGCTGACGAGGGTGGACTTGAAACTATGACAAAAAAATGTCGGACCCCAGTGGCAAGTCGAGGGTGGACTCTCAATTGGGACTAAAAAAGGTCGGGCCCCAGTTGCGAGTCGAGTTTGGACTTGCAACTGGGACAAAAAAGGTTGGACCCTAGTTGCGAGTCGAGGGTGGACTTGCAACTAGGACAAGAAAACGTCGAGCCGTACTTGCGAGTCGACGGTAGACTTGCAACTGGGGAAAAAGGTCGGGCCCCAGTTGCAAATCGAGGGTGGACTCGCAATTGGGACTAAAAAAAGGTCGGGCCCCAGTTGCGAGTCCAGGGTGAACTTGCAACTCGGACAAAAAAGGTTGAGCCCTAGTTGCGAGTCGAGGGTGGACTTGCAACTCGAACAAAAAAGATTGGGCCCCAGTTGCAAGTCGAGGACGAACTTGCAACTCGGACAAAAAAGGTTGGGCCCTAGTTGCTAGTCTAGGGTGGACTTGCAACTCAGACAAAAAAGGTTGGGCCCCAGTTGCGAGTCGAGGGTGGACTTGCAACTTGAAAAAAAAAGTCTAGCCCCATTTGTGTCGAGCGTGGACTTACAACTAGGACAAAAATGGTTGGGCCGCAGCTACGAATCGAGGGTGGACTTTCAACTGGAAAAAAAGGCCGGACCCCACTTGTGAGTCAAGGGTGGACTTGCAATTAGGACAAAAAATGTCGAGACCCAGTTGCGAGTCAAGAGTGCAATTGCAACCAGGAAAAAAAAGGTCGGGCCCAGCTACGACTCAAGGGTGGACTTGCAACTGGGACAAAAAGGGTCAGGTCCGAGTTACAAGTCGAGGGGGGTATTGCAATTGGGAGAAAAAAGTCCGGTCCTTAATTGCGAATCGAGGGTGGACTTGCAACTAAAAAAAAGTCGGGCCCCAATTGCGAGTCGACGATGGACTTGCAACTAGGACAAAAAAAAGGTCGGGTCCCAGTTACGAGTCAAGAGCGGACTTGCAACTGGGACAAAAAAATTCGGGCCCGAGTTGCGAGTCGAGGACGGACTTGCAACTGGGGAAAAAAAGACCGGGTCCCAGTTGCGAGTCGAGGGTGAACTTGCAATTAGGACAAAAAAAGTCAGACCCCAGATGCGAGTCGAGGGCGGATTTGCAAATGGGACAAATAAAATCGGGTCCCAGTTGCGAGTCGAGGGTGGACTTGCAACTAGGACAAAAAAAGATCAAACCTCAGTTGCGAGTCGAGGGCTAACAAAAGCGGAGTCGAACAGGCCTAGGCCAACAACAGGATACATAATAAACAAACAGCAACAAGGAAGGTGGAAGGTAGAGCATGCACGAAAATTACGGAAACTAAATCAAACGATGAATTTAAAAAATACTTATAAAATTTTAAAAATCATGGATTTAAAAAGACTAAAAAAAAGAAAAAAAGAAAAGTTTAAAAAGATGGGACCTCTATTGCATGTCAGTGTGTGGTTGGACTTGCACCTAGAACAAAAAATGGATTGGGCCTCAGTTACGGGACAAATAGACGAAACATAACAAGGAGAGACGGGAATACATCATCCATCGCCGAGAGATCAAAATTTTACGCGAAAATTACAACAACAAGATGCAACGGACAACAACTTAATGAGACATTGCTAAATCTCATCTTGATGATGAAGGGTGAAAGAAATGTAAGACAATGTCAAAATGAACTAGGAAGGCAACGACCGCAATAAAGCTCTTATTTTCTTATCTCTTTCAATTCTAGTCGCGGTCTAGAAACAATGCAACGAAACGGGCTGCCAGCACGCGCGATAATGGGCCGATAAAAAGTGAAGAAAAACAGGCCAACAAAACGATATACGACAAACAAACAATGACCAACGAGGCAGGGGATCCAATGCTCGCACGAAAATGGCGAACTAAGTCGCAGTAGCAAATAGATATGATTTCGCAATTACGTATAAAAGTCATTCACGAATTCAGAAGGTGTTCACAAAAATTAAAAAAATATTTCCAAAATTTACAAAAATATTCAAAAAAGTCATATTCACGAATTTGAAAAAAAAAGGAAAAAACAAAAGACAAAATAAAAAAACAAAACTAAAATAAACAGAAAATGAACCAAAAGAAAAATCGGATATAGAGAAAATAAAGAAAGTTGAAGAAAAAACGTCACGAAAGATTGATCTTCACGGCCCCATGTTGTCCATCTCAAAAGCACTCTACGACTCCTCTGAACAATAAAAACAAATAAAAATGCTGCCGAGACACCTCCACAAGCAACAGCCTATGTATACAACTCGCACAGCCCATACAAATAACGAGCTAGCTTATACAACGAGAAGGTTGCTAAAAGAAAAAACGAGGAAGCGTTGCCCACGCCAGGAATGCAAAACAACCAGCTGTTTTACCCACACACACAAAAAACAGCTGTTCCTTTGCACGAATCCTATAGCACTTTGATGTGTGGTTGGGGTGTTAGATGTGAGATAGTTATTTCACATCTAGATGTGAAATAGCAAATCTGAAAAATTAAATAAAAAGAGAGAACTTGCATGTGATATTCCTTTTTTCTTGTTTTGAGAATCGTGCATGTGATATTTCTTTGGAGGTGGAGCTGTCTTTTGACCTTTGGGCAACCTGGATGCTTGTACGTAAACAGGAGCATGGGATCCAGGGCCCGACGACTCACGTGTCTGCTACTCGTACTCTACTCGTGTATGGATAGAGAAAATCAATCATGGCCTCGTAATAATGGCGCCACTCCTCATCTATAGATAAAAATCCATTATTGCAGTATCATAATGCAGCAACATCGAATCAACGATGCCCCACACGCCAAGTATGTTGTTCGGACAAGCATTCCCTCCCCCATTCCCGTTCAGCAGTTGGACTCCTCATAGATCTCTCGGCATTCAATTCCTTTTGAACGGAGAGACAACTGGATATTGCATACTATTCTAGGTAATGTTATCTACAAGCACCACGACAAATATGCAGAAATAACCGAGAAAGTGTAGACCTCATGTGAGACCAAAATGCGTTTATTTGGATGGAGAGTATCCGTGGAAAACTGATTTTAAGAGGTATGAAATAAAATTAGCAATATACTGTTTGACACTATTCATTGTTGATTTTCCTTTTTTTACATCTTAAATGACTTTATATTTTCCCGCCAAAAAAATAATATGAATTTATATTTGAACTTGGAACTGTAGATGTCGACAAAAAACCATCTCTTTAACCTCCATTTTTTTTAAAGATTTTTTCAGAACTTTCAAACATACTTTACACTTGATTTTCATCGATTTCCATCGTAAGCCTCTTAATACCCTCCTCTCAGTTGGAGGGAGTTTACACACTAAAACTGTAAAAGTGTCTTGAACCGCATATTGTGGACTATATCAAGTCCCATTTTGACATATCGTGAATCGCCACTACTTTTTTCAAAGTACAGATGGCGATGTAGTAAAATCTCACATAATTAAAAGAGTTCATCATGTGAGTTAGGTAAAGTTTCTACTACCCTAGTCCAAATCCGGCACATTAAAGTATGCAAGAACAAATCGTCCGCATGTGTGCCCCCTGACCTTTTCCATGTGAGCCGAGGAGCAATGGTCAACAATCACCCCACACCACACTGACTGACGCATGTCCCTCCTTTGACGTTTTGACCCACCCCCATCATCCCATCTCACCGCTAAACTAAACTAAAACACTTCCCAAAACATCTCCCGCCGTCCATCACCGCTCCGACGGCCCGGATCCGCCCAGCGGCAGCATTTCCTAACGCGGCGCCGCGATAAACTACGCCAAGTGGCGACGCTTTTTCCACGGCGTGAGGGGCCGGGTCGCAATATTATACAGACCGGCGGCCTCGGCTGCAAGAAAACAAATGAGGACGGAGAATTACTAATTTCTTCTCCCCCCCTGCCTGCTGCGCCTGGTCTTCGTCCGCTCCTTCGTTCACACCTTCCACTAACTGGTCTCCGGTGGTGGGGGACGACCGTCGTCGCCTCCGAGCTCGGGGCCGCGGTTGTAGATTCATCGCACGCGCGAGAGGATCTTCCCCGAGGTGAGTCGCGGTGTCTCTGCGTGCGGGCGGGCTCGGCGCCGTCGTGCTTGCTTGGGCGGGCGAGCGCTTCTTTCTTGGGGGAATCTTGGGAGGGTGTGGTGGTGGGGTTGTTGCCCCGTTTGATGCGTCTGCACGCAACAAATTGCCTACTAGGGTCGCTTCTTGCCGCCGCGGGTTCATCCTCCACGCCCGGCTCTCTCTCGGTGCACACTCCTGCCGCTTCTCGGGCTTCCGCCGTGATCCGGTCCGGGGACGCTTTCTTGGCCCTCAGCCTGATGCTCGTGTGATGGCTGATGCGTGGCCGTGCGAGTGATAGAGAGCAGCCATGGTGAGCTTTTCTTGAGATCTGAGTGAGTTTTCTCTCCCATTTCCTGCTCTTCAGATCTGCTGCGGTGAGAGCTGCCGAGTACACGACGTGCTCGTGAACTCCTCAAAGAAAGAAAAATGGAGGAGGTGGAGGAGGCCAACAGGATGGCCGTGGAGAGCTGCCACAGAGTGCTTGGCTTGCTCACCCAGACCCAGGACCCAGCGCAGCTAAGGACCATAGCTCTGGGGACGGATGAAGCCTGTGCCAAGTTCAGGAAGGTGGTCTCCCTCCTCGGCAACGAAGGAGGGGGAGGAGGAACCCATCCTAGAGCTAAGCTTGTAAGCAGAAGGCAGACCCCCGGGTTCTTGAGCCAGAAGAGCTTCTTGGACAACATTCTGGATTCACACCCTTCGACCAGCTCTGCTCAGGTGTATCCTAGAAACAGCATTCTGGATTCACACCCCGCGCACCAAATCGGAGGGCCTCCCAAGCTGGCCCAGCCATTGTCCGCGCATTTCCAGTTCGGCGATTCGTCGCGGTATAATCAGTTCCAGCATCAGCACCAGCAGCAGAAGATGCGGGCCGAGATGTTCAAGAGAAGCAACAGTGGGATTAACTTGAAGTTTGACAGCCCCAGTGGCACGGGGACAATGTCGTCCGCGAGATCCTTCATGTCATCTTTGAGCATGGATGGCAGTGTGGCCAGCCTGGACGCCAAGTCTTCCTCATTCCATTTGATCGGCGGGCCTGCTATGAGCGACCCGGTGAATGCACAGCACGCTCCAAGAAGGCGATGCTCAGGGCGTGGGGAGGATGGAAATGGCAAGTGTGCTGCAACTGGCAGGTGCCATTGTTCAAAGAGAAGGTAAATCTGCTATCTTTGGTGTTTCTGATTCTTTTCATTCAAGATAGGACACCATGATAACTGTTCTCTCCCCTATTTCAGCAGGAAGTTGCGGGTGAAGAGGACGATTAAAGTTCCCGCAATTAGTAATAAAATTGCTGATATACCTCCAGATGAATACTCATGGAGGAAGTATGGGCAGAAGCCAATTAAGGGTTCCCCTCATCCCAGGTATACTTTTTATAGTGGAATTTTTCTAGTTGTGTAAATAAAAAAGTGCAGAACTGCACATCTGATACTTTGTAGGGTAATTTTTCTTTGCTAACATTTTTATTATACAGTGATAGAAATTAGTCGTGATGATGCTATAATCACCATAACACATCAACTTTGTTGGTAAAGATGTGATCATGCACAGGCTATTATAGAATGCACAACTGCATACAACCATGAGCTACTCAAGTGCCTTGTGATAATCAGAACACACTTTATCCAAGGAATGTGTTTTCTTGGGTGCTGTACATGTTTGTTTTCTATCCTCTACGTGATTCGGTATTCGATGAGGTGTCGATGCCTTAATTGCTATGACATTAAATAATTACTTTGTGGATGATGCCATTCTTTCTTTCCTATGCCACTTTTGGAAAATAATATGTCAATCATGAGTCTTAAAGTGACCACTTCTTAATTCAACCGAGATCATGCTATCGTGATTCACTTACTCTCCCTCTCTATATAATAATCCTATCCAAATGATTTGCCCACCATGTCTCTGGCTTAAATTGCCTGATAATAAAACACACAAATATAGCTGTACAGTAATGGCAATCACATAAATATGGTTCTCTGAATTGGCACATATCTTTTCCTCTTTTTAACAAACACTGGATATAGAAACATGGCTCTTTGTACTTCTATTTTTTTGTTTCAAACCCAACATGTTGCTAATTTTGATTTGTCCCTGGGTAAGACTAACCAATAGCTGAACACAAAATGCAGGGGGTACTACAAATGCAGCAGTGTGAGGGGCTGCCCTGCGCGGAAGCATGTTGAACGTTGCGTGGATGATCCGTCGATGCTCATTGTGACATACGAGGATGAACATAACCATACGCGAATGCCAACTCAGTCTGCACAAGCTTAGGGAATCCCTTGATTATCACTCTTTTCAGGAAATGCCAACTCGCCGGCACTTGTTGGACGGACTGCGTTGTTCTCCTAAATTAGGATTGCGAAGTGACAAATATGGGATCCATTTGAGCAGTTGATGTGTCGCTTGGCCTCCTGACCTACATGTTTTGTAGTGAGTGTCAAGTGGGAGGATGCAAAAATGTTGTGCTCCCTTAAGGAGGTAATCTGAATGATGAAATGTTAGGACAAGATGTTAGATAGGATACCTGAGATTTGCTCAGGAGATAGGGCGAAGAGTTGGAAGGGAAGATAGAAATTGTGGGATGATATGTGTGTAAAGGTGCAAAATTTGACAAAATTGCTGGGTCTCCCTCCTTTTGTACCAAGTGCACAAAAAGGCTGGTTTAAAATGAAAATAAATGAGAGAGAACCAATTTGTGGTTCGATTAATTCTCAACTCATCAGAGACAATGTCATGTTAAATATCTTGTGTTGTGTGTGTCTCACTAAAGTAGATTATCCTTTTAGTGAGAAGTGAGGCGACGTTCTTTTCAATAGTCAGCTCGTTTGATTATGTTGCCGCTTTTTGACACTATCATCTTATATTTTAATACAGAGCGGGTATTTTCTAAGGAATCCTACAAAATAAATGACGTTTGAGATCACTAACTTTTTCCCTCTGTAAATGTAAGACGTTTTAGATCACTAAAGTAGTGATCTAAAACATCTTACATTTCTTTATAGAGGGAGTATAAGTTTTCCATATGCACGGAAAGCCTTTGAACCAAAACGTCATTGTACATTCCAGCGGATGTAAGACTATGCAGCTCACTCTCATTTCGAAGACTATCACAGACTATCGAATAAAGAATGGAAATGTATTGAGGATCGATTTGAAAAAAAGCTAAGTTGCTGGAAGGGCAAGTTTATGTCTTATGGAGGTCGGCTTGTGTTAATAAATTCGGTATTAATTAGTATGCCGATGTTCTTGTTATCTTTCTTTGAAGTACCTATAGGGGTGCGGAAAAGGTTAGATTTCTATCGATCTCGTTTTTTCTGGCGGTGTGATGAAGTAAAGACGAAATGTAGATTGACCAAGTGGGATATCATTTGCAAACCCAAAGACCAAGGAGGGCTTGGGATTGAGAACTTGGAGATTAAAAACAGATGCTTGTTAAGCAAATGGCTATTTAGGTTATCGGTTGAGACCGACGGTATGTGGGCACAGATCCTACGTAACAAATACCTACAATCAAAGTCTTTGTCCCAGGTTACCGTAAGACCTAATGACTCGCCGTTTTGGAAGGGGCTAATGCGGACGAAGGATACCTTTTTTCGCAGAGCGAAGTTTGTTGTTGGAAATGGTACAACAACCAGATTTTGGGAAGATACATGGTTAGGGGAGACGCCTTTAGCCTTGCAATATCCCACTATGTATAATATTGTACAACGTAAGGAGGATTACATTGCTACAGTATTACAATCGTCCCCCTTGAATATCCAGTTCAGGAGGTCTCTAGTGGGGGAACGGTGGAGCTCATAGTTGCATCTTGTGCGAAGGTTGATGGATGTTCAACTTTCTGATCAGTCTGACTCGTTTCACTGGAAGTTAACTAGGAACAGTATTTTCACGGTAAAATCAATGTACTTGGATCTAATCGATGCTGGCCCAATCCCGAGATCAATTCATATTTGGAAAATTAAAGTTCCGTTGAGAATCAAGATCTTCATGTGGTTCGTTCACAAGCAAGTGATACTTACCAAAGATAATCTGCTAAAGCGTAGTTGGGTAGGCAGTTCACGTTGTTGTTTTTGTGACAATGATGAAACAATACAACACCTTTTCATTGATTGCTCTCTCGCTAAGCTTCTTTGGCGTACGATTCATATAACCTTTAACATCAGTCCTCCAGTTAGCATCGACATGTTATTTGGGACGTGGCTTACTGGAGTGGAACCAATTACTGCGGGACGTATTCGGATAGGAATATGCGCACTACTTTGGGCTATATGGAACTGCAGGAATGATATGATCTTTAACAGACAAAATCTTACAAATTTCTTGCAGGTTATCTACCGAGCTTCTGCTTGGATCCGTACGTGGTCGTCACTCACTTATACGGACTCCAGGGAGCTTTTGGCTACTGGGTGCAACCGATGGGAGACGGTAGCACGGGCTATCTACAACCGGTTTGGATGGCGGTCAATTAATAGGATAGATGTTTAGTCATCTTGTCCTGTTTATAGCTGGTTGTGGCTTTGTTTATTTTCTTTGCTTTTTGTGCTCCTTTTACGAGCGATACTGAACTGCAGACCTTGGATTGTTTGGATTTTTAATAAGATGACCGCATGCATCGTTCTGATGCAGAGGCCGGGGGTCTTTCCTCCTTTTCAAGAAAAAATCATAGTGTCAAAAAACATCTTATATTTTCTTGGTAATGGACGATGGACGAGCTCTAGCAGCTATACCGCGGCTTCCTGTTACAAAGCCCTATTTCTTGGTAGCACTACCTCCTCCTTTCTGGAAGCTGATCTGGAGGAGCTGGCCCCCTCTAACCGTTAAGTTCTTCCTTTGGCTTGCGGCTCAATACCGATGCTGGACGGCAAACCGGCTTGCTCGCCATGGACTTCCCCACAACCAAGTCTGTGTTCTGTGCGTCCAAGAGCCCGAAACTCTTGATCACCTGCTGGTTGGTTGTGTCTTCGCCCGCGTGGTTTGGCACAAGGTGCTGTCTTGGTGTCGACTCACCACTCATCCTCCTGATGGCACCATCGGCTTCTTCGAGTGGCTCTCATTGGTGCGGGATTCCTCTCCCATGGCCTTGCGCAAAGGCTTGGCCTCGCTGGCAATCCTCACGGCGCGGTCTATCTAGAAACACCGTAATGCTGGAATCTTTGATGGCCTGCAACCCTCCTCGACACACTTACTAGCCACCATCCAAGACGAAGCGCGCATGTGGGCAGCTGCCGACGCGAAGGGTTTGCAAGCGGTCATCCCTGTAACCTGAACTGTTGTAGTTGGGGCTGGGCATCCCCCTTCTCTTGCCCATTTTGTACCCTTCTATGCCTGAATGTGTACGTAGTCGGGTACAATCTTTGTAACTTCTATTCTCTATCAATGCAATGATACGCTCTCGAGCGTATTCCGCAAAAAAAAAAGTTCCGCGCCGAGACATGGACGTCCGCCTGACGGCTGTAGCGGTGGTCTAAGATGGAAAGACGTCCTACCAATCAGCTAATGCCTTTTGGTGCTGGTTGGAGTACCGATGGAGGCAACCATCAAACGATCTGTTTTCAAGATGCTGACTGGAACACCGCTTCATACCCGGAGTGAAAACTCTTGTCCTGACTTTTATTGGTCAGGCTCAGCAGCGACGAACTTGCATCATTACCTTGTTGAAGGTGTTGTCTACTTGCCATTTTGTCGTTCTTCATTGACTGGTCTCAACAACCAGGATGCAAATACTTGTCCAAGCCCTCTTCGGTCGGACATGGCAACGATGGCGCGAGAACGTTTTTACCTTCTTGAAGTTGTTGTTGTGGAAGAAGTCAACTTAGTCGCAAGTGTTTATTTCATATCTTGTAATAATTCAGCCGTGGTTGTCTCTGTTCTGTACTCTTTTAAATAATTTAGAAAAAAAGTTGTGTGCATCGCAATGCCGGAGAGACGGGAGGTTTTAACATACTTTGAAAAAAAAGAAGACAACAAATACTCCCTTTGTCTCTATTTACATGGTTTACACGTTTTTTGCGCTTGAATTTTGATCATTAATTTTATTAAGGTCTAACTTTTATGACATATAATAAACATATCAAAGATCAAATTGATGGTCAAAAATTTATTCATGAAAAATGAGAGAGCTATTTAAATAGGGATAGAAGGAGTATGATGCTTGTCATTTGAACTAGGGATTAGAAGGACACTTTCGACTCGTCAATTCTTACACTCCATCTCGCAAAAAAATAAAAATAAAAAAAATTCTTACACTCCAATCATTTGGCACCAGACAGAAAGAACTGAATTTGTACCACTGTACCAAGAGGGCATTAACAAATCATGAAAAAGAAACAAGATTCGATCTTTCTATTTTGAGTGAAGCATGAGCATGTCTGCTAAGCATTGGAGCAGGAGACCTCAAGCAAGTCATGGCGTACTGTCGAAACGGACAACAACATTCTTTAGCATTGCCGCGCGCATAAAGAAAACATTCTTTAGCATCAATTTTGAATGCTCAGTCCCAAGCAATAATAATACAATATAGTACAGCATATGATCATCATTGAATGTCTTGCGTACACGGTACACATTTAATTCTCTCCATCTTATTTGGAATAGTTTCTGAAATGATTGGAGATGTGCGCCATGC